>CM057344.1:515780364-517155952 GCA_030015575.1 Agapanthus africanus
TGCACGCACGGTGTAATTTCGTGTCCTTACGGCTATATCCGTAGGGGCAGTGGTTTTCCCCTACGGCTAAATCTGTAGGAGCAACCCATTATTGTAGTAGTGTGTTATTTGTAAATTAAGAACATATATGGGTTTATTTGTAAAAAGTGTATTGTTATATGTTTCTTAATTTATAATTAATATAATTGGGGAATATATGCATATCATATTTAAATAAAATATCCATGAGATTATTTATTATTAAAATATGTATATCATATCAAATAATCCTAACCAATATTATTAAGATATCATATATATCAATTAATTTGTTGGAATAATATCTCAAATAAACAAATGCTACTAACAATTTGATTTAAGATGTTGTACAGGTATTATAATAGATCAGCTCATATCTGAAACACAAGTAGGAGATCCACAGCAAATCGATTCACCAAACCAAATCTGCCGAATATTAGGAGCAAATTGAAGAATCTCGCAACAGTAAAAACTAAGAGCTATATTTTCAGAATATTTTTTATCAGAAGGAACTCCAAATATCGAGAGAGGAAGAAACGACAAATCCGAAGGCACAAACCTACCAAGGGGCGGCGGATCCACGGTCAACAAGGGTAATAAGCGGCGGTTGCACGGTCTATTGGTAGCCGTAGGATATGAAACTTTAGGGTCTTAATCGTCTTTGCACACACTTATTTATGACGACTAAGGCTTCAAGTTCCAGAGCCTATATAAAGGACCGAGAGCTATCTATCTAAGAGATCATCGAACTATCTATTGAAGTATTGACTGATCTACCGATGAAGCTATCTAGAGAAAACTAGGGTTTTGTAATTTGGTATTTCAGCAAGCAACTTTTGTAATGCAATAGTTAATCAATAAAAGGTAGCTCTTTCTTTTAATTTTATCGCATTTACTTTCCGCAATTCCTTTCCGCATTTACATTCTGCATTTTTAATTTTAATTATGGGTTCCGTTTTCTTCCACCTTTTTCCTACTTCATTGATCTCCATGAGTGAGTAAATTCTTTCTTGTTAGGGTTTGTACGATATGGTAGAATAATGGATGAAAAATATCTCTTAAATTCTTTTTAAAATTTTAATTTTAATAATATTTAGCAAAATTAATATTAACCCTCTTATCGGGCACGCTATCAATTCATGATAGTCACAACCACAATTTGAGATTCGTTAATAATCATTTTGTTAAAGGCTTGAGATAAATAGGGATCAATGGAAGGACAAGGATCAGTAGAGAGAAACCATAATTCTCTCCAAGAACCCTAATCCACATTCATCGTTATTTCTCTAGTATTAAGTAATTAAAAGATAAAAAGAATTATTTTTTTAAACTTCATCCATTAACTAAAATCCTACAAGCCCTTCTATTATAAACTTTTCAAACCTTCTTAGTAATAAACGATAACAATTTCACCTTTCTTCTATCAACTCGTCTAAAACAAGAAAAGCAGTTTCACCGTTTCTATGTGGACGGCCCGTACTTATTATCGGTTAGCTATTGTGACACCATTATTGATTGCGGTAATTTATAACACACATAGACACACAGTTTTTTAGGAAAATCATAGGCCGACAAGAAAAATTATACAAACCCAACAAAGCCTATCAGTGACAATTACTGTACAGTCCGATCTCTTCATCAAAGAGTGTCACATATCGGGTCTGGGGGTGGAAAATGTCAGACCCCCAATAACCCAATACGCCATGCCGATATCAAACTCATAACCAACCGAGATACAACTGATAACACTTATCAATTTATCTCAACAACCATAACCAAAGATTTCTAGTTACAGTTATATCATGCACTGCGCGATATGGACTCCCTATATCGGGAGAGACGAATTCTCTCTTGACTGCTCACTGCCTCAATGTACTTCGAGACTATATCCAACTGAAACCTGTATGAACGGATTTTTAAAGTCGTGGTTGGGCAGTAATTGTTAGTTGTATGTATGCCCTAGAGGCCATTATTGTACATGAGATGTATATTATAGTGGATGCTTGGACATATATAAGGAGGACTTTCTTGCTTGACATGATAGTACGCTATCTGGTTGCTCTTTCTCTGTTACATGTTGATAAAGCCCTTAGGATGTGTTAGTTGTATGTATGCCCTAGAGGCCGTTATTGTACATGAGATGTATATAATAGTGGATGCTGGGACATATATAGGGAGGACTTTCTTGCTCGACATGATAGTACGCTATCTGGTTGCTCTTTATCTTAACATGTATACTTACTGTCTCTCTGTTACATGTTGATAAAGCCCTTATGATGTGTACTCGACTTCTAGGATTATGATGCAGATCATACTAGTAAGGCCTGGGTAGTCCATGAGTACATCCTTCAATGTTCCTAGTCGTGGGAATATCGAGACGGGGCATCACTATTCCAGAGTATACTAGCGTATATCTTCTTGACCCATGTGATGGGCGATGGATGATCCTATATCCATTGGTGTTTGACATCAGAGATGGTATATGGTTGCTCAGTGGAGACTGGGTACACTGAACGGACTCGTCGAGAACACCCAGATGGTATTATACCTCACATCAGATGGCAATTCTCTGGTGACACTGGTACAGCTTAGTCTGTCGACCCGAGATCGTCATAGAGTCTTGTGTGTCTCCCACTGTGCTTTGATTTCCACCCTACCATGGCTCTACTGAGTCATGAAAACAGGTGGTTTTTGGGTACAGTCCCGAGTCACATGGAGGCAATGAGCGATAGGAGGGGATTCGTCTCTCCCGGTAGTGGGGGTTGATGTTGCTCTATGCTCGACTGGCCATAACTGGAAATCCCTGGACAGGGTTGCTGTGATTTACTGGTAAGTTTTATCAGTAGTTTCACGTTCGTTATGGACCTTACATCGGCATGACTTATCAAGCTATTGGGGTCTGACGTTTACCACCCTTAGGCGAGATATGCGACATATTAGATGAACAGACCGGACTGTGTAGTAAGTGTTACTGATTGGATTCGCAGGAGTGTGAGCAGGCTTGCCCGTTGATCTTCTGATCGCTCAATACCCGGGTGGCCGTTACGTTTAGCAGACCGCTTGCGGCTTATGGGTGACTGATATGATCACCACCTACTGCCGGCGTATTGACGAGTCTTTAGAGTCCTACACAGAGGTTTCCTGGCTCGGGCGAAACGAAATAGGAGCACATATGAGATATGTGCGGGACCGAGAGTAATACGAGTATGTGATACCGTATTCTATTCTCGCGATTTGTATCATCGGTCGGTTATATACGATATAGCCGGGTTATCGAATCAAGTGTTGATTCGATATATTGATACACATGATATTCGTCGGTTATATGTGATATGACCGGATCATTAAATCAAGTGTTGATTTAATGATTTAATGTATAATTATAAATATGATATATTACTTTACATTAACTAGTATTGGTTCACTTAAGATTATTTTCTCACTTGATGTACACAAAGTGTATATATATGATATATATATTGATGTACATGAATTGTGTCATGCTAGATGCCACAAGCAACTTGTATGTATGAGACTTACACCATGACCATGATAATGTATTTGGATTTTATTTATTTTGGTAATTCAAATATAGTGGAAATTGGTCATGGTTGCAAGCTTGTAGAAGCTTGTGGATTCCATTGACTTAGTCCACTAATTTGTCTCACCTAAGATATTTATTAACCAAACCATTATCTAAGATCATGGTTAAATCTCTACAAAGGTTAGTATATGATGCTAACTTACCCATGATTGCAAATAACTTCACTTGAATTTTCATTCTCATTCTTTTTCTTCTTCTTCTTCTTCATCCAAAAGAAAAAAGCTTTCTAGGTTTTTTCTAAGTGAAGAAACAAAGTGAGAAAAATAAATCTAAAGTGAACCCACTTCCTATTTCATCATTCTCTACTACTTGCCATTTAGTTTAGGGTGTTCTCTTCACAAAGTTTATGACCAAGTGAAGGGTTAGCTTGGGTTTGAGTCTCCTCGATATAGATCATCTTCGGCCTCGAAGATTACGAGCACATCCGTTCATTTCTCTGAGGAAACCATCACTAGAGTCCGGGAGCTCGATGATCGCAGCGAAGGGACGTCAACACGGAGCTTTAGAAGTGAAGGACCGGATCTACAAAGGTTGTGTTCTAATTCACTTCTCTTTGTAATGTTAGATTACAAGTTTTTGTTACCCTAGTTTTCTAGCATGATTCTTAGCTTGATTGCTTAGCACCCACTTGATTTTTTGTTGTGGCATATGTGATGCTTGGAAACCCTAGGCAAGATGCTAAGGAATCCCAACATGGTATCAGAGCCAAACTAGAAGACTAGACGATGTTAGAACTAATACGGAAACGGAACAAATCTCTAAACACACAATTTCTGGAACCCTACACATATTGCTCTCTGTTGATTTTCAAAAGTTCTGTAAAAATTGTGCAAACAAGTGTAGAGTCATGTATATGATACCTAAAGTGCACAGAACAAAAACGAGACCAGAAGCTCGGATTTCAACCGAGCACTTTCCCTTGAAAACCGGGGAGGTCGGACCTGCATGCTCAGAAATGTGTCGTTTTTGTTTTGTGCTCTGGTGTGCTCATTTTGGGGTTTTAGGTATTGTTTGCCTGGTCCAAATTTTCATGTGATGTAAATTTTTCTATAGGACTAAAACGGAGTGTTTCGTAGTCGTATAATTTAACATTGTGATGGTAACCTAGGCTATGTTTAACAGTTCGAACGAAATTCAAACATCACCCCATGACCCCCTCTGAAATTTCCAAGTGTTGGAACTTTCTAAGTTAATTATATTCAATGTTCGTGCAAGTAACTCTATGGACCCTCTAGAAGAACATAAACCTTAATTCAATTCTATGCCCTCAGAACCGCGGCTTGAACCTTAGGGTTTGCCATAGTTCCGCGGTGTCACAGGTGAGGCGTTGGTTTGACCCTTCTACGGCTGGATCATAGGTACTGTGGGATGCTTTGAGTACTTTAACTTCGCTCAAGTGTTGAGCTTATCGGGTGATGAGGGTGTTGGTTGATTCACTCGAAACGTTTAACATAGTCTAGTATATATTGCGATACAATACTTGAAATCAACAACATTTGAATATTATAAGCCTAGCAATTTAGTCGCATTTGATCGATTGCCACGGGATTTTGATGTGATCAAAAGTCCGTCGCAATCACTTTGTGTATTCGGATACTCGCCGGGTAACATTACTAGGTAGCCATGCCCCATGACCCCGACCAAGTGACTGTAGGAGAACTCAGTTGCCAAAAAGCATCCGTCCGGGTGCTCGCGGCCGCGGTGTTCCGCCTAAGTGCACTTCTTCGTCGATATCGGGGGGTGCGGCCGTCTACTAAAGTTTCCGACGAGCATTCGATCGGAATGTCGGGAATCTTGTTGAATTGCCCGACTGATTATTGGAAAGTGTTTTCAATATCGAGACCAAAATGCGGGGTTTATAATTGTTAGGCATGCGATGTCTAAGGAATTCATATTGTTAGGCATGAAATCCGCAATATGGGATATTACGGATCTATGATGTCTAAGATGGTTGCGGATTCCAACTGTTGTAGTTTTCATTTTCTTTTCTGCGACCGTATGTGTAATATGTAGAGTATCGCCAGTTTCGTTGCTATACATCAACGACAATTGGGATACGCATATTTACTTACGTTGATGACATGTGATGTTATGTGTTGCTGGATATGTTATATTGGAGCGTCGTGTTTGAATAGCCGGGGTTTTTTTATGTGAGATGAGTGTTTTTCATTTTTATTCATGTAAAAACTTATATGTAATATTCTTTTATTGAGGCACTTCCGGGCTGAGGAAGATGTCACCGTTGATGTATATTATTTACTTTTTCGCATTAGGATAGACCCAAGGAGAGGAGCACAAGTAACCGGGTTCTAGAGTCCAGTGGGAGACCATCTCGAGGAGTCGAGTCCGGGTCTCCTAACTCTAGAATTGGTAGGGTTGCTTGCCGCTCTCATAGGGGTCTTGGGATGTGGGTTTGGCTATTCATCACGACCGTGGAATCCGTGTTTTATACAGGCTCAATATAAACCACGGACATCTTAGTATATCCAGTATTTCATATGTTGTTTTCTGGTGCGTTATCTGTGATGTGATCATTTGATATGTTGAGATAGATACTGTATATAGTATATATGATATATTATATAAATGTTGCTTATGTTTTACACTCGTGCTAGCCTTGCCCTGCTCTGTCGTTAGTTACCTAACCTAACGGTGCATGACGGGACATCGAGGCAAATGCGGATGGAATAAGCGTACGTTGTATTTATCTGTGATGTTTAGGTGACTTAAATGATGAGACATTCATTAATGAGATTAATGAAAGAAAATAAACCTAAAAGATGTTGTGGAATCGAATTTCAAAAATTAGGTAGCTCTAGTTGTTGCTTTGCATAGCGGTATTCCTTGTAGAATATCCAGCACCTCATTCGACGAGGAAAGAGCCGAGATTCCTTCACCGGAAGTGACCTCTTTAGCAATAACTAGCATATGCTACAACCCTCGGTTTTGTCTTTTGATTGCTTTTCTAGTTCTTGCTTTGCATAGTGGTATTGTGAATATCCTGCAGCTCATTCGACGAGGAAAGAGCCGAGATCTCTTCACCGGGAGTGACCTCTTTAGCGAAACTAGCAAAAGCTTTAAAAACACTCCATTTTAAACCATTTGATTCTACAACGAGATCAAGTTCAACGCGTTAAACGTTTTCTTAAAAACCATCCACAACCCTCCGTCATTTTAGGAAGTAGAGTACTTAGTATTCGTGCTGCGTATGTTGATCATAGTCAAGGCGCAGTGTACGGTAGCTAAGTGATGTCTTTCTACACAGCATATGATGCGATTAGTTAGGACAGTCATATGATATGTTGATCATAGTCAAGGTCATGTGGGTGGGTCTAATTAATCATGAAATGACGGGTAAAACTTGACTAGTGCTTATGATATGTTGATCATAGTCAAGGTCATAAATGCTAAGGGTAAAAACCATTATCGGGAGTTTCAAGTGTTGAAATTTGCAAAGAGATTGCATACCTTCTATGAGATAGTTAGATCCTAATACCTACTGCGAGTAATTGTTACTCCTGGGAGAGTTTTGCACTTTACAATTAACCGATCAAGTAGGTGTCTAGAAAGGTGTCAACGGGGTTACGCCCCTGGAAAAACAAGGTTTATTTTAATTAGGTCTGTACGAAAGCACGGGGAACCTCCCTCAAAGTACCAGAACTGGCCTGACTGAAAGATTGGCGAACTTGTAGGGTGTAATTAATCCCGGCTAGTCTTTCCTTTTAAGGTTTGAAGGAAGATTTGATAAAAACAGTGGGAGCCATCCTGATTAGATAAAATATATAACCAATTTAATCTTGTAAGAGCGCACGCAGAGTGTTTTCTTCTCTCTCTCTCCAGGTAGAGACCATGTCACACCTTAATCAAGATAATAATATGGATGTATTGACCGAACCCGCTTGTTATACTGAGCTGGGGAACGTTGGTCCCGCTCCAGCTTATAATTGTTATAAGACCGAGCAGGAAATAGGGAAATGTCAGGATTCCCATGCCGCCCAAACGAAGAAAGTGCATGATGAAACATCTTCTTTGGGTGTGTTCATTATATAGAACTGTTTCTCAGTATCCTCTACGTCCTGGGTATTTGATACCGGATCAGGATCCCATATATGTAATCTGTTACATGGGCTACAGATAGGTAGAAAACTGAGAACGGGTGATAAAATTTCAAGAGTTGGAAACGGTGCAATTGTTGCAACCAAGGTGTTGGCAGTTATCACCCTGTATTACCAAATACATTGATTCTGAACGAATGTTATTAGATACCAAACCTGATATACAACATCATATCAGTCTCTTTATTTAGTAAAGAATGATATAATTTTGTATTGTTGGATAATGTTTTGAACATTTCTTATATCAAGAGTTGATCGGTTCGGGCACGTTATCTAAAAGCATATACATTCTAAATCAAACCACAGTTCTTAACGTACAGAACACACACAAGAGGAAGAATTCAGAAATGAACGAATCCTTCTTGAGGCATTGTAGACTAGGTCATATCAATGCGACCCGACTAGCTAAGTTACATTTAGATGCATATTTAAATTAGTTTGAATTTACATCTTGTGAAACTTGCCAGTCATGTTACAAAGATAAGATGACCATAGCTCCATTTACTGGAAACAGAGAAAGAGTTAGTGAACTCTTGGGAATGATACATAGTGATGTATGTAAGTCCCCTGTCTACAGATGCCAGGACTGGTTCTTTATACTTCCTTACATTCACTGATGATCTCTCAAGATTCGGACACATGTTCCTATTGAAACACATGTCTGAAGCTTTTAGAACTTCAAAGAATATAAGATAGAAGTAAAGAACCAATACAGGAATAGGTATTATATCCTTTGATGTGATCAGGGAGGAGAATACTTAGGCATGGAGATCATGGACTATTCTAAAGGAGAATGAGATTCTCCCTCGGCATTACTCCTCCGTATACACCACAGCACAATGGTGTATCGGGACGGAGCAATCGCACCCTATGAGATATGGTGCGCTCTATGATGAGTACTACTGAGTTACCTGTTTCCTTTGGGGCTTATGCACTTATGAAGCTGCATACCTATTGAATAAGGATTCAATAGTTCCCGACGAACCTTAGCCTCTCCGCCGATCTGGTAGGGTTCTTCACCCGCCTGAGAGATACTTCGGTTTCTCGATGACAGTGGGAGCGAGGATTGCATCATAAGATGATGACCCAACTAGTTTCGAGCAGGCCATCAAGAGTGGGAACTCTGTAAGAATGGCTGGATGCTAAGCAATCTGAGATGGAATCTATATACACCAACAAAGTATGCACTTTGGTTGCTATATCTGAAGAGTTAAATCCCCATCAGGAGCAAGTATATCTTGAGAAGATTACTTGGTGTAATTGGAAAAGTTGAGACTTTTAAAGGTAGACTTTTTGCATATGGTTTTCGTCATTAACCAGGCTTGGATAATGATGAAACCCTTTTCTCAAATAGCAATGCTTAAGTCCGTCCGGATCCTACTTGCCACTGCTACATACCATGACTACGATATCTGGCGGTTGGGTGTCATGACTGCTTTTCGAAATATAGATTTAGGAGAGAATGTCTATGTAACATTTCCAAAATAATAAAATATTATTTTCGGGAATTTTTATAATTTAATATTATTTTAATGAATATTTTAATATTCGGGTGTAATTAAATACAAATAAATGGGGGGAAATTTTGGAAAAATTTTGGAAAATTCTAAAATGAGGTATTTTATGGAATTATGCCATTTTAAAGTTTTTAAGACTAGTTATATGCTAATTTAGTGTTAATCGCGATTAAAAATCGCTAATTGGATTTTTAGCATTTTTGTGCAAAAATGTGCACATATCATTTTCCACACTTGTTACACTTGTGTTACATTTCTTTTGCCGTGGTTTTCTTTTGGGTTCACTATTCAAGTGAGAAGTGTTAGAAAAGGAAAAGGAAATGGGATGGTGCGAGAGAGAGGGTAGGTATAGGTCAACCCCACCTTTTGAAGCCATGCCCCCACCATTCCCTTCTCATTTCTCTCTCCCTCTCCTATGGAGCTGCTGCCCTCTTCCTCACTCTCTCACACTCTTCACTAAAACCCTAGATCCATCATGAAATCCAAGCCAAAACCTTATTCCCACTTCACAAAAAATGTTCCCGGGCTCACTAGCTACCCTTTGACCCTAGCAAGATTGGATTTGGAGGACTTTGAGCAACTCAAGAAAATTCTTGAGTTGCCAAAGGAGGTAATTTCTGCACCTATTAGAGTAGCATTTCAATTTCTTGTGTATCTAATCTAGTTTCATATCGATATTGTGTTGTTTGTGGACTTTGGAGAACTCAAGTTAGGGTTTAGGGTAAAAACTGAAATTTTAGATGAAATTGGGGCTTGTTGAGACCTTAGAAACCCTGGTGTAATGCAAAATTTGACCCAAACCTGCACTTGAAAACAGAATACGGAATTACGGAATCGATATCGGGGAAAAACAGGAAATCTGGGACTGTTATATGGAATCTGCTATCACCCCGAGATCCCAAAAATGAAACTGAGTTGACAGTGAGATGTTCAGGCACCAGTGAACCACCACCCCAAAACCCTAGCCCCCAACTCCTTCACGAGGCCGCCAATTTCTCCATTCTGGGCGCAATTTGCGGCCAGAGCAGGGCGGATTTGCCTCGTTTTCTGTGCATGGCCCCATTTCCTCTAGTTTTGACCCTGGGTATGTCTAGTTTTTACTGATTCCAGCTAGGGTGAAATCTGGGATGATTTTCCTATGTTGGTGCATGATTTGAGACTTGTTTTAGCATGGATTTTGATATTTGGAGTTTCGTTCCTGTCGGGTGGCGCTTGGACGTCAACGACAGGTGGATGTTGATCGTGTTTACTTGTGAGTCGATAGGTTTTTACCTATGCGGGTAGCGTGTGCTATTTTGGTTTCCGATGTGGTTTTCATGTGCTTTAGCGTTGTGTTATACTTGTAGGTACCCTACGAGAGGTTGATGCAAAGAAGATGAAGATGGCGACATCGACACCGACACATGAGAAGCAAGGTGAGTAGATTTATATCTACGGGGAGAAGTCGGGTAGATGGCGTATAGCACCCCCGCAGTCCGTGGTGGTGTATACGAATACGTATACACACGTATATTTATTATGTGTTGTTTAGGGTTATTGATGGTAATAATGGTATTTTGATGATAAGAATGTATTGGTTGAGTAGTGCGAAACCCTAGGATAGTGGTTGCACCCACACTCACACATACACACATACCTGCATACATTCTTTCATATATCTGTGCGCATATGATGGTGCGTATATCTACACATGGGTATGGGACTATGTGTTTATATACGGGATTTGAGGATGATACGTGGGTTTGCGATGATACTTGATGTGAGGCCGTGAGATCGGCAATGTGACATAGCTTGTCTTTGAGGTGCGATCTGATAGTTTTAGCTGGCCTTTGGACATGTGCTTTACCCGCATTCATATTTTGATAGATGGTATCGATTTGTACTAGACTTAGAGTAGTACCCCCAGACTATGTGATCTGATGATAGTGATACCTGCTATGTGACGAGATAGTGTGATATTGACCCCTACCCAGTTATTGGGATGCCGTACGACGATTTACCGTATGAGCCGGTATTGATGATAGATCCGCACTCACGACTCGAGGATATCTTACGATATTTTATTGAGGCGAGATCACCGACTATCATATCTATATACATATCGACTCAGATGTAGGTGGTTTCATACCCCTCCTGTCTAGATCACTTGGTAGACATTAGACTAGACCGAGTCGTACCTATTTCAAAACTAACGAATCGGGGATATTTTAAAGATAGGCAGAAGGGTTATACGGATATTTTCAAATGATGCATCTTTTCTTAAAACTCCGTAGCCCTTATTTTACTAAAAGCCCTGATTCGTCTTATTTCAAAAGGCAAGGTTGCATGACATATCTATTGGGGCAGGTTCTGTACTTTTGCGTTGATTATTCGTTTCCGCATATTCCTGCTATCTGCATTGCATCGCTTATATTGTTGATATATTTCAGTCATGCTGCTAGGACACCAGCACCATTATCGATGATGCATATGTTCCACGTACACTCGTTGCCGGCTCACACACTCATCATCGATAATTGCCATGCCACTACACTGTAGTACTATTGCATTCAGTATATGATCCTTGTGTGACATAATGATATGCATACTTTCCTTTATATGTCGCATACTTCATGCTTTTGATTATACGCATTGAGATATGTTGTTTCTATGATATTTCTGGATTTGGGAACCGAGGGTGTTTCAAAAGAGAATATATCATTACTTTAAAAACCCGGTTACCCTTGATATGATATTTCAGTGCGTCCACCATGTGTTTTCTCGGTGCTGAGAGCGACATGTGAAACCCGAATCGAGGAGTGGACGAGCCGATTGCGGGTACATGGTGGACCCGGTATGGTTCCCCTCGGCAAGATGATCGATGAGCTTTGCCGATTGAGCCTGGAGGCGGGCGAGTACCTACCGGTGATTGGTTGGACCTGGCGGTTATCCGGAGGATACTGACCAGTGTCGATAGATGGATATGGGCATACTGCCGGGGCCGAGGGCCGATACCGCAGACAGAGCCCGCGGGCCGATCCGGACTGACGGAGCCCGATATATGAGGATTTACATGCCAATGCTGGGCACAGTTTTCATGATGTTTTCGAGTGTCGATGCTGGGCACTCCGGTTCCATGATTTTGACGTGTCGCGAGGGACACAGATGGTTTATATCCTCATATTATTCCCATGCACATGATTTATGATATTTACATGCATGGTGGTTATTGTCAGTGGGTGACGAGTGGACGGGATCCACGTGTGTGCAGACTTGATTACTTTGATCATACCTCATATTCATGACATGCTATTACCTGAGGCACTAGCACGAGCACTTGGCACTACACTCAAGTATAGAGATTACATTGCCAGTTTAGCATGCTTCAGCTTTATTCATATTGAGGTTTATTTATATCTGATCGTATTGACCTAGGATAGGTCATGCATTCGATCTCTGCTTGTAGATATTTTCTATTCACGAGTTGGCAACTCACCCCCGTTGTGCCCCAGTTCTTGCAGGTTTGCCGTACAGATTCCATAGCGGCATTTCTGGCACATTGCTTCCTTATGGGTGATTTGCTTGGATAGGTGGGTTCTTTTGTATCAGAACCGCCATTGTTCATGTATTATTTATTGTATCTAGAATTTCCATCAACCAAAACTTGTATATTGTTTCAGACTTAGAAAACAGTGTTGTATTATTTCGACCTTAGAGTCGCGCTTGTAGTATTACGGTTTTCTGGCTGTTTTGAGTTTCTTTTTCGGTTTTGATCCTCGCCCCTTGGCATTGTATATTATTATTGCTTGCGTGGTTGTGACCGTCGATTGACGAAGAGCTAGCTCCCACTTGGGGATGCCTTTTATCATCTCATATATATTATTCTTTTTGTACCCCGTTCGGGGCCAGTTTTTACAAAGGAAACTCTACCGAAATTTTCAGGAAAGATTACACATTTAAAAATACACATTCGGCTTAGTTATTTAAAAACTTTGAATTTCGAAACATGATTTCTTTACTTTTCAAAACCAGTTTTCCTTATTTACTATTTAAATGGTTTTAGATTGCTGGGCTTTGGCTTACTTGGATCAGATGGGGTCCTATAGACTTCATATGGTTCAAGGGCCAGTCACGTGCTCTTTCGGGTCGTGACAAAGTTGGTATCAGAGCGCTAGGTTGACCTTGGTTCGAGTCTAAGTTTGACTATGTGGAGCCTAGGGCGTTGTTTATCTACAGAACTTAGGCTTGACCTTACGGAACTTAGACTTGGTCGAGGGGGTATTAGACCCGAACTTTCGTCGCGTAGGATGACCCTTGGTTGATGGAACAGGTGACTAAAGTAGAGTGACGTACCGTTGGTATGTTCCGCGGCATACTTACGACACGCCACTCTGCTTAAGAAACCTTAGGGTGTACATTTCCTTGCACTGTATTATATTCCTTCCTATGATCTATCTTCATGGATACTGGTTATGGTTTTGCTGCCGCGATTGCACGGGCAGAGTGAGCTACGGCTCGAGTTGTCAGCATGAGCTCGTCGTGGACGAGGACTGACCAGGGCGTGATTCCTGAGGCATACGATTGCATATTGAGGCGTCGTCTTATTGTGTTTCCGCACTTTGGGCGTTTGACAGATCGCTGTTGCGAGATTTTTCGGATGTACCGGTTGGTACCAGAGGATTGAGCCACTGATAGAGGCCAGCCAGGTTATGATGACCGTTGATATTGTCGCTTATTCGTGATGGCGAGTCGCTAGTCACCGAGGATGAATGACTAGGACATGTGGTTCGTTCTCTTACCCCGATGCGAGGTCATCAGGTAGATTGATTCCAGCTAGAGGCGACTTCACGCAGGTTCGTTGAGAGTCGATTGAGACGATCGAATGTCAGGAGCCTATTTTCCAAGTTTAAAGTATACGGAAAGGCATGCAGGTGATTCTATGGACCCTCTAGAAGAATGAAACCCTAACTCGACTTAATGACCGTGTGAAAGCCTTTGAACCTTCGGGTTTGCGGCAGTTCCTCGGCGCCATTAGTGAGGCTTGGGTTTGCCCTTCTACGGCTGGACCACCGACGCTGTGGCATGTACTCGATACTATTAAACTGTACCCGAGATGTTGAGCTCTTGGGGGACTGTGAGGTTCTGACGAGCCGATCGGATGATTCGACATCATTCGGATATCATGTGATGTGACGCTGCTTGGGAGACTCCAGATGCGAGCATAGCTGTCGGAGCGCAGTCTGTGTAGCCACGATGAGATGAGTCCGAATCAATCGATATTGGCGCAAGGTGGAGTAAAGAATTCGCACGAGGTTTCGACAAGGTGACGTTCCACTCCGCTGACATCAGTGATGTAACATGCACGCTGAGGACGTGTTCGACTAGATATCTTCTACTGAGTGATGAAGATACTGAGTTCGTGATTTCGAGTCCGCGTGAGGGACTTCGGATGGACCGTAGCCGAAGGCATTGCGGTGCGCTGATAGAGACGCGATGTTGAAATGGACGATGATACAGACAAGCGAGATAAGAGGTTCGTGCGAGACGCTGATGAGCTGTCATTACCTCCCGTCGAGACCAGAGGCCTGATATGCTTACAGGGGCGTTGGGATATGACCAATTCCCGAGGAAATGATGTGCTGATGACACAGATGTCTATTGAACGAGAAAAGACTATGCAAGAGTACCAGCCTCCGTACAGATCGGCATAGGCAAGATCGGCAGAGACTTTGAGCAGGATTCCTTCCAGGACACCGCTACAATGACGTTTGCACCCAAGATCAGACGTGTGATGTGCATTCAGAGAGCCGGAGGCCGACGCCAGTGGCATATTGCTTTACGAGCAGTCGTGAGGATTGACCGAGAGATTACCAAGAAGTGCCAGAACGGAATCGTTCCTGTCAGCACTCCTGACCGGACCGATGAGCCGGTGGATTGCGAGATTGGTAATCTACAGGAAAGATCAGGAACCAGAGGCAGAGGACGCCAGCCGCGAGCAAGAGGCAAGTAGAGATCTTGCGCCGCTAGAATTGGATGTACCGGCACCTTCTCGACTTCGAGGGAGGATATACCGACGACAGTATTTATGATTTGAGATTTTGTGATTCGACTATCACGTATCTGTCACTTTGGGATTTCGGTATTTTGGCGATCTATTTGCATGATTTAGTCTTGATGACTGAGTTCCATGATATTTGATTTTGTGCACCATGGTTGCACTTACTGGGTATTCATATTTTGTGCAGAGTTATTACTCTTGAGGTATTGATTGTGATTTCATGCCTATTTTATGCCGGTGATTGGATTTACGCTTCCAGCATAGTTTCATGTACTTTTAGTGTTTTGATTTGTGCACGCTGATGCACGCGGTTGTGAGTTTTTCCATCGCGGTACACCTGATTTTGATTGAGCCGCGTTGTATATCGTTTCGTGCCTTGGCTGCACCTGCTTATGACTTTAGGGATTTCATACGGTTGATTTGATTTTGTGCATATGTTACGCATACGATTTGATTTTTGCACTCGGTATAGCTTATATGTGCTTGTAGTGCATTGATATGTGTTTTGTGCACGCAGTTGCGCACGTTTATGATTTTCTTTATATCTGGGTACACTTAGTGTTGCTGCTTACGCATTTAAGTTATTGCTGGTATTTGTGCATGGGATGTACCAGTTCTATACTTCGTGCGTTAGTCGCACCAGTTTTATGTTTCTTGCGTTTATCGCATCAGATTTATATTTCGTGCCTTTGTTGCACCGGATTTACATTTTGTGCATTACGGTTGCACCTGACTCCGATTTGATGCCTTTCGATATGTCGATTTTGATTGTGATATTAATGATTGATTCTTGCACTACGTGCTTTTGACTGGACTTACGCATGTTCGGCGTTGCTATTGGATTTTGTGATTCCGTGCATGTTGAGTGCGCAGGGTCTAGATTTTCATTCGTGCACGATGGATGCACCGATTTGGATTTTCGCGCATGTTGGGCGCAGGCTTTGAGATACGATTTTGGTGCACACCCGCTGCACTAAATCGAGATTTCTTCGTGCATATCAGATGCACTGGAGTTTGGGCTGTCAGGCACACACGTTGCCTATGACAGATGCTTCGTGCACACCCGTTGCACCTAGATGTTGTTTTGTGCACCTGTTTGGCACATCTATGGATTTTGATTTCCGTGCGCACCAGACGCACAGGGTGATGTTATGTGCATTTTTGGGATTTATTCCTTTTGGAGCAGTACATTTCTCTGATATTGGATATTTGTTTCCATACTGAGCAGGACTTGTCAGAGGACAGTGCCTGAATATATTTTGCATGCATCGATAGCTATCGAAGGGATTTCCAAAAAGCGAGCTATAGTCTCAGTATATACCTACGTGTCCGATATGACACGGAACGTTTTAAAAACAGGAAACCCTTCTAAATTGTTTTCAAAACGGCGGAACGTACCTATTAAACAAAGGATATATATATATATAAGTATATAGTTATTTTCTTATGAAAAACGTCCGCCACTGTGCAGTGTTAGGCGCATCGCACAGCGACTTAAAAAGATTTGGCATACATTTGCATCAGCTATTTACATGTATAGATTGGATGTCTACATGTGTAGTTCTGATCCATATCATATCGGTTTTGTATTGGATTTGACATTGTGTCTTTACCTTGACTCCGATGATTGCGAGATGCTTGATGGAGTGTTGTTTTTGAGTTATCTGCTCATTACTCCCGCGCATGCATTGCGCTGTGACGTTTTATGTATTGATGATTTCGGAGCCCCGACGACTTGAAATTTGTATCGAAATGTTTTAGTATTTGGGGTTTAGATTTTAAATTCGGGGATCGAATTTCTTTAAGGGGGGTAGATTGTAACATTTCCAAAATAATAAAATATTATTTTCGGGAATTTTTATAATTTAATATTATTTTAATGAATATTTTAATATTCGGGTGTAATTAAATACAAATAAATGGGGAAAAATTTTGGAAAAATTTTGGAAAATTCTAAAATGAGGTATTTTATGGAATTATGCCATTTTAAAGTTTTTAAGACTAGTTATATGCTAATTTAGTGTTAATCGCGATTAAAAATCGCTAATTGGATTTTTAGCATTTTTGTGCAAAAATGTGCACATATTTTTCCACACTTGTTACACTTGTGTTACATTTCTTTTGCCATGGTTTTCTTTTGTGTTCACTATTCAAGTGAGAAGTGTTAGAAAAGGAAAAGGAAATGGGATGGTGAGAGAGAGGGTAGGTATAGGTCAACCCCACCTTTTGAAGCCATGCCCCCACCATTCCCTTCTCATTTCTCTCTCCCTCTCCTATGGAGCTGCTGCCCTCTTCCTCACTCTCTCACCCTCTTCACTAAAACCCTAGATCCATCATGAAATCCAAGCCAAAACC
Source organism: Agapanthus africanus (assembly GCA_030015575.1). Taxonomy (NCBI): domain Eukaryota; kingdom Viridiplantae; phylum Streptophyta; class Magnoliopsida; order Asparagales; family Amaryllidaceae; genus Agapanthus; species Agapanthus africanus. The sequence goes on from CM057344.1 coordinate 515,798,011, forward strand.
TTATTCCCACTTCACAAAAAATGTTCCCGGGCTCACTAGCTACCCTTTGACCCTAGCAAGATTGGATTTGGAGGACTTTGAGCAACTCAAGAAAATTCTTGAGTTGCCAAAGGAGGTAATTTCTGCACCTATTAGAGTAGCATTTCAATTTCTTGTGTATCTAATCTAGTTTCATATCGATATTGTGTTGTTTGTGGACTTTGGAGAACTCAAGTTAGGGTTTAGGGTAAAAACTGAAATTTTAGATGAAATTGGGGCTTGTTGAGACCTTAGAAACCCTGGTGTAATGCAAAATTTGACCCAAACCTGCACTTGAAAACAGAATACGGAATTACGGAATCGACATCGGGGAAAAACATGAAATCTGGGACTGTCATATGGAATCTGCTATCACCCCGAGATCCCAAAAATGAAACTGAGTTGACAGTGAGATGTTCAGGCACCAGTGAACCACCACCCCAAACCCTAGCCCCCAACTCCTTCATGAGGCCGCCAATTTCTCCATTCTGGGCGCAATTTGCGGCCAGAGCAGGGCGGATTTGCCTCGTTTTCTATGCATGGCCCCATTTCCTCTAGTTTTGACCCTTGGTATGTCTAGTTTTTACTGATTCCAGCTAGGGTGAAATCTGGGATGATTTTCCTATGTTGGTGCATGATTTGAGACTTGTTTTAGCATGGATTTTGATATTTGGAGTTTCGTTCCTGTCAGGTGGCGCTTGGACGTCAACGACAGGTGGATGTTGATCGTGTTTACTTGTGAGTCGATAGGTTTTTACCTATGCGGGTAGCGTGTGCTATTTTGGTTTCCGATGTGGTTTTCATGTGCTTTAGCGTTGTGTTATACTTGTAGGTACACTACGAGAGGTTGATGCAAAGAAGATGAAGATGGCGACATCGACACCGACACATGAGAAGCAAGGTGAGTAGATTTATATCTACGGGGAGAAGTCGGGTGGATGGCGTATAGCACCCCCGCAGTCCGTGGTGGTGTATACGAATACGTATACACACGTATATTTATTATGTGTTGTTTAGGGTTATTGATGGTAATAATGGTATTTTGATGATAAGAATGTATTGGTTGAGTAGTGCGAAACCCTAGGATAGTGGTTGCACCCACACTCACACATACACACATACTTGCATACATTCTTTCATATATCTGTGCGCATATGATGGTGCGTATATCTACACATGGGTATGGGACTATGTGTTTATATACGGGATTTGAGGATGATACGTGGGTTTGCGATAATACTTGATGTGAGGCCGTGAGATCGGCAATGTGACATAGCTTGTCTTTGAGGTGCGATCTGATAGTTTTAGCTGGCCTTTGGACATGTGCTTTACCCGCATTCATATTTTGATAGATGGTATCGATTTGTACTAGACTTAGAGTAGTACCCCCAGACTATGTGATCTGATGATAGTGATACCTGCTATGTGACGAAATAGTGTGATATTGACCCCTACCCAGTTATTGGGATGCCGTACGACGATTTACCGTACGAGCCGGTATTGATGATAGATCCGCACTCACGACTCGAGGATATCTTACGATATGTTATTGAGGCGAGATCACCGACTATCATATCTATATACATATCGACTCAGATGTAGGTGGTTTCATACCCCTCCTGTCTAGATCACTTGGTAGACATTAGACTAGACCGAGTCGTACCTATTTCAAAACTAACGAATCGGGGATATTTTAAAGATAGGCAGAAGGGTTATACGGATATTTTCAAATGATGCATCTTTTCTTAAAACTCCGTAGCCCTTATTTTACTAAAAGCCCTGATTCGTCTTATTTCAAAAGGCAAGGTTGCATGACATATCTATTGGGGCAGGTTCTGTACTTTTGCGTTGATTATTCGTTTCCGCATATTCCTGCTATCTGCATTGCATCGCTTATATTGTTGATATATTTCAGTCATGCTGCTAGGACACCAGCACCATTATCGATGATGCATATGTTCCACGTACACTCGTTGTCGGCTCACACACTCATCATCGATAATTGCCATGCCACTACACTGTAGTACTATTGCATTCAGTATATGATCCTTGTGTGACATGATGATATGCATACTTTCCTTTATATGTCGCATACTTCATGCTTTTGATTATACGCATTGAGATATGTTGTTTCTATGATATTTCTGGATTTGGGAACCGAGGGTGTTTCAAAAGAGAATATATCATTACTTTAAAAACCCGGTTACCCTTGATATGATATTTTAGTGCGTCCACCATGTGTTTTCTCGGTGCTGAGAGCGACATGTGAAACCCGAATCGAGGAGTGGACGAGCCGATTGCGGGTACATGGTGGACCCGGTATGGTTCCCCTCGGCAAGATGATCGATGAGCTTTGCCGATTGAGCCTGGAGGCGGGCGAGTACCTACCGGTGATTGGTTAGACCTGGCGGTTATCCGGAGGATACTGACCAGTGTCGATAGATGGATATTGGCATACTGCCGGGGCCGAGGGCCGATACCGCAGACAGAGCCCGCGGGCCGATCCGGACTGACGGAGCCCGATATATGAGGATTTACGTGCCGATGCTGGGCACAGTTTTCATGATGTTTTCGAGTGTCGATGCTGGGCACTCCGGTTCCATGATTTTGACGTGTCGCGAGGGACACAGATGGTTTATATCCTCATATTATTCCCATGCAAATGATTTATGATATTTACATGCATGGTGGTTATTGTCAGTGGGTGACGAGTGGACGGGATCCACGTGTGTGCAGACTTGATTACTTTGATCACACCTCATATTCATGACATGCTATTACCTGAGGCACTAGCACGAGCACTTGGCACTACACTCATGTATAGAGATTACATTGCCAGTTTAGCATGCTTCAGCTTTATTCATATTGAGGTTTATTTATATCTGATTGTATTGACCTAGGATAGGTCATGCATTCGATCTCTGCTTGTAGATATTTTCTATTCACGAGTTGGCAACTCACCCCCGTTGTGCCCCAGTTCTTGTAGGTTTGCCGTACAGATTCCATAGCGGCATTTCTGGCACATTTCCTTATGGGTGATTTGCTTGGTCCTTATGGGTGATTTGCTTGGATAGGTGGGTTCTTTTGTATCAGAACCGCCATTGTTCATGTATTATTTATTGTATCTAGAATTTCCATCAACCAAAACTTGTATATTGTTTCAGACTTAGAAAACAGTGTTGTATTATTTCGACCTTAGAGTCGCGCTTGTAGTATTACGGTTTTCTGGCTGTTTTGAGTTTCTTTTTGGGTTTTGATCCTCGCCTTTTGGCATTGTATATTATTATTGCTTGCGTGGTTGTGACCGTCGATTGACGAAGAGCTAGCTCCCGCTTGGGGATGCCTTTTATCATCTCATATATATTATTCTTGTTGTACCCCGTTCGGGGCCAGTTTTTACAAAGGAAACTCTGCCGAAATTTTCAGGAAAGATTACACATTTAAAAATACACATTCGGCTTAGTTATTTAAAAACTTTGAATTTCGAAACATGATTTCTTTACTTTTCAAAACCAGTTTTCCTTATTTACTATTTAAATGGTTTTAGATTGCTGGGCTTTGGCTTACTTGGATCAGATGGGGTCCTATAGACTTCATATGGTTCAAGGGCCAGTCACGTGCTCTTTCGGATCGTGACAGTCTATAAGTACACAGCCAAAGGGCTTCGTAGAAAGTGGGAGCAGCGGAAACGCGTGCAAGTTGCTTTAAAAGTTAAAGCAAGAATCGCGGAGTTGGAACGTCTGTTTTGATGTGGTAGTCAAAGTGTTTGACTTCATCAAAATAGTAGATGAAACTTGTATATACAAAAAGGTAGTAGAGAGTAAGGTAGTCATCCTCATATAGTATGTGGATGCCATACTCTTGATAGGAAAAGAGTTTCCTATGCTACACTCGGTCAATCTCCTCTTATCACATTGATTCTCCATATATGATCAAGTAATACATCCTAAATCCTGGGTTTTGGATATATATGATAAATCTAAATGGATATTAGGATTCTCACTAGGTGTAGTGAGATGGTATCAATCGATCCTGGGAAGAATCACTGGATAGATGCCAGGGTGTTAAGGTCGACTGGATGTCAGTCGCAGGCATTGTCTTTACCCTCAGTGGAGGGACGGTATGTTGGAAGAGTTCCAAGCTAGATACTGTGGCAAACTAGACGATAAAGGCTGGATACATCGCTACCAAAGATACTACCAAAGAGGTAGTCTGGGTGTATATTTGTTCATGAGATGAACAAGGTACCTACCATTGTGTGACAATGAAGGTGTGGCTTTGGCCTAGGAACCCCAGTCCCATCAGTGACCCAAACATATTCTGAGGCAGTATCATCTGATCATGGAGATAGCTGATCTCCAGGGAGTCAAGGTTAGGAGAGTAGACTCAGAGGACAACACGGCGGATCAACTCACAAAGGCCGTTTCCCAGAGAGAGACTTTTATGGGATGGTTGAGTATGAGATACTACAACTACTGCTATATGATGGCCCTAGTGCAAGTGGGAGATTGTTAGTTATATGTATGCCCTAGAGTCCATTATTGTACATGAGATGTATATAATAAAAGATGCTGGGACATTTATAGGGAGGACTTTCTTGCTCGACATGATAGTACGCTATTTGGTTGCTCTTTATCTTAACATGTATACTTACTATCTCTCTGTTACATGTTGATAAAGCCCTTAGGATGTGTACTCGACCTCCAGGATTAAGATGAAGATCATACAAGTGGGGCCTGGGTAGTCCATGAGTACATCCTTCAATGTTCCTAGTCATGGGAATATCGAGACGGAGCATCAATATTCCAGAGTAGACTAGCGTATACCTTCTCAACCCATGTGATGGGCGATGGATGATCCTATATCCATTGGCGTTTGACATCAGAGATGGTATACGGGTGCTTGGTGGAGACTGGGTACACTGAACGGACTCGCCGAGAACTCCCAAATGGTATTATACTTCACGTCAGATGGCAGTTCTTTGGTGACAAGGGTACAGCTTAATCTGTCGACCCGAGATCGTCATAGAGTCTTGTGTGTCTCCCACTGTGCTTTGATTTCCACCCTACCACGGCTCTACTGAGTCATGCAAACAAGTGGTTTTTGGGTACAGTCCCGAGTCACATGGAGGCAATGAGCCATAGGAGGGGATTCGTCTCTCCCGGTATTGGGGGTTGATGTTGCACTATGCTCGACTGGCCATAACTGGAAATCCCTGGCCAGGGTTGCTGTGATTTACTGGTAAGTATTATCAGTAGTTTCACGCTCGTTATGGACATTACATCGGCATGACTTATCAAGCTACTGGGGTCTGACGTTTACCACCCCTAGGCGATATATGCGACATATTAGACGAATAGACCGGACTGTGGGGTAAGTGTTACTGATTGGATTCGCAGGAATGTGAGCAGGCTTGCTCGTTGATCTTCTGATCGCTCAATACCCGGGTGGCCATTACGTTTAGCAGACCGCTTGCGGCTTGTGGGTGACTGATATGATCACCACCTACTGCCGGCGTATTGACGAGTCTTTAGAGTCCTACACATAGGTTTCCTGGCTCAGGCGAAACGAAATAGGTGCACATATGAGATATGTGCGGGACCGAGAGTAATACGAGTATGTGATACCGTATTCTATTCTCGCGATTTGTATCATCGGTCGGTTATATGCGATAAAGCCGGGTTATCGAATCAAGTGTTGATTCGATATATTGATTCACATGATATTAGTCGGTTATATGTGATATGACCGGATCATTAAATCAAGTGTTGATTTAATAATTTAATGTATAATTATATATATGATATATTACTTTATGTTAACTAGTATTGGTTCACTTAAGATTATTTTCTCACTTGATGTGCACAAAGTGTATATATATGATATATGATATATATATATATATATATTGATGTACATGAATTGTGTCATGTTGGATGCCACATGCAACTTGTATGTATGAGACTTACACTATGACCATGATAATGTATTTGGATTTTATTTATTTTGGTAATTCAAATATAGTGGAAATTGGTCATGGTTGCAAGCTTGTAGAAGCTTGTGGATTCCATTGACTTAGTCCACTAATTTGTCTCACCTAAGATATTTATTAACCAAATCATTATCTAAGATCATGGTTAAATCTCTACAAAGGTTAGTATATGATGCTAACTTACCCATGGTTGCAAATAACTTCACTTGAATTTTCATTCTCATTCTTTTTCTTCTTCTTCTTCTTCATCCAAAAGAAAAAAGCTTTCTAGGTTTTTTCTAAGTGAAGAAAAAAAATGAGAAAAATAAATCTAAAATGAACCCACTTCCTATTTCATCATCCTCTACTACTTGCCATTTATTTTAGGGTGTTCTCTTCACAAAGTTTATGATCAAGTGAAGGGTTAGCTTGGGTTTGAGTCTTCTCGACGTAGATCATCTTCGGCCTCGAAGACTACGAGCAAATCCGTTCATTTCTCCGAGGAAACCATCACTAGAGTCCGGGAGCTCGATGATCGCAGCGAAGGGACGTCAACACGGAGCTTTAGAAGTGAAGGACCGGATCTACAAAGGTTGTATTCTAGTTCACTTCTCTTTGTAATGTTAGATTACAAGTTTTTGTTACCCTAGTTTTCTAGCATGATTCTTAGTTTGATTGCTTAGCACCCCCTTGATTTTTTGTTGTGGCATGTGTGATGCTTGCAAACCCTAGGCAAGGTGCTAAGGAATCCCAACAGGATGTGTACTTGACTTCCGGAACTATGATGCAGATCATACTAGTAGGGCCTGGGTAGTCCATGAGTTCATCTTTCAATGTTCCTAGTCGTAGGAATATCGAGACGTGGTATCGATATTCCAAATTAGACTAGCGTATATCCTCTCGACCCATGTGATGAGCGATGGATGATCCCATATCCATTGGTGTTTGACATCTGACATCGTATACGGGTGCTCAGTGGAGACTGGGTACACTGGACGGACTCGCCGAGAACACCTAGATGGTATTATACCTCACGTCAGATAGCAGTTCTCTGGTGACACTAGTACTGGTTAGTCTGTCGACCCAAGATCGTCATAGAGTCTTGTGTGTCTTCCACTGTGCTTTGATTTCCACCCTACCATGGCTCTACTGAGTCATGCAAACAGGTGGTTTTTTGGTACAGTCCCGAGTCACACAGAGGCAATGAGCGATAGGAGGGGATTCGTCTCTCCCAGTATTGGGGGTTGATGTTGCGCTATGCTCGTTTGGCCATAACTGAAATCCCTGGCCAGGGTAGATGAGATTTACTGATAAGCGTTATCAGTAGTTTCTCGCCCGTTATGGACCTTACATCGGCATGACTTATCAAGCTATTGGGGTCTGACGTTTACCACCCCTAGGCGTGATATGCGACATATCAGATAAACAGACCGGACTATATGGTTGTGTTACTGATTGGATTCGCAGGAGTATGAGCAGGCTTGCTTGTTGATCTTCTAACCACTCAATACCTGGGTAGCCGTTACGTTTAGCACGCCTCTTGCGGCTTGTGGGCGTTTGATATGATCATCACCTACTGCCGGCGTATTGACGTGTCTTTAGTGTTCTAAATAGAGATTTCCTGGCTCAAGCGAAATAAAGTAGGAGCACATATGAGATATGTGCGGGACCGAGATTAATACGTGTATGTGATACCGTAATCTATTCTCACGATTTATGTCATCGGTCGGTTATATGAGATATAGCCGGGTTATCGAATCAAGTGTTGATTCGATAAATTGATACACATAATATTAGTCGGTTATATGTGATATAGCCGGATTATTAAATCAAGTATTGATTTAATAATCTAATGTATAATTATATATTTGATATATTTATTTACATTAACTAGTATTAGCTCACTTAAGATTTCTTTTCTCACTTGATTGTGCATTAAGTATATATGTAATATATATTAGTGTACAATGTTTTGTGTCATGCTTGTTGATACACATGACATGGGTGTATGAGACTCACTCCATGCCACATGTAATGAAGGGTTTTATTTATCTTAAGTTAATCAAAATTAGTTGGAAATTGGATTAATGGTTGAAGCTTTGAGAAGCTTGTGGAACCATTGACCAAGTCCACTAATTTTGTTTTTACGTAAGATATTTTTTAACCCAACCATTGCATTAGCCATGGTTTAGTCTCTACAAGGGTTAATATAGGTTATTAACTCACCCATGGTTCATAATTATTCACTAGCTTCATTTTTCATGGTTGCTTTCTTCATCTCTTTCTTCAAGCTTTCTAGCTCCATGAAACATGAAGAAAAATTGTAAGAAAATAAAATCTAATGTGAGCCCATTTCCTATTTCATCATCCTCTACTACTTGCTATTTAGTTTAGGGTGTTCTCTTCACAAAGTTCATCACCTAGTGAAGAGGTAGCTTGGGTTTGAGTCTCCTCGAGGTAGATCATCTTCGGCCTCGAAGACTTCGAGCAAGCTTGTTCATTTCTCCAAGGGAACCCATACTAGAGTTCGGGAGATCAATACTCGCAGCGAAGGGACTACTACACGGAGCTTTAGAAGTGAAGGACCGATCTACAAAGGTTGTATTCCTTGTTCCCTACTTGTAATGTTTGATTACATGTTTCATTTCGTCTATTTACTCTAGCTAGATCCTAGGTTATGGTTCTTTAGCACTCTTGAAAATTTTAAATTGTCATGCTTGATGCATAGAAAACCCAGTAGGGTGCTAAGGAATCCCAACAGTGGTATCAGATCTGGGCTAGAGTATTAGACGATATTCGTTAGATTACGAAACCAAAACGACTCCGAAACTTGAAATGTCGAACCCTAGTTTCTGTCGAATTTTAAATGACCCCGAAATTTTTTTTAAACAAGTGCAGAATGTTGTATGAGATATGGCATGAACACACATGAAATTTGAGCCCATTTCCTTGCAAAGTGGCCGGCCACTTCCCCACTAAAACCGGTGTGCTCGGCCCTATTAGGGTATTTTTTCCTCAAATTTTTTGTGTGTTCCAGGCTCTGGGGTTTGGTGTCTCAGGTGTTGTTTGTTTTTCTAAAATTGCATATGATGCAGTCTTACTGTGTAGGCAACTCGGAGTGTTTCGTATTCGTAGTTTAACATTGTTTTCGAGTTTTCACATGTTATCTAGGCGAAGTTTAAAAGTTCGATCGAATGTCAAAAACCCATTTTTTCCAGTTTAGGGTATTCGGAAAATCATGCAAGCGATTCTGTGGACCCTCTAGAAGAATGAAAGCCTAACTCGACATAATGACCATGGAAACGTTTTCGAACCTTAGGGTTTGGGGCAGTTCTGCGGTGCCATTAATGAGGCTTGGGTTTGCCCTTCTACAGCTGGTCCATGGGTGCTGTGGTATGATTCTGGGTATTTTTGCACTGTGCTCAAGTGTTGAGCTTTCGGGGAATTGTAGGACTTTGATTATTCGATCGAAAAGTTTAACGTCGTCCGGATATTTGTGATGGGATACAATACTTGGAATCAACAATATTTGAATTTTATAAATCTAGCAATTTGGTCTCATTTGATCGGTTGCCACGGGATTATGATGTGATCAAAACTTCGTCATAATCATGTAGTGTATGTGGATACTCGCCGGGTAACATTACTAGATAGCCACGCCCCATAACCCCGACCAAGTGACTGTAGGAGAACTCTGTTGCCAAAAGCATCCGTCCGGGTGCTCGCGGCCGCGGTGTTCTGCCTAAGTGCACTTCGTCGTCGATATCGGGGGGTGCGGCCGTCTACTAAAGTTTCCGACGAGCATTCGACCGGGATGTCAGGAATCTTGTTGAATTACCAGACTTGTTATTGGAAAGTGTTTTCAATATCGATACTAAAATGCGAAGTTTATAATTGTTAGGCATGCGATGTCTAAGGAATTCATATTGTTAGGCATGAAATCCGGAATATGAGATATTTCGAGTTTATGATGTCTAAAGAGATTGCGGATTTCAACTGTTGTAGTTTTCACTTTCTTTTCTGCGACTGTAAGTGTAATATGTAGTGTATCGCCGGTTTCATTGCTATACGTCAACGACAATTAGGATACGCATATTTACTTATGTTGATGACATGTGATGTTATGTGTTGCTGTGATATGTTATATTGGATCGTCGTATTTGTTAGTTATATGTATGCCCTAGAGGCCATTACTATACATAGGATGTATATTGTAGTGGATGCTTGGACATATATAGGGAGGACTTTCTCGCTCGACATGATAGTATGCTATCTGGTTACTCTTTACCTTAACGTGTACACTGATTGTCTCTTTGTTATATATTGGTAAAGCCCTTAGGATGTGTACTTGACTACCTAAACTATGATGCGGATCATACTAGTGGGGACATGATAGTCCATAAGTACATCCTTTAAGGTCCCTAGTCGTGGGTGTATCGAGATGGGGCATCGATATACCAGTGTAGATTAGCGTATACCTTCTCGACCCATACAGATGGGCGATGGATGATCCCATATCCATTGGTGTTTGACATCAGAGATGATATACGGGTGCTCAGTGGAGACTGGGTACACTGGACGGACTCGCCGAGAACTCCCAGATGGTATTATACCTTACGTCAGATAGCAGTTCTCTGGTGACACTGGTACAGAGTAGTCTGTTGACCCGAGATCGTCATAGAGTCTTGTGTGGTTCCCACTGTGCTTTGATTTCCACCTTACCACGTCCAAGAGGGCGTGGAAAACGGTGGTTTTTGGGTACAGTCCCGAGTCACATGGAGGCAATGAGCGATAGGAGGGGATTCGTCTCTCCCGGTATAGGGGGTTGATGTTGCGCTGTGTTCGATTGGCTATAACCGGAAATCCCTGGCCAGGGTTGCTGAGATTTACTGGTAAGTGTTACCAGTAGTTTCTCGAATTGTTATAGACCTCATATCGACTCGACTTATCTCATCTGCTGCCGGCGTATTGATGAGTCTTTAGAGTCCTACACAGAGGTTTCCTGGCTCAAGCGAAACGAAATAGGAGCGCATATGAGATATGTGCAGGACCAAGAATAATGCGTGTATGTGATACCGTATTTCATTCTTGCGATGAATGTGTCGAATGGTTATATGCGATATAACCTAGTTATCGAATCAAGGATTGATTCGATAAATCGATACATTGTATACTAGTCGGTTGTGTGCGACATGACCGGATCATTGAATCAAGTGTTGATTTAATGATTTAATGCATAATTATATATTTGATATATTACTTTGTATTAACTAGTGTTGGTTCACTTTAAATGGATTTTCTCACTTGGATTGTGCACATTGTATATGTGATATACTTTTGTACACAAGTTTGTATCATGTTTGATGATACATGCTCACTAGGGTTTGTGTAAAGATTAAACCATGGTTGTATAATGGTTAGGGTTTTCATTTTCTTATTCATTTATTTATTTATTTCATTTATTTTCTTTTGGAAAAGAAAAAGGGAAAATGGTGGCTTTGTTTGTTTGTATATTGAAGCTTCATGAAGCTTTGACTAAGTGACCATTTTGTCTCATGCTTAACCCTAACCATTCCACTTAACCCTAGTTCATTCTCTACACTTGACCATGGTTGTATTATGATAAGTATTGATTTTCTTTTCTATTTCTAATTAACTTATCATAATATTCATCTTCTTCTTCTTCTTCTTCACATGAAGAAAACCTTGCTTCATCAATGGTGATTTGATGAAAAGAGTGAGAAATCCAATTCTAAAGTGAACCCACCTCCTATTTCTTCATCCTCTACCTCTTGCCAAGTAGTATAGGGTGTTTTCTTCACAAGTTTCATGACTTGGTGAAGTGGGAGCTTGATCTAGTGATGCCTCGACGTAGATCATCTTCGGCATCGTAGTCGATGACCTAGCCCGCCCATTTCTCCGATGAAGCCGACGCTAGAGCCCGGGATTTGATTTGTACAGCAAGGGGACTTCATCATGGAGCTATGGAGGTGGAGAACCGGATCTACAAAGGTTGTATTTCCGTTCACTTAGTTAAGTTGTTAACTATTCGCTTTTGTTTCGCCTAAAATCTAGTTAACGATCCGTATTAGGGTTTCTCGGCACTTGTAAAATTTGAAATTGGCATGGTTGATGCCTTGTGAGACCTTATTAGTGTGCCTAGGAACTGTATCAGAGCCTAGCTAGAGCCTTAGGCGATGCGTAGACGGAGTTAGAAGTCCGATTAAACCGAAACCCTAACACAAATTTGCTCTCTGGACTTTTTCCAAAAATTGGTTTTTTTCCAGATTAAAAATATGCAGAAAATTCAGCAGGAAATTCTAAGAATTACGGTGCAAAAATTACCTAATGATCTGTCCAAAGTGCGGCGGAACTGCGGCATTAGCGTGCTAATGCGGCGGTTCCGCGGCCATTTTGTCTCTTCTCCCATTGAATTTTGCACAGTAATTCCTATTTTGCAGTGCTGGTTTTCCTGGGATATTTTTTTCTGAACTCAAGAGTTGAGTTTTCTGGGTTGTATTGGGGACTCGGTGTTTCGATCGGATTGTCTAATTTTGTCTATGTGGCTTTCCGGATATTTTAGAATATGTTAAAAAGTTCGACCGGATATAAATACCCACCTTTTCCCCTGCCGGAAAATTTCCAAGTGTTGGATTTTTCTGTGGTTTAAGGACGTTCCAAGTAATGCAAGTAACGCGATGGTCCCTCTAGAAGACAACAAACCTTAACTCGATTATGTGGTCGTCTTGAACTGCCCTTTGAACCTTCGGGTTTGGGGCAGTACGGCGTGCCACATGTGAAGCGTTGGCTTGACCCTTCTACGGCTGGACCGTTGGTACTGAGGCACGAAATGAATGTTTTTAAACTTATTTCAAGAGTTGATTTGTTTCGGGAAAACTTGGGTGTTCGATTGTCCGATCGGAAAGTTTAACATTTTCTATTTATCCGGAATGGGATACAGTAATTGGAATTCACAAGTAGTTATGAGATAACTGATTTGAATGTTATAAACATAGCACTTTAGTCTCACTTGATCGGTTACCACGGAATTTTGATGTGATCAAAAGTCCGTCGCAATCACGTAGCGTACGCGGATACTCGCCGGATAAACTTAATAGACAGCCTCACTCCATAGCCCCGACCAAGTGACTGTAGGAGAACCCCGTCGCCGAAAGCATCCGTTTGGGTGCTCGCGGTAGCGGTGTTCCGCCTTGGTGCACTTCGTCGACGGTATCGGGGGTGCGGCCGCCTACTAAAGTTTGCGACGAGCATTCGATCAGGATGTTGGGAATCTTGTTGAATTACCCGACTCTATATTGAAAAGTGTTTTCGATTTTGAGACTAAAATGCGGGGTTTATAATTGTTAGGCATGCGATGTCTAAATATTTCATTTGATTAGGCATGCGATGTCTATAAAGGTTGCGGATTCCAACTGTTGTAGTTTTACACTTTCTTTTATGTGACCGTAAGTGTAATATGTGATATCGCCGGTTTCGTTGTTATATGTCAACGACAATTGGGATGCGCATATTTACTTACGTTGATGACATGTGATGTTATGTGTTGCTGGATATGTTATATTGGATCGTCGTGTTTGAATAGCCGGGGGGTTTTTATGTGAGATGAGTGTTTTTCATTTTCATTCATGTAAAAACTTGTATGTAATATTCTTTTATTGGGGCACTTCCAGGTTGCGGAAGATGTCACCCTTTTGTATATTATTTACTTTTCCGCACTAGGATAGACCCAAGGAGGGGAGCATAAGTAACCGGGTTCTGGAGTCCAGTGGGAGACCAACTCGAGGAGTCGAGTCCTGGTCTCCTAACTCCAGAATTGGTAGGGTTGCTTGCCGCTCTCGTAGGGGTGTAGGGGTGTGGGTTTGGCTATTCATCACGACCGTGGAATCCGTGTTTTATACTGGCTCGTATTGAAAACACGGACGTCCTAGTATATCCAATATTTCATTTGTTTCTTCTGCTGCGATATCTGTGATGTGATCATGTGATGTTCTGTGATGGATACTGTATATAGTATATATGATATATTATATATAGATGTTACTTATGTTTTACACCCGCGCTAGCCCTGCCCTGCTCTGCCGTTAGTTACCTAACCTAACGGTGCACGAGGGGACATCGAGGCGAATGCGGATGGCATAAGTGTACGTCGTATTTATCTGTGATGTTTAGGTACTTAAATGATGGGACTTCATTAATATGATTAATGAAAGAAAAAGAAACCTAAAGATGTTGTGGAATCGAATTTAAATATAAACAGGTAGCTACAGTTCTTGCTTTGCATCGCGGTGTTCCTTGTAGAACATCCTGCACCTTATTCGATAAGGAAAGGACCGAGATCCCTTCACCGGGAGTGACTCCTTTAGCAATAACTGGCAGATGCTACACCTCTCGGTTTGTCTTTTGATTGCTTCTACAGTTTATGCTTTGCACAGTGATATATATGATATATCCCGCACCTCATTCGACGAGGAAAGGACCGACGATCCCTTCACCGGGAGTGACTCCTTTAGCAAAACTAGAAAAGGCTCAAAAACACTCCATTTCAAAATTCATTCGATCCTACAACGATATCAAGTTCATTACGCAATAGGTTTTCAGAAAAACCTATCGTAGCCCTCCGTCATTTCAGATAAGTACTAGTTAGTATTCGTGCTGCGGTAGTTTGGCATTCGTCAAGGTGTAGTGTGCGGTAGCTAACTAGTATTTATCTGCTTATGCATATGATGCAGATTGGATTAGGGTATTCGTACGGCATTGTTTGGCATTCGTCAAGGGTCGTGCGGGTGGGTTTAATTCAATCAAGAAATGTACGGGTTGAACTTGACTAGTGGACTATGGGTTGTTTGGCATTCGTCAAGATCATAGAACGCTAGGGGCAAAATTATCGGGAATTTCAAGTGTTGAAATTTGCAATAAGATTGCATACCTTCTATGAGATAGTTGGATCCCGATACCCGCTGCGAGTAAGAGTTACTCCTGGGAGAGTTTTACACATTACAATTAGCCGATCAAGTAGGTGTCTAGAAAGGTGTCAACGAGGTTACGCCTCTGGGAAAATGAGGTTTACATTAATTAGGTTTGTGCGAAAGCACGGGGGACCTCCCTCAAAGTACCGACACTGGCCTGGCTGAAAGATTGGCGAACTTGTAGTGTGTAATTAATCCCGGCTAGTCTTTCCCTTTAGGGTTTGAAGAAAGATTTGATAAAAAGCAGTGGGAGCCATCCTTATTAGATAAAATATATAACCAATCTATTCTTGCAAGAGCGCACGCTGAGTGTTTCCTTCTCTCTCTCTCCTGGTAGCGACCATATCACGCCTTAATCAAGATAATAATACGGATTATTGACCGAACCCGCTTGTTATACTGAGCTGGGGAACGTTGGTCCCGCTCCAACTTATAATTGTTATAAGACAGAGCAGGAAATAGGGGATTACCAGAATTCCCGTGCCGCCCAAACAAAGAGAGTGCATGCTGATGCATCATCTTCGGGTGTGTTCATTATACAGAACTGTTTCTCAGTATTCTTTACGTCCTAGGTATGTGATACTAGATCAGGATCCCTGATATGTAATTTGTTACATAGGGCTACAGATAGGTAAAGAACTGAGAACGGGTGATAAGTTTCATCAGGCAGAAAACGGGGCAAGTGTTGCAGCCAAGTCTGTTGGTCACGGTCACCCTGTATTACCAATACATTGATTCTGAACAAATGCTATTAGATACCGAACCTAATATACAAAATCATATCAGTCTCTTTATTAGTAAAGAAATGATAAAATTTTGTATTGTTGGATAATGTTTTGAACATCTCCTATATCAAAAGTTGATCGGTTCAGGCACGTTTTCTAAAAGCATTGATGTTCTAAATCAAACTACAGTTCTTAGTATACGGAACACATACAAGAGGAAGAGTTCAGAAATGAACGAATCCTTCTTGAGGTATTGTAGACTAGGTCATATCAATGCGACCCGACTAGCTGAAGTTACATTTAGATGCATATTTAAATCAGTTTGAATTTACATCTTGTGAAACTTTCCAGTCATGTCACAAAGATTAGATGACCATAGCCCTGTTTATTAGAAACAGAGAAAGAGTTAATGAACTCTTGGGACTGATACATGATGATGTATGTAAGGTCTCCTGTCTACACATGCCAAGACCGGTTCTTTATATTTCGTTGCATTCTCTGATAATCTCTCAAGATTCAGTCATATGTTCCTGTTGAAACACAAAACCGAACCTTTTGAGATATTCACAGAATGTAAGTTAGAAGTAGAGAACCAATACGGGTATAAGTATTATGTCCTATAATGAGATCAGGGAGGAGAATACTTGAGCACGCAATTCTTGGACTATTCTAAAGGAGAATGAGATTCTCTCTCAAGCATTACTCCTCCGTATACTCCATTGAAAGATGGTATATCGGGGCGGAGCAGATGCACCCTATTTGATATGGTGTGCTCTGTGATGAGTACTACTAAGTTGCCTATTTCCTTTTGTGAGTTATGCACTTATGAAGTTGCAAACCTATTGAATACGGTTCCAATCAAATCAGTTACCTACCACTTCATATGTGATATGGAAAGGGAAGAGCCCATCTCTTAAGTTAGTTAAGATTTGGGGTTCTCCGGCCTATGTCTAAAAGCAAAATCCGGACAAGCTCGAGGCAAGATCTGTTATGTAGAACTGGAAAGGTTCCAGCTATACAAACTACAGCAAATGATTTGGTAGAACCGAAGGATTCAATAGTAACCAACGAACCTCAGCCTCTCCGCCGATCTAGTAGGGTTCCTCACCCACCTGAGAGATACTTTGGTTTCTCTATGACAGTGGGAGCGAGGATTGCATCATGAGATGATGACCCAACTAGTTTCGAGCAGGCCATCGAGAGTAGGGACTCTTTAAGAATGGCTGGATGCTTAGCGATCTGAGATGGAATCTATGTACACCAACAAAGTATGGACTTTGGTTGCTATATCTAAAGGGTTAAATCCCCATCAGGAGCAAGTATATCTTGAGAAGATTACTTGGTGTACTTGGAAAGGTTGAGACTTTCAAAGCTAGACATGTTAAACATTTTCGTCATCAACCAGGCGTGGATAATGATGAAACCTTTTCCAGTGCCTATGCTTAAGTCCATCCAGATCCTACTTGCCACGGCTGCATACCATGACTACGATATCTGGTGGTTAGGTGTCTTGACTGCTTTTCTAAATAATGATTTGGAAGAGAGCGTCTATAAGTACACAGCCAGAGGGCTTCGTAGACAGTGGGAGCAGCGGAAACGTGTGCAAGATGTTTTATGTGATAAAGCAGGCATCGCGGAGTTGGAACATCTGTTTTGATGTGGAAGTCAAATAGTTTGACATCATCAAAATGGTAGATGAACCTTGTATATACAAGAAAGTAGTAGGGAGTATGGTAGTGATCCTCGTAGAGTACGTGGATGACATACTCTTGATAGGGAAGGAGTTTCCTATGCTACGCTCGGTCAATCTCCGGTTATCACAAGAATTCTCCATAATAGGATCAAAGTGATACCTCCTAAATCCTGGATTTTGGATCTATGCGATAGATCTAATTGGTTGTTAGGATTCTCACTAGTTGTAGTGAGATGGTATCAACCGATCCTGGGGAGAATCACTGGAAGGGTTCCAGAGTGATAAGGATGACAGAATGTCAGTCATAGGCATTGTCTTTACCCTTGGTAAAGGGACGGTATGTTGGAAGAGTTCCAAGCTAGATACCGTGGCATACTAGACGATTAAAGGCTGAATATGTCGCTACTTAAGATGCTACCAAAGAGGCTGTCTGGGTGTATATTAGTTCATGAGATGAACTTAGTTCCTCCCATTGTGTGACAATGGAGTTGTGGTTTATGCCAAGGAACGTCCGTCCCATCAGTGATCCAGACATATTCTAAGGCAGTATTACCTCATCATGGAGATGGTTGATCTCCAGGGGATCGAGGTTAGGAGAGTAGACTCAGAGGACAACACGGCGGATCCACTCACGAAGGCCTATTCCTAGAGAGAGACTTTTATGGGATGGTTGAGTATGAGATACTACAACTACTGCTACAGATGGCCCTAGTGCAAGTGGGAGATTGTTAGTTATATGTATGCCCTAGAGGCCATTACTATACATAGGATGTATATTGTAGTGGATGCTTGGACATATATAGGGAGGACTTTCTCGCTCGACATGATAGTATGCTATCTGGTTACTCTTTACCTTAACGTGTACACTGATTGTCTCTCTGTTACATATTGGTAAAGCCCTTAGGATGTGTACTTGACTACCTGGACTATGATGCGGATCATACTAGTGGGGACATGGTAGTCCATAAGTACATCCTTCAAGGTCCCTAGTCGTGGGTGTATCGAGATGGGGCATCGATATACCAGTGTAGACTAGCGTATACTTTCTCGACCCATACAGATGGGCGATGGATGATCCCATATCCATTGGTGTTTGACATCAGAGATGATATATGGGTGCTCAGTGGAGACTGGGTACACTGGACGGACTCGCCGAGAACTCCCAGATGGTATTATACCTTACGTCAGATGGCAGTTCTCTGGTAACACTGGTACAGAGTAGTCTGTTGACCCGAGATCGTCATAGAGTCTTGTGTGGTTCCCACTGTGCTTTGATTTCCACCTTACCATGTCCAAGAGGGCGTGCAAAACGGTGGTTTTTGGGTACAGTCCCGAGTCACATGGAGGCAATGAGCGATAGGAGGGGATTCGTCTCTCCCGGTATAGGGGGTTGATGTTGCGCTGTGTTCGATTGGCTATAACCGGAAATCCCTGGCCAGGGTTGCTGAGATTTACTGGTAAGTGTTACCAGTAGTTTCTCGAATTGTTATAGACCTCATATCGACTCGACTTATCGAGCTATTGGGGTCTGACGTTTACCACCCCTAGGCGAGATATGCGACATATCAGACGACGAGACCGGACTGTACGGTAAGTGTTACTGGTTGGATTCACAGAAGTGTGAGCGGGCTTGCTCGTCGATCTTCTGATCGCTCAATACCTGGGTGGCCGTTACATTTAGCAGACCGCTTGCGGCTTGTGGGTGATTGATATGATCATCATCTGCTGCCGGCGTATTGACGAGTCTTTAGAGTCCTACACAGAGGTTTCCTGGCTCACGCGAAACGAAATAGGAGCGCATATGAGATATGTGCAGGACCGAGAATAATGCGTGTATGTGATACCGTATTTCATTCTCGCGATGAATGTGTCGAATGGTTATATGCAATATAACCTAGTTATCGAATCAAGGATTGATTCGATAAATCGATACATTGTATACTAGTCGGTTGTGTGCGACATGACCGGATCATTGAATCAAGTGTTGATTTAATGATTTAATGCATAACTATATATTTGATATATTACTTTGCATTAACTAGTGTTGGTTCACTTTAAATGGATTTTCTCACTTGGATTGTGCACATTGTATATGTGATATACTTTTGTACACAAGTTTGTATCATGTTTGATGATACATGCTCACTAGGGTTTGTGTAAAGATTAAACCATGGTTGTGTAATGGTTAGGGTTTTCATTTTCTTATTCATTTATTTATTTATTTCATTTATTTTCTTTTGGAAAAGAAAAAGGGAAAATGGTGGCTTTGTTTGTTTGTATATTGAAGCTTCATGAAGCTTTGACTAAGTGACCATTTTGTCTCATGCTTAACCCTAACCATTCCACTTAACCCTAGTTCATTCTCTACACTTGACCATGGTTGTATTATGATAAGTATTGATTTTCTTTTCTATTTCTAATTAACTTATCATAATATTCATCTTCTTCTTCTTCTTCACATGAAGAAAACCTTGCTTCATCAATGGTGATTTGATGAAAAGAGTGAGAAATCCAATTCTAAAGTGAACCCACCTCCTATTTCTTCATCCTCTACCTCTTGCCAAGTAGTATAGGGTGTTTTCTTCACAAGTTTCATGACTTGGTGAAGTGGGAGCTTGATCTAGTGATGCCTCGACGTAGATCATCTTCGGCATCGTAGTCGATGACCTAGCCCGCCCATTTCTCCGATGAAGCCGACGCTAGAGCCCGAGATTTGATTTGTACAGCAAGGGGACTTCATCATGGAGCTATGGAGGTGGAGAACCGGATCTACAAAGGTTGTATTTCCGTTCACTTAGTTAAGTTGTTAACTATTCGCTTTTGTTTCGCCAAAAATCTAGTTAACGATCCGTATTAGGGTTTCTCGGCACTTGTAAAATTTGAAATTAGCATGGTTGATGCCTTGTGAGACCTCATTAGTGTGCCTAGGAACCCTACAGTATTTGAATAGCCAGGGTTTTTTTATGTGAGATGAGAGTTTTTTCATTTTCATTCATGTAAAAATTTGTATGTAATATTCTTTTATTGAGGCACTTCCGGGTTGAGGAAGATGTCACCGTTGATGTATATTATTTACTTTTCCGCATTTGAATAGACCCAAGGAGGGGAGCACAAGTAACCGGGTTCTAGAGTCCAGTGGGAGACCATCTCGAGGCGTCGAATCCGGGTCTCCTAACTCTAGAATTGGAAGGGTTGCTTGCCGCTTTCGTAGGGGTCTAAGGATGTGGGTTTGGCTATTCATCACGACCGTGGAATCCGTGTTTTATACAGTCTTAAATTAAAACCTGGAAATCCTAGTATATCCAATATTTCATATGTTGTCTTCTGCTGCTGATATTCTGTGATGTGATCACTTTATATTCTGAGATAAATACTATATATGATATATATGATATATTATAGACGTTGCTTATGTTTTTCACCCACGCTAGCCCTGCCCCGCTCTGCCGTTAGTTACCTAACCTAACGGTGCACGACGGGACTTCGTGGCGAATGCGGATGGCATAAGCGTACGTTGTATTTATCTGTAATGTTTAGATAACTTAAATGATGGGACATTTATTAATGAGATTAATGAAAGAAAATAAAACTAAAGATGTTGTGGAATCGAATTTTCAAAAACAGGTAGCTCCAGTTGTTGCTTTGCATAGCGGTGTTCCTTGTAGACTAGGTCATATCAAAGCGACCCGACTAGCTAAATTACATTTAGATGCATATTTAAAACAGTTTGAATTTACATCTTGTGAAACTTTCCAGTAATGTCACAAAGATAAAATGACCATAGCTCCGTTTACTTGAAACAGAGAAAGGGTTTGTAAACTCTTGGGACTGATACATGATGATGTATGCGGTCCCCTGTCTACACATACCAGGACTGGTTCTTTGTACTTCATTATGTTCACTAATGATCACTCAGGATTCGGACATGTGTTCCTGTTGAAACACAGGCCTGAAGCTTTTGAGAAATTCAATGAATATAAATCCGAAGTAGAGAACCAAAACGGGTATAAGTATTATGTCCTTTGATGGGATCAGGGAGGAGAATACTTGTGCATGGAATTCTTGGATTATTCTAAAAGATAATGAGATTCTCTCTCAGCATTACTCCTCTGTATACACCACAGCACAACGGTGTATCGGGGTGAAGCAATCATACCCTATTAGATATGGTGCACTCTATGATGAGTACTACTGAGTTACCTGTTTCCTTTTGGGAGTTATGAACTTGAGAAGTTGCATACATATTGAATTGGGTTCCAATCAAATCAATGCCTACCACTCCATATGAGATATGGTATGGGAAGAGCCCATGTCTTAAGCAAGTTAAGATTTGGGGTTGTCCGTCCTATGTCTAAAAGCAAAATTCGGACAAGCTCGAGGCAAGGTCTGTTTTGTGAAAGTTTGTTGGATATCCCAAGCATCTGCAAGGGAATATCTTCTACCGCACTGAGAAACAGAAGGTGTTTTGTTTCTCAGCATGCCACCTTTTTGGGAAAAGTAATTTTTTAAAGAAATTATTGGTCATGAGGTAGAATTGGAATATGTTCCAGCTATACAAACTGCAGCTGATGATTTGATAGAACCGGAGGATTCAATAGCTCCCGACGAACCTCAGCCTCTCCGCCGATCTAGTAGGGTTCCTCATCCACCTGAGAGATACTACGGTTTCCTCGATGACGGTGGGAGCGAGATTTGCATCACGAGATGATGACCCAACTAGTTTTGAGCAGTCCATCAGGAGTGGGGACTCTGTAAGAATGACTGGATGCTAAGCGATCTGAGATGGAATCTATGTACACCAACAAAGTATGGACTTTGGTTGTTATATCTGAAGGGTTAAATCCCCATTAGGAGCAAGTATATCTTGAGAAGATTACTTGGTGTAGATGGAAAAGTTGAGACTTTCAAAGCTAGGCTTGATGCAATAGGTTCTCGTCATCGACCTGGTATGGATAATGATGAAACCTTTTCTCCAGTACCTATGCTTAAGTCCATCCAGATCTTACTTGCCATTGCTACATACCATGACTACGATATCTGGCGGTTGGGTGTCATGACTACTTTTCTGAATACTAATTTAGAAGAGAGCGTGTATAAGTACACAGCCAGAGGGATTCGTAGACATTCGGAGCAGCGGAAACGTGTGCAAGTTGCTTTACAAGTTAAAGCAGGTATCGCAGAGTTGGAACATCTGTTTTGATGTGATAGTCAAAGCGTTTGACTTCATCAAAATGGTATATGAACCTTGTATATACAAAAAGGTAGTAGAGAATAAGGTGGTATTCCTCGTATTGCACGTGGAAGACATACTCTTGATAGAAAAGGAGTTTCCTATGCTACTCTCGGTCAATCTCCTCTTATCACACTGATTCTCCATATAGGATCAAGGTGATACCTCCTAAATCCTGAGTTTTGGATCTATGAGATAGATCTAAGTGAATGTTAGGATTCTCACTAGGTGTAGTGAGATGGTATCAATTGATCCTGGGGAGAATCACTGGATAACTTCCAAGGTGGTAAGGACAACTGAAAGTCAGTCACAGGCACTGTCTTTACCCTCAGTGGAGTGACGGTATGTTGGAAAAGTTCCAAGCTAGATACCGGGGCAGACTAGACGATAAAGGCTGGATACATCGCTACTAAAGATACTACCAAAGAGGCAGTCTGGGTGTATATTTGTTCATAAGATGAACTAGGTTCCCACCATTGTGTGACAATGGAGGTTTGTCTTTGGCCTAGGAACCTGATCAGTCGAAAATATTGCATTTTTAACACATCAATTTCCCTACCATTTGCACTAATCTAAAAGTGTTCGGTATGAATACAGCACATATTAGCAAAACATCTGTAAAATACCAAATAACTTGTGTTATACTTTATAACCGACACTTTGAGGGAAATTGAGTGTTTATCATTGCATCGCATAATCTTTGTATAGCGCAACACTTGTCTCGAGAATCTGTGCAGGAAATTCCAGGAAAAGAGCCGAAACTGTTAAAAGTGCTGATTAAAATACGCCAAGTCTAAGACTTGAGATCTGATAGTGAACTAGAGAGAATTATAAGATTCCAGACATCAGAAAATAACCCCAAAGTCAGCACAAGAGTTATCTGAAGTTTTCATGCACCAAGGCACCAAATAGGCCGCGGATCCGCGGCCGGAGCAGCCTATTGGCGGCGGATCCGCGGCCACATAGGGATGACGTCAGCAGAGCTTCATGTCAGGTTTCTTCTTTCAGAGCCCACACTTCTTCAAGCCAATGCAAATTCCAGAGATCACCAGAAACTTCTGTCCGAACAGCAAAGCTCCTTGTTCAAGCTAACCACTCTCAAGCTTCTCAAGCAAGCCTCTCAAACAACTACATAAGCCTAGAAGCTTCTCCCTAACCTCCAAGCTTATGAAGGAAGCTAACCCTAACTAACTAACTCTAGAACCTTCTACCTAACTACCAAGCTTACAAGAGAAGCTAAACTAAACCTAGCTTCTAAAGGAAGCTAATCCTAGTAAAGGCTATAAAAGGGACCCTAAAGCTTCTATTCTGGGTTGTCGAAAATTGAGCCAAAATCCCACAAGTTGAGTGACACAACTTGTGCATTCAAACCATAACCCTAATCCAATCACTAAAGCCAAATTCAAGATCTCCGAGTACAAATCAAGCAAGAAGCCTTCAACCTTTTAGAAGCGACGCCGATCTTCAACCGAGCAAGTGATCCAAGACGATCCGCGACTCACGGAGACGATGCGGAGCTAAATCGACGATCGAGTTCTTTCCTCTTGTAGATCTTGAAAGAATTGTAACAAAATTGTTGATAAATAAAAGGTGAAATTTCTTTATCTTGCTTACTTCTATATTTGAGCATTATGATTAGATCTTAATTCTTGATTATGTTCTTTGATATGATGCTTGAGTAAAAACTCCGCTCGTGGAGGAGTCGAGAGAATCAATAGATGATGATGTTACAAATCTTGAAACGATTCTTAATTCCTATAAGTTTTGTAAACTCTTGTAAATTGAATCATCGACAATCTAGTTTCGAGCGAAATGCTTTCTTGAATGTTTTCGTTCGTAACTAGAGTTCAACGATCGGTAATTCAATCTACTAGAGGCTAGCTTTTGAATGAGATTCATCGAAAGGACAAAGGATGAGATGAAAAAACCCTAGTTCCTTCAAAAGATCCTTAAACCTCGATTGATCGTCATCGGTCTAGCATCAAATCATTAATGGATAAAAAATCGTAATCACTTGTTTTCATCACTTCTATAGATTCGATCGATTCCTACGAGCCTCACTTCAATTCTTGAAACCTAATTCGATTGGATATCATCAATTCTTGATTCTTGATTTTAATGTTTTCTTGATATTAGATTTAGATCTAGATAATTCTTGAAATTCACTTTTAAATCTTGAATTGAATTGCCTTTTCTTTTCTCTTTAATTTTCAATTCATCTAAATCAATTACGATCAAATCTCACTTTCCCTGTGGACGATCCTCACTCGCTAACGAACCTACATCGACACCGTTATTGATTGCGGTTTACAAATTTCTTTGATTATGATCTTTACACATTTTCAAAACACGACACACAAAGAAACATTCAATCAAATGGCGCCGTTGCCGGGGATTGTGTGCTAATTTGTTCGTTTTTGAAATTTGAGTTGAAAATTTTATTCCATCAGAATTTTTAGATCAAAATTCGCGCAAATACTAAACTATTCGGTGTGATTTGTTGCAAGGAAATCTGGAATCTGTGGAGCTTGAGGAAAAATTTTCTGAATATTCCAGAGAGCTCAGGGAGTGAACCGAAGCATACGCTGAAAACTTTATGCAGGGATCTCCTCATTGGACCGCGTTTCCGCGGCATTAGCAGCTTCCCGCGGCGGATCCGTGGCGGCCTTGCTTCGTCTCTGCACGAAAATTTCTCGGTGAATTCCTAACTTTCTTATCTCTTTCCTCGATCTGCTCCATTAAACAATTTCTGCAGGTTTCTTTGCAAAAATTCACAGCACCGCAAAAAGCAAAAATTATGCGTGTTTGATCTTGGTTGTTTGCATTTTTAATATGGAAATTAAGGGGCAAAGACCAAATTCAAATTAGGTGGGGAGTTCATTACCCTTCCTAAGCCCCGAAAATCACAAAACTGCATCCGCATTTCCCTCATTAACTAAAAAAATATCTAGACATGACTCTAAGGACCGTCGCGCTCACTTAGGACAGGAGAAGGTCGTGGGTAATCTATTGCTTATCCGCGTTTCTTTTATGGTGTCTAAGGCAAGTGTTTCTAAGGCAAGTGGTTACTTAATTAGGCCACTACTTACGTAGTGGAGAACCTCCAACTTACCTGGCACTTACCTGGCCACAGGAGGGACAAAGAGGCAGTAGAGGATTGATCCTGCGATTTGTCTTCTGGCAGTTAGGAGCGGTCTAGAGATTCGACCTAGATAACCATTAGACTTAGGGTTGTGTGTGCATTTGTTGTGATTTGCATCATTTTTCAAAAATCCGTATCTTTTTCAAAACAAACACCAATCCACATTTTCCTTAATTATCTTAACGCTGCCACATGTACTAAACCCTTTAGTGCATGCTCGGCTGGACACGGGATTCTAGTGCCCGTCTTGTCCGCATTCCCCCGATCGACTCCGAAGTCGGTATTTCTACGTCTACTTCTTCTTTACCCACCACCACACCCATATCGATGGACGGTTCTCCATCGAACTTCTTTACCACTACTCTGCCGCCGTCCGCAGGTGCGCAGAATCCACCCCGCATCTCTCTTCAAGAAAGATGATATCCTATGCGAGGTCCTCTTTCGACCTGTCTCACCATTCCACCAGCCAACGGGGAAAATTTTGAAATAAAACCCCAATACATCAATTTTCTACCCAAATATCACGGTCTCGAGTCTGAAGACGCATATGTCTTTATTACCAAATTTGAAAATGTATGCGCTATGATGGGTACCTCACAACTTTCTATGGATGCTATGCGTCTACGTCTTCTCCCATTCACCTTATGCGATATAGCCGAGAAGTGGCTTTATAACACAACCGCACATTCCATTTCAAATTGGGAAGAATTCGTAAAAGCATTCCTAAAGAAATTCTACCCCAATCATAAAATAACTCGAGTCCGTAGCGAAATAAATCAATTCACCCAGCTTCCAAATAAAACATTCTCGAAGTGTTTTGAACGCTTCTAGGATCTGTTAGTTCAATGTCCACATCACGGAATCCCTAGATGGGATCTGTGCAGAATCATATATGAGGGCATTAATCCTACCACAAAACAGACCCTTGAATCCATGTGTCAAGGCACCTTCATGACTAAAAATGATGGAGAAGCTTGGAAATTCTTAGAAGATTTCGCTGAAAGATCTTTACACTAGGAGGGGGTGAGTCAATCGTCTAGGGGGGCAATAACCAATCTGATGTTTCCATAGGAGTTAGAGCTGAAATGTCAGCGATGCAAAGGAAACTTGAAACTATGGAAAATAAATTTTTAGCCGCTGCCCTAAATCAAATGTCACTCTCCAAAACTGTATGTGGACCATGTTCTGATCCGTCTCATCTCACAGAAGAATGTCCACTAAATTCTCCGTTTCAAGGTCACGAGCATACCAATGCTGCTTTTCAAAGACCTAGGAACGATCCATTTTCTTTCACATATAATCTGGGTTAGAGGAATCACCCTAATTTTGCTTGGAACCAATCACAAACTCAAAACACGGTTCCAACCCAGAACAATTTCCAAAGGGCTCTTCCACCACAACAGCAACCACTTCAATTGAGTCAGCACCCCTTCCAATCACAAAACTTTCAAAATCCGGTCAACACACATGCACCGTCTAGTCCTTTGCAGTTGACCGGGACTGATGAATCCTCTTCATTTGCATAATACATGAATTTGCTCCTAACAAATATCATGCAAGTTTCGGCTGAGATGAAGTCTTCTGTCGATGACATGAAAAGAAATACTATCTCTCAAAATGAGACTATAAAATCGATGGAAGAACAAATTGCACAAATAAAAGCCGAAATGAGTGCAAGAGAGAAAGGGGAACTTCCAGCTCAACCTTTACCCAATCCTGTCTATTCACATCATGTGAATGCTATCACCACGTTGAGATCTGGAAGAGTGCTTGACAATCATGTTGGTGAGGAGGTTGATAATAATGAAGAATCAATCGAAGATACCCCGGCTGAGACTTTTCCTTCCACTTCTTCTTCTAATTCTGACCCCAGTTCGTCTACCCCACCATTTTCTTCCGAGCCTATTCTCCGTTTTCGCAAAGGCTCGACACCGCAGCCCACCTCTTCTAGTCCACCGAAAACGATCCCCACTCCTATTCTTAGATCGTTTCGACCCACACGATCTTCTCCAATGTTGGACCCCGACCTTATTGCTGAAGCTCCTTACCCAATCGGTTAAGGGGAAACAGACCAAGTCCACAAATGGAGAAGATCACTAAAATCTTAAAACATGTTAACATCAACATCCCTCTTCTAGATGCGATCCAACAAGTCCCCGCTTATGCGAAAACTCTTAAGGACTTGTGCACTAAAAAGAGGAAGACTCAAGTGCCCAAGAAGATATTCATGGCAAAAACTGTAGACACGGCTTTTCCCCAACAATTACCAAGGAAACGTAAGGATCCTGGCTATCCTACTATTTCCATTTCTATTGGGGAAAAACACATTAACCGTGCTCTACTTGACCTTGGCTCAAGTGTTAACCTGCTTCCTTTCTCGGTTTACGAGCAGTTAGGGATCGGAGAGTTGAAACCAGCTCCCTGCACTCTCCAGATGGTTGACCGATCAATCACCAAACCTAGGGGTGAACTGGAGGATGTGTTAATAAAAATCGGGGAATTTGTATTCCCTGTGGACTTTATTGTAATTGATACACAGCCTGTAGCGAACCCACGGAATCAAATTCCGGTGATTCTAGGTCGCCCCTTTTTGGCCACTTCCAATGCTATCATCAATTGTCGTAACGATTCTATGACCCTATCTTTCGGGAATAGGTCAATTGAGCTGAACATTTATAAGTTGGGAAGTGTACCCTCCGAACCTACTGCTCAGGTCTGTTCTGTCGAATTAATGGATGTCGACAGCAGCGAATTTGACGATTCTCATGATACTGATCTTGACTCTTTTCATATGTTGTTGTTTGACCTAATTATGTATCATACACATACGGACTTTTCCACCGAGTTGTCCGGGTCAACAACTAACACTGAGTATGA
This sequence comes from Agapanthus africanus, assembly GCA_030015575.1. Lineage (NCBI taxonomy): Eukaryota > Viridiplantae > Streptophyta > Magnoliopsida > Asparagales > Amaryllidaceae > Agapanthus > Agapanthus africanus. The sequence continues at coordinate 515,826,654 of CM057344.1, forward strand.
ACCGTCTTTGGAGTCTGAAGATCGCTCCGCGCTTTGTGATGACATTATTCTTCGGGGTATTGATGAGACTTTTGAGGAGATCTTCGCTGATGAACTCGCATTTTTGAATGACACGGGTGTTGAGATGAATCATCTCCCAAACAATGAAATTGAACCTCCACCCCTTCTTCTGGACTGTAAAAAGAATGCGAGAAATCCATCACAATCACTGAGTCGTCTCTCCAAAACGAGACGCAAACACATTCTATTACACCACTTACCTTTTTCCCACTTCTTTCTGGCTCCGTATAACATGTCTTTCCACCAACTGATGCACTACATTGAAAAAATCTTCGAATGGTTGGTGTTGACCTTCGGTCTTTGCAAGCGTTCCACCAACTGATGCACTACATTGAAAAAATCTTCGAATGGTTGGTGTTGACCTTCGGTCTTTGCAAAGCTTGGCATTGACCAGTAATTTTTGACCCCCTCTTGTGATTTTCAAATCTTAACATGGTTTAACTCATGTTTGAGTGGGGTGTATTTTTGGCTCTTGAAATAACTGTTGTCCTCAATATTGTGAGCCAAAAATAAGTTTGGGGGAGGATTTTCACGATCATATTTTTTTGCCCCCATTAATAAATTTCCTCCCAAGCTTACAGGTTTTTTAAGGTTTAGCAGATAGCAACAGTGAGGACACTGTTGAAAACAAGTTTCGGAGAGCTTTGTGCTTTTTTACGTATCACTTTGCATCATACTTTGCATAAGCACAAAACATATAAAACATATAAAAATTTAAAATTTTCAAAAATTTCAAAAAAATAAATATTTTTGTACATAAATAGGATAATAAAAGATTAGATAGTGAAAAATTACATCCAAAAGATTAAAAAAATTAAAGAAAACAAAGAAAATTAGAAGTTTTCTTAAACGAACTAGTAATAAGTAGTTATGAGCCGTTGTCCCAAGGGTTAGTAAGATGAAGGAAGTCACTAATATGAGGATAAAAATAAGTCTAAAAAATAGTTCCTATTTTGGAAGCCAAACATTTGAACGTTGATACCCTACTATACGCACTTACACACGTCTTGAAACTCGGGATAGTAGAGGATACCTTGAAATGCTCTTGTCTAAAAGCCAAAGTATGAAGGAAATAAAAAAAATGAATAAAATATAAAATGGTGAAGAAAAATGAACACTGGTTTTGTTATCGCCAAGGCAGCAATAAAAAAATATAGCAAGGGTGCTTCATCACCTAGTGCCTTAGACCAACTGGTCTGGGAGTCACTGCTAAGCCTTAGGTGGTGCAAGACGAGGAAAATACACCTAATAAGTAAGCACATGAGTAATCGGTCGGTTAGTACCTCAAGAAGTATTAACGGTCGCATGAAAGTGTGTGAGCAAATCTAAATATTCATCAATTAAAAAGTACTGAGGCAGATGGACAAGAGTATGATAGCTTGAATTGAATTCTCCGGGTGTAGAGATGTTCTTTACACACACGTAGGGTTATATGATCGGTGTTTGGAAGAAAGATAGGAATGAAGAATAAATACGGTGTTTTATTGAGTGATGATGTGATCCCTAACATCTTTTCATGACTATTAAGATAAGGCTCATGACAACCGAAAAGCTAGTATAGTTGGAAACTCTAATTTTCAATTTCTTTCTTTTACAATTCTTATCTTTATATGTAACTTTCACGGTCTTCCTTTTATTATTGGATTTTTTGGGTGCAATCCGCTGAAACCCCTCAGGAGACAACACTCCTCCTACTAGGGACACCTAGAGGTTTAAAGGCTTGTTGCACGTGCTCAGTGCAATCGTGTTGCCTACGAAAGTGTGCTAGTTAGTTTTTCTTTTTCTTATATTTTCTCCTTCTCTTTTTAATAAAACAGTTTGCTCGAGACGACCAAAAATAAGTTTGGGGGAATTTGATCAGTCGAAAATATTGCATTTTTAACACATCAATTTCCCTACCATTTGCACTCATCTAAAGGTGTTCGGTATGAATACAGCACATATTAGCAAAACATCTGTAAAATACCAAATAACTTGTGTTATACTTTATAACCGACACTTTGAGGGAAATTGAGTGTTTATCATTGCATCGCATAATCTTTGTATAGCGCAACACTTGTCTCGAGAATCTGTGCAGGAAATTCCAGGAAAAGAGCCGAAACTGTTAAAAGTGCTGATTAAAATACGCCAAGTCCAAGACTTGAGATCTGGTAGTGAACTAGAGAGAATTATAAGATTCCAGACATCAGAAAATAACCCCAAAGTCAGCACAAGAGTTATCTGAAGTTTTCATGCACCAAGGCACCAAATAGGCCGCGGATCCGCGGCCGGAGCAGCCTATTGGCGGCGGATCTGCGGCCACATAGGGATGACGTCAGCAGAGCTTCATGTCAGGTTTCTTCTTTTAGGGCCCACACTTCTTCAAGCCAATGCAAATTCCAGAGATCTCCAGAAACTTCTGTCCGAACAGCAAAGCTCCTTGTTCAAGCTAACCACTCTCAAGCTTCTCAAGCAAGCCTCTCAAATAACTACCTAAGCCTAGAAGTTTCTCCCTAACCTCCAAGCTTATGAAGGAAGCTAACCCTAACTAACTAACTCTAAAACATTCTACCTAACTACCAAGCTTACAAGAGAAGCTAAACTAAACCTAGCTTCTAAAGGAAGCTAATCATAGTAAAGGCTATAAAAGGGAACCTAAAGCTTCTATTCTGGGTTGTTGAAAATTGAGCCAAAATCCCACAAGTTGAGTGACACAACTTGTGCATTCAAACCCTAACCCTAATCCAATCACCAAAACCAAATTCAAGATCTCCGAGTACAAATCAAACAAGAAGCCTTCTACCTTTTAGAAGCGACGCCGATCTTCAACCGAGCAAGTGATCCAAGACGATCCGCGACTCACGGAGACGATGCGGAGCTAAATCGACGATCGAGTTCTTTCCTCTTGTAGATCTTGAGAGAATTGTAACAAAATTGTTGATAAATAAAAGGTGAAATTTCTTTATCTTGCTTACTTCTATATTTGAGCATTATGATTAGATCTCAATTCTTGATTGTGTTCTTTGATATGATGCTTGAGTAAAAACTCCGCTCGTGGAGGAGTCGAGAGAATCAATAGATGATGATGTTACAAATCTTGAAACGATTCTTAATTCCTATAAGTTTGTAAACTCTTGTAAATTGAATCATCGACAATCTAGTTTCGAGCGAAATGCTTTCTTGAATGTTTCCGCTCGTAACTAGAGTTCAACGATCGGTAATTCAATCTACTAGAGGCTAGCTTTTGAATGAGATGCATCAAAAGGATAAAGGATGAGATGAAGAAACCCTAGTTCCTTCAAAAGATCCTTAAACCTCGATTGATCGTCATCGATCAAGCATCAAATCATTAATGGATAAGAAAACGTAATCACTTGTTTTCATCACTTCTATAGATTCGATCGATTCCTACGAGCCTCACTTCAATTCTTGAAACCTAATTCGATTGGATATCATCAATTCTTGATTCTTGATTTTAATGTTTTCTTGATATTAGATTTAGATCTAGATAATTCTTGAAATTCACTTTTAAATCTTGAATTAAATTGCCTTTTCTTTTCTATTTAATTTTCAATTCATCTAAATCAATTACGATCAAATCTCACTTTTCCTGTGGACGATCCGCACTCGCTAACGAACCTACATCGACACCGTTATTGATTGCGGTTTACAAATTTCTTTGATTGTGATCTTTACACATTTTCAAAACACGACACACAAAGAAACATTCAATCAGAACCCCGGTCCCATCAGTGACCCAGACATATTCTAAGGAAGTATCACCAGATCATGGAGATGATTGATCTCTAAGAGATCGAGGTTCGGAGAGTTGACTCAGAGGTTAACACAGAGGATCCACTCACTAAGGCCTTTCCTACGAGTGACTTTTATAAGACGTTGGATATGCTATACTACAAAAACTGGCCTTTGTGAAAGTGGGAGATTGTTAGTTGTATGTATACCCTAGAGGCCATTATTGTACATGAGATGTATATTATAATGGATGCTTGGACATATATAGGGAGGACTTTCTTGCTCGACATTATAGTACGCTATTTGGTTGCTCTTTCTCTGTTACATGTTGATAAAGCCTTTAGGATGTGTACTTGACTTCCAGGATTATGATGCAGATCATACTTGTGGGGCCTGGGTAGTCCATGAGTTCATCCTTCAATGTTCCTTGTCGTGGGAATATCGAGACGGGGCATCGATATTCCAGAGTAGACTAGCGTATATCTTCTCGACCCATGTGAAGGGCGATGGATGATCCCATAACCATTGGTGTTTGACATCAGAGATCGTATACGGGTACTCAGTGGAGACTGGGTACACTGAACGGACTCGCCGAGAACTCCTAGATGGTATTATACCTCACGTCAGATAGGTGTTCTCTGGTGACACTGGTACAGGTTAGTCTGTCAACCCGAGATCGTCATAGAGTCTTGTGTGTCTCCCACTATGCTTTGATTTCCACCCTACTACGACTCTACTGAGTCGCGCAAACAGGTGGTTTTTGGGTACAGTCCCGAGTCACACGGAGGCAATGAGCGATAGAAAGGGATTCGTCTCTCCCGGTATTGGGGGTTGATGTTGCGCTATGTTCGATTGGCCATAACTGAAATCCCTGGCCAGGGTAGATGAAATTTACTGATAAGCGTTATCAGTAGCTTCTCACCTGTTATGGACCTTACATCGGCATGACTTATCAAGCTATTGGGGTCTGACGTTTACCACCCCTAGGCGAGATATGCGACATATCAGACGAATAGACCGAGCTGTACGGTAGTGTTACTGATTGGATTCGCAGGAGTATGAGCAGGCATGCTTGTTGATCTTTTGATCGCTCAATACATGGGTAGCCGTTATGTTTAGCATGCCTCTTGCGGCTTGTGGGCGTTTGATATGATCATTACCTACTGCCGGCGTATTGACAAGTCTTTAGAGTCCTACACAGAGGTTTCCTGGCTCAAGCGAATCGAAGTAGGAGTACATATGAGATATGTGCGGGACCGATATTAATACGTGTATGTGATACCGTATTCTATTCTCGCGGTTTGTGTTATCGGTCGGTTATATGAGATATAGCCGGGTTATCGAATCAAGTGTTGATTCGATAAATTGATACACATGATATTAGTCGGTTATATATGATATAGCCGGATTATTAAATCAAGTGTTGATTTAATAATCTAATGTATAATTATATATTTTATATATTTATTTCTATTAACCAGTATTAGCTCACTTAAGATTTCTTTTCTCACTTGATTGTGCATTAAGTATATATGTGATATATATTAGTGTACAATGTTTTATGTCATGCTTTTTGATACACATGACATGGGTGTATGAGACTCACACCATGCCACATGTAATGAAGGGTTTTATTTATCTTAAGTTAATCAAAATTAGTTGGAAATTAGATTAATTGTTGAAGCTTTGAGAAGCTTGTGGAACCATTGACCAAGTCCACTAATTTTGTTTTTACTTAAGATATTTTTTAACCCAACCATTACATTAGCCATGGTTTAGTCTCTACAAGGGTTAATATAGGATATTAACTCACCCATGGTTCATAATTATTCACTAGCTTCATTTTTCATGGTTGCTTTCTTCAAGCTTTCTAGCTCCATGAAACATGAAGAAAAATTGTGAGAAAATAAAATCTAAAGTGAGCCCATTTCCTATTTCATCATTCTCTACTACTTGCCATTTAGTTTAGGGTGTTCTTTTCACAAAGTTCATCACCTAGTGAAGAGGTAGCTTGGGTTTGAGTCTCCTCTACGTAGATCATCTTCGGCCTCGAAGACTTCGAGCAAGCTTATTCATTTCTCCAAGAGAACCCATACTAGAGTTCGGAAGATCGATACTCATAGCGAAGGGACTACTACACGGAGCTTTAGAAGTGAAGGACCTTTCTACAAAGGTTGTATTCCTTGTTTCCTACTTGTAATGTTTGATTACATGTTTCATTTCGTCTATTTACTCTAGCTAAATCCTAGGTTATGGTTCTTTAGCACTCTTGAAAATTTTAAATTGGTATGCTTGATGCATAGAAAACCCAGTAGAGTGCTAAGGAATCCCAACAGTAATCAAAATATAGTGGGAACACACATGAGACACTATGGCGATCTCAAGTCAAAAGTCTACCATGTACCATTGTCACCAGATAACTGCTATCTGACAATAGGTATAATACCATCTAGGAGTTCTCGGCGTGTCCATTCGGTGTAATCATTCTCTAATGAGCACCTGTATACAATCTTCGGTGTCAAACACCAATAGCTGAGCGACCATCCATCATCTTGGTCGGGGTCAAGAAATGTATACACTAGTCTACACTGGAGTATCGATACCCCATCTCGATACTCTCACGACTACGAACATCTAAGGATGTGCTTATGTACTACTCAGGCTCCACTAGTATGATCATATCATAATCATGGCAGTTAAGCAAATATCCTAAGGGCTTTATCAATATGTATTAGCGATACGTAATAGCAAGTATAACACACACACACACACAGATATATTTATATATATATATATATATTGTTGGCTATAGTGCCCTCAAGTCAATTATTGAATCGCAGGCACGTGATTGCAATGATTGAGGGAGGACTTATACCGGTAGAACAGTCTTACTCGAGATGATAGTATGCTATCTGGTTTATCTTTATCATCGTGTACATGCTTCAGGTGACACTACAGTTCACTATTATATGTTGATAAAGCCCATAGGATTCTTTCTTGACTACCAGCAGTATGATAGCGATCAAATACGTGAGAGTTCGGTAGTCTATAAGCACATCCTTAAAGTGTCCCTAGTCGTGGGAGTTTCGAGACTGGGCATCGATACTCCATGAGTAGACTAGTATATACGGATCGAGACCCCGACGGAGGGCGATGGCCGGTCTCACAAGCCATTGGTGTCAGTTGGTACACCTAAGATAGTATACAGGTGCTCATTGGGTTATGAGTACACCGGACGGACTCGCCGGGAACATGCTAGTTCGTATTATACCTATTGTCAGATAGCAGTTCCCAGGTGACATGTGTACAGGTTAGTCTATCGACCTGAAATCGTCATTTGTCTCATGTGAGTTCCCACTGTGCTTTGATTACTACCCTTCTACGGCTCAAAGGAGTCGTGCAAACATGTTTTAGTTGGGTACAGTCCCGAGCCACATGGAGTCAGTGAGCGGATCGTCAGAGGATTCTTCTCTCCCGGTATTGGGGGTAGAGGTCGCGGTGTGCACGAGTGGCCATCACCAGAAATCCTTGGCCAAGGTAGTCGGGAATTGCTTATTTGGATCGGTAGTTTCTCAGGTGGTGATGGGTTTCATACCGACACTAAATATCGCGTTATTTGGGGTCTGACTTTATCCACCCACCTAGACCCGATATGCGATACTCATAGACGAACGGACCGGATTGTATAGATATTGTCACTGTCAGGCTCAGTAGGGTTTCAGGATGAGTTCGCTCGTCGGCCTCCCTTTCGCTCAATACCTGGGTAGCCGTTACGTACAGCTAGTGCCACTGACGCGCTTGTGGTTAAACCCACTGCCAGCATATTGACGAGTCTTTAGAGTCCCACACAGAGGGTTTCACTGGTTCGGGCGAAACGTTGTAGAGGCCGTATGGTTTTGTGACAGGGTTCGATCATATACGTGCACTCGTGCACAGATCATGATCGGACGGATCATACTAGTGGGCTTTAGTTTAAGCCGGATCCTAGTATTAGATTGTTGGATTACTTTCGTCTCGTAGTATCCGTATTCAGTCGGAATACGGATGAGGGTATGTATATACGGATGAGGGGTATTCTTGTAATTCGTTACAAGATTACTTTAGTTGATTCCATTTCTTTTTTGGATTAAATGTTTTATGGTGGAAATTGTGACTCATTCTTGGCATGACATGTCTTTTGTCATGGCTAAGATATTTGTAAGTGGGCTAAGATATTTGTTGCGAGTGTGTGAGTGTAGAGATTTTGTGTGTGTGTGTGTGTGGCTCATTTTCTCACTACAATATATCAAAACACTCACTTTATTAATTTTGGGCAGTGTAACACCTTAGAATGTGATTAGTGGCAAATTATACTTTAATGTGTGGTTTTTAGTAAAAAGTTTACCAAAACGATTTTCAAATATTTTATCAAAATTAATGAATATTTTATTAGAATTTAATCAGGCTTGCACACACATGTGCATGTAAATTAGGGTTAAGTTTAGGATTAAACTGTGTTTAGACAACCATGGTGGACTAACCCATTCTTATTAGGCTAATATGGGTTAATTAAGTGTATTAGTTTTTTTTATAATTAACTTTATTTGTGTTTTGTGGGTTGACTTGGGACTTTGGAGAGAGAGAGAGGGAGCATGATGGTTTGAGCCATGCTTGTAGTTAATGAGGAGAGAGAGGGGGGGTTGACTCTCATATTCTCTCATTTCTTTTCAAACACTCATTTCCTCATATCATCACATCTCTCTCTCTCAATTCACACACATACACACACCTCCAGCAGGCGGCAGCAGCAGCACCAAGCAGCAGCAGCAGCAGCAGCACCAAGCAGCAGCAGTAGCAAGCAGCAGCAGCAAGCACTTTCCCTTCTTCTCTTCTTCTTGCATCCAAGCTCAAACATTCTTCACCAAAGTCCATGTTCTTCACCAAATCCCTTGCAAACACTTCCATATGGCAAACTCTTCAGTTTGAGCCACCACTAACTCTTGGAGGTATAAAAACTCACCCCAACTTCCTTTTGCTAAACTTATAGTTTATTTAGCTTAATATCACGTTTAAGTAGTGTTTTGGGGATAACCTTGTGTTTTGATAGGATTTTTTGGGTAAAATGGGATTATTATGGTTTAATTAACTTAATTAGGTGTGATGTGTGCTGTGTAAACCTAGTTGTATCACTGGATTTTGCTAAAACACCTTAAAGTCCCAAACTTGAGTTTTAATTACGGTTTTATCAAGTTTTATGATACGAGTGACCTGCTTTATCTGTGATCTTTTTCTAGCTTAGAAAACATATATAGAATAGTGTGTAGGGTAGCTAGGGTTTTGGGTTGAAGTTCGAGCCCGTTCCACCATCTGAAATCCGGCGACTTACCCATGGATTCCGGCGTCGCCAGCCCTCCTGTGGACTTTGGTGATTTGTTCTAGGTAGAGTAATGTCTGTGTGTGTTTTACAGTGTTTGGTATTATTTATTTTCCTTGTTTGTTGCGGGTAGAAATCTAGGATAAGTTAGTTATTTTTGGTTGATTTGTGGGCTTTGGTGTCAATTGATGAATTAGGTGGAAAATAGGATGATTCAGGGTGATTATGGTTAGATTAGGTCTAATATGTGCTGTTGGTATCACTTAAGTCAAGTAATTTCACCTGATTTCATAAAAATACCTTAATGTTGCAATTTAGTGTTTTTAAAACTAAAACTTTAGGATACGTAGATTCTACTATATCCAGGGTTATTTCCTTGATGAGAAAACATACACATTAGGCTATATTTTGTGTTAGGAATATAGTGTAGAAATCTGGACCTCTTTCACCTGTTTTTAGACGATATCAACCCTATGGTGGCCGGCCCAAATGTTTAGGAATTTATTGAGTTTTTGCGGGTAGTTGTCTGTAGGTTTTGTGAGATCTTTAGTCTTGTTTGATTTTCTTGTTTTTGCTCCAGATTAAATCTGGGACCGTTTACCTATAATTTGCGTAGCGGGACTTGCGCGACACATACGATACAAGTTGAGTTGGTTTGTTGTGTGTCACAGCGTGTCATGGTGGTTTTGACGTATGTACACACGTTACGTATACGCATGCGTTTAGTTCGCGACGTGAGTTCCTCGTTTGGTTTTAATATCGCGTTTTTGCAAGATTTTAGCTTATGTGTATTCTTTGTGTAAATTCTAGGTTTGCGGCGGGTACTTCGGACGCTGCAAGGAAGAGGAAGTAGATAGTCGGCTACACTTAGCACGAGATCACTGTGAGTAGATTTAACATCTATGGGGAAATCGCTCGTATGGCATTAAGCGTCAGGGCTTGATAGGATATTGTTGTCACATATATATATTTATATGTATATTACTTGTGCATATATACTATTGTAGCATACCCATCTTTTGTTACATATAGAAATAGTAGTTATGTAACACCGCACTGTCACTAATGGTTCAAGCTGCATGAGCACTATTTGTATATTACATTCACACCGTTAGTGATTGCCATGACACTCGCACTATAGGATTGCTACGAACCATACATCATTTTGATTACCGCATCATTGATGATTAGACATGATTCTGTCGTATATTGGCACATATACATACTGTACACTCATGCTGTAAGTCGACGTTAGACACCCCACGAGTTGCGGGGAGGCGGAATAGGTAAAACAATCATTTTGTTTAAAACAAACATCGACTAACTTACGGATCTTTGCCAAACCTTAACTAACAACATCATAGGAGGGATTAGCTACTATGAAAGAAGATTATACCTAATGAACCAAGTCCTTCTTCTTCTCATTGACCACCTCCTCGTCGGCCTCCTCTTTGTGATAGAAGATCCACCCGAGAGCTACTACTCCAAGCTTGATCCCTAACTTGAGGTAACTAGATTACTAAAAGTGCTAATCAAAGCAACCTAGGGGATATAGAGTGGGATTATGGATTAATAAGTCTTGCTAACCCTTGATCTCAACACATGAGAGGTTAGGGTTAGGGTTTGAAGAGAGAGAGCTTGAGGAGAGAGAAGGTGAGAGTGAGAATCCTTTTGGAATAATGATATCATTGTGAATATATGAAGCATATGTTATTATTAAATGAATAACAAATAATAATGTGTCATCATGCTTCATTAACTCACATAGTGATTCATCTTATGAGTCATTTAAATCATAAATGCATCATTAACTCCATGGATGAATCACACCATGACTCATTAATCCAATAAATGCAAATGCCACCTTAGCCTCCATGTCATCATCCTTCTAGAAGCTTCTCGACAATTTACGAGAACGTCCCTCCTATCCGTGAAAACACGGAAACACTTTAGACTGTATAAATCTAATAATCCAATACTAGAATCTGGCTTAAACCAAAGCCCGCTAGTAAAACTGTCCGAACATCGTACGTGCATAAATGCACGTGCGTGTCCGAACCTTGTCGTAAAACTATACGACCTCTATATCGTTTCGCCTGAAGCAGGGAAACTCTCTGTGTGGGACTCTAAAGACTCGACTACTACGCTGGCAGTAGGTTTAACCACAGACCGCAAGCGGCACTAGCTGTACGTAACGGTCCCCAGGTAGATGTCGATAAGAAGGCCGATGAGGAAACCCATCCGAACTCCTACTGAGCCTGATGTGACAATCTCCGTACAGTCCGGTCTGTTCGTCTAGGACTATCGCATATCGGGCCTAGGGGCGGCAAGCTTCAGTCCCCTAAAAGTGGTATAATTCGTGTCGGATCGAAGCCCATTACACCTTGAGAAACTACTGGAAAACCTACAAGTAAATCTCGCTTGCCCTTGCCAGGGACATTGCGTAATGGATCTCCAGACATAGCGCGATATCAACTCCCAATACCGAGATAGATGAATCCTGTCTAACCGCCACTGCCTCCAAGTGCTTCGGGACTGCACCCAACTGCTACTTGTTTGCACGACTCCTTTGAGCCGTGGTAGGGTAGCAATCTAAGAAAAGTGGGAATACACTCGAGGCGAAGCAGCAGTGTCAAGTCTGCGGACTATGCTATACTCATGTCACCTGGGAACTGTTAACTGACGACGGGTATAATACCAACCAACAATTCCCTGCGAGTCATGTCCGGTGTACCCGTAACCCAACGAGCACCTGTATACTATCTCCAGTACGACGTAATGATGGCTGTGGGACAGAACATCTCTCCAACTAGGATGAGAAGCGTACACACTAGTCTACTCCGGAGTATCAATGCCCTGTCTCGATAATCCTACGACTAGGGACCTGAAAAAGGATGTGTTTGTAGACTACCCAGCCCCCACTAGTGTGACTGCCATCACAACGCTGGTAGTCAAGCAAGATCCTAAGGGCTCTATCAATACGTACACACATATTAAGATAGATGTAAACCAAGTAGTATACTACCATGTTTAGCAAGACTGTTAATATAACTGTGAATATCCCAAGCTTCCATTAAGTAATATACAAGCCAGTATGATACAATAATGGCCCCTATGGCATATACACTAACAATCTCCCACTTGCACTAGGGCCATGTACTGGCATATCGAAGACCGATCATCTCGAGTAGCCTCTCGAACTGAATATGAGGTAAGGCATTTGTGAATGGATCAGCAGTGTTCTCCTCTGTAGCAACTCTCCGGACCTCGATCTCCCGACTATCTATGATCTCCCTGATCAGGTGATACCGCCTTAAGATGTGTCTGGACTTCTGATGGGACCTAGGTTCCTTCGCTAAAGCTATAGCTCTGTTGTTGTCTCAATACAGCGGTATTGGATCAACAATTATAGGAACCACCTGAAGTTCTGTTAGGAACTTCTTCATCCAGACCGCTTCTTTTGCGGCATCGCAAGCAGCAATATACTCCGCTTCCATCGTCAAGTCAGCAACGGTGTCCTGCTTGGAACTCTTCCAGCACACCGCCCCTCCATTGAGGGTAAAGACATAACCTGACATGGACTTGGAGTCATCCTTATCACTCTGGAAGCTGGAATCAGCAAAGGCCTCTATCTTGAGGTATTTTCCGCCGTAAACCAAGAACATCTCCTTAGTTCTTCTCAGGTACTTGAGAATTTTCTTTACTGCTATCCAGTGCTTCTCCCCTGGGTCTGACTGATACCCGCTTACCACGCTCAGTGCGTAAGCTACATCTGGTCTGGTGCACAACATCGCATACATTATAGAGCTTACTGCAGAAGCGTAGGGTATAACTGACATGCGATCCCTTTCCAAATCAGTCTTGGGAGACATCTCTTTGGATAGGGTGATTCCGTGACAAGCCGGTAAATTACCGCGCTTAGAATCTTCCATACTGAATCTTTTCAGTACAGTGTTGATATACCTGGACTGTGAAAGTCCCAACATCCTCTTGGATTTATCACGATAGATCCAGATCCCCAGAATGTAAGAGGCATCACCCGGGTCTTTCATGGAGAACCTGTGTGACAAGAATCCTTTGACAGATTGTAGCATAGGAATGTCATTTCCTATCAATAGAATGTCATCCACGTACAAGACGAGGAATACGACAGTTCGTGCTACAATTTTACTATATATACATGGTTCATTTGGATTTTTGATAAAGTCATATTCTTTGACCGTTTCATCAAAACAGATGTTCCAACTCCGTGATGCCTGCTTTAGTCCATAAATGGACTTAAGCAACTTGCACACTTTCCTGTTGCTCCCACTCTGATTGAAGCCTTCTGGCTGATCCATATAGACGCACTCTTCTAAATTACCATTTAGAAAAGCCGTCTTTACGTCCATCTGCCAGATCTCATAATCATGGAAGGCGGCAATAGCAAGAAAGACCCGAATGGATTTGAGCATAGCCACTGGAGAAAAAGTTTCGTCATAGTCCAAACCAGGTCTTTGACGAAAACCCTTTGCAACAAGTCTAACTTTATAGGTTTCTACCTGTCCATCTACACCAATCTTTTTCTTGAAGATCCATTTGCATCCTATGGGTTTTACCCCATCTGGAGAAAAGTCCAAAGTCCATACTTTGTTGGTGTACATGGACTCCATCTCGGTCCGCATTGCATCTAGCCATCGTACCGAGTCGCCGCTCTGGATGGCCTGCTGGAAGCTAGTAGGTTCATCATCATCAATGATGCAATCCTCTCTATCCCCATCTATGAGAAAACCGTAGTATCTCTTAGGCGGATGAGACGGCCTACTACTCCGGCGGAGGGGTGCGGGAATGTCATGTTCTTCTTGAACTACTGGTTCTACCAAACTTTCAGTAGTAGTTTGTGGTTCTGGAATTTCTTCCAGTTCTATTTCGCTCCCACTTGTTTCCTTTTCTAAAACCTGATGTTCTAGAAAATAGGCATGACGAGAAACAAAAACCTTTTGTTCCTCTGCATTGTTAGTTATATGTATGCCCTAGAGGCCATTACTATACATAGGATGTATATTGTAGTGGATGCTGGGACATATATAGGGAGGACTTTCTTGCTCGACATGATAGTATGCTATCTGGTTGCTCTTTACCTTAACGTGTATACTGATTGTCTCTCTGTTACATGTTGGTAAAGCCCTTAGGATCTGTACTTGACTACCTGGACTATGATGCGGATCATACTAGTGGGGACATGGTAGTCTATAAGTACATCCTTCAAAGTCCCTAGTCGTGGGTGTATCGAGACGGGGCATCGATATACCAGAGTAGACTAGCGTATACCTTCTCGACCCATACAGATGGGCGATGGATGATCCCATATCCATCGGTGTTCGACATCAGAGATGATATACGGGTGCTCAGTAGAGACTGGGTACACTGGACGGACTCGCCGAGAACTCCCAGATGGTATTATACCTCACATCAGATGGCAGTTCTCTGGTGACACTGGTACAGAGTAGTCTGTTGACCCGAGATCGTTATAGAGTCTTGTGTGGTTCCCACTGTGCTTTGATTTCCATCTTACCACGTCCAAGAGGGCGTGCAAAACGGTGGTTTTTGGGTACAGTCCCGAGTCACATGGAGGCAATGAGCGATAGGAGGGGATTCGTCTCTCCCGGTATATGGGAGTTGATGTTGCGCTGTGTTCGATCGGCTATAACAGGAAGTCCCTGGCCAGGGCTGCTCAGAGAATTGCTGGTAAGTGTTACCAGTAGTTTCTCGACCCGTTATGAGCCTCATATCGACACGACTTATTGAGCTATTGGGGTCTGACGTTTACCACCCCTAGGCGAGATATGCGACATATCAGACGATCAGACCGGACTGTACGGTAGTGTTACTGGTCGGATTCACTGGAGTGTGAGCGGGCTTGCTCGTCGATCTTCAGATCGCTCAATACCCGGGTGGCCGTTACGTTTAGCAGACCGCTTGCGGCTTGTGGATGTTTGATATGATCATCATCCGCTGCCGGCGTATTGACGAGTCTTTAGAGTCCTACACAGAGGTTTCCTGGGTCAAGCGAAACGAAATAGGAGCGCATATGAGATATGTGCGGGACCGAGAATAATGCGTGTATGTGATACCGTATTCTATTCTCGCGATAAATATATCGAATGGTTGTATGCGATATAACCTGGTTATCGATTCAAGCGTTGATTCGATAAGCCGATATATTAGATACCAGTCGGTTATGTGCGCATGACCGGATCATTGAATCAAGTGTTGATTTAATGATTTAATGTATAATTATATATTTGATATATTACTTTGCATTAACTAGTATCGGTTCACTTTAGACGGATTTTCTCACTCGGATGTGCGCATTGTATATGCGATATACTTTTGTGCACTTGATTGTATCATGTTTGATGATGCATACCACTTTGGTTAAGTGTAAAGTTTGAACCATGGTTGTGTTTATGTTTAGGGTTTTATTTTCTTAATTATTCATTTATTCTTTATGATAAATGAATAAAAGAAAGTGAGAAAAGAAAATGAGAAAAGAATGGTGGCTTCTTTTGTTGTTTAGTTGAAACTTCATGAACCTTTGACCTAAGTCCACCATTCTTATCTCATTCTTAACCCTAACCATACAACTAACCTTGGTTAACTCTCTACACTTTACCATAGTTAGAATTATGATAAGAATTCATTTTCTTTTCATTTTCTTTTAACTTATCATAATGTTTTTCTTCTTCTTCTTCATGCTTCAAGTGAAGAAGCTTGAAGTCCATCAATGGTGATTGATGCATATGAGTGAGAAATCCAATTCTAAAGTCTACCCACTTCCTATTTCTTCATCCTCTACCTCTTGCCAAGTAGTAGAGTGTGTTTCCTTCACAAGATTTTAGGGTTTGGTGAAGGTGGAGCTTGATTCATCGATGCCTCGACGTAGATCATCTTCGGCATGGACATCGACGACCTAGCTTGCCCATTCTCCGACGAAGTCGACTCTAGAGCCCGGATTTGATTTGGACAGCGGAGATGACCTCGTTGCGGAGCCGTGGAGGTGGATATCCGGATCTACAAAGGTTGTAATTTCCGTATCTCTTTAGTTAACTGTTAACTAGTTCTTGTTCGCCTAGATATCTAGCAAACGATCCGTACTTTAGGGTTTGTAGGCACCATAATTTTTGAAATTGCCATGGTTGATGGCTTGGGAGACCTCACTAGAGTGCCTAGGAACCCTGCAGTGGTATCAGAGCCTAGCTAGAGCCTTAGGCGAAGTCCAGACGGAAATTGAAGTCCGATCGAACCGAAACCATACCCGGAAAATTGCTCTCTGTCCAATTTTTAAAATCTGGTATTTTTCCACATTAAAAATGTTCAGAAAAATCAGCAGGTGAATATATGAAATACTGTGAAATTCGTGCACATAATTCCTTCATATTGCCGCGCTTCCGCGGCACGAGCTAGCCTCATGCGGCGGTTGCGCGGCGGTACGGCCATGTTGTTCAGTACTATTTGCACAGTATCTCATAATTATTAGTGCTGGTATTCCTGGGTATTTTTAATATTTATTCCAGAGTTGAATTTTTCTGAGTTGTTTTGGGAATTCGGTATTTCGATCGGGATATCAAATTTTGTCTGTGTGGCTTTCCGGATAAATTTTAGAATATGTTAAAAAGTTCGACCGGATATAAATACCCAATTTTTCCCCTGTCGGGAAATTTCCAAGTGTTGGATTTTTCCGTAGTTTAACGACGTTCTAAGTAGTGCAAGTAACGCGATGGTCCCTCTAGAAGACACAAACCTTAACTCGATTATGTGACCGTCTTGAACTGCCCTTTGAACCTTCGGGTTTGGGGCAGTACGGCGTGCCACATGTGAGGCGTTGGCTTGACCCTTCTACGGCTGGATCGTTGGTACTGAGGCACGAACGGAATGTTGTTAGACTTGTTTCATGTGTTGATCTGTTTCGAGAAAACTTGGGTGTTCGATTGTTCGATCGGAAAGTTTAACATTTTCTATTTATCTGGAATGGGATACAATAATTGGAATTCACAATAGTTATGAGATAACTGAATGAATGTTATAAACATAGCAGTTTAGTCTCACTTGATCGGTTGCCACGGAATTTTGATGTGATCAAAAGTCCGTCGCAATCACGTAGCGTACGCGGATACTCGCCGGGTAAACTTAATAGACAGCCTCACTCCAGCGCCCCGACCAAGTGACTGTAGGAGAACCCCGTCGCCGAAAGCATCCGTTCGGGTGCTCCCGGTAGCGGTGTTCCGCCTTGGTGCACTTCGTCGACGGTATCGGGGGTGTAGCCGTCTACTGAAGTTTGCGACGAGCATTCGATCAGGCTGTCGGGAATCTTGTTGAATTGCCCGACTTGATATTGAAAAGTGTTTTCGATGATGGGACTAAAATGCGGGGTTTATAATTGTTAGGCATGCGATGTCTAAGTAATTCATTTGGTCAGGCATGCGATGTCTGAGGTGGTTGCGGATTCCAACTGTTGTAGTTTTACACTTTCTTTTCTGTGACCGTAAGTGTAATATGTGATATCGCCGGTTTCGTTGCTATATGTCAACGACAATTGGGATGGACATATTTACTTACGTTGATGACATGTGATGTTATGTGTTGCTGGATATGTTATATTGGATCGTCGTGATTGAATAGCCGGGGGTTTTTATGTGAGATGAGTGTTTTTCATTTTCATTCATGTAAAAACTTGTATGTAATATTCTTTTATTGGGGCGCTTCCAGGTTGCGGGAGTTGTCACCTGTTGTATATTATTTACTTTTCCGCACTAGGATAGACCCAAGGAGGAGGGCACAAGTAACCGGGTTCTGGGGTCCAGTGGGAGACCAACTCGAGGAGTCGAGTCCGGGTCTCCTAACTCTAGAATTGGTAGGGTTGCTTGCCGCTCTCGTAGGGGTCTAGGGGTGTGGGTTTGGCTATTCATCACGACCGTGGAATCCGTGTTTTATACTGGCTCATATTGAAAACACGGACGTCCTAGTATATCCAATATTTCATATGATTCTTCTGCTGCGATATCTGTGATGAGATCATGTGATGTTTCTGTGATGGATATAGTATATAGTATATATGATATATTATATAGATGTTACTTATGTTTTACACCCGCGCTAGCCCTGCCCCGCTCTGTCGTTAGTTACCTAACCTAACGGTGCACGAGGGGACATCGAGGCGAATGCGGATGGCATAAGTGTACGTCATATCTATCTGTGATGTTTAGGTATTTAAATGATGGGACTTCATTAATGTGATTAATGAAATTAAAAGAAACCTAAGATGTTGTAGAATCGAATTTCAAAATAAAACAGGTAGCTACAGTTCTTGCTTTGCACAGCGGTATATGAGATATATCCTGCACCTTATTCGATGAAGAAAGGACCGAGATCCCTTCACCGGGAGTGACTCCTTTAGCAATAACTGGCAGATGCTACACACTCGGTTTGTCTTTTGATTGCTTTTAAGTGTTTTTGCTTTGCACAGCGATATATGCGATATATCCCGCACCTCATTCGACGAGGAAAGGACCGACGATCCCTTCACCGGGAGTGACTCCTTTAGCAAAACTAGAAAAGCCTCAAAAGCACTCCATTTCAAAAATCATTCGATCCTACAACGATATCAAGTTCATTACGCAATAGGTTTTCAGAAAAACCTGTCGTAGCCCTCCGTCATTTCAGATAAGTAGTAGTTAGTATTCGTGCTACGTTTGTTGGCCTGCGTCAAGGCGTAGTGTGCGGTAGCTAACTGGTGCTTATCTGCATAAGCATATGATGTGATTGGATTAGGGTAGTCGTGCGACTTTGTTGGCCTGCGTCAAGGGTCGTGCGGGTGGGTTTAATTCAATCAGGAAATGACGGGTTGAACTTGACTAGCGGACTATGGTTTGTTGGCCTGCGTCAAGGTCATAGGACGCTAGGGGCAAAATATTATCGGGAATTTCAAGTGTTGAGATTTGCAATGAGATTGCATACCTTCTATGAGATAGTTGGATCCCGATACCCGCTGCGAGTAAGTGTTACTCCTGGGAGAGTTTTATACATTACAATTAGCCGATCAAGTAGGTGTCTAGAAAGGTGTTAACGGGGTTACGCCTCTGGGAAAACGAGGTTTACATTAATTAGGTTCGTGCGAAAGCACGGGGGACCTCCCTCAAAGTACCGACACTGGCCTGGCTGAAAGATTGGCGAACTTGTAGTGTGTAATTAATCCCGGCTAGTCTTTCCTTTTAGGGTTTGAAGGAAGATTTGATAAAAAGCAGTGGGAGCCATCCTGATTAGATAAAATAATAACCAATCTATTCTTGACAGAGCGCACGCTGAGTGTTTTCTTCTCTCTCTCTCCAGGTAGCGACCATATCACGCCTTAATCAAGATAATAATACGGATTATTGACCGAACCCGCTTGTTATACTGAACTGGGGAACGTTGGTCCCGCTCCAACTTATAATTGTTATAAGACAGAGCAGGAAATTGGGGATTACCAGAATTCCCGTGCCGCCCAAACGAAGAGAGTGCATGCTGATGCATCATCTTCGGGTGTGTTCATTATACAGAACTGTTTCTCAGTATCCTTTACGTCCTGGGTATGTGATACCAGATCAGGATCCCAGATATGTAATCTGTTACATAGGGCTACAGAAAGGTAGAGAACTGAGAAAGGGTGATAAGTTTCATGAGGCAGAAAACGGGGCAAGTGTTGCAGCCAAGTCTGTCGGTCACTGTCACCCTGTATTACAATACATTGATTCTGAACGAATGTTGTTAGATACCGAACCTGATATACAAAATCATATCAGTCTCTTTATCTGAAAAGAAAGGATATAATTTTGTATTGTTGGATAATGTTTTGAACATTTCCTATATCAAAGGTTGATCGGTTCAGGCACGTTATCTAAAAGCATTAATGTTCTAAATCAAACTACAGTTCTTAATATACGGAACACACACAAGAGGAAGAGTTCAGAAATGAACGAATTCTTCTTGAGGTATTGTAGACTAGGTCAGATCAATGCGACCCGACTGGCTAGAGTTACATATAGATGTATATTTAAATCAGTTTGAATTTACATCTTCTGAAACTCGCCAGTCATGTCACAAAGATAAGATGACCATAGCTCCGTTTACTGAAACAGAGAAAGAGTTAGTAAACTCTTGGGATGATACATGTTGATGTATGTAAGGTCCCCTGTCTACACCTGCCAAGACTGGTTCTTTATACTTCATTATATTCTCTGATAATCTCTCAAGATTCAGACATATGTTCCTGTTGAAACACAAGTCCGAACCTTTTGAGATATTCACGGAATATAAGTTAGAAGTAGAGAACCAGAATACGGGTATAAGTATTATGTCCTATGATGAGATCAAGGAGGAGAATACTTGAGCACGAAAATCCTGGATTATTCCAAAGGAGAATGAGATTCTCTCTCAGCATTACTCCTCCGCATACACCATAGCACGATGGTATATCGGGGCGGAGCAATCACACCCTATGTGATAAGGTGTGCTCTATGATGAGTAATACTGAGTTACCTTTTTCCTTTCTGGGTGTTATGCACTTGAGAAGCTGCATACCTATTGAATAGGGTTCGAATCAAATTAGTTGCCTACCATTTCATATGTGATGTGGAAAGGGAAGAGCCTATGTCTTAAGTTAGTTAAGATTTAGGGTTGTCCGGCCTATGTCTAAAAGCAAAATCCGGACAAGCTCGAGGCAAGGTCTGTTATGTAGAACTGGAAGTGTTCCAGCTATACGAAATACAGCAGATGATTTGATAGAACCAAGGGATTCAGTAGATACCAACGAACCTCAGCCTCTCCGCCGATCTAGTAGGGTTCCTCACCCACCTGAGAGATACTTCGGTTTCTCTATGACAGTGGGAGCGAGGATTGCATCATGAGATGATGACCCAACTAGCTTCGAGCTGGCCATCGAGAGTAAGACTCTGTAAGAATGGCTGGATGCTTAGCGATCTGAGATGGAATCCTTATACACCAACAAAGTATGGACTTTAGTTGCTATATCTGAAGGGTTAAATCCCCATCAGGAGCAAGTACATCTTGAGAAGATTACTTGGTGTACATGGAAAAGTTGAGACTTTCAAAGCTAGACTTGTTAAAGGTTTTCTTCATTGACCAGGCGTGGATCATGATGAAACTTTTTCAAGGATCTATGCTTAAGTCCATCCAGATCCTACTTACCACGGCTACATACCATGACTACGATATCTGGTGGTTGGGTGTCTTGACTGCTTTTCTAAATGATGATTTAGAAGAGTGCGTCTGTAAGTACACAGCCAGAGGGCTTCGTAGACAGTGGGAGCAGCGGAAACGTGTGCAAGATGCTTTATAGGATAAAGCAGGCATCGCGGAGTTGGAACATCTGTTTTGATGAATTAGTCAAAGAGTTTGACATCATCAAAATGGTAGATGAACCTTGTATAAACAAAAAGGTAGTAGGGAGTATGGTGACGATCCTCGTAGAGTACGTGGATGACATACTGTTGATAGGAAAGGAGTTTCCTATGCTACGCTCGATCAATCTCCGATTATCACTATGATTCTCCATATAGGATCAAAATGATACCTACTAAATCCTGGGTTTTGGATCTATGAGATAGATCTAAATGGATGTTAGGATACTCACTAGATGTAGTGAGATGGTGTCAATCGATCCTGAGGAGAATCACTGGAAGTGTTCCAGGGTGATAAGGACGACTGAATGTCAGTCGCAGGCATTGTCTTTACCCTCAGTAAAGGGACGGTATGTTGGAAGAGTTCCAAGCTAGATACCGAGACATACTAGACGATAAAGGCTGGATACATCGCTACTTAAGATGCTACCAAAGAGGCTGTTTGGGTGTATATAGGTTCATGAGATGAACTATGTTCCTCCCATTGTGTGACAATGGAGTTGTGGCTTATGCCAAGGAACGCCCGTCCCATCAGTAATCCAGACATATTCTAAGGCAGCATCGCCTGATCATGGAAATAGTTCATCTCCAGGGTGATCGAGGTTTGGAGAGTAGACTCAGAGGACAACACAGCGGATCCACTCACAAAGGCCTGTTCCCAGAGAGAGACTTTTATGGGATGGTTGAGTATGAGATACTTCAAACCACTGCTACAGATGGCCCTAGTGCAAGTGGGAGATTGTTAGTTATATGTATGCCCTAGAGGCCATTACTATACATAGGATGTATATTGTAGTGGATGCTGGGACATATATAGGGAGGACTTTCTTGCTCGACATGATAGTATGCTATCTGGTTGCTCTTTACCTTAACGTGTATACTGATTGTCTCTCTGTTACATGTTGGTAAAGCCCTTAGGATCTGTACTTGACTACCTGGACTATGATGCGGATCATACTAGTGGGGACATGGTAGTCTATAAGTACATCCTTCAAAGTCCCTAGTCGTGGGTGTATCGAGACGGGGCATCGATATACCAGAGTAGACTAGCGTATACCTTCTCGACCCATACAGATGGGCGATGGATGATCCCATATCCATCGGTGTTTGACATCAGAGATGATATACGGGTGCTCAGTAGAGACTGGGTACACTGGACGGACTCGCCGAGAACTCCCAGATGGTATTATACCTCACGTCAGATGGCAGTTCTCTGGTGACACTGGTACAGAGTAGTCTGTTGACCCGAGATCGTTATAGAGTCTTGTGTGGTTCCCACTGTGCTTTGATTTCCATCTTACCACGTCCAAGAGGGCGTGCAAAACGGTGGTTTTTGGGTACAGTCCCGAGTCACATGGAGGCAATGAGCGATAGGAGGGGATTCGTCTCTCCCGGTATATGGGAGTTGATGTTGCGCTGTGTTCGATCGGCTATAACAGGAAGTCCCTGGCCAGGGCTGCTCAGAGAATTGCTGGTAAGTGTTACCAGTAGTTTCTCGACCCGTTATGAGCCTCATATCGACACGACTTATTGAGCTATTGGGGTCTGACGTTTACCACCCCTAGGCGAGATATGCGACATATCAGACGATCAGACCGGACTGTACGGTAGTGTTACTGGTCGGATTCACTGGAGTGTGAGCGGGCTTGCTCGTCGATCTTCAGATCGCTCAATACCCGGGTGGCCGTTACGTTTAGCAGACCGCTTGCGGCTTGTGGATGTTTGATATGATCATCATCCGCTGCCGGCGTATTGACGAGTCTTTAGAGTCCTACACAGAGGCTTCCTGGGTCAAGCGAAACGAAATAGGAGCGCATATGAGATATGTGCGGGACCGAGAATAATGCGTGTATGTGATACCGTATTCTATTCTCGCGATAAATATATCGAATGGTTGTATGCGATATAACCTGGTTATCGATTCAAGCGTTGATTCGATAAGCCGATATATTAGATACCAGTCGGTTATGTGCGCATGACCGGATCATTGAATCAAGTGTTGATTTAATGATTTAATGTATAATTATATATTTGATATATTACTTTGCATTAACTAGTATCGGTTCACTTTAGACGGATTTTCTCACTCGGATGTGCGCATTGTATATGCGATATACTTTTGTGCACTTGATTGTATCATGTTTGATGATGCATACCACTTTGGTTAAGTGTAAAGTTTGAACCATGGTTGTGTTTATGTTTAGGGTTTTATTTTCTTAATTATTCATTTATTCTTTATGATAAATGAATAAAAGAAAGTGAGAAAAGAAAATGAGAAAAGAATGGTGGCTTCTTTTGTTGTTTAGTTGAAACTTCATGAACCTTTGACCTAAGTCCACCATTCTTATCTCATTCTTAACCCTAACCATACAACTAACCTTGGTTAACTCTCTACACTTTACCATAGTTAGAATTATGATAAGAATTCATTTTCTTTTAACTTATCATAATGTTTTTCTTCTTCTTCTTCATGCTTCAAGTGAAGAAGCTTGAAGTCCATCAATGGTGATTGATGCATATGAGTGAGAAATCCAATTCTAAAGTCTACCCACTTCCTATTTCTTCATCCTCTACCTCTTGCCAAGTAGTAGAGTGTGTTTCCTTCACAAGATTTTAGGGTTTGGTGAAGGTGGAGCTTGATTCATCGATGCCTCGACGTAGATCATCTTCGGCATGGACATCGACGACCTAGCTTGCCCATTCTCCGACGAAGTCGACTCTAGAGCCCGGATTTGATTTGGACAGCGGAGATGACCTCGTTGCGGAGCCGTGGAGGTGGATATCCGGATCTACAAAGGTTGTAATTTCCGTATCTCTTTAGTTAACTGTTAACTAGTTCTTGTTCGCCTAGATATCTAGCAAACGATCCGTACTTTAGGGTTTGTAGGCACCATAATTTTTGAAATTGCCATGGTTGATGGCTTGGGAGACCTCACTAGAGTGCCTAGGAACCCTGCATGCATAATAGAAGAAATACCCCTTGGAGTTCTTTGGATATCCCACAAACTTACACTGTACTGATCGTGCCTCGAGTTTGTCCGCATGCTGCTTTTTAACAAAAGCTGGACATCCCCATATCTTTAGATGCTGAAGATAGGGTTTCTTCCCACTCCACATCTGATATGGCGTGGTAGGCACAGTCTTGGTAGGAGCCCTGTTCAAAAGATATGCCGCTGATTCTAGCGCATAACCCCAGAAAGATCGCAGCAACTCAGCATTACTCATCATGGAACGTACCATATCCAATAGGGTTCGATTCCGTCTCTCCGATACACCGTTATGCTGTGGAGTGTATGGAGGAGTAAGCTGAGAGAGAATTCCTTTCTCTTTTAGGTAACCTAGGAACTCGGCACTTAAGTATTCACCACCTCGATCAGATCTCAGTATCTTGATACTTTTGCCGGTTTGGTTTTCTACTTCATTCTTATACTCTTGGAATTTCTCAAAAGCCTCGGATTTATGTTTCATCAAGAAAATGAATCCGTACCTAGAGTAATCATCCGTAAAAGTAATGAAATAGGATAAACCACCTCTTGCATGTGTAGACATTGGACCACATACATCGCTGTGTATGAGTCCTAAGAGCTCTCTCGCTCTTACACCATGTCCAGTGAATGGAGTCTTTGTCATCTTTCCTTTGAGACATGATTGACAAGTGGCATAAGTTTGATATTCGAACGAATCCAAATATCCTTCTCTATGTAACTTAGTTAACCTTGTCTCATTGATGTGACCCAGTCTACAATGCCATAAGAAAGCCTTATTTAAATCTGGAGACTTTGTTTTTAGTGTGTTCTGGACATTGAAAATCTGTAATTGGTTTAAGACATATATACCGTTATCTAGTGTACCGGATCCAATCAAACCATGATTAAGGTGGATGTTAACAACATCGCTTACAAACGTGAAATCATAACCTTCTTTTGATAACAACGAAACCGATATGATATTACACGTTAAACTGGGTACACAAAAACAGTTATGCAAAACCAAAATATGTCCACTTGTCAATCCTAGGTGATAATCCCTTACGGACACAGCACCCACGCTAGCTCCGTTAGCAACCTGGAGAGTCATATCACCAACCTTCAGCTCTCTACGGTCTCTCAGTGCCTGCAATGAATTGCATATATGAGATCCTGATCCGGTATCCAATACTCAGGAAGTAGAGTTGATTGACAGACATTTTTCAATTACAAACACACCTGAAGTCGAAGCCACAGCTTGCTTCGGTTCCTGGTTCTTGGCATTCCAAGCTTTGCAATCTTTCTTCCAGTGCCCTTTCCTACGATAGTGGAAGCACTCGTCCTTTGCCACTACTGGCACTGCAACCTTTTTCTTTCCCTTGACTCCCACCTTACTAACACCTCCTCTAGGTTTGGTAGCGGCCTTATTCTTCCTTCCTTTGGCCCTAGCCTTGGACCCGGAAGAAGAAGCACCGCGAACAAACATAGCGGATGTTTCCCTTGCCTTCTGCAAGGTGCCCTCTGCACTCCTCAACATGTTAAAGAGTTCTGGAAGTTCAACTTCTTTTCTTTGAATGTTGAAATTCAGAATAAACTGGGCGTGGGTGGAAGGAAGGGACTGGAGAATCAAGTCTGTATAGAGCTCGTTCTCCAAAGTCGTCCCGAGGTCTGCGAGCTCTTCTATATAACCAATCATCTTTAGGACATGTTCTCCTACAGACGATCCGACGGCCAACCTCGACTGAAACAAGTTCTTCGAGGTCTCGTATCTTGCTATATGAGATTGCTCCCCATACAAATCCTTTGTATGGAGAAATATGGATTCAAGATCCATATCCTCATGCCTCCTCTGATGTTCATTATTCATAGAGGCGAGCACGATGCACTTGGCCTTCGCGCAATCTAACTCCTAGGTCTTGTGGACTTCCTTATCCGCAATACTGGATTTTGGACCAGGGATAGCAGGTGCCTTAGTGGTAAGGACATACCCCAATTTGTCATAAGTCAAAGCCATCTTGATATTCCGCAGCCAATCTTTATAGTTAGGCCCTGTCAATATATTTTTCTCTAATAGTAACTTAAGGCCTGTCGTGTTTTGGGTCGCTACAATGAGAGAGAGAGAGAGGGAACACTTTAGCATGATACTCTTGCAAGTTTAGAGTGGTTTTTAGTTTATTTAAACTGGATGGCTCCCACTGTTTCTCGAATCCCTCCTCAAACCAAAAAGGAAGAACTAGCCAGGACTATTCTCACCATACAATACTTGCTTAACTGTTCAGCCAGGCCGGTGTCGGTACTTCGAGGGAGGTTTTCCAACGCTTTCGTGAAGTTCCTTAATTAAATAACCTCTTTTCTCTGGGGGCGTAGCCCCGCTGATACCTTTCTCGGCACCTACTTGGTTTATAGCATTGATCGTTAAGTGACGAATCTCCTGATGAGTAGCGGATACTCACAGTAGGATCGGGATCCAAATATCATCGTGTGATAATGCTGAAGGAATCCTACCAACATTCATCAAACTCCAAATGGTATGCATCTCTTTGCAAATTTCAGTTTCTTTAGAAATTCCCGATATAAATTTTTGCCCCATGCTCTTATGACCTTGGCTTTGGTCAAAATGTCATAAGTCACATGTCAAGTTCTACCTATCATTATCTTGTTAATTTGAACCCATCCGTACATACCCCTGACTTTGGTCAAATGATAATACGACGGCCCCAAACTAACTCATCTATCTATGCAACAAATGAATACCCAGCAGCTACCAAACACTATGCCTTGACTTTGGCCAAAATACATAGCTTGAATACTACTGAATACCCAAATGAAATGACGGAGGGCTACGAATGGTTTTGGCAAAACCGTGAACGTAGTGAACTTGATATGACCGAAGGAACCTGATAGCTTTTAAAAGGAGTGGTTAAAGCTCCGCAATTTAAAAAATATCCACTGTTTTAAAATAACCGAGTGGTTTCTTTTAAACTGTTCCAACAATTCAACTTTGGTTTATTTTCTTTGCATTAATATAATGTGTCCCATCAATTAACCTATCATTGCAGAAAACAACGAAAATACAACGTCCTCTTATGCCATCCGCATTCGCCACTAGGTCCCGTCATCACCCTTTAGGTTACTTAACTAACGACAGAACGGGGGCTGGGCTAGCGCGGGTGTAAAACATAAGTGACGTGTAATAGCTATCATATATAGATATTGTACATTCGTCAGACGCAATAATAGGCATTCCAGATCACAAATGAACACATTGGATTTTCTACGAATCCGCATTCTTTTGAGACTGCAAAGAAAGACGGATTACACAGTCGTGATGAATAGCCAAAACCCCACCCTAGACCCCTACGGATACGGCAAACTACCCGCCAAGTACCCGAAGTGAAGCGGTCTCCCTCAACAACGTGAGTAGGCCACTAAACACTTCAAAGTACCCGGTAGTTTGTGCACCCCACCTTAGGTCTATCCTAAGAGCAAAAATCAGTAAATGAAATAATACAACGGTGGCTACAGCCGCAACCTGGATGTGCCCCGCAAAAGAATATTACAACAATTTACAAATTACATTTGAATGAAAGAAACGCTCGTCTCACATCCCCGGCTATCCATTCACGACAATCCAACAAGTCCACAAACACAAACAGTAAAAATATTACAGAAATGTGCAACCCCCTACCAACCGACATACTAGCAGTTAAGGGAGATTTATGAACACATTATACAAATCACAGATATAATCTAATTAGCCAAACATAGTAGAATTTCGATCGAGCAAACGCAAATGATTCTACTCCAAAAACTTCTCTGTGCACCTGAGACTTGAGCAGAAACAAAATATCCCAGAAATACCAAAATTAACACAGAAGAGTTACTGGGGAATTTTGGGGTGACTCGGTGATCAGTCGAAAATAATGTATTTTTAACACGTCAATTTCCCTATCATTTGCACTCATCTAGAAGTGTTCGGTTTGCATATTACACATATTAGCAAAACAGTCGTAAAATACCAGATTACCTGTATTGTATACTAAAACCGGCATTTTAAGAGAAATTGACTGTTTATCATGGCATTGCATCATCCCTATATTGCGCAACACTTGTTTCGAAGTCTGTGCAGGAAATTCCACGAACCGAGCCAAAATTGTGAAAATAATGCTGATAAAATACGCCAACTCAAAGGCTAGAGATCTGGCAGTGACCAAGGATAAATTACAAGTTTCAGCATATCAGAGAATATTCCATAAATCAAAAGGAAGCAGAGCTAAAAAGATCAAGCACCAAGGCCCATAAATGGCCGCGGATCCGCAGTCCGAACCCCCTTGGCTCCACGGATCCACGGCTCCACAGTGATGTCAGCTCCTCAGTTTTCTGCACGTGCTCTTATGTAACGGCCCAAGCTTCCAGAAGACTCCAGATTCTCCACGTGGCTTCATCTAGAAGGCTCGGACTAACAAACTATTTCTAGAAGGCTCTCTTTAACAAACTTTTGGAGGGAAATTTGAAATTTGAAATCCTAGATCTAGGGTTGTGAGGTCTATAAAAGGGAGCCTAGATCTAGGATTAAAGGTTGTTCATTAGTTGTTCTTCATCTCTTCCTCTTCCACCCATAAGTTGAGTGACACAACTTGTGCCTCAAAAATCCAAAATCCAAAGCCAAATTCAAGATCCCGAGTACCATTCAAGCGAGAAGCCTTCAACCTTTTAGGAGCGGAGCCGATCTTCAATCGAGCAAGTGATCCAAGCCGATCCGCGACTCAAGGAGACGAGCGAAGCCAAATCGACGATCGAGTTCTTCCTCTTGTAGTTCTTGAGCGATTTGTAACGGAATTGTTGATAAATAAAAGGTGAAATTCTTTAATCTTGCTTTCTTTAAATTCTTGCATAATGATTCGATCTCAATTTGTGATTGTGGTGTTAGTTATATGTATGCTCTGGAGGCCATTACTATACATAGGATGTATATTGTAGTGGATGCTTGGACATATATAGGGAGGACTTTCTTGCTCGACATGATAGTATGCTATCTGGTTGATCTTTACCTTAACGTGTACACTGATTGTCTCTCTGTTATATGTTGGTAAAGCCTTTAGGATGTGTACTTGACTACCTGGACTATGATGCGGATCATACTGGTGGGGACATGGTAGTCCATAAGTACATCCTTCAAGGTCCCTAGTCGTGAGTGTATCGAGACAGGGCATCGATATACCAGAGTAGACTAGCGTATACCTTCTCGACCCATATAGATGGGCGATGGATGATCCCATATCCATTGGTGTTTGACATCAGAGATGATATACGGGTGCTCAGTAGAGACTGGGTACACTGGACGGACTCGCCGAGAACTCCCAGATGGTATTATACCTTACGTCAGATGGCAGTTCTCTGGTGACACTGGTACAGAGTAGTCTGTTGACCCGAGATCGTCATAGAGTCTTGTGTGATTCCCACTGTGCTTTGATTTCCACCTTACCACGTCCAAGAGGGCATGCAAAACGGTGGTTTTTGGGTACAGTCCCGAATCACATGGAAGCAATGAGCGATAGGAGGGGATTCGTCTCTCCCGGTATAGGGAGTTGATGTTGCGCTGTGTTCGATTGGCTATAACCGGAAATCCCTGGCCAGGGTTGCTGAGATTTACTGGTAAGTGTTACCAGTAGTTTCTTGAACTGTTATAGACCTCATATCGACATGACTTATCGAGCTATTGGGGTCTAACGTTTACCACCCCTAGGCGAGATATGCGACATATCAGACGACGAGACCGGACTGTACGGTAAGTGTTGCTCGTTGGATTCATAGGAGTGTGAGCGGGCTTGCTCGTTGATCTTCTGATCGCTCAATACCCCGGTGGCCGTTACGTTTAGCAGACCGCTTGCGGCTTGTGGGTATTTGATATGATCATCACCTACTGCCGGCGTATTGATGAGTCTTTAGAGTCCTACACAGAGGTTTTCTGGCTCAAGCGAAACGAAATAGGAGCGCATATGAGATTTGTGCGGGACCGAGAATAATACCAGTATGTGATACTGTATTCTATACTCGCGAAATGTGACATTGATCGGTTATATGCGATATAGCCGGGTTATCGGATCAAGTGTTGATTCGATAAGTTGTTACTGTTGATATTAGTCGGTTATATGCAATATGACCGGATCATTAAGTCAAGTGTTGATTTAATGATTTAATGTATAATTATATATTTGATATATTACTTTACATTAACTAATATTGGTTCACTTAAGATGTTTTTCTCTCTTGTTTGTGCACATTGTATATGTGATATATTTTTGTGCACAAGATTGTATCGTGTTTGATGATACACGCAAACTTGGGTGTGCATGCTTTAAACCATAGTTTAGGTTAATGGTTAAGGTGTTATTTATTTATTTATTTATTTATTTATTATGGCAAGAAATAAAATGGTGGCTTATTTTGTTTCATAATTGAAGCTTCATGAAGCTTTGAAAAGCTTTGACCATTTTGTTTCTTTCCTAAACCTAACCATTACCTAAACCCTAGTTTATTCTCTACATGAGTTTATCTAACCCATGGTTTCATTATGATAAGGCATCACTTGTTTTTCTATTTTGACAATTCATTTTCTTTTTCTTTCTTCTTCTTCTTCTTCAAGAAGAAAGAAAACCTTTGCTACAAAATTTCAAGTGATGAATTCAAGTGAGAAATCCAAATCCAAAGTGAACCCATTTCCTATTTCTTCATCCTCTACCACTTTCCATGTAGTATAGGGTGTTTTCTTCACAAGTTTCATGACTTGGTAAAGTTGGAGCTCGAGTTAGAGTCGCCTCGACGTAGATCATCTTCGGCATCGAGGTCATCGACCTAGCCCGATCATTTCTTCGATGAAACCACCGCGAGAGTCCGGGATTCCGATGATCGCAACGGAGGGACGTCTTCACGGAGCTTTGGAAGTGGAGCACCGGATCTACAAAGGTTGTATTTCCATTCACTTAGTAGTTAAGTTGTTAACTAGCTTGTAGTTTCGCCTAATTTCTAGTTAACGATCCGTATTAGGGTTTCTCGGCACCGGAAAATTTTGAATTTGGCATGGTTGATAACTTGTGAGACCTCATTGGCGTGCCTAGGAACCCTACATGTGGTTCTTGTTGTGATGTTTGAGTAAAACTCCGCTCGTAAAGGAGTCGAGACGATCAATAGAATGATGATGTAACAAATCTTAAAATGATTATTAAGTCCTACGAGTTTTGTAAACCCTAGCAAATTGAAGAATCGACGACCTAGTTTCATTGCGATGCTTTCTTGATTGTGATCGCTCAAAATTAGGGATCCACGATCGATTCTTGAATTTACTAGAGGCTAGAATATGAATGATATCGACGAAGGAACAAGGGATAGATGATGAAACCCTAGTTTCACAAGAAATCCCTAATTCTTGTCGATCATCATCAATCTAGTATCAATTCATCGATGGATAAGAATACGTAATCGCTAGATTTCATCACATCTATAGATCCGATCGATTCCTACGAGCCTCACTTCGATTCTTGATATTTGGTTTGGAAATCATCAAATTCTCAATTCTTGATTTTAATGTTTTCTTAGATCTAGATTTTTTCAAATTCTTGAAATTCAATTTACAAATCATGAATTGTTTGTTTTCTTTTCTTTAAAGTTTCAACTCATCTAATTCGAAACACGAACTATTACACTTTTCCTGTGGACGATCCGCACTTACTAACGCGCTACATTCGACACCGTTATTGATTGCGGTCAAAATATTTTTGGTTATGATTTCTTTACAATTTTCATACTACACAATCGGAAATCGTTTCAATCAAATGGCGCCGTTGCCGGGGATAGTGCGCTAATTGTTCATATTTTGAAATTTGAGTTGAAAAGTTTATTCCATCTATATTTTTAGATCTAAATTCGCACAAACCCTAAACGTGTTGTTGTGATTTGTTTCGAGGAAATCTGGACTCTGTGGAGCTGTGGAAATTTTTTTCAGAATATACCAGAAAGCTGAGTAAGTGAACAGGGGCCTTCTGGGAATTTTCTGTGCAGTGATCTTTTAGAGCCACCGCGTTTCCACGGCATTTGGCGACCATTGCGGCGGTTCTGCGGTGGTATAAGCTCTTCACTGTTCCAAAATTGCAGGTATACTTCTAGACTTTCTTATCTTCTTCCTAATCTGCTCCAATTAACAATTTGCTGGAGGTTTCTTTGCAAATAAATCGTAGCGCCGCAAAAAGCAATAAAAATTGTGTGTGTTTTTGGTTTTTGGTTGTTTGCATATTAATACAGAAATTAAGGGGCAAAGACCAAATCCAGATTAGGTGGGGAGTCATTACCCTTCCTAAGCCCCAAAAATCACAAACTTGCATCCGCATTTACCCTCATTAACTAAAAAAGATCTAGAAATGAATCTAAGGACCGTCGCGCTCACTTAGGACAAGAGAAGGCCGTGGGTAATTCATTGCGTATCCGCGTTTCTTTTGTGGTGTCTAAGGCAAGTGTGTCGAAGGCTACTGGTTACTTAATTAGGCCCACTACTTACGTAGTGGAGAACCTCCCACTTACCTGGCACTTACCTGGCCACAGGAGAGACAAAGAAGCAGTGGAGGATTGATCCTGCGACTTGTCTTTTGGCAGTTAGGAGCGGTCTAGAGCTTTGACCTAGGTGACCACTAGATTTTAGGGTTGCTTGTTGCAATTGTTGTGATCGCATCATTTTTTCAAAAATCCGTATATTTTTCAAATCAAACACCAACACATTCATCATTTCCCCTAATTATAAGTCACACTGCCACTTGTACTAACCCTTTTTAGTGCAAGATAGGCTGGACACGGGATTCTAGTGCCCGTTTAGTCCGCGTTCCCCCGATCGACCCAAAAGTCGGTATTTCTATATTAATCTCTTCTTTACCCACCACCACACCCACATCGATGGATCCGTCTCCATCGAACTTCTTTACCACTACACTGCCGCCGTCCGTTGGTGCGCAGAATCCACCCCGCATCTCTCTCCAAGAGAGGTGTTATCCTACACGAGGTCCTCTTTCGACCTGTCTCTCCATTCCACCAGCCAACGGGGAAAAATTTTGAAATTAAACCCCAATACATCAACCTTCTACCAAAATTTCATGGTCTCGAGTCTGAAGACGCATATGCCTTTATCACCAAATTTGAAAATGTATGCGCAATGATGGGTACCTCACAGCTTTCTGTGGATGCTATGCGTCTTCGTCTTCTCCCATTTACCTTGTGCGATATAGCCGAGAAGTGGCTGTATAACACTACCGCACATTCCATTTCAAATTGGGAAGAATTCGTCAAAGCATTCCTTAAGAAATTCTACCCATATTATAAAACAGCTCGAGTCCGTAGCGAAATAAATCAATTCACCCAGCTTCCAAATGAACCATTTTCAAAATGTCTTGAATGCTTCAAGGATCTGTTAGTCCAATGTCCACATCACGGAATCCCTAGATGGGATCTGTGTAGAATCATATATGAGGGCATTAATCCTAACACAAGACAGACCCTTGAATCCATGTGTCAAGGCAACTTCATGACTAAAGATGATGGGGAAGCCTGGAAATTCCTAGAAGATTTCGCTGAAAAATCTTTACAGTGGGAGGGTGTGAGTCAATCATCTAGGGATGGCAATGATGTTTCCATAGGAGTTAAAGCTGAAATTTCAGCTTTACACAAGAAATTTGACAATATGGAAAACAAATTTTTAGCCGCCGCCCTAAATCAAATGTCACTCTCCAAAACTGTATGTGGATGCTGTTCTGATCCTTCTCATTTGACGGAAGAATGTCCACTAAACTTTCTGTTTCAAGGTCAAGAGCATACCAATGCCGCATTTCAAAGACCTAGGAACGATCATTTTTCTTCCACATATAATCAGGGTTGGAGGAATCACCCTAACTTTGCTTGGAACCAATCACAATCTCAAAACACGGTTCCAACCCAAAACAATTTCCAAATGGTCCCTCCACCACAACAGCAACCACAATTGAGTCAGCACCCCTTCCAAGCACAAAACTTCCAAAATCCGGTCAACACAATTGCACCGTCTAGTCCTTTACAGTTGACCGGGGCTGATGAATCCTCTTCATTGCACAATACATGAATTTGGTCTTAACAAATATCATACAAGTTTCGGCTGAAATGAAGTCTTCTGTCGATAAAATTGAGAAAAACTTTGCGTCCCAAAGCGAGACTATAAAATCGATGGAAGCACAAATTGCACAACTAAAAGCCGAAATGAGTGCAAGAGAGAAAGGGAAACTTCCAGCTCAACCTTTGCCCAATCCTGGCTATTCACATCATGTGGATGCAATCACCACGTTGAGATCTGGAACAGTGCTTGACAATCACGTTGGGGAAGAGATTGATGACACTGAAAAATCTATCGATGATACCCCGGCTGAGACCTTTCCTTCCACTTCTACTTCTAATTCTGACCCCAGTTCTTCTACCCCACCACCTTTCTGCGAGCCTATTCTTCGTTTCCCACAAGGCTCGCCACCTCAGCCCAGCTCTTCTAGTTCTCCACGGACGATCCCCACTTCTATTCTAGGATCGGATCCACACGCACTTCCTTCTCCTATGATGGACCCAGTGCTTATTGCTAAAGCACCTTATCCTAATCGGTTAAGGGCTAACAAATCGAGTCCACATATGGAGAAGATTATGGATATGTTTAAGCAAGTTAACATCAACATCCCTCTCCTAGATGCCATCCAACAAGTTCCATCCTATGCGAAAACTCTTAAGAACTTGTGCACTAGGAAGAGGAAGACTCTAGTGCCCAAGAAGATATTCATGGCAAAGACTGTAGACACGGCTTTCCCCCAACAAGTACCGAGGAAACGTAAGGACCCTGGCTATCCTACTATTTCTATTTCTATCGTGGAAAAACACATCAACCGTGCTCTACTAGACCTTGGCGCTAGTGTTAACTTGCTTCCATACTCTGTTTATGAGCAACTAGGTATCGGAGTGTTAAAGCCCTCGAGCATAACTCTCCAGATGGCTGACCGATCAATCACCAAACCTAGGGGTGAACTGGAGGATGTGTTAATAAAAATCGGGGAATTTGTATTCCCTGTGGATTTTATTGTAATTGATACACAGCCTGTAGCGAACCCACGGAATCAAATTCCGGTGATTTTAGGTCGCCCCTTTTTGGCCACTTCCAACGCTATCATCAACTGTCGTAATGGTTCTATGACCCTATCTTTCGGGAATAGGTCAATAAAGCTGAACATTTACAAGTTGGGAAGTATACCCTCCGAACCTACTGCTCAGGTCTGTTCTGTCGACTTAATGGATGTCGACAGCAGCGAATTTGATGATCCTCCTGATACCGATCTAGACTCTTTTCATATGTTGTTGTTTGACCCTACTATGTATCATACACATACGGACTCTCCCACCGAGATGTCCGGGTCAACAACTAACACTGATTATGAACTGCTTTTAGAGTCTGAAGATCACCCCGCACTTTGTGATGACATTATTCATCGGGGTATTGATGGAACTTTTGAGAAAATCTTCGCTGATGAACTCGCATTTTTGAATGACACGGGTGTTGAGATGAATCCATATCAAAACATTGAAATTGAACCTCCACCCCTTCTTTTGAACTGTAAAGAGAATGCGAGCAATCCATCACATTCACTGCATCGTCTCTCCAAAATGAGACGCACACACATTCTTTTCCACCCCTTACCCTTTCCCCACATCTTCTTCCACCAACCAGAGCACTTCATTGATAAAAATTTTGAATGGTTGGTGTTAACTTTCAGTCTTTGCAAAACTTGGCATCGACCAATGATTCTTAACCCCCTCATGTGATTTTCAAAGCTTAATATTGTTTAACTCAAGTTTGGGGGGGGGGTATAATCTGGCTCTTGAAATGAAATTTTTACAAAATGATAAGCCAAAAATAAGTTTGGAGGATCTTCACTTAAATAGTTTGCCCCCATTAATAAATTTCCTCCTAAGCTTACAGGTTTTTCGAGATTTAGCGGATGGCAACAGTGAGGACACTGTTGAAAACAAGTTTGGGGGAGGTTTGTGCTTATTTTCGTATCATTTGCATCATACTTTGCATAAGCACAAAACATTTTGAAAACCAATAAAAATTTAAAAAATTTCAAAAAAAATAAAAATATTTTTGTACATAAATAAGATAATAAAAGATTAGATAGTGAAAAATTACATCCATGAGATTAGAAAAATTTAAGAAAACCAAGAAAATTAGAAGTTTTCTTATACGAACTAGTAATAAGTAGTTATGAACCGTTGTCCCAAGGGTTAGTAAGATGAAGGAAGTCACTAATCTAAGGATAAAAATAAGTCTGAAAAATAGTTTCTATTCTGGAAGCCAAACATTTTGAACGTTGATGCCATACTATTCGCACTTACACACGTCTTGAAGCCCGGGATAGTAGAGGATACCTTGAAATGCTCTTGTCTAAAAGCCGATGTATGAAGGAAATAAAAAAAATGAATAAAATATAAAATGGTGAGAAAAATGAATACTGGTTTTGTTATCGCCAAGGCAGCAATAAAAAAATATAGCAAGGGTGCCTCTTCACCTAGTGCCCTAAGGCCAACTGGTCTGGGAGTCATTGCTAAGCCTTAGGTGGTGCAAGACGAGAAAAAACACCTAATAAGCAAGCACATGAGTAATCGGTCGGTTAGTACCTCAAGAAGTATTAACGGTCGCATGAAAGTGTGTGAGCAATCTCATCTGAATATTAAAAAGTACTGAGGCTGATGGGCAAGAGTATGATAGCTTAAATTGAATTCTCCGGGTGTAGGGATGTCTTTACACACACGTAGGGTTATATGATCGATGTTTGGAAGAAAGATAGGAATGAAAAATAAGACGATGTTTTATTGAGGGGTTATGTGATTTCTGACATCTTTTCATGACTATTAAGATAGGGCTCATGACAACCGAAAAGCTAGCTTAGTTGGAAACCCTAATTTTCAAGGCTTTTCTTTTACAATTCTTTTCTTTAAATGTAATATTCATGATCTTCCTTTTATTATTGGATTTTGTAGGTGCAGTCCGCTGAAAACCCTCAGGAGACAACACTCCTCCTACTAGGGACACCTAGAGGTTTAAAGGCTTGTTGCACGTGCTCGGTGCAATCGTGTTGCCTACGAAAGTGTGCTAGTTAGTTTTTCTTTTTTTCTTTATTTTCTCCTTCTCTTTTTAATAAAACAGTTTGCTCGAGATGATCAAAAATAAGTTTGGGGGAATTTGATCAGTCGAAAATAATGTATTTTTAACACGTCAATTTCCCTATCATTTGCACTCATCTAGAAGTGTTCGGTTTGCATATTACACATATTAGCAAAACAGTCGTAAAATACCAGATTACCTGTGTTGTATACTAAAACTGGCATTTTAAGGGAAATTAACTGTTTATCATGGCATTCCATCATCCCTATATTGCGCAACACTTGTTTCGAAGTCTGTGCAGGAAATTCCAGGAACCGAGCCAAAATTGTGAAAATAATGCTGATAAAATATGCCAACTCAAAGGCTAGAGATCTGGCAGTGACCAAGGATAAATTACAAGTTTCAGCATATCAGAGAATATTCCATAAATCAAAAGGAAGCAGAGCTAAAAAGATCAAGCACCAAGGCCCATAAATGGCTGCGGATCCACGGTCCGAACCCCCTTGGCACCGCGGATCCGCGGCTCCACAGTGACGTCAGCTCCTCAGTTTTCTGCACGTGCTCTTATGTAACGGCCCAAGCTTCCAGAAGACTCCAGATTCTCCGCGTGGCTTCATCTAGAAGACTCGGCCTAACAAACTATTTCTAGAAGGCTCTCTTTAACAAACTTTTGGAGGGAAATTTGAAATTTGAAATACTAAATCTAGGGTTGTGAGGTCTATAAAAGGGAGCCTAGATCTAGGGTTAAAGGTTGTTCATTAGTTGTTCTTCATCTCTTCCTCTTCTACCCACAAGTTGTGTGACACAACTTGTGCCTCAAAAATCCAAAATACAAAGCCAAATTCAAGATCCCGAATACCATTCAAGCGAGAAGCCTTCAACCTTTTAGGTGCGAAGCCGATCTTCAATCGAACAAGTGATCCAAGCCGATCCGCGACTCAAGGAGACGAGCGAAGCCAAATCGACGATTGAGTTCTTCCTCTTGTAGTTCTTGAGCGATTTGTAACGGAATTGTTGATAAATAGAAGGTGAAATTCTTTAATCTTGCTTTCTTTAAATTCTTGCATCATGATTCGATCTCAATTTATGATTGTGGTTCTTGTTGTGATGTTTGAGTAAAACTCCGCTCGTAAAGGAATCGAGACGATCAATAGAATGATGATGCAACAAATCTTAAAACGATTCTTAAGTCCTACGAGTTTTGTAAACCCTAGCAAATTGAAGAATCGACGACCTAGTTTCGTTGCGATGCTTTCTTGATTGTGATCACTCGAAATTAGGGATCCACGATCGATTCTTGAATTTACTAGAGGCTAGAATATGAATGATATCGACGAAGGAACAAGGGATAGATAATGAAATCCTAGTTTCATAAGAAATCCCTAATTCTCGTCGATCATCATCGATCTAGTATCAATTCATCGATGGATATGAATACGTAATCGCTAGATTTCATCACATCTATAGATTCGATCGATTCCTACGAGTCTCACTTCGATTCTTGATATTTGGTTTGGAAATCATCAAATTCTCAATTCTTGATTTTAATGTTTTCTTAGATCTAGATTTTTTCTAATTCTTGAAATTCAATTTACAAATCATGAACTGTTTGTTTTCTTTTCTTTAAAGTTTCAACTCATCTAATTCGAACACGAACTATTACACTTTCCCTATGGACGATCCGCACTTACTAACGCGCTACATTCGACACCGTTATTGATTGCGGTCAAAATATTTTTGGTTGTGATTTCTTTACAATTTTCATACTACACAATCGGAAATCGATTCAATCACTCGCCTTCAACTCGGACGCGGATCCGCGGCGGATCGCTTGGATCGACCGCGGTTTCGCGACTGTTTGGCCGAGTCAGGAACCCAAATTTCTCCAGTATTCTTATAATTTCCTGCTTGTAATTTTAAGGGTCCCTGAAAAATTTTTAGACCCCATTTTAAAATCGACAGAAACTGTGTGAAAATGTTGATTTTTCCGGTTCGTTTCGCGATCGAAAATCTAACGACTTTGCTAACAAGTTAGTTAGGGTTTAGCGAGGCTCTGATACCACTGTAAGTCAACGTTAGACACCCCACGAGTTACGGGGAGGCGGAATAGGTAAAACAATCATTTTGTTTAAAACAAACAAGACTAACTTACGGATCTTTGCCAAACCTTAACTAACAACATCATAGGAAGGATTAGCGACTATGAAAGAAGATTATACCTAATGAACCAAGTCCTTCTTCTTCTCATTGACCACCTCCTCGTCGGCCTCCTCTTTGTGATAGAAGATCCACCCGAGAGCTACTACTCCAAGCTTGACCTCTAACTTGAGGTAACTAGGTTACTAAAAGTGCTAATCAAAGCAACCTAGGGGATATAGAGTGGGATTATGGATTAATAAGTCTTGCTAACCCTTGATCTCAACACATGAGTGGTTAGGGTTAGGGTTTGAAGAGAGAGAGCTTGAGGAGAGAGAAGGTGAGAGTGAGAATCCTTTTGGAATAATGATATCATTATGAATATATGAAGCATATGTTATTATTAACTGAATAACAAATAATAATGTGTCATCATGCTTCATTAACTCACATAGTGATTCATCTCATGAGTCATTTAAATCATAAATGCATCATTAACTCCATGGATGAATCACACCATGACTCATTAATCCAATAAATGAAAATGCCACCTTAGCCTCCATGTCATCATCCTTCTAGAAGCTTCTCGACAATTTACGAGAACGCCCCTCCTATCCGTGAAAACACGGAAAAACTTTAGACTGTATAAATCCAATAATCCGATACTAGAATCTGGCTTAAACCAAAGCCCGCTAGTAAAAACTGTCCGAACATCGTACGTGCATAAATGCACGTGCGTGTCCGAACCTTGTCGTAAAACCATACGACCTCTATATCGTTTCGCCCGAAGTAGGGAAACTCTCTGTGTGGGACTCTAAAGACTCGACTACTACGCTGGCAGTGGGTTTAACTATAGACCACAAGCGGCACTAGCTGTACGTAACGGTCCCCAGTTAGATATCGATAAGAAGGCCGATGAGGAAACCCATCCGAACTCCTACTGAGCCTGATGTGACAATCTCCGTACAGTCCGGTCTGTTCGTCTAGGACTATCGCATATCGGGCCTAGGGGGCGGCAAGCGTCAGTCCCCTAAAAGCGGTATAAGTCATGTCGGAGCGAATCCCATTACACCTTGAGAAACTACTGGAAAACTTATCAGTAAATCTCGCTTGCCCTGGCCAGGGACTTTGCGTAATGGCTCTCCAGACACAGCGCGATATCAACTCCCAATACCGGGAGAGAAGAATCATGTCTAACCGCCACTGCCTCCAAGTGCTTCGGGACTGCACCTAACTGCTACCTGTTTGCACGACTCCTTTGAGCCGTGGTAGGGTAACAATCTAAGAACAGTGGGAACACACACGAGGCGAAGCAGCAGTGTCAAGTCTGCGGACTATGCTGTACTCATGTCACCTGGGAACTATTAACTGACGACGGGTATAATACCAACCAACAGTTCCCTGCGAGTCCTGTCCGGTGTACCCGTAACCCAACGAGCACCTGTATACTATCTCCAGTACGACGTACTAATGGCTGTGGGACAGACCATCTCCCCAACTGGGATGAGAAGCGTACACACTAGTCTACTCCGGAGTATCGATGCCCTGTCTCGATAATCCTACGACTAGGGACCTGAAAAAGGATGTGCTTGTAGACTACCCAGCCCCCACTAGTGTGACTGCCATCACAACGCTGGTAGTCAAGCAAGATCCTAAGGGCTCTATCAATACGTACACACATATTAAGATAGATGTAAACCAAGTAGCATACTACCATGTTTAGCAAGACTGTTAATATAACTGTGAATATCCCAAGCTTCCATTAAGTAATATACAAGCCAGTATGATACAATAATGGCCCATTGGGCATATACACTAACACATGCTTGCACATATACACATTGTATACCCATATTGGTGCACACATATATTGATATATCCATACTTGCGCATATACACATTGTATACCCATATTGGTGCATACATATATTGATATATCCATACTTGCGCACATACACATTGTATACCCATATTGGTGCACACATACATTGATATATCCATACTTTCGTACATGCACATGGTATACCCATATTGGTGCACACATACATTGATATATCCATACTTGCGCACATACACATTGTATACCCATACTGGTGCACACATACATTGATATATCCATACTTGCGCAGATACACATTGTATACCCATACTGGTGCACACATACATTGATATATCCATACTGCGCACATACACATTATATATCCATACTGGTGCACACATACATTGATATATCCATACTGCGCACATACACATTGTATATCCATATTGCGCACATACACATT
Organism: Agapanthus africanus; assembly: GCA_030015575.1. Classification (NCBI taxonomy): domain Eukaryota; kingdom Viridiplantae; phylum Streptophyta; class Magnoliopsida; order Asparagales; family Amaryllidaceae; genus Agapanthus; species Agapanthus africanus. Next base: position 515,868,827 of record CM057344.1, read on the forward strand.
GTATATCCATACTGGTGCACACATACATTGATATATCCATATTGCGCACATACACATTGTATATCCATACTGGTGCACACATACATTGATATATCCGTACTTACGCATATACACATTGTATATCCATATTGGTGCACACATACATTGATATATCCATATTGCGCACATACATATTGTATATCCATATTGGTACGCATATGCATTGGTACACTCATACTTGCGTATATGTCCACTTGCACTTGCGTATATATCCACTTGCACATCCGTACCTATATACATTCATATTTCACATACATGGATGATACTGGTTTTGATTTCTCGGAAGTGGGGACCGCATGAGATGTTTTCAAAACTGGATCCATTTAAAAGAGCAGTTTTCCCTTTTTACTCTTAGTGGCATACGTCACATTGCATGGATTTACGTATTGAGTTTTGGATTCGTGTGATTTCTGGGTTTGAGAACCATGGTATTATTTTAAGAAAATGTGCACTGTTTTGAAAACCTGGTTTCTCTTGATATGATATTTCAGTGCGTCCACCTTGCGTTTTCTCGGTTCTGAGACGTATGATATGTGAACCCGATTCGAGGAGCTGGATGAGGCCGATTGCGGGTACATGGTGGACCCGATATAGTACCCCGGGGCAAGAAAGGGATGTTGTGTATACAGACGGTGAGCCTGGCAGAGGGACTACTACCTACCGGTGATTGGTTGGATCTGACGGTTATCCGGAGGATACTGACCAGATTGAGAGATGGATACGGGCCGACCCATACTGCCGTGGCCAAGGGCCGATTCCGCAGACGGAGCCCGTGGGCCGATCCAGACTGACGGAGCCCGATACATGAGGATTTGCATGTCGATACTGGACACGAGTATTTCATGATGTTTTGGGTGCCGATGTTGGGAAACCCGCTTCTATGAGATTTACAGGATCGAGGGCCGGATAGAGTGACAGCGCCTGAGTTATCGAGATTTTGGGGTGTTTTTGGTAGACACCGGGGTTTTCCACGTTGATGATCCGTGTAGATATTTTATCCCATACTCAGCATTCATTGTTATGCATTGCATCATGTAGTCGTAGTACCTGATAGAGTGCTTTGCATGATTATTGCGTACCCAGCTCATCATATAGATGTTATTAGATTGCACTTGTTATGCATGATTATTGCGTACCCAGCTCATCATATAGATATTATCTGATTGCACATGTTAGAGTACCGCAGTACGTGCATACTCGCGATTACTTTTATATGTTATTTACTATTCATGGGTTGGCAACCCCCCCCCCCGTTGTGCCACAGTGTTTGCAGGTCGACCCTAAGAGTAGTTGCGGCAGGGCTACTTCCTTGTATCTTTTGCTACGGATACCACTGCAGTTGGCGTGTGAGCCGTTTGCTTATAGGTGGGTTTTTGCGGTATCCGTTTATTTTCCATTTGTACACTCTATTGTATCTAGTACTATCCATCTACCATTTCATGTATTGACTTAGAGACCAGTTGTGAGAACGATGTATATTATTTTGTATTCTGGATGTCGAGCTCGTGTGAGCCGGCTTTATTTATACAGTTTTTATCTCTTATACTGTCTTTACTTATTTTGCTCATTCTTCGCTACGGCGTCATATACAATTATTATGGTGGTTGCTTCCGCCGTTGGGCGTGATTGCTCCCATTTGGGGATATTTTATTCTTATTGTACGTCATTTTACTTATATCATGTCTTGTACCCGATTTCGGCGCTAGTTTTTACAAGCAGGTGCTGCCGAAATTTTTAAGAAAATAACTCAAACTTTAATGATTTTTACTCGAGTTTTCTAAATGTTTTAAACCAATGTTTTCAACACTCACTACTTTTAATAGTTTTTGATTTCTGGGTATCGGCTTACTTAGTCGCGTTATGCCTGTAGACGTTACGTGGTTAAGTGCCGGTCACGGGCCGAACTTTGGGTCGTGACAAAGTTGGTATCAGAGCGTAGGTTTTACCTTTCGGAGTGTAGGATGACCCTGGTATGATGGAGTAGGTAGCTGAAACAGAGTGGCGTAACATGTGTATGTTCCGCGGCATACTGTTCCGCGGCATACTCACGATACGGTACTCCGCCTCAGTGACCTTAGAACTTATTGATTGAAATTCCTTCATGATTATATGCATTCTTGTGATTCGATTTCCGTATCCTTATCGAATCCTAATTTCTTTTCAGCCATTATGGCGCCGAGAGCGGCTGCGAGAGCCGAGATTAGAGTTGACTCGTCTGAGACGATGACTGATCCGGGCAGTACACCCGTTGTACCAGAGCAGACTGTTCCCCCTTCGACAGACCAGATCGCCATGCTAGGGGCCGATATGCAGGAGATGCGCCAGATGATAGGGTCGTTAGTTAAGGCACTTCGAGTGCAGCAACCAGAGGTAGTTCCACCAGTTGCAGGGACCGCGATGGTACCTACGGTGTAGGCAGTTGCACCTGCAGCCACAGAGTTTATCACGGTATCGCTATCAGAGTTTATGAGGCTGAAGACTCCGGTCTTCACAGGCACCGATGCAGCCGAGGATCTGCAGTCATTTATCGATAGGATAGCCCGGATATGTCGTTCACTCAGATGCTCAGATACGAGATGGGTGGAGTTCGCGAGCTTTCGCCTGGAAGGTCTTGCGCAGAAGTGGTGCGAGTCGGTAGAGAAGGGCAGAGCAGCAGGTCTTCCTCCTATGACCTAGGCCAAGTTTGTGACAGTATTTCTGGCCCGTTTCCTTCCCCAGAGTGTCAGGGATGCTCGAGCGCGCAGGTTCGAGTCACTACGCCAGACGCCGGGTATGACGGTGGCAGAGTATGATGTGCAGTTCACCGAGCTATCTGTTTACGCCCCGTATTTAGTAACTACTGAGGAGATGCAAGTCAAGAGGTTTGTTCAAGGCTTGCTTACCCCACTGTTTCTTGCGATCAGCGCACAGCATTGAGAGACTTATGCAGCAGCTGTAGACGCAGCCCTATTAGTCGAGGAGCGTCTTGCTGAGACTTCGGCAGTTCTAGGGCCGAAGAGAGTTCGTACAGATACATCAGCACAGAGACAGCCGTTTAGGCGCCGCGACAGGTTCCGTTCAGGTACGGGGGGTAGTGGAGGATCGGGACGAGGTCGGCTATTCAGCTCTTATCCCCAGGAGGTCAGCCGGCACCATCTAGATGTTTCCGATGCGGGAGTACTTATCATCGTGTGCGAGATTGTCCAGAGCCACGTGGGGGCGAGACAGCCGTACCACATGTCACATTTCCACCTTCTCCACCCCAGAGGGCGTTGCCTATTGTACATGTTGTTGCTCCGCGTCAGACTCATGCACAGAGAGATCGTGGTCGCGGAGGGTTTGCTCAGAGAGGACGATTTGGCCGAGATAGAGGACAGCCAGCTGCCGGCAGGGGACAGCCAGTTTCTAGTAGGGGACCTCCAGTCGCAGGTAGAGGACAGGCACGGGTTTTCTCTTTGACGCATCGGGATGCGCAGGCGTCCAATGCAGTGGTCTCAGGTACTCTTTCAGTATATTCTGTTGACGCACACGTGTTGTTTGATCCGGGATCCACGCACTCGTACGTTTCCACACACTTTGTGCCGAGTTTGGGTAGAGAGTCTGGTTTTCTTGATCAGCCGCTTGCTGTGACCACTCCTGTGGGCGAGTCGTTTATTGCTAGACACGTGTTCCGATCGTGTGTTGTCCGTATTGGTGAGAGAGAGTTGCCTGTCGACTTGATCCTTTTGGAGTTGTTGGACTTCGACGTTCTCTTGGGCATGGACTGGTTAGCCACGTGCTATGCGTCTATGGACTGCCATGAGAAGAAAGTTAGGTTTTGTTTTCCCGACGAGTCGGCTTTTGTTGTGCAGGGGGACCGTGGTGCCACCCCTCACAGTTTGATTTCGTTTCTTCGTACTGGACAGCTTTTGAGGAAGGGATGTCAGGGATTTCTAGCCTGTGTTTACGATACTAGAGCTACAGAGGTTCCGTTGGACCAGGTTCCGATTGTTAGTAAGTTCCCTGATGTTTTCCCTGACGAGCTTCCTAGGCTACCGCCTGAGCACGATATTGTTTTCTGCATTGACTTGATTCCCGGCATGGGGCCTATTTCCATACTGCCTTATCGGATGGCCCCGGCGGAACTTAGAGAGTTGAAAGGTCAGTTGCAAGATTTGCTGGATAAAGGGCTTATTCGACCTAGTGTGTCTCCTTGGGGTGCTCCAGTCCTGTTCGTTAAGAAGAAGGACGGCAGTTTGCGCTTATGTATTGATTACCGCCAGCTGAACAGGGTTACCGTACGGAACAGATATCCTTTACCGCGTATCGACGACTTGTTCGACCAGCTTCAGGGTGTAGGATACTTTTCGAGGATCGATTTGCGATCAGGCTACCATCAGTTGCGGGTTCAGCAGGAGGATATTCCGAGGACGGCTTTTCGCACACGTTACGGGCACTATGAGTTTTTGGTGATGTCATTCGGACTCACCAATGCCCCAGCCGCGTTTATGGACTTGATGAACCGCATTTTCAGGCCGTATCTTGATCTGTTCATCATCGTGTTTATTGAGGAAATTTTGGTTTATTTCCGGAGCCGAGCGGAGCATGAGCAGCACCTGCGGATCACATTGCAGACTTTGAGGGAGCACCGGCTATTCGCGAAATTCTCCAAGTGCGCATTTTGGCTTGACAACATAGATTTCTTGGGTCACGTGATTACGCGAGATGGTATTTGTGTAGACCCGAAGAAGATTGAGGTCGTTCAGCATTGGCCCAAACCAGCATCAGTTACAGAGATCCGCAGCTTCCTAGGACTGGCCGGCTACTACCGACAATTTATTCAGGATTTCTCACGTATCGCTGCACCGTTGACCGGTTGACCCGGAAGGGAGTTTCTTTTGATTGGATGGAGGCGTGTGAGCATAGCTTTCAGCAGTTGCAGACTCGTTTGACCACGGCGCCGGTGTTATCATTGCCTTCGGGATCAGACAGATTTGTAGTCTATTGTGATGCTTCTCGAGTGGGGCTAGGATGCGTATTGATGCAGCACGACAGGGTGATCGTGTATGCTTCTCGGCAGCTGAAGAAACATGAACAGAACTACCCCACTCACGATTTGGAGATGGCTGCAGTGGTCTTTGCACTCAAGATCTGGCGACATTACCTATACGGCGACTCGTGCCAGTTATTCACTGATCACAAGAGCTTGAAGTACATATTTCAGCAGCGAGACCTGAATCTGAGACAGCGACGTTGGATGGAACTAGTGAAGGACTACGATTGCGAGATCTTGTTTCACCCGGGCAAGGCGAACATAGTGGCAGACGCTTTGAGTCGGAGGCTCGGGGGCAGTCTATCTTGTTTGAGCGCAGTGCAGAGGCGTGAAAGGTTCCTTGGCACCCTAGTGGGTTCTCACAAGGCATCGAACATGCCAAATTAAAATTTTTAGTGCCGAGAAACCCTAGACTACGGATCTTTAACTAGATGTTTAGGCGAAAAAGAAAACTAGTTAACTGTTAACTACTAGGATACGGATATACAACCTTTGTAGATCCGGATATCCACCTCCACGGCTCCGCAACGTCATGTCCTCGCTGTCCATCATGAATCCTTGACTCGATCATCGGCTTCATCGGGAAAGCAAGCGGAATAGCTCGTCGGCTTTGTGTCAAAGACGATCTACGTCGAGGTTGCACAAACTCAAGCTCCGACTTCACAAACTTGTGAAACTTGTGAAGTAAACACCCAAAACAACTTGGCAAGAGGTAGAGGGTGAAGAAATAGGAGGTGGGTTCACTTTAGATTTGGATTTAACTCACTAGATCTCAACTTGCCATTGGAGTAGCAAGCTTGAAGAAGAAGAAGAAGATGAGCTCAAGAAAAGATTATGATAAGTGTTCTTCTTTTTTTTTTAAATAAAACTAATATCAATTACTTATCATATCTTGAACTAGGGTTAAGTGTAGAGAATTAACCATGGTCAAATGAGTGGGTTAGGGTTAAGCATGAGGACAAGAATGGTTGCATAAGTCAAGGGTTCTTGAAGCTTCAACATAAAACAAGAAATGCCACCATTCTCATCCAAAACTTTATCCAAATAAATGAATAAACAATTAAATGAATAAATGCATATGTATGCAAAACACTAATTATCAATTAACCATGGATTAATTCTATAAACTTAACAAATGATCAAGTATCATCAAACATGATACAAAAAGTGCACAAAAGTATATCACATATACAATGTGCAATCCAAGTGAGAAAAATCCGTTTAAAGTGAACCAATACTAGTTAATGCAAAGTAATATATCAAATATATAATTATACATTAAATCATTAAATCAACACTTGATTCAATGATCCGGTCATGTCGCACATAACCGACTAGTATTCAATGCATCGATTTATCGAATCAATGATTCGATAACTAGGTCATATCGAATATAACCATTCGAAACATATATCGCGAGAATGAAATGCGGTATCACATACACGCATTATTCTCGGTCCTGCACATATCTCATATGCGCTCCTATTTCGTTTCGCTTGAGCCAGGAAACCTCTGTGTAGGACTCTAAAGACTCGTCAATACGCCGGTAGCAGGTGATGATCATATCAAGCACCCACAAGCCGCAAGCGGTCTGCTAAACGTAACGGCCACCCGGGTATTGAGCGATCAGAAGATCGACGAGCTAGCCCGCTCACACTCCTGCGAATCCGACCAGTAACACTTACCATACAGTCAAGTCTCTTCGTCAGATACGTCGCATATCAAGTCTAGGGGTGGTAAACGTCAGACCCCAATAACCCGATAAGTCGCGCTGATATGAGGCTCGTAACGGGTCGAGAAACTACTGGTAACACTTACCAGCAAATCTCTGATCAGCCCTGGCCAGGGACTTCCCTGTTACGGCCAATCGAGCACTGCGCAACATCAACTCCCAATACCGGGAGAGACGAAACCCCTCCTATCGCTCATTGCCTCCATGTGATTCGGGACTGTACCCAAAGACCACCGTTTTGCACGCCCTCATGGACGTGGTAAGGTGGAGATCAAAGCACAGTGGGAATCACACAAGACTCTATGACGATCTCGGGTCTACAGACTAATCTGTACAAGTGTCACCTGAGAACTGCCATCTGACGTGAGGTATAATACCATCTGGGAGTTCTCGGCGAGTCCGTCCAGTGTACCCAGTTTCCACTGAGCACCCGTATACCATCTCTGATGTCAAACACCAATGGATATGGGATCATCCATCGCCCATCACATGGGTCGAGAAGCGTATACGCTAGTCTACTCTGGTAAATCGATGCCCCGTCTCGAGATACCCACGACTAGGGACCTTGAAGGATGTACTTATGGACTACCATGTTCCCACTAGTATGATCTGCATCATAGCCCAGGTAGTCAAGTACAAATCCTAAGGGCTTTACCAACATGTAACTATAAGACAGTATAAAGAGACTAGTGTACATGTTAAGATAAATGGCAACCAGATAGCATACTATCATGTCGAGCAAGAAAGTCATCTCTATATATGTCCAAGCATCCAATATAATATACATCATCTGTACAATACTGGCCTCTAGGGCATACATACAACTAACAATCTCCCACTTGCACTAGGGCCAGCTGCTGTAGTATCTCATACCGAGCATCCCGAAGAGTCTCTCAAACTGTATCTGGGGAATGGCCTTCGTGAGTGGATCCGCCGTGTTGTTCTTCGTGTCAACTCTCCTGACCTCGATCTCCCGGCGATCAACTATCTCCCGGATCAGGTGATACTGCCTCAGAATATGCCTGGACCGCTGATGGGACCTGGGTTCCTTGGCCAAAGCCACCGCTCCATTGTTATCGCAATACAAAGGTATTGGATGCTCAATGGATGGAACCACTCCAAGTTCAGTAATGAACTTCTTGACCCAGACAGCTTCTTTAGCAGCATCGTTGGCAGCGATGTATTCAGCCTCCATCGTCGAGTCTGCCACGGTTTCCTGCTTGGAACTCTTCCAGCTAACCGCCCCTCCGTAAAGGGTAAAGACAAAACCCGACTGCGACTTAGAGTCGTCCTTATCACTTTGGAAGCTGGAATCGGTAAAGGACTCCACCTGGAGTTCTCCGTTACCATACACCAAGAACATATCTCTAGTCCTTCGCAAGTACTTGAGAATGCTCTTCACAGCTGTCCAGTGACTCTCTCCAGGATCAGCTTGATACCTGCTCACTACACTTAGTGAGTATGCTACATCGGGTCTGGTACATAGCATCGCATACATGATAGAGCCTACTGCCGAAGCATAGGGTATCCCTTGCATGCGAGCTCTCTCCAAATCAGTCTTGGGAGACATCTCTTTGGAGAGAGTGACTCCAGAGATCGTGGGCATGTTCCCACGCTTGGACTCTTCCATACTAAACCTCTTTAGTATGGTGTCAATGTACCTGGATTGGGACAATCTCAAAATCCGTTTGGATCTATCTCTATAGATCCTGATTCCCAATATGCAGGAGGCATCACCAAGATCTTTCATTGAGAATCTTTGTGATAAGAAGAGCTTGACCGATTGCAGCATAGGAATGTCATTTCCTATCAAGAGTATGTCGTCCACGTACAATACGAGGAAGACAACCTTACTCTCTGCCACCTTCTTGTAGATACAAGGTTCATCTGGATTTTTGACGAAATCAAACTCTTTGATAACGACGTCAAAGCAGATGTTCCAACTCCGTGATGCTTGCTTTAATCCATAAATGGATTTAAGCAGCTTGCACACCTTCCCGCTGCTCCCACTGTCTACGAAGCCCTCTGGCTGAGTCATGTACACGCACTCTTCTAAATCACCATTTAGAAAGGCGGTCTTAACATCCATTTGCCAGATTTCGTAGTCATGAAAGGCAGCAATGGCAAGCATGATTCGGATGGATTTAAGCATAGCCACTGGAGAAAAGGTCTCGTCATAGTCCACACCTGGTCTTTGACGAAAACCCTTTGCTACAAGTCTAGCTTTGAAAGTCTCCACTTTCCCATCTACACCAAGTTTCTTCTTAAAGATCCACTTGCTCCCAATGGGTTTTACCCCTTCAGGAGCAACTTCCAAAGTCCATACTTTGTTGGTGTACATGGAATCCATCTCGGACCGCATAGCATCCAGCCATTTCACTGAGTCCCCACTAGTGATGGCCTGCTCGAAGCTAGTTGGGTCATCATCCTCCATGATGCAATCCTCACTGCCACCATCAATGAGAAAACCGTAGTATCTCTCAGGTTGGCGAGGAACCCTACTAGACCGACGGAGAGGCTGAGGTTCGTCGGGAACTACAGAATCCTCTGGTTCCACCAGATCTTCTGTTGTAGCTTCTGCAGCTGGAACCTCTTCCAGTTCTACCTCATGACCACTAATCTCTTTTTCAAGAAATTCCTTTTCTAAAAAGGTGGCATGCCGAGAAACAAACACTCTTTGTTCCTCAGGGTGGTAGAAGATATACCCTTGAGAATTCTTGGGATATCCTACAAATTTGCATAGAACAGACCGTGCCTCGAGTTTGTCCGGATTTTGTCGTTTGACATAGGCTGGACAACCCCATATCTTAACATAGTTAAGACATGGTCTCTTCCCTTTCCATATCTCATATGGAGTGGTAGGCACAGATTTGGTGGGGACCATATTCAATAGATGTATGGCTGTCTCAAGCGCATACCCCCAGAAGGAAATAGGTAACTCAGCTGTGCTCATCATAGAGCGCACCATATCTAATAGGGTGCGGTTCCTCCGTTCTGATACACCGTTGTGCTGTGGTGTATATGGAGGAGTCAGCTGAGAGAGAATCCCATTCTCTTTTAGGAATTCCAGGAATTCATTGCTCAAGTATTCACCTCCTCGATCAGATCGAAGGATTTTAATACTTTTTCCGGTTTGGTTTTCGACTTCTTGTTTATATTCTCTAAATTTCTCAAAAGCTTCAGACTTGTGTCTTATCAAGTACACATGTCCGTATCTTGAAAGATCGTCAGTGAATGTAATGAAGTACGAAGAACCATCCCTGGCATGTGTAGACATGGGACCACATACATCACTATGTATCAGTCCTAAGAGTTCGGTAACTCTTTCTCCGTGTCCCGAAAACGGAGTCTTGGTCATCTTGCCTTTGAGACATGACTGGCAAGTGTCATAAGATGAAAATTCGAAAGGTTTCAAATATCCATCTTTATGCAACTTAGCCAGTCGTGTCACATTGATGTGACCCAGTCTACAATGCCACAAAAAGGATTCGTTGAGTTCAGAACTCTTCCTCTTGTGTGTGTTTGTTATGCTCAGGACTGTTGATTGGTTTAGAACATAAATGCCATTGCACAACGTGCCTGATCCAACCAACTTTTGGTTATGAAAAATGTTCATAACATTGTCCTGTAATACAAAATTATATCCTTCTTTACTTAGCAAAGAAACCGATATAATGTTGCATATCAGGTTCGGCATGTAATAGCATTCGTTCAGAACCAATGTATTACCAGTTGGTAATACAAGGTGATATTCCCCGACAGTCTTAGCTGCAACAATTGCACCATTTCCAACTCTAATGTCTTTATCACCTTCTCCAAGTTCTCTACCTTTCCTTAGCCCATGTAACTGATTACATATATGGGATCCTGACCCGGTATCCAATACCCAGGACGTAGAGCAAATGGAGAAACAGTTCTCAGTAACGAACACACCCGAAGAAAATGCATCATCATGTACTTTCTTCATTCGGGTGGCATGGGAATCCTGGTATTCCCCTATATCCTGTTCAGTCCTATAACTCTTATAGGAAAGAACGGAACCAACGTTCCCCAGCACAGTATAACATGCGGGTTCGGTCAATACATCCATTTTATTATCTTTATTAAGGCATGAAATGGTCGCTACCTGGAGAGAGAGAGAAGATAACACTTTAGCGTATGCTCGTGCAAGATCAGATTGGTTATTATCTTATCTAATCAGGATGGCTCCCACTGCTTTTTATCAAATCTTCCTCCAAACCCTAAAAGGAAAGACTAGCCGGGATTAATTACACACTACAAGTTCGCCAATCTTTCAGCCAGGCCAGTGTCGGTACTTTGAGGGAGGTCCCCCGTGCTTTCGCACGAACCTAATTACTGTAAACCTCGTTTTCCCAGAGGCATAACCTCGTTAACACCTTTCTAGACACCTACTTGATCGGCTAATTGTAATGTGTAAAACTCTCCCAGGAGTAACTCTTACTCGCAGCGGGTATCGGGATCCAACTATCTCATAGAAGGTATGCAATCTCATTGCAAATTTCAACACTTGAAATTCCCGATAATATTTTGCCCCTAGCGTGCTATGACCTTGACGAAAGCCAACAAACCACAGCCCGCTAGTCAAGTTCAACCCGTACATTTCTTGACTGAATTAAACCCACCCGCACGACCCTTGACGAAAGCCAACAAAGCCGTACAACTACCCTAATCCAGTCGCATCATATGCAGCAGATAAACAGCACATAGCTACCGCACACTACACCTTGACGAAAGCCAACAAATGTAGCACGAATACTATATGTAATTTATCTGAAATGACGGAGGGCTACGCAGGTTTTTCATAAAAACCATGAGCGTAATGAACTTGATATCGTTGTAGAATCAAATGATGTTTTGAAATGGAGTGATTTTGAGGCTTTTCTAGTTTTGCTAAAGGAGTCACTCCCGGCGAAGGGATCTCGGTCCTTTCCTCGTCGAATGAGGTGCGGGATATATCATATATATCACTGTGCAAAGCAAAAACTCTTAAAAGCAATCAAAGCCAAACCGAGTGTGCAGCATCTGCCAGTTATTGCTAAAGGAGTCACTCCCGGTGAAGGGATCTCGGTCCTTTCCTCGTCGAATGAGGTGCGGGGTATATCATATATACCGCTATGCAAAGCAAGAACTGTAGCTACCTGTTTTATTTTAAAATTCGATTCTACAACATCTTAGGTTTCTTATCTTTCATTAATCACATTAATGAAGTCCCATCATTTAAATACCTAAACATCACAGATAGATATGACGTACACTTATGCCATCCGCATTCGCCTCGATGTCCCCTCGTGCACCGTTAGGTTAGGTAACTAACGACAGAGCAGGGCAGGGCTAGCGCGGGTGTAAAACATAAGTAACGTCTATGTAATATATCATATATACTATATACTATATCCATCTCAGAATCACAACACAGATATCGCAGCAGAATAAACATATGAAATATTGGATATACTAGGACGTCCGTGTTTTCAATACGAGCCAGTATAAAACACGGATTCCACGGTCGTGATGAATAGCCAATCCCACACCCCCAGACCCCTACGAGAGCGGCAAGCAACCCTGCCAATTCTAGGGTTAGGAGACCCGGACTCGACTCCTCGAGTTGGTCTCCCACTGGACCCCAGAACCCGGTTACTTGTGCTCCCCTCCTTGGGTCTATCCTAGTGCAGAAAAGTAAATAATATACAAAGGGTGACAACTCCCGCATCCTGGAAGTGCCCCGAATAAAAGAATATTACATACAAGTTTTTACATGAATGAAAAAGAAAAACACTCATCTCACATAAAAACCCCGGCTATTCAAATACGACGATCCAATATAACATATCCAGCAACACATAACATCACATGTCATCAACGTAAGTAAGTATGCATACCCCAATTGTCCTTGACGTATAGCAACGAAACCGGCGATATGAACATACTACCCTTACGGTCACAGAAAAGAAAGTGTAAAACTACAACAATTGGAATCCGCAACCTCTTTAGACATCACATGCCTAACAGTTATAAACCCCGCATTTTAGTCCCATCATCGAAAACTCTTTTCGATATCTTGTGAAACTAAACTGCTAGATCTATAACATTCATTCAGTTATCACATAACTGTTTGTGAATTCCAATTATTGTATCCAATTCCGGATAAATAGAATATATCAAACTTTCCGATCGAACATTCGAACACCCAAGTTTTCCCGACACCGATCAACACATGAAATAGGCTCAAAGACATTCACTTCATACCTCAGTACCGACGGTCCAGCCGTAGAAGGGTCAAGCCAACGCCTCACATGTGGCACGCCGTACTGCCCCAAACCCGAAGGTTCAAAGGGCAGTTCAAGACGGTCACATAATCGAGTTAAGGTTTGTGTCTTCTAGAGGGACCATCGCGTTACTTGCACTACTCAGAACGTCTTTTAACCACACAATAATCCAACACTTGGATATTCCGGCAGGGGAAAACCTGGGTATTTATATCCGGTCGAACTCTTTAACATATTCTACAATTATCTGGAAAAACACTTAGACGAAGTTTGATTTTCCGATCGAATTCATCGATTCCCAATATAACTCCAGAGCACTCATCCCTTAAATAAATTTAAAAATATCCAGAAAACTCACCAGAATTTATCAGGTATTACTGTGAAAAAAAAATGGGATGACGTCACCATGTGGCCGCGGAAGGGCGGCAGAAAGCATGGTTATGCCGCGCTTCCGCGGCACAATGAACAGTACATGGAATCGTTTTACACAGTAATGCTTAGAATTCTATGCTGAATTTTTTAGACATTTTAAATATCAAAAATTCCCAGATTTATGAAAATGTCCAGAGAGCTCTAAAGTATGTGGGTTTCGTGTTCGTTCGGACTTCAAACGTCGTCGGGACTTCGCCTAAGGCTCTAGCTAGGCTCTGATACCAGTGAAAGGTTCCTAGGCACCCTAGTGGGTTCTCACAAGGCATCAAACATGCCAAATTAAAATTTTTAGTGCCGAGAAACCCTAGACTACGGATCTTTAACTAGATGTTTAGGCGAAAAAGAAAACTAGTTAACTGTTAACTACTAGGATACGGATATACAACCTTTGTAGATCCGGATATCCACCTCCACGGCTCCGCAACGTCATGTCCTCGCTGTCCATCATGAATCCTTGACTCGATCATCGGCTTCATCGGGAAAGCAAGCGGAATAGCTCGTCGGCTTTGTGTCAAAGACGATCTACGTCGAGGTTGCACAAACTCAAGCTCCGACTTCACAAACTTGTGAAACTTGTGAAGTAAACACCCAAAACAACTTGGCAAGAGATAGAGGGTGAAGAAATAGGAGGTGGGTTCACTTTATATTTGGATTTAACTCACTAGATCTCAACTTGCCATTGGAGTAGCAAGCTTGAAGAAGAAGAAGAAGATGAGCTCAAGAAAAGATTATGATAAGTGTTCTTCTTTTTTTTTTTAAATAAAACTAATATCAATTACTTATCATATCTTGAACTAGGGTTAAGTGTAGAGAATTAACCATGGTCAAATGAGTGGGTTAGGGTTAAGCATGAGGACAAGAATGGTTGCATAAGTCAAGGGTTCTTGAAGCTTCAACATAAAACAAGAAATTCCACCATTCTCATCCAAAACTTTATCCAAATAAATGAATAAACAATTAAATGAATAAATGCATATGTATGCAAAACACTAATTATCAATTAACCATGGATTAATTCTATAAACTTAACAAATGATCAAGTATCATCAAACATGATACAAAAAGTGCACAAAAGTATATCACATATACAATGTGCAATCCAAGTGAGAAAAATCCGTTTAAAGTGAACCAATACTAGTTAATGCAAAGTAATATATCAAATATATAATTATACATTAAATCATTAAATCAACACTTGATTCAATGATCCGGTCATGTCGCACATAACCGACTAGTATTCAATGCATCGATTTATCGAATCAATGATTCGATAACTAGGTCATATCGAATATAACCATTCGAAACATATATCGCGAGAATGAAATGCGGTATCACATACACGCATTATTCTCGGTCCTGCACATATCTCATATGCGCTCCTATTTCGTTTCGCTTGAGCCAGGAAACCTCTGTGTAGGACTCTAAAGACTCGTCAATACGCCGGTAGCAGGTGATGATCATATCAAGCACCCACAAGCCGCAAGCGGTCTGCTAAACGTAACGGCCACCCGGGTATTGAGCGATCAGAAGATCGACGAGCTAGCCCGCTCACACTCCTGCGAATCCGACCAGTAACACTTACCATACAGTCAAGTCTCTTCGTCAGATACGTCGCATATCAAGTCTAGGGGTGGTAAACGTCAGACCCCAATAACCCGATAAGTCGCGCTGATATGAGGCTCGTAACGGGTCGAGAAACTACTGGTAACACTTACCAGCAAATCTCTGATCAGCCCTGGCCAGGGACTTCCCTGTTACGGCCAATCGAGCACTGCGCAACATCAACTCCCAATACCGGGAGAGACGAAACCCCTCCTATCGCTCATTGCCTCCATGTGATTCGGGACTGTACCCAAAGACCACCGTTTTGCACGCCCTCATGGACGTGGTAAGGTGGAGATCAAAGCACAGTGGGAATCACACAAGACTCTATGACGATCTCGGGTCTACAGACTAATCTGTACAAGTGTCACCTGAGAACTGCCATCTGACGTGAGGTATAATACCATCTGGGAGTTCTCGGCGAGTCCGTCCAGTGTACCCAGTTTCCACTGAGCACCCGTATACCATCTCTGATGTCAAACACCAATGGATATGGGATCATCCATCGCCCATCACATGGGTCGAGAAGCGTATACGCTAGTCTACTCTGGTAAATCGATGCCCCGTCTCGAGATACCCACGACTAGGGACCTTGAAGGATGTACTTATGGACTACCATGTTCCCACTAGTATGATCTGCATCATAGCCCAGGTAGTCAAGTACAAATCCTAAGGGCTTTACCAACATGTAACTATAAGACAGTATAAAGAGACTAGTGTACATGTTAAGATAAATGGCAACCAGATAGCATACTATCATGTCGAGCAAGAAAGTCATCTCTATATATGTCCAAGCATCCAATATAATATACATCATCTGTACAATACTGGCCTCTAGGGCATACATACAACTAACAAGGCAGTCGTCGGCAGATTGGCAGATTTTATGCGACAGCCGAGTGCAGTTCGAGTTCACTCCGATCGGGGGACAGCTTGCGCATGTTCGTGCACGTCCACAGTTGCTTGACCGTATCCGCGTGGCGTAGCCCAGTGACGACCGTCTTTCAGAGATCAGGGAGCAGATTAGACAGGGCAGAGACTCCGAGTTTGTGATCGATGATCAGGGGATACTGCGATTTGGGACTCGACTATGTGTACCGGATTCTGAGGGACTGAGGCGTGAGATTCTCGAGGAGGCGCATCGATCAGTGTACAGCGTTCATCCAGGTTCCACCAAGATGTACCATGATCTGAGAGACGTTTACTGATGGGAAGGGATGAAGAGGGACGTCACAGAGTTTTTGTCGAGATGCCTAAGTTGTCAGCAAGTCAAGGCCGGGCACCAGAGGCCCGCGGGAGAGCTACAGCCGTTGCCCATTCCGGAGTGGAAATGGGAGAAGATTTCTATGGACTTCATTGTGGGTCTACCCAAGACTAGTCGAGGGTATGACTCCATTTGGGTGATCGTGGATCGATTGACGAAAGCGGCTCACTTCCTGCCGGTGAAGACCACTTTTGGATTTGCTCAGTATGCCTAGATATATATCGATGAGATCGTACGATTGCATGGCGTCCCGACATGTATCATGTCAGACCGAGGCACCCAGTTTACCAACCGACTATGGCAGAGACTTCAGGAGGCTTTGGGCACCCGTTTCAGTTTCAGCACAGTATTTCATCCGCAGACCGACGGCCAGTCAGAGCGGACTATTCAGACTCTCGAGGACATGCTCCGAGCTTGCGTTTTAGACTTTGGTGGTAGCTGTGATCATCATTTACCCTTGGTAGAGTCCTCCTACAACAATAGTTTCTAGGATACTATTCAGATGGCACCTTTCGAGGCCTTGTATGGGAGGAGATGCAGATCGCCCATCTGTTGGACAGAGCTCAGCAAGAGCAGCATTTTGGGGCCGCAGATCATGCAGGAGACGACCGAGAAGGTATAGCTGATTTGAGATCGGATGAGAGCGGCCCAGAGCAGGCAGAAATCATATGCTGAAAGACGCTGGCGCAGATTAGAGTTCGCAGTTGGCGATCACGTTTTTATGAGGGTCTCTCCGATGAAGGGCGTGATGAGGTTTGGGCGGAAAGGGAAGCTTAGCCCAAGATTTATAGGTCCCTTCGAGATCCTCGAGCATGTGGGCACAGTGGCTTATCGTTTAGCTCTTCCACCCGACTTCCCGGATGTTCACCCCGTATTCCATGTGTCGATGCTTCGTAGATACCTGCATGACCCTTATCACATGATTCAGCATCAGACCATTCAGCTCGAGTGCGATCTTTCGTTCACCGAGCAGCCAATAGTGATATTTGTTAGTGTATATGCCCTAGAGGCCATTACTGTATCATACTAGTTTGTATATTACTTGATGGAAGCTTGGGATATTCACAGTTGTATAGAAAATCTTGCTCAAAATGGCAGTATGCTACTTGGTTTATTTCTACTTTAATATGTGCATGTGTTTATTTTAGCATATCGCTTATACATATTAGTAGAGCCCTTAGGATCTTTGCTTGATTACCAGCGTTGTGATGGCAGTCACACTAGTGGGGGCTGGGTAATCTACAAGCACATACTTATACAGGTCCCTAGTCGTAGGATTATTGAGACAGGGCATCGATACTCCGGATTAGACTAGCGTATGCGCTTCTCATCCCAGCAGGGGAGACGGTCTGTCCCACAGCCGTCAGTACGTCGTACTTGAGATAGTATGCGGGTGCTCGTTAGGTTACGAGTACACTGGACAGGACTCGTCGGGAACTGTTGGTTGGTACTATACCTATCGTCAGTTATCAGTTCCCAGGTGACATGAGTACAGCTTAGTCCGCTGACTTGACACTGTCACTTCGCCTCGAGTGTGTTCCCACTGTACTTTGATTACTACCCTACCACGACTCAAAGGAGTCATGCAAACAGGTAGTAGTTGGGTGCAGTCCCGAAGCACTTGGAGGCAGTGACGGTTAGACAGGATTCGTCTCTCCCGGTATTGGGAGTTGATATCGCGCTGTGTCAAGGAGAGCCATTACACATAGTCGTCCCTGGCCAGGGCAAGCGAGATATACTGGTGGGTTTCCAGTGTTATCTCAGGGTGTTCTGGGCTACACTCCGACACGACTTGTACCGCTATTAGGGGACTGACATTTACCGCCCCCTTAGGCCCGCCATGCGATATTCTCAGACGAACAGACCGGACTGTATGGAGACTGTCACATGCAGGCTCAGTAGGAGTTCGGATGGGTTTCACCTCATCAGTCTTCTTATCGGCATCTACCTGGGGGCCGTTACGCACAGCTAGTGCCGCTTGCGGTCTGTGGTTAAACCCACTGCCAGCGTAGTGTCGAGTCTTTAGAGTCCCACACAGAGAGTTATTCGCCTTTGGGCAAAAAGAGTAGAGGTCGCATCGTTTTGCGACAGGGTTCGGTCACATCCGCGCACTTATGCACGTTCGGTGTCTGGGCAGTTATTACTAGTGGGTTTTAGTTTAAGCCAGATCCTAGTATAAGTTTTGGGATTGGTTTTATCTCGTTTGTGTTCGTGTTCCTCGGAACGCGGATGCGGGTGTGTATGCACGGTTGACCGAGACAGAGGCAGAGGATTCTCATTAGGGTTGTTGACTGTTGACTTTTTCTAAACCCTAATGAGAATAGGAAATATGATTAGTAATAATATTAATTAAGTATTATTGTGCCATGGTTGGGTTGAAAGTTTGACTTTGTTGACTTGTTGACTTTGTTGACCGGTTGACTAGATTGGACTTGTTGACCATCATCATTACAATGGCTATCATTTCATGGCTATGACTTTTGCTTGCTTGTATGTTCACAAAATGCATTAAATGCATGAAATGATATTGCCATTGAAATGAACCATCACAAAATACTTGATTACAATTATTATTATGATTATTTTGGTTTTGGAGAGCATGGTTGCAAAAGTCTTCTTTCATTCTATCATATTGATTCTCTCTCATCCTCAAGCTCTCCCTCTTCCTCTTGCTCTTCCTCTTGCTCATGGTTCTATTGTCTCATGAGTTGAGAAACAAGAACCATAGAGATAAAATCCAAAACACTTCTCTACTCATCCTATTGTACAAGGTCTAGCAAGCCAAGTATTCTAGTTTCCTCTAGATTGAGGTTGGAGCCAAAGATAGAAGCTTTCGGGTGGATCCATCTTCGGCACAAGGAGACGACGAGGTGAGGCCGATCCGACCACCACAAGGAGTCGAAGAGAAGGAGTTCAAGTTAAGGTATAACCCGTAACATAGTAGTTAAACTTTTAGTTAGGTTGTTAGATAGTTTGTTTAGCAAAGATCTGGTTTATGAGTCCATGTTAACTCTACCGAAAAATCGTTTTTCACCATTTCCGCATCCCCGAAAGAACCGGGACGGGTAACGTGGACTTACAGTGGTATCGGAGCCTAGCTAAACACTATCTAACATGTTAGCAAAGTAACTAGAAGTTCGATCAGAGAAAAAATCACAAAACATGCCCGAAATGTTAACTTTCTGCCAATTTTTATTTCTGTTCAAAAATTAATTAATCTTACACTAAAAATCGGCTCAGGGTTTTTAAAGAACACAGGAGAAAATTGGTCCACTAACTCGGTAAAAGCGCCGCGGAACCGCGGCAAGAGCTCTCTTCTGCCGCGGATCCGCGGCCGAGTTGACTCGGTTGTGGGTCAATTTTCCTGCAGTGTTCTTATAGGGGTATTTTGGGATTTTTACAATATGTTTTTTCTGCCCAGATTTTCCAAAAAGCAAATTTGTGTTTTGGGGTGGTTACAAATCCGTATTTTGATCGAACTTCTATAGACTTTAGCTAACGGGTTATACCTGTGATCTGATATATGTATTGAACGTCTGTTAATCGCTATATGTCGATTAGTGGGGGTTATACATATCTGTGATCTGTAATGTTGATGGTTTTTGTATATGAATTCGTTGGATTGTCGCGGATGAATAGCCGGGGGGTTGTGAGATGAGAGTTTTCTTTATCTTTCAATTCATGTAATTTGTAATTGATGTAATATTATTTATATGGCCGCACATCTGGGATGAGGTTGTAGCCACCATTGTATAATTTCTTTTACTGTTTTTGCTCCAAGGATAGACCCAAGGTGGGGTGCACAAACTAAAGGGTACCTCGAAGTGCCGAGTGGCCTACTCACGTTGTTGAGGGAGGTTGCTTCACTTCGGGTATTTGGCGGGTAGTTTGCCGCACCCGTAGGGGTCTATGGTGGGGTATTGGCTATTCATCGCGACCGTGTAATCCACTTTTCGTTACAGGCTCGAACGAATCGCGGATTCCTAGTATATCCAAAGTATTCATCTGTGATCTGGAATGGCTATCATTGCATGGGACGAATGTATATATCTATATATGATATCTATTTAGGCGTTGCTTATGTTTTGCATCCGCGCTAGTCCAGCCCCCGCTCTGTCGTTAGTTAAGTAACCTAACGGGTAATGACGGGGCCCCGTGGCGAATGCAGATGGCATAAGCGTACGTCATATTTTCGTTGTTTTCTGCAATGGTAGGATTAAATGATGGGACGCATTAAAATTAATGCAAGAAAATAAACCAAAGTTAAGTCGTTGGAACAATTTCAAAAACCACTCGGTTTCTTTTCAAAAACCAACTTTTAAACGCGGAGCTTAAGCCACTCCTTTTTTAAAAGCTATCTCGTTCCATCGATTATATCAAGTTCACTACGTTCACGGTTTTGCCAAAACCATTCGTAGCCCTCCGTCATTTCACATGGATAGTCAATAGTATTCAAGCTATATTTGTTGGCCAAAGTCAAGGCATAGTGATTAGTAGCTATTGGGTATTCATGTGCAGCATAGATAGATGCGTTGGTTTGGGACAGTCGTACTGCCTTGTTGGCCAAAGTCAAGGGTAGGTACGGGTGGGTTCAAATTAACCTGGAGAATGACGGGTAGAACTTAACATGTGACTTATGATTTGTTGGCCAAAGTCAAGGTCATAAGAGCATGGGGCAAAAATCCACATCGGGAGTTTCTAAAGAAACTGAAACTTGCTAGCGCTGCATACCATTTGGAGTGTGATGATTCTGGTAGGATTCCTTCAGTTTTGTCACGCGATGATATTTAGATCCCGATCCTACTGTGAGTATATGCTACTCCTCGGGAAATTTCTCACTTAACGATCAATGCTATAAACCAAGTAGGTGTCTAGAAAGGTGTTAGCGGGGCTACGCCCCCAGAGAAAAGAGGTTATTTAATTAAGGAACTTCGCGAAAGCATTGGAAAACCTCTCTCGAAGTACTAACACTGGCCTGGCTGAACGGTTAAGCAAGTATTGTACGGTGAGATTGATCCCGACTAATTCTTCCTTTTTGGTTTGAGGAGGAATTCGAGAAACAGTGGGAGCCATCCTGTTTAGACAAACTAAAAACCACTCTAAACTTGCAAGAGTATCATGCTGAGTGTTTCTTCTCTCTCTCCTAATTGCAGCGACCAATCGTCATGACCAGACTTAAGTTACTTCTAGATAAAAACATACTGACAGGGCCAAACAACAAAGATTGGCTCAGGAATGTCAAAATGGCAATCACTTATGACAAGCTGGGGTATCTTCTTACCACCAAAGCTCCCCCTGTCCCAGGTCCCACCTCCAGCGTCGCGGATAAGGAAATCCGTAAGACCTGGGAGATTGACTGCGCGAAGGCCAAGTGCCTCGTGCTTGCCTCTATGGACAATGAACATCAGAGGAGGCACGAGAATATGAACCTTGAATCCATATTTCTCCATACAAAAGAACTGTATGGAGAGCAATCCCGTATCGCCAGATACGAAGTCTCGAAAAGGCTGTTTTCGGCGAGATTGGCCGTCGGATCATCGGTAGCGGAACACGTGCTTAAGATGATTGGCTATATTGAAGAGCTCACGGACCTTGGGACCACGTTAGAGAACAAGCTCTATAATGACTTGATTCTCCAGTCCCTTCCTTCCACTTACGCCTAGTTTATCCTGAACTTCAACTTGCAAGAAAAAGAAGTTGAACTTTCAGAACTCCTCAACCTGCTGGGGAGTGCAGAGGGCACCCTACAGAAAGGTAGGGAAACATCCACTTTGTTTGTTGGAGGACCTTCCTCTTCTAGGTCCAGGGCGAAAGCCAAGGGAAAGAAGAAGAAAACCCCCATCAAACCAAGGGGCGGTATTAGTAAAGTGGAAACGAAGGGAAAAGTAAAGGCAACAAACATAGCGGGGCAGCTTGTGGGAAAGGAAGAGTGCTTCTATTGTCATAAGAAAGGACACTGGAAAAAGAATTGCAGGGCTTGGAAGGCCAAGAGCCAGGACCCGAAGCAAGTTGCGACTTCGGCTTCAGGTGTGTATGTTATTGAAAACTGTCTATCAATAAACTCTACTTCCTGGGTATTGGATACCGGATCAGGATCTCATATCTGTAATTCTTTTTAGGCACTGAGAAAGCGTAGGGTTTTGAAGGCAGGTGATATGACCCTCAGAGTTGCAAACAGAGCTGGCATGGATGCTGAGTCCGTGGGGGACTATCACCTGGGATTGTCAAATGGACACGTTTTGGTTTTGCGTAATTGTTATTTTGTACCCAATGCAACTTGTAATATCATTTATGTATCTTTAATATCTAAAGAAGGTTATGAATTTGCATTTGTAATCAATGTTGTAAACATTCACCTTAATCAAGTTCTGATTGGGTCAGGTACCTTAAGCAATGGTATATACGTATTAAACCAACCATAGATTTTCAATGTCCAGAATACACACAAAAGAAAGTCTCCAGAAATCAATCATGCTTTCTTATGGCATTGTAGACTGGGTTACATCAATGAGAGAAGCTTGATGAAGTTACATACAGAAGGATATTTGGATCCGTTCGAATATCAATCATATGCAACTTGTCAATCCTGTCTCAAAGGAAAGATGACAAAGACTCCGTTCACTGGACACGGAGTAAGAGCGAGCGAGCTCTTGGGGCTCGTACACAGCGATGTGTGCGGTCCAATGTCTACACATGCGCGAAGCGGTTATTCTTACTTCATTACTTTTACGGATGATTTTTCAAGGTACGGATATGTCTTCTTAATAAAACATAAATCTGAAGCCTTTGGAAAATTCCAGGGATACAAGAATGAAGTAGAAAACAAACCGGCAAAAGTATCAAGACACTGAGATCTGATCGAGGTGGTGAATACTTGAGTGCCGAGTTCCTGGATTACCTAAAAGAGAATGGAATTCTCTCTCAGCTTACTCCTCCATACACTCCGCAACATAACGGTGTATCGGAGAGACGGAACCGAACCCTATTGGATATGGTACGTTCCATGATGAGTAACGCTGAGTTGCCGTGATCATTCTGGGATATGCACTAGAATCAGCCGCTTACCTTTTGAACCGAGTTCCAACTAAGACTGTGCCTACCACACCATATCAGATGTGGTATGGGAAGAAATCCTATCTTAAGCAAATTAAGACAAGGGGATGTCCAGCTTTTGTCAAAAAGCAACATGCGGACAAACTCGAGGCACGCTCAGTACAGTGCAAGTTTGTAGGATATCCAAAGAACTCTAAGGGGTATTTCTTCTATTGCGAAGAGGAACAAAAGGTTTTTGTTTCTCGTCATGCCCACTTCTTGGAAACTGAATTTTTGGAAAATCAGATAAGTGGGAGCGAAATAGAACTGGAAGAAATTCCAGAACCACAAGCTATTACTGAAAGCTTAGTAGAACCAGAGGGTTCGAAAGAACAGGACATTCCTACGCCGCTCCGCAGGAGTAGCAGGCAGTCTCATCCGCCCGAGAGATACTATGGTTTTCTCATAGACGGGGATAGAGAGGATTGCACTGTTAATTATGATGAGCCTACTAGCTTCTAGCAAGCCATTCAGAGCGGTGACTCAGTAAAATGGCTGGATGCAATACGGACCGAGATGGAGTCCATGTACACCAACAAAGTTTGGACTTTGGACTTTGCTCCAGAAGGGGTAAAACCCGTAGGCTGCAAATGGATCTTCCGAAAGAAGATTGGTGTAGATGGGCAGGTTGAAACCTTTAAAGCTAGACTTGTTGCAAAGGGTTTTCATCAAAGACCTGGTTTGGACTATGACGTGACCTTTTCTCCTGTGGCTATGCTCAAATCCATTCGGATCCTTCTTGCCATTGCTGCCTTCCACGATTATGAGATTTGGCAGATGGACGTAAAGACCGCTTTTCTAATTGGAAATTTAGAGGAGTGTGTCTATATGGACCAGCCAAAGGGTTTCATTCAGAGTGGGAGCAGCGAAAAGGTGTGCAAGTTGCTTAAGTCCATCTATAGACTAAAGCAGGCATCGCGGAGTTGGAACATCTGTTTTGATGAGACGGTCAAAAAATTTGGCTTTATCAAAAATCCAGATGAACCATGCATCTATAGTAGATTTGTAGCAAGAACTGTCGTATTCCTCGTTTTATACGTGGATGACATTCTCTTGATAGGAAATGGCATTCCTATGCTACAATCTGTCAAAGGGTTCTTGTCACACAGGTTCTCCATGAAAGACCTGGGTGATGCCTCTTACATTCTGAGGATCCGGATCCATCGTGATAGATCCAAGGGGATATTAGGACTTTCACAGTCCAGGTATATCGACACCATACTGAAAAGATTCAGTATGGAAGATTCCAAGTGCGGTAATCTACCGGCTTGTCACGGGATCACCCTCTCCAAAGAGATGTCTCCCAAGACTGATTTGGAAAGGGATTGCATGTTGTGTACCAGACCAGATGTAGCTTATGCACTGAGTGTGGTAATACGGTATCAGTCAAACCCTGGGGAGAAACACTAGATAGCGGTAAAGAACATTCTCAAGTACCTGAGAAAGACTAAGGAGATGTTCTTGGTGTATGGCGGAAAAGACCTCCAGATCGAGGCCTTTGCTGACTCCAACTTCCAAAGTGACAAGGATGATTCTAAGTCCATATCGGGTTATGTCTTTACCCTCATTGGAGGGGCGGTGTGTTAGAAGAGTTCCAAACAGGAAACCGTTGCTGACTCGACAATGGAAGCGGAATATATCACTGCTGCTGATGCCGCAAAAGAAGCCGTCTGGATGAGGAAGTTCTTAACGGAACTTCAGGTGGTTCCGTCCATTGTTGATCCAATACCACTGTATTGCGACAACAACGGGGCTATAGCTTTAGCGAAGGAACCTAGGTCCCATCAGAAGTCCAGACACATCTTGAGGCGGTATCACCTGATCAGGGAGATCGTGGGTCGCCAGGAGATCGAGGTTCGGAGAGTAAATTCAGAAGATAACACTGCAGATCCACTCACGAAGGCCTTACCCGAGACTCAGTTCGAGCGGCTGATCGAGATGATAGGTCTTCGATACGCCAGTACATGGCCTTAGTGCAAGTGGGAGATTGTTAGTGTATATGCCCTAGAGGCCATTACTGTATCATACTAGTTTGTATATTACTTGATGGAAGCTTGGGATATTCACAGTTGTATAGACAATCTTGCACAAAATGGCAGTATGCTGCTTGGTTTGTTTCTACTTTAATATGTGCATGTGTTTATTTTAGCATATCGCTTATACATATTAGTAGAGCCCTTAGGATCTTTGCTTGATTACCAGCGTTGTGATGGCAGTCACACTAGTGGGGGCTGGGTAATCTACAAGCACATCCTTATACAGGTCCCTAGTCGTAGGATTATCGAGATAGGGCATCGATACTCCGGAGTAGACTAGCGTATGCGCTTCTCATCCCAGCAGGGGAGACGGTCTGTCCCACAGCCGTCAGTACGTCGTACTTGAGATAGTATGCGGGTGCTCGTTAGGTTACGAGTACACTGGACAGGACTCGTCGAGAACTGTTGGTTGGTACTATACCTATCATCAGTTATCGGTTCCCAGGTGACATGAGTACAGCTTAGTCCGCTGACTTGACACTGTCACTTTGCCTCGAGTGTGTTCCCACTGTACTTTGATTACTACCCTACCACGGCTCAAAGGAGTCGTGCAAACAGGTAGTAGTTGGGTGCAGTCCCGAAGCACTTGGAGGCAATGACGGTTAGACAGGATTCGTCTCTCCCGGTATTGGGAGTTGATATCGCGCTGTGTCAAGGAGAGCCATTACACATAGTCGTCCCAGGCCAGGGCAAGCGAGATATACTGGTGGGTTTCCAGTGTTATCTCAGGGTGTTCTGGGCTACACTCCGACACGACTTGTACCGCTATTAGGGGACTGATGTTTACCGCACCCCTAGGCCCGCCATGCGATATTCTCAGACGAACAGACCGGACTGTACGGAGACTGTCACATTCAGGCTCAGTAGGAGTTCGGATGGGTTTCACCTCATCAGTCTTCTTATCGGCATCTACCTGGGGGCCGTTATGCACAGCTAGTGCCGCTTGTGGTCTGTGGTTAAACCCACTGCCAGCGTAGTGTCGAGTCTTTAGAGTCCCACACAGAGAGCTATTCGTCTTTGGGAAAAAAGAGTAGAGGTCGCATGGTTTTGCGACAGGGTTCGGTCACATCCGCGCACTTGTGCACGTTCGGTGTCCGGGCAGTTATTACTAGCGGGCTTTGGTTTAAGCCAGATCCTAGTATACGTTTTAGGATTGGTTTTATCTTGTTTGTGTTCGTGTTCCTCGGAACGCGGATGCGGGTGTGTATGCACGGTTGACCGAGACAGAGGCAGAGGATTCTCATTAGGGTTGTTGACTGTTGACTTTTTCTAAACCCTAATGAGAATAGGAAATATGATTAGTAATAATATTAATTAAGTATTATTGTGCCATGGTTGGGTTGAAAGTTTAACTTTGTTGACTTGTTGACTTTGTTGACCGGTTGACTAGATTGGACTTGTTGACCATTATCATTACAAAGGCTATCATTTCATGGCTATGACTTTTGCTTGCTTGTATGTTCACAAAATGCATTAAATGCATGAAATGATATTGCCATTGAAATGAACCATCACAAAATACTTGATTACAATTATTATTATGATTATTTTGGTTTTAGAGAGCATGGTTGCAAAAGTCTTCTTTCATTCTATCATATTGATTCTCTCTCATCCTCAAGCACTCCCTCTTCCTCTTGCTCATGGTTCTATTGTCTCATGAGTTGAGAAACAAGAACCATAGAGATAAAACTCAAAACACTTCTCTACTCACCCTAGTGTACAAGGTCTAGCAAGCCAAGTATTCTAGTTTCCTCTAGATTGAGGTTGGAGCCAAAGATAGAAGCTTTCGAGTGGATCCATCTTCGGCACAAGGAGACGACGAGGTGAGGCCGATCCGACCACCATAAGGAGTCGAAGAGAAGGAGTTCAAGTTAAGGTATAACCCGTAACATAGTACTTAAACTCTTAGTTAGGTTGTTAGATAGTTTGTTTAGCAAAGATCCGGTTTATGAGTCCATGTTACCTCTACCGAAAAATCGTTTTTCACCATTTCCGCATCCCCGAAAGAACCGGGACGGGTAACGTGGACTTAGAATATTGGACCAGCAGGTGAAGAAACTTCGATCAAAGGTCTTGCCATCTGTGAAGGTGCTTTGGCACAGCCCAAATGGTGAAGAGATCACTTGGGAGGCCGAGGGCGAGATGCGGAAGAAATTCCCTCATCTCTTTGAAGGTACGCGTAGCTAATTTTTTTTAAATTCGGGGACGAATTTCTTTAAGGGGGGAAGATTGTAACACCTTAGAATGTGATTAGTGGCTAATTATACTTTAACGTGTGGTTTTTAGTAAAAAGTTTACCAAAACGATTTTCAAATATTTTATCAAAATTAATGAATATTTTAATAGAATTTAATTAGGCTTGCACACACATGTGCATGTAAACTAGGGTTAAGTTTAGGGTTAAACCGTGTTTAGACAACCATGGTGGAATAACCCATTCTTATTAGGCTAATATGGGTTAATTAAGTGTATTAGTTTTTTTTTTATATAATTAACTTTATTTTTGTTTTGTGGGTTGACTTGGGACTTTGGAGAGAGAGAGAGGGAGCATGATGGCTTGAGCCATGCTTGTAGTTAATGAGGAGAGAGGGGGGTTGACTCTCATATTCTCTCATTTCTTTTCAAACACTCATTTCCTCACATCATCACATCTCTACCTCTCATTCACACACACACCCCTAGCAAGCAGCAGCAGCAGCAGCATCAACAAGCAGCAGCAGCAGCAGCACCAAGCAGCAGCAACAGCAAGCACATTCTCTTCTTCTCTTCTCCTCTTCTCTTCTTCTTGCATCCAAGCTCAAACATTCTTCACCAAAGTCCATTTTCTTCACCAAATCCCTTGCAAACACTTCCATATGGCAAGGTCTTCAGTTTGAGCCACCACTAACTCTTGGAGGTATAAAATCTCACCCCAACTTCCTTTTGCTAAACTTATAGTTTATTTAGCTTAATATCTCGTTTAAGTAGTGTTTTGGGGATAACCTTGTGTTTTGAGAGGAGTTTTTGGGTAAAATGGGATTATTATGGTTTAATTAACTTAATTAGGTGTGATGTGTGCTGTGTAAACCTATTTGTATCAATGGATTTTGCTAAAACACCTTAAAGTCCCAAACTTGATTTTTAATTACGGTTTTATCCAGTTTTATGATACAAGTGACCTGCTTTATCTATGATCTTTTTTCTTGCTTAGAAAACATATACAGAATAGTGTGCAGGGTAGCTAGGGTTTTGGGTTGAAGTTCGAGCCCGTTCTACCATCTGAAATCCGGCGACTTACCGATGGATTCCGGCGTCGCCGGCCCTCCTGTGGACTTTGGTGATTTGTTCTGGGTAGAGTGATGTCTGTGTGTGTTTTACAGTGTTTGGTATTATTTATTTTCCTTGTTTGTTGCAGGTAGAAATCTAGGATAGGTTGGTTAGTTTTGGTTGATTTGTGGGCTTTGGTGTCAATTGATGAATTAGGTGGAAAATAGGATTATTCAGGGTGATTATGGTTAGATTAGCTCTAATATGTGCTGTTGGTATCACTTAAGTCAAGTAATTTCACCTGATTTCATAAAAATACCTTAATGTTGCAATTTAGTGTTTTTAAAACTAAAACTTTAGGATACGTAGATTCTGCTATATCTAGGGTTATTTCCTTGATGAGAAAACATACACATTACGCTATATTTTGTGTTAGGAATACAGTGTAGAAACCTGGACCTCTTTCACCTGTTTTTAGACGATATCAACCCTATGGTGGCCGGCCCAAATGTTTAGGAATTTATTGAGTTTTAGCAGGTAGTTGTCTGTAGGTTTTGTGAGATCTTTGGTCTTGTTTGATTTTCTTATTTTTGCTCCAGATTAAATCTGGGACCGTTTACCTATAATTTGCGTAGCGGGACTTGCGCGACACGTACGATACAAGTTGAGTTGGTTTGTTGTGTGTCACAGCGTGTCGCGGTGGTTTTGACGTATGCACACACGTTACGTATACGCACGCGTTTAGTTCGCGACGCGAGTTTCTCGTTTTGTTTTAATATCGCGTTTTTGCAGGATTTTAGCTTATGTGTATTCTTTGTGTAAATTCTAGGTTCGCAGGCGGGTACTTCGGACGCTGCATGGAAGGGGAAGCAGATAGTCAGCTACACTTAGCACGAGATCACTGTGAGTAGATTTAACATCTACGGGGAAATCGCCCGTATGGCGTTAAGCGTCAGGGCTTGATAGGATATTATAGTCACATATATATATTTATATGTATATTACTTGTGTATATGTACTATTGTAGCTAACCCATCTTTTGTTGAATATAGAAATAGTAGTTATGTAACACCGCACTGTCACTAACGGTTCAAGCTGCACGAGCACTATTTGTATGTTACACTCACACCGTTAGTGATTGCCATGACATTCGCACTATAGGATTGCTACGAACCATACATCATTTTGATTACCGCATCATTGATGATTAGACATGATTCTGTCGTATATTGGCATATATAGATACTGTACACTCATGCATGCACATATACACATTGTATACTCGTATTGGTACACACATACATTGATATATCCATACTTGCGCACATACACATTGTATACCCATATTGGTGCACACATACATTGATATATCCATACTTGCGCACATACACATTGTATACCCATATTGGTGCACACATACATTGATATATCCATATTGCGCACATACACATTGTATATTCATACTGGTGCACACATACATTGATATATCCATATTGCGCACATATACATTTATATCCATACTGGTGCACACATACATTGATATATCCGTATTGCGCACATACACATTGTATATCCATACCGGTGCACACATACATTGATATATCCGTACTTGCGCATATACACATTGTATATCCATACTGGTGCACACATACATTGATATATCCGTATTGCGCACATACACATTGTATATCCATACTGGTGCACACATACATTGATATATCCGTACTTGCGCATATACACATTGTATATCCATATTGGTGCACACATACATTGATATATCCATATTGCGCACATACACATTGTATATCCATATTGGTGCACATATACATTAGTACACTCATACTTGCGTATATATCCACCTGCACATCCGTACATGTAGACATTCATATTTCACATACATGGATGATACTGGCTTTGATTTCTAGAAAGTGGGGACCGCATGAGATATTTTCAAAACTGGATCCATTTAAAAGAGCGGTTTTCTCTTTTTACTCTTAGTGGAATATGTTACATTGCATGGATTTACGCATTGAGTTTTGGATTCGTGTGATTTCTGGATTTGAGAACCGTGGTATTATTTTAAGAAAATGTGCACTGTTTTGAAAACCCGGTTTCTCTTGATATGATATTTCAGTGCGTCCACCATGCGTTTTCTCGGTTCTGAGACGTATGACATGTGAACCCGATTCGAGGAGCTGGATGAGGCCGATTGCGAGTACATGGTGGACCCGGTATGGTACCCCGGGGCAAGAAAGGGATGCTGTATATACAGACGGTGAGCCTGGCAGAGGGACTACTACCTACCAGTGATTGGTTGGATTTGGCGGATATCCGGAGGATACTGATCAGAGTTGAGAGATAGATACGGGCTGACCCGTACTGCCAGGGCCGAGGGCCGATTCCGCAGACGGAGCCCGTGGGCCGATCCGGACTGACGGAGCTCGATACATGAGGATTTGCGTGTCGATGCTGGACGCGAGTATTTTATGATACTTTGGGTGCCGATGTTGGGCACCCCGCTTCTATGAGATTTACAGGATCGATGGCCGGATAGCGTGACGGCGCCTGAGTTATCGGGATTTTGGGGTGTTTTTGGTAGATACCGGGGTTTTCCACGTTGATGATCCGTGTAGATGATATTTTATCGCATGCTCAGCATTCATTGTTATGCATTGCATCATGTAGTCTTAGTACCTGATATAGTACTTTGCATGATTATTGCGTACCCAGCTCATCATATAGATGTTATTAGATTGCACTTGTTATGTATGATTATTGCGTACCCAGCTCATCATATAGATGTTATCTGATTGCACATGTTAGAGTACCGCAATACGTGCATACTCGCGATTACCTTTATATGTTATTTGCTATTCATGAGTTGGCAACTCACCCCGTTGTGCCACAGTGTTTGCAGGTCGACCCTCAGAGTAGTTGCGGCAGGGCTACTTCCTTGTATCTTTTGCTACAGATACCACTGCAGTTGGCTTGTGAGCCGTTTGCTTATAGGTAGGTTTTTGCGGTATCTGTTTATTTTCCATTTGTACACTCTATTGCATCTAGTACTCTCCATCTACCATTTCATGTATTGACTTAGAGACCAGTTGTGAGAACGATGTATATTATTTTGTATTCTGGATGTCGAGCTCGTGTTAGCCGGCTTTATTTATGCAGTTTTTATCTCTTATGCCGTCTTTACTTATTTTGCTCATTCTTCGCTACGGCGTCGTATACTATTATTGTGGTGGTTACTTCCGCCGTTGGGCGTGATTGTTCCCGTTTGGGGATGTTTTATTCTTATTGTACGTCATTTTACTTATATCATGTCTTGTACCCGATTTCGGGGCTAGTTTTTACAAGGAGGTGCTGCCGAAATTTTTAAGAAAATAACTCAAATTTTAATGATTTTTACTCGACTTTTCTAAATGTTTTAAACCAATGTTTTCAACACTCACTATTTTTAATGGTTTTTTATTTCTGGGTATCGGCTTACTTAGTCGCATTACGCCTGTAAACGTTACGTGGTTAAGTGCCGGTCACGGGACGAACTTTGGGTCGTGACAGGCAGCCATCTCTTTTCCTTGGTCTAGGCTTGCTCACTTGATATTTTTTTGAGCTAACATATTTCACCATGGGCATCTTCTTCAACCTTCACCCATACACTCTCATGAGTTGAGAATCCTTGGGTGTTTTGAGACAAAGTATTCACACACTATCTCTACTTCATCTTGGGCACTTAGACTAGCAAACTAGTTGCTCGAGTTGCTTCGGTTTTTTAAGAGGGAGCCCGTATAAAAAATCCTCGACGTAGATCGTCTTTGACGTGGGAGACCGGAGAGCGAACTTGTTCGGGACAGCCGCGACAAGCATGGGACAGAGATTGAAGACCGAAGGACACGGATCGATCGGTATAATCTCTTAAACCACTTTACAGTTAACTAGTATAGGGTTAATGGCACGATCCGGGAATCGGGTTACGTTAGCGCCAAGTTTTAAAAGTTTTTGTTCTGCATTTGGTCACGGATTGATGGCCGGGGTGCTGCCGTAACCCAACATGGTATCAGAGCCAATCCATTAACAGCATACTAGTTGGTTTAGACAATATTAGAGTATCAAAACCGAAACAGCCCCAAACAATACCCGATGCATTCCAGTTTCTGTCGATTTTCAAAGTGTCTTCTAAAAATTTTTTAGCAACTGCAGAAGGTTACTAACATGACCACTAGGCAACACACCAAATACGAACCAATTCCACCTTGGAAAAACCGAGAACATTGCTCAAAAATCCGGCCAGGCTGGCTACTTTATGGAATCTGGGTTTTAAATTTTGGGTGTCGTCTAGTCTCTGGAATGTTGGTTCAGTGGTATTGCTAGTTTAGCCCAGTTTTGATATGGATTTATGTTGGTGTTTGGGGGCTATTCGGGATTATTTTGAACTCGATATTTCTAATATTGTTTAAAGTTTACAGTACTTACATTTCTATCTGCGGCCGTGAATGTCATTCGAGCGGTACAACTTGTCTAATCGCTATAGTTCTTTTAGACGGGTTTGCGAACGTGACATTCACGTTGATGTTCTGTGTTGTGCTGTGATGTTGCGGATTCATCGTGGTGGATAACTTGCGTGCAATGTTAGTACAATTTAGTTTTATTTGTACATTTGATATCGTGGGGCAAGCGTCCGACATGTGGACTGCCGTCACTGCCTGTTTGTATATTATTTGTTTGGGGCACGACCGGGTTGAGGTTGATGTCACCGTTGTACATATTTTCTTTTCTGTACTGCGATTACCCCGCGATGGAGTACATGGATACCCAGGTTCTGGAGGGCAACGGGTCCACATCTCATGGCGTTGAGAAGGAAGGGGCCTCACTCTAGAATTAGTGGGCTATTCGCCGCACTCGTAAGGGGTACAGGTTGACCCAAGGAGGGGTGCCCAAGTTACCGGATTCTGTGAAGTGATGGGTGGCCCATTCACTTTGCTGAAGGAGGATGCCTCGCTTCTAGCTTTAGCGGGTAACTTGCCGCACTCGTAGGGGTCTAGGTTTTCATTGCACGGGCTATCCACACGACCAGGGCAACGTCGGGTTTCACTTGCGGCTCAAAGGAAACCCGGGGCTCCCAGATTATCTGTATTATTCTGTGATGCTTATTGCTTATCTGTGATCATTTATCATGCCTGGAGCGATTATTATATATTTCTATATATATACTAGTAGATATTGTATATGTTTTATACCCGCGCTAGTTCAGTCCCCGCTCTGTCGTTAGTTAAGTAACCTAACGCGTGATGACGGGATCCAGTGGAGAATGCGGATGGCATATACGTACATCATATTTTCGTTCTTTTCTGGTGTGATTAATTGATGGGATTGCGTTGATTCAAATCAATGCAAAGAAAACAGACCTATTCGATGTTGTTGGAACAAATTTTCAAAAGCTGTTATTGCAATGACGTTTTCTTTTATTTTGCACAGTTGTATTTGGTTATGAATATCCAGCACCTCATTCGACGAGGCAAGGGCCGAGATCCCTTCATCGGGAGCCCTTGGGCAGAAGTTTACGTCGGGGCAATAACTTCACTATAGTCGATTACTTTTTGCTTTGCATCGCGGTATTCGGTTATGAATATCCAGCACCTCATTCTATGAGGAAAGAGCCGAGATCCCTTCACTGGGAGTGACCTCTTTAGCAAAGGTTTTCGCTACTATATATTTATTAAAAAGCTATGCGGTTCCTTTAACGATATCAAGTTCATTACGTTAAAGGTTTTTCGCTAAAAACCAGTCGTAGCCCTCCGTCATTTCTTACAGGTATTACTTAGTATTCATGCTGTGTATGTTGACCTCAGTCAAGGCACAGTGCTTGGTAGCTGAGCAATGCTTGTTTGTTCCATAGATATGTGATTATTTAGGACAGTCGCACGGTCATTTTTGTCACGACCCGAATATTTCGACTCGTGACCGGCACTTAACCACGCAACATCTACAGGCGTAACGCAACTAAGTAAGCCGAACCCAGAAATCAAAACCCTTTAAAAGTAGTGAGTGTTGAAAACATTCAATTAAAACATTTAGAAAACCTTAAATAGTTCAATAAAGTTCTTTTAAAGTTAAGTCATCATTTAAATAATTTTGGCAGCATTTCCTTTGTAAAAGTAACCCCGAAATCGGGTACAAACAGGATATAAGTGAAAATGATATATAAGGAAATAAAGCATTCCCAAACGGGAGCAATCACGCCCAACGGCGGAAACCATCATTGCAAGAGTAATATACGACGCCGTAGCGAAGAAATGAGCGATAAGTAAACATCACGGAATAATAACTGCAAATAAACAGTCGGCTCCCACGAGCTCGACACCGGAATACAAATAATATACATCATCGTCCTCATACTGTCTCTAAGTCCGGTACATAAATGGTAGATGGAGAATACTAGATACAAAAGTGTGTACAATAAAAGTAACCAGATACCACAACCCACCAAATAGCAAAATAGCTCTCGCACCAACTGTAGTGGTATCTGTAGCCAAAAAATACAAAAAGACAGCCTGCCGCGACTACACCAATGGGCAACCTGCAAATACTGTGGCACAACGGGGGTGAGTTGCCAACTCGTGAATAGAGATAACATATAAAGGTAATCGTGAGCATGCACATACTGCGCTACTCTATCATATGCCAGCAGGTAAATCTATATGCAACAAGCAGTAGGTGCAATAATCATGCAAATGCTCTGTCAGGTAAAATAACTACAGGATGAGATACATGATAATCAATGCTGAGCATGGGATAAACAACATCTACACGGAATATCAACGTGGAAAAATAATCGGTGCCCAAAACTGCACCCAAATCCCAAATAAACTCAGGCGCCGGCACTCTCCTCGGCCCTCAAATCCTGTAAATCTCTGAGAATCACGAGTGCCCAACATCGGCACTCAAAATATCATAAAATACTCGTGTCCAGTATCGACACGTAAATCCTCATATATCGGGCTCCATATGTCCGGATCAGCCCACGGGCTCCGTCTGCGGTATCGGCCCTCGGCCCCGGCAGTACGGATCATCCCGCAATCCATCTCTCGACTCTGGTCAGTATCCTCCGGATAACCGTCAGGTCCAACCAATCACCGGTAAGTACTCGCCCACCTCCAGGCTCAATCGGCAAAATCCATCGATCATCTTGCCGAGGGAAACCATACCGGGTCCACCACGAACCCGCAAACGGATCATCCACTCCTCGAATCGGGTTTCAAGCACACGTCTCAACACCGAGAAAACGCATGGTGGACGCACCAAAATATCATATCACGAGGAACCGGGTTTTCAAATAGTGCATCTTTTCTTAAATAATTCCACGGTCCTCAAAACCAGAAATCACATGAAAATCCAACACCAATGAGTAAATCAAATGCGAGGTACTATGTACATCAAGCCGTAATATAGGTGCAAGGGAGATACCGCTTTCTAAAATAATTCAGGTTTCCAAAGACATCATGCGGCTCCCAATCTCGATGAAAACCATATCAAATCATAGGTGAAAGGAACTGCAGTATAATGATCATGGCAGTTCTATAGTGAGTGAGTCATGGTAATTACTAACGGTGTGTGTGTAACATGCAGATTAGTGCTCGTGCAACATGAACCGTTAGTAATAGTGCGGTGTTCTATCAATTCTAAGTTTACCTACATATAGCAGGGAATGCAGTATGCAACAACAGTATCCATGAACAGTCAATGTAGGTAAATGCAATATGTAGCCATAAGGTCTTATCAGCCCTGACGCATAACGCCATGCGGGCGATATCCCCGTAGATGTTAAATCTACTCACCGTAGTCTCGCGCTAGGTATAGCCGACGACTTGTTTCCCCTTCTTCGCAGCGTCCGTCTCACTCGCCTGCGAACCTAGAATTACACAATATATCACACATAAGCTCAAATCTAAAAAAACGCGATATTAAGGTCAAACTAGAAACCCGCGTCGCAAACCAAGCGCGCGTGTGCGCGATACGCTAAAACGTGTGATTACGTGCCTGAAGCTAACCCGACGCGTCGCGATACGCAGAAACCCCAAACTCACACACGTATCACGTGTGTCACGAAGATTTAAAATACGAGAAATAGGTTTTTAACTCCAGATTTTTATACAGAATTGATATTACAAAAATATATATACCAATGATCATAAAATAGTAGCAGACTCCTGCTGCTCAAGCCCCAACCCCCAACTCACCCATATGGCCGCAATTTGCGGCCAGAACTCTTTTTTCGGCGGCCTAGGTAGGGAGGTGGGCCCTCGGGTTTGGTGTGTGCACTCCATACATACTGTGTATGCCCCAGTAATTACAATTTTAATTTACAGAAACTCCGGTTGCAGCAGATTCCTCAGAGCTCAAATTCAAGTTAAAAATCACACTTTTGCACTAAAATGATACCTTAGGGTATTTTTCTGAAATCTGAAAAAAAAACCCAAGTCTAAAATCACACTAATATCACATTACCAAGCTAATCAAGCCTAAAAAAGCTAATCTTTAACATAACCTCACTAAAACCCCTTATATAGCACAAAACATGCATAAAAAGGTGATATTTTGGTAAAATACAACAAGTTATGAAATGGGATGTTAAACATGAGTGTAATACCTTCAAAAGACTTTAGAAAAACCTAAAAGTTCCAGCTCTAGCCTCAGGTGCACTGATTTGCTCCAAACATCTCAAAAGAGCCACTAAATCAAGGTTTGTGTGAAGGAATTATGAGGTTTTTGTGTAGGGTTTGAATGAGGGTCTAAAGAGAAATGAAAAGAGAAGAGAAAATGGAGAAAGATGAGGGTTTTTCTGCAGCTCCCCTGCAGGAAATCTGAAAGGGGAAGGAGAGAGAAAAGAAAAGGGATAATGGTCAAACAAAAGTCCAATTTCTCTACCTAACCACCATACCTTCATTTTCTATTCAAAATTTGAGTTATTAAAAAGGGTTACCTAGTTAAAATGGGTGGGGGATAATTACAACCATGCAAGGAATGAAAAGGGTTAACATGTTACACTTTTAACCAAGTCACAAAATTGGCTAAGTGTGCATGTGTTCACTAACACAAGGGATTCCCAATTAGGGTAAACATGATATAAATACAATTAATAACCCTACATATATATATAAATATATATATATATAAACACGCATAATTGCTAATTAACGCGAAAATATTCTAAACGAATTTTCAAGGCGTTACAATCTACCCCCCTTAAAGAAATTCGGTCCCCGAATTTAAAAATCTATTCACACGTACCTTCGAAAAGATGGGGATACCTCTTCCTCATCTCGCTCTCGGTCTCCCAAGTGACCTCCTTGCGGCTCGGACCACGCCAAAGTACCTTGACTGATGGTATGTCCTTCGATCTCAATTTCTTCCTTGTCGATCCAAGATCATCACCGGCTGCTCTGCATAAGAAAGGTCGCGTTCAAGCTGGATCGTCGGGTGCTGAATCGCATGCGAAGGATCATGAAGATATCTACGGAGCATCGAAACGTGAAATACGGGGTGCACGTCTGGGAAACTGGACGGAAGGGCTAAACGATACACAACCGCACCAACACGCTCGAGGATCTCGAAGGGGCCCACATATCTGGGACTAAGCTTCCCCTTCTTCCTAAATCTCATCACACCTTTCATTGGGGAGACCCTCAAGAAAATATGATCACCAACAGAAAACTCAAGTCTGCGCCGACGACGGTCCGCATAAGATCTCTGCCTACTCTGGGCTGCTCTCATCCTATTGCGAATCAACTGGATCTTTGCGGTCGTCTCCTCAACAATCTGGAGCCCTAAGATACTGCTCTCACTAAGCTCTGTCCAACAGGCGGGCGATCTGCATCTCCTCCCATAAAGAGCCTCAAACGGTGCCATCTGAATGGTCTCCTGGTAGCTGTTATTGTAGGAGAACTCTACTAAGGGCAAATGATGATCCCAGCTACCTCTGAAGTCTAATACGCACGCTCTGAGCATATCCTCGAGAGTCTGAATAGTCCTGTAACACCTTAGGATAATGGTTAGTGGATAGTTATATTTAAATAATGGTTTTTAATAAAAAGTTTACCAAATTGTGTTTCAAATATTTTTCCTAATTTAATAATTATTTTTCTAAAATTTTCCTAGGCTTGCACACACATGTGCATGTAAACTAGGGTTTTTAAATGAGTTTTTACCATGTTAAGTGACCATGGTGGGTTAATCTTGAGGATTAAGCCTTTTGGGTTTTAATCAAGTTTACTTAGTTAATTAAAAGTTGCTTTAATTTGAGTTTGTGTTAGGTGTTGACTTGTGAGAGAGAGGGAGTGTGCATCATGGCTTAGCCCATGCTTGGCATTAATGAGGAGAGAGAGAGGAGGGTTGACAATTGGACCTTGGGTGTTTCCTCTCATTTCTTTGTTTTTCTCTCAAACACCCACACACTCACACAACACACACACTTACCTTTCAGCAGAGCCCCAGCAGCACAGCAGCAAGCATTCAGCAGCAACTGAAGCAACAGCAACAGCAGGGGCCAGAAGCAGCAGCAGCAGGGAGCAGTAGCGGCAGCAACAGTGAGTAGCAAGCACAGTAACAGCAACCACAGCCTCTTCCTTGCACTTCTTCATCTTCCTGCAGCTCCCTAGGGTTAAGTGTGAGGTTTACTTCCTAACTTGCTTCCCTAGTTTGCTTAGTTAGTGTAGATTTGCATCGGTTAATGGATTTTAGTGCGTTTTAGTGTGATATGGGGTGTTTAGTGGGAACTTTGTGCTAATGTGATGTGTTATGGTTTCAGTAGGTTATTAGTGAGTTATTGAAGCCATATTAACCTAGTTTAACCCCAATTACACTAAAATACCACCAGTTTCCCTAATTGATGCAATTTATCGTATTTGTGCAAAATTTGAGTTTTCTGGAACTGCTATTGACCCGGTGAGTTCAGAATGAAATTGGGAAGACTGCAGTATAGTGGAGATGTGCTGATACCCTAGCTTTAACCCGACCCCCTAACTGCTACAGTAGGCCGCCGATTTTCTCTTTCTGGCCGCAAATTGCGGCCAGATGGGTAGGGTTTGGGGTGGTGTTTGGTCCTGTAGGTGTCTGCTAGTGTGTAGGGTGTTGTTATATATATAGTTTTGTAAGTCTAGTTCTGTATAGAAATCTGGGACCAAATACCTATTTTGCCGTTTTTCTAAACCTTCGCGACACGCGTGATACGTGAGTAGGTTTGGGGTTTTTGCGTATCGCGACGCGTCGGGGTAGTTTCAGGCGCGTGATCACACGTTTTAGCGTATCGCGCACACGCGCGATTGGTTTGCGACACGGGTTTCTAATTGGACCGTAATGTCGCGTTTCTGTGAAATTGAGCTTATGTGTGATATATGTTATGTGATTCTAGGTTCGCAGGCCAGTGAGACGGACGCTGCGAAGAAGGGCAAGCAAGTGGTTGGATACACTTAGCGCGAGACACGGTGAGTAGATTTCACATCTACGGGGATATCGCCCGCATGGCGTTATGCGTCAGGGCTGATAGGACTTTATTATTATATGTTGCATGTACCCCATAGACTGTCATCGCATATTGCATTCCCTGCTGTGTTTATATATATATATGCTTAGAACTGATAGAACACCGCACTATTACTAACGGTCTATGTTGCACGGGCACTATTTGCATGCTACACACACACCGTTAGTAATTGCCATGCCACACTCACTGTAGAACTGCCCTGATTATATTAATGTAGTTTATCTTACATATGATTGGTGGTGATTTCCTGAAAATTGGGAGCCGCATGACATCTTTAAAAACGGAAACTATTTTTAAAAGCGGTTTTCCCCTCATGCTCATACCATGGATTGATTTACATTGTACCTCGCATTGGATTTACTTATTGGTGTTGGATTTCATGCGATTTCTGGTTTTGAGGACCGTGGAAGTATTTAAGAAAAGATGCACTATTTTGAAAAACCCAGTACCTCGTGATATGATATTTTGGTGTGTCCACCACGCGTTTTCTCGGTGCTGAGACGTGTGCTTGAAACCCGATTCGAGGAGTGGATGTTCCGTTTGCGGGTTCGTGGTGGGCCCGGTATGGTTCCCCTCGGCGAGATGATCGATGGGTTTTGCCGATTGAGCCGGGAGGCGGGCGAGTACCTACCGGTGATTGGTTGGACCTGGCAGTTGTCCGGAGGATACTGACCAGAGTCGAGAGATGGATGCGGGATGATCCGTACTGCAGGGGCCGAGGGCCGATACCGCAGACGGACCCCGTGGGCCGATCCGGACTGACGGAGCCCGATATACGAGGATTTGCGTGTCGATGCTAGACACGAGTATTTTATGATATTTTGGGTGCCGATGTTGGGCACTCGTGATTCCTCTGAGATATACAGGATTTGAGGGCCGATGGGTGTGCCGGCGCCTGAGTGTATTTGGGATTTGGGTGCAGTCTGAGGCACCGGTTATTGTTTTCCATGTTGACACAGTCCATGTAGATGTTATTTATCCCATACTCAGTATTGACTACTATATATCTCACCCTGTAGCATTTACCTGATAAAGTACTTGCATTACTA
Organism: Agapanthus africanus; assembly: GCA_030015575.1. Classification (NCBI taxonomy): domain Eukaryota; kingdom Viridiplantae; phylum Streptophyta; class Magnoliopsida; order Asparagales; family Amaryllidaceae; genus Agapanthus; species Agapanthus africanus. The sequence continues at coordinate 515,910,159 of CM057344.1, forward strand.
TTGCATCCACTGTTTGGCATGCATTGACATCATCTGCTGGCATTAGTAGAGCCACGCTATATGTGCATGCTCGCGATCACCTTTATATTTTATCTCTATTCACGAGTTGGCAACTGTAAGTCCACGTTGCGACCTCCGGTTCTTACGGGGAGGCGGAAACGGTATAAAATCAAAATTTTAACGCAAGAGGCAACATGGACTAAGCTAGGTCGGGATCTTTACCTAAACTAAAACTAGCATACTAAGCTAAAGATATTTAGCTACTCGGATGAAGATGGTTATACCTAAACTTGAACTCCTTCTCTTCAAGCTCCGATGGTGGTTCGATGGCTCCTTCTCGTTGTCTCCGTACGCCGAAGATAGATCCACTTGAAAGCTCCAACCTTTAGCTCCTTCTTCGTTCTTTGAAGAAACTAGTTCACTTGGTTTGCTAAACCTAGTGAACTAGAATGAGTAGAGATGATTTAGAATGGGATTTTATCTATGGTTCTTGATTCTCAACTCATGAGACAAGAGAACCATAGATCAAGAGAGGAAGCAAGAGGTTGAGGGTGAGAGCAAGAGGAGAGCTCAAGAACAAGAGAGAGAATGAGCAAGAAAGAATGAGCAACACTTTTGTCTTTCACCCTCTCATAATCCAAAGTGATCATAACTCATCATATCAAAAAAGTCTTATGTGATGGTTAGAAGCAACCATAACCTTATCATGTCATGCACTCATTTTACTCAAATGAGCAAGCAAGAAAAAGTCTTTGGCATGAAATGATAACCATGGTTATCATGATGGTCAACTAGTCAAGCCTAGTCAACCGGTCAACAAGTCAACAAAAGTCAACAAGTCAACAAAGTCAACAAGTCAACAAAAGTCAACAAGTCAACAACCATATCACCATAATACTTAATTAATATAATAGTTAATCACATATCATATTCTCATTAGGGTTGAGCATAAAGTCAAATAGTCAACGGTCAACAGTCAACAACCCTAATGAGAATCCGCCGCCTCTGCCTCCCTGTCAACTGTGCATACACACCCGCATTCGCGTTCCGAGGAACACGAATGCAAACTGGATAAATCCAATCCCATAAGGTACACTAGGATCTGGCTTAAACCAAAGCCCGCTAGTGTAAACTGTCCGGACACTGTACGTGCACAAGTGCACGGATGTGATCGAACCCCGTCGCAAAACCATGCGACCTGTCGCAATACCATGCGACCTCTACTCTTTTGCCTAAAGGCGAAAAGCTTTCTGTGTGGGACTCTAAAGACTCGACACTACGCTGGCAGTGGGTTTAACCACAGACCGCAAGCGGCACTAGCTGTGCGTAACGGTCCCCAGGTAATGCCGACAAGAAGACCGACGAGGCGAAACCCATCTGAACTCCTACTGAGCCTGAGTGTGACATTCTCCGTACAGTCCGGTCTGTTCGTCTGATACATCGCATGGCGGGCCTAGGGGGTGGTAAACGTCAGTCCCCCAATAGCGGTACAAGTCGTGCCGGAGCGAAGCCCAAAACACCCTGAGATAACACTGGAAACCTACCAGTATATCTCGTTTGCCCTGGCCAGGGACTACTCATGTAATGGCTCTCCTAGACACAGCGCGATGTCAACCCCCAATACCGGGAGAGACGAATCCTGTCTAACCGTCACTGCCTCCAAATGCTTCGGGACTGCACCCAACCACTACCTGTTTGCACGACTCCTTTGAGCCGTGGTAGGGTAGTGATCAAAGTACAGTGGGAACACACTCGAGGCGGAGTGACAGTGTCAAGTCAGCGGACTAAGCTGTACTCATGTCACCTGGGAACTGATAACTGACGATAGGTATAATACCAACTAGTCAGTTCCCGACGAGTCCTGTCCAGTGTACCCGTAACCTAACGAGCACCCGCATACTATCTCAAGTACGACGTACTGACGGCTGTGGGACAGACCGTCTCCCACACTGGGATGAGAAGCGCATGCGCTGGTCTACTCCGGAGTATCGATGCCCTGTCTCGATAGTCCTGCGACCAGGGACCTGCATAAGGATGTGCTTATAGATTACCCAGCCCCACTAGTGTGACGGCCATCACATCGCTGGTAATCAAGCAAAGATCCTAAGGGCTCTACTAATGTGTATAGGCGATATACAAAAATAAACACATGTACACATTGAAGTAGAAACAAACCAAATAGCATACTACTATTTTGAGCAAGATTGTATATACAAGGTGAATATCCCAAGCATCCATTAAGTAATATACAAACTAGTATGATACAGTAATGGCCTCTAGGGCATATACACTAACAATCTCCCACTTGCACTAAGGCCATGTACTGGCGTATCGAAGACCTATCATCTCGATCAGCCGCTCGAACTGAGTCTGGGGCAAGGCCTTGGTGAATGGATCAGCAGTGTTGTCTTCTGAAGCGACTCTCCGAACCTCGATCTCCTGGCGATCCACGATCTCCCTGATCAGGTGATACCGCCTCAAGATGTGCCTGGATTTCTGATGGGACCTTGGTTCCTTCGCTAAAGCTATAGCCCCGTTGTTGTCGCAATACAGAGGTATTGGATCAACAATGGACGGAACCACCTAAAGTTCTTTCAAGAACTTCCTCATCCAGACAGCTTCTTTTGCGGCATCAGATGCAGCGATGTATTCCGCTTCCATCGTCGAGTCTGCAACGGTTTCCTGTTTGGAACTCTTCCAACACACCGCCCCTCCATTGAGGGTAAAGACAAAACCCGACATGGACTTGGAATCATCCTTGTCACTCTGGAAGCTGGAGTCAGCAAAGGCCTCGATCTGGAGGTCTTTTCCGCCATACACCAAGAACATCTCCTTAGTCCTTCTCAGGTACTTGAGAATGTTCTTTACCGCTATCCAGTGTTTCTCCCCAGGGTTAGACTGATACCGGCTTACCACACTCAGTGCATAAGCTACATCCGATCTGGTACACAACATCGCATACATTATAGAGCCTACTGCAGAAGCGTAGGGTATAATAGACATGCGATCCCTCTCCAAATCAGTCTTGGGAGACATCTCTTTAGAGAGGGTGATCCCGTGACAAGCCGGTAGGTTACCGCGCTTTGAATCTTCCATACTGAATCTTTTCAGTATGGTGTCGATGTACCTGGACTGTGAAAGTCCTAATATCCTCTTGGATCTGTCACGGTAGATCCGGATACCCAGAATGTATGAGGCATCACCCAGGTCTTTCATGGAGAACCTGTGTGACAAGAACCCCTTGACAGATTGTAGCATAGGAATGTCATTTCCTATTAAGAGAATGTCATCCACGTATAAAACGAGGAATACTACAGTTCTCGCTACAAATCTACTATAGATGCATGGTTCATCTGGATTTTTGATAAAGCCAAATTCTTTGACCGTCTCATCAAAGCAGATGTTCCAACTCCGCGATGCCTGCTTTAGTCCATAGATGGACTTAAGCAACTTGCACACCTTTCCGCTGCTCCCACTCTGAATGAAGCCCTCTGGCTGGTCCATATAGACACACTCCTCTAAATTTCCATTTAGAAAAGCTGTCTTTACGTCCATTTGCCAGATCTCATAATCGTGGAAGGCAGCAATGGCAAGAAGGATCCGAATGGATTTCAGCATGGCTACTGGAGAAAAGGTTTCGTCGTAGTCCAAGCCAGGTCTTTGACGAAAACCCTTTGCTACCAGCCTAGCTTTATAGGTCTCAACCTGTCCATCTACACCAATCTTCCTTTTGAAGATCCACTTGCATCCTACGGGTTTTACCCCGTCTGGAGCAATGTCCAACGTCCATACCTTGTTGGTGTACATGGACTCCATTTCGGTCCGCATTGCATCCAGCCATTTCACTGAGTCAACGCTCTGAACGGCCTGCTGGAAGCTAGTAGGCTCATCATAATCTATGATGCAATCCTCTCTATCCCCGTCTATGAGAAAACCGTAGTATCTCTCGGGCGGATGAGACTGCCTACTACTTCTGCGGAGCGGCGTAGGAATGTCCTGTTCTGTTGAACCCTCTGGTTCCACTAATCTTTCAGTAATAGTCTGTGGTTCTGGAATTTCTTCCAGTTCTACTGCGCTCCCACTAATCTCCTTTTCCAAGAACTGGTGTTCCAGAAAGTGGGCATTACGAGAAACAAGGACTTTTTGTTCCTCTGCGTAGTAGAAAAGATACCCCCTGGTGTTCTTTGGGTATCCCACAAACTTGCACAGTACTGAGCGTGCCTCGAGTTTGTCCGCATGCTGCTTTTTGACAAAAGCTGGACATCCCCAGATCTTCAGATATTGAAGATAGGGTTTCTTCCCACTCCACATTTCATATGGGGTGGTAGGCACAGTCTTAGTCGGAACTCGGTTCAAAAGGTACGCAGCTGATTCTAGCGCATACCCCCAGAATGATCGCGGTAACTCAGCGTTACTCATCATGGACCGCACCATATCCAATAGGGTGCGGTTCCGTCTCTCCGATACACCGTTATGTTGCGGGGTGTATGGAGGAGTAAGCTGAGAGAGAATTCCGTTCTCTTTTAGATAGTCCAGGAACTCGGCACTTAAGTATTCTCCACCTCGATCCGATCTTAGAATCTTAATACTTTTGCCGGTCTGTTTCTCTACTTCATTCTTATACTCCTGGAATTTTCCAAAGGCCTCGGACTTATGTTTCATTAAGAAGACATAACCGTACCTTGAGAAGTCATCCGTAAAAGTAATGAAGTAAGAATGTCCGCTTCGGGCATGTGTAGACATTGGACCGCACACGTCACTGTGTACGAGTCCCAAGAGCTCGCTCGCTCTTACTCCTTGTCCAGTAAACGGAGTCTTTGTCATCTTTCCTTTGAGACAAGATTGACAAGTGGCATACGATTGATATTCGAACGTATTTAAATATCCTTCTGTATGTAACTTAGTCAACCTTCTCTTATTGATGTGACCCAATCTACAATGCCATAAGAAAGTCTGATTTAGTTCTGGAGACTTTCTTTTGTGTGTATTCTGGACGTTGAAAATATGTGGTTGGTTTAACACGTATATACCATTACTCAATGTACCTGACCCAATCAGAACTTGATTAAGATGAATGTTTACAACATTACTTACAAACGCAAATTCATAACCTTCTTTAGAAACTAAAGATACAGAAATGATATTACAAGTTGCGTTGGGTACAAAAAAGCAATTACGCAAAACCAAAACATGTCCATCTGACATTCCCAGGTGATAGTCCCCCACGGCTTTAGCATCCATGCTAGCTCCGTTTGCAACTCTGAGGGTCATGTCACCTGCCTTCAAAACCCTACGGTTTCTCAACGCCTGCAAAGAATTACAGATATGAGATCCTGATCCAGTATCCAATACCCAGGAAGTAGAGTTTATTGAAAGACAGTTTTCAATAACATACACACCTGAAGCTGAAGCTGCAACCTGCTTCAATTCCTGTGTTCTGGCCTTCCAGGCCCTGCAATCATTCTTCCAGTGTCCTTTCTTATGACAATAGAAGCATTCTTCCTTATCCACAAGCTTCCCCGCTATCTTTGTTGCTTTTGCTTTTCCCTTCGTATCCACTTTACTAACACCGCCCCTTGGTTTGGCGGGGGCCTTCTTCTTCTTTCCCTTGGCTTTCGCCTTGGACCTAGAAGAAGATGATCCTCCTACAAACAAAGTGGATGTATCCCTACCTTTCTGTAGGGTGCCCTCTGCGCTCCTCAGCATGTTGAGGAGCTCTGAAAGTTCAACCTCTTTTTCTTGTAGGTTGAAGTTCAGTATGAACTGGGCGTAAGTGGAAGGAAGGGACTGGAGAACTATATCCGTATATAGCTCACTCTCTAATGTGATCCCTAGGTCAGCGAGCTCCTCAATGTAGCCGATCATCTTTAGCACGTGCTCGGCTACTGATGATCCGACGGCCATTCTTGTCGAAAATAACTTTTTCGACGTTTCGTATCTTGCGATACGTGATTGCTCTCCATACAGTTCTTTTGTATGGAGCAATATGGACTCCATGTCCATATTCTCATGCCTCCTCTGATATTCGTTGTCCATCGAGGCAAGCAGGAGGCACTTGGCCTTCGCGCTATCAATCTCCCAAGTCTTGCGGATTTCCTTATCCGCGACACTGGAAGTTGGACCAGGGACAGGGGGAGCTTTGGTGGTAAGAAGATACCCCAGCTTGTCATAAGTGATTGCTATCTTGACATTCCTGAGCCAATCTTTGTAGTTTTTCCCTGTCAGTTTGTTTTTATCTAGGAGTAACTTAAGTCCAGTCATGTTGATTGGTCGCTGCAATTAGGAGAGAGAAGAAGAAACACTCAGCATGATGCTCTTGCAAGTTTAGAGTGGTTTTTAGTTTGTCTAAACAGGATGGCTCCCACTGTTTCTCGAATCCCTCCTCAAACCATAAAGGAAGAATTAGTCAGGATCAATCCCACCGTACAATACTTTCTTAACCGTTCAGCCAGGCTGGTGTCGGTACTTCGAGGGAGGTTTTCCAACGCTTTCGCAAAGTTCCTTAATTAAAGAACCTCTTTTCCCTGGGGGCGTAGCCCCTCTAACACCTTTCTAGGCACCTACTAGGTTTATAGCATTGATCGTTAAGTGAGAAATTTCCCGAGGAGTAGCATATACTCACAGTAGGATCGGGATCCAAATATCATCGCGTGACGAAACTGAAGGAATCCTACCAGAATCATCACACTCCAAATGGTATGCAAATCTAGCAAGTTTCAGTACTTATGAAACTCCCGATGTGGATTTTTGCCCCATGCTCTTATGACCTTGGCGTGAGGTCAAAATGTCATAAGTCACATGTCAAGTTCATCCCATCATTATCCAGGTTAATTTGAACCCACCCGTACATACCCTTGACGTAGGCCAAAATGGCAGTACGACTGTCTCAAACCAACGCATTCTATCTATGCAACAGATAAATATCCGGCAGCTACCAATCACTATGCCTTGGCGTGAGGTCAAAATACATAGCTTGAATACTACCGAATATTTAACTGAAATGATGGAGGGCTACGGATGGTTTTGGCAAAACCGTGAACGTAGTGAACTTGATTTGGTCGATGGAACGAGATAGCTTTTAAATGGAGTGGCTCAAACTCCGTATTTTAAAAGTTTGTTTTGAAAAGAACCGAGTGGTTTTTCGAAAGTGTTCCAACGACTTTAACTTGGTTTATTATCTTGCATTAGTTCTTTTAATGCGTGATATTCTTGCATTAGTTCTTTTAATGTGTCCCATCATTTAAACCTACCATTGCAGAAAACAACCAAAATATGACGTACGCTTATGCCATTCGCATTCGCCACTGGGCCCCGTCATTACCCGTTAGGTTACTTAACTAACGACAGAGCGGGGGCTGGGCTAGCGCGTCTGAAAAACATAAGCAACGCCTAAATAATATCATATATAGATATACTGCAATGATAAACATTTCAGATCACAGATAAATACATTGGATATACTAGGAATCTGTAATTTGTACGAGCCTGTAACAAAAACAGATTACACGGTCGCGGTGAATAGCCAATACCCCACCCAAGACCCCTACGGGTGCGGCAAACTACCCGCCAAGTACCCGAAGCGTAGCAACCTCCCTCATCTCCATGAGTAGGCCACTCGACACTTCGGCATACCCGGTAGTTTGTGCACCCCTCCATGGGTCTATCCTAGGAGCAAAAACAGTAAAAAGAAATTATACAATGACGGCTACAACCCCGACCCGGTTGTGCGGCCATACAAATAATTATTACATCAATTTACAAATTTACATGAATGGCAAGAAAAGAAAACTCTCGTCTCACAACCCCCGGCTATTCACCCGCGACAATCCAACATATTTATATACACATTCCAGCATCAAACACAGATCATGTATAACCCCGACCAATCGACTTATAGCGATTAACCGACGTTCAATACATGCAAACATCACAGATATAACCATCATAGTCAAAGTGCAGTGAAGTTCGGGAAAAATACGGAATTATAGGACCCCAAAAGGAAATTTCTTTTCTGGAAAATCTGGGCACATATAATATATTTCAAAAATCCCAAAACCAACACAGACACACACTGCACGAAAAACGATGCACAGAAGACGACAAAGCGCGGCGTTTCCGCGGCGGATGCCTAGCTCGCGCGGCGGAAGGGCGGCGGTTTGGACGAATTACTGTATCGTTTTTCTTGGGTGTTCACACAAAACCCTGAGCCGAATTTACAAGTGTAAAGTTTTTCATTTTGAGCCAAAAAAATTTCAACAGAAACTCAGTTTTTTTGTAAAAGTTTGGTTTTTGGATTTTTCCGGTTCCGAACTTCGTTACACTTCACTACCAAGCTAGTTTAAGTTTAGTTAGGCTCTGATACCACTGTAAGTCCACGTTGCGACCCCCGGTTCTTACGGGGAGGCGGAAACGGTATAAAATCAAAATTTTAACGCAAGAGGCAACATGGACTAAGCTAGGTCGGGATCTTTACCTAAACTAAAACTAGCATACTAAGCTAAAGATATTTAGCTACTCGGATGAAGATGGTTATACCTAAACTTGAACTCCTTCTCTTCAAGCTCCGATGGTGGTTCGATGGCTCCTTCTCGTTGTCTCCGTACGCCGAAGATAGATCCACTTGAAAGCTCCAACCTTTAGCTCCTTCTTCGTTCTTTGAAGAAACTAGTTCACTTGGTTTGCTAAACCTAGTGAACTAGAATGAGTAGAGATGATTTAGAATGGGATTTTATCTATGGTTCTTGATTCTCAACTCATGAGACAAGAGAACCATAGATCAAGAGAGGGAGCAAGAGGTTGAGGGTGAGAGCAAGAGGAGAGCTCAAGAACAAGAGAGAGAATGAGCAAGAAAGAATGAGCAACACTTTTGTCTTTCACCCTCTCATAATCCAAAGTGATCATAACTCATCATATCAAAAAAGTCTTATGTGATGGTTAGAAGCAACCATAACCTTATCATGTCATGCACTCATTTTACTCAAATGAGCAAGCAAGAAAAAGTCTTTGGCATGAAATGATAACCATGGTTATCATGATGGTCAACTAGTCAAGCCTAGTCAACCGGTCAACAAGTCAACAAAAGTCAACAAGTCAACAAAGTCAACAAGTCAACAAAAGTCAACAAGTCAACAACCATATCACCATAATACTTAATTAATATAATAGTTAATCACATATCATATTCTCATTAGGGTTGAGCATAAAGTCAAATAGTCAACGGTCAACAGTCAACAACCCTAATGAGAATCCGCCGCCTCTGCCTCCCTGTCAACTGTGCATACACACCCGCATCCGCGTTCCGAGGAACACGAATGCAAACTGGATAAATCCAATCCCATAAGGTACACTAGGATCTGGCTTAAACCAAAGCCCGCTAGTGTAAACTGTCCGGACACTGTACGTGCACAAGTGCACGGATGTGATCGAACCCCGTCGCAAAACCATGCGACCTGTCGCAATACCATGCGACCTCTACTCTTTTGCCTAAAGGCGAAAAGCTTTCTGTGTGGGACTCTAAAGACTCGACACTACGCTGGCAGTGGGTTTAACCACAGACCGCAAGCGGCACTAGCTGTGCGTAACGGTCCCCAGGTAATGCCGACAAGAAGACCGACGAGGCGAAACCCATCTGAACTCCTACTGAGCCTGAGTGTGACATTCTCCGTACAGTCCGGTCTGTTCGTCTGATACATCGCATGGCGGGCCTAGGGGGTGGTAAACGTCAGTCCCCCAATAGCGGTACAAGTCGTGCCGGAGCGAAGCCCAAAACACCCTGAGATAACACTGGAAACCTACCAGTATATCTCGTTTGCCCTGGCCAGGGACTACTCGTGTAATGGCTCTCCTAGACACAGCGCGATGTCAACCCCCAATACCGGGAGAGACGAATCCTGTCTAACCGTCACTGCCTCCAAATGCTTCGGGACTGCACCCAACCACTACCTGTTTGCATGACTCCTTTGAGCCGTGGTAGGGTAGTGATCAAAGTACAGTGGGAACACACTCGAGGCGGAGTGACAGTGTCAAGTCAGCGGACTAAGCTGTACTCATGTCACCTGGGAACTGATAACTGACGATAGGTATAATACCAACTAGTCAGTTCCCGACGAGTCCTGTCCAGTGTACCCGTAACCTAACGAGCACCCGCATACTATCTCAAGTACGACGTACTGACGGCTGTGGGACAGACCGTCTCCCACACTGGGATGAGAAGCGCATGCGCTGGTCTACTCCGGAGTATCGATGCCCTGTCTCGATAGTCCTGCGACTAGGGACCTGCATAAGGATGTGCTTATAGATTACCCAGCCCCACTAGTGTGACGGCCATCACATCGCTGGTAATCAAGCAAAGATCCTAAGGGCTCTACTAATGTGTATAGGCGATATACAAAAATAAACACATGTACACATTGAAGTAGAAACAAACCAAGTAGCATACTACTATTTTGAGCAAGATTGTATATACAAGGTGAATATCCCAAGCATCCATTAAGTAATATACAAACTAGTATGATACAGTAATGGTCTCTAGGGCATATACACTAACAGCAACTCACCCCCGTTGTGCCACAGTATTTGCAGGTTGCCCTTGGGAATAGTTACGGCTGGCTGTTTACCGCATCTTTTGGCACAGATACCCTTTTGAGGCGAGATAGCCTTTTGCTGATAGGTGGGTTTTGTACGGTATCTGTTATCTTTCAGTTGTATATTGATGTATCTAGTATTCTCCATCTACCTTTCTGTATTGACTTAGAGACAGTTGTGAGGACGATATGTATGATTTTATATTTTGGTGTCGAGCTCGCATGTGAGCCGACTTTATGTTATGCAGTCCTACCTTTTGTGATATTGTACTTGCTTTACTGTGTACTCTTCGCTACGGCGTCGTATATTATATTGTGATGCTTATTCATTTCACTTATTATTTCTGCTACACCTTGCTTTTACTCGACTTGCGGGACAAATGTTAAGAATGGAAATGTTGCCAAAATTATAAAAGTTATAATTCTTGAACTTAAAAGGATTTCTACTAAATAAATGGAAGCTTTTCAGACATGTATTACTGTTTTTACAAAAAATGTTTTAATCACTCTTTATTTATTGGTTTTGATTTCTGGGTTCGGCTTACTTAGCTGCGTTACGCCTGTAGACGTTGCGTGGTTAAGTGCCGGTCACGAGTCGAAACTCTCGGGTCGTGACAAAGTTGGTATCAGAGCGTAGGTTTTACCTTCGGAGTGTAGGATGACCCTGGTATGATGGAGTAGGTAGCTGCAGCAGGGTAGCGTAGCGTGTGTATGTTCCGCGGCATACTCACGACACGGTACTCTGCCTACGCGACCTTAGGACTTGTTGATTTAAATTCCTTCTTGAATACATACATTCTTGCGATTCGATTTCCGTGTTCTTATCGAATCCAAATTTTCTTTCAGCCATTATGCCGCCTAAGACTACGAGGGCACAGAGAGCGGCCGCGAGGGCCGAGATTCGAGTTGACTCGTCCGAGACGAGGACTGATCCGAGCAGTGCACCCGTTGTACCCGAGTAGGTTGTTCCTGCCGTGACAGATCAGATCGCCACGCTAGGGGCTGGTATGCAGGAGATGCGCCAGACGGTGGGATCTAGCATGCAGGAGATGCGCCAGATGATAGGATCGCTAGTTGAGACGCTTCGAGCGTAGCGACCAGAGGTAGCTCCACCTGTTCCAGCGACCGCGATGGTACCTACCGCGCAGCCAGTTGCCCCTGCAGCCACGGAGGTGATTACAGTATCGCTATCAGAGTTCATGAGGCTGAAGCCTCCGGTCTTCATAGGCACCGATACAGCCGAGGACCCACAGTCTTTCATCGACAGGATGGCCCGTATATGCCGTTCCCTCAGATGCGCAGATACGAGATGGGTCGAGTTTGCGAGCTTTCGCCTGGAAGGTCTTGCGCAGAAGTGGTGTGATTCAGTTGAGAAGGACAGAGCAGCAGGTCTTCCTCCTATGACCTGGACGGAGTTCGTGACCATATTTCTAGCCCGTTTCCTTCCCCAGAGTGTTAGGGATGCCCGAGCACGCAGATTTGAGTCCTTGCGCCAGACGCCAGGGATGACAGTGGCAGAGTATGACGTGCTGTTTACAGAGCTAGCAGTCTACGCCCCATATTTAGTGGCTACCGAGGAGTTGCGAGTCAGGAGATTTGTTCGAGGCTTGCTTACACCACTGTTCCTCGCGATCAGTGCGCAGCACTACGAGACCTATGCAGCAGCTGTAGACGCAGCCCTAGTAGTGGAGGAGCACCTTGCTGAGACTTCGGTAGTTCCAGAGCCGAAGAGAGTTTGTACCAGTATTTCCGCACGGAGGCAGTCATTCAGACGCCACGACAGGTATCGTTCTGGTACGAGGAGTAGCAGAGATTCGGGACGAGGCCGGATGTTTAGTTCGTATCCTCAGGAAAGTCAGCAGTCGCCGCGGGGTTGCTTCAGATGTGGCAGCCTACTTCACCTCGTTCGAGATTGTCCAGAGACACACCGGAGGGAGGCGGCAGCACCGCATGTTACTTTACCACCTTCACCACCCCAGAGGGCGTTGCCCGTTGTACCTACCGTTGCTCCGCGCCAGACTCACGCACAGAGAGGTCGTGGGCGTGGAGGAGTTGCTCAGAGAGGACGAGATGACCGAGGCAGAGGGCAGTCAGTTGCAGGTGGTGGACAGGCATGGGTTTTTGCCTTGACACATCAGGACGCGCAGGCGTCCAATGCAGTGGTTACAGGTATCCTTCCTGTATGTTCAGTTGATGCACACGTGTTGTTCGATCCCGGATCCACACACTCGTACGTATCCACACACTTTGTGCCGAGTTTGGGTAGAGAGTCCGGCTTGCTTGATCAGCCGCTTGTGGTGACCACTCTTGTGGGAGAGTCATTTGTTGCTAGGCACGTGTTCCAATCCTGTATCGTCTGTATTGGCGAGAGAGAGTTGCCTGTCGACTTGATCCTTCTGGAGATGTTGGACTTCGACGTTCTTTTGGGCATGGATTGGTTAGCCACGTGCTATGCTTCTGTGGACTGCCGTGAGAAGACAGTTAGATTCTGCTTTCCCGGCGAGTCAGTTTTTGTTGTGTTGGGGGACCGTGGTGCCGCCCCTCACAGCGTGATTTCTTCTTTTCGCGCTGGACAGCTTTTGAGGAAGGGATGTCAGGGATTTCTCGCCTATGTTTGCGATGCTCGCGCTACAGATGTTCCATTGGATCAGGTTCCGGTTGTTAGCGAGTTTCCTGATGTGTTCCCTGCCGAGCTTCCAGGGTTGCTGCCCGAGCGCGACATTTCTTTCTGTATTGATTTGGTTCCTGGCTCGGGGCCTATTTCCATACCGCCTTATCGGATGGCCCCGACGGAACTTAGGGAATTGAAGGGTCAGTTGCAAGATTTGCTAGATAAGGGATTTATTCGACCCAGTGTTTCTTCTTGGGGTGCTCCAGTCCTGTTCGTCAAGAAGAAAGATGGCAGTTTGCGTCTATGTATCGACTACCGCCAGCTAAACAGGGTGACAGTGAGGAACAGGTATCCTTTGCCGCGTATCGACGATTTGTTCGACCAGCTTCAGGGGGCAGGGTACTTTTCGAGGATCGATTTACGATCGGGCTATCATCAGCTGCGGGTTCGACAGGAGGACATTCCCAGGACAGCTTTCCGTACGCGCTACGGCCATTACGAGTTTTTGGTAATGTCGTTCGGACTCACCAATGCGCCAGCAGCCTTCATGGACTTGATGAACCGTATTTTCCGGCCATACTTGGATCTGTTCATCATAGTCTTCATTGACGATATCTTGGTGTATTCCCGGAGTAGTGAGGAGCACGAGCAGCACCTGCGGATCACATTGCAGACCTTGAGGGAGCACCAGCTCTATGCGAAATTCTCCAAGTGTGCTTTTTGGCTGGACAGCGTAGATTTCTTGGGGCATGTGATTTCACGAGACGGTATATGTGTAGACCCGAGGAAGATCGAGGCCGTTCAGCGTTGGCCCAGACCCACATCGGTGACGGAGATTCGCAGCTTTTTGGGGTTGGCCGGTTACTATAGACGTTTTGTGCAGGACTTCTCCCGTATTGCTACACCGTTGACCGGGTTGACCCGGAAGGGAGTTCCTTTCGATTGGACGGAGGAGTGCGAGCACAGTTTCCAGCAGTTACGGACACGGCTGACGACGGCACCGGTGTTATCTTTACCTTCCGGATCGGGCGGATTTGTGGTCTTTTGTGATGCCTCTCGAGTGGGGATAGGGTGTGTTCTGATGCAGCATGATAAGGTGATCGCGTATGCCTCGCGACAATTGAAGAAGCATGAGCAGAACTACCCTACTCACGATTTGGAGATGGCAGCAGTGGTCTTTGCACTTAAGATCTGGCGACATTACCTATACGGCGAGTCGTGCCAGATATTCACGGATCACAAAAGTCTGAAATACATATTCCAGCAGCGGGATCTGAACCTTCGACAGCGCCGATGGATGGAGTTAGTGAAGGATTATGACTGCGAGATCTTATATCACCCGGGCAAGGCAAATGTAGTGGCGGATGCTTTGAGTAGGAGGCCCGGGGGTAGTTTATCTTATTTGAGCGCAGTACAGGAGCAGTCATCCGCGGACTGGCAGATATTATGCGACAGCCGGATACAGTTCGAGTTCACGCCGATTGGAGGACAGATAGCGCATGTCCGTGCACGCCCACAGTTGATCGATCGTATACATGAGGCACAGCTCAGTGATGACCGATGTTCAGAGATCATGGCACAGATTGGACAGGACAGATTTTCCGAGTTCGTGATCGATGATCAGGGGTTACTACGATTTGGAGTCAGACTGTGCGTACCTGATGCTGAGGGACTGAGGCGCGAGATTCTTGAGGAGGCACATCGATCGGTATATAGCGTCCATCCTGGTTCCACCAAGATGTATCATGATATGAGAGGTGTTTACTGGTGGGACGGAATGAAGAGGGACATCGCAGATTTTGTGTCGAGATGCCTGACTTGTCAGCAAGTCAAGGCTGAACACCAGAGGCCTGCGGGAGAGCTACAGCCGTTACCCGTTCCGGAGTGGAAATGGGAACAGATTTCGATGGATTTCGTGGTGGGTCTACCCAGGACTGGTCGGGGGTATGACTCCATCTGGGTGATCGTGGATCGTTTGACGAAAGCGGCTCACTTCCTACCGGTGAAGACGACTTTCGGATTTACTCAGTATGCCCAGATCTACATTGACGAGATAGTGCAACTACACGGAGTCCCGACATGTATTGTGTCCGACAGAGGCACCCAGTTTACCAGTAGACTATGGCAGAGGCTTCAGGAGGCTTTAGGCACTCGCTTGAGTTTCAGTACAGCATTTCATCCGCAGACCGACGGACAGTCAGAGCGGACGATTCAAACTCTCGAGGACATGCTCAGAGCTTGTGTATTAGATTTCGGAGGTAGCTGGGATCATCATTTGCCCTTGGTAGAGTTCTCCTACAATAACAGCTACCAGGAGACCATTCAGATGGCACCATTTGGGGCTCTTTATGGGAGGAGATGCAGGTCGCCCACTTGTTGGACAGAGCTCAGTGAGAGCAGTATCTTAGGGCCACAGATCGTTGAGGAGACGACCGCGAAGATCCAGTTGATTCGCGATAGGATGAGAGCAGCGCAGAGTAGACAGAGATCTTATGCGGACGGTCGGCGACGCAGACTTGAGTTTTCTGTTGGTGATCATGTGTTCTTGAGGGTCTCCCCAATGAAAGGTGTGATGAGGTTTGGGAAGAAGGGGAAGCTCAGTCCCAGGTATGTGGGCCCCTTCGAGATCCTCGAGCGTGTCGGTACAGTAGCCTACCGTTTAGCCCTTCCGCCCAGCTTTCCAGATGTGCACCCCGTGTTTCATGTCTCGATGCTCCGCAGATATCTTCATGATCCTTCGCATGCGATTCAGCATCCGACGATCCAGCTTGAGCGTGACCTTTCCTATGCAGAGTAGCCGGTGATGATTTTGGATCGACAAGTGAAGAGGTTGAGATCGAAGGACATTCCATCAGTCAAGGTACTTTGGCGTGGCCAGAACCGTGAGGAGGTCACTTGGGAGACCGAAAGCGAGATGATGAAGACGTATCCCCATCTTTTTGAAGGTACATGTAATTAGATTTTTGAAATTCGGGGACGAATTTCTTTAAGGGGGAGAGATTGTAACACCTTAGGATAATGGTTAGTGAATAGTTATATTTAAATAATGGTTTTTAATAAAAAGTTTACCAAATTGTGTTTCAAATATTTTTCCTAATTTAATAATTATTTTTCTAAAATTTTCCTAGGCTTGCACACACATGTGCATGTAAACTAGGGTTTTTAAATGAGTTTTTACCATGTTAAGTGACCATGGTGGGTTAATCTTGAGGATTAAGCCTTTTGGGTTTTAATCAAGTTTAATTAGTTAATTAAAAGTTACTTTAATTTGAGTTTGTGTTAGGTGTTGACTTGTGAGAGAGAGGGAGTGTGCGTCATGGCTTAGCCCATGCTTGGCATTAATGAGGAGAGAGAGAGGAGGGTTGACAATTGGACCTTGGGTGTTTCCTCCCATTTCTTTGTTTTTCTCTCAAACACCCACACACTCACACAACACACACACTTACCTTTCAGCAGAGCCCCAGCAGCACAGCAGCAAGCATTCAGCAGCAACTGAAGCAACAGCAGCAGCAGGGGCCAGAAGCAGCAGCAGCAGGGAGCAGTAGCAGCAGCAACAGTGAGTAGCAAGCACAGTAACAGCAACCACAGCCTCTTCCTTGCACTTCTTCATCTTCCTGCAGCTCCCTAGGGTTAAGTGTGAGGTTTACTTCCTAACTTGCTTCCCTAGTTTGCTTAGTTAGTGTAGATTTGCATCGGTTAATGGATTTTAGTGCGTTTTAGTGTGATATGGGGTGTTTAGTGGGAACTTTGTGCTAATGTGATGTGTTATGGTTTCAGTAGGTTATTAGTGAGTTATTGAAGCCATATTAACCTAGTTTAACCCCAATTACACTAAAATACCACCAGTTTCCCTAATTGATGCAATTTATCGTATTTGTGCAAAATTTGAGTTTTCTGGAACTGCTATTGACCCGGTGAGTTCAGAATGAAATTGGGAAGACTGCAGTATAGTGGAGATGTGCTGATACCCTAGCTTTAACCCGACCCCCTAACTGCTACAGTAGGCCGCCGATTTTCTCTTTCTGGCCGCAAATTGCGGCCAGATGGGTAGGGTTTGGGGTGGTGTTTGGTCCTGTAGGTGTCTGCTAGTGTGTAGGGTGTTGTTATATATATAGTTTTGTAAGTCTAGTTCTGTATAGAAATCTGGGACCAAATACCTATTTTGCCGTTTTTCTAAACCTTCGCGACACGCGTGATACGTGAGTAGGTTTGGGGTTTTTGCGTATCGCGACGCGTCGGGGTAGTTTCAGGCACGTGATCACATGTTTTAGCGTATCGCGCACACGCGCGATTGGTTTGCGACACGGGTTTCTAGTTGGACCGTAATGTCGCGTTTCTGTGAAATTGAGCTTATGTGTGATATATGTTATGTGATTCTAGGTTCGCAGGCCAGTGAGACGGACGCTGCGAAGAAGGGCAAGCAAGTAGTTGGATACACTTAGCGCGAGACACGGTGAGTAGATTTCACATCTACGGGGATATCGCCCGCATGGCGTTATGCGTCAGGGCTGATAGGACTTTATTATTATATGTTGCATGTACCCCATAGACTGTCATCGCATATTGCATTCCCTGCTGTGTTTATATATATATGCTTAGAACTGATAGAACACCGCACTATTACTAACGGTCTATGTTGCACGGGCACTATTTGCATGCTACACACACACCGTTAGTAATTGCCATGCCACACTCACTGTAGAACTGCCCTGATTATATTGATGTAGTTTATCTTACATATGATTGGTGGTGATTTCCTGGAAATTGGGAGCCGCATGACATCTTTAAAAACGGAAACTATTTTTAAAAGCGGTTTTCCCCTCATGCTCATACCATGGATTGATTTACATTGTACCTCGCATTGGATTTACTTATTGGTGTTGGATTTCATGCGATTTCTGGTTTTGAGGACCGTGGAAGTATTTAAGAAAAGATGCACTATTTTGAAAAACCCGGTACCTCGTGATATGATATTTTGGTGTGTCCACCACGCGTTTTCTCGGTGCTGAGACGTGTGCTTGAAACCCGATTCGAGGAGTGGATGTTCCGTTTGCGGGTTCGTGGTGGGCCCGGTATGGTTCCCCTCGGCGAGATGATCGATGGGTTTTGCCGATTGAGCCGGGAGGCGGGCAAGTACCTACCGGTGATTGGTTGGACCTGGCAGTTGTCCGGAGGATACTGACCAGAGTCGAGAGATGGATGCGGGATGATCCGTACTGCCGGGGCCGAGGGCCGATACCGCAGACGGACCCCGTGGGCCGATCCGGACTGACGGAGCCCGATATACGAGGATTTGCATGTCGATGCTAGACACGAGTATTTTATGATATTTTGGGTGCCGATGTTGGGCACTCGTGATTCCTCTGAGATATACAGGATTTGAGGGCCGATGGGTGTGCCGGCGCCTGAGTGTATTTAGGATTTGGGTGCAGTCTGAGGCACCGGTTATTGTTTTCCATGTTGACACAGTCCATGTAGATGTTATTTATCCCATACTCAGTATTGACTACTATATATCTCACCCTGTAGCATTTACCTGATAAAGTACTTGCATTACTATTGCATCCACTGTTTGGCATGCATTGACATCATCTGCTGGCATTAGTAGAGCCACGCTATATGTGCATGCTCGCGATCACCTTTATATGTTATCTCTATTCACGAGTTGGCAACTCACCCCTGTTGTGCCACAGTATTTGCAGGTTGCCCTTAGGAATAGTCACGGCTGGCTGTTTACCGCATCTTTTGGCACAGATACCCTTTTGAGGCGAGATAGCCTTTTGCTGATAGGTGGGTTTTGTACGGTATCTGTTATCTTTCAGTTGTATATTGATGTATCTAGTATTCTCCATCTACCTTTCTGTATTGACTTAGAGACAGTTGTGAGGACGATATGTATGATTTTATATTCTGGTGTCGAGCTCGCATGTGAGCCGACTTTATGTTATGCAGTCCTACCTTTTGTGATATTGTACTTGCTTTACTGTGTACTCTTCGCTACGGCGTCGTATATTATATTGTGATGCTTATTCATTTCACTTATTATTTCTGCTACACCTTGCTTTTACCCGACTTGCGGGACAAATTTTAAGAACGGAAATGTTGCCAAAATTATAAAAGTTATAATTCTTGAACTTAAAAGGATTTCTACTAAATAAATGGAAGCTTTTCAGACATGTATTACTGTTTTTACAAAAAATGTTTTAATCACTCTTTATTTATTGGTTTTGATTTCTGGGTTCGGCTTACTTAGCTGCGTTACGCCTGTAGACGTTGCGTGGTTAAGTGCCGGTCACGAGTCGAAACTCTCGGGTCGTGACAAGTCCGCTCTGACTGTCCGTCGGTCTGCGGATGAAATGCTGTGCTGAAACTCAAGCGAGTACCCAAAGCCTCCTGAAGCCTCTGCCATAGCCGGCTGGTAAACTGGGTGCCTCTGTCGGACACGATACACGTCGGAACTCCATGCAGTCGTACAATCTCATCAATGTAAATCTGCGTATACTGAGCAAATCCGAAAGTCGTCTTCACCGGTAGGAAGTGAGCCGCTTTCATCAAACGATCCACGATCACCTAGATGGAGTCATACCCTCAACTAGTCCTGGGTAGACCCACAATGAAGTCCATAGAAATTTGTTCCCATTTCCACTCCGGAATGGGCAACGGTTATAGCTCTCCTGCGGGCCTCTGATGCTCAGCCTTGACTTGCTGACAAGTCAGGTATCTCGACACAAAATCTGCGATGTCCCTCTTCATCCCATCCCACCAGTAAACATCTCTCATATCGTGGTACATCTTGGTGGAACCTGGATGAACACTGTACACCGATCGATGTGCCTCCTCAAGAATCTCACGCCGCAGTCCCTCAGCATCTGGTACGCACAATCTGGTCCCAAATCATAGTATCCCCTGATCATCGATCACGAACTCGGAAAATCTTCCCTGTCCTATCTATGCCATGATCTCTGAACATCGGTCATCACTGTGCTGTGCCTCCTGTATACGGTCGATCAACTGTGGGCGTGCACGAACATGCGCAATCTGTCCTCCGATCGGCGTAAACTCGAACTGTACCCGGTTGTCGCATAATATTTGCCAATCTGCCGACGACTGCCTCTGTACTGTGCTCAGACAAGATAGACTACCCCCGGGCCTCCTGCTCAAAGCATCCGCCACTACATTAGCCCTGCCCGGGTGGTACAAGATCTCGCAATCGTAATCCTTCACTAACTCCATCCATTGGCGCTGTCTAAGGTTCAGTTCTCGCTGCTGAAATATATACTTTAAGCTCTTGTGATCAGTGAATATCTGGCACGACTCGCCATATAGGTAATGTCGCCAGATCTTAAGTGCAAAGACCATTGCAGCCATCTCCAAATCGTGAGTGGGGTAGTTCTGTTCATGTTTCTTCAATTGCCGTGAAGCATACGCGATCACCCTGTCATGCTGCATCAATACGCACCCTAGCCCCACTAGAGAAGCATCACAATATACCACAAATCCGCCTAATCCTGAAGGCAATGATAATACTGGCGCCGTAGTCAGTAGAGCCCGTAACTGCTGAAAACTATGCTCACACTCCTCCGTCCAAACGAAAGGAACTCCCTTCCGGGTCAACCCGGTCAAAGGTGTAGCAACACGGGAGAAGTCCTGCATAAATCGCCTGTAGTAGCCGGCCAGCCCTAAAAAGCTGCGAATCTCCGTAACTGATGTGGGTCTGGGCCAACTCCGAACGGTCCCGATCTTCCTCGGGTCTACACAAATACCATCTCATGAAATCACATGCCCCAAGAAGTCTATGCTGTCCAGCCAGAAAGCACACTTGGAGAATTTGGAGAAAAGCTGATGCTCCCTCAAGGTCTGCAGTGTAATCCGCAGGTGCTGCTCGTGCTCCTCACTACTCCAGGAATACACCAAGATATCGTCAATGAATACAATTATGAACAGATCAAGATACGGCTGGAAAATACGGTTCATCAAGTCCATGAATGTTGCTGGTGTTAGTTATATGTATGCCCTAGAGGCCATTACTATACAAAGGATGTATATTGTAGTGGATGCTTGGACATATATAGGGAGGACTTTCTTGATCGACATGATAGTATGCTATCTGGTTGCACTTTACCTTAACGTGTACACTGATTGTCTCTCTGTTACATGTTGGTAAAGCCCTTAGGATGTGTACTTGACTACCTGGACTATGATGCGGATCATACTAGTGGGGACATGGTAGTCCATAAGTACATCCTTTAAGGTCCTTAGTCGTGGGTGTATCGAGACAGGGCATCGATATACCAGAGTAGACTAGCGTATGCCTTCTCGACCCATACAGATGGGCGATGGATGATCCCATATCCATTGGTGTTTGACATCAGAGATGATATACGGGTGCTCAGTAGAGACTGGGTACACTGGACGGACTCGCCGAGAACTCCCAGATGGTATTATACCTTACGTCAGATGGCAGTTCTATGATGACACTGGTACAGAGTAGTCTGTTGACCCGAGATCGTCATAGAGTCTTGTGTGGTTCCCACTGTGCTTTGATTTCCACCTTACCACGTCCAAGAGGGCGTGCAAAATGGTGGTTTTTGGGTACAGTCCCGAATCACATGGAGGCAATGAGCGATAGGAGGGGATTCGTCTCTCCCGGTATAGGGAGTTGATGTTGCGCTGTGTTCGATTGGCTATAACCGGAAATCCCTGGACAGGGTTGCTAAGATTTACTGGTAAGTGTTACCAGTAGTTTCTCGAACTGTTATAGACCTCATATCGACACGACTTATCGAGCTATTGGGGTCTGACGTTTACCACCCCTAGACGAGATATGCGACATATCAGATGACGAGACCGGACTATACGGTAAGTGTTACTGGTTGGATTCACAGGAGTGTGAGCGGGCTTGCTCGTTGATCTTCTGATCGCTCAATACCCGGACGGCCATTACGTTTAGCAAACCGCTTGCGGCTTGTGGGTGTTTGATATGATCATCACCTGCTGCCGGCGTATTGACGAGTCTTTAGAGTCCTACACAGAGGTTTCCTGGCTCAACCAAAACGAAATAGGAGCGCATATGAGATATGTGCGGGACCGAGAATAATGCGTGTATGTGATACCGTATTCTATTCTCGTGATTTGTATCATCGAACGGTTATATATGATATAACCAGGTTACCGAATCAAGTGTTGATTCGATACATTGATACACTTGATACTAGTCGGTTATATGCGACATGACCGGATCATTGAATCAAGTGTTGATTTAATGATTTAATGTATAATTATATATTTGATATATTACTTTACATTAACTAGTATTGGTTCACTCAAGATTGATTTTCTCACTTGAAATGCACAAGTTGTATATGTGATATATTTTTGTGCACTTGTTTGTATCATGTTTGATGATACATGCAAACTTGGGTTTGTGTAAGACTTAAACCATGTTTAGTGAATGGTTAGGGTTTCATTTCACTTATTTATTTATTCATTTGTTTTTGGCAAATAGAAATGGTGACTTTCTTTTGTTGTTTTGCTTGAAGCTTCATGAAGCTTTTCTAGCATCTTTGAAAAGTCTACCATTTTTGTCTTGTCCTTAACCCTAACCATTCAACTAAACCCTAGTTCATTCTCTACACTAAACCATGGTTGCAAATATGATAAGGATCACTTATTTTCTATTTTTCATTATTCTTATCATATTCTTTTTTCTTCTTCTTCTTCTTCTTCAACAAGAAGAAAGCTTGCTACCATTAATGGCAACATGAGAAAAAGAGTGAGAAATCCAATTCTAAAGTGAACCCACTTCCTATTTCTTCATCCTCTATCACTTGCCAAGTAGTATAGGGTGTTTTCTTCACAAGTTTCATGACTTGGTGAAGTTGGAGCTTGATCTTGATATGCCTCGACGTAGATCATCTTCGGCATCAAAGTCGACGACCTAGCCCGATCATTTCTTCGACGAAACCATTACTAGAGTCCGGGATCCGATGATCGCAGTGGAGGGACGTCAACGCGGAGCTATGGAGGTGGAGGACCGGATCTACAAAGGTTGTATTTCCGTTCACTTAGCACTAAAGTAGTTTAGTAGCATTACGTTTCGCCTAAACTCTAGTTAACGATCTAGTATAGGGTTTCTTTGGCACATGAAAAATTATAATTTGGCATGGTTGATGCCTTGTAAGACCTCATTAGTGTGCCTAGGAACCCTACAGTGGTATCAGAGATACTAGGCATTGGATGTCGACCTATGGGGGGTTCTCACTGTATGACAGTGTGGCGAAGCATAGGCTCTTACCCCCAGGGTATCCCGAGACTGGAAGGTGTTCCGGCGGGTTGTAGTCCTCGCGAAGGGGCATGCATAAAAAGTAGCTGCTGAGGGACCCGTTGGTGCCACGGTGACCCCATTGGATGGGGTGGCTGCCTGACCTACAGTGGTATCAGAGCTACTAGGCATTGGATGTCGACCTATGGGGGGTTTTCACGTGTGACAGTGTGGCGAAATATAGGCTCTTACCCCCAGGGTGTCCCGAGACCGGAAGGTGTTCCGGCGGGTTGTAGTCCTCGCGAGGGGGCATGCGTAAAAAGTAGTTGCTGAGGGACCCGTTGGTGCCACGGTGACCCCATTGGATGGGGTGGCTGCCTGCCCTACAGTGGTATCAGAGCCTAGCTAGAGCCTTAGGCGATGAGTAGACGAAGTTACAAACCCGATCGAACCCGAAACCCTAGATTTCAACCCTCTCTGGACAATTTTCAAAACTGTGGATTTTTGTGAATTAAAAATTCTCAGAAAATAGAGCAGGAAATTCTAAGAGTTACTGTAGAAAACGAACCCCTAACTCCACTAGATCGCCGCGGAACCGCAGCCTTACCATGCTATTGGCGGCGGTTCCACGGCCGTATGTACTGATTAGGGATTAATTTTTATACAGTAATGCTCGTATCTGTTTCCTATGTTCTATGGGAAGTTATAATCTGCACTCAAGAGTTGAGTTTTCTGGGTTGTATTGGGGACTCGGTGTTTCGATCGGATTGTCTAATTTTGTCTATGAGTCTTTCCGGGTAATTTTAGAATATGTTAAAAAGTTCGACCGGATATAAATACCCACTTTTTCCCCTGCCGGGAAATTTCCAATTGTTGGATTTTTCCGTAATTTAATGACGTTCTAAGTAGTGCAAGTAACGCGATGGTCCCTCTAGAAGACAACAAACCTTAACTCGATTATGTGACCGTCTTGAACTGCCCTTTGAACCTTAGGATTTGGGGCAGTACGGCGTGCCACATGTGAGGCGTTGGCTTGACCCTTCTACGGCTGGACCATTGGTACTGAGGCATGAAGTGAATGTTTTTAAACCTATTTCATGTGTTGATCTGTTTCGGGAAAACTTGGGTGTTTGATTGTTCGATCGGAAAGTTTAACATTTTCTATTTATCTGGAATGTGATACAATATTTGGAATTCACATGTAGTTATGAGATAACTAATATGAATGTTATAAACATGGCAGTTTAGTCTCACTTGATCGATTGCCACGGAATTTTGATGCGATCAAAAGTCCGTCGCAATCACGTAGTGTACGCGGATACTCGCCGGGTAAACTTAATAAACAGCTACACCCCATATCCCCGACCAAGTGACTGTAGGAGAACCCCGTCGCCGAAAGCATCCGTTCGGGTGCTCGCGGCAGCGGTGTTCCTCCTTGGTGCACTTCGTCGACGGCATCGGGGGTGCGGCCGCCTAATAAAGTTTACGACGAGCATTCGATCAAAATGGCGGGAATCTTGTTGAATTGCCCGACTTGATATTGAAAAGTGTTTTCGATAATGAGACTAAAATGCAGGGTTTATAATTGTTAGGCATGCGATGTCTAAGTAATTCATTTGATTAGGCATGTGATGTCTAAAGAGGTTGCGGATTCCAACTGTTGTAGTTTTACACTTTCTTTTCTGTGACCGTAAGTGTAATATGTGATATCGCCGGTTTCGTTGCTATATGTCAACGACAATTGGGATGCGCATATTTACTTACGTTGATGACATGTGATGTTATGTGTTGCTGGATATGTTATATTGGATCGTCGTGTTTGAATAGCCGGAGGTTTTTATGTGAGATGAGTGTTTTTCATTTTCATTCATGTAAAAAAGCTTGTATGTAATATTCTTTTATTGGGGCACTTCCAGGTTGCGGAAGATGTCACCATTTGTATATTATTTACTTTTACGCACTAGGATAGACCCAAGGAGGAGGGCATAAGTAACCGGGTTCGAAGGTCCAGTGGGAGACCAACTCGAGGAGTCGAGTCCGGGTCTCCTAACTCTAGAATTGGTAGGGTTGCTTGCCGCTCTCGTAGGGGTCTAGGGGTGTGGGTTTGGCTATTCATCGCGACCGTGGAATCCGTGTTTTATACTGGCTCGTATTAAAAACACGGACGTCCTAGTATATCCAATATTTCATATGATATTTTCTGCTGCGATATCTGTGATGTGATCATGTGATATGTTCTCTGATAAAATGCTGTATATAGTATATATGATATATTATATATAGGCGTTACTTATATTTTACACCCGCGCTAGCCCTGGACCGCTCTGCCGTTAGTTACCTAACCTAACGGTGCACGAGGGGGCATCGAGGCGAATGCGGATGGCATAAGTGTACGTCGTATTTATCTGTGATGTTTAGGTACTTAAATGATGGGACTTCATTAATATGATTAATGAAAGAAAAAGAAACCTAAAAGATGTTGTGGAATCGAATTTCAAAAATAAAACAGGTAGCTACAGTTCTTGCTTTGCACAGCGGTATATATGATATATCCTGCACCTTATTCGATGAGGAAAGGGCCGACGATCCCTTCACCGGGAGTGACCCCTTTAGCAATAACTGGCAGATGCTACACACTCGGTTTGTCTTTTGATAGCTTCTATAGTTTCTGCTTTGCACAGTGATATATATGATATATCCCGCACCTCATTCGACGAGGAAAGGGCCGACGATCCCTTCACCGGGAGTGACCCCTTTAGCAAAACTAGAAAAGCCTCAAAAACACTCCATTTTAAAATCATTTGATTCTACAACGATATCAAGTTCATTACGCAATAGGTTTTCAGAAAAACCTGTCGTAGCCCTCCGTCATTTCAGTTAAGTCCTGTTTAGTATTCGTGCTGCGTTTGTTGACCTTGTCAAGGCGTAGTGTGCAGTAGCTAACCAGTATTTATCTGCTTATGCATATGATGCAGATTGGGTTAGGGTAGTCGTACGGCCTTGTTGACCTTGTCAAGGGTCGTGCGGGTGGGTTTGATTCAATTAAGAAATGACAGGTTGAACTTGACTTACGGTCTATGGTTTGTTGACCTTGTCAAGGTCATAGATCGTTTGGGGCAAAAATTATCGGGAATTTCAAGTGTTGAAATTTGCAATAGGATTGCATACCTTCTATGAGATAGTTGGATCCCGATACCCACTGCGAGTAAGAGTTACTCCTGGGAGAGTTTTATACATTACAATTAGCCGATCAAGTAGGTGTCTAGAAAGGTGTTAACGAGGTTACGCCTCTAGGAAAACGAGGTTTACATTAATTAGGTTCGTGCGAAAGCACGGGAGACCTCTCTCAAAGTACCGACACTTGCCTGGCTGAAAGATTGGCGAACTTGTAGTGTGTAATTAATCCCGGCTAGTCTTTCCTTTTAGGATTTGAAGGAAGATTTGATAAAAAAAGTGGGAGCCATCCTGATTAAATAAAATAATAACCAATCTATTCTTGAAAGAGCGCACGCTGAGTGTTTTCTTCTCTCTCTCTCCAGGTAGCGACCATATCACGCCTTAATCAAGATAATAATACGGAATATTGACCGAACCCGCTTGTTATACTGAGCTGGGGAACGTTGGTCCCGCTCCAACTTATAATTGTTATAAGACAGAGCAGGAAATAGGGGAATACCAGGATTCCCATGCCGCCCAAACGAAGAAAGTGCATATGATGCATCTCCTTCGGGTGTGTTCATTACAAAGAACTGTTTCTCTGTATCCTCTACGTCCTGGGTATTTGATACCGGATCAGGATCCCAGATATGTAATCTGTTACATAGGGCTACAAAAAGGCAGAGAACTGAGAATGGGTGATAAGTTTCATGAGACAAAAAACGGTGCAAGTGTTGCAGCCAAGTCTGTTGGTCACTGTCACCCTGTATTCCAAATACATTGATTCTGAACGAATGTTGTTAGATACCGAACCTGATATACAAAATCATATCAGTCTCTTTATTAGTAAAGAAATGATAAAATTTTGTATTGTTGGATAATGTTTTGAACATTTCCTATATCAAAAGTTGATCGGTTCAGGCACGTTATCTAAAAGCGTTGATGTTCTAAATCAAACTACAGTTCTTAGTATAAAGAACACACACAAGAGGATGAGTTCAGATATGAACGAATCCTTCTTGAGGTATTGTAGACTAGGTCATATCAATGCGACCCGACTGGCTGAAGTTACGTTTAGATGCATATTTAAATTAGTTTGAATTTACATCTTGCGAAACTTACTGTAAGTCCATGCTACCTCTCCCGGTACTTATGGGCTTGCGGAATTTGATGAAAAACAATTTTCTAGAGGCGGTAACATGGACTCAAAATGGATCTTTGTTAAACTATCTACCTAACAACCTAACTAGGAGTTGTTAACTACTCGGTTAGGGGGTTATACCTTTCTTTTCTTGAACTCCTTCGCCTTCAAGCTTCGATAGTGTACGGATCGGCTTCACCCCGTCGTCTCCTTGCGCCGAAGATCGATCCACCTGAAAGCTTCTACCTTTGGCTTCTTCTTCGAACTTTGAAGAAACTAGTTCACTCGGTTTGCTAAACCTTGTGAACTAGAGTGAGTAGAGGAGAATGTGTAGGGATTTTTCTCTATGGTTCTTGCTTCTCAACACATGAGACAAGTGAACCATAGACTAGAGTGAGGGAGAGCAAGAGGAAGAAGATGAGAGCTCAAGAACAAGAGAGAGAATGAAAATGATAGAATGAGAAAGACTTTTCTCTCTTGGCTCTTATAATCCAAAGCCATCATAACAAATCATAACAATCAAGTATTATGTGATGGTTTTAGCTACAATAGCCATATCATTTCATGCACTCAATTTTCACAAGAAAAACAAGCAAGCAAAAGTCTTTGCCATGAAATGATAGCTATTGTCATCATGATGGTCAACTAGACCAACCTAGTCAACCGATCAACAAAGTCAACAAAGTCAACCCCTCAATAACCATGTCACCATAATACTTAATTAATAATATTGTTAATCATATATCATATTCTCATTAGGGTTGAGCAAAAAGTCAATAGTCAACTGTCAACAGTCAACAACCCTAATGAGAATCCTCTGCCTCTGTCTCTCCGTCAACTGTGCATACACACCCGCATCCGCGTTTCGAGGAACACGAATACATACTGGATAAAACCAATCCCAAAACGTACACTAGGATCTGGCTTAAACCAAAGCCCGCTAGTGTTAACTGTCCGTACACTGTACGTGCACAAGTGCACGGATGTGACCGAACCCTGTCACAAAACCATGCGACCTGTCGCAAAACCATGCGACCTCTACTCTTTTGCCTAAAGGCGAATAGCTTTCTGTGTGGGACTCTAAAGACTCGACACTACGCTGGCAGTGGGTTTAACCACAAACCGCAAGCGGCACTAGCTGTGCGTAACGGTCCCCAGGTAGATACCGACAAGAAGACTGATGAGGTGAAACCCATCTGAACTCCTACTGAGCCTGAATGTGACAGTCTCCGTACAGTCTGGTCTGTTCGTCTGATACATCGCATGGCGGGCCTAGGGGGCGGTAAACGTCAGTCCCCTAATAGCGGTACAAGTCGTGTCGGAGTGAAGCCCAAAACACCCTGAGATAACACTGGAAGCCTACCAGTATATCTCGCTTGCCCTGGCCAGGGACTACTCATGTAATGGCTCTCCTAGACACAGCCCGATGTCAACCCCCAATACCGGGAGAGACGAATCCTGTCTAACCATCACTGCCTCCAAGTGCTTCGGGACTGCACCCAACTACTACCTGTTTGCACGACTCCTTTGAGCCGTGGTAGGGTAGTGATCAAAGTACAGTGGGAACACACTCGAGGCGGAGTGACAGTGTCAAGTCAGCGGACTAAGCTGTACTCATGTCACCTGGGAACTGATAACTGACGATAGGTATAATACCAACTAGTCAGTTCCCGACGAGTCCTGTCCAGTGTACCCGTAACCTAACGAGCACCCGCATACTATCTCAAGTACGACGTACTGACGGCTGTGGGACAGACCGTCTCCCCTGCTGGGATGAGAAGCGCATACGCTAGTCTACTCCGGAGTATCGATGCCCTGTCTCGATAGTCCTGCGACTAGGGACCTGCATAAGGATGTGCTTATGGATTACCCAGCCCCCACGAGTGTGACTGCCATCACAACGCTGGTAATCAAGCAAAGATCTTAAGGGCTCCACTAATGCGTATAGGTGATATAATAAAATAAACACATGTACACATTAAAGTAGAAACAAACCAAGTAGCATACTACCATTTTGAGCAAGATTGTTTATACAACTGTGAATATCCCAAGCTTCCATTAAGTAATATACAAACTAGTATAATACAGTAATGGCCTCTAGGGCATATACACTAACAATCTCCCACTTGCACTAAGGCCATGTACTGGCGTATCGAAAACCTATCATCTCGATCAGTCGCTCGAACTGAGTTTGGGGCAAGGCCTTGGTGAATGGATCTGCAGTGTTATCTTCTGAAGCAACCCTCCGAACCTCGATCTCCTGGCGATCCACGATCTCCCTGATCAGGTGATACCGCCTCAAGATGTGTCTGGATCTCTGATGGGACCTGGGTTCCTTTGCTAAAGCTATAGCCCCGTTGTTGTCGCAATACAGAGGTATTGGATCAACAATGGACGGAACCACCTAAAGTTCTTTCAAGAACTTCCTCATCCAGACAGCTTCTTTTGCGGCATCAGATGCAGCGATGTATTCCGCTTCCATCGTCGAGTCTGCAACGGTTTCCTGTTTGGAACTCTTCCAACACACCGCCCCTCCATTGAGGGTAAAGACAAAACCCGACATAGACTTGGAATCATCCTTGTCACTCTAGAAGCTGGAGTCAGCAAAGGCCTCGATCTGGAGGTCTTTTCCGCTATACACCAAGAACATCTCCTTAGTCCTTCTCAGGTACTTGAGAATGTTCTTTACCGCTATCCAGTGTTTCTCCCCAGGGTTTGACTGATACCGGCTTACAACACTCAGTGCATAAGCTACATCCGGTCTGGTACACAACATCGCATACATTATAGAGCCTACCGCAGAAGCGTAGGGTATAATAGACATGCGATCCCTTTCCAAATCAGTCTTGGGAGACATATCTTTAGAGAGGGTGATCCCGTGACAAGCCGGTAGGTTACCGCGCTTGGAATTTTCCATACTGAATCTTTTCAGTATGGTGTCGATGTACCTGGACTGTGAAAGTCCTAATATTCTCTTGGATCTATCACGATGGATCCGGATCCCCAGGATGTATGAGGCATCACCCAGGTCTTTCATGGAGAACCTGTGTGACAAGAACCCCTTGACAGATTGTAGCATAGGAATGTCATTTCCTATTAAGAGAATGTCATCCACGTATAAAACGAGGAATACTACAGTTCTCGCTACAAATCTACTATAGATGCATGGTTCATCTGGATTTTTGATAAAGCCAAATTCTTTGACCGTCTCATCAAAACAGATGTTCCAACTCCGCGATGCCTGCTTTAGTCCATAGATGGACTTAAGCAACTTGCACACCTTTCCGCTGCTCCCACTCTGAATGAAACCCTCTGGCTGGTCCATATAGACACACTCCTCTAAATTTCCATTTAGAAAAGCGGTCTTTACGTCCATCTGCCAAATCTCATAATCGTGGAAGGCAGCAATGGCAAGAAGGATCCAAATGGATTTCAGCATAGCCACTGGAGAAAAGGTTTCGTCATAGTCCAAACCAGGTCTTTGACGAAAACCCTTTGCAAGAAGTCTAGCTTTATAGGTCTCAACCTGTCCATCTACACCAATCTTCCTTTTGAAGATCCACTTGCATCCTACGGGTTTTACCCCGTCTGGAGCAATGTTCAACGTCCATACTTTGTTGGTGTACATGGACTCCATTTCGGTCCGCATTGCATCCAGCCATTTTACCGAGTCAACGCTCTGAACGGCCTGCTGGAAGCTAGTAGGCTCACCATAATTTATGATGCAATCCTCTCTATCCCCGTCTATGAGAAAACCGTAGTATCTCTCAGGCGGATGAGACTGCCTACTACTCCTGCGGAGCGGCGTAGGAATGTCCTGTTCTTTTGAACCCTCTGGTTCCACTAAGCTTTCAGTAATAGCTCGTGGTTCTGGAATTTCTTCCAGTTCTACTGTGCTCCCACTTATCTGGTTTTCCAAAAACTCAGTTTCCAAGAAGTAGGCATGACGAGAAACAAAAACCTTTTGTTCCTCTTCGCAGTAGAAGAAATATCCCTTGGAGTTCTTTGGATATCCCACGAACTTGCACTGTACTGAGCATGCCTCGAGCTTGTCCGTATGCTGCTTTATAACAAAAGCTGGACATCCCCATGTCTTAATGTGCTTAAGATAGGGTTTCTTCCCACACCACATCTCATATGGTATGGTAGGCACAATCTTAGTGGGAACTCAGTTCAAAAGGTATGCAGCTGATTCTAGCGCATACCCCCAGAATGATCGCGGTAACTCAGCGTTACTCATCATGGACCGTACCATATCCAATAGGGTTCGGTTCCGTCTCTCCGATACACCGTTATGTTGCGGAGTGTATGGAGGAGTAAGCTGAGAGACAATTCCGTTCTCTTTTAAACTGTAGGGTTCCAAGGCACTCTCAAGAGGTCTCACAAGGCATCAACCATGCCAATTTCTAATCTTACGGTGCCGAGAAACCCTAACACGGATCGTTGGCTAGAAGTTTAGGCGAAAAAGAAACTAGTTAACAACTTAACTAAATGGTAAACGGAAATACAACCTTTGCAGATCTGGTTCTCCACCTGAATGGCTCCGCGATGATGTCTCCTCGCTGTACAAAACGGATCTTGGTCTCTAGCGTCGGCTTCATCGGAGAAAAAGCGGGCTAGGTCATCGACGACGATGCCGAAGATGATCTACGTCGAGGCATCACTAGATCAAGCTCAAACTTCACCAAGTCATGAAACTTGTGAAGAAAACACACTCTACTACTTGGCAAGAGGTAGAGGATGAAGAAATAGGAAGTGGGTTCACTTTAGAATTGGATTTCTCACTCATTTGCTCGAGTTGCCATTGTTGAAGCAAGCTTTCTTCAAGTGAAGAAGAAGAAGAAGAATATGAATATTATGATAAGTGTTGTTCAAAAAGGAAAATAAATCAATACTTATCATAATGCAACCATGGTAAAGTGTAGAGAATAGACTAGGGTTAAGTGGAATGGTTAGGGTTAAGCATGAGACAAAATGGTCACTAAGTCAAAGCTTCATGAAGCTTCATAATACAAACAAAGTTAGCAACCATTTTCTCTTTATGCTTTTCATTTTCCAAAATGAATAAATAAATAAATAAATAAATAAGAAAATAAAAACCCTAACCATTACACAACCATGGTTTAATCTTTACACAAACCCAAGTTAGCATGCATCATCAAACATGATACAAACTTGTGTACAAAAGTATATCACATATACAATGTGCACAATCCAAGTGAGAAAATCCATTTAAAGTAAACCAATACTAGTTAATGCAAAGTAATATATCAAATATATAATTATGCATTAAATCATTAAATCAACACTTGATTTAACGATCCGGTCATATCGCATGTGACCGACTAATATCCAATGTATCGGCTTATCGAATCAATCCTTGATTCAATAACTAGGTTATATCGCATACAACCATATCGATACACTCATCGCGAGAATAGAATACGGTATCACATACACGCATTATTCTCGGTCCCGCACATATCTCATATGCGCTCCTATTTCGTTTTGCTTGAGCCAGGAAACCTCTGTGTAGGACTCTAAAGACTCGTCAATACGCCGGCAGCAGGTGATGATCATATCAAACACCCACAAGCCGCAAGCGGTCTGCTAAACGTAACGGCCACCCGGGTATTGAGCGATCAGAAGATCGACGAGCAAGCCCGCTCACACTCCTGTGAATCCAACCAGTAACACTTACCGTACAGTCCGGTCTGATCGTCTGATATGTCGCATATCCTGCCTAGGGGTGGTAAACGTCAGACCCCAATAGCTCGATAAGTCATGTCGATATGAGGTCTATAACAATTCGAGATACTACTGGTAACACTTACCAGTAAATCTCAGCAACCCTGGCCAGGGATTTCCTGTTATAGCCAATCGAACACAGCGCAACATCAACTCCCTATACCAGGAGAGACGAATCCCCTCCTATCGCTCATTGCCTCCATGTGACTCGGGACTGTACCCAAAAACCACCGTTTTGCACGCCCTCTTGGACGTGGTAAGATGGAAATCAAAGCACAGTAGGAACCACACAAGACTCTATGACGATCTCGGGTCAACAGACTACTCTGTACCAGTGTCACCAGAGAACTGCCATCTGACGTAAGGTATAATACCATCTGGGAGTTCTCGGCGAGTCCGTCCAGTGTACCCAGTCTCCACTGAGCACCCGTATATCATCTCTGATGTCAAACACCAATGGATATGGGATCATCCATCGCCCATCTGTATGGGTCGAGAAGGTATACGCTAGTCTACTCTGGTATATCGATGCCCCGTCTCGATATACCCACGACTAGGGACTTTGAAGGATGTACTTATGGACTACCATGTCCCCACTAGTATGATCCGCATCATAGTCCAGGTAGTCAAGTACACATCCTAAGGGCTTTACCAACATGTAACAGAGAGACAATCAGTGTACACGTTAATGTAAAGATCAACCAGATAGCATACTATCATGTCGAGCAAGAAAGTCCTCCCTATATATGTCCCAGCATCCACTACAATATACATCCTATGTACAGTAATGGCCTCTAGGGCATACATATAACTAACAATCTCCCACTTGCACTAGGGCCATCTGTAGCAGTGGTTGTATTATCTCATACTCAACCATCCCATAAAAGTCTCTCTCTGGGAAAAGGCCTTCGTGAGTGGATCCGCCATGTTGTCCTCTAAGTCTACTCTCCTAACCTCGATCACCCTGGAGATCAACCATCTCCATGATCAGGTGATACTGCCTTAGAATATGTCTGGATTACTGATGGGACCGGCGTTCCTTGGCATAAGCCACAACTCCATTGTCTCACAATGGTTGGAACGTAGTTCATCTCATGAACCAATATACACCCAAACAGCCTCTTTGGTAGCATCTTAAGTAGCGATGTATCCAGCCTTTATCGTCTAGTATGCCACGGTATCTAGCTTGGAACTCTTCCAACATACCGTCCCTTTACTGAGGGTAAAGACAATGCCTGCGACTGATATTCAGTCGTCTTTATCATCCTGGAACCCTTCCAGTGATTCTCCCCAGGATCGATTGATACCATCTCACTACAACTAGTGAGAATCCTAACATCCATTTAGATCTATCAATCTATCTCATAGATCCAAAACCCAGGATTTAGGAGGTATCACTTTGATCCTATATGGAGAATCATTGTGATAAGCGGAGATTGACCGGGCGTAGCATAGGAAACTCCTTCCCTATCAAGAGCATGTCATCCACGTACTCTACGAGGATCATCACCATACTCCCTACTACCTTTTTGTATATACAAGGTTCATCTACCATTTTGATGATGTCAAACTGTTTGACTAACACATCAAAACAGATGTTCCAACTCCGCGACGCCTGCTTTATCCTATAAAGTATCTTGTACACGTTTCCGCTGCTCCCACTGTCTACGAAGTCCTCTGGCTGTGTACTTATAGACGTTCTCTTCTAAAACATCATTTAGAAAAGCTGTCATGACACCCAACCACCAGATATCGTAGTCATGGTATGTAGCCGTGGCAAGTAGGATCTGGATGGACTTAAGCATAGGCACTGGAAAAGGTTTCATCATTATCCACGCCTGGTCGATGACGAAAACTTTTAACAAGTCTAGCTTTGAAAGTCTCAACTTTTCCATCTACACCAAGTAATCTTCTCAAGATATACTTGCTCCTGATGGGGATTTAACCCTTCAGATATAGCACCCAAAGTCCATACTTTGTTAGTGTACATGGATTCCATCTCAGATCACTAAGCATCCAGCCATTCTTACAGAGTCTTACTCCTGATGGCCAGCTCGAAGCTAGTTGGGTCATCATCTCATGATGTAATCCTCGCTCCCACTGTCACAGAGAAACAGAAGTATCTCTCAGGTGGGTGAGAAACCCTACTAGATCGGCGGAGAGGCTGAGGTTCATTGGTAACTATTGAATCCTTTGGTTCTATCAAATCATCAGCTGTAGTTTGTATAGCTGGAACCTTTCCAGTTCTACATAACATATCTTGCCTCGAGCTTGTCCGGATTTTGCTTTTAGACATAGGCTGGACAACCCCAAATCTTAACTAACTTAAGAGATGGGCTCTTCCCTTATCATATCAAATATGAAGTGGTAGGCAACTGATTTGATTTGAACCCTATTCAATAGGTATGCAGCTTCTCAAGTGCATAACTCCAAAAAGGAAACAGGTAGCTCAGTAGTACTCATCACAAAGCACACCTTATCATATAGGGTGTGATTGCTCCACCCCGATATACCATCGTACTATGGTGTATTCGGAGGAGTAATGCTGAGAGAGAATCTCATTCTCCTTTAGAATGATCCAGGATTTCCGTGCTCAAGTATTCTCCTCCTCGATCTCATCAAAGGACATAATACTTATACCCGTGTTTTGGTTTTCTACTTCTAAATCATATTCTGTGAATATCTCAAAAGGTTCGGACTTGTGTTTCAACAGGAACATAGGTCTGAATCTCGAAAGATCATCAGAGAATGTAACGAAGTACAAAGAACCAGTCCTGGCATATGTAGACAGGGGACCTTACATACATCAACATGTATCATCCCAAGAGTTCACTAACTCTTTCTCTGTTTCCAATAAACAGAGCTGGTGTCATTATATCTTTGTGACACGACTGGCAAGTTTCACAAGATGTAGATTCAAACTGATTTAAATATGCATCTACATGTAACATCAGCTAGTCGGGTCGCATTGATATGACCTAGTCTACAATGCCTCAAGAAGGATTCGTTCAGTTCTGAACTCTTCCTCTTGTGTGTGTTCCGTATACTAAAGAACTGTAGTTTGATTTAGAACATTAATGCTTTTAGATAACATGCCTGAACCGATCAACTTTTGATATAGGAAATGTTCAAAACATTATCCAACAATACAAAATTTTATCATTTCTTTACTAATAAAGAGACTGATATGATTTTGTATATCAGGTTCGGTATCTAATAACATTCGTTCAGAATCAATGTATTTGGAATACAGGGTGACAGTGACCAACAGACTTGGCTGCAACACTTGCCCCGTTTTCTGCCTCATGAAACCTATCACCCGTTCTCAGTTCTCTACCTTTCTGTAGCCCTATGTAACGGATTACATATCTGGGATTCTGATCTGGTATCACATACCCAGGACGTAAAGGATACTGAGAAACAGTTCTCTGTAATGAACACACCCGAAGATGATGCATCAGCATGCACTCTCTTCGTTTGGGCGGCACGGGAATTCTGGTAATCCCCAATTTCCTGCTCTGTCTTATAACAATTATAAGTTGGAGCGGGACCAACGTTCCCCAGCTCAGTATAACAAGCGGGTTCGGTCAATATTCCGTATTATTATCTTGATTAAGGCGTGATATGGTCGTTACCTGGAGAGAGAGAGAAGAAAACACTCAGCGTGCGCTCTAGCAAGAATAGATTGGTTATTATTTTATCTAATCAGGATGGCTCCCACTGCTTTTCATCAAATCTTCCTTCAAACCCTAAAAGGAAAGACTAGCCGGGATTAATTACACACTACAAGTTCGCCAATCTTTCAGCCAGGCCAGTGTCGGTACTTTGAGGGAGGTCCCCCGTGCTTTCGCACGAACCTAATTAATGTAAACCTCGTTTTCCCAGAGGCGTAACCCCGTTAACACCTTTCTAGACACCTACTTGATCGGCTAATTGTAATGTATAAAACTCTCCCTTGAGTAACTCTTACTCGCAGCGGGTATCGGGATCCAACTATCTCATAGAAGGTATGCAATCTCATTGCAAATTTCAACACTTAAAATTCCCGATAATATTTCCCCTAGCGTCCTATGACCTTGACGCAGGCCAACAAACCATAGTGCGCTAGTCAAGTTCTGTTGGAGATAGTGCCCTCAGAGTCAATTATTGGATCACAGGCACGTGATTGCAATGATTGAGGGAGGACCTATCCCGGTAGGACAGTCTTACTCGAGATGATAGTATGCTATCTGGTTTATCTTTATCATCGTGTACTGCTTTAGGTGACCTGACATGTCGCTATTACACGTTGATAGAGCCCCTAGGATTCTTGCTTGACGACCAGCAGTATGATGGCGATCATATACGTGGGAGCTGGTAGTCTATAAGCACATCCTTAAAAGGTCCCTAGTCGTGGGAGTTTCGAGACTGGGCATCGATACTCCATTAGTAGGCTAGTGTATACAGTCGAGACCCCGACGAGGGGCGGTGGCCGGTCTCACAAGCCACTGGTGTCTGTTGGTTCACCTAAGATGTATACAGGTGCTCATTGGGTTATGAGTACACCGGACAGGACTCGCCGGGAACCTGCTAGTTGGTCTTATACCAGACGTCAGATAGCAGTTCCCAGGTGACATGTGTACAGGTTAGTTCATCGACCTGAGATCGTCATTTGTCTCGTGTGAGTTCCCACTGTGCTTTGATTACTACCCTACCACGGCTCAAAGGAGTCATGCAAACAGGTTTTAGTTGGGTACAGTCCCGAGCCACATGGAGGCAGTGAGCGGATCTGCAGGGGTTCGTCTCTCCCGGTATTGGGGGTGAGGTCGCGCTGTGTCTAGGAGAGCCATTACGCAAAGCCCTCGGCCGAGGCAGGAGATTTACTGGTAGGTATTCCAGTAGTATCTCAGGGCGTTCTGGGCTACACTCTGACACGACTTGTACCGCTTTTGGGGGTCTGACTTTTACCAACCCCCTAGGCCCGCCATGCGATACTCATAGACGAACGGACCGGACTGTACGGATATTGTCACTGACAGGCTCAGTAGGGTGTCAGGATGAGTTCGCTCATCGACGTCCCTTTTAGTCAATAGCTGGTGGCCCGTCATGTATTGGCTTATACCTCTGACGTGCCAGTGGTTAAATCCACAGCCATAGTATTGACGAGTCTTTAGAGTCCACCACACTTTCAGTTACTCAGCTTTCGGGCGAAACGCTGTAGAGGCCGTATGGAGATATGGCAGGGTCCGATCAGATACGTGCGGTATTGCACGTGTCAGGATCGGACAATTTTGTACTAGTGGCCGTATAGTTATATGGCAGGGTTTGATCTGATACGTGCGGTATTGCACGGATCAGGATCGAACGGATTTTACTAGCCGGCTTTGGCTTAAGCCGGTCCTAGTCTAGTACAGTGTAGATTTTGTCTCATTGCATTTGTATCCGGTCGGAATACAAATGCGGGTGTGTATGCACAGTGTCGGGGTTTTCCTGTAATTTATTACGGGACCAGTTTTCTGGAGTTGCCAGTTTGCATTCCGTTCCGGCCGGTTTTCCTTTGTTCTTTCCCGGCCGGACTTTTCTGATAGAGGGGGTAATTTGCAGTTTTGCAAATTACACTTTGTGGGGGGGTTTCTTGCATAAAGTATTGATTATGATAAGCATCTTTTCTTTCCTCCATGCTTTCATTTATTGTGATTTGAAATAGGTATGGGTTTAAAAGTGAAAGCATGGTTGAAGTTTTCATTGACTTTGGATATGGTCACCAAATACTTCTCCTACACTTACCTCCCTCATATGATTTAGTTTTGTTCCCTCCACCATTCTCATTCAAGAATGGCCGGCCACTATGAGTGAGGATGAGAGAAATTTTTCATTCTTGCATGACACAAATTTCTTCATCTCATTCTTCTTGTTTTTTGGAAAATTGAAAGCTCCAATTTCCTTTAACCTTATTCCTCCATCATGGCAACTCCAATACCCCAAAAAGAGACTACGATTCTACACACCACTTCCTACAGCGAATCTTGAGCATGTCGAGTTGCCGGCTTCATGCTCGAGTTGCCTCGGTATTGAGGCGGGAGCCCGTAAAAGACGAAGGCGATGTGGTGCCCCTTTCCGGCGAGGAGGCGACGATGTGGAGCCAAGACTTTCCGCGGGAGATCGGGATGATGAAGAGAAGACCGGAGGACTCGGATCACTCGGTATACTTCCTTTCCTATCTCTTGTTAGCTAGCGTAGGTTAATGGTTAACGATCCGGGTAATTGTCCGCGGTAGCGCCGGTTTCCGAGCAAGGAAAAATTTTTTGATTCCGCTTTTTGGCCTCGACTACGAGGCCGGGGCGCTGCCGTGGCGCAACAAGTTCAACCCGTCATTTCCTGATTGAATTAAACCCACCCGCACGACCCTTGACGCAGGCCAACAAAGTCGCACGACTACCCTAATCCAATCTGCATCATATGCATAAGCAGATAAATACTAGTTAGCTACCGCACACTACGCCTTGACGCATGCCAACAAACGTAGCACGAATACTAACTACCACTTATCTGAAATGACGGAGGGCTACGTCAGGTTTTTCTGAAAACCTATTGCGCAATGAACTTGATATCGTTGTAGAATCAAATGATTTTAAAATGGAGTGCTTTTGAGGTTTTTCTAGTTTTGCTAAAGGAGTCACTCCCGGTGAAGGGATCGTCGGTCCTTTCCTCGTCGAATGAGGTGCGGGATATATCATATATATCACTGTGCAAAGCAAAAACTCTTAAAAGCAATCAAAAGACAAACCGAGTGTGTAGCATCTGCCAGTTATTGCTAAAGGAGTCACTCCCTGTGAAGGGATCTCGGTCCTTTCCTCATCGAATAAGGTGCAGGATATATCATATATACCGCTGTGCAAAGCAAGAACTGTAGCTACCTGTTTTATTTTTAGAAATTCGATTCTACAACATCTTTAGGTTTCTTTTATTTCATTAATCTCATTAATGAAGTCCCATCATTTATGTACCTAAACATCACAGATAAATACGACGTACACTTATGCCATCCGCATTCGCCTCGATGTCCCCTCGTGCACCGTTAGGTTAGGTAACTAACGGCAGAGCGGGGCAGGGCTAGCGCGGGTGTAAAACATAAGTAACGTCTATAGAATATATCATATATACTATATACAGTATCTATCATAGAACATCACATGATCACATCACAGATATCGCAGCAGAAGAATCATATGAAATATTGGATATACTAGGACGTCCGTGTTTTCAATACGAGCCGGTATAAAACACGGATTCCACGGTCGCGATGAATAGCCAAACCCACACCCCTAGACCCCTACGAGAGCGGCAAGCAACCCTACCAATTCTAGAGTTAGGAGACCCGGACTCGACTCCTCGAGTTGGTCTCCCACTGAACTCCAGAACCCGGTTACTTGTGCTCCCCTCCTTGGGTCTATCCTAGTGCGGAAAAGGAAATAATATACAAAGGGTGACATCTTCCGCAACCTGGAAGTGCCCTAATTTAAGAATATTACATACAAGTTTTTACATGAATAAAAATGAAAAACACTCATCTCACATAAAAACCCCCGGCTATTCAAACACGACGATCCAATATAACATATCCAGCAACACATAACATCACATGTCATCAACGTAAGTAAATATGCGCATCCCAATTGTCGTTGACATATAGCAACGAAACCGGCGATATCACATATTACACTTACGGTCACAGAAAAGAAAGTGTAAAACTACAACAGTTGGAATCCGCAATCTCTTTAGACATCGCATGCCTAATCAAATGAATTCTTTAGACATCGCATGCCTAACAATTATAAACCCCGTATTTTAGTCTCATTATCGAAAACACTTTTCAATATCAAGTCGGGCAATTCAACAAGATTCCCGACATCCTGATCGAATGCTCGTCGCAAACTTCAGTAGACGGTCGCACCCCCGATACCGTCGACGAAGTGCACCAAGGCGGAACACCGCTACCGGGAGCACCCGAACGGATGCTTTCGGCGACGGGGTTCTCCTACAGTCACTTGGTCGGGGCTATGGGGTGAGGCTGTCTATTAAGTTTACCCGGCGAGTATCCGCGTACGCTACGTGATTGCGACGGACTTTTGATCACATCAAAATTCCGTGGCAACCGATCAAGTGAGACTAAACTGCTATGTTTATAACATTCATTCAGTTATCTCATAACTTCTTGTGAATTCAAATTATTGTATCCCATTCCAGATAAATAGAAAATGATAAACTTTCCGATCGAACATTCTAACACCCAAGTTTTCCCGATACAAATCAACTCATGAAATAAGTTCAAAGACATTCACTTCATGCCTCAGTACCAACGGTCCAGCCGTAGAAGGGTCAAGCCAACGCCTCACATGTGGCACGCCGTACTGCCCCAAACCCGAGGGTTCAAAGGGCAGTTCAAGACGGTCACATAATCGAGTTAAGATTTGTTGTCTTCTAGAGGGACCATCGCGTTACTTGCACTACTCAGAACGTCCTTAAACCACAGAAAAATCCAACACTTGGAAATTTCCCGACAGGGGAAAAGTTGGGTATTTATATCCGGTCGAACTTTTTAACATATTCTAAAATTTATCCGGAAAACATATAGACAAAGTCCGATAATCCGATCGAATAAACGAATCCCCAAAACAACTCAGAATATTCAACTCTTGAATAAATATTAAAAATTCCCAGAAAATCCAGCACCTGAAAATATGAATTACTGTGCAAAAAGTATTGGACAATTTAATAATACTGCCGAGGAACCACCGCAGAAGCCATGCTTCTGCCGCGGTTCCGCCGCACACTTGACGAATTGGCCCACCGAATTTCACAGTAATTCTAATAGGACCCTGCTGAATTTTTTAGCAATTTTTAATCTGGAAAAAACCCAGTTTTTAGAAAAAGTCCAGAGAGCATGTTTGGTTTAGGGTTTCGGGTTCGTTCGAGTTTCAAACTTCGTCTATGCATCGCCTAAGGCTCTAGCTAGGCTCTGATACCACTGTAGGGTTCCAAGGCACTCTCAAGAGGTCTCACAAGGCATCAACCATGCCAATTTCTAATCTTACGGTGCCGAGAAACCCTAATACGGATCGTTGGCTAGAAGTTTAGGCGAAAAAGAAACTAGTTAACAACTTAACTAAATGGTAAACGGAAATACAACCTTTATAGATCCGGTTCTCCACCTCCATGGCTCCGCGATGATGTCTCCTCGCTGTACAAAACGGATCTTGGGCTCTAGCGTCGGCTTCATCGGAGAAAAAGCAGGCTAGGTCATCGACGACGATACCGAAGATGATCTACGTCGAGGCATCGCTAGATCAAGCTCAAACTTCACCAAGTCATGAAACTTGTGAAGAAAACACACTCTACTACTTGGCAAGAGGTAGAGGATGAATAAATAGGAAGTGGGTTCACTTTAGAATTGGATTTCTCACTCATTTGCTCAAGTTGCCATTGTTGAAGCAAGCTTTCTTCAAGTGAAGAAGAAGAAGAAGAATATGAATATTATGATAAGTGTTGTTCAAAAAGGAAAATAAATCAATACTTATCATAATGCAACCATGGTAAAGTGTAGAGAATAGACTAGGGTTAAGTGGAATGGTTAGGGTTAAGCATGAGACAAAATGGTCACTAAGTCAAAGCTTCATGAAGCTTCATAATACAAACAAAGTTAGCAACCATTTTCTCTTTATGCTTTTCATTTTCCAAAATGAATAAATAAAT
This sequence comes from Agapanthus africanus, assembly GCA_030015575.1. Classification (NCBI taxonomy): domain Eukaryota; kingdom Viridiplantae; phylum Streptophyta; class Magnoliopsida; order Asparagales; family Amaryllidaceae; genus Agapanthus; species Agapanthus africanus. The sequence continues at coordinate 515,953,391 of CM057344.1, forward strand.
AAATAAATGAATAAGAAAATAAAAACCCTAACCATTACACAACCATGGTTTAATCTTTACACAAACCCAAGTTAGCATGCATCATCAAACATGATACAAACTTGTGTACAAAAGTATATCACATATACAATGTGCACAATCCAAGTGAGAAAATCCATTTAAAGTAAACCAATACTAGTTAATGCAAAGTAATATATCAAATATATAATTATGCATTAAATCATTAAATCAACACTTGATTTAACGATCCGGTCATATCGCATGTGACCGACTAATATCCAATGTATCGGCTTATCGAATCAATCCTTGATTCGATAACTAGGTTATATCGCATACAACCATATCGATACACTCATCGCGAGAATAGAATACGGTATCACATACACGCATTATTCTCGGTCCCGCACATATCTCATATGCGCTCCTATTTCGTTTTGCTTGAGCCAGGAAATCTCTGGGTAGGACTCTAAAGACTCGTCAATACGCCGGCAGCAGGTGATGATCATATCAAACACCCACAAGCCGCAAGCGGTCTGCTAAACGTAACGGCTACCCGGGTATTGAGCGATCAGAAGATCGACGAGCAAGCCCGCTCACACTCCTATGAATTCAACCAGTAACACTTACCGTACAGTCCGGTCTGATCGTCTGATATGTCGCATATCCTGCCTAGGGGTGGTAAACGTCAGACCCCAATAGCTCGATAAGTCGTGTCGATATGAGGTCTATAACAATTCGAGATACTACTGGTAACACTTACCAGTAAATCTCAGCAACTCTGGTCAGGGATTTCCTGTTATAGCCAATCGAACACAGCGCAACATCAACTCCCTATACCGGGAGAGACGAATACCCTCCTATCGCTCATTGCCTCCATGTGACTCGGGACTGTACCCAAAAACCACCGTTTTGCACGCCCTCTTGGACGTGGTAAGACGGAAATCAAAGCACAGTGGGAACCACACAAGACTCTATGACGATCTCGGGTCAACAGACTACTCTGTACCAGTGTCACCAGAGAACTGCCATCTGACGTAAGGTATAATACCATCTGGGAGTTCTCGGCGAGTCCGTCTAGTGTACCCAGTCTCCACTGAGCACCCGTATATCATCTCTGATGTCAAACACCAATGGATATGGGATCATCCATCGCCCATCTGTATGGGTTGAGAAGGTATACGCTAGTCTACTCTGGTATATCGATGCCCCGTCTCGATATACCCACGACTAGGGACTTTGAAGGATGTACTTATGGACTACCATGTCCCCACTAGTATGATCCGCATCATAGTCCAGGTAGTCAAGTACACATCCTAAGGGCTTTACCAACATGTAACAGAGAGACAATCAGTGTACACGTTAAGGTAAAGATCAACCAGATAGCATACTATCATGTCGAGCAAGAAAGTCCTCCCTATATATGTCCCAGCATCCACTACAATATACATCCTATGTACAGTAATGGCCTCTAGGGCATACATATAACTAACATAAATAGTCCAGGAACTCGGCACTCAAGTATTCACCACCTCGATCCGATCTTAGAATCTTGATACTTTTGCCGGTTTGTTTTTCTACTTCATTCTTGTATTCCTGGAATTTTCCAAAGGCTTCGGACTTATGTTTCATTAAGAAAACATAACCGTACCTTGAAAAGTCATCCGTAAAATTAATAAAGCAAGAATAACCGCTTCGCGCATGTGTATACATTGGACCGCACACGTCGCTGTGTACGAGTCCCAAGAGCTCGCTCGCTCTTACTCCGTGTCCAGTGAACGGAGTCTTTGTCATCTTTCCTTTGAGACAGGATTGACAAGTGGCATACGATTGATATTCGAACGGATTCAAATATCCTTCTGTATGTAACTTTGTCAGCCTTCTCTCATTGATGTGACCCAGTCTACAATGCAATAAGAAAGTCTGATTGATTTCTGGAGACTTTCTTTTGTGTGTATTCTGGACATTGAAAATCTGTGGTTGGTTTAATACGTATATACCATTGCTTAATGTACTTGACCCAATCATAACTTGATTAAGATGAATGTTTACAACATTGCTTACAAACACAAATTCATAACCTTCTTTAGAAACCAAAGATACAGAAATGATATTACAAGTTGCGTTGGGTACAAAAAAGAAATTACGCAAAACCAAAACATGTCCATCTGACATTCCCAGGTGATAGTCCCCCACGGCCTTAGCATCCATGCTAGCTCCGTTTGCAACTTTGAGGGTCATGTCACCTGCCTTCAAAAACCTACAGTTTCTCAACGCCTGCAAAGAATTACAGATATGAGATCCTGATCCGGTATCCAATACCCAGGAAGTAGAGTTTATTGAAAGACAGTTATCAATAACATACACACCTGAAGCTGAAGCCGCAACCTGCTTCAGTTCCTGTGTTCTGGCTTTCCAAGCCCTGCAATCATTCTTCCAGTGTCCCTTCTTATGACAATAGAAGCATTCTTCTTTATCCACAAGCTGCCCCGCTTTCTTTGTTGCTTTTGCTTTTGCTTTTGCTTTTCCCTTCGTATCCACTTTACTAACACCGCCCGTTGGTTTGGCGGGGGCTTTCTTCTTCTTTCCCTTGGCTTTCGCCTTGGACCTAGAAAAGGAAGATCCTCCTACAAACAAAGTGGATGTTTCCCTACCTTTCTGTAGGGTGCCCTCTGCGCTCCTCAGCATGTTGAGGAGTTCTGAAAGTTCAACTTCCTTTTCTTATAAGTTGAAGTTCAGGATAAACTGGGCGTAAGTGGAAGGAAGGGACTGGAGAATCAAATCCGTATAGAGCTCATTCTCCAACGTGGTCCCAAGGTCCGCGAGCTCTTCTATGTAGCCAATCATCTTAAGTACGTGTTCCGCTACCGATGATCCGACGGCCAACCTTGCCGAAAATAACTTCTTCGACACTTCGTATCTTGCGATACGAGACTGCTCTCCATACAGTTCTTTTGTATGGAGAAATATGGATTCGAGGTCCATATTTTCGTGCCTCCTCTGATGTTCGTTGTCCATAGAGGCAAGCATGAGGCACTTGGCCTTCGCGCAATCGATTTCCCAGGTCTTACGGATTTCCTTATCCGCGACGCTGGTTTTGGGACCTAGGACAGGGGGAGCTTTGGTGGTAAGAAGATACCCCAGCTTGTCGTAAGTGATTGCCATCTTGACATTCCTGAGCCAATCTTTGCAGTTTGTCCCTGTCAGTATGTTTTTATCTAGAAGTAACTTAAGTCCAGTCATGTCGATTGGTCGCTGCAATTAGGAGAGAGAGAAGAAACACTCAGCATGATGCTCTTGCAAGTTTAGAATGGTTGTTAGTTTGTCTAAACAGGATGGCTCCCACTGTCTCTCGAATCCCTCCTCAAACCAAAAAGGAAGAATTAGTCGGGATCAATCTCACCGCACAATACTTACTTAACCGTTCAGCCAGGCCAGTGTCGGTACTTCGAGGGAGGTTTTCCAACGCTTTCGCGAAGTTCCTTAATTAAATAACCTCTTTTCCCTGGGGGCGTAGCCCCGCTAACACCTTTCTAGACACCTACTAGGTTTATAGCATTGATCGTTTAGTAAGAAATTTCCCGAGGAGTAGCATATACTCACAGTAGGATCGGGATCCAAATATCATCGCGTGACGAAACTGAAGGAATCCTACCAGAATCATCACACTCTAAATGGTATGCAACTCTAGCAAGTTTCAGTACTTATGAAAACTCCCGATGTGGATTTTTGCCCCATGCTCTTATGACCTTGACTTTGGCCAACAAATCATAAGTCACATGTCAAGTTCTACCCATCGTTCTCCAGGTTAATTTGAATCCACCCATACCTACCCTTGACTTTGGCCAACAAGGCAGTACGACTGTTCCAAATCAACGCATCTATCTATGCTGCACATGAATACCCAATAGCTACCAATCACTATGCCTTGACTTTGGCCAACAAACATAGCTTGAATACTATTGACTATTCATGTGTAACGACGGAGGGCTACGAATGGTTTTGGCGAAACCGTGAACGTAGTGAACTTGATATAATCGATGGAACGAGATAGCTTTTAAAAGGAGTGGCTCAAACTCCGCATTTAAAAGTTGGTTTTGAAAAGAACCGAGTGGTTTTTTGAAAGTGTTCCAACGACTTTTACTTGGTTTATTTTTCTTGCATTAGTTCTTTTAATGCATGATATTCTTGCATTAGTTCTTTTAATGCGTCCCATCATTTAATTCCTACCATTGCAGAAAACAACCAAAATATGACGTACGCTTATGCCATTCGCATTCGCCATGGGGCCCCGTCATTACCCGTTAGGTTACTTAACTAACGACAGAGCGGGGGCTGGGCTAGCGCGGCTGTAAAACATAAGCAACGCCTAAATAATATCATATATAAATATATTGCAATGATAGCCATTTCAGATCACAGATGAACACATTGGATATACTAGGAACCCGCAATTCGTACGAGCCTGTAACGAAAAACAGATTACACGGTCGCGGTGCATAGCCAAAACCCCACCCAAGACCCCTACGGGTGCGGCAAACTACCCGCCAAGTACCCGAAGCGAAGCAACCTCCCTCAACTCCGTGAGTAGGCCACTCGGCACTTCGGCATACCCGGTAGTTTGTGCACCCCCTCCATGGGTCTATCCTAGGAGCAAAAACAGTAAAAAGAAATTATACAATGACGGCTACAACCCCGACCCGGTTGTGCGGCCATATAAATAATTATTACATCAATTTACAAATTTACATGAATTGAAAGAAAAGAAAACTCTCGTCTCACAACCCCCGGCTATTCACCCGCGACAATCCAATGAATTCATATACACAAACCAATAACATTACAGATCACAGATTTGTATAACTCCCACTAATCGACATATAGCGATTAGCAGACGTTCAATACAAATATCACATCACAGATAAAAACCCGTCAGCTTAAGTCTTTAGAAACTCGATCGAAATACGGTTTTTAAAGCCCCAAAAACAAAATTTTCTTTCTGGAAAATCTGGGCTGAAAAAACATATACCAAAATTCCCAAAATACCCCACTGAACAAACTGCAACCAAAATTTCCCACGGCCGAGTCAACTCGGCCGCGGAACAGCGGCGGGAGCACGCTCCCGCCGCGTTTCCGCCGCACTTTGATCAGATCAGTGGATGAAATTTCTGCAGTTTGCTATAAAAACCCTGAGCCGAATTTTAAAGTATGATTTATCATTTTTGGAACAGAGTAAAAATTCGACAGCAAGCAAGAATTCCGGGTTCATTTCGGGACTTTTTCTCCGATCGAATTTCTAGCTACTATGCTAACAAGTTAGGTAGTGTTTAACTAGGCTCTGATGCCACTGTAACTCCATGCTACCTCTCCCGGTACTTACGGGCTTGCGGAATTTGATGAAAAACAATTTTCTAGAGGCGGTAACATGGACTCAAAATGGATCTTTGTTAAACTATCTACCTAACAACCTAACTAGGAGTTGTTAACTACTCGGTTAGGGGGTTATACCTTTCTTTTCTTGAACTCCTTCGCCTTCAAGCTTCGATGGTGTACGGATCGGCTTCACCCCGTCGTCTCCTTGCGCCGAAGATCGATCCACCTGAAAGCTTCTACCTTTGGCTTCTTCTTCGAACTTTGAAGAAACTAGTTCACTCGGTTTGCTAAACTTTATGAACTAGAGTGAGTAGAGGAGAATGTGTTGGGATTTTTCTCTATGGTTCTTGCTTCTTAACACATGAGACAAGTGAACCATAGACTAAAGAGAGGGAGAGCAAGAGGAAGAAGATGAGAGCTCAAGAACAAGAGAGAGAATGAAAATGATAGAATGAGAAAGACTTTTCTCTCTTGGCTCTCATAATCCAAAGCTATCATAACAAATCATAACAATCAAGTATTATGTGATGGTTTAAGCTACAATAGCCATATCATTTCATGCACTCAATTTTCACAAGAAAAACAAGCAAGCAAAAGTCTTTGCCATGAAATGATAGCTATTGTCAGCATGATGGTCAACTAGTCCAACCTAGTCAACCGGTCAACAAAGTCAACAAGTCAACAAAGTCAATCCCTCAATAACCATGTCACCATAATACTTAATTAATAATATTGTTAATCATATATCATATTCTCATTAGGGTTGAGCAAAAAGTCAATAGTCAACAGTCAACAGTCAACAACCCTAATGAGAATCCTCTGCCTCTGTCTCTCCGTCAACTGTGCATACACACCCGCATCCGCGTTCCGAGGAACACGAATACATACTGGATAAAACCAATCCCAAAACGTACACTAGGATCTGACTTAAACCAAAGCCCGCTAGTGTTAACTGTCCGGACACTGTACGTGCACAAGTGTACGGATGTGACCGAACCCTGTCGCAAAACCATGCGACCTGTCGCAAAACCATGCGACCTCTACTCTTTTGCCTAAAGGCGAATAGCTTTCTGTGTGGGACTCTAAAGACTCGACACTACGCTGGCAGTGGGTTCAACCACAGACCGCAAGCGGCACTAGCTGTGCGTAACGGTCCCCAGGTAGATGCCGACAAGAAGACTGACGAGGTGAAACCCATCTGAACTCCTACTGAGCTTGAATGTGACAGTCTCCGTACAGTCCGGTCTGTTCGTCTGATACATCGCATGGCGGGCCTAGGGGGCGGTAAACGTCAGTCCCCTAATAGCGGTACAAGTCGTGTCGAAGTGAAGCCCAAAACACCCCGAGATAACACTGGAAGCCTACCAGTATATCTCGCTTGCCCTGGCCAGGGACTACTCATGTAATGGCTCTCCTAGACACAGCGCGATGTCAACCCCCAATACTGGGAGAGACGAATCCTGTCTAACCGTCACTGCCTCCAAGTGCTTCGGGACTGCACCCAACTACTACCTGTTTGCACGACTCCTTTGAGCCGTGGTAGGGTAGTAATCTAAGTGTTAGTTATATGTATGCCCTAGAGGCCATTACTGTACATTGGATGTATATTGTAGTGGATGCTGGGACATATATAGGTAGGACTTTCTTGCTCGACATGATAGTACGCTATCTGGTTGCTCTTTATCTTAACATGTATACTTTCTGTCTCTCTGATTACATGTTGATAAAGCCCTTAGGATGTGTACTCGACTTCCAGGACTGTGATGCCGATCATACTAGTGGGGCCTGGATAGTCCATGAGTACATCCTTGAAATGTTCCTAGTCGAGGGAATATCGAGACGGGGCATCGATATTCCAGAGTAGACTAGCGTATATCTTCTCGACCCATGCGATGGGCGATGGATGATCCCATATCCATTGGTGTTTGACATCGGGGATGGTATACGGGTGCTCAGTGGAGACTGGGTATGTAAGTCCATATTGCGACTCCCGGTGCTTACGGGGAGGCGGAAACGGTATAAAAAACAAATTTTTATCGCAAGAGGCAACATGGACTAAACAAGGTCGGGATCGTGTCTAAACTAAACTAGCATAAACTCTAAAAGGAGTTAGCTACTCGGATGAAGGTTATACCTAAACTTGAACTCCTTCTTCTTGAAATCTTGTAGAGGTTGATGGTTCTCTTTTCGTCGCCTTCTCCCGTCGAAGATGGATCCACCTCGAAGGTTCGACCTTTGGGCTCTTCTTCGATCTTTGAGTGAACTAGGGTTTCCGGCTTGCTAAACCTTGAACCTAGAATGAGTAGAGAGTAACTAGGGTTTGCTTTTCTTTTTAAAGAGAAGGATTCTCAACACATGAGAAGGTTTCTCTTTGCTAGAGGAAGAAGAAGATGAAAATGAGGAGAGAGAGAGGTTATGATAGAATGAGCTATCCTTTTTCTTTCTTGCAACCATAATGCAAAAGAAAAAGAATTATCAATAATAATAATGAAAATGAAAAGGTTGATGGAAAGTTTTAGAATGACCATTATCATTTCAAACATTAAATGAATTTGCTAGAATCAAAGAGCATCTTTCTTTTGTAATGATGATGGTCAAAACTTCAACCATGGTCAACAAGTCAACCATGGTCAACAAGTCAACAAAAACCAACCATGACACAATTTCATTTTATTATATATTATTAATTGTTATAATACAAATCCATTAGGGTTTGGAAAAAGACGACTGTCAACTGTGCATACGCACCCGTTCCGAAACCCTAATGAAAGTCATCTTCCTCTTCCTCAAATAACCGTGCATACACACCTGCATCCTTATTCCGAGGAACATGAATACGGAGATAAAAGCAACCCCAAAAACATATACCAGTATCTGACTCAAACCAGAGCCAGCCAGTAATATCCGTCCGGACTCTAAACGTGCACAAGTGCGCGGATGAGAACGAACCCTGTCGCAAAACCATGCGACCTCTACTCTGTTTTGCCCAGAGGCGAATACCCTCTGTGTGGGACTCTAAAGACTCGACACTACGCTGGCAGTGGGTTTAACCACAGACCGCAAGCGGCACTAGCTGTGCGTAACGGTCCCCAGGTAGATGTCGACAAGAAGGCTGACGAGGTGAAACCCCATCTGAACTCTTACTGAGTCTGAATGTGACATTCTCCGTACAGTCCGGTCTATTCGTCTGATACATCGCATGTCGGGCCTAGGGGGCGGTAAAACGTCAGTCCCCCAATAGCGGTACAAGTCGTGTCGGAAGCCCAAAACACCCTGAGATAACACTGGAAACCTACCAGTATATCTCGCTTGCCCTGGCCAGGGACTACTCGTGTAATGGCTCTCCTAGACACAGCGCGATGTCAACCCCCAATACCGGGAGAGACGAATCCTGTCTAACCGTCACTGCCTCCAAGTGCTTCGGGACTGCACCCAATCACCACCTGTTTGCACGACTCCTTTGAGCCGTGGTAGGGTAGTGATCAAAGTGCAGTGGGAATACACTCGAGGCGAAGTGCCAGTATCAAGTCAGCGGACTAAGCTGTACTCATGTCACCTGGGAACTGATAACTGACGATAGGTATAATACCAACCTTTCAGTTCCCGACGAGTCCTGTCCAGTGTACTCGTAACCCAACGAGCACCCGTATACTATCTCCAGTACGACGTACTGATGGCTGTGGGACAGACCATCTCCCACACTGGGATGAGAAGCGCATACGCTAGTCTACTCCGGAGTATCGATGCCCTGTCTCGATAGTCCTACGACTAGGGACCTGTATAAGGATGTGCCTATAGACTACCCAGCCCCCACTAGTGTGACTGCCATCACAACGCTGGTAATCAAGCAAAGATCCTAAGGGCTCCACTAATGCGTATAAGTGATATACTGAAATAAACACAAGTACACATTGAAGTAGAAACAAACCAAGTAGCATACTACTATATTGAGCAAGATTGTTTATACAAGGTGAATATCCCAAGCTTCCATCAAGTAATATACAAACTAGTATGATACAGTAATGGCCTCTAGGGCATATACACTAACAATCTCCCACTTGCACTAAGGCCATGTACTGGCGTATCGAAGACCTATCATCTCGATCAGCCGCTCGAACTGAGTCTGGGGTAAGGCCTTGGTGAATGGATCTGCAGTGTTCTCTTCTGAAGCAACCCTCCGAACCTCGATCTCCTTGCGATCCACGATCTCCCTGATCAGGTGATACCGCCTCAAGATGTGCCTGGATCTCTGATGGGACCTGGGTTCCTTTGCTAAAGCTATAGCCCCGTTGTTGTCGCAATACAAAGGTACTGGGTCAACAATGGACGGAACCACCTGAAGTTCTTTTAAGAACTTCCTCATCCAGACAGCTTCTTTTGCGGCATCAGATGCAGCGATGTATTCCGCTTCCATAGTCGAGTCTGCAACGGTTTCCTGTTTGGAACTCTTCCAACACACCGCCCCTCCATTGAGGGTAAAGACAAAACCCGACATGGACTTGGAATCATCCTTGTCACTCTGGAAGCTGGAGTCAGCAAAGGCCTCAATCTGGAGGTCTTTTCCGCCATACACCAAGAACATCTCCTTAGTCCTTCTCAGGTACTTGAGAATGTTCTTTACTGCTATCCAATGTTTCTCCCCAGGGTTTGACTGATACCGGCTTACTACACTCAGTGCATAAGCTACATCCGGTCTGGTACACAACATCGCATACATTATAGAGCCTACCGCATAAGCGTAGGGTATAATAGACATGCGATCCCTCTCCAAATCAGTCTTGGGAGATATCTCTTTAGAGAGGGTGATCCCGTGACAAGCCGGTAGGTTACCGCGCTTGGAATCTTCCATACTGAATCTTTTCAGTACGGTGTCGATGTACCTGGACTGTGAAAGTCCTAATATCCTCTTGGATCTATCACGATGGATCCGGATCCCCAGGATGTAAGAGGCATCACCCAGGTCTTTCATGGAGAACCTGTGTGACAAGAAACCCTTGACAGATTGTAGCATAGGAATGTCATTTCCTATTAAGAGAATGTCATCCACGTATAAAACAAGGAATACCACAGTTCTCGCTACAAATCTACTATAGATGCACGGTTCATCTGGATTTTTGATAAAGTCAAATTCCTTGACCGTCTCATCAAAACAGATGTTCCAACTCCGCGATGCCTGCTTTAGTCCATAGATGGACTTAAGCAACTTGCACACCTTTCCGCTGCTCCCACTCTGAATGAAACCCTGGCTGATCCATATAGACACACTCCTCTAAATTTCCATTTAGAAAAGCGGTTTTTACGTCCATCTGCCAAATCTCATAATCGTGGAAGGCAGCAATGGCAAGAAGGATCCGAATGGATTTCAGCATAGCCACTGGAGAAAAGGTTTCGTCATAGTCCAAGCCAGGTCTTTGACGGAAACCCTTTGCTACAAGTCTAGCTTTATAGGTTTCAACCTGTCCATCTACACCAATCTTCCTTTTGAAGATCCACTTGCATCCTACGGGTTTTACCCCGTCTGGAGCAATGTCCAATGTCCATACTTTGTTGGTGTACATGGACTCCATTTCGGTCCGCATTGCATCCAGCCATTTTACCGAGTCAACGCTCTGAACGGCCTGCTGGAAGCTAGTAGGCTCATCATAGTCTATGATGCAATCCTCTCTATCCCCGTCTATGAGAAAACCGAAGTATCTCTCGGGCGGATGAGACTGCCTACTACTTCTGCGGAGCGGCATAGGAATGTCCTGTTCTTTTGAACCTACTGGCTCTTCCAAGTTTTCAATAATAGCTTGTGGTTCTGGAATCTCTTCCAGTTCTATTGTGTCCCCACTTATCTGGGTTTCCAAAAACTCAGTTTCCAAGAAGCGGGCATGTTGAGAAACAAAAACCTTTTGTTCCTCAGCGGAATAGAACAGATACCCCCTGGAGTTCTTTGGGTATCCCACAAACTTACACTGTACTGAACGTGCCTCGAGCTTGTCCGCATGCTGCTTTTTTACAAAAGCTGGACATCCCCATATCTTAAGGTACTTAAGACAGGGTTTCTTCCCACTCCACATCTGATATGGAGTGGTAGGCACAGTCTTGGTAGGAGCCTTGTTCAAGAGGTATGCAGCTGCTTCTAGTGCATAGCCCCAGAAAGATCGCGGTAACTCAGCCTTACTCATCATGGAACGAACCATATCCAATAGGGTTCGATTCCTTCTTTCCGATACACCGTTATGTTGCGGAGTGTATGGAGGAGTACGCTGAGAGAGAATTCCATTCTCTTTTAAATAGTCCAGGAACTCGGCACTCAAGTATTCACCACCTCGATCCGATCTTAGGATTTTAATACTTTTGCCTGTTTGTTTTTCAACTTCATTCTTATAATCCCGAAATTTCTCAAAGGCCTCGGATTTGTGCTTCATTAAGAAGACATGTCCATACCTAGAGAAATCGTCTGTGAAAGTGATGAAGTATGAATAACCGCTTCGCGCATGTGTAGACATTGGACCACACACGTCACTGTGTATGAGTCCCAAGAGCTCGCTCGCTCTTTCTCCGTGTCCAGTGAACGGAGTCTTTGTCATCTTTCCCATGAGACAAGATTCACAAGTGGCATAAGACTGATACTCGAACGGATCCAAGTATCCTTCTTTATGTAACTTAGTCAACCGTGTCTCATTGATGTGACCCAGTCTACAATGCCATAAGAAAGCCTGATTGATATCTGGAGACTTTCTTTTGTGTGTATTCTGGACATTAAAAATCTGTGGTTGGTTTAATACGTATATACCATTGCTCAGTGTACCTGACCCAATCAGAACTTGATTAAGGTGAATGTTTACAACATTACTTACAAACGCAAATTCATAACCTTCTTTAGAAACCAAAGATACAGAAATGATATTACAAGTTGCGTTGGGTACAAAAAAGCAATTACGCAAAACCAAAACATGTCCATCTGACATTCCCAGGTGATAGTCCCCCACGGCTTTAGCATCCATGCTAGCTTCGTTCGCAACTCTGAGGGTCATGTCACCTGCTTTCAAAAACCTACGGTTTCTCAACGCCTGCAAAGAATTACAGATATGAGATCCTGATCCGGTATCCAATACCCAGGAAGTAGAGTTTATAGAAAGACAGTTTTCAATAACATACACACCTGAAGCTGAAGCCGCAACCTGCTTCAGTTCCTGTGTCCTGGCTTTCCAAGCCCTGCAATCTTTCTTCCAGTGTCCACTCTTGTGACAATAGAAGCATTCCTCTTTACCAACAAGCTTCCCCGCAATCTTTGTTGCCTTTTCCTTTCCCTTCGTACCCACTTTACTAACACCGCCTCTTGGTTTGGCGGGGGCTTTCTTCCTCTTTCCCTTGGCTTTCGCCTTGGACCTAGAGGAAGAAGATCCTCCTACAAACAAAGCGGGTGTATCCCTACCTTTCTGTAGGGTGCCCTCTGCGCTCCTCAGCAGGTTGAGGAGTTCTGAAAGTTCAACTTCCTTTTCTTGCAAGTTGAAATTCAGTATGAACTGGGCGTAAGTGGATGGAAGGGACTGGAGAATTATATCCGTATAGAGTTCACTATCCAACGTGGTCCCAAGTTCCGCGAGCTCCTCAGTGTAGCCAATCATCTTAAGCACGTGGTCCGCTACCGATGATCCGACAGCCAACTTTGTCGAAAATAACTTCTTCGACACTTCGTATCTTGCGATACGAGACTGCTCTCCATACAGTTCTTTTGTATGAAGAAATATGGATTCCAAATCCATATTCTCGTGCCTCCTCTGATGTTCGTTGTCCATCGAGGCAAGTACGAGGCATCTGGCCTTCGCGCTGTCAATCTCCCAAGTCTTACGGATTTCCTTATCCGCGACGTTGGAGGTGGGACCTGGGACGGGGGGAGCTTTGGTGGTAAGAAGATACCCCAGCTTGTCGTAAGAGATTGCCAATTTGACATTCCTGAGCCAATCTTTGTAGTTTGGCCCTGTCAGTATGTTTTTATCTAGAAGTAACTTAAGTCCAGTCATTTCGATTTGGTCGCTGCAAGGGGAGAGAAGAAACACTTAGCACGATGCTCTTGCAAGTTTAGAATGGTTTTTAATTTGTCTAAACAGGATGGCTCCCACTGTCTCTCGAATCCCTCCTCAAACCACAAAGGAAGAATTAGCCGGGATTAATCCCACCGTACAATACTTGCTTAACCGTTCAGCCAGGCCAGTGTCGGTACTTCGAGGGAGGTTTTCCAACGCTTTCGCGAAGTTCCTTAATTTAAGAACCTCTTTTCCCTGGGGGCGTAGCCCCGCTAACACCTTTCTAGGAACCTACTAGGTTTATAGCATTGATCGTTTAGTGAGAAATTTCCCGAGGAGTAGCATATACTCACAGTAGGATCGGGATCCAAATATCATCGCGTGACGAAAATGAAGGAATCCTACCATAATCATCACACTCCAAATGGTATGCAAATCTAGCAAGTTTCAGTACTTATGAAACTCCCGATGTGGATTTTTGCCCCATGCTCTTATGACCTTGACGAAGGTCAACAAATCATAAGTCACATGTCAAGTTCTTCCCGTCATTATCCAGGTTAATTTGAACCCACCCGTATATACCCTTGACGAAGGTCAACAAGGCAATACGACTGTCCCAAACCAACGCATCTATCTATGCTACATATGAACACCCAATAGCTACCAATCTCTATGTCTTGACGAAGGTCAACAAACATAGCTTGAATACTATTGAATTTTCATACGAAACGACGGAGGGCTACGAATGGTTTTGGCGAAACCGTGAACGTAGTGAACTTGATATAATCGATTGGAACGAGATAACTTTTAGAAGGAGTGGCTCAAGCTCCGCATTTAAAAGTTAGTTTTGAAAAGAACCGAGTGGTTTTTCGAAAGTGTTCCAACGACTTTAACTTGGTTTATTATCTTGCATTAGTTCTTTTAATGCGTGATATTCTTGCATTAGTTCTTTTAATGCGTCCCATCATTTAATTCCTACCATTGCAGAAAACAACCAAAATATGACGTACGCTTATGCCATTCGCATTCGCCACGGGGTCCCGTCATCACTCATTAGGTTACTTAACTAACGACAGAGCGGGGGCTGGGCTAGCGCGGCTGTAAAACATAAGCAACGCCTAAATAGAAAGCAATGATAGACATTACAGATCACAAATGAATACATTGGATATACTAGCAATCCGCAATCCTTTCGAGCCTGCAATGAAAAGCGGATTACACGGTCGCGGTGAATAGCCAAATACCCCACCCAAGACCCCTACGGGTGCGGCAAACTACCCGCCAAGTACTCGGCAGTTTGTGCACCCCCTCCATGGGTCTATCCTAGGAGCAAAAACAGTAAAAAGAATTATACAATGACGGCTACAACCCCGACCCGGTTGTGCGGCCAAACAAATAATATAATTACATCAATTTACATTTACAATGAATGAAAGAAAAACAAAAGCTCATCTCACATCCACCCCGGCTATTCACCCGCGACAGTCCAACAGATTCATATACACAATCCAATATCAAACACAGATCATGTATAACCCCGACTAATCGACTTATAGCGATTAGCCGACGTTCAATACATGCAAGCATCACAGATATAACCAACATAGCCAAAGTGCAGTGAAGTTCGGAAAAATACGGAATTATAGGACCCCTAAAGTGAATTTCAGTTCTGGAAAATCTGGGCACATATAATATATTTTAAAAATCCCAAAACCAACACAGACACACACTGCACGAAAAACGATGCACAGAAGACGACAAACCGCGGCGCTTCCGCGGCACATGCCTACCTCGTGCGGCGGAAGCGCGGCGGTTTGAACGAATCACTGCATCGTTTTTCTTGGGTGTTCACACAAAACCCTGAGCCAATTTTTGGAGTATAAAGTTTTTCATTTAGAGCAGAAAAAAAATCCAACAGAAACTTAGGGTTTTGGTTTTTCCGGTTTTGTGATTTTTCGGTTTCGAACTTCCATACACTTCGCTACCAAGCTAGTTTAAGTTTAACCTGGCTCTGATACCACTGTAAGTCCATATTGCGACCCCCGGTGCTTACGGGGAGGCGGAAACGGTATAAAAAACAAATTTTTATCGCAAGAGGCAACATGGACTAAACAAGGTCGGGATCGTGTCTAAACTAAACTAGCATAAACTCTAAAAGGAGTTAGCTACTCGGATGAAGGTTATACCTAAACTTGAACTCCTTCTTCTTGAAATCTTGTAGAGGTTGATGGTTCTCTTTTCGTCACCTTCTCCCGTCGAAGATGGATCCACCTCGAAGGTTCGACCTTTGGGCTCTTCCTCGATCATTGAGTGAACTAGGGTTTCCGGCTTGCTAAACCTTGAACCTAGAATGAGTAGAGAGTAACTAGGGTTTGCTTTTCTTTTTAAAGAGAAGGATTCTCAACACATGAGAAGGTTTCTCTTTGCTAGAGGAAGAAGAAGATGAAAATGAGGAGAGAGAGAGGTTATGATAGAATGAGCTATCATTTTTCTTTCTTGCAACCATAATGCAAAAGAAAAAGAATTATCAATAATAATAATGAAAATGAAAAGGTTGATGGAAAGTTTTAGAATGACCATTATCATTTCAAACATTAAATGAATTTGCTAGAATCAAAGAGCATCTTTCTTTTGTAATGATGATGGTCAAAACTTCAACCATGGTCAACAAGTCAACCATGGTCAACAAGTCAACAAAAACCAACCATGACACAATTTCATTTTATTATATATTATTAATTGATATAATACAAATCCATTAGGGTTTGGAAAAATACGACTGTCAACTGTGCATACGCACCCGTTCCGAAACCCTAATGAAAGTCATCTTCCTCTTCCTCAAATAACCGTGCATACACACCTGCATCCTTATTCCGAGGAACATGAATACGGAGATAAAAGCAACCCCAAAAACATATACCAGTATCTGACTCAAACCAGAGCCAGCCAGTAATATCCGTCCGGACTCTAAACGTGCACAAGTGCGCGGATGAGAACGAACCCTGTCGCAAAACCATGCGACCTCTACTCTGTTTTGCCCAGAGGCGAATACCCTCTGTGTGGGACTCTAAAGACTCGACACTACGCTGGCAGTGGGTTTAACCACAGACCGCAAGCGGCACTAGCTGTGCGTAACGGTCCCCAGGTAGATGTCGACAAGAAGGCTGACGAGGTGAAACCCCATCTGAACTCCTACTGAGTCTGAATGTGACATTCTCCGTACAGTCCGGTCTGTTCGTCTGATACATCGCATGTCGGGCCTAGGGGGCGGTAAAACGTCAGTCCCCCAATAGCGGTACAAGTCGTGTCGGAGTGAAGCCCAAAACACCCTGAGATAACACTGGAAACCTACCAGTATATCTCGCTTGCCCTGGCCAGGGACTACTCGTGTAATGGCTCTCCTAGACACAGCGCGATGTCAACCCCCAATACCGGGAGAGACGAATCCTGTCTAACCGTCACTGCCTCCAAGTGCTTCGGGACTGCACCCAATCACCACCTGTTTGCACGACTCCTTTGAGCCGTGGTAGGGTAGTGATCAAAGTGCAGTGGGAATACACTCGAGGCGAAGTGCCAGTATCAAGTCAGCGGACTAAGCTGTACTCATGTCACCTGGGAACTGATAACTGACGATAGGTATAATACCAACCTTTCAGTTCCCGACGAGTCCTGTCCAGTGTACTCGTAACCCAACGAGCACCCGTATACTATCTCCAGTACGACGTACTGATGGCTGTGGGACAGACCATCTCCCACACTGGGATGAGAAGCGCATACGCTAGTCTACTCCGGAGTATCGATGCCCTGTCTCGATAGTCCTACGACTAGGGACCTGTATAAGGATGTGCCTATAGACTACCCAGCCCCCACTAGTGTGACTGCCATCACAACGCTGGTAATCAAGCAAAGATCCTAAGGGCTCCACTAATACGTATAAGTGATATACTGAAATAAACACAAGTACACATTGAAGTAGAAACAAACCAAGTAGCATACTACTATATTGAGCAAGATTGTTTATACAAGGTGAATATCCCAAGCTTCCATCAAGTAATATACAAACTAGTATGATACAGTAATGGCCTCTAGGGCATATACACTAACAGGGTACACTGAACGGACTCGCCGAGAACTCCCAGATGGTATTATACCTCACATCAGATAGCAGTTCTCTGGTGACACTGGTACAGCTTAGTCTGTTGACCCGAGATCGTCATAGAGTCTTGTGTGTCTCCCACTGTGCTTTGATTTCCACCCTACCACGGCTCTACTGAGTTGTGCAAACAGGTGGTTTTTGGGTACAGTCCCGATTCACATGGAGGCAATGAGCGATAGGAGGGGATTCGTCTCTCCCGGTATTGGGGGTTGATGTTGTGCTATACTCGACTGGCCATAACAGGAAATCCCTGGCCAGGGTTGCTGTGATATACTGGTAAGAGTTATCAGTAGTTTCACGAATGTTATGGACCTCAAGTCGGCATGACTTATCGAGCTATTGGGGTCTGACGTTTACCACCCCTAGGCGAGATATGCGACATATCAGACGATCAGACCGGACTGTATGGTAAGTGTTACTGGTTGGATTCACAGGAGTGTGAGCGGGCTTGCTCGTCGATCTTCTGATCGCTCAATACCCGGGTGGCCGTTACGTTTAGCAGACCGCTTGCGGCTTGTGGGTGTTTGATATGATCATCACCTGCTGCCGGCGTATTGACGAGTCTTTAGAGTCCTACACAGAGGTTTCCTAGCTCAAGCGAAACGAAATAGGAGCGCATATGAGATATGTGCGGGACCGAGAATAATGCGTGTATGTGATACTGTATTTTATTCTCGCGATGAATGTATCGATTGGTTATATGCGATATAACCTAGCTATCGAATCAAGGTTTGATTCGATAAGCCGATACATTGGATACTAGCCGGTTATATGCGATATAACCGGATCATTGAATCAAGTGTTGATTTAATGATTTAATGTATAATTTTATATTTGATATATCACTTTGCATTGACTAGTATTGGTTCACTTTAAATGGATTTTCTCACTTGGTATGCACAAGTTGTATATGTGATATACTTTTGTGCACAAGATTGTATCATGTTTGATGATACATGCAAGCTAGGGTTTGTGTAAAGAATTGACCATGGTTATATGAATGGTTAGGGTTTCATTTTATTTTCTTATTTATTTATTCATTTATTCTTTATTGAAAGAAATAAAATAGTGGCTAAGTTTGGATAATCTTTGAAGCTTCATGAAGCTTTGAATGGTTGACTATTTTGTTTGTTTCCTTAACCTTAACCATTCACTTTAACCTTAGTTTGTTCTCTACATCTAACCATAGTTGACATTATGATAAGAATGATTTATTTTCTATTTTCATATATGTTATCATAATTCTTTATCATCTTCTTCTTCATCTTCAAGTTGAAGAAAGCTTGCACCTTCAATGGCAACTAGCCAAATCAAGTGAGAAATCCAATTCTAAAGTTTACCCACTTCCTATTTCTTCATCCTCTACCTCTTGCCAAGTTGTATAGGGTGTTTCCTTCATAAGTTTTCATAGCTTGGTGAAGTTGGAGCTTGTTCTTGTGATGCCTCGACGTAGATCATCTTCGGCATCGAACCGACGATCAAGCCCGCCCATTCTTCGATGATGCCAATGCTAGAGTCGTGAGTTCGATTTGGACAGCGGAGGGAGATCATCGTGGAGCTTAGGAAGTGGTGGACCGGATCTACAAAGGTTGTAGCCCCTTTCCTTTAGATACATTTCCGTTTACTTGCTCGCTTCGCCTATTTATCTAGTTAACGATCCGTTCTAGGTTTTCTCGGCACTAGGAATTTTTGATTTGTGCATGTTTGATCACTTGGGAGACTCCATTAGAGTGCCTAGGAACCCTACAGTGGTATCAGAGCCTAGCTAGAGCCTTAGGCGAAGTCCTGACGGAGTTAGAAGTCCGATCGACCCAAAACCCCAACTTTGAATATGCTCTCTGTACATTTTCTAATTTCGAGGATTTTTCCACATTAAAAATATCCAGAAAAATCAGCAGGCTAATTTAAGAATTACTGTGAATTTCGATGGAGTAATTCCATCAAAGAGCCGCGGATCCGCGGCACGAGCATGGCTCGTGCGGCGGATCCGCGGCAAGTTTGTCGTTTTGTGCATCCACTGTTACACAGTAATTCTTAGTTATCTGTGCTGGATTTCCTGTGGATTTTAATATTTTTTTCCAGAGTTGCATTTTCTGGGTTGTATTGGGGACTCGGTGTATTCGATCGGACTGTCTAATTTTTGTCGGTGTGCTTTTCCGGGTATTCTTAGAATATGTTAAAAAGTTCGACCGGATATAAATACCCACTTTTTCCCCTGCCGGGAAATTTTCAATTGTTGGATTTTTCCGTAGTTTAACGACGTTCTAAGTAGTGCAAGTAACGCGATGGACCCTCTAGAAGACAACAAACCTTAACTCGATTATGTGACCGTCTTGAACTGCCCTTTGAACCTTCGGGTTTGGGGCAGTACGGCGTGCCACATGTGAGGCGTTGGCTTGACCCTTCTACGGCTGGACCGTTGGTACTGAGGCACGAACTGAATGTTGTTAGACTTATTTCATGTGTTGAGCTGTATCGGGAAAACTTGGGTTTTCGATTGTTCGATCGAAAAGTTTAGCATTTTCTATTTATCCGGAATGTGATACAATAATTGGAATTCACAAATTGTTATGAGATAACGGAATGAATATTATAAACGTAGCAGTTTAGTCTCACTTGATCGGTTGCCACGGAGTTTTGATGTGATCAAAAGTCCGTCGCAATCACGTAGCGTACGTGGATACTCGCCGGGTAAACTTAATAGACAGCCTCACCCCATAGCCCCGACCAAGTGACTGTAGGAGAACCCCGTCGCCGAAAGCATCCGTCTGGGTGCTCGCGGCAGTGATGTTCCGCCTTGGTGCACTTCGTCGACGGTATTAGGGGTGCGGCCGCCTACTAAAGTTTGCGACGAGCATTCGATCAGTTTTTCGGGAATCTTGTTGAATTGCCCGACTTGATATTGAAAAGAGTTTTCGATAATGAGACTAAAATGCGGGGTTTATAATTGTTAGGCATACGATGTCTAAAGAATTCATTTGGTCAGGCATGTGATGTCTGAGGTGGTTGCGGATTCCAACTGTTGTAGTTTTACACTTTCTTTTCTGTGACCGTAAGTGTAATATGTGATATCGCCGGTTTCGTTGCTATATGTCAACGACAATTGGGATGCGCATATTTACTTACGTTGATGACATGTGATGTTATGTGTTGCTGGATATGTTATATTGGATCGTCGTGTTTGAATAGCCGGGGTTTTTTTATGTGAGATGAGTGTTTTTCACTTTCATTCATGTAAAAACTTGTATGTAATATTCTTTTATTGGGGCACTTCCAGGTTGCGGAAGATGTCACCGCTGATGTATATTATTTATTTTTCTGCACTAGGATAGACCCAAGGAGGGGAGCACAAGTAACCGGGTTCTGGGATCCAGTGGGAGACCAACTCGAGGAGTCGAGTCCGGGTCTCCTAACCCTAGAATTGGTAGGGTTGCTTGCCGCTCTCATAGGGGTCTAGGGGTGTGGGATTGGCTATTCATCACGACCATGGAATCCGTGTTTTATACTGGCTCGTATTGAAAACACGGACGTCCTAGTATATCCAATATTTCATATGTTTCTTCTGCTGTGATTTATCTGTGATGTGATCATATGATGTTCTGTAACAGGTATTATATATAGTATATATGATATATTATATAGACGTTGCTTATGTTTTACACCCGCGCTAGCCCTGCCCCGCTCTGCCGTTAGTTACCTAACCTAACGGTGCAGACAGGACATCGAGGCGAATGCGGATGGCATAAGCGTACGTTATATTTATCTGTGATGGTTAGGTGCACTTAAATGATGGGATATTCATTAATAAGATTAATGAAAGAAAATAAACCTAATTGATGTTATGGAATCGAATTTCAAAATAAAACAGGTAGCTACAGTTCTTGCTTTGCATCGCGGTGTTCATTATAGAACATCCTGCACCTTATTCGATAAGGAAAGGACCGAGATCCCTTCACCGGGAGTGACTCCTTTAGCAATAACTGGCAGATGCTACAACCCTTGGTTTGTCTTTGATCGCTTCTATAGTTTCTGCTTTGCACAGTGATATATATGATATATCCCGCACCTCATTCGACGAGAAAAGGGCCGACGATCCTTTCACCGGGAGTGACCCCTTTAGCAAAACTAGAAAAGCCTCAAAAACATTCCATTTAAAAACCATTTGATTCCGCAACGAGATCAAGTTCAAAGCGTTAAAGGTTTTCACAAAAACCAGCCGCAACCCTCCGTCATTTTAGGAAGTAGAGTACTTAGTATTCGTGCTGTGTTTGTTGACCATAGTCAAGGCACAGTGTACGGTAGCTAAGTGATGTCTTCCTACACCGCATATGATGCGATTAGTTAGGACAGTCGCGTGACTTTGTTGACCTTAGTTAAGGGTCATGTGGGTGGGTCTAATTAATCACGAAATGACGGGTAGAACTTGACTAGTACTTATGATTTGTTGACCATAGTTAAGGTCATAGGTGCTAGGGGTAAAAACCTTTATCGGGAGTTTCAAGTGTTGAAACTTGCAATGAGATTGCATACCTTCTATGTGATAGTTGGAACCCGATACCCACTGCGAGTAATTGTTACTCCTGGGAGAGTTTTGCACTTTGCAATTAGCCGATCAAGTAGGTGTCTAGAAAGGTGTCAACGGGGTTACGCCTCTGGGAAAACGAGGTTTACTGTAATTAGGTCGGTGCGAAAGCACGGGGAACCTCCCTCAAAGTACCGACACTGGCCTGGCTGAAAGATTGGCGAACTTGTAGAGTGTAATTAATCCCGGCTAGTCTTTCCTTTTAAGGTTTGAAGGAAGATTTGATAAAAACAGTGGGAGACATCCTGATTAGATAAAATACATAACCAATCTAATCTTGCAAGAGCGCACGCAGAGTGTTTTCTTCTCTCTCTCTCCTGGTAGCGACCATATCACGCCTTAATCAAGATAATAATATGGATGTATTGACCGAACCCGCTTGTTATACTGAGCTGGGGAACGTTGGTCCCGCTCCAACTTATAATTGTTATAAGACAGAGCAGAAAATAGGGGAATACCAGAATTCCTTTGCCGCCCAAACGAAGAAAGTGCATATGATGCATCTCCTTCGGGTGTGTTCATTACAAAGAACTGTTTCTCAGTATCCTCTGCATCCTGGGTATATGATACCGAATCAGGATCCCAGATATGTAATCTGTTACATAGGGCTACAAAAGGGTAGAAAAACTGAGAACGGGTGATAAGTTTCATGAGACAAAAAACGGGGCAAGTGTTGCAGCCAAGTCTGTTGGTCACTGTCACCCTGTATTACGAATACATTGATTCTGAACAAATGCTATTAGATACCGAACCTGATATACAAAATCATATCAGTCTCTTTATTAGTAAAGAAAGGATATAATTTTGTATTGATGGATAATGTTTTGAACATTTCCTATATCAAAAGTTGATCGGTTCAGGCACGTTATCTAAAAGCATTGACGTTCTAAATCAAACTACAGTTCCTCGTATACAGAACACACACAAGAGGAAGAGTTCAGAAATGAACGAATTCTCCTTGAGGTATTGTAGACTATGTCATATCAATGCGACCCGACTAGCTGAAGTTACATTTTAGATGCATATTTAAATCAGTTTGAATTTACATCTTGTGAAACTTGCCAGTCACGTCACAAAGATTAGATGACCATAGCTCTGTTTATTAGAAACAGAGAAAGAGTTAGTAAACTCTTGGGACTGATACATGATGATGTATGTAAAGTCTCATGTCTACACATGCCAGGACTGGTTCTTCATACTTCATTATATTCTCTGATAATCTCTCAAGATTCAGTCATATGTTCCTGTTGAAACATAAGTCCGAACCATTTGAGATATTCACAGAATATAAGTTAGAAGTAGTGAACCAAAATACGGGTATAAGTATTATGTCCTATGATAAGATCAGGGAGGAGAATACTTGTGCATAGAATTCCTGGACTATTCTAAAGGAGAATGAGATTCTCTCTCAGTGTTACTCCTCTGAATACACCACAGCACAACGGTGTATCAGGCGGAGCAATTGCACAATATTAGATATGGTGTGCTCTATGATGAGTATTACTGAGTTACCTATTTCCTTTTGGGGTTATGCACTTGAGAAGCTGGATACCTATTGAATTAGGTTTGAATCAAATCACTGCCTACCACTCCATATAAGATATGGTATGGGAAGAACCCATCTCTTAAGCGAGTTAAGATTTGGGGTTGTCCGGCCTATGTTTAAAGCAAAATCCGGACAAGATCGAGGCAGGATCAGTTCTGTAGAACTGGAAAGGTTCCAGCTATACAAAACTGCAGTTGATGATTTGACAGAACCATAAGATTCTATAGTTCCCGACGAACCTCAGCCTCTCCGCCGATCTAGTAGGGTTCCTCATCCGCCTGAGAGATACCTCGGTTTCTCGATGACAGTGGGAGCAAGGATTGCATCATGAGATGATGACCCAACTATTTTCGAGCAGGCCATCGAGAGTAGGGACTCTGTAAGAATGGCTGGATGCTTAGAAATCTGAGATGGAATCCATGTACACCAGCAAAGTATGGACTTTAGCTGCTATATCTGAAGGGTTAAATCCCCATCAGGAGCAGGTATATCTTGAGAAGATTACTTGGTGTAGATGGAAAAGTTGAGACTTTCAAAGCTAGACTTGTTAAAGGTTTTCATCATCGACCAGGCGTGGATAATGATGAAACCTTTTTCCAGTAGCCATGCTTAAGTCTATCCAGATCCTACTTACCACGGCTACATACCATGACTACGATATCTGGTGGTTGGGTACCATGACTGCTTTTCTAAATACTGATTTAGAAGAGAACGTCTATAAGAACACAGCCGAGGTCTTCGTAAACAGTGGGAGCAGCAGAAACGTGTGCAAGTTGCTTTACATAATGAAGCAGGCATCGCGGAGTTGGAACGTCTGTTTTGATGTGATAGTCAAAGTGTTTGACTTCATCAAAATGGTAGACGAACCTTGTATATACAAAAGGGTAGTAGAGAGTAAGGTGGTCATCTTCGTATTGTACGTAAACAACATACTCTTGATAGGAAAAGAGTTTCCTATACTACGATCGATCAATCTCCTATTATCACAAGGATTCTCCAAATAGGATAAAGATGATACCTCCTAAATCCTGAGATTTGGACCTATGAGATAGATCTAAAGGGATATTAGGGTTCTCACTAGGTATAGTGAGATTGTATCAATCGATCCTGGGGAGAATCACTGGAAGTGTTCCAGGGTGATAAAGACGACTGAATGTCAGTCACAGGCATTGTCTTTACCCTCTGTAAAGGGACGGTATGTTGGAAGAGTTCTAAGCAAGATACCGTGGCAAACTAGACGATAAAGGCCGGTAACATCGCTATTAAAGACACTACCAAAGAGGCAGTTTGGGTGTATATTGGTTCATAGGATGAACTAGGTTCCTACCATTGTGTGACAATGGAACTGTGGCTTTGGCCCTGGAACCCTGGTCCCATCAGTGACCCAGACATAATCTAAGGCAGCATCACCTGATCATGGAGATAGTTGATCTCCAGGGTGATCGAGGTTAGGAGAGTAGACTCAGAGGACAAGACGGCGGATCCACTCACGAAGGCCCTTTTCCCAAAGAGAGACTTTTAGGGGATGGTTGAGTATGTGATACTGCAACCACTGCTACAGATGGCCCTAGTGCAAGTGGGAGATTGTTGGTTATATGTATGCCCTAGAGGCCATTACTGTACATTGGATGTATATTGTAGTGGATGCTGGGACATATATAGGTAGGACTTTCTTGCTCGACATGATAGTACGCTATCTGGTTGCTCTTTATCTTAACATGTATACTTTCTGTCTCTCTGATTACATATTGATAAAGCCCTTAGGATGTGTACTCGACTTCCAGGACTGTGATGCAGATCATACTAGTGGGGCCTGGATAGTCCATGAGTACATCCTTGAAATGTTCCTAGTCGAGGGAATATCGAGACGGGGCATCGATATTCCAAAGTAGACTAGCGTATATCTTCTTGACCCATACGATGGGCGATGGATGATCCCATATCCATTGGTGTTTGACATCGGGGATGGTATGCGGGTGCTCGGTGGAGACTGGGTACACTGAATGGACTCGCCGAGAACTCCCAGATGGTATTATACCTCACGTCAGATGGCAGTTCTCTGGTGACACTGGTACAGCTTAGTCTGTTGACCCGAGATCGTCATAGAGTCTTGTGTGTCTCCCACTGTGCTTTGATTTCCACCCTACCATGGCTCTACTGAGTTGTGCAAACAGGTGGTTTTTGGGTACAGTCCCGATTCACATGGAGGCAATGAGCGATAGGAGGGGATTCGTCTCTCCCGGTATTTGGGGGTTGATGTTGTGCTATGCTCGACTGGCCATAACAGGAAATCCCTGGCCAGGGTTGCTGTGATATACTGTTAAGAGTTATCAGTAGTTTCACGAATGTTATGGACCTCAAGTCGGCATGACTTATCGAGCTATTGGGGTCTGACGTTTACCACCCCTAGGCGAGATATGCGACATATCAGACGATCAGACCGGACTGTACGGTAAGTGTTACTGGTTGGATTCACAGGAGTGTGAGCGGGCTTGCTCGTCGATCTTCTGATCGCTCAATACCCGGGTGGCCGTTACGTTTAGCAAACCGCTTGCGGCTTGTGGGTGTTTGATATGATCATCACCTGCTGCCGGCGTATTGACGAGTCTTTAGAGTCCTACACAGAGGTTTCCTAGCTCAAGCGAAACGAAATAGGAGCGCATATGAGATATGTGCGGGACTGAGAATAATGCGTGTATGTGATACTGTATTTTATTCTCGCGATGAATGTATCGATTGGTTATATGCGATATAACCTAGCTATCGAATCAAGGATTGATTCGATAAGCCGATACATTGGATACTAGCCGGTTATATGCGATATAACTGGATCATTGAATCAAGTGTTGATTTAATGATTTAATGTATAATTTTATATTTGATATATCACTTTGCATTGACTAGTATTGGTTCACTTTAAATGGATTTTCTCACTTGGTATGCACAAGTTGTATATGTGATATACTTTTGTGCACAAGATTGTATCATGTTTGATGATACATGCAAGCTAGGGTTTGTGTAAAGAATTGACCATGGTTATATGAATGGTTAGGGTTTCATTTTATTTGCTTATTTATTTATTCATTTATTCTTTATTGAAAGAAATAAAATAGTGGCTAAGTTTGGATAATCTTTGAAGCTTCATGAAGCTTTGAATGGTTGACTATTTTGTTTGTTTCCTTAACCTTAACCATTCACTTTAACCTTAGTTTGTTCTCTACATCTAACCATAGTTGACATTATGATAAGAATGATTTATTTTCTATTTTCATATATGTTATCATAATTCTTTATCATCTTCTTCTTCATCTTCAAGTTGAAGAAAGCTTGCACCTTCAATGGCAACTAGCCAAATCAAGTGAGAAATCCAATTCTAAAGTTTACCCACTTCCTATTTCTTCATCCTCTACCTCTTGCCAAGTTGTATAGGGTGTTTCCTTCACAAGTTTTCATAGCTTGGTGAAGTTGGAGCTTGTTCTTGTGATACCTCGACGTAGATCATCTTCGGCATCGAACCGACGATCAAGCCCGCCCATTCTTCGATGATGCCAATGCTAGAGTCGTGAGATCGATTTGGACAGCGGAGGGAGATCATCGTGGAGCTTAGGAAGTGGTGGACCGGATCTACAAAGGTTGTAGCCCCTTTCCTTTAGATACATTTCCGTTTACTTGCTCGCTTCGCCTATTTATCTAGTTAACGATCCGTTCTAGGTTTTCTCGGCACTAGGAATTTTTGATTTGTGCATGTTTGATCACTTGGGAGACTCCATTAGAGTGCCTAGGAACCCTACACTAAGTACAGTGGGAACATACTCGAGGCGAAGTGACAGTATCAAGTCAGCGGACTAAGCTGTACTCATGTCACCTGGGAACTGATAACTGACGATAAGTATAATACCAACCGGTCAGTTCCCGACGAGTCCTGTCCAGTGTACTCGTAACCCAACGAGCACCCGCATACTATCTCCAGTACGACGTACTGATGGCTGTGGGACAGACCATCTCCCATACTGGGATGAGAAGCGCATACGCTAGTCTACTCCGGAGTATCGATGCCCTGTCTCGATAGTCCTGCGACTAGGGACCTGCATAAGGATGTGCTTATAGATTACCCAGCCCCCACTAGTGTGACTGCCATCACAACGCTGGTAATCAAGCAAAGATCCTAAGGGCTCCACTAATGTGTATAGGTGATATACTAAAATAAACACATGTACACATTGAAGTAGAAACAAACCAAGTAGCATACTACTATTTTGAGCAAGATTGTATATACAAGGTGAATATCCCAAGCTTCCATTAAGTAATATACAAACTAGTATGATACAGTAATGGCCTCTAGGGCATATACACTAACACTTACCAGTCATGTCACAGAGATAAGATGACCATAGCTCTGTTTATTGGAAACAGAGAAAGAGTCAGTGAACTCTTGGGATGATACATATAGATGTATGTAGGTCCCCTGTATATACATACCAGGACCGGTTCTTTGTACTTCATTACATTCTCTGATGATCACTTAAGATTCAGACATATGTTCCTGTTGAAACACAAGTCTGAACCTTTTGAGATATTCATATGAATATAAGTTAGAAGTAAAGAACCAAAACGGGTATAGTATTATGTCCTTTGATGTGATCAAGGAGGAGAATACTTGAGCACGGAATTCTTGGACTTTTCTAAAGGAGAATGAGATTCTCTCTCAGCATTACTCCTCCGTATACACCATAGAACGATGGTATATCGGGGCGGAGCAATCACACCCTATATGATAAGGTGTGCTCTATGATGAGTACTACTGAGTTACCTATTTCCTTTTGGGGGTTATGCACTTGAGAAGCTGCATACCTATTGAATAAAGTTCGAATCAGATCATAGCCTACCACTCCATATAAGATATGGTATGGGAAGAGCCCATGTCTTAAGTTAGTTAAGATTTGGGGTTGACCGGCCTATGTCTGAAAGCAAAATCCGGACAAGCTCGAGGCAAGGTCTGTAATGTAGAACTGGAAAGGTTCCAGCTATACAAACTACAGCAGATGATTTGATAAAACCAAAGGATTCAATAGTTACCAACGAACCTAAGCCTCTCCGCCGATCTAGTAGGGTTTCTCACCCACCTGAGAGATATTTATGTTTCTCTATGACAGTGGGAGCGAGGATTGCATCATGAGATGATGACCCAACTAGTTTCGAGCAGGCCATCGAGAGTAGGGACTCTGTAAGAATGGCTGGATGCTTAGCGATCTGAGATGGAATCCATGTACACCAACAAAGTATGGACTTTGGTTGCTATATCTAAAGGGTTAAATCCCCATCAGGAGCAAGTATATCTTGAGAAGATTACTTGGTGTAGATGGAAAGGTTGAGACTTTCAAAGCTAGACTTGTTAAAGGTTTTCGTCATCGACCAGGCGTGGATAATGATGAAACCTTTTCCAGTGCCTATGCTTAAGTCCATCCAGATCCTACTTGCCACGGCTACATACCATGACTACGATATCTGGCGGTTGGGTGTCATGACTGCTTTTCTAAATGATGTTTTAGAAGAGAGAGTCTATAAGTACACAGTCAGAGGGCTTCGTAAATAGTGGGAGCAGCGGAAACGTGTGCAAGATGCTTTATAGGATAAAGCAGGCATCGCGGAGTTAGAACATCTATTTTGATAAGGTAGTCAAAGAGTTTGACTTCATCAAAATGGTAGATGAGCCTTGTATATACAAAAAAGGTAGTAGAGAGTATGGTGATGATCCTCGTAGAGTACGTGGATGGCATACTCTTGATAGGGAAGGAGTTTCCTATGCTACGCTCGGTCAATCTCCGCTTATCACAAGGATTCTCTATATATGATCATAATGATACCTCCAAAATCCTGGGTTTTGGATCTATGAGATAGATCTAATTGCATATTAGGATACTCACTAGTTGTAGTGAGATGGTATCAATTGGTCCTGGGGAGAATCACTGGAAGGGTTCCAGGGTGATAAGGACGACTGAAAGTCAGTCACAGGCATTGTCTTTACCCTCAGTAAAAGGACGGTATGTTGGAAGAGTTCCAAGCTAGATACCGTGGCATACTAGACGATAAAGGCTGGATACATCGCTACTTAAGATGCTACCAAAGAGGCAGTCTGGATGTATATTAGTTCATGAGATGAACTGCGTTCCTACCATTGTGAGACAATGGAGTTGTGGCTTATGCCGAGGAACGTCCGTCCCATCAGTGATCCAGACATATTCTGAGGCAGTGTCACCTGATCATGGAGATGGTTGATCTCCAAGGGATCAAGGTTAGGAGAGTAGACTCAGAGGACAACACGGCGGATCCACTCACAAAGGCCTTTTCCCAGAGAGAGACTTTTATGGGATGGTTGAGTATGAGATACTACAACCACTGCTATCAGATAGCCCTAGTGCAAGTGGGAGATTGTTAGTTATATGTATACCCTAGAGGCCATTACTATACAAAGGATGTATATTGTAGTGGATGCTTGGACATATATAGGGAGGACTTTCTTGCTCGACATGATAGTATGCTATCTGGTTGCACTTTACCTTAACGTGTACACTGATTGTCTCTCTGTTACATGTTGGTAAAGCCCTTAGGATGTGTACTTGACTACCTAGACTATGATGCGGATCATACTAGTGGGGACATGGTAGTCCATAAGTACATCCTTCAAGGTCCCTAGTCATGGGTGTATCGAGACAGGGCATCGATATACCAGAGTAGACTAGCGTATGCCATCTCGACCCATACAGATGGGCGATGGATGATCCCATATCCATTGGTGTTTGACATCAGAGATGATATACGGGTGCTCAGTGGAGACTGGGTACACTGGACGGACTCGCCGAGAACTCCCAGATGGTATTATACCTTACGTCAGATGGCAGTTCTATGGTGACACTGGTACAGAGTAGTCTGTTGACCCGAGATCATCATAGAGTCTTGTGTGGTTCCCACTGTGCTTTGATTTCCACCTTACCACGTCCAAGAGGGCGTGCAAAACGATGGTTTTTGGGTATAGTCCCGAATCACATGGAGGCAATGAGCGATAGGAGGGGATTCGACTCTCCCGGTATAGGGAGTTGATGTTGCGCTGTGTTCGATTGGCTATAACCGGAAATCCCTGGCCAAGGTTGCTAAGATTTACTGGTAAGTGTTACCAGTAGTTTCTCGAACTGTTATAGACCTCATATCAACATGACTTATCGAGCTATTGGAGTCTGACGTTTACCACCCCTAGGCGAGATATGCGACATATCAAACGATGAGACCGGACTGTACGGTAAGTGTTACTGGTTGGATTCACAGGAGTGTGAGCGGGCTTGCTCGTCGATCTTCTGATCGCTCAATACCCGGGTGTCCGTTACGTTTAGCAGACCGCTTGCGGCTTGTGGGTGTTTGATATGATCATCACCTGCTGCCGGCGTATTGACGAGTCTTTAGAGTCCTACACAGAGGTTTCCTGGCTCAAGCGAAACGAAATAGGAGCGCATATGAGATATGTGCGGGACCGAGAATAATGTGTGTATGTGATACCGTATTCTATTCTCGCGATTTGTATCATCGAACGGTTATATATGATATAACCAGGTTACCGAATCAAGTGTTGATTCGATACATTGATACACTTGATACTAGTCGGTTATATACGACATGACCGGATCATTGAATCAAGTGTTGATTTAATGATTTAATGTATAATTATATATTTGATATATTACTTTACATTAACTAGTATTGGTTCACTCAAGATTGATTTTCTCACTTGAAATGCACAAGTTGTATATGTGATATATTTTTGTGCACTTGTTTGTATCATGTTTGATGATACATGCAAACTTGGGTTTGTGTAAGACTTAAACCATGTTTAGTGAATGGTTAAGGTTTCATTTCACTTATTTATTTATTCATTTGTTTTTGGCAAATAGAAATGGTGACTTTCTTTTGTTGTTTTGCTTGAAGCTTCATGAAGCTTTTCTAGCATCTTTGAAAAGTCTACCATTTTTGTTTTGTCCTTAACCCTAACCATTCAACTAAACCCTAGTTCATTCTCTACACTAAACCATGGTTGCAAATATGATAAGGATCACTTATTTTCTATTTTTCATTATTCTTATCATATTCTTTTTTCTTATTTTTCTTCTTCTTCAACAAGAAGAAAGCTTGCTACCATTAATGGAAACATGAGAAAAAGAGTGAGAAATCCAATTCTAAAGTGAACCCACTTCCTATTTCTTCATCCTCTACTACTTGCCAAGTAGTATAGGGTGTTTTCTTCACAAGTTTCATGACTTGGTGAAGTTGGAGCTTGATCTTGAGTTGCCTCGACGTAGATCATCTTCGGCATCAAAGTTGACGACCTAGCCCGATCATTTCTTCGACGAAACCATTACTAGAGTCTGGGATCCGATGATCGCAGTGGAGGGACGTCAACGCGGAGCTATGGAGGTGGATGACCGGATCTACAAAGGTTGTATTTCCGTTCACTTAGCACTAAAGTAGTTTAGTAGCATTACGTTTCGCCTAAACTCTAGTTAACGATCTAGTATAGGGTTTCTTTGGCACATGAAAAATTATAATTTGGCATGGTTGATGCCTTGTGAGACCTCATTAGTGTGCCTAGGAACCCTACAGCTGGCGCATTGGTGAGTCCGAACGACATCACCAAAAACTCATAATGGCCGTAGCGCGTACGGAAAGCTGTCCTTGGAATGTCCTCCTGTCGAACCCGCAGCTGATGATAGCCCGATCGTAAATCGATCCTCGAAAAGTATCCTGCCCCCCTGAAGCTGGTCGAACAAATCGTCGATACGTGGCAAAGGATATCTGTTCTGCACTGTAACCCTGTTCAGCTGGCGGTAGTCGATACACAGACGCAAACTGCCGTCCTTCTTCTTGACGAACAGGACTGGAGCACCCCAAGGAGAAACACTGGGTCGAATAAGTCCCTTATCCAGCAAATCTTGCAACTGACCCTTCAATTCTCGAAGTTCCACCGGGGCCATCCGATAAGGCGGTATGGAAATAGGCCCCATGCCAGGAACCAAATCAATTCAGAAAGAAATGTCGCGCTCGGGCGGTAGCCCAGGAAGCTCGTCAGGGAACACATCAGGAAACTCGCTAACAACCAGAACCTGATCCAACGGAACCCCTGTAGCTCTAGCATCGCAAACATAGGCGAGAAATCCCTGACATCCCTTCCTCAAAAGCTGTCCAGCGCGAAAAGAAGAAATCACACTGTGAAGGGCGGCACCACGGTCCCCCAACACAACAAAAACCGACTCGTCGGGAAAACAAAATCTAACTGTCTTCTCACGGCAGTCCACAGAAGCATAGCACGTGGCTAACCAATCCATGCCCAAAAGAACGTCGAAGTCCAACATCTCAAGAAAGATCAAGTCGACAGGCAACTCTCTCTCGCCAATACAGACGGTACAGGATCGGAACACGTGCCTAGCAACAAACGACTCTCCCACAGGAGTGGTCACAATAAGCGGCTGATCAAGCAAACCGGACTCTCTACTCAAACTCGGCACAAAGTGTGTGGATACGTACGAGTGCGTGGATCCGGGATCGAACAACACGTATGCATCACTAGAACATACTGGAAGGATACCTGAGACCACCGCATTGGACGCCTGCGCGTCCTGATGCGTCAAAGCAAAAAATCGCGCCTGTCCGCCACCTGTGACAGACTGCCCTCTGCCTCGGTCATCCCGTCCTCTCTGAGCAACTCCTCCACGCCCATGACCTCTCTGTGTATGAGTCTGACGCGGAGTAACAGTAGGAACAACAGGCAACGCCCTCTGGGGTGGTGAAGACGGTAAGGTGATGTGCGGTGCTGCTGTCTCCCTCCGGTGTATCTTAGGACAATCTCTAACGAGGTGGAGTAGACTGCCGCATCTATAGCAACCTCGCGTCGACTGCTGACTCTCCCGTGGATACGAACTAAACATCTGACCTCGTCCCGAATCTCTGCCACTCCTCATACCTGAACGATACCTGTCGCGGTGTCTGAATGTCTGTCTCCGTGCTGATATACCAGTACTAACTCTCTTCGGCTCTGGAACTACCGAAGTCTCAGCAAGGCGCTCTTCGACTAACAGGGCTGCGTCTACTGCTGCTGCATATGTCTCGTAATGATGCGCGCTGATCGCAAGGAACAGTGGTGTAAGCAAGCCTCGGACAAATCTCTTGACTCGCAACTCCTCAGTAGCCACTAAATACAGGGCATAGATAGATAGCTCTATGAACAGCACATCATACTCTGCCACTGACATCTCCGGAGTCTGGCGTAAAGACTCGAACCTGCATGCTCTAGCATCTCTGACGCTCAGTGGAAGGAAGCGGGCAAGGAATAGTGCCACAAACTCTATCCAGGTCATAGGAGGAAGACCTGCTGCTCTACCCTTCTCGACTGATTCGCACCATTTCTGCGCAAGACCTTCCAAGCGAAAGCTCGCGAACTCAACCCATCTCGCATCTGCGCATCTGAGGGAACGGCATATTCGAGCCATCCTATCAATGAAAGACTGTGGGTCCTCGGATGCATCGGTGCCTGTGAAGACCGGAGGCTTCAGCCTCATAAACTCTGATAGCGATACGGAGATGACTTCTGTAGCTGTTGGGACAACTGCCTGTGCTGTGGGTATCACCGCGGTCTCTGCAACGGGTGGAACTACCTCTGGTCGCTGCGCTCGAAGTGTCTCAACTAGAGATCCCATCATCTGGCGCATCTCCTCCATACTGGATCCCTCCGTCTGGCGCATCTCCTGCATACCAGCTCCTAACGTGGCAATCTGATCTGTCACTGGAGGAACAGCCTGCTCAGGCACAACCGGTGTACTACCCGGATCAGTCCTCGTCTCAGACGAGTCAACTCGAATCTCGGCCCTCGCGGCCGCTCTCTGCGCCCTCGTAGTCTTTGGCGGCATAATGGCTGAAAGGAAAATAGGATTCGATAAGGATGCAGAAATCGAATCGCAAGAATGCATATACTCAAGAAGGAATTTAAATCAATAAGTCCTAAGGTCGCTTTGGCGGAGTACTGTGTCGTGAGTATGCCGCGGAACATACGCACGCTACGCCACTCTGCTTCAGCTACCTACTCCATCATACCAGAGTCATCCTACACTCCGAAAGGTAAAACCTACGCTCTGATACCAACATTTTCACGACCCGAATATTTCGACTCGTGACCGGCACTTAACCACGCAACGTCTACAGGCGTAACGCGACTAAGTAAGCCGAACCCAGAAATCAAAACCCTTTAAAAGTAGTGTGTTGAAAACATTCAATTAAAACATTTAGAAAACCTTAAATAGTTCAATAAAGTTCTTTTAAAGTTAAGTCATCATTTAAATAATTTTGGCAGCATTTCCTTTGTAAAAGTAACCCCGAAATCGGGTACAAACAGGATATAAGTGAAAATGATATATAAGGAAATAAAGCATTCCCAAACGGGAGCAATCATGCCCAACGGCGGAAACCATCATCGCAAGTGTAATATACGACGCCATAGCGAAGAAATGAGCGATAAGTAAACATCACAGAATAATAACTGCAAATAAACAGTCGGCTCCCACGAGCTCGACACCAGAATACAAATAATATATATCATCGTCCTCACACTGTCTCTAAGTCCAGTACATAAATGGTAGACGGAGAATACTAGATACAAAAGTGTGTACAATAAAAGTAACCAGATACCACAACCCACCAAATAGAAAAATAGCTCTCGCACCAACTGTAGTGGTATCTGTAGCCAAAAGATGCAAAAAGACAGCCTGCCGCGACTACACCAATGGGCAACCTGCAAATACTGTGGCACAACGGGGGTGAGTTGCCAACTCGTGAATAGAGATAACATATAAAGGTAATCGCGAGCATGCAAGTACTGCGCTACTCTATCATATGCCAGCAGGTAAATCTATATGCGACAAGCAGTAGGTGCAATAATCATGCAAATGCTCTGTCAGGTAAAATAACTACAGAATGAGATACATGATAATCAATGCTGAGCATGGGATAAACAACATCTACACGGAATATCAACGTGGAAAAATAATCGGTGCCCAAAACTGCACCCAAATCCCAAATAAACTCAAGCGCCGGCACTCTCTTCGGCCCTCAAATCCTGTAAATCTCTGAGAATCACGAAAGCCCAACATCGGCACTCAAAATATCATAAAATACTTGTGTCCAGCATCGACACGCAAATCCTCATATATCGGGCTCCGTATGTCCGGATCAGCCCACGGGCTCCGTCTGCGGTATCGGCCCTCGGCCCCGGCAGTACGGATCATCCCGCAATCCATCTCTCGACTCTGGTCAGTATCCTCCGGATAACCACCAGGTCCAACCAGTCACCGGTAGGTACTCGCCCACCTCCAGGCTCAATCGGCAAAATCCATCGATCATCTTGCCAAGGGGAACCATACCGGGTCCACCACGAACCCGCAAACGGATCATCCACTCCTCGAATCGGGTTTCAAGCACACGTCTCAGCACCGAGAAAACGCGTGGTGGACGCACCAAAATATCATATCACGAAAAACCGGGTTTTCAAATAGTGCATCTTTTCTTAAATAATTTCACGGTCCTCAAAACCAGAAATCACATGAAAATCCAACACCAATGAGTAAATCAAATGCGAGGTACTATGTACATCAAGCCATAATATAGGTGCAAGGGAGATACCGCTTTCTAAAATAGTTCAGGTTTCCAAAGACATCATGCGGCTCCCAATCTCGATGAAAATCATATCAAATCATAGGTGAAAGGAACTGCAGTATAATGATCATGGCAGTTCTACAGTGAGTGAGTCATGGCAATTACTAACGGTGTGTGTGTAACATGCAGATTAGTGCTCGTGCAACATGAACCGTTAGTAATAGTGCGGTGTTCTAACAATTCTAAGTTTACCTACATATAGCAGGGAATGCAGTATGCAACAACAGTATCCATGAACAGTCAATGTAGGTAAATGCAATATGTAGCCATAAGGTCCTATCAGCCCTGACGCATAACGCCATGCGGGCGATATCCCCGTAGATGTTAAATCTACTCACCGTAGTCTCGCGCTAGGTGTAGCCGACGACTTGTTTCCCCTTCTTCGCCGCGTCCGTCTCACTCGCCTGCGAACCTAGAATTACATAATATATCACACATAATCTCAAATCTACAAAAACACGATATTAAGGTCAAACTAGAAACCCGCGTCGCAAACCAAGCGCACGTATGCACGATATGCTAAAACGTGTGATTATGCGCCTGAAGCTAACCCGACGCGTCGCGATACGCAGAAACCCCAAACCCACACACGTATCACGTGTGTCGCGAAGATTTAAAATACGAGAAATAGGTTTTTAACTCCAGATTTTTATACAGAATTGATATTACAAAAATATATATACCAATGATCATAAAATAGTAGCAGACTCCTGCTGCCCAAGCCCCAACCCCCAACTCACCCATCTGGCCGCAGACTCCTGCTGCCCAAGCCCCAACCCCCAACTCACCCATCTGGCCGCAATTTGCGGCCAGAATTCTTTTTCCGGCGGCCTGGGTAGGGAAGTGGGTCCCCGGGTTTGGTGTGTGCACTCCATACATACTGTGTATGCCCCAGTAATTACAATTTTAATTTACAGAAACT
Source organism: Agapanthus africanus (assembly GCA_030015575.1). Taxonomy (NCBI): domain Eukaryota; kingdom Viridiplantae; phylum Streptophyta; class Magnoliopsida; order Asparagales; family Amaryllidaceae; genus Agapanthus; species Agapanthus africanus. The sequence continues at coordinate 515,990,726 of CM057344.1, forward strand.
CGGGTTGCAGCAGATTCCTCATAGCTCAAATTCAAGTTAAAAATCACACTTTTTCACTAAAATGATACTTTAGGGTATTTTTCTGAAATCTGAAACAAACACAAGTCTAAAATCACACTAATATCACATTACCAAGCTAATCAAGCCTAAAAAAGCTAATCTTTAACATAACCTCACTAAAACCCCTTATATAGCACAAAACATGCATAAAAAGGTGAAATTTGCTAAAATACAACAAGTTATGAAATGGGATGTTAAACATAAGTGTAATACCTTCAAAAGACTTTAGAAAAACCCAAAAGTTCTAGCTCTAGCCTCAAGTGCACTGATTTGCTCCAAACACCTCAAAAGAGCCACTAAATCAAGGTTTGTGTGAAGGAATTATGAGGTTTTTGTGTAGGGTTTGAATGAGGGTCTAAAGAGAAATGAAAAGAGAAGAGAAAATGGAGAAAGATGAGGGTTTTTCTGCAGCTCCCCTGCAGGAAATCTGAAAGGGGAAGGAAAGAGAAAAGAGAGGGGATAATGGTCAAACAAAAGTCCAATTTCTCTACCTAACCACCATACCTTCATTTTCTATTCAAAATTTGAGTTATTAAAAAGGGTTACCTAGTTAAAATGGGTGGGGGATAATTACAACCATGCAAGGAATGAAAAGGGTTAACATGTTACACTTTTAACCAAGTCACAAAATTGGCTAAGTGTGCATGTGTTCATTAACACAAAGGATTCCAATTAGGGTAAACATGATATAAATACAATTAATAACCCTACATATATATATAAATATATATATATAAACACGCACAATTGCTAATTAACGCGAAAATATTCTAAACGAATTTTCAAGGCGTTACAATTTTGACCTCTGTCAAGGGTACGTGCGGGTGGGTCTAAGTTAATCAAGGACAATGACAGGTTGAACTTGACTTGCGACTTATGATATGTTGACCTCTGTCAAAGTCATAAGCCGCTTGGGGTAAAAATCACATCGGGGGTTTCTAAAGAAACTGAAACTTGCCAGGCATGCGCATACCTTCTAGAGTGTGGTGACTTGAGTGGATTCCATCAAGTTATCATGCGATGATAGTTGGATCCCGATTCCCACTGATGAGTTGGTTTACTTCTCGGGTGATTTTAGATGATCCCGACTAATTCTTCTTTTGGATTTGGAGGAGAATTTGAGGATACAGTGGGAGACATCCTGATTAGATAAAGTGATTGACCATCTGATCTAGGTTAAAGTGCACGCTGAGTGTTTTTTTCTCTCTCTTTGGCAGTGACCATGGCCCGACCCTAGACTATAACTCAGTAACCTAGTCAACCGAACTTTCTTAAAACGCTGGCTTTTGGATTGTCAGAGTTGCATACCTCATTGCCACTCCTATTTTTACCCTTTGCTTTTCTCCAGAACATTCTGTATCACTACGAAGATCCCATTTTCATTGGATATGACCATCGTATAGTTACATACGAACTCGAAGAAACTTGTTTCAGATTCGAGGATGGTTTCCGATTCTAGAGAAATTGAATAGGGCTATTCAGTTGTCTTTTCCTTTTACCTTCTCTCAGATTACAAGAGCTCCTAGGATTAGGAGAGGGTACACCTATTGCGCTTATTGGATAGTCTTCTTCCAAACCATAGGCAGGTGCCGAAAGGTGGGGAAGGAAGAAAACCAATCAGCCTAAGTGTAGTGTACAGAAGGTAATAAGTAAAGACAAATAAAGGGATCAGAAAGAGGGCAGAGTAAATTGTAACTGCTATCATTCACGACCAAACCACGTATTTCATCGCCACTCCTACTTCACCTTTGTATTTCTCCAAAACACCCCGTATCACTACGAAGTTCCACAGTTATTGGATAATCCATTGTATGGTTATATACGAACTCGAAAGAACTTGTTCTAGTTCGAGGATGGATTCTGGTTCAGGAGAAATAGAATAAGAATTATTCAGTTGTCTTTTATCTTTACCTTCTCTCAGGTTGCGAGTACTCCTAGGATTAGGAGGGTACACCTATTACGCTTATTGGATAGTCTTCTTCCAAACCATAGAATGGTGCCGAACGGTTGGGAAGGAAGAAAACCATTTATCCTGGGGGCGGTGTACAGAAGGTAATGAGTAAAGACAAATAAAAGGGATTTGGAGAGATGGCAAGGAAATATACGGTTACAGTCGTGAATCGGATAGTGGAAGAGGCATTACTAGGAATACCCGGCTACCCTTTCGAAATATCTTCATGTTTCGGTTTCACTGTGCGTTGTTAATGGAAAACTGTTTTCCCAATTAGATCCTTGCTCCAGGATATGTATTTACCAGGTTTGATTCTCACATCTGTATAGTTTTACAGATGATGAGTGGGAGTAAGTTATTAGGAATTAGGTGATCATCATCATTATATCAGAATTCGTTGTAATTGGTGATATTTGAGGAAATCACCTGGGGTTTTGCTTGAAGGAAAATATTTGGTTTTAAATATCCGTTGTTATGCACCAGTTTCAAATTGATATATTTGTACGTTTATTTTATAAAGTGAGATATAACTTTTTGAAATTATGTCCATGACATTTACCTATATCAGTTGATGGTTAGATAAAGAGCATTAAACAGCGGTGTAATTCTTCTTGACCATAGTACAGTTTTCAACCTACGACGTACAGGATTTGAGTTATTCAATGTAATGACCCCAAAATCTTTATACATTTGTATTATCCCTCTTCAATAATATACCGTATTTATTTGTACTTGGTATTTTCCTTTTTCTATTAAATTTATTATTATTTTATTCCTCAATCTATTATGTATTTTTTTTTTCTAGGTACAATTTCTTTTTCTTATATTTAAGTTTTTAACTTCTCATTCTTATTTTTCCTTTCATAAATATTTAACCCAAATCCATTATTCTTATTCTCTACAGCCCATCTAAAAAGCCCATTTTCTTTTTAAGCAACATCATATATTTAATTCTAATTAAATATATGCATGAACAATCTTATAGCTCATTGGTTAAGCCCTTGCATTGTTATTCCATAAGTCACATGTTCAAATCCCCATTCTTGCAATTATTTTTTTATCATTTTTTATTCTTCTCATAACCTACAAATGAGACCTTTCATTTCCAAAATGAATGGTGACCTTTCATTTCTCTTTTAATTTTCATGTTAAATGCATATATTATTATTCACCATTACAACATCTTTATTTGTCCTCCTCTATCTTTTCCTTCCTCATATTTTTCTATCTCTCACTTCTTTCTCTTCACCAAGATGACAAGAAGAAGAACATGAAGAAGTCTTCAAGAAGGTCTCGCTAGTAACGCGAGGCTATCGGCGGATAGACAAGCCCGGTGACAATACCGGCTTGTGCATGTAAGTCCCTTCTCTCTCCTTTCCCCTCACCTCTATTTTTTCCTCTTGTCATGCATCGTGAACCCCCTATTCTTTTCATATCATAATCCATAAGAGAAGACACACATAAACATATACATATACATATACATAAGTTTAGATATATATGATTCTATATGGTTTAATAATATCTTATTATCTCTTGTTCAAATTAAAGTATTTTTAATTCTTTCATCATGATTATGAATGTTTATTACAAGTTGTGAGAACATAGATTTCAATCCATAATATATCTACGATATCTCATGGAATCGGTTTGGTTATTAAAAGAAAGGATAAAGCTTGCATAAAAATACTAGTTAATCTTTTTGCCGATTTTAGTATACACATCAATACCTTTAGGTTTAAAATAATTTTTAGAAATTAATTTTTACTTCTGAAAATTTCATGGAATTTACATATGATAGATTATATTATTTTATACATGCTGTAAAAATTTTAGATCGATCCGCATAACGGTTTATGAATTACATCGTATTTATTCACTGATCGTAAAACAGAAAACTGCAGTTATCGGTCAATTTCTACGACATATAACTTGGTATACCGGTATCCAAATTGAGCAAACTCATGTGTTTTTGATATCTACATCGAATGAACTAGATTTTATTATTTTTATATTTTTACTAAAAACCGACGTAAAATATAGAAAACTGTGTTACAATATTAAGTGACGGATCTGGACAGAATCTGTTCCGATTCGCACACTGTTTTTAATTTGGACATAACTCGAACACCCGACTTCCGTTTGTGACAAAATTTAGATGTGTAGATGCACCATTGATAGAAATATAATTTTATGTATATTATATTACTTAGTAATGCATGAAACAACCTGATATAGGCTTTGCAATATAACATATAGTTGCTGTCCAGAAATCTGAATTTCTGTTTTAAACGCTGATATTAAAATGATCATAACTAGAGCTTCAGAAATCCAAATCATATGAATCTTGGTGTTTTCGATAAGTACATCGAAATACCTACAATTTTCTAATAATTTTCGTAACCTGAAACCCGATATAAATTAACTAAAACTGCGTTTTAAAAATATGTGACGGTGCTGAATAGATTCTGATCTGTTTTGCGCGACGATACGAAAACATATATATCTCTCAAACCGGTAGTCGTATTTAGGTGAAAGTGGAACTCACGCATGCAAAACATTTAGAGCCATATTTCTGTTTATATTCCGCATTCGTTCAACTTGATTAATTAGTCGTACATAATATTTCTTTACAGCATTGTTTATGGTAGTTACCCGAATAATATACTTGACTCATTTCATGTTATTCGAACATGTATACATATTTATCTTGATCATTAAATTGTTGTATGTACATAAAGACGATAATTAAATACTTGAGTTGTATTTTGAAAAATATACAATACTATTTTTACAATAAACCCCCTCAAGTTTTATAAATTACAATAAGGCCCCTAACAATTATTGAACTTCAACTCACTTTCTTTTAGTCTGACTCGGGTTAGAGTCTGACTATTTCTGACTTGAAAATGATTCAAGTCAATCTATATTCTTTCATATTCCAACCCAAGGTGAACACATGAATCCCTGAATCCAGTTAACAATCTATATAACTTGACTGAACCGAACCATGGATATTCTTTTTACATGTTTCGCAGTATTCCATTTACATGACTCTACGGTTATAACCGTTTCCTGATATCATGGTTTCGGTCAGTCAGTTAATCACTCATACAATCAACACAATTTTACAAGAAAACAATACAAACAAGACATCGCGGGGTTTAAGGGGTAGACTGGTACGGAATATGTTAAAGGTGGCACGAGGTGGTCACTTAAGACGTAATTACATCCATGCCGTTGTTCCGTGGTATTATCGACGGAGCCTTGTACTACAGTTACCAAAGTCCCCGGTGTAAGTGGGACTCCCCTCGTATACACTGGCATCTTCTGTACCAGGCTACAAACAACAGCGTTAATACAACATTACAATATTATAATACAACATTAAAAGTTACACTCTCCCTCTCTTACTCTCTGTCTATTTCTCTCTTATCTTTGGGACTTACCGAGCGACCTGTTCGCTGACGACATTCTGTTTCTCTCTTCTTTGAATGTCGTCAGGTGATTTGGACCCGGCAGAGATTGAGCCATCGCAAGAAGACTTGGAGCAGTTTACTGAAGACCCTGCACTGTAGTTTCATTGTACACTTTTCCTTTCTGTACTTTTCATTTCCTGTTATGCCACTGTTTAGGCATCTTTTATTTCAGTTGTATTTCCTTTCATGTATTGTACAAAGAATGTTAATAAATAAAAGTTGCTGTTATTTCAATATCATTTGTCTCTTGTGATTATTTTATATTGCTTAGCTACGCTTAGCGTATGTACTTCTGAGTACATACGTAGCGGACCTCGTCGCGTCCACTTCGCCGTACACTGGGAAGCGGGGCGTGACATTCAACTCAGGGGACTTATACAAAATATTGTATGCTGTCCAGTAACCATTAGGACAAAGGGGTTGGTCCTCATACTATATTCTATTTACTTGTGACTTCTCAAGTTTTAAACAAGTGTTTCGTAGAAATACAAGGTCCAAGTTTGAGAAGTTATAGGTACAAGAATAAATTAGAGAACCATGTGTTGCAAGTATCAGGATTCTTCAAGGTGATCGAAGAAGTAGATACATGTGTTTGGTATTCGGTTGATAGTAATAGTTTTGAGAACTTGCTTCTCTTTCAGATTACTTATATATGGATGTACTCCTAAGTTGAGTAATGTTGATCGGCCTCTCTCCATTTGGATGACATGCACTAGAGACAGCTGCATAATTTGAATCTGGTTCCAATTAAATCAGTGTCTCTGTTTCTATATTATATATAGAATGGTTCATATCTTAACGGTATTAAGATATATGGAGTTGTCCGGCTTATGCTTAAAACCAGAATCTGGATAACTCAAGGCACGTTTCAGTAATGGCAATTTGTGGGTTATCCCGGGCTATGACGAGGGTTAACTTTCTACCATCTGGAAGATCAATAGTGATATTGTTCTTGACTCGCCACAGTTTTAGTAAAATTGATTTTTTTTCAGAAAACAGTAGTATGAGTATGGTAAAACTGGAAGTGATTCCAGAACCACAAACGATTACTGAAAATTTAATTGAACCTAAAGATTCAATCAGGATTGATATTCCATTAGCCACTCCGCAGATATGGTGGGTAACCTCAGGCACCCGAGAGGTACTTCGGTATCCTCAAGGACGGTGACAGGGAGGTTCTTATTTACCCAGACTTGCCATTACTGATGTTCTAGACTATGGACCCGGCAGGAGGATGAGTATAGCGTCGTTCTAAACTAGTATTAGAAGTGAACGTGTATATGACTCTACCAGAGGGTTGTTGTAGTCAGTGGGAGCAGCAGAAGCATAGTGAACAAGTAGCTTGTGTCTATTTATAGACTAAAGCAGGTATAGCGGAGATAGATCATCTATTTTTGATGTGACAGTTATGGGCTTTGACTTCATCAGAATAGGATATGGATCTATTAAGAAGGTAGTAGGGTATGATGTCCTGGTATTTGGATGACATACACTTTGTAGGAAGTGAAATTCCTATACTACGATCGGTTATACTGTGGTTGTCACACGGTAGTTTCTCCACATAGGATATGGATATTATATTAGGCATTCTGGTTACTAGATCTAAGGTTTTAGATCTAGATTTGGGTAGTTTCCCAATCTGGGTATTTAGACAATATTCTAAAGGTTTTTTAGAACGGAAGACTCCTGGCATGGTGGTGTACCTGCAGGTGATGGAGTCACCCTCTCTAAAGATGTCTTACAGACTAAAAGGGGGAGGGATGTGCATGATTGGCATATCACTTGCTTAGGCAATTGAGTCGATCATGAGATGTCAAGTACCACACCAGATATTGTTTTTGCACTAAATGCAATAAGTTGATAAATTGCGGAATCACCTTCTTTGCCTTCTTGCTCTTCTCCTTCTGCTGCTTTGGATGCTTTATTAATCCAATCCTAGAGAAACGTTCGGAAGCAGCTTATGAACATAAGTGGATGTTCTATGGATTTGGTAACGACAGCCTCCTTCGGGAGACCGTTATCATTCCAGTCTTCCAAGGTGACCTGGATGACAGAGTGACTGTCAGAGTTATAGTTTTCACTCTTGACGAGGGGCAGTAGTTTGGACAGATGGTCCAATCGGATACTGAGAGAGGCGTGGCGCAGGATACTGATTAAATTCAGTGGACGATATAGTCTAAGAAGTTTGCTGGATTTGGAATTAATTTGTGAACTATGTCCCATCAGATATCCAGACATATTCTAAGACAGGTATTGCTCATTTCGGGAGATAGCTTTCTCCATGAACTTGAGATAAAGAGAGACATAAAAAGAAACATCCGAGCGGATCCACTCATTGAGGCTATTTCTCGAACGCAATAGTTTCACAAACGAGCTTTGTGAAACTGATTAGTAGAGAAGTTGGGTATTCGGTATCACACGGGCTGTGAGTATGTGACACCGCAATAATTAGCTTTAAGTGCAAGTGGGAGATTGTTGGCTATAGTGCCCTCAAGTCAATTATTGGATCGCAGACACGTGATTGCAATGATTGAGGGAGGACCTATACCGGTAGAACAGTCTTACTCGAGATGATAGTATGCTATCTGGTTTGTCTTTATCATCGTGTACATGCTTCAGGTGACATTACAGTTTACTATTACATGTTGATAAAGCCCATAGGATTCTTTCTTGACTACCAGCGGTATGATGGCGATCATATACGTGAGAGTTGGGTAGTCTATACGCACATCCTTAAAGTGTCCCTGGTCGTGGGAGTTTCGAGACTGAGCATCGATACTCCATGAGTAGACTAGTGTATACGGATCGAGACCTCGACGAGGGGCGATGGCCGGTCTCACAAGCCATTGGTGTCAGTTGGTTCACCTAAGATAGTATGCATGTGCTCATTGGGTTATGAGTACACCGGACGGACTCGCCGGGAACATGCTAGTTGGTATTATACCTATTGTCAGATAGAAGTTCCCAGGTAACATGTGTACAGGTTAGTCTATCGACCTGAGATCGTCATTTTTCTCGTGTGAGTCCCCACTATGCTTTGATTACTACCCTACCACGGCTCAAAGGAGTCGTGCAAACAGGTTTTAGTTGGGTACAGTCCCGAGCCACATGGAGGCAGTGAGCGGATCGTCAGGGGATTCGTCTCTCCCGGTATTGGGGGTAGAGGTCGCGATGTGCATAGGTAGCCATCACCAGAAATCCTTGGCCAAAGTAGTCGAGAATTGCTGATTCGGATCAGTAGTTCCTTTGGTAGTGATGGATTTCATGCCGACACTAAATATCGCGTTATTTGGGGTTTGACTTTATCCACCCCCCTAGACTCGATATGTGATACTCATAGACGAACAGACCGGATTGTACGGATATTGTCACTGTCAGGCTCAGTAAGGTTTCAGGATGAGTTCGCTCGTCGGCCTCCCTTTCGCTCAATACCTGGGTAGCCGTTACGTACAGCTAGTGCCACTGACGTGCTTGTGGTTAAACCCACTGTCAGCGTATTGAAGAGTCTTTAGAGTCCCACACAGAGGATTTCCCTGGCTCGGGCGAAACGTTGTAGAGGCCGTATGGTTTTATGGCAGGGTTCGATCATATACGTGCACATGATCGGACGGATCATACTAGTAGGCTTTGGTTTAAGCCGGATCCTAGTATTAAATTGTTGGATTACTTTCGTCTCGTAGTATTCATATTCAGTCGGAATACGAATGCGGGTATGTATATACGGATGAGGGGTATTCTTGTAATTCGTTACAAGATTACTTTAGTTGATGCCATTTCTTTTTTGGATTAAAACATTTTGGTTTAAATGTTTTATGGTGGAAATTGTGGCTCATTCTAGGCATGACATGTCTTTTGTCATGGCTAAGATATTTGTGAGTGAACTAAGATATTTGTTGTGAGTGTGTGAGTGTAGAGATTTTGTGTGTGTGTGTGTGGCTCATTTTCTCACTACAATATATCAGAACACTCACTTTATTAATTTTGGGCAGCCAACTCTTTTCCTTGGGCTAGGCTTGCTCACTTGATATTTTCTTGAGCTCACACCTTTCACCATGGGCATCTTCTTCAACCTCCACCCATACACTCTCATGAGTAGAGAATTTTTGGGTATTTTGAGACAAAGTATTCACACACTATCTCTATTTCATCTTGGGCACTTAGACTAGCAAACTAGTTGCTCGAGTTGCTTCGGTTTTTGAAGCGGGAGCCTTATAAAGAATCCTCGACGTGGATCGTCTTTGACGAGAGAGACCGGAGAGCGAACTTGTTCAGGGCAGCCGCGTAAGCATGGGACAGAGATTGAAGACCGAAGGACACGGATCGATCGGTATAATCTCTTAAACCACTTTACAGTTAACTAGTATAAGGTTAATGGCACGATCCAGAAATCGGGTTACGTTAGCGCCAAGTTTTAAAAGTTTTTGTTCCGTATTTGGTCACGGATTGATGGCCGGGACGCTGCCGTAACCCAATATATATATATATATATATATATATATATATATATATATATATATATATATATATATAAAGCAAACCAGATAACATATTATCATCTCCAGCAAGAATGTTCTATCCATATAGGTCCATGTACAATTACAATAATTACCTTCAGGGCACCTATATCTAACACATTATAATCTTATGCACCAACTTCAATCTTATATGTATGGGTGCATTTACCGAAGTCTTTTCAAGAGAAAAAGAAATAATCGCTTGTGTAACAGCTATATATTTCTTTTCGAAACCCTAAAAACACAGAAATATAGTGATGGGAATCATAGCAGATGCATGATCAATTTCGGTCAGTGGTGACAGAATAAAGACAACGATATTCAATTGATGAATCCAACTTAATAACATATGAAAACCATTATACAATTAAAAAACTAAATAACAAACTTTAAAATAATTTATTACTGTAATTCGGAATTTTCTATATTGTAAGAACATATTGAAAACTCATACCATTTAAATAGACTGTAATCTGATTTTGTGCATATGTATTTTTTTTATTAATAGACTGAAATGTGATGCAAGGGGTGTTTTAATCTCAGGCCTTGTGTCATGTGCATTCCGCCGTTGCACGAATCACGAAGTCCTGCTCATGGTGTGCCTACGTGGCTGCGTGGCAGTGCTCCTCATAGGAGGAGAAGCTGTGACCTTAGCCTAAGACCCCCCACGATCCGTTGCATGAAACGCGTGATCAGTGTAGCAGCAGCTTCTGCTACAAGCCAATCAGAATATTGCTGACGTGGCATAACTGTCTCCTCCCCTGTAAGTTAACTGAGGCGAATCTTCTCATTTGATCCCCACTCTCTCTCTCTCTCTCTCATAACTCTCTCACTCCACTCTCAACGCTTCGTCTTCTTCCTCAAATCCCAACTCCAACCACAATGAATCCTGATCCGATCCCTGCACGATCCATCGCCGGAGCGAAGCGCCCCCTGGAGGCGGCCTCCACCGCCAAGCGCCTCCGCTCCAAGATCCCTCGCCGGGGACGCTTACCTCTGCTTCAGATCGTCGCCGGGGTCTCCAATTCCGAGCTCCATCCCGACCTCGAAGAAGAATCGTCTTCTTCTTGCTTGAAGAGCGAGGTTACCTTCGACTCCGACCTCTGCCTCGCTGGATCTGAGGCGGTGAAGCGCCCGAAGAGCAAGAAGCCGATCATTGAGCAGAGCTCTGGCGATGAGTTTCGCAGGATCACTAGATCCTACTCGAAGAAGAAGGAGCTGCTGAGATCGGAAGTCAGCGAAGGCGCCAATTCCGCTTCCGAGATCCAAATCTCGGAGGTTTCTCAGCTCACCGGAGGGTTTTTAGATGGAAATTCGAATTTTCCGACGATCTCTGATTCCTCTTGTCTCGAATCGATTTCTGAAGCTAAATCGAAGAGATTCTCTGTTCCAGAGGTGGATCGAGGCAGCATCCTTCAGATCGCGGGCGATCTCTCTGTCGGAAATGGAGCAGCGCACGATTTCGAGCTCGATTCTGATCTCGCGTGCTCAGAGCAGCTCTCTGATGGAGATGACGAGTTCTCTGAGTACTCGACTTGTAATGAGGTGACGGTATCAGAAATCGAATCTGATCTGTTCTATGTTGGCTCCGAGAGAGACACTTCCGATTACTCAGTCTCCGATCTCTTCGATTCTGGCGGGGATTTCTCTGAGAGATCAAGTGAGAACTATGTTCCATCTGCTGCTTTCTCTCTTTTCCTTCGATTGGCGAAGCAGCTCGTGAGATCAAGCGCAAATGAGAAAGCAGGAGCGATACAAATCGACAGTTCACAGGAATTCACTGTAATTACTTTCAGATCCTTTTTCCATTCGACTTGAATAAGTTTATAATTGTTGATTAATTTGTTTTGCTCTTGTTTAATTTAGGTCCTGAGGTTTGATGAAGAGAATGATGAGGAGAGCTACAGTAATATTCGAAGAAGAGAGAGGAGTGAGGTTGTGCTTCTGGATTTCGATGAGGAGTACAGTTCGCAGACTGACTGCGGCGATTTGATCCTTGAGCAGCGGTTGCTGATGGTCAATTGGATGGTGGAGGTGAGGCTTCCTTGTCTCTAGCTCCCCGCTACCCTTTTTACGCTTAACCGCCGCTCTAAATTTGGTCTAGTGTTCCGCTGGAACAAGTTAATTTGAGAAGCAATCCTAAACATGAGCTCATTTTTGCACCGTTGAATTCAACCGAAACGTGCTGTGAGCTCGATATCTTAATCTGTTCCCGCGGTACTGTAGACCCTGTCACCCTGAGAGCAAAGTATTGTGGACCCCACGTGCTCCTTAGCCTAACGGCCTCCGAGTGGCTTTTCTCTATTGGTTCTGATGTATCGCAGGAACTGTTTAAGATCAGGGTTCATATTTCATATTCCGTTTATTTTTTATTTTAATTTTTAATGCCACCTGATATATTAGTGGTTTCTTGGGGAAAAAGTACAGTAGGGACTTTTTTGGTTTTCTGCTGTAAGCTAGTAATAATCGAGAACCTCTCCCGTTTGCAGTTGGCCTAAAAAAGAAAAAATAAGTTCCATCTAAAAAGAACTTTTACTGCGTGACTAAAATGCACTTGGCAGCAATTATTCTCAATAGACTGGCAAGGGCCTGTTTGGGAATAAAGTTGAGTTTTGTAAACTATGGTTTCATAAAGTTAGCAAAAGTTCAACCCAAAATGCTAACTTTGGTTTGTTTGGCAACCATTTTGGAGTTGAGATAACTGCAGTTTTTCAGCCTTAAGATGCAGTTATCTCAACTCCAATCTGATCAAATTTTAAAACTCCATTTTTGGAGTTTGGGGCTTGCAACCCATAGTTTTCATGCCTCCTGTCTCCATTTTAAAATAAACATCCTAACTTTGTATCCAAACAGGACTTAATTGGATTCTTAGGATTGTGAATCTGATGAAGAGTCGTATATCCTTAGGTTGCAATATATATCTGATGCCTGGAATTTAATTCGTGAGGTGGCTCGCTTTTGAAAATTAACGACTTATTTGTTGTAATTGAGTGGCAGCATTCGCAGGAGATGAAGCTTCATCACGAGACTCTGTTTTTGGGAGTGAGCCTGATGGACAGATTCCTGAGCAGAGGGTACTTCCAGAGTGAAAGGATTCTTCAGTTACTCGGTGTTGCATCGGTCACCCTCGCCACCAGGATCGAAGAGGTCCAGCCTGGGAACAGGTGCAGTCTTGATCAGTGCTCTTACTTGTTCTCGTTACTATCTCATTTCGTTTATGGCATTCGTTTTGTATGTGCAGAAATTTCTTGAATTGACTGATATAAATTTTATGGGAAGCATTTAAGACTATTTCTATGATTATTGAGGGAGTTATTTAAAAAAGTTAGTGGTACAAGCATTCTTTCTTTAAAACTTTAATAGCGTATAAAAAAATTATTTGGAGAGTTGCATGTAAAGAGGGGGCAAAAATAAATTTTGAGGCACTAAGTTAGTGGTAATGCACTGTTCTTTGTGAGGCCAAGAAAGATATCTAAATAATTAACCACATAGAAACAGAAAATAGAAACTCCCGAATTAGCGAGTAATACTGGAGAGTTTACATTTCGGCTGTAAAAATTTAATGCTTTATAAAGTTATCTGTCTCTGTTTCTATCTTTAATCATGAGCTAGCTAATTACCCTGACCTGACATATTCTTTATTGTGCTGCCCCTTTTGTTTCTTAGTATTCGGCAGAGATCATTCACTGTGGGGAGCAATGTCTATGCTCGATTCGAAGTCGTCGCTATGGAATGGCTGTTACTGGAGGTTCTCAATTTCCAATGCATGATTCCCACAACCCATAACTTCTTATGGTACTTACTCTTTCCATTTTATCTTTCTAATATCTAGTAATTTCGAGAGTTAATGGATAGATCGTTAAGTTTTGGGTTTATTCAATGCGAAATTGTAGGTTTTATCTCAAGGCAGCTAAGGCTGACGCTGAGGTAGAGTCCCTGTCGACGTATTTGGCTGTCCTCTCTCTGCTGGACCATGAGAGGCTTTGCTTCTGGCCCTCCACTGTAGCAGCTGGATTGGTCATCCTAGCTTGCCTCGCCACCAACAGGGATGCTTCTTGTCTCAGAGTCATGGAGGTAATTGAACTTCAAACATTTGGTTATTGAACTTTGAACATTTGGTTTATTTTGCTTCTTTCATATCTACCCAAATTGTCGCTTATTTTTATTTAAGCAACACATCTTTTTTTAATATAAGAAATAAATATTCAGTCTTAAATGTGAAAGATTAACAAAAGAAATGTTCTAGTTAACAAGAAATTGTGATTATCAGGCTATCTCTTAACATGGTTATAATCTATATCGGATTTTATTTTTTGTAAAATTTACAAAGATGGTTTACCCTTGACAGTTAAGTTTTTGAAATTGTAATGGCTTATTTTCCATTTTGGCACTCAACTTCGGACCATTCTTATCGATCTAGACTTCTATTTTAAACTATTTGTAATTTTTCAAAATTATTATACCACATTGTAGATTCCTTGTCTTTATTTTCAGAGAGTTCAACCCTATCTTTCTATAATCTCAATCCATTAATCTTGCATGGATGCACTAAGGAGTGCACAATCGGTATCAAAATATATTGTGCCTATTAATTGGAACTAAATGACAACCATCACACAACACTCGTTATTGCAAACCTGCCGACTTATTTGGTTAATAATAACCTGTATCAGCTTGGCAGTAGGTTTATTTTTGAACAAAAAGGAGTAAAAGGGCTAATACTGACTAAAAGATTTCAGAATAAATACAAAAGTGTCAAGATTATTGAATGCTCTTCTTAACTAAGTCAGAATTAACAGAGTGATATTAAAAGAAATTTTGCTATACTGGCACTCATTACATCAATCATGTATTGTACAGACTCACGTGCGCAATAAGAGTGATGATCTACCCGAGTGTATTCAGGTACGTAGCTTCCACAAACAATTGCTTTCTTTCTGAAAAATTATACTGCCTTATTGCAATTTTCGTTTTGAAATATATTATCTATAATTGTTTATCTGTTGCTCTTATTTTGCAGAGCCTCGAATGGTTGGTGAAGTATGTATGCTAAGAATATTAGAAGTTTCAGATGCATAGTACAGATATTAGATTGAAACAACATTAGGTAGCAGCATAGAGGACCAAGGGTAGTCTCTTACCAATTTCCTCATTCATTTTAGTAGGCTCAAATTTGGGCAGTATCTAGGTACATGATTCAATCTCTGGTACCAGGAGCCCCAGATGCATCTTTTTGTTTGGAATCTGGGAATATCATATATAGTGTAAGCTAGATGTAACTGTGATTTGTGTTCCTGTTGTGTAAACTGTAATTGATATGTTTTCATGTTGATTTAGTAAGTGAAATAAATGAAATGCCTGTTATGGTATGAGATTATAAATTGGAAGGAGTAGTGTTTTTTGGAAGAAAACACTTCATTTACATGTGGAGGGCGTTTTCGTTGAATCTAATCTCTCTGCCTATTGGTTAAAAGCTATCCAGTATTGTAAATACAAGTCGAAGTTCTACATTTTTGCATATCAATTTGCTTTCTATATAGTTTTTAAATTAATTTTATTTAAACTAACAGATTGCACGAGGACAGGAAAGAAATGAGCTGATTCCAGTAGTCAAGATTTAGTAATCTCACTAAAAGCAAATGCACTTTTAAGGTCTGATACCTAACAAAATTATACAGTTATCCCCTAGCTACTCTCAAAGCTATGGTACTTTTTGCTTTAACCAATGCTCTTAAGTTTACATTAATGTACATTTAAGCCTGGTGATCGATTTAGTAATATTACCAAGTACATTGGTATGAATCACATGAACAATTCAGTAAAATTACCGCATTTTACCTCAACAGAACAGAGAGAGAAAAAAAAGCTTTACTGGCTAAAGCACATGGTAAACAAGAACAAAACGCAATAAAATGCTAAAATTTGAACAGTTTTGACAAAAAAGGAATATAATAAAATCAAAGAGCCGCCATCAACAGAGGAGAAGGAAGTCATCTTCATCTTCAAAATTGAAGAATCTAGTAGAGCACTAGATCATAATCAAGCGAAGGCCAGGGGAAGTATGAAGGTTTTGATATCGGGGCGCATTGCTCGAAAACCGGAGGAATCAATGGAATTTTCTCAAGCGTATAACAGTTTCTTGCGACCGGGGTCGATGGTGTTGATTTGGGTGAGGAAAGGTCAAAACTTCGAAGAGGGCTCAACGGAGAAGGAGGAGCACTGCAACAACCATCATCATCGGACTCAGACGAATACGGCTCCATTGGCTTATTATAAGCATGAACAAGCTTGGGATAAGTAACCGAATCCTCTGACGACGAAGACGACCAGCACGATGAATCGTCATCAAATTCATCAAAGGCGGAGTTTTTAGGTTTGGCATGGATTGGAAGAGGGTAGCCAGGAGGTGGGGGTGAAGAAGAGTGCCTCGAGAACCGAGTCGAGTCTGAAGAAGATGAAGAAGCACAATGATGGAAAGAACACGTAACTGAATTTGACGACGACGACGACGACGACGACGAAGACGATGTTGCCGTTGCCGTTGCCGTTGCCGTTGCCGCAACCAATGGGGGCGATCTTCGAGCTCTCTTTCTCGTGCCCACATCATCATCGATAGCCTTCCTCTTCTTCTTCAACACCAGAGCATCTCTCTTCACCTTCTTCTTCATCATCCTTACAATCGCCATTAGGGTTTCAGAATTTTTCTTTCTTTCTTTCTTTGCAGAAGCAATAAATATAAACTGAAAAGGATAAGTACTGATCTGGCGGCGGCTGAGGGTAAATTAGGGTTTCCACGTGAAGAAACGCAGTATTGACGCAGGGTGTCCGCGGTTGATTCTAAATGAACGGTTGTGATTCCCTGATTAATGTAACCGTTACCGTTTGTGACTTGACTGCCAAGTAATAACCTTGGAATATATATATATATATATATATATATATATATAGAATAATGGAGGAAAGAGGCCATAGGAGGGAATTCCCTCCTATGGCGTCGAAAAAAATACCCCCTCCACCAATTTTTCCGACGATCGGCCCCCATCATCTTCATCGTCATCGTCTAAGATGTGCGTACACCAAATTTCATGTGATTCTACAACTTTTTCACCGTTGATTTAGCAATGTAAAAAGTTCTATTGTCGGTAAACCGTTAATTTTGAACCCACTAAATCAACGGTGAAAAAGTTGTGGAATCACATGAAATTTGGTGTACGCACATCTTAGACGATGACGATGAAGATGATGGGGGCCGATCGTCGGAAAAATTGGTGGAGGGGGTATTTTTCCGACGCCATAGGAGGGAATTCCCTCCTATGGCATCTTTTCTCTATTATTCTCATATATATATATATACATGAGGGTAACGAAAGAAACTGCCGTCCTTCTATGGCGTCGGAAAAATGCATCTTCCGTGATTTATTTCGACGATCGGCGTACATCACCTCCATCTTTATCATCTAAGATGCGGATACACCAAATTTTATGTGATTATACCATTTTTTCAGCGTTGATTTAATTGGTGCAAAATTAATGGTTTACCGACGATAGAACTTTTTACATTCCTAATTCAATAATGAAAAAGTAGTGGAATCACGTGAAATTCGGTGTATGCACATCTTAGATGATAACGATGATGATGATGGATGCCGATCGTCGGAAAAAATGGTGGGGTTGTATTTTTTCAACGCCATGGGAGGAAATCCCCTCCTATGACATCTTTTCTCCATTATTCTCTCTCTCTATATATATATGAGGTTAATGGAGAAAAGAGGTCATCGGAGGAAATCTCTTCCCATGGCGTCGAAAAAATACATCCTCCCTCACTTTTTCCGACGATCGGCACTCACCATCTTCATCGTTATCATCTTAAGACGTGAGTAAACCAAATTTCATGTGATTGTACAATTTTTCACCGTTGATTTAGTGGGTTCAAAATTAACGATTTACTGACAATAGAATTTTTTACATTGCTAAATCAACGGTGAAATGGTTGTAGAATCACATAAAATTTGGTGTCCCCACATCTTAGATGATAACGATGAAGATGGTCGGTACCGATCGTCAGAAAAAATAAAGAAGGGTGTATTTTTTCAACGCCATAGGAGGAAATTTCCTTCTATGGCATCTTTCCTCCATTATTCTCTCTCTGTGTGTGTATCTATATATACACAGAGAGAGGTTAATGGTGGAAAGAGGCCATAGGAGGGAATTTCCTCCTATGGCGTCGAAAAAATATATCCTCCCTCATTTTTTCCGACGATCATCACCTACCATATTCATCGTTATTATTTAAGATGTGGATACATCAAATTTCATGTGAAAATATGAGGGAGGGTGTATTTTTTTCTCGATCCCATAGGAGGAAATTCCCTCCCTTGGCATCTTTCCTCCGTTATTCTCATATATATATATTCGAGTATTTCAATTAATTTAATTATTTTAGATATTATCTAAATACATGCACCTGGTAATCAAATAAAAACTTTCACAGTTATCCAAAATTCCAAATATTTTCCTTTCCTCATAAATCATTGGAATTTTCATGCTTTGTGAAATAATTATGAACGGCTAGCTTTAATTTATTGAAATTTATTGAAAGGAAAATCTGCAGGCATGATCCGAATCAGAAAACAAATTAAATTAAGAGAAAAGAAGTAACCCGGCTTGAGAAGTTGAATTTTACAATATTAAATTATTTACAAGTTAGATCTTGTGCTAATTAATAAAAGGAAAATGGCCACAGAGAGTAAGGGTGGCCGACGAACAGGTGTCGGACAATGGAGGGTGACAGTC
The DNA here is from genome assembly GCA_030015575.1 of Agapanthus africanus. NCBI lineage: Eukaryota > Viridiplantae > Streptophyta > Magnoliopsida > Asparagales > Amaryllidaceae > Agapanthus > Agapanthus africanus. Next base: position 516,009,523 of record CM057344.1, read on the forward strand.
AACAATCGAGCAGGCCAGAGCGACTATATATGAGGCCAATGACGGCGAGGGGCGGCTTGCTAAGGCGATTAACGGAGGTGTTGGCTGACAACGGTGATAGATGGAGGCGAGGATCGATACGGAGGACGATGAAGGCAAGCAATAGAGGACAACGGCCAGCCAAGAGAGACGATGACTACCGGCAACGGAGGGCGACACCAAGCGATTGAGGCGCGCACGGGCGACAACAAAGAGCAGCGCCGGCTGAAGAACACAAATGGCAACGATGAGCAACGAAAACAACATGTGGCAACAAAAGGAAAAGGGGGTGGCCTACCGGCGATAGAAATGGCAGCCGATGGAGCAAGCAATCCCGACGGCTGGCTACAATGTTGAGCATGAAGCAACGGCCTGCTGGTAGACGTGAGACTGGTTGTGTTAGACGGTGATGGAGGTCCGGATCTCCTTCAGATGTTATCTTCCGTTGATCTGCTGGGAGCGCTGATGGACGGCTGAGGTTGAGTTGGAGGGTTGACTCCCAGAGCGTGTGGATCTCAATGGGTTTTGAGTGGTTGTGGTCGAGCTACCTGCAAAGAAGTCCCGGAGTGGTTGTGCCACTGAGGACCCTCCGACGATCAAGTTAGCCGGGATATTTTGGCAGAGTAACGGCCTAGTGAAGTAAAAATGGCTTACCTTGATCGTCTGAGAGAGGGGTTTATATAGCGGCAGCAATGGGCAAGCGGGCGCGAGAATCACGCCGTCCATCACGCCCGCGTGATAGGCGGGATCCCGCATTAATGGTGAGACAGGCTCGTTAATGGGGGATCGTGATGGCGTGGAACGCGGGATCGTGGGCTGCGGATATCTCACGCATGGCGAGATTCGTGGAGCCGTGGCGTAGGCGCCGGTGATCGACGCCGGTGATCAGCGCTGTGGGTTGGTCTGGGTGAGACCGAGGAAGATGAGCTCGGCGGGAGGCTCGGGCACGAGTGGGAGGCCGAGGCATCTTGGTTCCGTGATAGCTCGGAGGCGAGCCGGGGGAGGTCTGGAAGGTCACCAGAGGTTGAGACTCCTCAGGCCGGAGGCCCGAGGTGTGATCCCGACTGAAGTTCTTGATCCCTTCTTGTAGGTTCTGAGACACGTCATCTGCAACGTGTCAGTGTCTGGAGAGTCACCGATATCGAGCCTCATCATTAGCCCCCCACTCTCGTCTCAACCCGTTCCTGGGTCGGGTTGAGAGTGGTCTGACTGATCACCCGGAGTGAGCTCTCACTCGAAAATATCGTCGTCGCGCATTCCCGGTCAAAGAGTAGTATTTTCTTGATGACATTAGCGGATCAGCGGAGAGATCTCGCATTAAAGGGGAAGCGCCGAATCGTGTGTACGTTCGTCAAAGAGACAGCCCATGTGTATGGCGCTGGTTGGTTGGTGAAACGCGCCACAGGCGTTCCCGTGCTCGAAGGGACGCGTCCAATATGAGTGCAACAGGTTGAACGTGAAAGGTTCCTAGGCACCCTATAGTGGTCTCACAAGGCATCGAACATGCCAATTTAAAATTTTTGATGCCGAGAAACCCTAGACTACGGATCTTAAACTAGATGTTTAGGCGAAACGGAAAACTAGTTAACTTTTTAACTAAAGTTGAGATGCTACAACCTTTGTAGATCCGGATTTCCGCCTCCTTAGCTCCACGTGGTCATGTCCTCGCTGTCCATCATGAATCCTCGACTCGATCATCGGCTTCATCGGGAAAACAAGCGGAATGGGTCGTCGGCTTTGTGTCAAAGACGATCTACGTCGAGGTTGCACAAACTCAAGCTCCGACTTCACAAACTTGTGAATCTTGTGAAGTAAACACCCAAAACAACTTGGCAAGAGGTAGAGGGTGAAGAAATAGGAGGTGGGTTCACTTTAGAATTGGATTTATCTCACTAGATCTCAAGTTGCCATTGTTGTAGCAAGCTTGAAGAAGAAGAAGAAAAAAAAGCTAGTTATGATAAGTTATCATAAAAAGAAATAGAAAATCAAATACTTATCATAACTAAACTAGGGTCAAGTGTAGAGAATAAACCATGGTCACTTTAGAGGGTTAGGGTTAAGCATGAAGATAAGGATGGTTACAAAAGTCAAAGCTTCATGAAGCTTCAACTTAAAACAAAAAGAGCCACCATTCTCATCATAATCCATTTCAAATAAATAATTAAACAAATAAATAAATAAATGAATATGCAAAACCCTAATTATCAAATTAACCATGGATTAATTCTATACACTTAACTAAATGATCAAGTATCATCAAACATGATACAAAAAGGTGCACGAAAGCATATCACATATACAATGTGCATCAAGTGAGAAAAATCCGTTTAAAGTGAACCAATACTAGTTAATGCAAAGTAATATATCAAATATATAATTATACATTAAATCATTAAATCAACACTTGATTCAATGATCCGGTCATGTCGCACATAACCGACTAGTATTCAATGCATCGATTTATCGAATCAATGATTCGATAACTAGGTCATATCGAATATAACCAATCGAAACATATATCGCGAGAATGAAATGCGGTATCACATACACACATTATTCTCAGTCCCGCACATATCTCATATGCGCTCCTATTTCGTTTCGCTTGAGCCAGAAAACCTCTGTGTAGGACTCTAAAGACTCGTCAATACGCCGGTAGCAGATGATGATCATATCAAGCACCCACAAGCCGCAAGCGGTCTGCTAAACGTAACGGCCACCCGGGTATTGAGCGATCAGAAGATCGACGAGCTAGCCCGCTCACACTCCTGCGAATCCGACCAGTAACACTTACTATACAGTCCGGTCTCTTCGTCTGATATGTCGCATATCAAGTCTAGGGGTGGTATACGTCAGACCCCAATAACCCGATAAGTCGTGCTGATGTGAGGCTCGTAACGGGTCGAGAAACTACTGGTAACACTTACCAGCAAATCTCTGATCAGCCCTGGCCAGGGACTTCCCTGTTACGGCCAATCGAGCACAGCGCAACATCAACCCCCAATACCGGGAGAGACGAAACCCCTCCTATCGCTCATTGCCTCCATGTGACTCGGGACTGTACCCAAAGACCACCGTTTTGCACGCCCTCATGGACGTGGTAAGGTGGAGATCAAAGCACAGTGGGAATCATACAAGACTCTATGACGATCTCGGGTCTACAGACTAACCTGTACAAGTGTCACCTGAGAACTGCCATCTGACGTGAGGTATAATACCATCTGGGAGTTCTCGGCGAGTCCGTCCAGTGTACCCAGTCTCCACTGAGCACCCGTATACCATCTCTGATGTCAAACACCAATGGATATGGGATCATCCATCGCCCATCTCATGGGTCGAGAAGCGTATACGCTAGTCTACTCTGGTATATCGATGCCCCGTCTCGATACACCCACGACTAGGGACCTTGAAGGTGTACTTATAGACTACCATGTCCCCACTAGTATGATCTGCATCATAGTCCAGGTAGTCAAGTACAAATCCTAAGGGCTTTACCAACATGTAACTATAAGACAGTATAAAGAGGCTAGTGTACATGTTAAGATAAAGAGTAACCAGATAGCATACTATCATGTCGAGCAAGAAAGTCATCTCTATATATGTCCAAGCATCCAATATAATATACATAATCTGTACAATACTGGCCTCTAGGGCATACACACAACTAACAATCTCCCACTTGCACTAGGGCCAGCTGCTGTAGTATCTCATACCGAGCATCCCGAAGAGTCTCTCAAACTGTATCTGGGGAATGGCCTTCGTGAGTGGATCCGCCGTGTTGTTCTTCGTGTCAACTCTCCTGACCTCGATCTCCCGGCGATCAACTATCTCCCGGATCAAGTGATACCGCCTCAGAATATGCCTGGATCGCTGATGGGACCTGGGTTCCTTGGCCAAAGCCACCGCTCCATTGTTATCGCAATACAAAGGTATTGGATGCTCAATGGATGGAACCACTCCAAGTTCAGTAATGAACTTCTTGATCCAGATAGCCTCTTTGGCAGCATCGTTGGCAGCGATGTATTCAGCCTCCATCGTCGAGTCTGCCACGGTTTCCTGCTTGGAACTCTTCCAGCTAACCGCCCCTCCGTAAAGGGTAAAGACAAAGCCCGACTGCGAATTTGAGTCGTCCTTATCACTCTAGAAGCTGGAATCGGTAAAGGACTCCACTTGGAGTTCTCCGTTACCATACACCAAGAACATATCTCTAGTCCTTCGCAAGTACTTGAGAATGCTCTTCACAGCTGTCCAGTGACTCTCTCCAGGATCAGCTTGATACCTGCTCACTACACTTAGTGAGTATGCTACATCGGGTCTGGTACATAGCATCGCATACATGATAGAGCCTACTGCCGAAGCATAGGGTATCCCTTGCATGCGAGCTCTCTCCAAATCAGTCTTAGGAGACATCTCTTTGGAGAGAGTGACTCCAGAGATCGTGGGCAAGTTCCCACACTTGGACTCTTCCATGCTAAACCTCTTTAGTATGGTGTCAATGTACCTGGATTGGGACAATCCCAAAATCCGTTTGGATCTATCTCTATAGATCCTAATTCCCAATATGCAGGAGGCATCACCAAGATCATTCATTGAGAATCTTTGTGATAAGAAGAGCTTGACCGATTGCAGTATAGGAATATCATTTCCTATCAAGAGTATGTCGTCCACGTACAATACGAGAAAGACAACCTTACTCTCTGCCACCTTCTTGTAGATACAAAGTTCATCTGGATTTTTGACGAAATCAAACTCTTTGATAACGACGTCAAAGCAGATGTTCCAACTCCGCGATACTTGCTTTAATCCATAAATGGATTTAAGCAGCTTGCACACCTTCCCGCTGCTCCCACTGTCTACGAAGCCCTCCGGCTGAGTCATGTACACGCACTCTTCTAAATCACCATTTAGAAAGGCGGTCTTAACATCCATTTGCCAGATTTCGTAGCCATGAAAGGCAGCAATGGCAAGCATGATTCGGATGGATTTAAGCATAGCCACTGGAGAAAAGGTTTCGTCATAGTCCACACCTGGTCTTTGACGAAAACCCTTTGCTACAAGTCTAGCTTTGAAAGTCTCCACTTTCCCATCTACACCAAGTTTCTTCTTGAAGATCCACTTGCTCCCAATGGGTTTTACCCCTTCAGAAGCAACTTCCAAAGTCCATACTTTGTTGGTGTACATGGATTCCATCTCGGACCGCATAGCATCCAGCCATTTCACTGAGTCCCCACTCGTGATGGCCTACTCGAAGCTAGTTGGGTCATCATCCTCCATGATGCAATCCTCGCTCCCACCATCAATGAGAAAACCGTAGTATCTCTCAGGTTGGCGAGGAACCCTACTAGATCGGCGGAGAGGCTGGGGTACGTCGGGCACCACTGAATCCTCTGGTTCTGCTAAATCGTCAGTTGCAGTTTGTGGTGCTGGAACCTCTTCCAGCTCTACCTCTTTGCCATTAATTTCTTTTGCAAGAAATTCCCTTTCTAAAAAGGTGGCATGTTGAGCAACAAACACTTTTTGTTCCTCAGCTTGGTAGAAAAAATATCCTTGAGAATTCTTAGGATATCCCACAAACTTGCAAAGGACTGATCGTGCCTCGAGTTTGTCCGGATTTTGCTTTTTGACATAGGCCGGACAACCCCATATCTTAATTCGCTTAAAATATGGTCTCTTCCCACTCCATATCTCATATGGTGTGGTAGGTACAGATTTAGATGGAACCAGATTCAATAGGTATATGGCTGTCTCAAGCGCATACCCCTAAAAGGAAATAGGTAACTCAGCATTACTCATCATTGAACGCACCATATCTAATAGGGTGCGATTCCTTCGTTCCGATACACCGTTGTGCTGTGGTGTATAAGGAGGAGTAAGCTGAGAGAGAATCCCATTCTCTTTTAGATAATCCAGGAATTCACTGCTTAAGTATTCACCTCCTCGATCAGATCGAAGAACCTTAATACTTTTGCCCGTTTGGTTCTCTACCTCGTGCTTATATTCTTTGAATTTCTCAAAAGCTTCAGACTTGTGTTTCAACAGGAACACATGCCCGTATCTAGAGAGATCGTCAGTGAATGTAATGAAGTAGGAAGAACCATTTCTGGCGTGTGTAGACATTGGACCGCATACATCACTATGCACCAGTCCCAAGAGTTCAGTAACTCTTTCTCCGTGTCCTGTAAACGGAGTTTTGGTCATTTTTCCTTTGAGACATGAATGGCAAGTGTCATAAGATGATAATTCGAATGAATTCAAATATCCATTCTTATGCAACTTAGCTAGTCGTGTCTCATTGATATGGCCAAGTCTACAGTGCCACAAGAAGGATTCGTTCATTTCTGAGCTTTTCCTTTTGTGTGTATTTTGTATATTGAAGACTGTATTTTGATTGAGAATGAATATGCCATTATGTAGCGAGCCTGATGCAATCAACCTTTGATCGAGGAATATGTTCATAACATTATCCTTTACTACAAAATTATAACCTTCTTTACTTAATAAAGAAACTGATATAATGTTGCACATCATGTTCGGTATATAATAGCACTCATTCAGGACTAGTGTATCACCATTTGGTAATACCAGGTGATATATGCCAACTGCTTTGGCTGCAACATTTTCCCCATTCCCTACATGAACGGAATGTTCACCTTTTCTCAGTTCTCTACCTTTTCGCAGCCCATGTAACATCTTACATATGTGGGATCCTGACCCGGTATCTAATACCCAGGACGTAGGGTGAACTGAGAAACAGTTCTCAATAACAAACACACCCGAAGATGATGCATCAACATGCATGTTCTCCGTTTGGGCGGTGTGAGAATCCAGATATTCTCCTGTTTCCTGTTCATTCTTATAACACTTATAAGATAGAACGGGTTCAACGTTCCCCTGCACAGTATAACATGCGGGTTCGGTCAATACATCCATATTATTATCTTTATTAGGGCATGAAATGGTCGCTACCTGGAGAGAGAGAGAAGAAAACACTTTAGCGTATGCTCGTGCAAGATCAGATTGGTTATTATCTTATCTAATCAGGATGGCTCCCACTGCTTTTTATCAAATCTTCCTTCAAACCCTAAAAGGAAAGATTAGCCGGGATTAATTACACACTATAGGTTCGCCAATCTTTCAGCCAGGCCAGTGTCGGTACTTTGAGGGAGGTCCCCCGTGCTTTCGCACGAACCTAATTAATGTAAACCTCATTTTCCCAGAGGCATAACCCCGTTGACACCTTTCTAGACACCTACTTGATCAGCTAATTGCAATGTGTAAAACTCTCCCAGGAGTAACTCTTACTCGCAGCGGGTATCGGGATCCAACTATCTCATAGAAGGTATGCAATCTCATTGCAAATTTCAACACTTGAAATTCCCGATAATATTTTGCCCCAGGCGATCTATGACCTTGACTGAGTCAACAAACCATAGACCGCAAGTAAAGTTCAACCCGTCATTTCCTGATTGAATTAAACCCACCCGCACGACCCTTGACTAAGTCAACAAGGCCGCACGACTACCCTAATCCAATCTGCATCATATGCATAAACAGATAAATAGTAATCAGCTACCGCACACTACGCCTTGACCGAGTCAACAAACGCAGCACGAATACTAACTATTAGTTATCTGAAATGACGGAGGGCTACGTCAGGTTTTTAAGAAAACCCTTTGCGTAATGAACTTTATATCGTTGTAGAATCAAATGAAGTTTTGAAAATGGAGTGATTTTGAGGCTTTTCTAGTTTTGCTAAAGGAGTCACTCCCGGTGAAGGGATCTCGGTCCTTTCCTCGTCGAATGAGGTGCCGGATATATCATATATATCGATGTGCAAAGCAAGAACTGTAGCTACCTGTTTTATTTTAAAATTCGATTCTACAACATCTTAGGTTTCTTATCTTTCATTAATCACATTAATGAAGTCCCATCATTTAAATACCTAAACATCACAGATAGATATGACGTACACTTATGCCATCTGCATTCGCCTCGATGTCCCCTCGTGCACCGTTAGGTTAGGTAACTAACGACAGAGCAGGGCAGGGCTAGCGCGGGTGTAAAACATAAGTAACGTCTATATAATATATCATATATACTATATACTATATCCATCACAGAGTCACAACACAGATATCGCAGCAGAATAAACATATGAAATATTGGATATACTAGGACGTCCGTGTTTTCAATACGAGCCAGTATAAAACACGGATTCCACGGTCGTGATGAATAGCCAATCCCACACCCCTAGACCCCTACGAGAGCGGCAAGCAACCCTGCCAATTCTAGGGTTAGGAGACCCGGACTCGACTCCTCGAGTTGGTCTCCCACTGGACCCCAGAACCCGGTTACTTGTGCTCCCCTCCTTGGGTCTATCCTAATGCGGAAAAGTAAATAATATACAAAGGGTGACAACTTCCGCTACCTGGAAGCGCCCCAAATGAAAGAATATTACATACAAGTTTTTATACATGAATGAAAATGAAAAACACTCATCTCACATAAAAACCCCCGGCTATTCAAACACGACGATCCAATATAACATATCCAGCAACACATAACATCACATGTCATCAACGTAAGTAAGTATGCATACCCCAATTTTCGTTGACGTATAGCAACGAAACCGGCGATATGAACATACTACACTTACGGTCACAGAAAAGAAAGTGTAAAACTACAACAATTGGAATCCGCAACGGCTTTAGACATCACATGCCTAATCAGATATAAATCCCGCATTTTAGTCTCATTATCGAAAACTCTTTTCAATATCATATGGGACTAAATTGCTAGATTTATAACATTCATTCAGTTATCTCATAACTACTTGTGAATTCCAATTATTGTATCACATTCCAGATAAACAGAAAATGTTAAACTTTCCGATCGAACAATCGAACACTCAAGTTTTCCCAATACAGATCAACACATGAAATAAGTCTAACAACATTCAGTTCGTACCTCAGTACCAACGGTCCAGCCGTAGAAGGGTCAAGCCAACGCCTCACATGTGGCACGCCGTACTGCCCCAAACCCGAAGGTTCAAAGGGCAGTTCAAGACGGTCACATAATCGAGTTAAGGTTTGTTGTCTTCTAGAGGGACCATCGAGTTACTTGCACTACTTAGAACGTCGTTAAACTACGGAAAAATCCAACACTTGGAAATTTCCCGACAGGGGAAAAATTGGGTATTTATATCCGGTCGAACTTTTTAACATATTCTAAAATTTATCCGGAAAGCCAAATAGACAAAATTTGATACCCCGATCGAAACACCGAATCCCCAAAACAATTGCAGAAAATTCAACTCTTGAATCAATATTAAAAATTCCCAGAAAACTCAGCAGAATTTATCAGGAGTTACTGTGCAAACAAAGTGGGCTGACGTCACCAATTGGCCGCTGATCAGCCGCAGAAGCCATGCTTCTGCCGCTGATCCGCCGCGAAAAACACTGTTCACCAGAAACTTTTTGCACCGTAATTCTTATTTTTTCCTGCTGAATTTTTTAGCAATTTTTAATTTGGAAAAATCCACTGTTTTCAAAAAAGTACAGAGAGCATATTTTGGGTTTCGGTTTTGGGTCGTTCGGACTTCAAATTCCGTCTACGCTTCGCCTAAGGCTCTAGCTAGGCTCTGACACCAGTGAAAGGTTCCTAGGCACCCTATAGTGGTCTCACAAGGCATCGAACATGCCAATTTAAAATTTTTGATGCCGAGAAACCCTAGACTACGGATCTTAAACTAGATATTTAGGCGAAACGGAAAACTAGTTAACTTTTTAACTAAAGTTGAGATGCTACAACCTTTGTAGATCCGGATTTCCGCCTCCTTAGCTCCACGTGGTCATGTCCTCGCTGTCCATCATGAATCCTCGACTCGATCATCGGCTTCATCGGGAAAACAAGCGGAATGGGTCGTCGGCTTTGTGTCAAAGACGATCTACGTCGAGGTTGCACAAACTCAAGCTCCGACTACACAAACTTGTGAATCTTGTGAAGTAAACACCCAAAACAACTTGGCAAGAGGTAGAGGGTGAAGAAATAGGAGGTGGGTTCACTTTAGAATTGGATTTATCTCACTAGATCTCAAGTTGCCATTGTTGTAGCAAGGTTGAAGAAGAAGAAGAAAAAAAAGCTAGTTATGATAAGTTATCATAAAAAGAAATAGAAAATCAAATACTTATCATAACTAAACTAGGGTCAAGTGTAGAGAATAAACCATGGTCACTTTAGAGGGTTAGGGTTAAGCATGAAGATAAGGATGGTTACAAAAGTCAAAGCTTCATGAAGCTTCAACTTAAAACAAAAAGAGCCACCATTCTCATCATAATCCATTTCAAATAAATAATTAAACAAATAAATAAATAAATGAATATGAAAAACCCTAATTATCAAATTAACCGTGGATTAATTCTATACACTTAACTAAATGATCAAGTATCATCAAACATGATACAAAAAGGTGCACGAAAGCATATCACATATACAATGTGCATCAAGTGAGAAAAATCCGTTTAAAGTGAACCAATACTAGTTAATGCAAAGTAATATATCAAATATATAATTATACATTAAATCATTAAATCAACACTTGATTCAATGATCCGGTCATGTCGCACATAACCGACTAGTATTCAATGCATCGATTTATCGAATCAATGATTCGATAACTAGGTCATATCGAATATAACCAATCGAAACATATATCGCGAGAATGAAATGCGGTATCACATACACACATTATTCTCGGTCTCGCACATATCTCATATGCGCTCCTATTTCGTTTCGCTTGAGCCAGGAAACCTCTGTGTAGGACTCTAAAGACTCGTCAATACGCCGGTAGCAGATGATGATCATATCAAGCACCCACAAGCCGCAAGCGGTCTGCTAAACGTAACGGCCACCTGGGTATTGAGCGATTAGAAGATCGACGAGCTAGCCCGCTCACACTCCTGCGAATCCGACCAGTAACACTTACCATACAGTCCGGTCTCTTCGTCTGATATGTCGCATATCAAGTCTAGGGGTGGTATACGTCAGACCCCAATAACCCGATAAGTCGTGCTGATGTGAGGCTCGTAACGGGTCGAGAAACTACTGGTAACACTTACCAGCAAATCTCTGATCAGCCCTGGCCAGGGACTTCCCTGTTACGGCCAATCGAGTACAGCGCAACATCAACCCCCAATACCAGGAGAGACGAAACCCCTCCTATCGCTCATTGCCTCCATGTGACTCGGGACTGTACCCAAAGACCACCGTTTTGCACGCCCTCATGGACGTGGTAAGGTGGAGATCAAAGCACAGTGGGAATCATACAAGACTCTATGACGATCTCGGGTCTACAGACTAACCTGTACAAGTGTCACCTGAGAACTGCCATCTGACGTGAGGTATAATACCATCTGGGAGTTCTCGGCGAGTCCGTCCAGTGTACCCAGTCTCCACTGAGCACCCGTATACCATCTCTGATGTCAAACACCAATGGATATGGGATCATCCATCGCCCATCTCATGGGTCGAGAAGCGTATACGCTAGTCTACTCTGGTATATCGATGCCCCGTCTCGATACACCCACGACTAGGGACCTTGAAGGATGTACTTATGGACTACCATGTCCCCACTAGTATGATCTGCATCATAGTCCAGGTAGTCAAGTACAAATCCTAAGGGCTTTACCAACATGTAACTATAAGACAGTATAAAGAGACTAGTGTACATGTTAAGATAAAGAGTAACCAGATAGCATACTATCATGTCGAGCAAGAAAGTCATCTCTATATATGTCCAAGCATCCAATATAATATACATAATCTGTACAATACTGGCCTCTAGGGCATACACACAACTAACAGAACGTTGTCAGCCGTTAGTTGCGAAACGTTGTTTTGGCGGGAGGCGATCGGAACCGTAGGATGCATACGCCTATAGCTATAAATAGAGGTGGGATCCCCATCAGGGCTCATACATCTTCATAGTTTCTTCATCCCTGGTCGTGTTAGCTCGGCACTCTTCTCCTCAGGTCGGATTCCTTGCCTTTGATCTCCCGAGGACACCTCTCTTTGATCGGGTTAGATATCTTCTTCCGAGGAGTCTGTAGATGTAGTGAGGGTAGAGTCTAGGGAGTCTTCTGAAGCTTCCTCTTCTACTTCTTCCTTTTCCCCCTCTGAGTTGGAGTTTCCCCGAGAAGATAGGGTGGTCCCCAGAACACAGGCCGCGGGTGTTCTTGGCGTGCGATCCCCGCTGAGACGTACGGAGGAGCTCGTTAACATCAAGACTAGTTTCCTCATTCCTCCCGGCTATTCGCTTCGTCTAGCCGAGGAGGGGGAGAGGGAAAACCAGGTACGGGGAAAGGAGATTGCCTTGTACCTAGAGGCCTTCTGGGCCGGGATACGCCTGCCCTTCTCCCCCGAGGTATGTGAGGCGTTGAATTGCTTTGGGTTAGCCCCGGACCGGCTAGTGCCGAACTCTTGGAGGATCCTCCTCGGGTTCCTGGTCCGGTTGAGATTAAGTCAGATCCCTTTTAGTCTGAGCCTTCTCGTTTCTTCTCTTTGCTACAAAAACCACCCTGGCGCTCGTAGGGGCGAGCCGAGCTGGGTATACCTCTCTTTTAGAAGACACCGGGGGGACGCTGCCGGGTCGGGGATCGTCGTAGTATCTTCTTCCATTCACGAATGGAAGAAGAAGTTTTTCTTTATTGCGTCGCCCGAGGGTGAGGATTGGCCCATGCCCACCCAGTGGTAAGGGGCCAGCTGTCCGCGGGTGAGTCGGTTGAATGATCCCGACGCGGTGGCGGTGGCGAAGTGGGAGCCCCTCCCTCGAGCTGATGTATTGTTGTCTGAGCGGGCCCTCAGTTGGGATGGGCTCAGCCTTGCCTGTTACGCGGGTAAGTTAGGAGCTTTCAGACGACCTGTTTAGACTTGTGCATTCTTTCATTTTTCCTAGCATTGCTGACTCCTTGTATTTTGCCTCATGCAAGACCCATGGACCTAAGCAAGTTCCGGGCGGCAGTGGTTGACGTGAAGAAAGGGAAGAAGGCCGAAGGCGCCGGCCCTTCTCTCCCGTCGTCGGTTCTGGCCCGGTCGGTGGCCGCTCCATCTAGGCGCCAAAATGTCCCTCGGGCCCCCGAGTCCAGCCATGCGCAGGTCCAAAAGCGTGCTCGGGAGCAAGAGCCCCGGGCTCCCAAGGTGGGATTCGAGACCGGCTCTCCTGCGTCGCTCCTAAAGAGGTTTCACAGGACGGCGCCCTGCTCCCCAGCTTCCCCGATCCTCGTGGACGATAGGGAACTTCGCTTCGAGGTGCCCTTGGGGTTTTCCGTCACCGACAGCCTACTCTCGGAGATAGAGAGGTCGGCCGAGGGTAGAATCTCTCGGGGGCCCCTCCGTGCCCAAATGGCGGCCATAGCTCAAGAAGCCGTGCAGGCTAGTGTTCGCACCCCACTCGGTTCTTCATTCAGCATTTTTGTTCGCGTGGTTGGGTGCCTCCCTTTCCTTTTTAACCCTCTTTCTTTTCTTTAAGTCCTCCAGCACGTCGCCTTCGTCGTCAACATGGAGGACGGGGAGATCGCCCCGGCGATGCGGGCCGTGGGCGAGTTCTCCTCGCGGGAGCTCAAGGCTGGAGCTGGAGGAGGCGAGGGAGAGGGTTGCTGCCCTTGAAGACCGGGTGGCGGCCGCCAATCGTTAGGTCTCCAAGTGCTGAGAGGCCGCCCGAGCCGCCGAGGCCCAGTTGGAAGACTCCAAGGTGCTCGTCACCACCTTTAAGAAGATGATGAATACCCTCCGAAGGGAGAATGAGGCGGCGAAGGAGGGGACGAGGCGTGCCGAGGTTCAGGCGCCGAAGGCTGAGCTTCTGGCATCGAAGGCGGTGGAGAGCTACAAGGAGTCGGACCTGTTTTACGCCGACCTTGCTGCAGCCGCGGACGTCATTTGGCACGACGCCCTCGACGCTGTTAAGGCCCAGATGCCGGAGTTCCCCGACGACAAGCTCCGAAAGGAGTACCCTCACGAGAAAAACGTGCAAGGGAACGTCCCTGGAAACGTCGCGTGGGGAGAGGCCCCCGGTAGGAGTGTGGGGGACAAGTCGGTCGCCCCGGCTCCCGGTGGCGAGGCTCCTGTGGCGAGTGCCGACCTTGAAGACGCCGTCCCGGTTGTTGTAGTGGACGCGCAGCTCATCGGGGTTCTCCCCGGCCCTGAGGCCTGAACTTCTTCGTCTCCTTTTCTTTTGTGCTAAAATTGTGTAAGCCTCCGGGCATTTTTGTAAGGTTGGGGAGCCCATAATACCTTTGTAAAGACTTCTGACCTTTTTATGAATAAAAAATCATTTTGCAGTTCCTTTTCGTGCGCATTTTCCTTTTGTTTGTTGTAAACATTTGTATTTGCACAGTACTGCTTTCATATTTAGGTCGATATTTCGTCTAGCGATTGCACGTCGAGTTGAGTGTTGAAGTCGACCATTTGCCAAGTGTGCAAAGACCGGTGAAAGGTCAGTATCTCCATAGCCCACCGAGCAGGGTAGCTACTCGGTGGCCTCTAAATGAAGGATTTGACCCTTGGCGTCGTGCGGTATGTAATTACCAGCCATGGATGGACCGAGCAAGGTAGTTCCTCGGTGGCCTCTTGGTGAGGGCTTAGATCCTTGGCGTCGTAGGGTAAGAAATTTCCAGCTAAGGATGGACCGAGTAGGGCGGCTGCTCGATGGCCTCTTGGCGAGGGCTTAGATCCTTGGCGTCGTAGGGTAAGAAATTACTAGCCATGGATGGACCGAGCAGGGTAGCTGCTCGGTGGTCTCTTGGCGAGGGCTTTGATCCCTGGTGTCGGTGGGTAGGGAACTACCAGCCAGGGATAACCGAGCAACGTAACTGCCTAGTTGCTTCTTGGTGAGGGCTTCGATCCTTGGCGTCATGGGGTAAGAAATTACCAGCCAAGGATGACCGAGCAGGGTAACTGCCCAGTTGCCTCTTGGTGAGGGCTTTGATCCTTGGCGTCGTGGGGTAAGATATTACCAGCCAAGGATGGACCGAGCAGGGTAGATGCTCGGTTGCCTCTTGGCGAGGGCTTTGATCCCTGGCGTCGGTGGGTAGGGAACTACCAGCCAGGGATAACTGAGCAGGGTAACTGCCCAGTTGTCTCTTGGTGAGGGTTTTGATCCTTAGCGCGGGAGGGCATAGAGAGGGCTGCTAAGGATGGACCGAGCAGGGTTGCTGCCTAGTGGCCTCTTTGCAAGGACTTTGATCCCTGGCGTCGGTGGGTAGGGAACTACCAGCAAGGGATAACCGAGCAGGGTAACTGCCCAGTTACATCTTGGTGAGGCCTTTGATCCTTAGCGCGGGAGGGCATAAAGATGCTTGCTAAGGATGGACCGAGCAGGGTTGCTGCCCGGTGGCCTCTTGGCGAGGGCTTTGATCCTTAGCGCGGGAAGGCATAGAAAGGCCTGCTGAGGATGGACCGAGCAGGGTTGCTGCCCGGTGGTCTCTTGGCGAGGGCTTTGATCCCTGGCGTCGGTGGGTAAGGAACTACCATCCTTGGATAACCGAGCAGGGTAACTGCCCAGTTGCCTCTTGGTGAGGGCTTTGATCCTTAGCGCGGGAGGGCATAGAGAGGCCTGCTAAGGATGGACCGAGCAGTATAGCTGCTCGGTTGAGTCGTGAGGTTCTGTATGATCTTTCCCCGGTGTTTGAATGTCGGAAAGCATGACTGTAGGGTGTTTTTCGTCACCCCGTTGAGATGGGAATACGCGCGCGCTTGTCAGGCGTACTATAGATTCCCCCTGCCTAGGGCAGGCTGGAGTTTAATGATTGTGGGGATCCGAATCTCCTGCAGCCGCGGACTAAGCTGCCGTTAATTACCCCTCGCCTTTGGAGCGAGGGAACCTTCGATTGACGGGTTAAATTGGTCATGCGAACTCAATATGCAGTGTATGTGTGTTGTGTTTTGAAAGAGGGGTTTTGGATATATCGGGAGCCACACGGAGTTTTTACGGGGGTCCTGCTACCCGGATAGCGGGCTGGGGGTCAAGGGGGCTAGCAGCCCCCTTGCGGGGTGCGGGGCAGCGCCCCGGCCCAAAAATTTTTTAGGGAGGGACAGTGGTGTATGTAAGTCGGTATTATGTACCAGACCAGATGTAGCATACGTATTGAGCGTAGTAAGCCGGTATCAAGCGAACCCAGGGGAGAATCACTGGATAGCAGTAAAGAACATTCTCAAGTACCTGAGGAGGACTAAGGAGATGTTCTTGGTGTATGGCGGAAAAGACCTCCAGATAGAGGCCTTTGCCGACTCCGGCTTCCAGAGTGACAAAGATGACTCCAAGTCCATGTCAGGTTATGTCTTTACCCTCAATGGAGGGGTCTGTTGGAAGAGTTCCAAGCAAGAGACCGTTGCTGACTCAACAATGGAAGCGGAGTACATAGCTGCTTGCGATGCCACAAAAGAAGCTGTCTGGATGAAGAAGTTCCTCACAGAAATTCAGGTGGTTCCTTCCAGTGTTGGTCCAATACCTCTGTATTGTGACAACAACGGCGCTATAGCTTTAGCGAAGGAACCCAGGTCCCATCAGAAGTCCAGACACATCTTAAGGCGGTATCACCTGATCAGGGAGATCATGAAAGGTTTGTTTAGCACCTTATGAAGAGTTTTGAAGCATCACATGTCCAAAAGTTTAAATTTTTATGGTGCTAAACGAACATGCAAAGGAATCGATCCTAGAAAATTAGGGTTTCGAAAAATAAAGCGAACTAATCTAGGGTTTCGAGACTACAACCTTTGTAGCTCCCTTTCGCTGGACTCCTTGGTCTCTAGAGTGTTGAATGGAAGTCCTCTTGAAGTTCTCTTGTGTCCACGACGATCCACCACGGAGTTCTCCATCCAAGCTCGCAACTTCGTAAAACCGAAGAGAACACTCTAAACAAGTTGTCTAAACTTGTGTAGAATGAAGTTGTGGTTAAGATTCTTACTTCAAAAACCTTTCTTTAAGTGTGATTTACTCACTAGAAAAAGCTAGAGAGCAAATGAGAAAGAGGAAGAAGATGGTGGCAATATTTTTCACAAGAGGTAATGAGATAAAAGATAACTCATAAGAAGAAAAAAGAAATATATCAATATATATTTTATTTCTTCTTACTATGAACCATGGTTAAAGTGATGGAGACATTATTTAACTTGAGTTTTTAAATGATAAAGAGAAGGATAACTCAAGTTAAGAGGTAGGTAAGCATGGTTAGGTCAAAGGAAGAATGTAGAAGCTAGAATGATTATCCTTTCCTTTTCATTTTGTTTTAAAACCAAAATTAAATAATAATCCATTATTTAATCCATGGTGTGAGTCTTATATTGCCACCATTTCCATATGTTAACAACCATGATAGATGGGTGTATGTATGTGTGTATGTATGCACATCCATATGTGCATGAAACTAGCATGAAAGAAAGAAAGAAAAGCACACATGCATGCACACATCCATCATCCAAGAAAAGATTTTAAGTGAGAAAACTAATGGTTAAATGATAAATCAACACTTGATTTATCAATCCGGTCATATCTCATATGACCCCACCAAAAGCAGTTCACCCGATCAATGTTCAGTATCATATACGCACATTTTAATCGGGTGCTTGCGCATAACGCATACGCGCACCACAACGTTTCGCCTGGACTGGGTAACTCCTTTGTGGGACTCTAAGACTCGTCAATATGCCGGCAGAGGGTGGTGATCATATCAGGTACCCCCAAGCCGCAAGCGGTCAGCTAAACGTAACGGCCACCCGGGTATTGAGCGATCAGAAGAAAACAAGCGAACCTGCTACAACTCCCGTCGAGCCAACCGGCAACACTACCTTACAGTCCGGTCTCTTCGTCAGATATGCTGTATATCGAGCCTAGGGATGGTCACGTCGACCCCAATAACTCAATAAGTCGTGCCGGTGAATGGTCTATAACAGATCGAGAAACTACTGATAACACTTATCAGCAAATCTCAGCAGCCCTGGCCAGGGACTTGCTGTTATAACCATTCGGGCACAGCACAGCATCAACTCCCAATACCGGGAGAGACAAACCCCTCCTATCGCTCATCGTCTTCGTGTGTCTCGGGACTGTACCCAACGGCCACCTGTTTGCACGACTCGGTAGAGCCGTGGTAGGGTGGCAATCAAAGTACAGTGGGAGAACACACAAGACTCTATGACGATCTCGGGTCTACAGACTAACCTGTACCAGTGTCACCTGAGAACTGCTATCCGACGATAAATATAATTCCATATAGGAGTTCTCGGTGAGTCCGTCCAGTGTACCCAGTCAGCACTGAGCACCCGTATATGATCTTGATGTCAAACATCGATGAATGTGGGAACATCCATCGCCCATCGTATGGGTCTAGTATAATATACGCTAGTCTACTCTGGTATATCAATGCCCCGTCTTGATATACCTACGACTAGGGACTTTCCAGGATATGCTTACAGACTACAGATGTCCCACTAGTATGATCTCCATCATAATCAGAGTAGTCAAGCCAATATCCTCAGGGCTTTATCAGCATGTATGAGTGAATAATAAGCATGATCAAATCAACATGTCAGATAAAGAAGAACGAGATAGCATACTATCATGTCGAGCAAGAATGCATACTGAATATATATACATGTATAGATACATCCACTATCCACATGTGAGACGTTGGCTTGACTCTTCTACGGCTGGACCGCTACTACTGTGTCACACTTCAGGTGTTTGAACTCTGCTCAAGTGTTGGGTTTTAGTGAATCCTGGGTATTTGATCGTTCGTTCGAAAACTTCGATACTGTCTGTTTATCCGGAATGTGATGCAATGTGTGGAATTCATATTACTAGACATGAAATACAGAATATGTGATATTTTGCATTTGCGATGTCTAAAGAGAATGTGGATTCCAGATATTGCAGTTTTACACTTTCTTTTCTGTGACCGTAAGTGTAGTATGTACGATATCGCCGGTTTCGTTGCTATACATCAACGACAATTGGGGTATCTATACTTACTTACGTTGATGATATGAGATATTATGTGTTGCTGAGATATGATGTGCAGGATTGTCGCGATTGAATAGCCGGGGGGTTTTATGTGAGATGAGAGTTTTATATTTTCATTCATGTAAATTCAAATGTAATGTAATATTCTTTTATTTGGGGCACTTCCGGGTTGAGGTTGTGTTACCAGTGTTGTATATTATTTACTTTTCCGCATTAGGATGGACCCAAGGAGGGGAGCACAGGTGACCGGGTTCTGGGGTTCAGTGGGAGGCCATCTCGAGGAGTCGAGACCGGGTCTCCTAAACTCCAGAATTGGCAGGGTCACTTGCCGCTCTCGTAGGGGTCCAGGGTGTGGGCTTGGCTATTCATCGCGACTGTGGAATCCGTATTTTCTATTCTGGCTAAATACTAAATACGGACGTCCTAGAATATCCCACGTTATATCTATATTTCTGCTGCCTGTGTTCTGTGATATCTGAGACGAATGACATATTATATATATGATATATAGTAGACGTTGCTTATGTTTTACACCCGCGCTAGTCCCGTCCCGGTATGCCGTTAGTTAAGTAACCTAACGGTGCATAACGGAACATTGCGGCGAATGCGGATGGCATAAGCGTACGTGTTATTTTCGTTTCTTTTCTGTGACTGGCTTAAGGACTTAAATGATGGGATTACATTAATATGATTAATGTAAAGAAAATAAACCTAAAAAGATGTTGTAGAATCGGATTTGAAAACCACTCGGCTATTTATGAAAAAGCTATATTTCAAAACTGCGGAGCTTAAGCCACTCCTTTTGAAAACTGTTTGATTCTACAACGATATCAAGTTCAAAGCGTTAAAGATTTTCTTAAAAATCATTCGCAACCCTCCGTCATTTTAGGAAGTAGAGTACTTAGTATTCGTGCTACGTTTGTTGACTTTAGTTAAGGCGTAGTGTACGGTAGCTAAGTGATGTCTACACTGCATATGATGCAGATTAATTAGGACATTCATGCGACTTTGTTGACCATAGTTAAGGGTCATATGGGTGGGTCTAATTGATCAAGAAATGACGGGTAGAACTTGACTGGTACTTATGATTTGTTGACCATAGTTAAGGTCATAAGTACTAGGGGTAAAAATTATATCGGGAATTTCAGGTGTTGAAATTTGCAATGAGATTGCATACCTTCCATGTGATGGTTGGATCCCGATCCCACTGTGGGCAATAGTTGCTCCTAGGAGAGTTTTACAGTTTACAATTAGCTAACTCATTAGGTGTCTAGAAAGGTGTTAACGGGGCTCCGCCTCTGGGAAAACGAGGTTTACTCTAATTAGGTCCGTGCGAAAGCACGGGGAACCTCCCTCAAAGTACCGACACTGGCCTGGCTGAACGGTTAGCGAAGTTGTAGACTGTAATTAATCCTGGCTAGTTTTTCTTTTTAAGGTTTGAAAGAAAAACTCGATAAAAGCAGTGGGAAACATCGATTAGACAAGATAATAACCAATCTAATCTATGCAAGAGCTTTCGCTGAGTGTATTCTTTTCTCTCTCTTAATGGCAGATACCAATGACTGGACTTAAGCTTCTACTAGATAAAAACAAACTGAATGGAACCAACTATAAAGACTGGCTGAGGAATCTGAAAATCACCTTGACTTATGATAAAGTATCATATGTCCTCACGGCTTCAGCCCCGCCCGTACCTGGTCCAAAATCCTCAGTTGCGGACATTGAAGTCCGCAAGACATGGGACGCTGACTGTGCCACGGCCACATGCCTCGCGCTTGCATCGATGGATAACACACATCAAAAGCAACACGAGGACATGGACATTCACGGTATATTTCTCCATACAAAGGAGTTGTATGGGGAGCAATCCCGCGTATTACGATACGAAGCATCAAAGAAATTGTTTCAGATGCGAATGGCCCCTGGCACACCAGTCGGAGACCATGTTCTGAAGATGATAGCTCTTATAGAAGAGCTTGAGGACCTTGGATGGACGATGGACAATGAACAATATATAGATATTATTCTGCAGTCCCTCCCCTCCACCTTTGCTCAGTTCATAGTGAACTTCAACATGCATGGCATGGAGAGGGACCTCCCTGAACTCCTTAATATGTTAAGGAGTGCAGAGAGCACTATGAAGTTAGCAAAAACTCCCGTTATGACTATTGGACAGTCTTCCTCTTCTCGCCCGAAAGCCAAGGCCAAGGGAAAGAAAAAGAAGAAACCCACTAATCCTAAGGGCGGAGTTAAAAAGGTGAAGGGAAAGGGAAAGTCCAAGGCTGGAGACTCAGGGAAGGGCGAATGTTTTCACTGCCACAAGACAGGACATTGGAAGCGCAATTGCACGGAGTACTTAAGTCTCAAGAAGAAGCATGGTGATGCTTCTGCTTCAGGTGCGTTTGTGACTGAAAACTGTTTTTCTATAAACTCTGCTTCCTGGGTATTGGATACCGGTTCAGGTTCTCACATTTGCAATTCTATGCAGGGGCTGAGAAATAGCAAGGTTTTGAAGACAGGTGACCATACTCTCCGCGTTGGAAATGGTTCCAATGTACATACAGTCGCAGTGGGAGATTATCACTTGGGGTTGCCATCTGGATGTATTTTGATTTTGAATCCATGTTATTTTGTACCAAGTATACTATGTAATATAATATCCGTTTCTTTGTTGGACAATGAAGGATATAATTTTGTATTGCAAAACAATGTTATGAACATTCACCTGAATCAAATGTTGGTTGGGTATGGTACGCTTAATAACGGAATATATGTCCTAAATCAACACACAGTTTTCAGTGTACATCACACTAATAAAAGAAAACTTTCAGAATTGAATGAAGCTTTTCTTTGGCACTGTAGACTTGGTCATATTAACGAAACAAGACTAAACAAGTTACATAAAGATGGATATTTAAATTCTTTTGAATATAAATCTTATGCGACTTGCCAGTCTTGTATCAAGGGTAAAATGACCAAAACTCCGTTTACTGGACACGGAGAAAGAGCTACTCAGCTCCTGGGCCTCATACATAGTGATGTATGTGGGCCAATGTCTACACAGGCTAGAGGCGGTTTTTCATACTTCATTACTTTCACTGACGATTTCTCAAGATTCGGTCATGTATTTTTGTTAAAGCACAAGTCCGACGCTTTCGAGAAATTCATTAAATATAAACAAGAAGTAGAAAAATAAACCGGCTTGAGTATTAAAATGCTTCGATCAGATCGAGGTGGTGAGTATCTCAGTACAGAATTTGCAAACTTTCTAAAAGAGAATGGGATTCTCTCTCAGCTCACTCCTCCTTACACACCACAGCACAACGGTGTGTCAGAACGACGGAATAGGACCCTATTAGATATGGTCCGATCCATGATGAGTGACGCTGAGTTACCAGTCTCGTTTTGGGGGCATGCATTGGAGACTGGAGCGTTTCTGCTAAACAGGGTTCCAACCAAAGCCGTGTCTACCACGCCATATGAGATATGGAATGGGAAGAGACCATCTCTTAAGAGAATTAAGATTTGGGGTTGCCCGGCCTATGTTAAAAAGCAGAATCCGGACAAACTCGAGACACGGTCAGTCATGTGTAACTTTATGGGATATCCAAAGAATTCATATGGATATCTGTTCTACCACAAAGAGGAACAAAAAGTGTTTGTTTCTCAGTATGCCACATTCTTGGAAAAAGAGTTTTTCACAGATAAAGATGATGGCAAGGTAGTGGATCTAGAAGAGGTTCTGGAGACACAAACTACAAATGACGATTTGGTTGAACCGGCTGTTGCAACAGAAACTGAAGAACCTCGGCCACTCCGTAGGTCTGGTAGGACTTCTCGCCCACCGGAGAGGTACTACGGTTTCCTCATTGATGGTAACGGAGAAGATTGCATCATGGATGATGATGATCCTACCAGTTTTCAGCAAGCTATCACGAGTGGTGACTCTGTGAAATGGCTGGATGCCATGAGATCCGAAATATAGTCTATGTACACCAACAAAGTATGGACTTTGGATGTTGTACCCCCTGGGGTAAAACCTGTAGGGTGCAAATGGATCTTTAAAAGAAAGATTGGTGTGGATGGGCAGGTAGAGACCTATAAGGCAAGACTTGTGGCGAAAGGTTTTCGTCAAAGACCAGGTTTGGACTATGAAGAAACTTTTTCGCCCGTAGCCATGCTTAAATCCATTCGGATCCTACTTGCTATTGCTGCTCACTACGACTATGAAATCTGGCAGATGGACCTTAAAACAGCATTTCTAAATGGAGATTTAGAAGAATGCGTTTATATGGATCAGCCAGAGGGCTTCATTGACAGTGGGAGCAGCGAGAAAGCGTGTAGGCTGCTTAAATCCATATATGGGTTAAAGCAGGCATCTCGGAGTTGGAACATCTGTTTCGATGATGCTATCAAAGAGTTTGATTTCATCAAAAATCCAGATGAACCTTGTGTTTATAAAAAGGCTGTAGGAAGAGCTGTCACATTCCTCGTATTGTACGTGGATGAAATTCTTCTGATAGGAAATGATATTCCTATGCTACAGTCGGTCAAATCATTCTTATCACTGAGGTTCTCCATGAAGGACCTGGGTGATGCCACATACATCCTGGGCATAAGGATCTATAGGGAAAGATCCAAAAAGTTATTGGGATTGTCCCAAACCAGGTACATCAACACCATCCTAAAAAGGTTTAGTATGGAAGACTCCAAGCGGGGTGCTTTACCCGCTTGCCATGGAGTCACTCTCTCCAAGGATTCTTGTCCAAAGACCGATGAAGAGAGAGCTCGCATGAGCATTATACCCTATGCTTCGGCAGTAGGATCTATAATGTATGCGATGTTATGTACACGCCCAGATGTAGCTTATGCACTCAATGTTGTAAGCAGGTATCAATCCAACCCAGGGGAGAACCACTGGACAGCTGTGAAGAACATTCTTAAGTACTTACGAAGGACTAAAGAATTGTTCTTGGTGTATGGTAATACAGATCTCCAAATGGAGGCCTTTACCGATTCGAGCTTCCAGAGCGATAAGGATGACAGCAAATCTATCTCAGGGTTTGTGTTTACCCTCAATGGAGGGGCGGTAAGTTAGAAGAGTTCCAAACAAGATACCGTTGCAGATTCTACGATGGAGGCTGAGTACATTGCTGCAAATGATGCCGCCAAGGAAGCCGTCTGGATGAAGAAGTTCGTCTCGGAGCTAGGAGTAGTTCCAACCATTATTGATCCAATACCTTTGTATTGTGACAATAATGGGGCTATGGCGTTAGCCAAGGAGCCCAGATCCCATCAGCGGTCCAGACACATCCTGAGGCGTTTTCATTTGATCCGGGAGATTGTAGATCGCCGCGAGATCGAGATTAGGAGAGTAGACACAAAGAATAACGCCGCGGATCCATTCACCAAGGCCCTCCCTCAGCCGCAGCATGAGCGACTTTTTGAGATGTTGGGTATGAGATACGCCAATAACTGGCCTTAGTGCAAGTGGGAGATTGTTGGATATATGTATGCCCTAGAGGCCATTATGTGATAGTGGATGTATCTATACATGTATATATATTCAGTATGCATTCTTGCTCGACATGATAGTATGCTATCTCGTTCTTCTTTATCTGACATGTTGATTTGATCATGCTTATTATTCACTCATACATGCTGATAAAGCCCTGAGGATATTGGCTTGACTACTCTGATTATGATGGAGATCATACTAGTGGGACATCTGTAGTCTGTAAGCATATCCTGGAAAGTCCCTAGTCGTAGGTATATCGAGACGGGGCATTGATATACCAGAGTAGACTAGCGTATATGATACTAGACCCATACGATGGGCGATGGATGTTCTCACATTCATCGATGTTTGACATCAAGATCATATACGGGTGCTCAGTGCTGACTGGGTACACTGGACGGACTCACCGAGAACTCCTATATGGAATTATATCTATCGTCGGATAGCAGTTCTCAGGTGACACTGGTACAGGTTAGTCTGTAGACCCGAGATCGTCATAGAGTCTTGTGTGTTCTCCCACTGTACTTTGATTGCCACCCTACCACGGCTCTACCGAGTAGTGCAAACAGGTGGCCGTTGGGTACAGTCTCGAGACACACGAAGACGATGAGCGATAGGAGGGGTTTCGTCTCTCCCGGTATTGGGAGTTGATGCTGTGCTGTGCCCGAATGGTTATAACAGCAAGTCCCTGGCCAGGGCTGCTGAGATTTGCTGATAAGTGTTATCAGTAGTTTTTCGATCTGTTATAGACCATTCACCGGCACGACTTATTGAGTTATTGGGGTCAACGTGACCATCCCTAGGCTCGATATACAGCATATCTGACGAAGAGACCGGACTGTACGGTAGTGTTGCCGGTTGGCTCGACGGGAGTTGTAGCAGGTTCGCTTGTTTTCTTCTGATCGCTCAATACCCGGGTGGCCGTTACGTTTAGCTGACCGCTTGCGGCTTGGGGGTACCTGATATGATCATCACCCTCTGCCGGCGTATTGACGAGTCTTAGAGTCCCATAAAGGAGTTACCCAGTCCAGGCGAAACGTTGTGGTGCGCGTATGCGATATGCGCAAGCACCGGATTAAAATGTGCGTATATGATACCGAACATTGATCGGGTGAACTGCTTTTGGTGGGGTCATATGAGATATGACCGGATTAATAAATCAAGTGTTGATTTATCATTTAACCATTAGTTTTCTCACTTAAAACCTTTTCTTGGATGATGGATGTGTGCATGCATGTGTGCTTTTCTTTCTTTCTTTCATGCTGGTTTCATGCACATATGGATGTGCATACATACACACATACATACACCCATCTATCATGGTTGTTAACATATGGAAATGGTGGCAATATAAGACTCACACCATGGATTAAATAATGGATTATTATTTAATTTTGATTTTAAAACAAAATGAAAAGGAAAGGATAATCATTCTAGCTTCTACATTCTTCCTTTGACCTAACCATGCTTACCTACCTCTTAACTTGAGTTATCCTTCTCTTTATCATTTAAAAACTCAAGTTAAATAATGTCTCCATCACTTTAACCATGGTTCATAGTAAGAAGAAAAAAAATATATATTGATATATTTCTTTTTTCTTCTTGTGAGTTATCTTTTATCTCATTACCTCTTGTGAAAAATATTGCCACCATCTTCTTCCTCTTTCTCATTTGCTCTCTAGCTTTTTCTAGTGAGTAAATCACACTTAAAGAAAGGTTTTTGAAGTAAGAATCTTAACCACAACTTCATTCTACACAAGTTTAGCCAACTTGTTTAGAGTGTTCTCTTCGGTTTTACGAAGTTGCGAGCTTGGACGGAGAACTCCGTGGTGGATTGTCGTGGACACAAGAGGACTTCAAGAGGACTTCCATTCAACACTCTAGAGACCAAGGAGTCCAGCGAAAGGGAGCTACAAAGGTTGTAGTCTCGAAACCCTAGATTAGTTCGCTTTATTTTTCGAAACCCTAATTTTCTAGGATCGATTCCTTTGCATGTTCGTTTAGCACCATAAAAATTTAAACTTTTGGACATGTGATGCTTCAAAACTCTTCATAGGGTGCTAAACAAACCTTTCACGATCTCCCTGATCAGGTGATACCGCCTTAAGATGTGTCTGGACTTCTGATGGGACCTGGGTTCCTTCGCTAAAGCTATAGCGCCGTTGTTGTCACAATACAGAGGTATTGGACCAACACTGGAAGGAACCACCTGAATTTCTGTGAGGAACTTCTTCATCCAGACAGCTTCTTTTGTGGCATCGCAAGCAGCTATGTACTCCGCTTCCATTGTTGAGTCAGCAACGGTCTCTTGCTTGGAACTCTTCCAACAGACCGCCCCTCCATTGAGGGTAAAGACATAACCTGACATGGACTTGGAGTCATCTTTGTCACTCTGGAAGCCGGAGTCGGCAAAGGCCTCTATCTGGAGGTCTTTTCCGCCATACACCAAGAACATCTCCTTAGTCCTCCTCAGGTACTTGAGAATGTTCTTTACTGCTATCCAGTGATTCTCCCCTGGGTTCGCTTGATACCGGCTTACTACGCTCAATGCGTATGCTACATCTGGTCTGGTACATAATATCGCATACATTATAGAGCCTACCGCTGAAGCGTAGGGTATAATCGACATGCGATCCCTTTCCAAATCAGTCTTGGGAGACATATCTTTGGAGAGGGTGATTCCGTGACAAGCCGGTAGGTTACCGTACTTAGAATCTTCCATACTGAATCTTTTCAATATGGTGTCTATGTACCTGGACTGCAAAAGTCTCAACATCCTTTTTGATCTATCACGATAGATCTGGATCCCCAGAATGTAGGTGGCATCACCTAGGTCTTTCATGGAGAACTTCTGTGACAAAAAACTTTTGACTGACTGTAACATAGGAATATCATTTCCTATTAGGAGAATGTCATCCACGTACAAGACGAGGAATACTACTGCTCTCCCTACAATCTTACTGTATATGCATGGTTCATCTGGATTTTTGATAAAGTCAAATTCCTTGACAGTATCATCAAAACAGATGTTCCAACTCCGCGATGCCTGCTTTAGTCCATAAATGGACTTAAGCAGCTTGCATACTTTACCGCTGCTCCCACTTTGAATGAATCCTTCTGGCTGATCCATATAGACGCTTTCTTCCAAATTTCCATTTAGAAAAGCCGTCTTTACGTCCATCTGTCAGATCTCATAATCGTGGAAGGCAGCAATAGCAAGAAGGACCCGAATGGATTTCAGCATAGCCACTGGAGAAAAGGTTTCGTCATAGTCCAAACCAGGTCTTTGACGAAAACCCTTTGCAACAAGTCTAGCCTTATAGGTTTCAACTTGTCTATCAACACCAATCTTCTTTTTGAAGATCCATTTGCATCCTACGGGTTTTACCCCATCTGGAGAAAAGTCCAAAGTCCATACTTTGTTAGTGTACATGGACTCCATTTCGGTCCGCATTGCATCCAGCCATTTTACCGAGTCGCCGCTCTGAATGGCTTGTTGGAACCTAGTAGGGTCATCATCATTAATGACGCAATCCTCTCTATCCTCATCTATGAGAAAACCGTAGTATCTCTCAGGCGGATGAGACTGCCTACTACTTCTGCGGAGTGGCGCTGGGATGTCCGTTTCTTCTGAAACCTCTGGTTCTACTATACTTTCAGTAACAGCTTGTGGTTCTGGAATTTCTTCCAGTTCTATTTCGCTCCTATTCATTTCCTTTTCTAAAAACTGATGTTCTAGAAAATGGGCATTACGAGAAACTAAAACCTTTTGTTCCTCTGCGTAATAGAATAGATACCCCCTGGAGTTCTTTGGATATCCCACAAACTTACATTGTATTGATCGTGCCTCGAGCTTGTCCACATGCTGCTTTTTAACAAAAGCTGGACATCTCCAAATCTTCAGATACTGAAGATAGGGTTTCTTCCCACTCCACATCTGATATGGTGTGGTAGGCACAGTCTTGGTAGGAACAATGTTCAAAAGATATGCAGCTGATTCTAGTGCATATCCCCAGAATGATCGCGGTAACTCAGCCTTACTCATCATGGAACGAACCATATCCAATAGGATTCGATTCCTCCTTTCTGATACACCGTTGTTTTGTGGTGTGTATGGAGGAGTAAGTTGAGAGAGAATTCCATTCTCTTTTAAGTAACCCAGGAACTCGGCGCTTAAGTATTCACCACCTCGATCAGATCTCAGTGTCTTGATACTTTTGCTAGTTTGTTTTTCCACTTCATTCTTGTATTCTTGGAATTTCTCAAAGGCCTCGGATTTATACCTCATTAAGAAGATATATCCATACCTAGAGAAATCATCCGTAAAAGTAATGAAGTAGGAATAACCACCTCGCGCATGTGTATACATTGGACCGCACACATCATTGTGTACGAGTCCCAAGAGCTCACTTGCTCTTACTCCGTGTCCAGTAAACGGAGTCTTTGTCATCTTTCCCATGAGACAAGATTCACAAGTAGCATAAGATTGATATTCGAACGGATTCAAATATCCTTCTCCATGTAACTTAGTCAACCTTCTCTCATTGATGTGACCTAGTCTACAATGCCATAAGAAAGCCTGATTTATTTTCGGAGACTTTCTTTTAAGTGTATTCTGGACATTGAAAACCTGAGCTTGACTTAATACGTATATACCGTTATCTAATGTACCTGACCCAATCCGAACTTGATTTAGGTGGATGTTAACTACATCGCTTACGAATGTAAAATCATATCCCTCTCTTGAAAGAGAGGACACTGGTATGATATTACAAGTCATACTAGGTATATATAAACAGTTACGTAAAATCAATATATGTCCACTTGTCAAACTTAGGCGATATTCTCCCACGGATTCAGCGTTCACTGTCATTCCGTTTGCAACTTTGAGAGAACAATCACCTACCTTTATAACTTTACGGTTTCTCAAAGCATGTAATGAATTACAGATATGAGATCCTGCTCCGGTATCTAATACCCAGGAAGTAGAGTTTATTGACAAACAGTTCTCAATAACAAACACACTTGAGGCTGAAGCCACAATATGCTTCGTATCCTGCTTACTGGCTTCCAAAGCCCTGCAATCATTCTGCCTATGTCCAATCCCATAATAATAGGAACTACCCTCTTTTACTGTATTAAGTCTCGAAACTTTTGCCCTTCTCTTTCCTTTTTCTTCCCTGGTTTCCTTCAGGGTAGAAGGTAGAGACTGTAGAATCAAGTCAGTGTCTGACATGTTTCCCAACGTGGTCTCCAGGTCCTGGAGCTCATCAATATAGCTAGTCATTGTAAGGACGTTGTCCCCTACAAATGACCCGAAAGTCAACCTCGCTTGAATTAATTCATTCGAGGTCTCATATCTTGCGATATGAGATTGCTCTCCATATAAATCTTTGTTATGGAGAAAAATGGAAACTGAGTCCATCTTCTCGTGCTGCTTCTGGTATACACCATCAACTGAAGCTAACACGAGGCACTTGGCTTTCGCTTTATCTTTTTCCCTTGTCTGTCAGATATCCATATCCGTGATGGTGGAAACTGGACCTGGGACGGCGGGATCTTGAGTAGTAATAGGGTGGTCTATTTTGTTACAGGCAATGGACATCTGGACAGACCTTTGTCAGTCAAATAAGTCAGATTCAGTCAAATTGTTATCTAGATGTAACCTATGTGTGGTCACAAGGTCGCTACAATTAAGAGAGAGAGAGAAGAAAACACTATTAGCATGATACTCTTGCAAGTTTAGAGTGGTTTAATTTATTTAAACAGGATGGCTCCCACTGTTTCTCGAATCTTTCCTCAAACCATAAAAGAAGAATTAGCCAGGACTATTCTCACCGTACAATACTTGCTTAACCGTTCAGCCAGGCCAGTGTCGATACTTCGAGGGAGGTTTTCCAACGCTTTCGCGAAGTTCCTTAATTAAATAACCTCTTTTCTCTGGGGGCGTAATCCCGCTGACACCTTTCTAGGCACCTACTTGGTTTATAGCATTGATCATTAAGTGACGAATCTCCTGATAAGTAGTATATACTCACAGTAGGATCGGGATCCAAAATATCATCATAAGATAATGTTGAAGGAATCCTACCAACATTCATCAAACTCCAAAATGGTATGCATCTCTCTGCAAATTTCAGTTTCTTTAGAAATTCCCGATATAGATTTTTGCCCCATGCTCTTATGACCTTGGCGTTAGGTCAAAATGTCATAAGTCATATGTCAAGTTCTTCCCATCATTATCCTTGTTAATTTGAACCCATCCGTACATATCCTTGACGTTAGGCCAAAATGATAATACGACTGTCCCAAACTAACACATCTATCTATGCAACAAATGAATACCCAGCAGCTATCAAACACTATGCCTTGGCGTTAGGTCAAAATACATAGCTTGAATACTACTGACCATCCATAAGAAATGACGGAGGGCTACGACTGGTTTTGGAAAAACCGTGAACGTAGTGAACTTGATATAATCGAAGGAACCTGATAGCTTTTTAAAAGGAGTGGTTAAAGCTCCGCAATTAAAAAATTCTTCTCTTTTAAAATAACCGAGTGGTTTCTTTAAAATTTATTCCAACGATTTAACTTTGGTTTATTTTCTTTGCATTATAATAATGCGTCCCATCTTTAATCTTATCATTGCAGAAAACAACGAAAATACCACGTTCTCTTATGCCATCCGCATTCGCCACTGGGTTCCGTCATCACCCGTTAGGTTACTTAACTAACGACAGAGTGGGGGCTGGGCTAGCGCGGGTGTAAAACATAAGTGACGTCTAATAGCTATCATATATAGATATTGTACATTCGTCAGACGCAATAATAAGCATTCCAGATCACAGATGAACTTTATTGGATTTACTAGCAATCCGCATTTGCTTTGAGCCTGCAATAAAAGACGGATTACACAGTTATGATGAATAGCCATTACCCCACTCTAGACCCCTACGGGTGCGGCAAACTACCAGTCAAGTACCCGAAGTGAAGCGGTCTCCCTCAACAACGTGAGTAGGCCACTAAACATTTTGACGTACCCGGTAGTTTGTGTACCCCACCTTGGGTCTATCCTAGGAGCAAAAAACAGTAAAAAGAAATAATACAACGGTGGCTACAACCGCAACCTGGATGTGCCCCGCAAAAGAATATTACATCAAATTACATTTATATTGAATGAATGAATATTAAACACATCTCAAACCCCGGCTAATCATCACAACAGTCCAACACAGTTCATATACACAAGCAGTAAACATTTCAGAAATGTGCAACCCCCTGCCAACCGACATACTAGCAGTTAGGGGAGGTTTACGAACACATTAAACATTACAGATAAAAACCCAATTAAAAAATATCTTAGAACATCGATCGAATACCATATTCCGTGTCTACCCCAAAAGCAAACCTGCACTGAAGTAACCTGGGTAAAAACAGAACATACAGGAAAACAAAAAACACCAAAATATGAATTACTGTGAAAATCCGAGTCAACTCGGAGTTGACTCGGCATCGGATCCGCGGCCAAAAGCACACTTTGGCCGCGGTTCCGCGGTTGTCAAGTCGAGTTGGGTCATCGTATTTTCCCAGTATTCTTATAATTCCCTGCTGTGAATTTTAAGGTATGTCAAATTATTTTTCAGACACTTTTAAAATTAACAGAAACTTAGGGTTTTCGGTTTTTTGTTTTCGTGTTTTCCGTCGATCGAACTTCTAATCAGTTGCTAACAAGCTAGTAATGGTTTAGTTGGCTCTGATACCACTGTAAGTCTATGTCACGCACCCCACGAACTTGCGGGGAGGCGGAATATATGAAAAACGATTATCAAAGCTTCGTAACACGGACTTGAGCGCATGAATCGTATCTAAACCATTGCTAACTAACAACTAGAGGTTTAACTACTCGGATTCGAAGTTATACCTCACGTTACATGTCCTTTGGGTCTTCATCGCTGTCCTCCACTCCTCGTAGGCTCCTTGGAACATCGGCACCTCAACGGCCTCCTCGAGTCAAAGGCGATCCACCCGAGAGCTCCTACGCCAAGCTTAATCTCTAACTTGAGATAACTAGGTTGCTTAAAGTGTTAATCTAAACTACCTAAGGGATATAGAGTGAGGTTATGGATGTATTAGTCTAGCTAACCCTTGATCTCAACACATGAGAGGTTAGGGTTAGGGTTTGAAGAGAGAGTGAGCTTAAGGAGAGAGAAGGTGAAGATGAGAATGAGAATGAATAATGAACTCATATGAATATAACAAGCATAACAATTAATCAAATAAATAATATAAATGATTAATCATCATGGTTGATGCATTCACCTTGTGTGATTCATCATATGACTCATTAACTCATTAATGAATCATTTAATGCAAAGGATGAATCACACAAATGAGTCATTAAGCAATTAATGCCCATGCCAGCTTAACCCCTTAGTCACCACTCTTCTAGAAGCTTCCCGAAAAATTACGAGAACGCCCCTCCAATCCGTGAAAACACGAAAAAACTTTAGACTGTATAAATCCAATAACCCGATACTAGAATCTGGCTTAAACCAAAACCAGCTAGTAAAAACTGTCCGAAAAGTCGTACGTGCGTAAACACACGTACGCGTCCGAACCCTTGTCGTAAAACCATACGACCTCTATATCGTTTCTCCTGGAGCAGGGAAACTCTCTGTGTGGGACTCTAAAGACTCGACACTACGCTGGTAGTGGGTTTAACCACAGACCGCAAGCGGCACTAGCTGTACGTAACGGTCCCCAGCTAGATGTCGATAAGAAAGCCGATAAGGAAACCCATCCGAACTCCCACTGAGCCTGATGTGACAATCTCCGTACAGTCCGGTCTGTTCGTCTATGACTATCGCATATCAAGCCTAGGGGGCGGCAAGCGTCGGTCCCCTAATAGCTGTATAAGTCGTGTCGGAGCGAAGCCCATTACACCCTGAGAAACTACTGGAACCTACCAGTAAATCTCGCTTGCCCTGGCCAGGGACTTTGCGTAATAGCTCTCTGACACAGCGCGATATCATCTCCTAATACCGGGAGAGACGAATTCTATCTAACCACTACTGCCTCCAAGTGCTCGGGACTGCTGATTTATCTCAAAAACTATTTATTACCGCAATCAAGAACGTCGTCGCTTGGTAGCTAGCCGGTGAGTACGGGTCGGTCTACAGGGATGTTGTGAATTTCCTAATCGCTCAAACGAGTTAATTCCGATGGGTGTTCGGATTTCTTATTAAATCTAAAAACTAAATCTATCATTTATCTAGGGCAAAGAATAAAATTTAACTAGAGCAAGGAATTAAAGATCTAAGTAGGGCAAGAAATTAAATCTAAACTAGGGCAGAGAATGAAAAATTACCTAGGGCAAGAATTGAAATTAATTATTTACTTTACAGATGGCTCTCTCCAAATATCAACACAAGACTTGTCAGATCTGAATTTCTGAAATAAAAAGATGTATCGATGCTCTCCAAAAGAAATCTAAATTTTATTGATAAAAAGAGGCACGGGGAGACATAGCCTTTACAATGATTTAGAGTTCCTATTTATAGAGGATAGGAAACCCTAGGTTACAATTGATTCGCACGTCTACATTTACCAAAATATCCTTAGGAAGACCTAGTCAAAGTAGACTCCAAGCTTTGGTAAAATTTTATGTCTGGAAATTTTGGAACTGATTCTGGATTCTTAGGCTTTTTATTTATTTGGATCTTTTATTAAAATAGCTTCTATGTTTCTTCCAGATCTCCAGTGAATAATTGCGGTGGACTTTTAACCGTTCGCTTTGTAATCTTGGACCTTGCATTGCCTTGTACTTTGTGAATTTTATCTTTGATGTTGATCAAGAGTCTTCTGTTTGTTGGTCAAAATCCACTTTTGCATCGTCTTTTCATCGTTTTCACTGTTTTCTGTCCAAGAACCTGTAACCTGTAATATGTAACAGACATGCATCAAAAGCACCTGTTTATTTATAAAACGAATAAGGATGGGGAATATAATAATGCAATATTATGGTGTGAACAAATACCCCCAAACTTATGTTTTGCTCGTCCTCGAGCAAACTTATTTTTTTATTCTCGACAAAAACCTAACCGCACTTTCGCAGGGAAACGCGATTGCACTGAGCTCGTGCAACAAGCCGTTAAACCTCTAGGTGTCCCTAGTAGGAGGAGTGTTGTCTCCTGGGGGTTTTCAGCGGATATTACCCACAAAATCCTATCAATTTGGCTTTTCGACTTTAATTCTCCAATTAGGTTTTCTAACAAGGAATTCTATTATCGTCGACTCGTAAATTATCCACCCATATTCTTCACACTTTCTCATCATCTAATTTAAGATTATATATGTTCTGCAGACCTACTTAGGTTTCGGCATTTCTTAAGTTTTCCTTTTAGGGCTCCATCTCCACTTAGGAATTTTTATCAATTCTACTAAAGATACAAGTTCTATTCTTCACTCCTTTCTCTCATCTAAACTCCAATCACATACCCCTACGTGTGTGTATAAATCACCCCTACACTTGGAAATTCAAATCAAGCAATCGTACTCTTGTCCGTTGTCCAAAGCACTTCTTAATTGGTGAATTTTTTAAATGGATTTTGCTTACACATCCTTCATGCGACCGTTAATTCTTCTTGAGGTACCAACAACCGATTACAAGATGTGTTTGCGCATTAAAGCGTAATTCCTAGTCTTGCAACACCCAAGGCTTTAGCAGTGACTCCCAAATCAGTTGGTCTAAGGCACTAGGTGATGAAGCACCCTCGCTAAATATTTTTCTATTTTTGCAGCCTTAAGTAATCACAAAAACCAGTGTTCATTTTTTTTCTTTATTCACACTTGTATTTTTTTTTCATTTTTTTCGTACTAAGGACTTTAGACAAGAGCATTTCAAGGTCTCTTCTACTATTCCAAGGTTCAAGGTGCGTGATTGTGCAATTTGTAGGGTATACATTTTCAGAATCTAGACTTAAGCTAGGAATTATTTTTCAAACTTATACTCTAATAAAATATCAATACTTTTTCTTTGTTTCGACTTAACCCAAGAAGTGCACTCAAAATTTGCCTATTTCTAAATAAACTACAAAGACATATACTTTCTACTGTTAAATTTTAAAGAAGGTTATTTTTATGGTTTTTAATTTACTAAGTCTAAAATCTAATTGTTCCTAGCCAGTTAACCTATTTGTCAAACTCTAGTCATATAAGCCAAAATTGAATACAATAATTTTTATAATTTTTCAAAATTTTTCAATTTTTATGGGTTTTCAAATAAATATGCAAATGCAAAAATATACATATGAATGCGAAGGAAGAAGACGTACTGAGTATACCCCCAAACTTAAACTTGACAGCGTCCTCACTGTCATACTACACCAAAAGGGTCAAAATGTCGGCACTCCCCTGTTTATTTATTTATATTTTTTTTTATTTTTTTTGAATTTTTTTTTGAATTTTTTATTGTTAAAAGAAAAACAAAAAAAATATATATACAACAAGGTTCCCCCCAAACTTAAGCTTGGCCTTACATAAGCCAAATGTTAGCACCAACCATTCAAAAATCTTATCATGGTAATGGTAGGGTTGGTGAAAGAATGGGATGTGAAGAAAAGAAATGAGAAACACACGAGACCGTATGGGAAGAAGAGTGGAATATGGTCTCGGTGGAGGAGAAGAATGGCGGAAAGGAGAAAGGAGTGGAGTACGATCTTGAGGGTGTAAATCGAGTGAATAAATTAGCGCAATTTGTGATGACCGATGTGTTAAAAACGATTGTGCTAATCTATCAACCCGTCGAGAAATGGGGTCAAATCCCTCAAGATTCGCAAGAAAAGATGGGTACGTCGAACTTGGTATTGGAGATGAAAGCGTAACGGTCTCTTGTAAGGTCGGAACGATAGGAAGGACGAAAGGGAGTGAATTAGGGATAGTCTCATTCTCACCGTAGTAAACTGTCTTGAACTGGAAAGATTCCAACAATGGTTCGAAACGACTGTAAGCAACCGAGTCTGATGGTTCAACTAACTCATCTGAAAATTCAAAGGACTCAAACTCGGGCGGTGAGTCATCAACATCGTCCGAAAAAGTGAAACACTCGTAAGTGTTATCGGCTG
Source organism: Agapanthus africanus (assembly GCA_030015575.1). Lineage (NCBI taxonomy): Eukaryota > Viridiplantae > Streptophyta > Magnoliopsida > Asparagales > Amaryllidaceae > Agapanthus > Agapanthus africanus. Next base: position 516,046,190 of record CM057344.1, read on the forward strand.
TGAGAACTGTGTCAGATTCAAAGAAAAATTGTTCAAGCTCACAGTCTTCAAGCGTGATATTAGGCGTGGTCGGAACGATGGAAAGGAGGGAGGGTGATATAACAGTTAAAGGTTCGGGAGGATGAATTGGAAAATCCGACACATCAAAGAAAAATGGTTCAACCTCAATACTCTCCTCATAATTCTCCTCAATATTTAACTCATCCATGCCATTATCATCAAAATCAAGACGCATATGAATTTCGGGAGAAACATCTAATGACTCAGGATGATGAATTGGACATAAAATTTCAATCAAATCGACAAGTTCATCATCCGAAATATTCCCGGCGTCTATATCTTCAATCAAGTGAAAAGCAATTTTTTCTGACACCTCATCAAAAGCATGGATATTTATTAATTCAGGTCCTAGATTGGAGGTGTAAAGATCGAAAGGATTAAGTGTGGTTTCACTCGAAAGGGGTTCTTCACAATTTGGCAAATCAAACACTACAAAATCACACAACTCGTTATTTTGGACACATATTTGAAAATTGGAGTTGTTGGATTCAATTGGGTATGGGTAGGTCTGATTTGGAAATCCTCTCACATTCTCACTCTGTCCAACCGCCTCCTTATACATTGAAAAATTTGGAGCTAGCGGGAAACTAGCTATCTGTGCACTAGGTTGCATAAGGGCGGCCATGGACGCTTCCACATTCCTAGTCATTTTGTTTGTTGCTGCAATATAAGCTGCCAACGACTGTTCCAAACTAGACATGGGTTGTGAAGGGGTTTCGGTAAAAGATTCAAAACTGTTTGGATTCGTAAAACTCCCAAATGGCTGTGTAGAAGCAATGTCTAGTGACGTTGGGAAAGTCGGCTAGGACTGGTAGGAAGTGGGTGGTTGGACAGGGGTAAGGTCAACATGTGGATAAAAAGGTGAATGGACTTGTTGATCCCTAAAACTAGATGTGTGGAGAAGGGTGAAAGATCGGATACGAGATTGAGCAATATGCTCAGCAATGGACATCGGTTTAGGAGTGACAGCAAGACTTGAAAAAGTGGTATCAACATATGAAGGTGGTAAAGGTTGACTTAGTTGACACAAAGTGGGTTGCAAAGTCGAACTGTTTCTCCTAGACGCTTCTATTTGATCTTTCAAAGAAATTTTAGGCACGGAGGGATCTTCCTTAAATCGACCGAAACAATTGACGTACGAAGCAAAGTCAGGTTCAGGATACCAAAATTCGGAAAGTGATTTATGATGTGGTGTACCCATGATAGAAGAAAGAGAAGAGAAAGTAGGTGGTGCAAGGATTTCTTAGCGACAAAAGTTTGCAAGTTTTCTAATAAAAATTTTCCTTTTTTCTTTTTCTCTTTTTTCTTTATTTGGAACTGTTTGCAAAAAAGATTTTTTGATAAAGGGCTAAGATACACTTTCGATCAACCAAAAATGCACAATCAGGCCTAGATCTAGGGTCACCTAGGTCAGCTAGACAGCTCCTAACTGTTCCAAAGGGCTAGAAATAGGATCTCAAACCGCCTCTTCACCACCAATTGCGGCCAGGTAAGTGCCAGGTAAGTGGGAAGGAACCACAGTAGTGGGCCTAATTAATAACCACTAGCCTTTGACACACTTGCCCAGACACCGCAAAGTCAGGTTAGGATAAACGGTCGATGCCTATAACCAATCCTCTGTCCTATTGAGCTCGAAGTTCTTAGGGCTGAGTCTAGTATTTTTTTAATTAAAGATTGCTCAATGCAAATGCCTTATGTGATTTCTGGGGACCTGAGAAGGGTGATGAAATCCCCACCCAATCTGATTTGGTCAAAAGCCCCTTAAAGTCCGATTAAAGATATGCAAAACAGTAAATCACTTGCAATCAAATCTTTTTTTGTGAATTTCAAAGTTTGCAAGTTTTCTAATTAAAATTTTCCTTTTTTCTCTTGCTCTTTATTTGGAAAGATATTTTTAGCAAAAAGATTAAGCATATGCAAATCAGAAAAGTATTACTTGCAATCAATTTCTATTTTAAGTGAAGCATAAAAATCCTGCACAAGATTTGTTATTTGGAAGGGGGAAGATTTTTAAAGCGCAAAGAATCCTGCAGGAGATTTGACAAAAGATATATTTTAGGTTGCAGAGGGAGGAAAAAGAAACAAACAGTGAAAATTTCGCGTGATGACGTCAGCATGACGCGGCGGTTCAGCGGCGGGAGCGCGCTTGCGCGGCGGAATGGCGGCGGTACGGAGGCTTCAGGTCTCCAAAAAAATTGTGCTGTTCTAATTTTCCAACCTCTTTCTGTTCTGATATATCTTTTTCTATTTAGAACTCTGGATTTTTCCAGATCCGTCTCAATTGTACATCCTGCAAAATTCAAAAAAAAAATACCCTTCACAAAATACAAAGATAATAAATTTTTATATTTTTTTATGATTTTTCAGATTTTTAGGATTTTTTTTTATTTTGATTAACCCGAAATTGCAAAAAGAAAATTTTACGCCATCCCCCGCAACGGCGCCATTTGATTTATCTCAAAAACTATCTATTACCGCAATCAAGAACGGCGTCGCTTGGTAGCTAGCCGGTGAGTACGGGTCGGTCCACAGGGATGTTGTGAATTTCCTAATCGCTCAAACGAGTTAATTCCGATGGGTGTTCGGATTTCTTATTAAATCTAAAAACTAAATCTATCATTTATCTAGGGCAAAGAATTAAATTTAACTAGAGCAAGGAATTAAAGATCTAAGTAGGGCAAGAAATTAAATCTAAACTAGGGCAGAGAATGAAAAATTACCTAGGGCATGAATTGAAATTAATTACTTACTTTACAGATGTCACTCTCCAAATATCAACACAAGACTTGTCAGATCTGAATTTCTGAAATAAAAAGAGGCATCGATGCTCTCCAAAAGAAATCTAAATTTTATTGATAAAAAGAGGCACAGGGAGACATAGCATTTACAATGATTTAGAGTTCCTATTTATAGAGGATAGGAAACCCTAGGTTATAATTGATTCGCACGTCTACATTTACCAAAATATCCTTAGGAAGACCTAGTCAAAGTAGACTCCAAGCTTTGGTAAAATTTTATGTCTAGAAATTTTGGAACTGATTCTGGACTTCTTGGGCTTTTTATTTATTTGGATCTTTTATTAAAATAGCTTCTATGTTTCTTCCAGATCTCCAGTAAATAATTGCGATGGACTTTTAACCGTTCGCTTTGTAATCTTAGACCTTGCATTGCCTTGTACTTTGTGAATTTTATCTTTGATGTAGGCTTGATCAAGAGTCTTCTGTTTGTTGGTCAAAATCCACTTTTGCATCGTCTTTTCATCGTTTTCACTGTATTCTGTCCAAGAACCTGTAACCTGTAATATGTAACAGACATGCGTCAAAAGCACCTGTTTATTTATAAAACGAATAAGGATGGGGAATATAATAATGCAATATTATGGTGTGAACAACTGCACCCAACTGCTACCTGTTTGCACGACTCCTTTGAGCCGTGGTAGGATAGCAATCTAAGAACAGTGGGACATACTCGAGGCGAAGTAGCAGTGTCAAGTCTGCGGACTATGCTGTACTCATGTCACCTGGGAACTGTTAACTGACGATGGGTATAATACCAACCAATCAGTTCCCCTGCGAGTCCTGTCCGGTGTACCCGTAACCTATCGAGCACCTGTATACTATCTCCAGTACGACGTACTGATGGCTATGGGACAGACCATCTCCCCAACTGGGATGAGAAGCGTACACACTAGTCTACTCTGGAATATCGATGCCCTGTCTCGATAATCCTACGACTAAGGACCTGTATAAGATGTTGCTTATAGACTACCCAGCCCCCACTAGTATGACTGCCATCACAACGCTGGTAATCAAGCAAAGAACCTATGGGCTCTACCAATATGTATAAGTGATGCGTTACAAGAAACATATGCACATATTAAAGTAGACACAAACCAAGTAGCATACTACCATTTTTAGCAAGACTGTATATACAACTGTGAATAACCCAAGCTTCCATTAAGTAATATACAATCTAGTATGATACAATAATGGCCCCTAGGGCATATACACTAACAGTGTAGAGTATGTGTGTGTACATATGTATACATATATGTGTGTGTATATATATGTATGTATGTATATATATGTATATATATATATATAAAGAGAGGGAAAAGGCATCCAAAGGATGCGTGGGGCCAGCGCCTTAAGCGCTGTGCGCTTAGGTGCTGTGCGCTTAGGTGCTGTGCGCTTAGGCGCAACCGCACCACGTGTCGGCACGTGGGCGCTTTGCGCTCGAGCGCTGGGCGCTTGAGTGCAAGCGCGTCACGTGTCGGCACGTGGGCGCTGTGCGCTCGAGCGCTGTGCGCTGGAGCGCAAGCGGGCCACGTGTCGGCACGTGGGCGCTTTGCGCTCGAGCGCTGGGCGCTGGAGCGCAAGCGCGCCACGTGTCGGTACGTGGGCGCTTTGCGCTTTAGCGCAGGGCGCTGGCAAGAAAAAGGGGCTTTTAGTCCCAGAATTAGGGTTTAGAGTGGAGTTAAACTCCTAAAAATGTTTTGGTTGAGGAAATGGGTTCTTCTTCTTCCTTTGCTGGCTGGATCTTGAAGAATAAAGAGATGTGAGATTTAAAAATCTTTTCTTTTTGAGATCTGATGGCAGATCTGAGTTCCCCTTAGTGGGTTTTGTGCTGAAAAACTGTTTAGTTTTGAAAAAGGAAGAGTAAAACTCTTGATTTAATTCAAAAGAAAGAAGAAGGTTTGGAACCCTCAGAAAGGGGAAAGAGGCACAAACCCTAGGTTTTTGAGAGAATAAAAAGTGTTTTTTTATTCATCATCATTTTGCCTTATATAGGCTTACATATTTACATATAGCCCCTTGGGCTTCACAAAATGGCATTTTGCCTATCCCATGGCTCATGTGCCATTTCATTTTTGCACATAAGCCATGGGCTTACAAAATATTGGCTTTATGCCCATTTTGCATACATTCATGTATAAAAAAATTACATAAAAATTATTTATTACATGATCTTGTTGTTGGCATGGGGAGGCTGGCCGCGGGCTCGACTTGGGCATGGGCCCGCTTGACCTGGGCTTGGGCCTACCTAGCTTGGGGGTTGACCTTGACTTTGACTCGGTCAACCGGGGTGCAAATTTTTGCCCCAACAAATTGCCCCCCATCAATAAATGCACACCGCACATTTGAGTTGTGTGCATGAAATTGATGGATCCTGAAGCTGGACTTCGAGGTGGAACATCATTCCGGGGGCGGAGCATCATCCCGGGGAGCATGATTCCCGGGAATCGGAGCATCATTCCGATTTGCGGAGCATAATTCTAAGGTCGGAGTATCCCTCGGGGAGCGTGATTCCCGGGGATTGGATCATTATTCCGATTTGCGGAGCATAATTCCAAGGTCGGAGCATCATTCCGAAGAGTCGAAGCATGATTCTAAGAATCGGAGCATCATTCCGAAGAGCGGAGCATAATTCCAATGATCGAAGCATCATTCTGATTCGCGGAGCATAATTCCAGCGATCGGAGCATCATTCCAATGAGCGGAGCATGATTCCAAAGATCGGAGCATCATTCCGATGAGCGGAGCATGATTCCAAGGATCAGAGCATCATTCCGAAGCGCGGAGCTGATTCAATCTCAAAAACTATCTATTACCGCAATCAAGAACTGCGTCGCATGAAGCTAGCCGGTGAGTACGGGTCGGTCCACTGGGATGTTGTGAATCTCCTAATCGCGCTTACGAGTTAATTCCGAAGGGTGTTCGGATTGGTTATTAAATCTAAAAACCTAATTATTCTATACTACGATTATCTAGATCCAGTCTTGCTAGGGTTAGGTTTTAGGGATGGTTTGGAAATGCAGGTAAATCTCAACGCTTTCTATACCCGAATGAAGATCTATGGGGAGTTATGGTAATTATCAATAAAGGGGATTAGATCCATTCGGGAAGGTATTCCTTCCTCTAGGTTCTTGTCCTTCCTTTAGAGATCCTTACCCTAACCTCCATGGAAAACGCGCGCAACCGGGCTTTTATACTACGGTATCACCGCTACCTCGAGGGGTAGGATGCCGTAGGGCGCGGTGTGTGCGTGTATGCATAGAGTCCTATTGAAAATGTATTATGGGTAAGAAAGGGATGAGAGATCTCATCTCTCAAAATCCTTCCCTAAAGCTAACTCTAAACAATTTATCTACCGCGAGAAATTAAATCTACCTAGGGCAAAGAATTGAAATCTAAACTAGAGCAAGGAATTAAATCTACTTACAGATGCATCTCTCCAAACATCAACGCAGGTTTTTCAGATCTGAATTCATGAATTGAAAAGAAACACCGATGCTCTCCATAAAGAGATCTGTATTTTATTATTTAAAAGGAGGCATAAGAAATTACAATGTTTAGAGTTCTATTTATAGGAAATAGAAACCCTAGGTTACAATTTGATCCGCATGTCTACAATTACAAAAATACCCCCAAGAAATCTTTTCAGAGCCGCAAAAACATTATGGTAAAATTTAATCTGTGTACGGGCATAGGACGGCCGCGGAACCGCTGCAATGGCGTCAAAGGGCCGCGGTTCCGCGGCCCTTTGACAAGATTGGTTGATCAATTTTTTATGGGCTTCTTCAGGGTTCTTTGGGCTTCTGGTTCTTGGGTTTATTTTATCAATTGAGCTTCTGGTTCTCTTCCATATTTCCAGTGAACATTGTAGTGGACTTCTACCCGTTCACTTTGAGTCGATGTCTTGAATCTTGCTTTGTGAATTGTTCCTCATGTAGGCTTGATCAAGATTCTTTGTTTGTCGGCCAAAGTCTCACTTTTACGTCGTCTTTTCATCGTTTTCACTGTTTCCTGTTCAAGAACCTGTAACCTGTAACATGTAGCAGACATGCGTCAAAAGCACCTGTTTATTTATAAAAAGAATAAGAATGGGGAATATAATAATACAATATTATGGTGTGAACAAATACCCCCAAATTTATCTTTTGCTCGTCCTCGAGCAAACTTATTTTTATTCACTAAAATCCTAACCGCACTTTCGCAGGGAAACGCGATTGCACTGAGCACGTGCAACAAGCTGTTAAACCTCTAGGTGTCCCTAGTAGGAGGAGTGTTTCTCTTGAGGGTTTTCAGCGGATTACACCCACAAAATCCTATCAATTCGGCATTTCGACTTTTGTTCTCCAATTAGGTTTTCTAGCAAGGAATTCTATAATCATCGACTTGTAAATTATCCACCCATATTCTTCACACTTCCTCATTATTTAACTTAAGATTATATATGTTCTATAGACTTACTTAGCTTTCGGCATTTCTTAAGTTTTCCTTCTAGGGTTCCATCTCCACTTAGGAATTTCTATCAACCCTTACTAAAGATACAAGTTCTATTATTCACTCCTTTCTCTTATCTAAACTCCAATCACATACCCCTACGTGTGTGTATAAATCACCCCTACACTTGGAAATTCAAATCAAGCAATCATGTCCTTGTCCGTTGTCCAAAGTATTTATTAGTTGGTGAATTTAAATGAATCTTGCTTATGCATCCTTCATGCGACCGTTAATACTTCTTGAGGTACCAACAACCGATTACAAGATGTGTTTGCACTTTAAAGCGTAAATCCTAGTCTTGTAACACCCAAGGCTTTAGCAGTGACTCCCAAACCAGTTGGTCTAAAGCACTAGGTGATGAAGCACCCTCGCTAAATATTTTTCTATTTTTACAGCCTTAAGTAATCACAAAAACCAGTGTTCATTTTTTTTCTTTATTCACACTTATATATTTTTTTTTTCATTTTCATTGTACTAAGGACTTTTAGATAAGAGCATTTCAAGGTCTCTTCTACTATTCCAAGTTTCAAGGTGCGTGATAGTGCAAATTGTAGGGTATACATTTTCAGAACCTAGACTTAAGTTAGGAACTATTTTTCAAACTTATACTCTAATAAGAACATCAATACTTTTCCTTCGTTTCGACTTAGCCCAAGAAGTGAACCCAAAATTTGCCTATTTCTAAATAAACTATAAAGACATATACTCTCTACCGTTAAACTTTAAGGAAGGTTATTTTTAGGGTTTTTAATTCACTAAGTCTAAGATCTAGTTGTTCCTAACCAGTTAACCTATCTGTCAAACTCAAGTCAATTAGCCAAAATTAAATACATAAATTTTTATAATTTTTGAAAATTTTCAATTTTTATGGTTTTTCAAATAAGTATGCAAATGCAAAAATATGTACACATGAATGCGATGGAAGAAGACGTACCAAGCATACCCCCAAACTTGAACTTGACAGTGTCCTCATTATCATACTAAACCAAGAGGGTCAAAATGTCGGCACTCCCCTGTTTATTTATTTATAATTTTTTTATCTTTTATCTTTTATTTTTTATAGAAAAAGAAAACAAAAAAATATATATACATATATACAACAAGGTTCCCCCCAAACTTAAGCTTGGCCTTACACAAGCCAAAGGTTAGCACCAACCATTCAAAAATCTTATTGTGGTAATGGTATAGTTGGTGAAATAATGGGGTGTAGGGGAAAGAAATGAGAAGCACGTGAGACCGTGTGGAAAGAAGAATGGTAGAATATGGTCTCGGTGGAGGAGAAGAATGGCGGAAAGGAGAAAGAAAGGTCGCGCGATCTTGAGGGTGTAAATCGAGTGAATAAATTAGCGCAATTTTTGATGAACGATGTGTTAAAAGCGATTGCGCTAACCTATCAACTCATCGAGAAATGGGATCAAATCCCTCAAGATTCGTAAGAAAACATGGGTACGCCGAACATGGTATTGGAGATGAAAGCGTAACGGTCTCTTGTACGGTCGGAACAATGGGAAAGACGAAAGGAAGTGAACTAGAGATAGTATCATTCTCACCGTAGTAAACTGTCTCGAACTTGAAAGATTCCATTAATGGTTCGAAACTACTGGAAGCACCCGAGTCTGATGGTTCAACTAACTCATCTAAAAATGTAAAGGACTCAAACTCGGGCGGTAAGTCATCAATATCGTCCGAAAAAGTGAAACACTCGTACGTGTTATCGGCTGTGAGAACTGTGTCAGATTCAAAGGAAAATCTTTCAAGCTCACAGTCTTCAAGCGTGGTCGGAACGATAGAAAGGAGGGAGGGTGATATAACAGTCAAAGGTTCAGGAGGCTGAATTGGAAAATCAGACATATCAAACAAAAATAGTTCAACCTCAATATAATCCTCAAAACTCTCCTCACTACTATCCTTATAATTCTCTTCAAGATTCAACTCATCCATGCCATTATCATCAAAGTCAAGACGCATATGAGATTCGGAAAAAACATTTAATAACTCGGGATGATGATTTGAACATAAAATCTCAATTAAATCGACAGGTTCATCATCCGAAATATTCCCGGCGTCTATATCCTCAATCAAGTGAAAATCAATTTTCTTAGACACCTCATCAAAAGCATGGATATCTATCGATTTAGGTTCTAGATGGGAGGTGTAAAGATCGAAAGGATTAGGTGCGGTTTCACTCGAATGGGGTTCCTCATAATTTGGCAAATCAAACACTACAAAATTACACAACTCATTTTTATTTTGAACTTGTGAATCATTTAGGACATTCGATGGAAAACTGGAGTTGTGGGCTTCAATTGGGTAAGGGTAGGTTTGATTTGGAAATCCTCTCACATTCTCACTCTGTCCAACCGCCTCCTTATATATTGAAAAATTTGAAACTAGCGGGAAACTAGCTACCGGTTCAGCAGGTTGCATAAGGGTGGCCACGGACGCTTCCACATTCCTAGTCATTTTGTTTGTTGCAGCAATATAAGCTTCCAACGACTCTTCCAAACTAGACTTATGTGGTAAGGGGGTTTCGGTAAAAGATTCGAGATCGTGTGGATATGCAAAACTCTCAACAGGCTGTGTAGAAACAATGTCTAGTGAAGATGGGAAGGTCGGGTAGGACTGGTAGGAAGTGGGTGGTTGGGCAGGTGTAGGATCAACATATGGATAAAAAGGTGAATAATCGTGCAGATCCCTAGAACTAGATGAGTGGAGAGGGGTGAAAGATCGACTGCGAGATTGAGCAATATGCTCAGCAATGGACATCGGCTTAGGAGAGACGGAAAGACTTGAAAAAGAGGTATCAACATATGGAAGTGGTAAAGGTTGATTTGGTTGACACAAAGTGGGTTGAAAAGTCAAACTGTTTCTCCTAGATGCTTCTATTTGATCTTTCAAAGAAATTTTTGGCACGGAGGGACCGTCTTTAAATTGACCGAACAAATTGACATACGACGCAAAATTAGGTTCGGGATACCAAAGTTCGGCAAGTGATTTGTTATGTGGGGTACCCATGTTAGAAGAAAGGGTGAAAGCAAGAAAGATGTGTGGTGGTTGTGCAAGCATTTATTTGCGGCAAAATTTTTTGCAAGTTTCTATAAAAGATTTGTCCTTTTTTTCCTTTTTCTTTATTTGGAAATTGTTGCAAAAATATTTTTTTTGATAAAAGATATGCAACAGAAAAATATTACTTGCAATCAATTTCTAGTTTAAACGAGGCGTAAAAAATCCTGCACAAGATTGTTATATGGAAGGGAATATATTTTTAAAGTGCACAAAATCCTGCAGGCATTTTTCAGAAAATATATGGAGATTTTTGCAGAGGAAGAACAGAAGATCTTACAGAAAATTTTTTAGAAGATGATGTCAACAGAGCGCCGCCATTCCGCGGCAAAACAGACTTAGTGCCGCGTTTTCGCGGTCAACAAGCCGTAACGGTTCCCAAGAATTTTTCCTACGCTCTGATCTTCCAAGACCGCGGCGGATCCGCGGTTTAAGGTGAGTTACTGCGGCGGAAGGGCGGCGGAATGGGGGGCTCGGATCTTGGAAAAAATTCTGCTGCTCTGATTTTTAATTTCCCTTTTGTTCCAATATCCCGTTTTCTGTTTCGCTTTCTGGAAATTTCCAGATCCGATTTTGTATATCCTGCAAAATTCAAACAACAAAGTACCCTTTCCAAAAAATAACAATTGATATATTTTTATAATTTTTGGATTTTTTTAGATTTTTATGATTTTTTTAATTTTATTAAGATTAATCCGAAATTGCAAAAAGGAAAGTTCTACGCCATCCCCGGCAACGGCGCCATTTGATTCAATCTCAAAAACTATCTATTACCGTAATTAAGAACGACGTCGCATGAAGCTAGCCGGTGAGTACGGGTCGGTCCACAGGGATGTTGTGAATCTCCTAATCGTGCTTACGAGTTAATTCCGAAGGATGTTCGGATTGGTTATTAAATCTAAAAACCTAATTATTCTATACTACGATTCTCTAGATCTAGTCTTGCTAGGGTTAGGTTTTAGGGATGGTTTGGAAATGCAGGTAAATCTCAACGCTTTCTATACCCGAATGAAGATCTATGAGGAGTTATGGTAATTATCAATAAAGGGGATTAGATCTATTCGGGAAGGTGTTCCTTCCTCTAGGTTCTTGTCCTTCCTTTAGAGATCTTTACCCTAACCTCCATAGAAAACGCGCGCAACCGGGCTTTTATACTACGGTATCACCGCTACCTCGAGGGGTAGGATGCCATAGGGCGCGGTGTGTGCGTGTATGCATGGAGTCCTATTGAAAATGTATTATGGGTAAGAAAGGGATGAGAGATCTCATCTCTCAAAATCCTTCCCCAAAGCTAACTCTAAACAATTTATCTACCGCGAGAAATTAAATCTACCTAGGGCAAAGAATTGAAATCTAAACTAGATCAAGGAATTAAATCTATTTACAGATGCATCTCTCCAAACATCAACGCAGGTTTGTCAGATCTGAATTCATGAATTGAAAAGAAATACCGATGCTCTCCATAAAGAGATCTGTATTTTATTATTTAAAAGGAGGCATAAAAAATTACAATGCTTAGAGTTCTATTTATAGGAAATAAAAACCCTAGGTTATATTTCGATCCGCATATCTGCAATTACAAAAATACCCCTAGGAAATCTTTTCAGAGCCGCAAAAACATTATGGTAAAATTTAATCTGTGTACGGGCATAGGACGGCCGCGGAACCGCGGCAATGGCGGGCTTGGGCCGCGGTTCCGCGGCCCTTTGACAAGATTGGTTGATCAATTTTTTATGGGCTTCTTCAGGGTTCTTTGGGCTTCTGGTTCTTGGGTTTATTTTATCAATTGAGCTTCTGGTTCTCTTCCATATTTCCAGTGAACATTGTAGTGGACTTCTACCCGTTCGCTTTGAGTCGATGTCTTGAATCTTGCTTTGTGAATTGTTCCTCATGTAGGCTTGATCAAGATTCTCTGTTTGTCGGCCAAAGTCTCACTTTTACGTCGTCTTTTCATCGTTTTCACTGTTTCCTGTCCAAGAACCTGTAACCTGTAACATGTAGCAGACATGCGTCAAAAGCACCTGTTTATTTATAAAAAGAATAAGAATGGGGAATATAATAATACAATATTATGGTGTGAACAGGAGCATAATTCTAGAGATCGGAGCATCATTCCGATGAGCGGAGCATGATTCCAGGGATCGGAGAATCATTCCAATGAGCGGAGCATGATTCCAAAGATCGGAGCATCATTCCGATGAGCGGAGCATCATTCCAAGGATCGGAGCATCATTCTGAAGCGCGGAGCATAATTCCAGAGATCGGAGCATCATTCCGATGAGCAGAGTATGATTCTAGGGGATCGGAGCATCATTCCGATGAGCGGAGCATTATTCCAGGGATCGGAGCATCATTCCGATGAGCGGAGCATGATTCCAGGGGATCAGAGCATCATTCCGATGAGCGGAGCATGATTCCAGGGTTCGGAGCATCATTCCGAAGAGCGGAGCATGATTCCAGGGGATCGGAGCATCATTCCGGAGGATTGGAGCATCATTCCGGGGTTCGGAGCATCATTCCGAATAGCAGAGCATGATTCCAGGATTCGGAGCATCATTCCGAAGAGCGGAGCATGATTCCAAGAGATCGGAGCATCATTCCGAAGCGCAGAGCATAATTCCAGGGATCGGAGCATCATTCCGAAGGGTGGAGCATAATTCCGAGGATCGGAGCATCATTCCGGAGGATCGAAGCATCATTTCGGGGTTCGGAGCATCATTCCGAAGAGCGGAGCATGATTCCAGGATTCGGAGCATCATTCTGAAGAGCGGAGCATGATTCCAAGAGATCGGAGCATCATTCCGAAGCGCGGAGCATAATTCCAGGGATCGGAGCATCATTCCGAAGGGCGGAGCATAATTCCAATGATCGGAGCATCATTCCGAAGGGCGGAGCATGATTCCAGGGGATCGGAGCATCATTCCGACGGGGAAGGCAAATACTCTGAGGCGAAGCATGATTTCGACATGGGGTACATTCTGAGACGGAGCATGATTCCGGCGCAGAGTTTGTTGGTTGACTTGATTCCGAGCCGAAGCATAATTTCGACAGGGAAGGCAGATACACCAAGGCGAAACTTGATTTCGACGCGGGGTACACTCTGAGACGAAGTATGATTCCGACGCAGAGCTTAATTCCGACGAGGAGGTCGCTGGTTGATTCCGAGCCGAAGCATAATTCCGACAGGGAAGGCAGATACACCGAGGCAAAGCTTGATTTTGACGCCACTCTGAGACGAAGTATGATTCCAACGCAGAGCTGGTTGGTTGATTTGATTCCGAGGTGGAGCATAATTCCGGCAGGGAAGGTCGTTGGTTGATTCCGAGCCGAAGCATAATTCCGACAGGGAAGGCAGATACACCGAGGCGAAGCATCATTTCGACACGGGGTGCATTCTGAGACGAAGCATAATTCCGACGCAGAGCTTGCTGGTTGACTTGATTCCGAGACGGAGCATAATTCCGACGAGGAGGTCGTTGGTTGATTCCAAGCCGAAGCATAATTTCGACAGGGAAGGCAGATACACCAAGGCGAAGCATGATTTCGACACGGGTGCACATTCTGAGACGAAGCATGATTCCGACGCAGAGCTTGTTGGTTGATTTGATTCCGAGGCGGAGCATAATTCCGGCAGGGAAGGTAGATATCCCGAGGCGAAGCATGATTTCGACACGGGGTAAATTCTGGGACGGAGCATGATTCCGCCGCAGAGGTGGTTGGTTTGATTTGATTTGGGTTGACATCAACATCGCTACATTGGAATATGGTACCAGGAGCGAATCTTCATTTGCGTTTGCTTATTAGGAAACGATGGCTTAGGAGACAGGTTTTAGGTCCCTATCACCTAAGACTTTTCAATTTTGTGAGTCGTAAGGGTCTCACAAAGCATTTTCTCCCTACGGGTCGTAAGGATCCCGTAAGTGCATTTTCTCCTTAGGAGTCGTGGGGACTCCTAAGTGTGTTGCTCCTTTGTGAGTCGTAAGGATCTCACGCGGGAATTTTCTTCTCACAAAGTCGAGAGGACTTTGTGAGTGCATTTCATCTCTTTTTCACGAGTTTGCGCCCTTTCGGGTTTTCACAAACTCGCCGGCAGTCCTGCTGTTTTTACTCACGGAGCCCTTTCGGGTTTTCATCCGTGACCCTTTTGCTTGTGGACATACCTTTTTTTTATTTTTATTTTATTATTTTTGGAGAGATTGGGATTGTTTTACGCCCGTGGATTGTATACGGTTTTATAGGATGTATGATCCAGACCATAGGGCCATAAAAATTTCGGGACATTGTTGGCGTCTGCATCGCTGCACTGGAATATGGTACCAGGAGCGATCATTCGCCACTTGGGGATTTGGATTTGGAATTTGGCTGGCGTCTGCATCGCTGCACTGGAATATGGTACCAGGAGCGACTCATCATTCGCCATTGGGGTATGGGATTTGGAATTTGGTTGGCGTCTGCATCGCTACACTGGAATATGGTACCAGGAGCGACTCATCATTCGCCACTTAAGGTATGGGATTTAGAATTTGGCTGGCATCTGCATCGCTGCACTGGAATATGGTACTAGGAGCGACTCATCATTCGCCACTTGGGGATTGGGGAGCGATGGCTTAGGGGACAGGTTTGGATCCCTATCACCTAAAGCTTTTCAATTTTATGGGCCGTGAAGGTCCCATAAAAGCATTTTCTCCCTACGAGTCGTAAGGATCCCGTAGGTGCATTTTCTCCTTAGGAGTCGTGAGGACTCCCAAGTGTGTTTTTCCTTTGTGAGTCGTAAGGATCCCATGAAGGTTTGTTCTCCTCATGTATCGTGAGGACACATGAGTGGGCCTTCTCAATAGAGCATAATTCCAAAAGCGGAGACCAGCCGTGTAACTGGTGATTACGGTGGGGCATGAGGGTGATGAGAATTATTTGAGCCCGTGGATTGTATACGGTAGTCAATTTGGGGACTAACTATAGGGCCGGGAGAACTTTGAGAAATTGGATTTTGATTGGCGTCTGCATCGCTGCACTGGAATATGGTACCAGGAGCGACTCATCATTCGCCATTTTTTTCGTTTTTTTGCAATTTTTTTGTTTTACCGCGATTGCTCCATTATTTCAGCTTTTCTTATCGCGAAGGTCGCGATTGCCCTATCATTTCGGCTATTTATTCACGGTTGCCCCATCATTTCGGCTTTTCTTTATTTTTCATCTTTATTTTACTCGCTGATTTTTATTGCGAGTTGCCCTATCATTTCGGCTTTTCTTTAATTTTCTTTTATTTACACATTTTTGTTTATATATATATATATATATATATATATATATATATATATATTTACATTCCCAGTTTAACGACTTAGAGGTCGATTGGTCCCAGTTTAATGACGTGGTGGTCGATTGTTTTCAGAGAAAGGCAGATGTCTGAGAGAATCGGTTTCACGAAGAACTCCGGTCTCCGTTTGTATGAAATTGGCGGTCGCAGTAGGACTGTTTGTTAACACGCCCTTAGAAAGTTCTATCTCTCCTGCCTTGTATTGCTTTTCGACCCAATCTTTGAAGACGAAGCAGTCCTCAATGCATGACCTATCACTCTGTGATAGGGGCAGTATTTGGGGTCGTCGGTCATATTCGCTTCCTGCGGTCTTTTTGACTCTGGCAGTTGTAGACCGTTCTTCAGGGCATCTTTGAATATTTTACGGATTTTGTCCCTTCTGAAGGAATATACCTTATCTAGATTCTCTTTGAGTGGAGATTCTCCTCCCTCTCCGAACACTGGCTTCCGAGGCTGGTTGGCGCTAGGCCCGCTCATCCCTTGCTTATTTCGGTTAGCCGAAGTGTTGAAAGATTCAGAATCATCGGAGTTTCCGCCTTTGCGATTATCGTCCTTTCGGTTTCTCCAGGACCTATTGTTATTTTGGAAATCCGAGGAGGACTCCTGCTTTGAGCGCTCCAGCATCTGAACTTTCCCGGTTAACTCTTGGAATGTTTTGAGACCCGCGGTGCATAGAAACGGGGCCATCCAATTGTTGAGATTTTCGACGAGGAGGCTGACAGATTGGTCCTGCTCTATCGGCGGTTCGCATTTAACGGAGAGATTGCGCCATCGGGTTATAAAATCCGTGCTGCTTTCGTTGTTCTTGGGCTTGGTCCTTACGAGCTCGGCAATGGTGATCTTATCGCTGACGCTCATGAACTTTTGTCGAAACAAAGATTCCATTTGGACGAAAGTAGTAATGGAGCCATCCGGTATGCTCGCGTACCAGTCGAAAGCAACATCGGTCAAGCTATTAACGAACTAGCGGAGGAGAAGCACATCGTTGCCCCCAGTATTCCCACATGAGGCTTTGAAGTGGACGATGTGCTGATTCGCATTTCCCGTCCCATCGAATCTTCCAAATTTGGGGATGACATAGCCACTAGGAAATTCTACCAGATCATATTGAGCAGGATATGGTCTCCCGCTACTGCTAACATCTCTTTGCGCTTCAGCTTCGGCTACCAGTGTTTTGACTTTGCTGGCAACCAAATCCATGATTTGATCTTGAGTTAGCGGGCTACTGTCACCGGTAGCCAAGACATTTCCCGAGATAGGATACGACTGATTTTCATGCGGTTCGCCCACTTTTGGATTTGAGGGAATAGGCGTTGGCTGCGTTGGGACGCCGTTTCCCGGTTCACGAGCAGAGCCCTGCGCTTGATTGGGCGGCTGAGAGCCAAGTCGGGCCGTGAGCTGCAAGACGACATTCGTCAAGTCGTCAATTTTGGAGTAAAGTTTGGCCATCTCCTTGTCTTTGCTTCTGAGCTGCTTTCGGAACTGTTGGAGAAGTTGTTGCTCTGCGTTCTTGGGACGGAAGATTGGCTCCTCTTCACTTTCCGAGCCCGACTCTTCATGGACCGAAGGGTCTTTCTGCCTATCATCCTCATCGAAAGGGTTTTCATCATCCAGTGGAGGCGGCTGTTCTTGGGAAGCGGCAACCACATTCAAGCTAGATTGGATTTGAGATGTGGTGGCCCCGTCCTTCCTCTTGTTGCGCGTGCCCACCATGTAGACAGTGTGGACCACATATCCAGCCATTTCCTTGTCTTTGGAGGGGTAACCCTGTTCCTCGAACCTCATGAGGTTCAGCCTAGCAGGAGCCCTAGCCCTTTTGTTGACTCTATATCTGAGCCTTTTCTGCCTTAGCTTCTCAATTTTAAGGGCTTGGCGGGCATCTGTTTCCTGGGAAGCCACCGTGAGTCGATTAGCGGGGAGCTTAGAGAAGACACCCGATCGAGCAGTTGTCAGGGGCACCGCCGGAGCTTGCTCGAGATGCCTTGTTGCTTTGTTGGTGTTGATGGCCTTGCCCCCAGCCGGGGCCAAGGTGAGCCGCTCAAACACCGACTTGTGTTTGAGTTGGGACGCCTTCGAGACCACCACATTTGGCCTCTTCCCCTTTGAGATCGGTTTGTCTGTTACCGGAGCTTGAGGAGCTGGGACGGCGTTAGCTGACACGAACATAATAGAGCCAAATGGTAGCGGCTCCTCCTCCCATTGTCGCCCAAGACTGGCCGGAAGGACTGTCCTGGAGTCTATCTTCATCGTGTAGAAGATGGGAGCTGTATCGAGAGCTGAGTTCATCTTTGGAGACATTGTTGGAAAGTGATCGCTTGAAAACCTGCATGAAAGAGTATTATTTTAGTATAAATATAAATATGTATATTGATTGAGTTCGCATGAATATTTAACCCGAAATATGGGAGGAGAGATTAGGTCCCACCGGGCGTGCCAGAATCTGTAGGGTGTTTTTCGTCACCCCATTGAGATGGGAATACGCGCGCGCTTGTCAGGCGTACTACAGATTCCCCCTGCCTAGGGTAGGCTGGGGTTTAATGATTGTGGGGATCCGAATCTCCGGCAGCTGCGGACTAAGCTGCCGTTAATTACCCCTCGCCTTTGGGGCGAGGGAACCTCCGATTGACGGGTTAAATTGGTCATGCGAACTCAATATGCAGCGTACGTGTGTTGTGTTTTGAAAGGGGGTTTTGGATATATCGGGAGCCACGCAGAGTTTTTACGGGGGTCCCGCTACCTGGATAGCGGGCTGGGGGTCAAGGGGGTTAGCAATCCCCTTGCGGGGTGTGGGGCAGCGCCCTGGCCCAAAAATGTTTAGGGAGGGACAATGGTGTAGAGTATGTGTGTGTGTACATATGTATACATATGTGTGTGTGTGTGTGTGTATGTATATGTATATATATATATATATATATATATATATAAAGAGGGGGAAAAGGCATCCAAAGGATGCGTGGGGCCAGCGCCTTGAGCGCTGTGCGCTTAGGTGCTGTGCGCTTAGGCGCAAGCGTGCCACGTTTCGGCACGTGTCGGCACGTGGGCGCTTTGCGCTCGAGCGCTGGGCGCTTGAGCGTAAGCGCGCCATGTATCGGCACGTGGGCGCTTTGCGCTCGAGCGCAGGGCGCTGGCGAGAAAAAGGGGCTTTTAGTCCCAGAAATAGGGTTTAGAGTGGAGTTAAACTCCTAAAAATGTTTTGGTTGAGGAAATGGGTTCTTCTTCTTCCTTTGCTGGCCGGATCTTGAAGAATAAAGAGATGTGAGATTTAAAAATCTTTTCTTTTTGAGATCTAATGGCAAATCTGAGTTCCCCTTAGTGGATTTTGTGGTGAAAAACTATTTAGTTTTGAAAAAGGAAGAGTAAAACTCTTGATTTAATTCAAAAGAAAGAAGAGAGTTTGGAACCCTTAGAAAGGAGAAAGAGGCACAAACCCTAGGATTTTGAGAGAATGAAAAGTGTTTTTTTTATTCATCATCATTTTGCCTTATATAGGCTTACATATTTACATATAGCCCCTTGGGCTTCACAAAATGGCATTTTGCCTATCCCATGGCTCATGTGCCATTTCATTTTTACACATAAGCCATGGGCTTACAAAATATTGGCTTTATGCCCATTTTGCATACATTCATGTATAAAAAAAATTACATAAAAATTATTTATTACATGATCTTGTTGTTGGCATGGGGAGGCTGGCCGCGGGCTTGACTTGGGCATGGGCCTGCTTGACCTGGGCTTGGGCCCACCTAGCTTGGGGGTTGACCTTGACTTTGACTCGGTCAACCGGGGTGCATATTTTTTCCCTAACAATGACCGTTGCGGTCGACACGTGTCATGAACGCGCGGGGGGAGGCGAAGCGTAAGAGCCGCGTCGTTCCGATTTTGCCGATAAAGGCGGAATGCCCTTTGCGTGGCAATACAGTTGTGGAAGAAATGAGCGACTGTTAGATTCTTGGGGCGTTGTGGGGTTATAAAACGGAGGGAGCGTTGATCACTCCTTTCTTCACACCCAAAACGTAAGAATGGAAGACTTCCCTTTTACCATCCCCGATATCATAAACTTCGAGGACGTGTTCCTCTATGACCAGTACTGCACCGAGAATACGGTGCAGTTAGTTATAGGCCGCATTGAGGATCATTTTGGCTGGCTGCTTCCCCGGCGCCCACCCATGCTCCAGCTGTTGATGTACTTAATCTGGAGGAGGTTCCCGGGGTTGCACAACCACATGTCCGAGAAACTAAAGGACGAGGCGGTTGGTAAGCTGAGGTCCTTGCGTTGCTTTGGCCTGATCTCGGCGGGTCGACGGGATTGCTTGGTGGCACTCATCCTTGAGTGCGACCAATTGAGGCATGATGTCGACCTTTGCGGACGGCATCAAAGGCAGAGGTCCGAGGCGGCGAGGGCTCGGCTGGCGGAAATATCCTCGGAATACGACGAGCAATGTTTCCTGCACCCCTTCCCCTGCTACTGTAAAAAAAAATTTCAATGTACGGCTGAGGAACCTATAATACCCCTTTTTTTGAATCAATAAAATCCTTCTTTTCTGCAATGCTCGACTGCTTTGTCCTTCTTGTTTGTTTAAATAAAAAGAACCTAGAAGAATTTGCATTGCTTTGTTGAAGAACTCCAGTAGTGGCCTGCTAAGGATGGACCGAGCAGGGTAGCTGCTTGGTGGATCTGTAGGTTCAATCAGACCTTCTTTGGTTTGTGAACATTGGGAAGGGCGACCGCTGCAGGCGGCATGTGCCAGGAAAGCTTGGGGGAGGCGTAACGTTTCGGGGAGCCGCGTCACTTTTGCTACGTGGCGGCGCGGTATTGGAACAATCTTGGCAGATCCCAGGATTCACGCGCGAATCTGGGCCTTTAGGAGGGTCCCGTTTGAGGTTATAAATAGCGAAGGAGATGACCACCCCTTAGGCCTCGTTTCCTTTTGAGATGACTGGGCGCATGTATTCGATCGAAGAGATCATCACCTTTGACGACGTCTCCTTGTATGATCAATCCCTAGCTGAGTATGGGTACCGGGGAGTGGTTCAGCGTCTTGAGGGCCACGTCGGCCGGCTTCTCCCTTGACGGTCGTCCCTGCTTTAGTTGCTGATGTACGCGATTTGGAGGAGGTCCCCAGGGTTGGACAACCCCTTCACTGAGGAGCTTCTGGACGAGGCGCTCGATAAGGTGCGTTCGGTCTTCCTGCTCGGCTTCATCTCGAAAGCCAGGCACGACCGATCCTTGGCCCTCATTCGGGAGTGCTTCAAGATGAGGTACATCGTGAGCCAAGGCTCAGAGGGCGGAACGTCGGGTGCTTCTGTAGCGTCCCGGGTTCACGTGCAGCATCGGCAGGAGCGGGCTGCGGAGGCCAGGGATCGGCTATCAAAAATCTACTCCGAGTATCATCAGGAGTACTTCCTCGATCTTGTTCCACCTCTGTTGTAACCCCCTTTTTTTCTTCTGTAAGGCTGAGGAGCCCATAATACCTTTTGAATAAATAGAATTCTTCATTTTGTGATGCCTCATTGTTTTCTGTTTATTACTAAAAATAGAAAGAACTTGGAAAAGATTATATCGTCTTTGCGAAAGAAGAAATATACATAGATACTCTTTTTAGAGATATAGCTTGAGCTTCTCAGCGTTGTAAGGCCGTGGAAACTTGCGACCATCCGCGTCTTGTAAGCGGTAGGCTCCGCCAGGCAGGACCTCGGAGATGAGGAAACGACCATCCCATTTTGGGGAAAACTTATACAGCTTTTCTTGGTCGACGAACTCGTTCCGCCTTAGGACTAAATCTCTGGTCTTGAAGAAGCGACGCTTGACTCGCGCGTTGTAGCAGCGGGCGGTTTGTTGTTGATAGGCGGCAGTTCTGATCTGAACCCGGTCTCGTTTCTCTAACAAGATGTCCAGGTTACTTCGTAGGGCTGAGGTGTTCGCTTCGTCGTCGAAATGCTCGACCCGGTGACTGGGGAGCCCGATCTCTACTGGAACCATTGCCTCTGTACTGTAGCAGAGGCTGAAAGGGGTCTCCCCGGTGGGGGGTTTCTTCGACGTGCGCAGGGCCCATAGGACCCAGGGTATTTCCTCGACCCAACTGCCTTGGCGTCCTTCTAGGCATGTTCGAAGACCTCGGAGGACGTCCCGATTAGCGACCTCAGCTTGCCCGTTGCATTGGGGATGTGCGACCGCGGCAAATTTCATGAGGATGTGATATTCGCTGCAAAACTCCTTAACTCTTTCGTTCTCGAAATTTGTTCCGTGGTCGGTGATTTTGCACCTCGGGATGCTGAACCGGAGTATCATGTTGTTCTGTAGGAACTTAATAGTCGTAGTGGCATCCGGTTTCCTGATAGGAATGGCCTCGAACCACTTCGTGAAGTAGTCTACTGTGACAAGTACGTACTTGTACCCGCCCGTACCGGTAGGGAACTGGCCTATCATGTCCATTCCCCTACTGGGTGAACGGCCACGGAGAGGTTAGGGCGGTTAGCTCGGTAGCGGGAAGGCGAGGTATGCTTCCATGGAGTTGGCAACTCTTGCATCTCCTAACCAGCTTCTGGGCGTCCTGATGAATGGTCGGCCAGTAGTACCCCTGGAGCAATACTTTCTGGATTAAGGTGCGGTCCCCTTGGTGCGCGCCGCCGACCCCTTCGTGGATCTCACGGAGGATGTAGTCGGCTTCGTGGAGGTCGACGCATGGGAGCAGGGGCTGAGTGAAGGACTTCTTATAGATGTTTCCATTGCTCCAGACGAAATGGCGAGCTTTAGCTCGAAGACAGCGGGCTTCTCCCCGATCTTCTGGGTGCACACCTTCCCTCAGGAATTCCATGAGGGGCTTTCTCCAGTCTCGGTCCTCTTCCCAGGATGCATACACTTGAAGCGTTGTTGCCCCGTCTTCCACGCTGGGCCGTGGCAAGACCTCGAAGAGGATGCTCCTATTATTGTTGGCCGAGTAGGATGAAGCCAGCTTACTCAAAGTGTCGGCTTGGGCGTTGAGCTGTCTGGGGATCTGCTCTACCTGGACTTCGTCGAAGTCCTTCCGCAGTCTTCTTACCTCGGCCAGGTATTTTCGCCATCAGAGGCTCCCGCGCCTCGAATTGGCCGGTCACTTGGCCGGCGACTGGGGCGGAGTCACTGCGGATCCGAATCGTTTTCAGCCCCAGTCCGGAGGCTATGCGCGGTCCGGCAAGCAAGGCCTCATATTCCGCCGCGTTATTTGATGCCTTGAACCCGAGCTTCAGGGAATACTCCATTTCTGCCTCGTTCGGGCCCCGAATGATGAGGCCGGCACCACAGCCTTCTTCGGTCGAGGACCCGCCGACGTAAAGGATCCAATCAGGGACTGAGTCGGGCTTCCATCAACCAAGGGCTGAGCCACGGAAGCCGGCGTTGACTCCGGCTCCTTGCTGGGGATGGTACACTCGACGATAAAATCGACCAGGGCTTGGGCTTTAATGGCTTGCCTTGGGCGGTACTTTATGTCGAACTGAGACAACTCCCACCTCCACTTCTCCAAGCGGCCAGAGGACTCGGGTGAGGCGAGGATAGCCCCCAGAGAGCGCTCTGTAAGTATGAGGATGGTGTGTGCCTGGAAATAAGGCCATAGCTTCCTTAAGGCCATGATGAGTGCCAAGACGATCTTCTCTATGGCTGGGTACCTCGTTTCCGCATCATTGAAGACGTGGCTCACATAGTATACCGGCTTCTGGACCCCGTCGACCTCTTGGACAAGCACTGAGCCCGCTGCTTGGTCGGATACCGCCAGATATAGCGATAGCTCGTCCCCTTCGACTGGTCGGGTGAGCAGCGGTGGAGTCGCAAGGTGCCTTTTTAATTGGTCAAAGGTGGTCTGGTACTCCTCCGACCACTCGAACCTTGGAATCTTCCTTAGAGCCTTGAAGAACGGGAGGCACTTCTCCCCAGACCTCGACATGAAACGTGACAGAGTGGCTACCCGCCCTATCAGCCGCATGATCTCGACGTTGGTCTTGGACGCGGACATGTTGAGAATGGCGTTGATTTTCTCCGGGTTAGTTTCGATTCCACGGTGGGTGACCATGAAACCGAGGAATTTTCCACCGGTGAGGGTTCAGTTTCATCTTGAACTTACAGAGGACGTCGAAGGCCTCGCCCAGATCTTTGGCGTGGTCGACTGATGAGACTGACTTGACGAGCATGTCGTCGACATAAACTTCCATGCTCCTGCCGATCTGCGGCTTGAACATACGGTTGACCAAGCGTTGGTACGTTGCTCCGGCGTTTTTGAGGCCGAAAGGCATCACCTTGTAGCAGTATACCCCCCGGTCCATTATGAATGTGGTGAGATCCTCGTCAACCGGATTCATGTGGATCTGATTGTAGCCGGAAAAAGCATCCATGAAGCTAAGTAGCTCGTGGCTTGCCGAGCTGTCGACGAGCTGATCTATCCGAGGGAGGGGATAGTTGTCTTTCGGGCAGGCCTTGTTGAGGTCGGTGAAGTCGACGCACATGCGCCACTTCCCGCTTGACTTTTTGACCAGGACTACATTCGCCAACCATTCCGAGTAAGGCACATTTCGAATGAAGTTGGCGGCGAGGAGCCTGTCTACCTCATCCTCGATCGCCTTTTACTAGATCGGGGCAAAGCTCCGCTTTTTCTGCCTGACGGGTCGGGCCGCAGGATCTACCCCGAGCTTGTGAGATATGATTTTGGGGTCGATCCCAGGCATGTCAGCAGGTGCCCAAGCGAACACGTCAGGGTTGTTTTTTAGGAAACCAACGAGGTCGTCTCGTTGAGCTCCAGTTAAAAGCGAACTGATCTGAACGGTTTGTTCGGCGTCCCCTTCTACAAGAGGGACCTCTGTCAATGGCTCCACCAGGGTCTCTCGGACCACCTTTTGCTCATCTCGAGTGTCTAAAGAGCCCTTGATGTCACCCTCGCCCTCAACATCGGTGTTTTGCCGCTCAGATGAAGATGTTGCGGTGAAGCAAACCTTTTCAGTCCGTTGGTCACCGTAGGCCGACCTATCCTGCCCTGGTCGAGCGGGAATTTCATCGCCAGGTGGAAGGTCGATATCTGGGCCCTGAGGGAGTTCAGTATGGGGCGGCTGAGGAGGATGTTGTAAGCCGACGGGATTCTCTCTATGATGAATTCCACAGGCATGGTGCGCGTACGGCCGGCCTCCCCAATGTTAAACTGGAGAGTGAGTACCCGTTCCGCCAGGATGGAGTGGTTGGTGAACCCTGACAGGACGTGGGTGGTCGGCCTTAGGTCCAACGGGGTGAGTCACATACGCAGGAAGCAATCATAAAATAGAATGTATGCCGAGCTTCCAGAGTCGACCAGTATCCTCTGCACCTCGTAGCGGTAGACCCGAGCTGTGATCACCAGCGGGTCATTATGGGGCAGGAATATACCGTAGAGGTCCTCGTCGTTAAAAACGATCGGCTCGGCTGCCCTAGCCTTCTTCTTCCGGTGGCTGTCAGTCCCCTCGATCGGTGAGGGGTGCTGAGCTTCGTAGGTTTTCGCCATACCCCCCACTGACATGACCATGATTTGGCCGATTGTTAATTCACCGGGAGGGGGATGTTGCTCTTGCTCACGGTCAGCTTGCCGCTTGTCTCGCAAGTACGTTACCAGGTGTCCCGAGCGGATTAGCTCCTCGGTGTAGTCTCGGAGCTGCTTGCAGTTCTCCGTGGAGTGGCCCTGCGACCTGTGGAAGCCGTAGTAAGGGCCCTGGGTGCGCTTTGCCCCCCTGTTCGAGACTGGGGGGAGTTTGAAGAACCTCTCGCTCTTAGCCTCCTCCAGCGATACCGTCTGGGAGACGTTGAGCGGGGTGTACTCCTGAAACTTCGGAGAGTAGGGCTTCGGCCGCTCAATCTTCTTTTTCTCTTCCTGGGCCCTTTTCTTGTGATCATCTTGTTCCGTCCGGGGCAGATTGGTGTTCACCTAAGATTCAAGCTGGATCTCACATTCGGTCCAGGCCTTTACCTCGGCCATGGTCTTAGGTTGCGCTAATGCAAAGGATCGTAGCCGCTCCTTGTGCCTAAGACCCGACCTGAGGGCCATAATGACCATCTCGTCCTTGTGTTTTGGGACCTCGAGGAGGGCGTTGTAGAAGCAGGTGACGTACCCTTTGAAGGTTTCTTTGTCCCCGCTCTTTATGGTGAAGAGGTGGTCGACGGTCCGCTTCTGCCGTATGTTCCCGACGAAGTGGCCGAGGAATTGGGTGGCCGGCTCATCGAAGGTTGAAATCGAGTGTGGCGCGAGTCCTCGGAACCAGTCTCGTCCAGAGCGAATGAGAGTGTCCGGGAAAGCGCGGCATTTGGCGATGTCGGAACAGTCCTGGAAACTCATCCCAACCGTGAACGCGTCCAATTGGTCCATCGGGTCGGACTTCCCGTCGAAGAGTGAGAGCTTCGGGGGCTTGTTCCGGGAGGAGACATGGACGGCGAGTAGCTCTTCGGTGAAGGGCTTCGTGAGCGAGTCGGCGGCGTATTTAGCCCCGTCTCTTGAATAACGACTTTCCCAATGCATGCCTTCGATCTTCTTTTCGAGGGCGTCGAGTCGGCCGTGGTATCCCGATGATTCGGCGCATTCTGATTTTTGGCCTCTGCTGCCGGAGACCTCTGCCTGGCCACGGCCCCAGTTCCGTTCGATAAGGTTCCTTAGGTCCCCTGGCGAGGTCGTCTTCGAGCTGCTGTGACGAGTCCCGTGCGCACGACCCCGTCGAAGGAGGGGGTGCCGGTCATGCCTGGGCACAGGTGAGCTGACCGACACCTCCTCGGGAAGGACAGGGGCACGATAGGGCTCGGGGCGAGGCGCTCTGGCGTAAGACCTTGGAGTTAAGCTATGCGGTGCCTACCGAGTCATTGAATATGTCAGCCCGGGTGATCTACGGCTGCCGGAGACAGCGAGGCGGTGTTCGGCCGTGTCGACGCAGGCAGAGTCTTCTATCCCTCTATAGGGGTCCCGGTCCCGAGGAAGGGGAGCGACGACCTGAGGAGCTTGCCCGACCGCTTGGACACGAACGAGCGCATCCACGACGGATGTGAGTCGATATATCCGAGCGGATAAGGCGTGAATGGCGTTCGGTGGAGGAGGGGATTCTCCCTCGTCTCCATTGTGGGGAGGCCGACGGCTGGTGCTTAGATCGTCGCGGTGACCGCTTGCCATGTAGACGAGATCGGAAGATGAACTTTTGTTTGAGTGGAACTAACGGTTCCCACAGACAGCGCCAACTAATGGAGGTCCGGATCTCCTTCAGATGTTATCTTCCGTTGATCTGCTGGGAGCGCTGATGGACGGCTGAGGTTGAGTTGGAGGGTTGACTCCCAGAGCGTGTGGATCTCAATGGGTTTTGAGTGGTTGTGGCCGAGCTACATGCAAAGAAGTCCCGGGATGGTTGTGCCACCGAGGACCCTCCGACGATCAAGTTAGACGGGATATTTTGGCAGAGTAACGGTCTAGTGGAGTAAAAATGGCTTACCTCGATCGTCTGAGAGAGGGGTTTATATAGTGGCAGCAATGGGCAGGCGGGCGCTAGAATCACGTCGGCCGTTACGCCTTTGGCGTCATGCCCGCGTGATAGGCGGGATCCCGCATTAATGGTGAGACAGGCTCGTTAATGGGGGATCGTGATGGCGTGGAACACGGGATCATGGACGGCGGATATCTCGCACATGGCGAGATTCGCGGAGCCATGGCGTAGGCGCCGGTGATCAGCGCTGTGGGTCGGTCTGGGTGAGACCGAGGAAGATGAGCTCGGCAGGAGGCTCGGGCACAAGCGGGAGGCTGAGGCATCTTGGTTCCGTGATGTCACGACCCAAAATTTGGATGTGACCGACACTTAGATTGTATAATATCTAAAGATATGCACACAGTCCAAGTAAGCCGAAAACCAAGATCAAAATCCTTTTTTTTGCAGAATTCTTTATATAGAAATTTAGTTTTTAGTAAAAATCACAGTTTATGAAGTTAAAATATTAAACAAGTATAAAGTGTTAAGTTTGGTTGCATCCCTAGTTGGGATCAACAATATCAATAGTGGAGACAAGTATCCAGGAGTATACGACATCAATAATAATTTCAAATACGTAAAAGAAATAACAATTTATAGAACTAAATCATCTCATCTGTCAAATAATATACATATAACCATCTCTCACTCTAAGTCATATACAGGTCTGATGGAGATTTTCTAGATACAAAATACAATACCAAAAGAGAAGGTTACTACATATGTAACCCACCTATCAAAAAATGCGAAAAAGCTGTAAAAAGTGGGGCTGCACTGCTACTAACCGTCCACTCTACCCCTGCAAGGAACTGTAGCACAACGGGGGTGAGTTGCCAACTCAGTGAATATAACTAACATATAACAGTTAATAATGTAAATATGTCGATCATAACTAACTGAAATGAGAGCAAGTATGATGCATGATAGCATATGGAAAGCATGAACCAATACTATAAATCACATATACCAAAACTGCAATATCATCATTTATCCCAATAAATTTCATCTTTTCGTGTCCATCATCGACACAAAACTTCCATTTCTCTCAGGCATCATTCCTTGAATGATCCTGAAATCAAATATCGGTCGGTATCCTCTAGATATCCGCCGTATTTTACCACTATCTCCGGTATCGAGTAACCTCGCTAGGCTCCCCCACCTCAAATGCGGCTATCCTGCCCTTCGGTCTCGACCGGGTCCACCATATATCCAACTGTATATCTCCCCCACTCAGTATGGATAACGTAAAATCCGCGACCGTATATCTCCCCCACTCGGTCCGGAATAAAACCAAATCATTAAACATCTCATGGTGGACATGACACATCAATCATGAAAATCACTGGATTTATGTAATAGTATTCAAAACTCAAAAGTATAAATCCTCAACAATACATTTACCTCTTATATCAACATAAAATACTCAAACACTAAACATGATATTAATGATGCAATTTACTACTGTTATTGGTGTTTAAGATATGATATGAATCATTTTTAACAAGAAATTTACTAAGTGTAAAAGTGACATCGTAATATCGACGGGGTGTGTGTAACATGTAAGATGTGCACATGGCATAACTCGTCGATACTTGTGCAGTGTACTAGCAACTAAGCAAAATATATATGAATTATGAATGCATATTGTCAATTTAGCATAACAAAATAAAGCATTTATTTAAATAAAACTACGGGCGTAACATGCCATCTTTACAAAATTTCCCCGTAGATGTTTAGTCTACTCACCGGAAAACGTCGGATCTACTCAGGAATTGCCAATCCTTTTCCTTTCCTCGCTGCCTCCGAAAATCCCGTATTTGAATCTAACATCACAATTTAACTTATATAAGGAACGACTACTCCGACATGACGGAAATGAAAAACACTCGTTCCCACGTACTAGTTATATTGTATATGACTATATCAAGCTATTCAACACTTAACCTTACTGGATTTTAATCCTACTCTGCATCGCGACAGAAAACAGATTGCGATACGCTTTAACCATGTCGTATTTTTTATTTCTTAGATATCTTTTCCGACATAAGCTTTCAGATTTCATATACAGCTGAAATAACTTATTCAAATAATACCAAAATTGCCACAATTATACACAAAACCTGTTAGTTATATGTATGCCCTAGAGGACATTACTATACATGTGTTGTATATTGTAGTGGATGCTTGGACATATATAGGGAGGACTTTCTTGCTCGACATGATAGTATGCTATCTGGTTACCCTTTACCTTAACGTATATACTGATTGTCTCTCTGTCACATGTTGGTAAAGCCCTTAGGATGTGTACTTGACTACCTGGACTATGATGCGGATCATACTAGTGGGGACAAGGTAGTCCATAAGTACATCCTTCAAGGTCCCTAGTCATGGGTGTATCGAGACGGGGCATCGATATACCAGTGTAGACTAGCGTATGCCTTCTCGACCCATACAGATGGGCGACGGATGATCCATATCCATTGGTGTTTGACATCAGAGATGATATACGGGTGCTCAGTGGAGACTGGGTACACTGGACGGACTCGCCGAGAACTCCCAGATGGTATTATACCTTACGTCAGATGGCAGTTCTCTGGTGACACTGGTACAGGTTAGTCTGTAGATCCGAGATCATCATAGAGTCTTGTGTGATTCCCACTGTGCTTTGATTTCCACCTTACCACGTTCAAGAGGGCGTGCAAAACGGTGGTTTTTGGATACAGTGTAGAGTCACATGGAGGCAATGAGCGATAGGAGGAGTTTCGTCTCTCCCGGTATTGGGGGTTGATGTTGCGCTGTGCTCGATTAGCCATAACAGGGAAGTCCCTGGCCAGGGCTGGTTTAGAGATTTACTGGTAAGTGTTACCCGTAGTTTCTCGACCCGTTATGAGCCTCATATCGGCACGACTTATCGGTTATTGGGGTCTGACGTTTACCACCCCTAGACTTGATATGCGACATATCAGACGAGCAGACCAGACTGTACGGTAGTGTCACCGTCAGGCTTTTGCAGGAGTTGGAGCGGGCTTGCTTGCTGATCTTCTGATCGCTCAATACCCGCGTAGCCGTTACGTCCAGCTAGTACCGCTGACGGCTTGTGGGTGTTTGATATAATCATCACCTACTGCCGGCGTATTGACGAGTCTTTAGAGTCCTATATAGAGGTTGTACTGGCTCAGGCAAAACGAGATAGGAGCGCATATGTGATATGTGCGGGACCGAGAATAATACGAGTATGTGATACCGTATTCTATTCTCGCGATGATTGTATCGATTGGTTGTATGCGATATAACCTAGTTATCGAATCAAGAACTGATTCGATATGTCGATACATTGATATTAGTCGGTTATATGCGATATGATCGGATCGTTAAATCAAGTGTTGATTTAATGATCTAATGTATAATTATATATTTGATATATTATTTTACATTAACTAGTATTGGTTCACTTAAGATTGATTTTCTCACTTGATGTGCACAAGTTGTATATGTGATATATTTTTGTGCACAAGTTTGTATCATGTTTGATGATACATGCAAACTTGGGTGTGTGTATCACTTACCCCTTGATTAGGTTAATGGTTAGGGTTTTATGTATTATATTTATTTTGGAAAAACTAAATGGTGGCTTTTTTGTTTCTTTGCTAGAAGCTTCATGAAGCATGCTAGCATCTTTGAAAAAGTCTTGCCATTTTGTTTTATCCTTAACCTAACCATCAACCTAAACCCTAGTTTATTCTCTACATGAGTTAACCTCACCCATGGTTGCATTATGATAACTCTTCACTTGATTTTCTTTAATTGATAATTCATTCTTTTCTTTCTTCTTCTTCTTCTTCTTCATGAAGAAAAAGAAAAGCTTGCTAGAAAATCATCATGTGATGAATCCAAGTGAGAAATCAAAATCTAAAGAGTACCCACTTCCTATCTCACCATCCTCTACTAGACTAGCACTTTAGTTTAGGGTGTTTGCTTCACTAATTCTATGGTTAGTGAGGTAGAAGCTTGAGTCCGTATTCCCTCGACGTAGATCATTTTCGGCACCGAAGACTTCAAGCGATCCCGTTGCAATTTCGTCTTGAAGCAGTCCGAGAGTCCGGGAGTTGATTGATCGCAGCGAAGGGACGTCGTCACGGAGCTTTGGAAGTGGAGGACCGGATCTACAAAGGTTGTGGTCCCTTCCCTTTAGTGTAAATGTGATTTACTTGCCATTGTTTTCGCCTAATCTCTAGTTAACGATCTTGCTTAGGGTTGTTCGGCACCTAAAAATTTTAATCCGGCATGGTCGATGCCTTGTAGAGCCTGCTTAGTCTGCCTAGTAACCCTACAGTGGTATCAGAGCCTAGCTAGAGCATTAGGCGATGTGTTAACGAAATTAAAACCCCGATCGAACTCGAAATACGACATTTCAAACCCCTCTCTGTACATTTTTTAAAATCTGGGTTTTTCCAGAGTTAAAAATACCTAAAAAATTCAGCAGGCTAATATAAGAATTATGGTGAAAAACGAACCCCCAATTCCTCTACTTGGCCGCGGAACCACGGCAATTAGCCACCTTTGGCGGCGGTTCCGCGGCAAGGTAAGGGTATTAGGGATGGATTTTTGCACAATAATTCTTGTCTCTGTGGTTACTATTTTATGGGTATTTTTAATCTGACTCAAGTGTTGAGTATTCTGGGGTTTATTTTGTAATCGTCGATTCGATCGGGAATTTTTAATTCGTTATTGTTTTTTCGGATATTTTAGAACATGTTAAAAAGTTTGACCGGATATAAATACCCACTTTTTCCCCTGTCAGGAAATTTCCAAGTGTTGGATCTTTCCGTAGTTTAAGAACTTTCGAAGTAGTGCAAGTAACGCGATGGACCCTCTAGAAGAAAACAAACCTTAACTCGATTATGTGACCGTCTTGAACTGCCCTTTGAACCTTAGGGTTTGGGGCAGTACGGCGTGCCACATGTGAGGCGTTGGCTTGACCCTTCTACGGCTGGACCGTTGGTACTGTGGCATGAAATGGATGTTTTTAGACTTATTTCATGTGTTGAGCTGTTTCGGGAAAACTTGAGTGTTTGATTGTTCGATCGAAAAGTTTAACATTTTCTATTTATCTGGAATGTGATACAATATTTGGAATTCACAAGTAGTTATGAGATAACTAATATGAATGTTATAAACATAGCACTTTGGTCTCACTTGATCGGTTGCCACGGAATTTTGATGCGATCAAAAGTCCGTCGCAATCACGTAGCGTACGCGGATACTCGCCGGATAAACTTAATAGACAGCTACACCCCTTATCCCCGACCAAGTGACTGTAGGAGAACTCCGTCACCGAAAGCATCCGTTCAGGTGCTCGCGGTAGCGGTGTTCCGCCTTGGTGCACTTCGTCGACGGTATCGAGGGTGCGGCCGCCTACTAAAGTTTGCGACGAGCATTCGATCAGGATGTCGGGAATCCTGTTGAATTGCCCGACTTGATATTGAAAAGAGTTTTCGATAAAGAGACTAAAATGCGGGGTTTATAATAGTTAAGCATGCGATGTCTAAAGAATTCATTTGGTTAGGCATGCGATGTCTAAGGAGGTTGCGGATTCCAACTGTTGTAGTTTTACACTTTCTTTTCTGCGACCGTAAGTGTAATATATGATATCGCCGGTTTCGTTGCTATATGTCAACGACAATTGGGATGCGCATGTTTACTTACGTTGATGACATGTGATGTTATGTGTTGCTGGATATGTTATATTGGATTGTCGCGTTCTGAATAGCCGGGGGTTTTTATGTGAGATGAGAGTTTTTATTTTCATTCATGTAAAATTAAATGTATGTAATATTCTTTTATTGGGGCACTTCCGGGTTGAGGTTGATGTCACCATTTGTATATTATTTACTTTTCCGCACTAGGATAGACCCAAGGAGGGGAGCACAAGTAACCGGGTTCTAGGGTCCAGTGGGAGACCAACTCGAGGAGTCGAGTCCGGGTCTCCTAACTCTAGAATTGGTAGGGTTGCTTGCCGCTCTCGTAGGGGTCTAGGGGTGTGGGTTTGGCTATTCATCGCGACCGTGGAATCCGTATTTTATACTGGATCGTATTAAAAACACGGACGTCCTAGTATATCCAATGTTTCATATATTTCTTCTGCTGCGATATCTGTGATGTGATCATGTGATGTGCTGTGATAGATACTATAAATAGTATATATGATATATTATATAGACGTTACTTATGTTTTACACCCGCGCTAGCCCTGCCCTGCTCTGTCGTTAGTTATCTAACCTAACGGTGCACGAGGGGACATCGAGGCGAATGCGGATGGTATAAGTGTACGTCGTATTTATCTGTGATGTTTAGGTATTTAAATGATGGGACTTCATTAATATGATTAATGAAAGAAAAAGAAACCTAAAAGATGTTGTGGAATCGAATTTTCAAAAACAGGTAGCTACAGTTCTTGCTTTGCATCGCGGTGTTCCTTGTAGAACATCCTGCACCTTATTCGATGAGGAAAGGGCCGAGATCTCTTCACCGGGAGTGACCCCTTTAGAAATAACTGGCAGATGCTACAACCCTCGGTTTGTCCTTTGATTGCTTCTATAGTTCTTGCTTTGCATAGTGATATATATGATATATCCCGCACCTCATTCAACGAGGAAAGGGCCGACGATCTCTTCACCGGGAGTGACCCCTTTAGCAAAACTAGAAAAGCCTAAAAAACACTCCATTTTAAAAATCATTTGATTCTACAACGATATCAAGTTCATTACGCTCATGGTTTTATTAAAAACCTGCATAGCCCTCCGTCATTTCAGATAAGTACTACTTTGTATTCGTGCTGCGATAGTTTGGCATGCGTCAAGGCGTAGTGTACGGTAGCTAACTAGTGCTTATCTGCTAGCATACAATGCGATTGGATTAGGGTATCCGTACGGCGTTGTTTGGCATGCGTCAAGGGTCGTGCGGGTGGGTTTAATTCAATCAAGAAATGTACGGGTTGAACTTGACTAGTAGACTATGGGTTGTTTGGCATGCGTCAAGGTTACAGCACGCTAGGGGTAAAATATTATTGGGAATTTCAAGTGTTGAAATTTGCAATGAGATTGCATACCTTCTATGAGATAGTTGGATCCCGATACCCACTGAGAGTAATTGTTACTCCTGGGAAAGTTTTACACATTACAATTAGCCGATCAAGTAGGTGTCTAGAAAGGTGTCAACGGGGTTACGCCTATGGGAAAACGAGGTTTACTTTAATTAGGTTCGTGCGAAAGCACGGGGGACCTCCCTCAAAGTACCGACACTGGCCTGGCTGAAAGATTGGCGAACTTGTAGCGTGTAATTAATCCCGGCTAGTCTTTCCTTTTAGGGTTTGAAGGAAGATTTGATAAAAACAGTAGGAGCCATCCTGATTAGATAAAATAATAACCAATCTGATCTTGCAAGAGCGCACGCTGAGTGTTTTCTTCTCTCTCTCTCCAGGTAGCGACCATATCACGCCTTAATCAAGATAATAATACGGATGTATTGACCGAACCCGCTTGTTATACTGAGCTGGGGAACGTTGGTCCCGCTCCAACTTATAATTGTTATAAGACGGAGCAGGAATTTGGGGAATACCAGATTTCCCGTGCCGCCCAAACGAAGAGAGTGCATATTGATGCATCATCTTCGGGTGTGTTCATTACAGAGAACTGTTTCTCAGTATCCTTTACGTCCTGGGTATGTGATACCGGATCAGGATCCCGTATATGTAATTTGTTACATGGGCTACAGAAAGGTAGAGAACTGAGAACGGGTGATAAGTTTCATGAGATAGAAAACAGTGCAAGTGTTGCAGCCAAGTCTGTTTGTCACTATCACCCTGTATTACCAGAATACATTGATTCTGAACAAATGTTATTAGATACCGAACCTGATATACAAAATCATAGCAGTCTCTTTATTAGTAAAGAAAGGATATAATTTTGTATTGTTGGATAATGTTTTGAACATTTCCTATATCAAAAGTTGATCGGTTCAGGTACGTTATCTAAAAGCATTGACGTTCTAAATCAAACTACAGTTCTTAGTATACAGAACACACACAAGAGGAAGAGTTCAGAAATGAACGAATTCTTCTTGAGGTATTGTAGACTAGGTCATATCAATGCGACCCGACTAGCTGAAGTTACATATAGATACATATTTAAATCTGTTTGAATTTACATCTGGTGAAACTTGCCGGTCATGTCACAGAGATAAGATGACCATAGCTCTGTTTATTGGAAACAGAGAAAGAGTTAGTGAACTCTTGGTATGATACATGTTGATGTATAAAGGTCCCCTGTCTACACATGCCAAGACCGGTTCTTTGTACTTCATTACATTTTCTGATGATCTCTCAAGATTCAGACATATGTTCCTGTTGAAACACAAGTCCGAAGCTTTTGAGATATTCACAGAATATAAGCTAGAAGTAGAAAACCAAAAACAAGTATAAGTATTATGTCCTTTGATGAGATCGATGAGGAGAATACTTGAGCACGGAATTCCTGGATTATTCTAAAGGAGAATAAGATTCTCTCTCAGCATTACTCCTCCGTATACACCACAGCACGTCGGTGTATCGGGGCGGAGCAACCACACCCTATTTGATATGGTGCGCTCTATGATGAGTACTACTGAGTTTCCTATTTCCTTATAGGGAGTTATGCACTTATGAAGTTGCATATCTATTGAATAGGGTTCCGATCAAATCAGTTGCCTACCACTTCATATGTGATATGGATTGGGAAGAGCCCATATCTTAAGTTTGTTAAGATTTGGGGATGTCCGGCCTATGTCTAAAAGGCAAAATCCGGACAAGCTCGAGGCAAAGTCAGATCTGTGGAAGTTTGTTAGATATCCTAAGCATTAGTAAGGGAATATCTTCTACCAAACTGAGGAACAAAAATATTTTGTTTCTCAACATACCACCTTTGTGAAAGGGAATTTTTTGAGAAGAAATTAGTGGTCATGAGGTAGAACTGGAAAAGGTTCCAGCTATACAAATTATAGCAGATGATTTGGTAGAACCAAAGGATTCAGTAGATTCTAACGAACCTCAGCCTCTCCGCCGATCTAGTAGGGTTCCTCACCCGCCTGAGAGATACTTCAGTTTCTCTATGACAATGGGAGTGAGGATTGCATCATGAGATGATAACCCAACTAGTTTCGAGCTGGCCATCAGGAGTATGACTCTGTAAGAATGGCTGGATGCTTAGTGATCTGAGATGGAATCCTTATACACCAACAAAGTATGGACTTTAGTTGCTTTATCTGAATGGTTAAATCCCCATCAGGAGCGAGTATATCTTGAGAAGATTACTTGGTGTACATGGAAGAGTTGAGACTTTCAAAGCTAGACCTGTTAAAGGTCTGCATCATAGACCAGTTGTGGCTAATGATGAAACCTTTTCTGGGGCCTATGCTTAAGGCCATCCAGATCCTACTTGACACGGCTACATACCATGACTACGATATCTGGCGGTTGGGTGTCATGACTGCTTTTCTAAATGATGTTTTAGAAGAGAGAGTCTTTAAGTACACAGTCAGAGTGCTTCGTAGACAGTGGGAGCAGCAGAAACGTGTGTAAGATGTTTTATGTGATAAAGCAGGCATCGCGGAGATGGAACATCTGTTTTGATGAGTTAGTCAAAAAGTTTGACATCATCAAAATGGTAGATGAACCTTGTATATACAAAAAGGTAGTAGGGAGTATAGTGATGATCCTCGTAGAGTACGTGGATGACATACTCTTGATAGGGAAGAGGTTTCCTATGCTACGCTCGATCAATCTCCGCTTATCATAAGGATTCTCCATATAGGATCAAAGTGATACCTACTAAATCCTGGATTTTGGATCTATGAGATAGATCTAATTGGGTGTTAGAATACTCGCTAGCTGTAGTGAGATGGTATCAATCGATCCTGGAGAGAATCACTGGAATGGTTCCAGGGTGATAAGGACGACTGAAAATCAGTCACAGGCATTGTCTTTACCCTAAGTAAAGGGACGGTATGTTGGAAGAGTTCCAAGCTAGATACCGTGACATACTAGACGATTAAAGGCAAGATACATCGTTACCAAAGATACTACCAAAGAAGAAGTCTGGGTGTATATTAGTTCATGAGATGAGCTTCGTTCCTACCATTGTAAGACAATGGAGTTGTGGCTTATGCCTAAGAACGCCCGTCCTATCAGTGATCCAGACATATTCTAAGGTAGTGTCACCTGATCATGGAGATGGTTGGTTTCCAAGGGATCGAGGTCAGGAGAGTAGACTCAGAGGACAACACGGCGGATCTACTCACAAAGGCCTATTCCCAGAGAGAGACTATTATGGGATGGTTGAGTATGAGATACTGCAACCACTGTTATCAGATGGCCCTAGTGCAAGTGGGAGATTGTTAGTTATAAGTATACCCTAGAGGCCATTACTATACATGTGTTGTATATTGTAGTGGATGCTTGGACATATATAGGGAGGACTTTCTTGCTCGATATGATAGTATGCTATCTGGTTACCTTTTACCTTAACGTGTATACTGATTGTCTCTCTGTCACA
The DNA here is from genome assembly GCA_030015575.1 of Agapanthus africanus. NCBI lineage: Eukaryota > Viridiplantae > Streptophyta > Magnoliopsida > Asparagales > Amaryllidaceae > Agapanthus > Agapanthus africanus. Next base: position 516,083,986 of record CM057344.1, read on the forward strand.
TGTTGGTAAAGCCCTTAGGATGTGTACTTGACTACCCGGACTATGATGCGGATCATACTAGTGGGGACAAGGTAGTCCATAAGTACATCCTTCAAGGTCCCTAGTCGTGGGTGTATCGAGACGGGGCATCGATATAGCAGTGTAGACTAGCGTATGCCTTCTCGACCCATACAGATGGGCGACGGATGATCCCATATCCATTAGTGTTTGACATCAGAGATGATATACGGGTGCTCAGTGGAGACTGGGTACACTGGACGGACTCGCCGAGAACTTCCAGATGGTATTATACCTTACGTCAGATGGCAGTTCTCTGGTGACACTGGTACAGGTTAATCTGTAGACCCGAGATCGTCATAGAGTCTTGTGTGATTCCCACTGTGCTTTGATTTCCACCTTACCACGTCCAAGAGGACGTGCAAAACGGTGGTTTTTGGGTATAGTCCCGAGTCACATGGAGGCAATGAGCGATAGGAGGGGTTTCGTCTCTCCCGGTATTGGGGGTTGATGTTGCGCTGTGCTCGATTGGCCATAACAAGGAAGTCCCTGGCCAGGGCTGGTTTAGAGATTTACTAGTAAGTGTTATCCGTAGTTTCTCGACCCGTTATGAGCCTCATATCGGCACGACTTATCGGTTATTGGGGTCTGACGTTTACCACCCTTAGACTTGATATGCGACATATCAGACGAGGAGACCGGACTGTACGGTAGTGTCACTGTCAGGCTTTTGCAGGAGTTGGAGCGGGCTTGCTTACCCGGGTAGCCGTTACGTCCAGCTAGTACCGCTGATGGCTTGTGGGTGTTTGATATGATCATCACCTACTGCCGGCGTATTGACGAGTCTTTAGAGTCCTACATAGAGGTTGTACTGGCTCAGGCAAAACGAGATAGGAGCGCATATGTGATATGTGCGGGACCGAGAATAATACGAGTATGTGATACCGTATTCTATTCTCGCGATGATTGTATCGATTGGTTGTATGCGATATAACCTAGTTATCGAATCAAGGATTGATTCGATAAGTCGATACATTGATATTAGTCGGTTATATGCGATATGACCGGATCGTTAAATCAAGTGTTGATTTAATGATCTAATGTATAATTATATAATTGATATATTACTTTACATTAACTAGTATTGGTTCACTTAAGATTGATTTTCTCACTTGATGTGCACAAGTTGTATATGTGATATATTTTTGTGCACAAGTTTGTATCATATTTGATGATACATGCAAACTTGGGTGTGTGTATCACTTACCCCTTAATTAGGTTAATGGTTAGGGTTTTATGTATTATATTTATTTTGGAAAAACTAAATGGTGGCTTTTTGTTTCTTTGCTAGAAGCTTCATGAAGCATGGTAGCATCTTTGAAAAAGTCTTGCCATTTTGTTTTATCCTTAACCTAACCATCAACCTAAACCCTAGTTTATTCTCTACATGAGTTAACCTCACCCATGGTTGCATTATGATAACTCTTCACTTGATTTTCTTTAATTGATAATTCATTCTTTTCTTTCTTCTTCTTCTTCTTCTTCATGAAGAAAAAGAAAAGCTTGCTAGAAAATCATCATGTGATGAATCCAAGTGAGAAATCAAAATCTAAAGAGTACCCACTTCCTATCTCACCATCCTCTACTAGACTAGCACTTTAGTTTAGGGTGTTTGCTTCACTAATTCTATGGTTAGTGAGGTAGAAGCTTGAGTCCGTATTCCCTCGACGTAGATCATCTTCGGCACCGAAGACTTCAAGCGATCCCGTTGCAATTTCGTCTTGAAGCAGTCCGAGAGTCCGGGAGTTGATTGATCGCAGCGAAGGGACGTCGTCACGGAGCTTTGGAAGTGGAGGACCGGATCTACAAAGGTTGTAGTCCCTTCCCTTTAGTGTAAATGTGATTTACTTGCCATTGTTTTCGCCTAATCTCTAGTTAACGATCTTGCTTAGGGTTGTTCGGCACCTAAAAATTTTAATCCGGCATGGTCGATGCCTTGTAGAGCCTCCTTAGTGTGCCTAGTAACCCTACAGAACCCTACCCAATAAACCAAAATACCCTAGCTTCCTACAAAACCAGCGACGCCGGATTTTTCCCCTTGGTCGCCGGCCCAATTCCGAGCCCTCTGGTTCTTACTCCTATGGTTTGCTCTAGGTGTTACATACATCAATTAGGTCTTGTTTAGTTGGGTTAATTGTTATCCAAACAATAACAGATTTAAACAGAACTTAGTTGTACCTAAAATACGATATTATAGACTTGTGATTTCAAACTTACTTTAATTCCAGAACTAAATCTCTACTGTGAGTAAGGAATTTACCTATAATAACTTGTAGGAATAACACTCTCCAAGATGTATAAGCTCCTTGCCCTAGCTTGGTAATGAGAAAACCTTAGATTTAGCTCCTTCCTTCTTCTTTCTCTTGTTCTTCTTTGTTTTCTTTAAATTTTGTTTTTCTTTCAGAAATTTTCAGATTTTTAATTAGGTGAATGATCTGAACATGAGTTAAATATGTCAAAAAGAAGGGATAAGGTGAAGGAGGAGGTGTCATCAAGCAAGGTGTAGTGATTTCATGTAAGGAGGAGGTGTTGGTGTGTGTGTGCGCATGTAAGGAAGAGGTGTCATTACCTTATATCCTAATTTTTTTTTAATTTGAAATAAAATTCTGAACTAAATGGTTTTCTATCCTTTTTTCATTTATACCCTTAACAAATTCCCATTTGCACAAGAAACTTAAACTTTACCTAGAAAGCCTTCACAACTTATGTTATTATAAAACACCCTTTTTATAAAAATGAAGCTAAAATTCTCACTAAAACTCTTATAATTTATTTATGTTGCATATTAAAATTTTAATTTAATTTATTTTACATACATCTTATGAAATTGTCTAATTTGGTTTTAATAACATTTTAATTTAACACTTTATTATTTAATTAATTAATTTTATTTATTTTTAAAATTTCAGAATGCTACAATATTCCCCCCTTAAGAAAATTCGGTCCCCGAATTTAAAACTTAACTAAACGTACCTTCAAAAAAATGTGGAAATTTCCTTCGCATCGCATCCTCGGTCTCCCAAGTAATTTCCTCACGGTCCTTTCCTTGCCAAAGAACCTTTACAGACGGAAGTATCATCGATCTTAGTTTCTTTACCTGCCTGTCTAAAATAGCGACTGGATGCACTGTATAGGATAAATCCGGCTCAATCTGTAAGGTCTGATGCTGGATTGCATGAGAAAGATCGTGAAGATACCTGCGAAGTATCGAAATGTGAAACACCGGATGCACATCGGGAAAACTCGGTGGAAGTGCTAAATGATAAGCTACAGCACCCACTCTCTCCAGAATCTCGTAAGGTCCAACATATCTGGGGTTGAGCTTCCCCTTTTTCCCAAAACGCATCACACCTTTCATCGGAGATATACAAAGGAACACATGATCTCCCACCTGAAACTCTAGTCTACGACGTCGTCGATCTGCATATGATTTTTGTCTGCACTGGGCCGCCCTCATTCTGTCCCGTATCAATTGAATCTTCTCTGTAGTCTCCTGTACTATCTGTGATCCCAAAATGCTACTTCGCTCAGTTACGTCCAGCAAACGGGCGATCGAAATTTCCTCCCATACAAAGCTTCAAAGGGTGCCATTTGGATCGTCTCCTGAAAACTGTTGTTATACGAGAATTCTATCAAAGGTAGATGACGATCCCAACTACCACCAAAATCAAGACTGCAAGCGCGAAGCATATCCTCTAAAATCTGAATGGTCCGCTCTGACTGACTATCTGTCTGTGGGTGGAAAGCTGTACTAAAACTCAATCGTGTACCAAGAGCTTCTTGAAGTTTCTTCCATAATCTGCTAGTAAACTGGGTACCCCGATCTGATACTATGCATGTCGGAACTCCATGTAATCGTACAATCTCATCGATATAAATCTGAGCATACTGTGCAAACCCATACATCGTCTTCACCGGAAGAAAATGAGCTGCCTTTGTTAATCTATCTACAATCACCCAAATGGAATCATACCCTCTGCTAGTCCTGGGTAGACCCACCACAAAATCCATGGAAATCTGTTCCCATTTCCACTCTGGAATGGGCAAGGGCTGCAATTCTCCGGCTGGCCTCTGGTGTTCTGCCTTGACTTGCTGGCAAGTCAAGCATCTCGAAACATATTCTACAACATCCCTCTTCATTCCTTCCCACTAATAAATATCCTTCAGATCATGATACATCTTGGTGGAACTAGGATGAATACTGTATGCTGATCTATGGGCCTCCTCTAAAATCTCACGCCTCAATCCGTCAGAATCTGGTACACAGAGACGAGTCCTAAAACGTAATACTCCATGATCATCAATCACAAACTCCATCTCCCTGCCCTGCCTAACCTGATCCATAATCTCCATCATACGAGTATCTGCGGGCTGTGTCTCTCGAATACGATCCAATAACTGAGGTCGAGTGCGAACATGTGCTAGCTGTCCTCCTGTCGGGGTGAACTCAAACTGTATATGACTATCACATAAAATCTGCCAGTCTGTAGAAGACTGTCTCTGCAAGGTGCGCAAATGAGATAAGCTACTTCCAGGTCTCCGACTCAAAGCATCTGCTACAACATTTGCCTTGCCTGGATGATACAAGATCTCACAATCATAATCTTTCACCAGTTCCATCCATCTACGCTGCCTTAGGTTCAGATCTCTTTGCTGAAAAATATACTTTAAGCTCTTAGGATCTGTGAAGATTTAGCACGACTCTCCATACAAGTAATGTATCCAAATCTTCAATGCGAATACCACAGCAGCCATCTCCAGATCATGAGTGGGGTAGTTTTGTTCATGCCTCTTCAACTGTCGAGAAGCATAAGCTACAACCCTGCCGTGCTGCATCAACACACAGCCTAACCCCACTCGAGATGCATCACAATACACAACGAAACCACCTGACCCGGAAGGTAAAGATAAGACTGGTGCGGTCGTCAAGCGCGTCTTCAACTGTTGGAAACTCTGCTCACATGCATCTGTCCACTGAAATGGAACCTCCTTCCTGGTTAATCCGGTCAAAGGTACAGCGATCCGTGAAAAATCCTGCATGAAGCGTCGGTAATAACCTGCCAGACCTAAGAAACACCGGACCTCTGAAACTGATACAGGTCTAGGCCAATGCTGTACCGCTTCAATCTTCTTTGGGTCCACACATATCCCAGCACTAGTAACTACGAGTCCCAAGAATTCCACACTATCCAGCCAAAACGCACACTTGGAGAATTTTGCAAACAGCTGATACTCCTTCAAGGTCTGCAACGTAATACGCAAATGCTGCTCGTGCTCCGTACAACTCCGAGAATAAACAAGAATGTCATCTATGAACACTATAATAAACTGATCAATGAAGGGTCTGAAGATACGGTTCATCATATCCATAAAAGCTGCTGGAGCGTTGGTGAGTCCGAACGACATCACCAGAAATTCATAGTGCCCATATCTTGTGCGAAACGCAGTCTTCGGAATATCGTCCTTCCGAACCCTCAACTGGTGATACTCTGACCGCAAATCAATCTTCGAGAAGTAACCAGCTCCCTGCAACTAATCGAATAAGTCGTCTATATGTGGTAGTGGATACCTGTTTCGCACAGTGACGCGATTTAGCTGTCGGTAGTCGATGCACGGTCTCATACTACCGTCCTTCTTCTTTACAAATAAGACAGGAGCTCCCCACGGTGATACACTAGGACACACAAGTCCTCTATCTAACAACTCTTGCAACTGACTTTTGAGTTCCTTCAACTCCGTCGGTGCCATTCGATAGGGTGGTATAGAAATAGGCCCCACACCCGGAATCAAATCAATGCAAAATTCAATGTCGTGATCAGGCGGTAATCCTGGTAACTCAGCAGGAAACACCTTCGGAAATTCTTATGCGACCGGAACCTGGTCCAATGGAATCTCAGCGACTCCTAAGTCCTGAACAAATGCCAAGAACCCATGACAACCCTTCTTCAAGAGTCGTCCCGCACAAAGAGCAAAAATCATGTTGGCAGGAGTTATTTTACAACCCCCCTGCACAACAAATACCGGTTCACCTGGAAAACAAAATCTAACTATTTTTCCACGACAATCTACATAGGCATGACAAGCAGCCAACCAATCCATACCGAGAAGTATATCAAAATCTAGCATATCCAGGAGAATCAGATCAACTAGTGAATCTCTATCACCAATACGTACAGAACATGATCTGAATACGTGTCGAGCTATAAAAGAATCTCCCACCGGAGTAATCACTACCAACGGTAAATCTAACAACGATGACTCTTTCCCCAAAGAAAGTGCAAAGCGTGAAGATACATAAGAATGTGTAGAACCGGGATCAAATAAAATGTGTGCATCTAACGAATATACTGCAAGAGTATCTATCACAACTGCATTTAATGCCTGGGCATCCTGTGGAATCAGCGCAAAAACCCATGCCTGGCCCCTGCCCGCATCCTATCGTCCTCTACCTCTATCTCCTCGACCTCTCTGAGAACGTCCCGCAAAGCCTCGACCTCGTGGAGCAGCTGCCTGGCGTGTAGTGCCTACTGGAGGAGGAAGTAAAGCCATCGGTGTAGAAGGTGGAGGGGGTAAAGCAGCCTGTGGAACAACGGTCCCTCTCTGGGATCTACAATCCCACGCAAAATGTCCGGGAAGTCCGCAACTAAAACATGTAGATGGGGCCCTCTGATCCTCGGAATAAGAACTGAACATCTGGCCCTGAGTCCAGCCTTGTCTAAAACTGCGTCCTGGAGTATATCTGCCTCTACCTCTACCAAACTGTCTATCCGTTGGTCCAATCGGTCTACTCCTCTTTGGCTCTGGGACAACCACTGCCTCGCTCAAACGCTCCTCTACTCGTATTGCTGCATCCATGGCCTGCACATACGTATCAAAATGCTGGGAGCCTATAGCTAAATACAGTTGTGTGTCCAGTCTCCTTAGGAACCTCTTCACCCGAAGCTCCTCTGTAGGAACTAAATATGGAGCGTAGTGCGACAGCTGGGTGAATCGTAAATCATAATCTGCTACCGACATACTTGCCGATTTCCGCAACGCTTCAAAACTGCTAGCTCTAGCGTCCCTCACACTCTGTGGAAGAAATCTGGTAAGAAAGACCTCAGAGAACTCGGCCCACAATATCGGAGGAAGACCCGTAGCTCGCCCTCTCTCCATCGACTCACACCACTCCTGTGCAAGTCCCTCCAAACGAAAACTAGTCAGCTCAACTGACCTCGCATCAGAACATCGCAATGATCTACCAATTCTCGCCATCCTATTAAGAAAGGGTTGAGGATCCTCCGCTACATCGGTCCCTGTAAATACCGGAGGTCTCAACCTCATAAACTCCGCAAGCGATACCTCCATCACTCTCGTATCTTCAAGTGCTACCGTCTGCGTAGGCTGTACCTCGGACTCTGCCACGGTCGATGTCGGATCCTGTCTCAGTACTCGAGTGGCCTCATCTAACTGTCCTACCACTCGCTGCAATCCTAACATGGCCTCCTCTATTCTAGTCATGCGATCTGGAGGAGGAGGATCAACATGCTCATGCACCGCCGGAACGTCCGGTGTCTCAGTCGCTGTCACAGGCGTATTCGCCCTAGCTGCATCTCTGGCTGCGGCTCACCTAGCTCGCATAGCCATAGCAACCGGAACAAGAAACGAGAGTTGATAAGGCTAATGAATAGGAACAATCAATAACGGAGAATCAAAGGAAGGACAATTCAAGACATACATCCTAAGGTTAATTAGGCTGAGTGCGGTAACGTAAATATGCCGCGGAACATACGTACGGTACTGCACTCATCCTAAATCACCTACTCCATCAAACCAAAGGTCATCCTAAATCACGAACTCACTTCAACTTATCTTAACTCACTACTCAAATCCGTAAGGTTACTCCTAAGCTCTGATACCAACTTTGTCACGACCCAAAGTTTGGATGTGACCGGCACTTAGATTGTATAATATCTAAAGATGTGCACACAGTCCAAGTAAGCCGAAAACCAAGATCAAAATCCTTTTTTTTGGCGGAATTCTTTATATAGAAATTTAGTTTTTAGTAAAAATCACAGTTTATGAAGTTAAAATATTAAACAAGTATAAAGTGTTAAGTTTGGTTGCATCCCTAGTTGGGATCAACAATATTAATAGTGGAGACAAGTATCCAGGAGTATACGACATCAATAATAATTTCAAATACGTAAAAGAAATAACAATTTATAGAACTAAACCATCTCATCTGTCAAATAATATACATATAACCATCTCTCACTCTAAGTCATATACAGGTCTGATGGAGATTTTCTAGATACAAAATACAATACCAAAAGAGAAGGTTACTACATATGTAACTCACCTATCAAAAGATACGAAAAAGCTGCAAAAAGTAGGGTTGCACTGCTACTAACCGTCCACTCTATCCATGCAAGGAACTGTGGCACAACGGGGGTGAGTTACCAACTTAGTGAATATAACTAACATATAACGGTTAATAATGTAAATATGTCGATCATAACTAACTGAAATGAGAGCAAGTATGATGCATGATAGCATATGGAAAGCATGAACCAATACTATAAATCACATATACCAAAACTGCAATATCATCATTTATCCCAATAAATTTCATCTTTCCGTGTCCATCATCGACACAAAACTTCCATTTGTCTCATGCATCATTCCTCGAATGATCCTGAAATCAAATATCGGTCGGTATCCTCTAGATATCCGCCGTATTTTACCACTATCTCCGGTATTGAGTAACCCCGCTAGGCTCCCCCGCCTCAAATGTGGCTATCCTGTCCCTCGGTCTCGACCGGGTCCACCATGTATCCAACTGTATATCTCCCCCACTCAGTATGGATAACATAAAATCCACGACCGTATATCTCCCCCACTCGGTCCGGAATAAAACCAAATCATAAAACATCTCATGGTGGACATGACACATCAATCATGAAAATCACTGGATTTATGTAATAGTATTCAAAACTCAAAACCATAAATCTTCAATAATACATTTACCTCTTATATCAACATAAAATACTCAAATACTAAACATGATATTAATGATGCAATTTACTACTGTTATTGGTGTTTAAGATATGATATGAATCATTTTTAACAAGAAATTTATTAAGTGTAAAAGTGACATGGTAATATCGACGGGGTGTGTGTAACATGTAAGATGTGCACGTGGCATAACTCGTCGATACTTGTGCAGTGTACTAGCAACTAAGAAAAATATATGTAAATTATGAATGCATATTGTCAATTTAGCATAACAAAGTAAAGCATTTATTTAAATAAAACTACGGGCGTAACATGCCATCTTTACAAAATTCTCCAGTAGATGTTTAGTCTACTCACCGGAAAACGTCGGATCTACTCAGGAATTGCCAATCCTTTTCCTTTCCTCGCTGCCTCCGAAAATCCCGTATTTGAATCTAACATCATAATTTAACTTATATAAGGAACGGCTACTCCGACATGACGGAAATGAAAAACACCCATTCCCACATACTAGTTATATTGTATACGACTATATCAAGCTATTCAACACTTAACCATACTGGATTTTAACCCTACTCTGCATCGCGACAGAAAACAGATTGCGATACGCTTTAACCATGTCGTATTTTTGATTTCTTAGATATCTTTTCCGACATAAGTTTTCAGATTTCATATACAGCTGAAATAACTTATTCAAATAATACCAAAATTGCCACAATTATACACAGAACCCTACCCAACAAACCAAAATACCCTAGCTTCCTACAAAACCGGCGACGCCGGATTTTCCCCCTTGGTCGCCGGCCCAATTCCGAGCCCTCTGGTTCGTGCTCCTATGATTTGCTCTAGGTGTTACATACATCAATTAGGTCTTGTTTAGTTGGGTTAATTGTTATCCAAACAATAGCAGATTTAAACAGAACTTAGTTGTACCTAAAATACGATATTATAGACTTGTGATTTCAAACTTACTTTAATTCCAGAACTAAATCTCTACTGTGAGTAAGGAATTTACCTATAATAACTTGTAGGAATAACACTCTCCAAGATGTATAAGCTCCTTGCCCTAGCTTGATAATGAGAAAACCTTAGATTTAGCTCCTTCTTTCTTCTTTCTCTTATTCTTCTTTGTTTTCTTTAAATTTTGTTTTTCTTTCAGAAATTTTCAAATTATTAAATAGGTGAATGATCTGAACATGAGTTATATATGTCAAAACGAAGGGATAAGGTGAAGGAGGAGGTGTCATCAAGTAAGGTGTAGTGATTTCATGCAAGGAGGAGGTGTTGGTGTGTGTGTGTGTGCGCATGTAAGGAAGATGTGTCATTACCTTATATCCTAATTTTTTATTTTATTTTAATTTGAAATAAAATTCTGAACTAAATGGTTTTCTATCTCTTTTTCATTTATACCCTTAACAAATTCCCATTTGCATAAGAAACTTAAACTTTACCTAGAAAGCCTTCACAACTTATGTTATTATAAAACACCTATTTTATAAAAATGAAGCTAAAATTCTCACTAAAACCCTTATAATTTATTTATGTTGCATACTAAAATTTTAATTTAATTTATTTTACTTGCATCTTATGAAATTGTCTAATTTGGTTTTAATAACTTTTTAATTTAACACTTTATTATTTAATTAATTAATTTTATTTATTTCTAAAATTTCAGAATGCTACACGTGATAGCTCGGAGACGAGCCGGGGGAGGTCTGGAAGGTCACCAGAGGTCGAGGGACTCCTCAGGCCAGAGACCCGAGGTGTGATCCCGACTGAAGTTCTTGATCCCTTCTTATAGGTTCTGGGACACGTCATCCGCAACGTGCCGGCATCTGGAGAGTCGCCGATATCGAGCCTCATCATTAGCCCCCCACTCTCGTCTCAACCCGTTCCTGGGTCGGGTCGAGAGTGGTCTGACCAATCACCCGGGGTGAGCTCTCACTCGAAGATATCGTCGTCGCGCATTCCCGGTCAAAGAGTAGTATTTTCTTGATGACGTCAGCGGATCAGGGGAGAGATCTCGCATTAAAGGGGAAGCGCTGGATCGTGTGTACATTCATCGAAGCGACAGCCCACGTGTCTGGTGATGGTTGGCTGGTAAAACGTGCCACAAGCGTTCCCACGCTCGAAGGGGCGCGTCCAATGTGAGTTCGACAGGTGGAACGTTGTCGGCCGTAGGTTGCGAAACGTTGTTTTGGCGGGAGACGATCGGAGCCATAGGATGCGTACGCCGGTAGCTATAAATAGAGCTGGGATCCCCATCGGGGCCCATACCTCTTCATAGTTTCCTTGTCCCTGGTCGTGTTAGCTCGGCGCTCTTCTTCTCAGGTCAGATTCCTTGCTTTTGATCTCCCGAGAACACCTCTCTTTGATCAGGTTAGATGTCTTCTTCCAAGGAGTTTGTAGATGTAGTGCGAGTAGAGTCTAAGGAGTTTTCTGAAGCTTCCTCTTCTACTGCTTCCTCTTCCCCCTCTGAGTTGGAGTTCCCCTGGGAAGATAGGGAGGTCCCCAGAGCACAGGCCGCGGGTGTTCTTGGCGTGCAATCCTCTCCGAGGCGTGCGGAAGAGCTCGTTAACATCAAGACTCGTTTTCTCATTCCTCCTGGCTATTCGCTTCGTCTGGCCGAGGAGGGGGAGAGGGAAAACCAGGTACGGGGCAAGGAGATTGCTTTGTATCTGGAGGCCTTTTGGGCCGGGATGCGTCTGCCTTTCTCCCCCGAGGTGAATGAGGCGTTGAATTGTTTTGGGTTAGCCCCGGGCCAGCTAGTGCCGAACTCTTGGAGGATCCTCCTCGAGTTCCTGGTCCGATTGAGGTTGAGTCAGATCCCTTTCAGCCCGAGACTTCTCGTTTCTTCTCTTTGCTACAAAAACCACCCCGGCACTCGTAGGGGCGAGCCGAGCTGGGTATACCTCTCTTTTAGAAGACAACGGGGGGACGCTGCAAGATCGGAGATCGTCGTAGTACCTTCTTCCATTCACGAATGGAAGAAGAAGTTTTTCTTTATTGGGCCGCCCGAGGGTGAGGATTGGCCCGTGCCCACCCAGTGGCAAAGGGCCAGCTATCCGCGGGTGAGCCGGTCGAATGATCCCGACACGGTGACGGTGTAGAAGTGGGAGCCCCTCCCTCGGGCTGATATACTGCTGTCTGAGCGGGCCCTCAGTTGGGCCGAGCTCAGCCCCGCCTGTTACGTGGGTAAAGTTAGGAGCTTTCAGGCGACCTGTTTAGACTTGTGCATTCTTTCGTTTTACCTAGCATTGCTGAATCCTTGTATTTTGCCTCATGCAGGACCCATGGACCTAAGCAAGTTCCGGGCGGCAGTGGTTGACGTGAAGAAGGGGAAGAAGGCCGGAGGCGCCGGCCCTTCTCTCCTGTCGTCGGTTCCGGCCCCGCCGGTGGCCACTCCATCCAGGCGCCAAAACACGCCTCGGGCCCCCGAGTCCAGCCGTGCGCCGTTCCGAAAGCGTGCTCGGGAGCAAGAGCCCCGGGCTCCCTAGGTGGGAGTCGAGACTGGCTCTCTCGTGTCACTCCTTAAGAGGTTTCACAGGACGGCGCCCCGCTCCCCGGCTTCCCCGATCCTTGTGGACGATGAGGAGCTTCGCTTCATGGTGCACTCGGGGCTTTTCGTCGTCGACAGCCTGCTCTCGAAGATGGAGAGGTCGGCCAAGGGTAGAATCCCTCGGTGGACCCTCCGTGCCCAAATGGCGGCCATAGCTCAAGAGGCCGTGCAGGCTAGTGTTCGCACCCTACTCGGTTCTTCATTCAGCATTTTTGTTCACGTGGTTGGGTGCCTCCCTTTCCCTTTTAACCCTCTTTCTTTTCTTCAGGTCCTCCAGCACGTTGCTCTCGTCGTCAACATGGAGGACAAGGAGATCGCCCCGGCGATGCGGGCCGCGGGCGAGTTCTCTTTGCGGGTGGAGAGCTCAAGGCTGGAGCTGGAGGAGGCGAGGGAGAGGGTCGCTGCCCTTGAAGACCGGGTGGCGGCCGCCAATCGGGAGGTCTCCAAGTGCTGAGAGGTCGCTTGAGCCGCCGAGGCCTAGTTGGAAGACTCCAAGGTGCTCGTCGCCACCTTTAAGAAGATGATGAATACCCTCCGAAGGGAGAATGAGGCGGCGAAGGAGGGGACGAGGCATGCCGAGCTTCGGGCACCGAAGGCTGAGCTTCTGGCGTTGAAGGCAATGGAGAGCTACAAAGAGTCGGACCTGTTTTACGCCGACCTTGCTGCAGCCGCCGACGTCATTTGGCACGACGCCCTCGACGCTGTTAAGGCCCAGATGCCGGAGTTCCCCGACAGCAAGCTCCGGGAGGAGTACCCTCACGAGGAAGACACGCACGAGAACGTCCCTGGAAACATTGAGGGGGGAGAGGCCCTCGGTAGGAGCATAGGGGACAAGTCGGTCGCCCCGGCTCCCGGTGCCGAGGCTCCTGTGGAGGGTGCCGACTCTGAAGACGTTGTCTCGGTTGTTGTAGTGGACGCGCAGCTCATCGGGGTTCTCCCCGGCCCTGAGGCCTGAACTTCGTCTCCTTTTCTTTTGTGCTAAAATTTTTTAAGCCTCCAGGCGTTTTTGTAAGGCTGGAGAGCCCATAATACCTTTGTAAAGACTTCTGACTTTTTTATGAATAAAAAATCTTTTTGCAGTTTCTTTGCGTGCGCATTTTCCTTTTGTTTGTGGTAAACATTTGTATTTGCACAGTACTGCTTTCATCTTTAGGTCGGTATTTCGTTTAGCGATTGCACGTCGAGTTGAGAGTTGAAGTCGACCATTTGCTAAGTGTGCAAATACCGGTGAAAGGTCGGTATCTCCATAGCCCCGAAGTCGAGGTGGAGATCGCCTAGACATGGATGGACCGAGCAGGGTAGCTACTCGGTAGCCTCTGGATGAGGGCTTTGACCCTTGGCGTCATGCGGTAAGTAATTACCGGATGGACCGAGCAGGGTAGCTGCTCGGTGGCCTCTTGGTGAGGGCTTAGATCCTTGGCGTTGTGGGGTAAGAAATTACCAGCCAAGGATGGACCGAGCAGGGTGGCTGCTCGATGGCCTCTTGGCGAGGGCTTAGATCCTTGGCGTCGTGGGGTAAGAAATTACCAGCTAAGGATGGACTGATCAGGGTCGCTGCTCGGTGGCCTCTTGGCGAGAGCTTTGATCCTTGGCGTCGGTGGGTAGGGAACTACCAGCCAGGGATAACCGAGCAGGGTAACTGCCCAGTTGCCTCTTGGTGAGGGCTTTGATCCTTGGTATCGTGGGGTAAGAAATTATCAGCCAAGGATGACCGAGTAGGGTAATTGCCCAGTTGCCTCTTAGTGAGGGCTTTGATCCTTGGCGTCGTGGGGTAAGAAATTACCAGCCAAGGATGGACCGAGCAGGTGTAGGGTTACCTAGGACGGCAGCAAGGTTTTGGGAGACATTGTCCATGCCTTTTTTAAATTTTTGCCATTCTAAATAACTCTAACCTAGAATCTTTAACCAGAAATTTAAACAAGCAAGCAATATTAACAACTTAACATCTAAGTGAATGAGGAATACAACTTTTGTAGACCGGTCCTTCATTTCAATAGCTCCATGTAGTAGTCCCTTCGCTGCAATGAAATGATCTTGCGGACTCTTGAATGGCTCCATGAGAAGAAAGCAACGATCTTGCTTGAAGTCTTCGAGGCCGAAGATGATCTACGTCGAGGAGACAGTAACCCAAGCTACCCTCTTCACTAATGTGGGATTAGTGAAGCTAACACCCTATACTAAAGTGCTAATCTAGTAGAGGATGATGAAGTAGGATTTTTGCTCACTTTGGAATTAATTTTCTCATTAGGGTTTCTCACTTGATCAAAAGCTAGAGAGCTCTTGAGCTTGAAGAAGAAGATGAAGAGAGATAATGTTGTGAGTGAGAATGGCAACCATGGGTGAGAAAATATCTAATATGTCTCATGTAGAGACTTAACCATGAGTTAAGATAATGGTTGGGTTAACAAAATATCTAGTATAAAACAAATTAGTGGACTAGTCAATGGGTCTCCAAGCTTCTCAAAGTTTTGTTGGAGATAGTGCTCTCAAAGTCAATTATTGGATCACAGGTACGTGATTTCAATGATTGAGACAGGACCTATACCAATATGACGGTCTTGCTCGAGATGATAGTATGCTATCTGGTTTGTCTTTATCATCGTATACATGCTTTAGTTCACTATTGCATGATGATAGAGCCCATAGGATTCTTGCTTGACTACCAGCAGTATGATGGCGATCATATACGTGGGAGCTGGGGTCTGTAAGCACATCCTTAAAAGTGTCCCTAGTCATGAGAGTTTCGAGACAGGGCATCGATACTCCAGAGTAGACTAGTGTATACAGTCGAGACCCCGACGAGGGGCGGTGGCCGGTCTCACAAGCCATTGGTGTTAGTTGATTCACCTAAGATGTATACAGGTGCTCATTAGGTTATGAGTACACCGGACAGGACTCGCCGGGAATCTGCTAGTTGGTATTATACATATCGTCAGATAGCAATTCCCTGGTGACATGTGTACAGGTTAGTTCATTGACCTGAGAGCGTTATTTGTCTCGTGTGAGTTCCCACTGTACTTAGATTACTACCCTACCACGCTCAAAGGAGTTGTGCAAACAGGTTTTAGTTGGGTACAGTCCCGAGTCACATTGGAGGCAAGTGAGTGGATCGTCGGGGATTTGTCTTTCCCGGTATTGGGGGTTGATGTCGCGCAGTGCACGGGTGGCCATCACTAGGAATCCTCGACCGAGGTAGTGGAGAATTACTGATTTGGATCAGTAGTTTCTCAGGTGGTGATGGGCTTCATACCGACACGAATTATCGCGTTATTAGGGGTCTGACTTTATCCACCCCCCTAGACTCGATATGCGATACTCTTTAGACGAACGGACAGGACTGTATATACATTGTCACTGTCAGGCTCAGTAGGGTTTATGGATGAGTTCGCTCGTCAGCTTCCCTTCCAATCAATACATAGGCAAACCGTTACGTACAGTTTGTACCTCTGACGTGCTAGAGGTTATACCCAATGCTAATGTGTTGATGAGTCATTAGAGTCCCCCACAGACACTTTCCCAAGTTCGGGCGAAACGTTGTAGAGGCCGTATGGGTTTATGGCAGGGTTCGGAAAATGCACGTGCGTTTACGCACGTGTCTTTTTTTGGGCAGATAATACTGGTCGGCTTTGGTTTAAGCCGGATCCGAGTATTATACTGTGTAGATATAATATCTTTGTCTCAGATGCATTTGTATTCGGTCGTAATACAAATGCGGGTATGTTTATACTGATACGGGGTTATCCTGAAATTCGTTTCAGGATCACTTTTGGAAGTTACCAGTTTCCAGTTTTCTATCAGCCGTATTTAACATTCGGTTAAATGCGGATTTATCTTTTCCTGATGAGGTGAATCAGTATTCTAGAAGGTTCTAGAAAGGGTGACAAGGCTTGTGAGTCATTAGGTCATTAATGGTGCATTTAATGACAAGGTGACTAGGTTAATTGTAATTGGTTTGCATTGAATGAGTTCACACTAGGTATTAAGGTGACTCATTCTCTTCATGAATGTTCTTTGGCTTGTTATCACCTCCCCCTCTCCTACACTCACCCCCTCCTTCCCTATAAGTGGCCGGCCCCCCCTTAGTGTGAGATTATGGTTGCTAGAGAAAAGATTATGATAGATTCGGGTTCATGAAAATTAGATATCCTCTTTCACATTTCCACCCGATCCAAAAGGCAACTTCATTAACCGTTCGTCCATAGCCTTGGACGTAACGAGACAAAGTGTTCTACTCATTCTCTACATCATCTTGGTCGTCTCTTTTAGCAAACTTGACGATCGAGTTGCCTCGGTTCAGAGGCGGGAGCCCGTTTAAAGATCCGTCGACGTGGTGCCACTTGGACGACAAGACTGGAGATCGAGGAGATCGGAGCAGCCGCAACAAAGCGTGGGATGATGGTTGAAGACCGAAGGACTCGGATCATTCGGTATAACGTTTCTACCCCCTTTGTAGTTTGTTAGTTTAGCTTTAATGGCAGATCCGGGTTACGGTACACGATAGCGCCAGTTTGTAAAAAGTTTTTGTTCCGCATTTGACGTCTGTTAGACTGCCGGGGCGCTACCGTGGACTTACAGTGGTATCAGAACCTCACCATTAAGTTATATTAACTTGTGCTAACACGTTTAAAAGATCGATCGAACGAAATTTCCGAAATCGCAATTTTTTGGCACACAGGTTTCTGTCGATTTTTGAAAGGTTCTAAAAATTATTTTACATATATCAGAAAACTGTGCAGGGTTTTTTAAGCTTTGTGAAAAAATTTGGGCACGTGATCCCACAAAGCCACCGCGGATCCGCGGTCAAATATTGGGTTTGACCGCGGAACCGCGGCGCTTTAGTGGGAACAGTGAACCAACTTTTTCCAGAGAGCTTATATATGGAAATTGTGATTTTTTGTACTGTTCTTTTGTGCCCAGATTTTGTTACTATACAGCAGATGTACGTGGGGCCCACTTCGGGAAATTTAGTCGATCGAAATTTTAAATTTGTTAATATGCAGTATTTACATTATATCTCCGACCGGGAATGTCATTTGATCGGTAAACCGCGTCTAATTGCTATAGTTCTTTTAGATGGGTTTACGAACGTGACATTCGCGTTGATGTTCTGTGTTGTGCTGTAATGTTGCGGATATGTCGTGGTGGATAGCAGGGTGCAATGATAGTGCTGTTTGGATTTATTTGTACATTTGATATTGCGGGGCGAGCGTCCAACATGTGGACTGCCGTCACTGCCTGTTTGTATAATATTCTTTTGGGGCACGACCAGGTTGAGGTCGATGTACCCGTTGTACATATTTTTATTTCTGTACTAGGTTTATCCCGCGAAGGAGTGCACGGATAGCCGGGTTCTGGAGGGCAATGGGTCCGTATCACATGGCTTTGAGAGGCAGAGGGACCTCACTCTAGAATTGGCAGACTATTCGCCGCACTCGTAGGGGGTACAGGTTGACCCAAAGGGGGGTGCTCAATTTACCGGATTCCGTGAAGTGTCGGGTGTTCCATTCACTATGCTGTGGGGGACTACCTCGCTTCAGGTTTTGGCGGGTAACTTGCCGCACCCGTAGGGGTCTAGGTTTCATTGCACAGGCTATCCACACGACCAGGGGAATGTCGGGTTTCAGTAGCGGCTCTGTGAAATCCGGGGATACTAGATTATCTGTATTGTTCTGTGATGCTTATTACTTTTCTGTAATGTTGCATATTATCACGTCCGGGGCGATTATTGTATATTGGTATATATACTATTAGATGTTGTATATGTTTTACACCCGCGCTAGTCCAGCCCCCGCTCTGTCGTTAGTTAAGTAACCTAACGGGTGATGACGGGACCCAGTGGCGAATGCGGATGGTATATACGTACATTTTATTTTCGTTCTTTTCTGGTGTGATTGATTGATGGGACTGCATTGATCCTTATCAATGCAAGGATAAAACAAACCTATATTTGATGTTGTTGGAACAAATTTTAAAAGATGTTATTACAAAGATGTTCCCTTTTGTTTTGCATAGCGGTATTCAGTTAGAATATCCTGCACCTCATTCGACGAGGCAAGGGCCGAGATCCCTTCACCGGGAGCGACCCCTTGGGCAGAAGTTTACGTCAGGGTAATAACTTCAATATAGTCGATTACAAGTTGCTTTGCATAGTGATATTCGGTTGGAATATCCTGCACCTCATTCCACGAGGAAAGAGCCGAGATCCCTTCACCGGGAGTGACCTCTTTAGCAAAAGGTTTTTCGCCACTATATTTTTATAAAAAGCTATCAGGTTCCTTCAACGAGATCAAGTTCATTACGTTAAAGGTTTTTCGCCAAAAACCAACCGTAGCCCTCCGTCATTTCTTTTGGGTATTCAGTAGTATTCAAGCTATGCTTTTTAGCCAAAGTTAAGGCATAGTGTTTGGTAGCTGCTGGGTATTCATCTGTTGCATAGATAGATGAGTTGGTTTGGGACAGTCGTTCTGCCATTTTGGCCAAAGTCAAGGGCATGTGCGGGTGGGTTCAAATTGACCTGGATAGTGACGGGTAGAACTTGGCATGTGACTTATGACATTTTGACCAAAGCCAAGGTTATAAGAGCATGGGGCAAAAATCACATCGGGAGTTTCAAACATACAGGAAACTTGCCAGGCATGCGCATAGCTTCTGGAGTGTGATAACTTGAGTGGCTTCCATCAAGTTATCATACGATGATAGTTGGATCCCGATTCTCACTGATGAGTTGGTTTACTCTTCGGGTGATCCCGACTATTTCTTCTTTCAGGTTTGGAGGAGAATTTGAGATTACAGTGGGAGGTTTCCTGATTAGATAAAGTAATAACCATTCTGATCTAGGTTAGAGTGCACGCAGAGTGTTTCTTTTCTCTCTCTCTCTTTGGCAGCGACCTTTGACCGACCCTAGACTATGACTCAGTGACCAAGTTGACCGAACCTTCTTATAATACTGGCTTTTGGATTGTCTGAGTTGCATAAGTCATTGCCGCTCCTTCTTTTACCCTTTGTATTTCTCAGAACACCCCGTATTACTACAGATATCCACTTCCATTGAATAGATCCATCGTATGGTTATATACGAACTCGAAGGTACTACTTCGAGGATGGTTCCAGGTTCAGGAGAAATAGAATTGGATTATTCAGTTGTCTTTTATTATCACCTTCTCTCAGGATGCGAGGGCTCCTTAGTTTAGGAGAGTACACCTATTACGCTTATTGGATAGTCTTATTCCAAACCATAGGCAGTTGCCGAAAGGTAGGGAATGAAGAAAACCAATTAGCCTAAGTAGGGTGTGCAGAAGGTAATATGTAAAGACAAGATAAAGGGTTAGAAAGAGGGCAAAGTAAATTGCGACTGTTATCATTCACGACCAAACCGCGTACTTCATCGCCACTCCTATTTTACCTTTAATAGAATAAGGTATTATTCAGTTGTCTTTTATCATCACCTTCTCTCAAGTTACGAGTACTCCTTGGTTTTTTAGGGTACACCTATTATGCTTACTGGATAGTCTTCTTCTAAACCATAGGCTGGTGCCGAACGGTAGGGAAGGAAGAAAACCATTTAGCCTAACGAAGGTGTACAGAAGGTAACGACTAAAGATAAATAAAGGGATTTGGAGAGATGGCAAAGAAATATACGGTTATAGTCATGAATTGGTTTATGGAATAGGAATTACTAGAATACCAGGATACCCCTACGAAACATTTTCATGTTTCAGTTACACTGTGTATTGTTAAAGGAAAACTGATTTCCCGATTAGATACTTACTCCAAGGTATGTATTTACTAGGTTACATTCTCATATCTGTATGGATTTTTACAGATGATGAGTGGGAGTAAGTTATTGGGAATAAGGTGATTATCCTCATTATATCGGAATTCGTTGTAATTGGTGATATTTGAGGAAATCGCCTCGGTACAGTTTTCAACCTACGATGCACAGGTTTTGAGTTATTCAACTCAGCAGACTTATACAGAGTATTGTATGTTGTCCTGTGTCCGTCAAGACAAAGGGGTTGGTCCTCGTACTATGTTCTATTTACTTATGACTTCTCTATTTTTTAGACAAGTGTTTCGTAGAAATACAATGTCTAAGTTTTGAGAAGTTATGGGTATAAGAATAAAGTAGAGAACCAAGTATCACAAGCATCAGGATTCTTCAAAGAGATCGAAGATATAGATTCTTGTGATAGTATTCAGATGATAGTAATGGTTTTGAGAAACTTGTTTCTCTTTCAGGTTACTCGTAATTGGATGGATTCCTAAGTTGAGTAATGCTGATTAGCCTCTCTCCATTAAGTTGATATGCACTGGAGACAGCTGCATGGTTTGAATCTGGTTCCAATTAAATTAGTGCCTCTATTTCTATATGGTATATAGAATGGTTCATATCTTAACGATGTTAAGGTACGGGGAGTTGTCCAGCTTATGCTTAAAACCAGACACTGGATAACTCAAGGCACATTTCTGTAATGGCAGTTTGTGGGTTGACCTTGGCTTTGACGAGGGTTGACATTTCTACCATCTGGAAGATCAATAGTGATATTGTTCTGGACTCGCCACAGTTTTAGTAAAATGGATTTTTTTCAGAAAACAGTAGTGGGAGTATGGTAGAACTGGAAGTGATTCCAGAACCGCAAACGATTACGGAAAATTTAATAGGACCTATATATTCAATCAGGTTTGATATTCCATTAGCCACTCCGCAGATATGGTGGGTAACCTCAGACACCCGAGAGGTACTTCGGTAGCCTCAAGGACGGTGACAGGGAGGTTCTTGTTTACCCAGACTTGACACTACTGTTGTTCCAGGCTATGAGACCCGGCAGGAGGTTAAGTATAGCGTCATTCTAAAACTAGCTTTAGAAGCGGACGTATATATTATTCTGCCAGAGGGTTGTCGTAGTCAGTGGGAGCAGCGGAAGCAAAGTGGGCAAGGAGCTTATGTCTATTTATAGACTTGAGCAGATATAGCGGAGATAGATCATCTATTTTTGATGTGAAAGTCATGGGTTTGACTTCATCAGAATAGGGGATGGATCTGTTAAGAAGGTAGTAGGGTGTGATGTCCTGGTATTTGGATGACATACAGTAGGAAGTAAAATTCTTATACTACGATCAGTTGTACTTTGGTCGTCACACAGTTGTTTCTCCACAAAGGATATGGATATAATATCAGACATTCAGGTTACTAGATCTATGGTTTTAGATCTAGATTTGGGTAGTTTCCCAATATGGGTACTTTGACAGTATTCTAAAGGTATTTAGAATAGATGACTCCTGGCATGGTGGTGTACCTGCAGGTGATGGAGTCGCCCTCTCTAAAGGTGTCTTAGAGACTAAAGGAGAGAGGGAAGTGCATGATTGGCAGATCACTTGCTTAGGCAATTGAGTCGATCATGAGATGTCAAGTACCACACCAGATGTTGTTTTTGCACTAGATGCGATAAGTTTATATTAATCCAATCCTGAAGAAACATAAGGAAGCAGTTTTAGAACATAAGTGCATGTTCTACGGGTTTGATGACGGCAGCCTCCTTCGGGAGACGGTTATCATTCCAGGATTCAAAGGTGACACGGATGACAGAGTGATTGTCAGAGTTATAGTTTTTGCTCTGATGAGGGACAGTATTATGGACAGGTGGTCCAAGAGGATACTGTAGGAGACATGGTGCTGGATACTGATTAGGTTCAGTTATCAATACAGTCTAAGAAGTTTAGATTTGGAGTTTATTTATGAACTAGGTCCCATCAGATATCCAGACATATTCTAAGACAGGTATTGCTCGATTCGGAAGATGGCTTTCTCCGCGAAATTGAGATTAAGAGAGACATAGAAAGAAACATCAGGACGGATCCACTCACTGAGGCTATTTCTCGAACACAAGAGTTTTACAAACTAGCTTTGTGAAACTGATTAGTAGAGGAGTTGGATGATCGGTATCACACGGGCTGTGAGTATACGACATCGCAATAATTAGCCTTAAGTGCAAGTGGGAGATTGTTGGAGATAGTGCCCTCAAAGTCAATTATTGGATCGCAGGTACGTGATTGCAATGATTGAGGCAGGACCTATACCAATATAACAGTCTTGCTCGAGATGATAGTATGCTATCTGGTTTGTCTTTATCATCGTATACATGCTTTAGTTCACTATTGCATGATGATAGAGCCCATAGGATTCTTGCTTGACTACCAGCAGTATGATGGCGATCATATACGTGGGAGCTGGGGTCTGTAAGCACATCCTTAAAAGTGTCCCTAGTCGTGGGAGTTTCGAGACAGGGCATCGATACTCCAGAGTAGACTAGTGTATACAATCGAGACCCCGACGAGGGGCGGTGGCCGGTCTCACAAGCCATTGGTGTTAGTTGATTCACCTAAGATGTATATAGGTGCTCATTAGGTTATGAGTACACCGGACAGGGCTCACCGGGAATCTGCTAGTTGGTATTATACATATCGTCATATAGAAATTCCCTTGTGACATGTGTATATGTTAGTTCATCGACCTGAGATCATCATTTGTCTCGTGTGAGTTCCCACTGTGCTTAGATTACTACCCTACCACGCTCAAAGGAGTTGTGCAAACAGGTTTTAGTTGGGTACAGTCCCGAACCACATTGGAGGCAAGTGAGTGGATCGTCGGGATTCGTCTCTCCCGGTATTGGGGGTTGATGTCGCGCAGTGCACGGGTGGCCATCACTAGGAATCCTCGGCCGAGGTAGTGGAGAATTACTGATTTGGATCAGTAGTTTCTCAGGTGGTGATGGGCTTCATACCGACACGAATTATCGCGTTATTAGGGGTCTGACTTTATCCACCCCCTAGACTCGATATGTGATACTCTTTAGACGAAAGGACCGGACTGTATATACATTATCACTGTCAGCCTCAGTAGGGTTTATAGATGAGTTCGCTCGTCAGCTTCCCTTCCAATCAATACATAGGCAAACCGTTACGTACAGCTTGTACCTCTGACGTGCTAGAGGTTATACCCAGTGCCAATGTGTTGATGAGTCATTAGAGTCCCCCACAGACACTTTCCCAAGTTCGGGCGAAACGTTGTAGAAGCCGTATGGGTTTATGGCAGGGTTCGGAAAATGCACGTGCGTTTACGCACGTGTCTTTTTTTGGGCAGATAATACTGGTCGGCTTTGGTTTAAGCCGGATCCGAGTATTATACTGTATAGATATAATATCTTTGTCTCAGATGCATTTGTATTCGGTCGTAATACAAATGCGGGTATGTTTATACTGATACGGGGTTATCCTGAAATTCGTTTCAGGATCACTTTTGGAAGTTGCCAGTTTCCAGTTTTCTATCAGCCGTATTTAACATTCGGTTAAATGCGGATTTATCTTTTCCTGATGAGGTGAGTCAGTATTCTAGAAGGTTCTAAAAAGGGTGACAAGGCTTGTGAGTCATTAGGTCATTAATGGTGCATTTAATGACAAGGTGACTAGGTTAATTGTGATTGGTTTGCATTGAATGAGTTCACACTAGGTGTTAAGGTGACTCATTCTCTTCATGAATGTTCTTTGGCTTGTGATCACCTCTCCCTCTCCTACACTCCCCCCTTCCTTCCCTATAAGTGCCCCCCTTCCCCCTTAGTGTGAGATTATGGTTGCTAGAGAAAAGATTATGATAGATTCGGGTTCATAAAAATTAGATAGCCTCTTTCACATTTCCACCCGATCCAAAGGGCAACTTCATTAACCGTTCGTCCATAGCCTTGGACGTAACGAGACAAAGTGTTCTACTCATTCTCTACATCATCTTGGTCGTCTCTTTTAGCAAACTTGACGATCGAGTTGCCTCGGTTCAGAGGCGGGAGCCCGTTTAAAGATCCGTCGACGTGGTGCCACCTGGACGACAAGACTGGAGATCGAGAAGATCGGAGCAGCTGCAACAAAGCGTAGGATGATGGTTGAAGACCGAAAGACTCGGATCATTCGGTATAACATTTCTACCCCTTTGTAGTTTGTTAGTTTAGCTTTAACGGCAGATCCGGGTTACGGTACACGATAGCGCCAGTTTGTAAAAAGTTTTTGTTCCGCATTTAGCGTCTGTTAGACGGCCGGGGCGCTACCGTGGACTTACAAGTTTCATGCCATATGACTATTATCCAACTAATAATTGATTGTTACTGAATAAATAAACCCTACATTATCTTTATCATTGTGTAAGTCTCATACACCCATGTATCTTGTATCATCAACCATGACACAAAATAAAACACAATTAATATATATCACATATATATTAAGTGTGCACATGTGAGAAAAATAAATATTTAAGTGAGCTAATATTAGTTAATGTAAATTAATATATCAAATATATAATTATACATTAAATCATTAAATCAACACTTGATTTAATAATCCGGTTATATCTCATATGACCGACTAATATTATTTGCATCATCATATCGAATCAACACTTGATTCGATAACCCGGCTATATCGCATATAACCGACTGATACAGTATCGACTTATCGAATCAACATTTGATTCAATAACCCAGCTATATCACATATAACCGATCGATACTTTATATCGCGAGAATAGAATACGGTATCACATACTTGTATTAATCTCGGTCCCGCACATATCACATATGTGCTCCTGTTTCGTTTTTCCTGAGCCAGTGAAACCTCTGTGTAGGACTCTAAAGACTCGTCAATACGCCGACAGTAGGTGATGGTCACATCAAGCACCCACAAGCCGTCAGCGGTACTAGCTGGACGTAACGGCTACCAGGGTATTGAACGATCAGAAGATCAGCAAGCAAGCCCGCTCCAACTCCTGTAAAAGCCTGTCAGTAACACTACCGTACATTCCGGTATCTTCGTCTGATATGTCGTATATCATCGCCTGGGGGTGGTAAAACATTAGACCCAAATAGCCTGATAAGTCATGCCGATGCAAGGTCCATAACTGTTCAAGAAACTACTGATAACACTTACCAGTAAATCTCAGCAATCCTGGCCAGGGATTTCATGTTATGGCCAATCGAGCATAGCGCAACATCAACTCCCAATACCGGGAGAGACGAATCCCTTCCTATCGCTCATTGCCTCCATGTAACTCGGGACTGTACCCAAAAACCACCTTTTTGCATGATCTCTTGACCGTGGTATTATGAAAATCAAAACACAGTGGGAATCACACAAGACTC
Source organism: Agapanthus africanus (assembly GCA_030015575.1). Lineage (NCBI taxonomy): Eukaryota > Viridiplantae > Streptophyta > Magnoliopsida > Asparagales > Amaryllidaceae > Agapanthus > Agapanthus africanus. The sequence goes on from CM057344.1 coordinate 516,109,780, forward strand.
TATGACGATCTCGGGTCGACGGACTAATTTGTACCAGTGTCACCAGAGAATTGCTATCTGACGATAGGTATAATACCATCTAGGAGTTCTCGGCGAGTCCGTTCAGTGTACCCAGTCTCCACTGAGCACCCGTACACCATCTTCGATGTCAAACACTAATGGATGTGGGATCATCCATCGCCCATCATATGGGTCAAGATGCGTATACGCTAGTCTACTCTGGAGCATCGATGCCCTGTCTCGATACTCTCTCGACTAAGAACAATTATAGGGTGTACTTGTGGACTACCCCTGGCCCCACTAGTATGATCTCCATCATAGTCCTGGGTGTCAAGTACACATCCTAAAGGGCTTTGTCAACATGTGAGAGCAAGACAGCATCACGTATACAAGTCAATATGTTAAGACAAAGAGCAACCAGATAGCATACTATCATATCGAGCAAGAAATTCCTCCCTATATATATCCAAGCATCCACTACAATATACATCCCATGTACAGTAATGGCCTCTAGGGCATACATATAACAAACAGCAGGGTAGCTGCTCGGTTGCCTCTTGGCAAGGGCTTTGATCCCTGGCGTCGGTGGGTAGGGAACTACCAGCCAGGTATAACCGAGCAGGGTAACTGCCCAGTTGCCTCTTGGCGAGGGCTTTGATCCTTAGCGCGAGAGGTCATAGAGAGGCCTGCTAAAGATGGACCGAGCAGGGTTGCTGCCCGGTGGCCTCTTGGCAAGGGTTTTGATCCCTGGCGTCGGTAGGTAGGGAACTACCAGCCAGGGATAACCGAGAAGGGTAACTGCCCAGCTGCCTCTTGATGAGGGCTTTGATCCTTAGCACGGGAGGGCATAGAGAGGCCTGCTAAGGATGGACCGAGCAGGGTTGCTACCCGGTGGCCTCTTAGCGAGGGCTTTGATCCTTAGCGCGGGAGGGCATAGAGAGGCCTGCTAAGGATAGACCGAACAGGGTTGCTGCTCGGTGGCCTCTTGGCGGGGCTTTGATCCCTGGCGTCGGTGGGTAGGGAACTACCAGCCAGGGATAACCGAGCAGGGTAACTGCCCAGTTGCCTCTTGGTGAGGGCTTTAATCCTTAGCGCTGGAGGGCATAGAGAGGCCTGCTAAGGATGGACCGAGCAGTGTAGCTGCTCAGTTGAGTCGTGAGGTTCTATCTGATCTTTCCCCGGTGTTTGAACATCGGGAAGCATGACCTTCGCGGTCGACACGTATCAGGAACGCGCGGAGGGAGGCGAAGTGTAAGAGCCGCGTTGTTACAATTTCGCCGATAAAGATGGGATGCCCGCCGCGTGGCGGTACAGTTGTGGAAGAAACGAGTGACTATTGGATTCTTGGGGCGTTGTGGGGTTATAAAACGGAGGGAGCGTTGATCACTCCTTTCTTCACACCCAAAACGTAAGAATGGAGGACTTCCCTTTTACCATCCCCGACATCATAAACTTCGAGGACGTGTTCCTCTATGACCAGTACCGCACCAAGGATACGGTGCAGTTAGTTATAGGCCGCATTGAGGATCATATTGGCCGGCTGCTTCCCCGGCGCTCACCCTGCTCCAGCTGTTGATGTACTCAATCTGGAGGAGGTTCCCGGGGCTGCACAACTTCATGTCCGAGCAACTAAAGGACGAGGCGGTTGATAAGCTAAGGTCCTTGCGTTGCTTCGGGCTGATCTCGGCGGGTCGGCGGGATCGCTCGGTGGCACTCATCCTTGAGTGCTACCAATTAAGGCATGATGCCGACCTTCGCGGACGGCATCAGAGGCAGAGATCCGAGGCGGCGAGGGTTCGGCTGACGGAAATATCCTCGGAATACCACGAGCAATGTTTCCTGCACCCCCTTCCCCCGCTACTGTAAAAAAAAATTCAATGTACGGCTGAGGAGCTTATAATACCCCCCTTTTTTTAATCAATAAAATCCTTCTTTTCTGCAATGCTCGATTGCTTTATCCTTCTTGTTTGTTTAAATAAAAAAAACCTAGAAGAATTTGCATTGCTTTGTTGAAGAACTCCAGTAGTGGCCTGCTAAGGATGGACCAAGCAGGGTAGCTGCTCGGTGGATCCGTAGGTTCAGTCTGACCTTCTTTGGTTCGTGAACATTGGGAAGGGCGACCGCTGCAGGCGGCACGTGCTAGGAAAGCTTGGGGGAGGCATAACGTTTCGGGGAGCCGCGTCACTTTTGCTACATGGCGGCGCGGTATTGGAACAATCTTGGCGGATCCCAGGATTCGTGCGCGAATCTGGGCCTTTAGGAAGGTCCCGTTTGAGGTTATAAATAGCGAAGGAGATGACCACCCCTTAGGCCTCGTTTCTTTTTGAGATGAAAGGATGCATGTATTCGATTGAAGAGATCATCACCTTTGACGATGTCTCCTTGTATGATTAATCCCTGGCTGAGGATGGATACCAGGGAGTGGTTCACCGTCTCGAGGGCAACGTCGGCCGGCTTCTCCCTCGACGGTCTTCCCTGCTTCAGTTGCTGATGTACGCGATTTGGAGGAGGTCCCCGGAGTTGGACAACCCCTTCACTGAGGAGCTTCTGGACGAGGCGCTCGACAAGGTGCGTTCGGTCTTCCTTCTCGGTCTCATCTCAAAAGCCAGGCACGACTGATCCTTGGCCCTCCTTCTGGAGTGCTCCAAGATGAGGTACATCATGAGCCAAGGCTTAGGGGGCGGAACGTCGGGTGCTTCTATGGCGTCCCGGATTCGCGTGCTGCATCGGCAAGAGTGGGCTGCGGAGGCTAGGGCTCGGCTATCGGAAATCTACTCCAAATATCACCAGGAGTACTTCTTCGATCCCGTTCCACCTCTGTTGTAACCCTTTTTTTTCTTCTGTATGGCTGAGAAGCCCATAATACCTTTTGAATAAATAGAATTCTTTTTTTTGCGATGCCCAATTGTTTTCTTTTTATTACTAAAAATAGAAAGAACTTAGAAAAGATTACATCGTCTTTACGAAAGAAGAAATATACATAGATACTCTTTTCAGAGATACAGCTTGAGCTTCTCAGCGTTGTAAGGCCGTGAAAACTTGCGACCATTCGCGTCTTGTAAGCGGTAGGCTCTGCCAAGCAGGACTTCGGAGATGAGGAAAGGACCGTCCCATTTTGGGGAAAATTTATGCAGCTTGCCTTGGTCGACGAACTCGTTCCGCCTTAGGACTAAATCTCCGGTCTTGAAGAAGCGACGCTTGACTCGCGCGTTGTAGTAGCGGGCGGTTTGCTGTTGATAGGCGGCAGTTCTGATCTGAGCCCGGTCTCGTTTCTCTAACAAGATATCCAGGTTAGTTCATAGGGCTGAGGTGTTCGCTTCATCGTCGAAATGCTCGACCCGGTGACTGGGGAGCCCGATCTCCGCTGGAACCATTGCCTCTGTACCGTAGCAGAGGCTAAAAGGGGTCTTCCCGGTCGGGGTTTTCTTCGACGTGCACAGGGCCCATAGGACCCGGGGTAATTTCTCGATCTAACTGCCATGGCGTCTTTCTAAGCGTGTCCAAAGACCTCAGAAGACGTCCCGATTAGCGACCTCAGTTTGCCCGTTGCATTGGGATTGTGTGACCGCGGCAAATTTTATGAGGATGTGATATTCGTTGCAAAACTCCTTAACTCTTTCGTTCTCGAAATTTGTTCCGTGGTCGGTGATTATGCATCTCGGGATGCCGAACCGGAGTATCACGTTGTTCTGTAGGAACTTAATAGTCATGGTGGCGTCCGGTTTCCTGATGGGAATGGTCTTGATCCACTTCGTGAAGTAATCTACTGCGACAAGGACGTACTTGTACCGCCCGTACCGGTAGGGAACTGGCCTATCATGTCCATTCCCCACTGGGCAAACGGCCACGGGAAGGTTAGGGCGGTTAGCTCGGTAGCGGGAAGGCGGGGTATGCTTGCATGGAATCGGCAGCTCTTGCATCTCCTGACCAGCTTCTGGGCGTCCTGATGAATGATCGGCCAGTAGTACCCCTGGAGCAATGCTTTATGGATTAAGGTGCGGGCCCCTTGGTGCGCGTCGCCGGCCCCTTCGTGGATCTCACGGAGAATATAGTCGGCTTCGTGGGGGTCGACACACCGGAACAGGGGCTGAGTGAAGAACTTCTTGTAGAGGTTTCCATTGCTCCAGACGAAATTGCGAGCTTTGGCTCGAAGACAGCAGGCTTCTCCCTGATCTTCTGGGCGCATATCTTCCCTCAGAAATTCCACGAGGGGCTTTTTCCAGTCTCGGTCCTCTTCCCGGGCTGCATACACTTGAGGGAATATATGATTGAAATATCGGATAGACACATGTATAATGAGATTAAAATTGCCACAGCTTGAGCATATTTCATGTTCTCGTGGAAACCATAAATTCTTCGAAATATTTATGTGTCAAAACAAGTATATCAGTATTTAGTGGTTATCTAAGTTTCCTCACCGCATCAATCACGGACTAATAGGAACCCCAAATTGATTTTTCTTTCAGGACACGAGAATATCATATAAAACTTAATATTAGCTGTAATTGATTCGTGTTCATGCGGTGTAAACTCTAATTCATAAGTTTTCATGTTGATGTATAGCAATTGAGTAATACCCAATTTTTAAAAAAAAATAAAAAATTGAGCAGTGACAAGTTCAGACATGACCAGATTCGAGAGATTGCAAGTTCAATCCTCCTAAGTGATTGATTAATAAAATAAAATAAAATAAAAGTCAAATTTAGGCATATTTTATTCAAGGCGCACACTTTGTACATACATTTTTTCCTTCTCAGGTTTGAGCCTATTAACAAATGAGAAAAAAATGAAGCCCATATAAAAGATTTGGCAAAAATATCAAAGTTTGGGCCTTCATTCATTCAAACAATAACAAATTGCAACAAAAGAGACAACCATATTCAAAGTCAACAAACTTCACATTCATCGAAAATTAGGCAGCTTACCATTTATTAGCACCAAATCCATTCCCCTTTACCAGTCAAAGAAAGATGCTCCCATAGAATCTCTCATTATTATTAGAAAACTCCAACGAGAAAAAAACTGGGAGTCCTCGAATTATGTGCATGCTAAGCCTCTCTAGAATCTAGATCTACAATTATCAAGAACCTCATCGATTGTCCTCGCTAATTTTCGCTGCTATTATTGGATCATGGCTGCAGATCACAAATCAGAAAAATGCCTACCCATAGACCTCCGTTGGATCCAGGGATGGATGGATCCAGCGGAGAAAATTGCTCGCACTGAAATTTTGCCAAAAAACTTAAGATTTATGTCGGTAGCAAGAATTTTTTTTATTTTTAGAATATATTTTATGCATACATATACTATAAAACATTAATATTGGAGTCTAGCCTAAATGCACATTATTCCATTGCTAGTTGAAGGTCATGGGTTCAATTCCTAGTGTTTGCATTATTTATTTTTACTAGAAATTTTACCTTTAGGCTTCTGCAAAATAAATGTAAAGCAAAAATTTAGATTTGAAGAGTCTAAGAAACAATAGCAATGCATAAATTTAGTGAGAGATGAAGTTTTTTTTTCTTCGGATTTTCTTTTAAAAATATAGCATGTGGGTTCTACTTATAATGGTAAAGATACATCATGTTAATGGTATGGATTATAATGTTTTTATAATATGAAATTTTCGAAATGTTTAAATCATTTCAAAGATTATTTTTAACTTTCTAATGTTTTTTATATATTATTTAGTAGAACTTAATGTTTATATATTATTTAATAGAACTTTTCGATAGAACAATATTGTATTTATTTTGCTCCCATTTCTCTTGGTTACTAATAGCAAAAGGGTGATAATAACTGGTATTAATCCGATCTACAACAAGCATGCATTAGTATTTGGATACTTTCTCAGGTTGTGATAATTTTGAGAATATGTGCTAATTTCAGAAATCACATAAAACTTTTCGATGAAATATAAACAAAACACAAAAAAAGAAAAGAAAAATGGAGAGGGAAATTTCTTTCTTTCTTTCTTTCTTTTTTTTGGCCAAAATCTTAAATCACCATGAGTCCTTTGAAGGTTTCTCAAGCACAGCAGAAATATACATCTCTCTCTTATCCCAACCCCTATCCAACTTCCTCCCCACTTCCCACTTCACCTTCTCAAACCCCACACTCTCAATCAAGCTCACATACTCCTGCATCTCCTCCTCCACAAAAAAGAAGTGATCCAACCAAAACAAGCCCCCAGGCCTCAGCACCCTATAAACATCAAACAACACGAAATGCAGCAACACCGACGGGATCCAGTTACTCAGCACGTGCATCGAATGCACGATGTCGAGCGTGTTATCGAAAAACGGCAGCCTCTGCGATATGCTGATATACAATGGGACCATGCCCCTTGCCGCGATAAAACTATTAAACGGGCCGTTCAGATTCATGGACGTCGTGACGATCGTGATACCTCTCTCCTTCATACGCACCGCGAACGAGCCGGTCCCGCCGCCGATGTCCAAACCGATACGGACGGTTCCGTTCGGTTTCAGTGCAAGCACTCCGTCGATAGTGAAGTCTACCGGGTTAGACGAGGGGGTGACCCAGCGGGTCTTTTCACGCCCATTTAGGTCGAAACAGTCTTTACAGTCATCAAAAGACTTGGAATACTTACGTTGGACCAGGCAGGAGAAATTTTTGCACTTGTAGGCAGACCAGTGGACCGAAGAATCGGAAGGGAGGGACCAGAGGGAGCGAGGGAGTGGCGACGGCTCGGGGAAGTTTGGCGGGGCCGGGGGGCGGCAGCGGCGGCGAGGGAGGGGCTCGCATCCTCTGAGGAGGAGCTTTTGTGCGAGGAGCTCGTCGTCCGGGCAGGAGGAGTTGATGGGGTAGGAGAGGTAGGCGGAAAGTTGTGCGGGGAAGCGGAGGCAAGGGAGGCCGATTGGGGGGTGGAGGGTGGAAGAGTCGATGTTGGGGTTGTAGCCGAAGGGGAGAGGTTTTGGTGATGTGAAGGCCGAGTATTCGGCAGGGAAGGTAGAGGTAGGCAAAGAGGAGGCGGCGGCGGCGGAGGAGGAGGAGGCGGTGGAGGGGAATGGTGAAGGAGAGGGAGGAGAGGAGAGGTAGAAGGTGATGAGGTTAGATGAGAGGAGGATGAACAAGAATATGAGGTTTTTTGCGAGGGAATCCATCAAGAAAGTGAGTTTTAAGAATGAGATTTTGGGTTTCCTGGGGTGCAAAGAAAAACTTCAGGAGAAATAAATAACACTAAGAATGTCACAAAATTGAAAAGAATGAGGTTCAGAACTCTCTCTCTATTTCATTTTTGTCGGATAGCATGAGAGGAAAAAACTTCAGTCTAGTAACATATATCGTGAGAGAGAAAGAACAGCGTTGAGGTACTCACAGATTCGCACGAAGAAAATCTAAACACCGCTATCTCTATCTCTTTCTCATCTGTAGGTGGTTCAAAAACTGGAATGTAGAAAGTTTACTGTGTCCATGGAATGAGAGAAGCTTGGCTTTTTAAGGGAAAAAGTAAGAGGAGAAGTACCTAACTCTGCATAAGGGGGTCAACAATGAAATAATTAGCCAATGAACAATAAGAAGCTTTGGCATTAGTAAACAATTGACAGCAGCCTAATTTGAGGCGTCTTGCTTATGAAATTAGTAACACTGGCACAAAAAAATAAATAGAATAAATGAGCTCAAAACAAAGGGATATCTGAACTAGGCTAAGAATAAACAAGGCATATCTGAAATTGTCAACACTGGCACAAAACGTCGACAACTTTGATGGTAGAGAGAGGATGCTTTTCAAGTACTGCTAAGAATAAACTAATTGAACACAAAATTGGCTTAATAAAATAGTGATGGGCAATTAATGCATAATTTAAATTATCAACAATTCCCTATGAACATAGAAAGAGAGGTTGCCAAGTTACTTCCTACACCTAAACATACAGATGGAAGCTCCCATAGAAACCATATGTTTTTTCTTCATATTTTTCAGAGGGTAAGAGACTTGCACAAGAAGAAACATTTACATATAAACAGCTCACGAGATCAGGCCGCATGACTCGAGGCAACAATCTTACATTTTTCACAAACACCAATAACTAGTCATCACTGACAACCAAGTCAGAAACTATTGAACTATTGTGATCCTTATTCGCATGTTTGGGATCTGAGATAGTACCAGGAAGCTTCGTATTAGGAAGGGGCTTAACACTAGATGCTGGGTTGAACTCTTCTGATCTTCGAACCGACTACAAATTTTCAACAGTGAAATGAGAATCAAGGGAGAAGTCATTAACAAGAAACCGTTTAGGGGTGAAACAAATAGAAAGAAGCAGACTTTATAAAATCAATAAGAATTGGAATCATCCAGGTTAATGAGTAGGATTCTTACTGGAATGTTATGTAGAAGCAAACTGGGAGGGGGAGGAGGCAACCTCTGCTTTGTACGGTCAAGAGCAATGTCTGCCGCATCTCCATTTTTTGACAGAAAGCTGAGAAAATAAATTGGTACAAGTCATTATAAGGTTCCAACCATGGCATCATGGTTAACTCACGGCGATCTTAATTTGAAATGGCCAAATCTGATCCCAAAAACGGTCATCCAAGTTCAAGCTCAACACCGAGGTTTTAAACCAGAGAAAGGGGTGGGTTTGCCAATTGACAAATGGGCTTTAGTCTTGAGTTTATTAATGGGTTGGTGGGTTTTATTTATGGGTTAATGGATTTATCAATTGGACATTGGTTTATATGTCAACAAATATAGAAAAATGACAAAAAAATAATTTAGTTATTTATACATTGTATAGGAAAACTCGTTCCACATGAATATATGATATAACTAATTAGTGAAAAATATGTCAAATTATTTTATAATTATTCTGACTATTTATCTTTAAAAAAATTGCTAACTTTTAATACTATTTTAGTCCACGATAGAAATTCCGATATTCCGATCTGAGATGGCCGATACAGTCAAGGTCTTTTAAATTCCTAAAAATGCATGTCCACTAGCCGTCTCAATACCGGATTTAAACCAAGCTATGAACAATACAATATTGCCAAAGAACAATATATTGAAATAGTGGACAAGGCAATGCTATGCGTTATCAGGAGGGAGGGGATATATTAAAGGCCTGATTTTGCTCTCAAGCAGGCCCTATCAAGCGAACATAAAATTCAGGCTCTCCCAGATGTAAACATCAAATAAAACATTTGCTGATGGGGATCAGTCGAGCAATTAAAGGATCTGATATAGAGTCCAAGTTGTAATAGGTGTGTGCTCATGTTAAATCTCATACCAATTGAGAACTTTTATTTGTCTAGATCCGATTTGGAGTTTCTAATTACATGAAAGTCTTTTGTGTAACGTTCAATTATATTAGAAGACATTTTTCTACTTAATAGAACTACATTCGGATTCGATTTTAGTGGCACATTAGCAAACGTCTAGATAGGCATGTTGCCAATTCTGGATGCCATAAGATTGATTAAAGTAAAGATTACCTTAGGAATACAGATTTCTCTCAATTTTTCTTTGCAGAGTCCCTGAGATCTAAAGATTTTCACAAAATATCCTAGGGTATGTTTAGTTACGTAGTTGAATTGCAATGCATTTGCAACTACATGCAACTCCAAGCTTTTGTGGTTGGAATTGCGTTTCATTGTTTGGCAAGGTTGTTTTCTCAACCACATCAATAGATTGTTGGTTTTTATTATATTGCTTCTCAAGTTCTTTTACATTTTTAAAAGACTTCTATACTCAATATTTTTGTATCTCTTTTGTAAGTTACTTCATGTTGTCCGTCAAGAATAACTTTATCCAAAAGCTTAAACTGTTAGGTTAGGTTGTGGGATAATATATATCAAAACAACATAATTACTTTAATACTCCAGCTCATGTAGGCCCTTAAATTTTGGGTCACGTGGAAAGAAAGACCTCAAGCAGAAATTCTCACTAGTATATATATGCAGATAAATGGGGGTAAACAAATATAATTTAAATTGTCAATAACGAGGTTTGGATTCAGGACCTCTTGAACCTGGTGTGCTCTGATACCAGTGGCAGACCCATGAATCTCGGTCAGAGGGGGCATCACATCTAGCAAAGGCCCATTGAAAATTCCAAATGCATGATATAAAAGGCTATTTTAATTGAAATATATAATATAAGCTTGAATTATTTATTAATTAAATGAAAAAAATATTGTTTGCAATAACATTTTGCAAAACTTTAAATTTTAAACTATACCATACAAATCACGCTTTTGATGAAATTGAGAAACACTAATTTTGCTGAAAGCATGTGTTATCAAACATGTGAATTAAAAATAATTGCAAAGTGCGGATTTATATTAGAGACATAGTTTTCACCCAAAAAAATAAAATATTAGAGACATAGAATAACATTGACGATGTGAAACGTTTGAAGCTTAAAAAAATAATTTTTTTCCCCGATAAGATGAAGAGAACACATTAATCATCTGTAAAACAAGATTTTAAGATTTTATTTAAAATATTTTATTATCTTCTTATTTCTCGTAAAAAAACAATAGGAATTAATACTCAAGTTAATTAAAGCAAAAATTAAATCATGCCAATGATGGGAATTGAACCCTTGACCTATTACTTCAAAGTGTTCCATACAACCACTTGGGCAATAGTTGCACTATGTTGTGTTAATGAGCACGGTATATATAATATACTCTTCTATATCAAAATAAGGATTTCTTTTTCCGTAAAATCTTAGAGGGAGCATGTGCCCCCACTGAGCTCTACGTGGGTCCGTCCCTGCCTAATACCATATAAAATTTTGAATATACATGATCGAGGGGCCGGTTATAAATTTTATATGAAGACACACACTGTAACATTTTCAAAAATATAAAATATTAATTTTGGGAATTTTTATAATTTAATATTATTTTATTGATTATTTTAATATTAAATGCAAATAAATAGGAAAAATGTTAGAAAAAATTATGAAAAATTATGGAAAATTCTAAAATAGGGTAAATTAGTGGATTATGGCATTTTTAAATTTTTGTGATTAGTTTGACAATAATTTAGTGCTAATCGCGATTAAAATCGCTAATCGGGTTTTTTGGCAATTTTGTGCAAAACTTGCACATATCACTTTTTCTACACTTGTGCATTTTTCTAGCCATGGTTTTCTTTTGGGATTACTATTGATGTGAGAAGGTTTGGATTTTAAAAGAAAAGGAAAAGAAAGGAAAATATAATGATGAGGGTAGGTGAGAGAGAGAGGTGGACTTTGACTTAGCATACTTAGCCATTCTCCTCGTTTTCTGTGCACAGCCCCTGTTCCTCTAGTGTTGACCCAGGGTACTTCTAGTTTTGACAGATTCTATCTAGGGTGAAATCTGGGACATATATCCTAAGTTGCTATTTTGGATTCGTGTTTCCGTATTCCGTATTTTTGATTCTGAAATGGTGGAATGTGTTTTGCCTCGACTAATTGTCGTTTATACGACGATGTAGAGGATTTATTGATGGTTTTGAAGGCGTGCCATAGGTTCTCACCTATAGGCCCCTTATCGTATCGTTTTGGATTTCATGCGCCGTTTTAGATTGGATTTGGTTTTAATGCGCATATACGATATTTTGATGTGTAGGTACCCATGAAGACTTCGGGACGACAAGCAAATACGTGGTGACGTCCGCAATTGGTGATGCAAGGTGAGTAGATTATATCTACAGGGGGAAGTCGGGTGGATGGCGTATAGCACCCCCGCAGTCCGTAGATAGATTACTATGTAGTTTATTGTGATATTAGGTGTATTGTGGATAATGTAGGGTTAGAAGTGACTAGTGTAGTTCATAGTCGCGAACCCTAGGGTAGAATTACACCTACACACACCCTTGCTTATCACTTGTACTTGCACTGTGATTGATGATATGTGATGACTTTGGAGATGAGTCGATGATGTGGGCTGGGTGCCCTGGGATCGGTGATTTTATACGATTCATATGTGGGATATGACTTGTGATTCTTGCGGGCTTGGGATATGTGTTTACCCCCGCATGCATACTTACTGAGGTTACCGTTTTGTACTAGACATAGAGTAGTACTCCAGACTATATGATCTGACGATGGTGATATCTGTTATGTGATGAGACAGTGAGATACTGACCCCTACCCAGCTATGGGGATGCCGTACGATGATTTACCGTACGAGCCGATATTGATGATAGATCCGCACTCATAACTCGAGGATATCTTATGATATGACATTGAGGCGAGATCACCGACTATATACTTTTATACATGTATCGACTCAGATTTAGGTGGTTTCCACACCTACCCTTCCTGATTGACCGGATACTTGGATGTAGTTTGCATAGTAGATACTTCACTGTGGTGTTGACTACTAGATATCTGCATTTTCCTGCTATTCGCATTGCTGGCATATGTTCATTGTTTTATTATTATCATGCTGTTAGGACACCAGCACCATTATCGATGATGCGTATGTTTCACGTACACTATTTGCCGGCTCACACATTTCATCATCGATAATTGCCATGCCACTACACTGTAGTACTGTTGCATTCATGATATGATTACTGCTTGGCATATTGTACACATGTACCTGTACACAAACATAGATGATTCTGACTTGATTGAGATTGAGGACCGCAAGATATTCTTTAAACTGATTCATTCTAAAGGAGCGGTTCCTCCCGACATATGTACATTACTATTCCATGTTGCATGATTTCCGATATGATATCTCTCTTTACATGTCGCATACATCATGGATTGATTGCATAGCACATTGCATTGGATTTACTTCTTGATGTGGATTTTCATGTGATTTCTGATTTTGAGGACCGTGGGATTATTTAAGAAAAGATGTTCTTTTATGAAAACCCGGTACCTCGTGATATGATATTTGGGTGCGTCCACCACGCGTTTTCTCGGTGCTGAGACGTGTGCTTGAAACCCGATTCGAGGAGTGATGATCCGTTTGCGGGTTCGTGGTGGGCCCGGTATGGTTCCCCTCGGCGAGATGATCGATGGGTTATGCCGATTGAGCCTGGAGGCGGGCGAGTACCTACCGGTGATTGTATTTGAGCTCGGCGGATATCCGGGGGATACCGCCTGGAGCCGAGAGATGGGCGTACTGCCGGGGGCCGACGGGCCGCTACCGCAGACGGAGCCCAGAGATGGACATGGGTTGACTCGTGCTGCCGGGGCCGAGGGCCGATACCGCAGACGGAGCCCCATATGGATGAGGATTTACGTGTCGATGCTTGGCACGGGTTTCATGATGTTTTCCATGATATTGTTTATATCCTCATACTTGCATACATGATGCTTACTGTCAGTGGGTGACAGGTGGACGGGTTCCACATATATACAGACATGGATCATATACAGACTGGATTTACACTTGTCATACTTCATTTGTATATATAACAGGGTATGAGGGCGCTGTTATATATACCCTTACACCAATATTAGTGGTATGGGACGCTAATATATGTGTATTGATATCATTGATATTTCATCATACTTACCTCATGCAGGCATACCTTACACTGATGACATGTTATTACCTGAGTACCTGGCACTACATACATGATTAGATGTTACCTTGCCACCTTATTACACTCAGATGCACTCTTGTGGATTGTATTACTGATCGTTGGCTTAGGTTTATGTCTTGCATTCGGTTTCTGCTTGTGGATATTTCTATTCACGAGTTGGCAACTCACCCCCGTTGTGCCACAGTCCTTGCAGGTTCTGCCGTACAGGTTTCATTGCGGCATTTCTGGCACACTACCTTCTTGCGGGTGATTTGCTTTGGTAGGTGGATTCTTTCGCATCAAGAATCACCATTTTATTCATGTATTTCATTGTATCTAGAAATTGTCCATCAACCAAAAACTTGTATATTCTTTCAGACTTAGAGACAGTGTGGTATTATTCGACCTTAGAGTCGCGCTTAGTAGTATTGCGGTTTTCTTGCTGCTTTTTGAGCTTTCCTTGATTTTGATCCTCGCCACTTGGCGTTGTATATTATCATATCATCGTGTGGTTGTGACCGTCGATTGACGAAGAGCTAGCTCCCGCTTGGGGATGCCTTTATCATTTTATATATTGTTATTCATGTTGTACCCCATTCGGGGCCAGTTTTACAAGAGAAACTCTGCCGAAAATTTTAGAAAAGACTGTACGGTTTTCAAATGCACATTCGGCTTAGTTATTTAAAAACCTTGATTTCAAACATGTTTTTCTACACTTCTTTAAACCAGTTTTCTTTACTTATTCTCAAAAATGGTTTTAGATTTCTGGGCTTTTGGCTTACTTGGATCAGATGGAGTCCTATAGACTTCATATGGTTCAAGGGCCAGTCACGTGCTCTTTCGGGTCGTGACAAAGTTGGTATCAGAGCGCTAGGTTGACCTTGGTTCGAGTCTAAGTTTGACTATGTGGAGCCTAGGGAGTTGTTTATATACGGAACTTAGGCTTGACCTTACGGAACTTAGACTTGGTCGAGGGGGTGTAAACCCGAACTTTCGTCGTTTTAGGATGACCCTTGGTTGATGGATTTGGTGACTAAAGTAGAGTGACGTACCGTTGGTATGTTCCGCGGCATACTTACGACACGCCACTCCGCTTAAGGAACCTTAGGATGTACATACTTTCGAGATCAGTGATTCTCTTTATATCCAGGATTATTCATCCATTTGAGATCCCCGATTCTATTAGTTTCATGATCATACCTTCATTGATACTGTTCCTTCCTATGATCATGTATCCACTTTGGATCTGTTGTTTCCCTTCTTGCCACTGATGTGCTCTCTTTGATACTCGATTGAGATTCCTGTCACCGTGTTTGAGCGCAGTTTGGGCTGCTGCTAGGGTTACGGCCGGTGTGAGCTCGTTTGGTACGAGGGCTGACCTTTGTGTTTTCTGGTGACATGGGAACGTCTCGAGTTAGTGTTGGTGATTGTGACCTCTAGTGGAGGCGAGTGCTTGGTCTTGCACCGGATGATCGGGCCTTTGTTAGAGCTGCCAGTTGAGAGAGGACTGTTGATGTACAGCATACCTCAGAGATGGTGATGTCGCCTACCGTGCAGACAGATGGACCAGCTGTCGCTGAGATTGACAGGGTGTTGCTTTCGGAGCTTACGAGCTGAGATTGCCGGAGCTTTCAGGCAGTTATGCGACAGATGATAGCTAGTCTACCCGATTTGAGAGACGAAGGTGATTCGTCCGATTTTGCGCCAGAGCGGGCCCAGTTGAGTTGAAGATTTCCAGTGTGGAGAGTCTTACTCAGATCTAGAGCAGGCTGATTCAGAGATGACCGCTTATGTATTGCCTTTCCTGGAGGATTGAGGCGTTGTTCGGCGTACAGGCATATGAGCCAGTTGTTGCTGCAAATGATGAGATATCGCCCAGATGATTGGAGCTATTGCAGCATGAGCATGTTCTTAGAGAGATGATAGCGAGTTGCTAGTCACCGAGGATGGATGACTAGGACGCGTGCTGAGTTCGCTTACCCCGATGCGAGGTCATCAGGTGGATTGATTCCAGCTAGAGACGACTTCACGCAGATTCGTTGAGAGTCGATTGAGACGATCGAATGTCAGGAGCCTATTTTCCAAGTTTAAAGTATACGGAAAGACATGCAGGTGATTCTATGGACCCTCTAGAAGAATGAAACCCTAACTCGACTTAATGACCGTGTGACAGCCTTGGAACCTTAGGGTTTACGGCGGTTCCGCGGCGCCATTAGTGAGGCTTGGGTTTGCCCTTCTACGGCTGGACCACCGACGCTGTGGCATGTACTCGATACTATTAAACTGTATCCGAGATGTGAGCTCTTGGGGGATTATGAGGATCTGACGAGTCGATCGGATGGTTCGACATCTTTCGGATATCGTGATGGGACACTGCTTGGGAGACTCCAGGTGCGAGCATAGCCGTCGGAGCGCAGTTCGTGCAGCCATGATGAGACGAGTCCGAATCAGTCGACACTGATGCAGAGTGAAGAAAAGAGTTCGCAAGATATTTCGACGAGATGACGTCCCACTCCGCCGACATCAGAGATGTTATACGCACCCAGAGGCGTGGTATATGGATATACCTTCCAGAAAGAAGCGCGATAGGTATGCAGCCGTTCCGGAATAAGCTTTAGCTTCAGCATTGGATGATGACTTCCGGGCATTTCGGCAGGATTGAGATTTGAGAAAGGAACCTCGGCAGGACCTTTCTGGAGTACGATACGAGAAGACCTAGACCAGGAGTGGTCGTGTTGCGCACACCCAGCAGGCCAGAGTTCGGCATTGTCGACGAGGTAGTTGACCAAGTTCGGATAAAGGAACTTACCCAGATGCGTTGCGAATGGATCAAGGACGGACGAGTGATGAGTATTCCTCCGATGGTTGGGACGTGTTTCCGAGGACCAGTTCGGCCTGACATCTGCTACAGAATGATGAAGCTACAGAGTACGCGATTTCGAGTCCGTGTGAGAGACTTCAGATTGACCGTGGCCGAGAGCAGTGCAGTGTATAGTAGCTTGGCGTGACGTCATAGTGGACGACGATGGAGACAAGTGGAACCAGAGGTTCGTGTGAGACACCGACGAGCTGTCATTGCTTCCCGTCGAAACTAGAGACCTGATATGCTTACAGAAACGTTGGGATGTGACCAATTTCCGAGAAATGTTGTGCTGAGGACACAGATGTCTTTCCAGCGAGAAGAGATAGTACAAGAGAGCCAGCCTCTGTACAGATCGGCATAGGCATGATTGGAAGAGACCTTGAGCAGGATTCCTTTCAGGACATTGCTGCAATGATGTTTGCATCCAGGATCAGATGTGTGACGTGCATTCAGATAGCCAGAGACCGACGTCAGTGATATGCTGCCTTACGAGTGGTCGTGAGGTTTGACCGAGAGGTGACCAGAAAAGTGCCAGAACGGAATCGTCCCCGTTAGCACACCTGACAGGGCCGATGAGCCGATTGACCGCGTGATAGGTAATCCGCAGAGAAGATAAGGACCTAGAGAGTCAGAAGACGCCAGACCGTGAGCAAGAGGCAGGTAGATATCCTGCGCTGCTAGCAGTGGATTACACTGACTCCTTCTCGACCTTGAAGGAGAAACTACCGAAGACGGTATTTATGATTTGTGATTTTGTGATTCGATTATCACGTATCCGTCATTTTGGATTTCGGTATTTTGGGCGTTCTATTTGCACGATCTAGTTTTGGTGACTGAGTTTCATGATATTGGTTTCATGCACCCACTGGATATTTATATATTTTGCGCAGAGTTTTCATGCATTTTAGTGTTAGGCTTTGATTCGTGCACGCTGATGCACACGGTTGTGAGATTTTCCTTGCGGTACCCTGATTTTGGTTTGAGCCGCATTATATCGTTGATTTTGACCCGGATTTTGATGGTTGATTTTTGCACTCCGTGCTGGCGATGTGCTTTACGCCTGTTCGGTGTTTGCTATTGGATTTCGTGATTTCCGTGCATGTTGAGTGCGCAGGGTTTAGATTTTCATTCGTGCACGATGGATGCACCGGTTTGGATTTTCGCGCATGTTGGGCGCATGTTTTTAGATACGATTTTGGTGCACGCCAGATGTGCTAAATCGGGATTCTTCGTGCATGTCGCATGCACCTGATTTATTTTGCTGTCAGGCACATACGATGCCCATGACAGATGCTTCGTGCACACCCGTTGCACTTGGATGTTTTGTGCACCTGTTTAGCACATATATGGATTTTTTTTTGATTTCAGTGCGCACCAGACGCACAGGATGGTGTTATGTTTAGATTGGATGTCTACATGTGTAGTTCCGATCCATATCATATCGGTTTTGTATTGGATTTGACATTGTGTTTTTTTTACATTGACTCCGATGATTGCGGGATGCTTGACGGAGTTTTGTTTTCGAGTTATCTGCTCAGTACCCTTGCGCATGCATTGCGCTGTGACGTTCTATGTGTTGATGATTTCGGAGCCCCGACGACTTTGGTTTATTACTGAGATGTTTTTGTATCTGGGGGTTTAAATTTAAAATTCGGGGACCGAATTTCTTTAAGTGGGGTAGATTGTAACATTTTCAAAAATATAAAATATTAATTTTGGGAATTTTTATAATTTAATATTATTTTATTGATTATTTTAATATTAAATGCAAATAAATAGGAAAAATGTTAGAAAAAATTATGAAAAATTATGGAAAATTCTAAAATAGGGTAAATTAGTGGATTATGGCATTTTTAAATTTTTGTGATTAGTTTGACAATAATTTAGTGCTAATCGCGATTAAAATCGCTAATCGGGTTTTTTGGCAATTTTGTGCAAAACTTGCACATATCACTTTTTCTACACTTGTGCATTTTTCTAGCCATGGTTTTCTTTTGGGATTACTATTGATGTGAGAAGGTTTGGATTTTAAAAGAAAAGGAAAAGAAAGGAAAATATAATGATGAGGGTAGGTGAGAGAGAGAGGTGGACTTTGACTTAGCATACTTAGCCATTCTCCTCGTTTTCTGTGCACAGCCCCTGTTCCTCTAGTGTTGACCCAGGGTACTTCTAGTTTTGACAGATTCTATCTAGGGTGAAATCTGGGACATATATCCTAAGTTGCTATTTTGGATTCGTGTTTCCGTATTCCGTATTTTTGATTCTGAAATGGTGGAATGTGTTTTGCCTCGACTAATTGTCGTTTATACGACGATGTAGAGGATTTATTGATGGTTTTGAAGGCGTGCCATAGGTTCTCACCTATAGGCCCCTTATCGTATCGTTTTGGATTTCATGCGCCGTTTTAGATTGGATTTGGTTTTAATGCGCATATACGATATTTTGATGTGTAGGTACCCATGAAGACTTCGGGACGACAAGCAAATACGTGGTGACGTCCGCAATTGGTGATGCAAGGTGAGTAGATTATATCTACAGGGGGAAGTCGGGTGGATGGCGTATAGCACCCCCGCAGTCCGTAGATAGATTACTATGTAGTTTATTGTGATATTAGGTGTATTGTGGATAATGTAGGGTTAGAAGTGACTAGTGTAGTTCATAGTCGCGAACCCTAGGGTAGAATTACACCTACACACACCCTTGCTTATCACTTGTACTTGCACTGTGATTGATGATATGTGATGACTTTGGAGATGAGTCGATGATGTGGGCTGGGTGCCCTGGGATCGGTGATTTTATACGATTCATATGTGGGATATGACTTGTGATTCTTGCGGGCTTGGGATATGTGTTTACCCCCGCATGCATACTTACTGAGGTTACCGTTTTGTACTAGACATAGAGTAGTACTCCAGACTATATGATCTGACGATGGTGATATCTGTTATGTGATGAGACAGTGAGATACTGACCCCTACCCAGCTATGGGGATGCCGTACGATGATTTACCGTACGAGCCGATATTGATGATAGATCCGCACTCATAACTCGAGGATATCTTATGATATGACATTGAGGCGAGATCACCGACTATATACTTTTATACATGTATCGACTCAGATTTAGGTGGTTTCCACACCTACCCTTCCTGATTGACCGGATACTTGGATGTAGTTTGCATAGTAGATACTTCACTGTGGTGTTGACTACTAGATATCTGCATTTTCCTGCTATTCGCATTGCTGGCATATGTTCATTGTTTTATTATTATCATGCTGTTAGGACACCAGCACCATTATCGATGATGCGTATGTTTCACGTACACTATTTGCCGGCTCACACATTTCATCATCGATAATTGCCATGCCACTACACTGTAGTACTGTTGCATTCATGATATGATTACTGCTTGGCATATTGTACACATGTACCTGTACACAAACATAGATGATTCTGACTTGATTGAGATTGAGGACCGCAAGATATTCTTTAAACTGATTCATTCTAAAGGAGCGGTTCCTCCCGACATATGTACATTACTATTCCATGTTGCATGATTTCCGATATGATATCTCTCTTTACATGTCGCATACATCATGGATTGATTGCATAGCACATTGCATTGGATTTACTTCTTGATGTGGATTTTCATGTGATTTCTGATTTTGAGGACCGTGGGATTATTTAAGAAAAGATGTTCTTTTATGAAAACCCGGTACCTCGTGATATGATATTTGGGTGCGTCCACCACGCGTTTTCTCGGTGCTGAGACGTGTGCTTGAAACCCGATTCGAGGAGTGATGATCCGTTTGCGGGTTCGTGGTGGGCCCGGTATGGTTCCCCTCGGCGAGATGATCGATGGGTTATGCCGATTGAGCCTGGAGGCGGGCGAGTACCTACCGGTGATTGTATTTGAGCTCGGCGGATATCCGGGGGATACCGCCTGGAGCCGAGAGATGGGCGTACTGCCGGGG
The DNA here is from genome assembly GCA_030015575.1 of Agapanthus africanus. Taxonomy (NCBI): domain Eukaryota; kingdom Viridiplantae; phylum Streptophyta; class Magnoliopsida; order Asparagales; family Amaryllidaceae; genus Agapanthus; species Agapanthus africanus. The sequence continues at coordinate 516,130,123 of CM057344.1, forward strand.
GCCGACGGGCCGCTACCGCAGACGGAGCCCAGAGATGGACATGGGTTGACTCGTGCTGCCGGGGCCGAGGGCCGATACCGCAGACGGAGCCCCATATGGATGAGGATTTACGTGTCGATGCTTGGCACGGGTTTCATGATGTTTTCCATGATATTGTTTATATCCTCATACTTGCATACATGATGCTTACTGTCAGTGGGTGACAGGTGGACGGGTTCCACATATATACAGACATGGATCATATACAGACTGGATTTACACTTGTCATACTTCATTTGTATATATAACAGGGTATGAGGGCGCTGTTATATATACCCTTACACCAATATTAGTGGTATGGGACGCTAATATATGTGTATTGATATCATTGATATTTCATCATACTTACCTCATGCAGGCATACCTTACACTGATGACATGTTATTACCTGAGTACCTGGCACTACATACATGATTAGATGTTACCTTGCCACCTTATTACACTCAGATGCACTCTTGTGGATTGTATTACTGATCGTTGGCTTAGGTTTATGTCTTGCATTCGGTTTCTGCTTGTGGATATTTCTATTCACGAGTTGGCAACTCACCCCCGTTGTGCCACAGTCCTTGCAGGTTCTGCCGTACAGGTTTCATTGCGGCATTTCTGGCACACTACCTTCTTGCGGGTGATTTGCTTTGGTAGGTGGATTCTTTCGCATCAAGAATCACCATTTTATTCATGTATTTCATTGTATCTAGAAATTGTCCATCAACCAAAAACTTGTATATTCTTTCAGACTTAGAGACAGTGTGGTATTATTCGACCTTAGAGTCGCGCTTAGTAGTATTGCGGTTTTCTTGCTGCTTTTTGAGCTTTCCTTGATTTTGATCCTCGCCACTTGGCGTTGTATATTATCATATCATCGTGTGGTTGTGACCGTCGATTGACGAAGAGCTAGCTCCCGCTTGGGGATGCCTTTATCATTTTATATATTGTTATTCATGTTGTACCCCATTCGGGGCCAGTTTTACAAGAGAAACTCTGCCGAAAATTTTAGAAAAGACTGTACGGTTTTCAAATGCACATTCGGCTTAGTTATTTAAAAACCTTGATTTCAAACATGTTTTTCTACACTTCTTTAAACCAGTTTTCTTTACTTATTCTCAAAAATGGTTTTAGATTTCTGGGCTTTTGGCTTACTTGGATCAGATGGAGTCCTATAGACTTCATATGGTTCAAGGGCCAGTCACGTGCTCTTTCGGGTCGTGACACACACGGGCTTTCAACATAAGTGGGTTCCATCCAAAAATCTCAAGCCTTATGGTGAGTTGTTCCATCTTATATTTTATACCAATGTCCTTCTCATAGTTTTTCTAAATGTTAGATTATGTTATCCACATATCTCAACACTCCCCCTATCTCAACACTCTCCCTTACATGCCCTCTCATGTGAAACATGGTCGTCACGTGGGATGTACTACACATACGTAGAGGCCAATTAGCTCTCTCAAAGGTGCAATTAAATACTCAAATCCACTAATGCTCAACCTATCTCTGATACCATGTTAAATTTTGAATATAAATATTTTTTAGTTATAAGTTTTAACATTTTCAATTCAACACTTGACCTTCCATTATGTTAGGGTTAGGGTAAGGTCTACTTCTAGTTTTAGGTTTAGGGTTAGATTGTTTCCCTCCATTTAATTGCCTTTTGAATATAAATCGGTTTCCCTCTTTCATATGGAGAAACCTTACTTTCAAGATGACATGATTTTATGAATGGAAAAAAAATAGAGTGAAGTATAAATTGTAGAGAGGAGATTGGGTAACCTAAGAGATCAAGGAAGAAAAATGAAATCATAATGGAAAAAAATAAACTATAAATTGTAGGGAGGAGTTTGGGTTAACCTACGAGACAAGATTCGAGAACTCGGTTTCGGATTCGGTCTCTCAAAATTTTATTAATTTCGATGGGTTTCGGTTAGTTTCGCTTATCTCGGTTCAGATTTCGGTTTTGACGTAATACATACATATATGTAGATATATTAAATTTATGGTTGTATATCACGGACAATGATATAGTGTTAAAAAATCCAGTCAAGACAAGACCTAATGTAAAATACATTGAAAAGCGTACTTACATAAGTATTAATATATGGTTTGGGTCAACTTTTATGGCTTTCTTAGAATGAAAATAACCTGACTAGCTGTACCACAAATGAAAACTATGGTCTTAATCTTGGTTCTGGAATCGATTCACAAAAAATAATTAGGCAACTCTGAAAGCTAAAAAAATAAGCTTGAACAATTATTTTTCAATCCCCTCTATCTCACACTCTCCATTTATCTCTATCAGCTCGATATTTTCTTTTGCATATAGCTTTCACTCTAGTAAAGATCAATCTTCTTTGACGAGCAAGTACCGACGACTCCCTACGAAAACTCAGATCTAACGATGAAGGTCTATAGCGATGATGATAGCAAAAATGGGAAAAAATAGTTATTTCAGGTTTCGGTCAAAACCTGATTGTATGGTTGATTTCGTATCGATCTCCACCGAAACCTAAACGAAACGATCACATATCGGTGGTTTCGGACGAAACCTTAAACCTTACTAGGAGATCAAGGAAGAAATATGAAATCATTGGGGTCAAAGGGATTTTTCTTTTAATAAATATAAGAGAATTCAAAACACGATATAAAAAATCTAAAAGATATTTTTTAATGTAAACAGAATATTCTACGAATATGAGGTAAAACTTAACGTGAAATTTAAACTACTTACAACATTCAACGGAAAAATATAAATATTCAAATTAAAACGGTTTTTTTAATATAAGAGAAGTATGAGTAATAGCAAAAAAAACCTTAATTGTTAAACAACGTTAAATATTTATTTTCTTATTGTATTGATGAATTTAATTAAACTATGTTAATAAGAAGGATATGGTGACATGGCAAATACTTTGCAAAAATTCCAACATGTTGCACTTATTTTGAACGTTGCACCCAACTATACCATTTTCATCTCTTTTTGTTTTTCCGGTTATACAAGAAGTTACAAAACACGCTACCAAACAACATTTTTTGGAGCATGGCGCAATTAGAGCTGCGTGTGGATCCAACTACACATCCTACAATTAACATATAAATCTCATGTTCAATTCCGACAATGTGATAAACGTTCAGGCTTTGGTGTAATCGATTTCATCCATCCGGTATTTATATCATCTTGGGGTGTTTGGTTAGCAACAAGAAAGAAATGCGACATTTGTTACATGCAACAAATGGTGCATTCAGCATTTGCTGAAAATAAAAGGCTCCAAATCCCTTTTTTTTGTAATTGAACTTTCAAATCCAAATAACCTTTTGTGTTTGGTAACAAAGAGAAGAAGAAAAAGCAACATTTATTGCCACTTTGCTTATGCGGCTCATGATACTGATAGGACCCATATTAATTATCATAGACACATTCTTCAAAGTTGTAACAAATGTTGTAAGAATATAGTCATTTTTGCACCTCCGTTTCCATTTCCAACTCAAGTTGTTGCTATCCAAAAAATGGGAAACGAAGAATTTTTGCAACAAATGTTGCATGCAACTCCATTTACAAGAAACCAAACAACTCCATGTAGTCATTTCTCTTGATTGTGGTATGACACATAATTCTTGTTTAATTTGGGTGAAAAAATTCCTCGGTTCTTAAGAATGATTTACTCTGTAGTAGACTCTCTAAGTTAATAAAGAAACACCTTATAGAATGTTAAAGCTTAAGATGTATGCATAAACATCATTGACATTTTCCCGGTTAAGGCAAAAACACCATTTGGCTTTATAATTTCATTAAAACACCCCTGAACTTTAAAAAATGCATTAAAATTGCATATACACCAGTGAGAGGTTGCAATATACACCATGCCGGTGGTGGTATTCGTATTTTCTTTTAATTTCATTGGTATAATGTAAAAATAGAAAATTTCAATGGTGTTTTATGTAATTTACCCAAAGGCTTAAAAATGTTGTCATAATAGGAGAAGTGTATAAAGTTGTTTCCCAGAATAGATAAAACAGCACGAAAAAGTCGAAAAACAATTACCTGCTGCTTGTAAACTTTGGTTCTTCAAGAATATCCTCAAGAAATGTATATGCATTCAAATGTGCTTGATCCTAAAATGACACATAAAGGAAGTCAGACAAAACAATTTGATCTGAGGCTGTTAAGACCAGAGCCTCCATTCTAGCAGAAGAAAAATCAACTAAATAGATAAAACTTGGCACATTTAAATTCAACAGGATGACCTCTAAGATGTTAGAAACTCAATGAATTTACCCAATTAGCAGACAAATGCATGTCACAATAACATAAGCTATTTACAACTAACCTTTGATTGCGTTTCCTTTGGCTTTGATGGGATTTCGATATTTTCTTCAGAAAAGAACTGAAAAAGCTCCATCGTACCATCGTTCCCTAATTCCTTCAAAAGCAATCACCAAATTGTGGAACTTGGAACAAGACATAAACTATAACTAGAGAATGAACCCGACGTCGTAAACAATACATACTCTAGTCAAACCTCCATTCACTAACAATTTTGTTAGAAACCCATCTTCCATCTTTTCATCCTTGTACTGAAATAACCGGGGAAAGTCATCTTCAGCAATACAACTTGACGGATACCTTGATGGTGATGTAATAATTAGTGCTCGTCTGGAATGAGATATAGCATCAATCTTGGTCTGCAAGATTAATACATATATAAAAAAAATAAAGACAGTACTAAATTTTGGAGGAAAATATGGCACATAAATTATTACCTATGCATATACATGGGTGCGATGCATGCATGCATTACAAATTTCATTGTGCAATGATAAAAACTGGTGCGCAACCTAAATGCCAGAATCTGAAGTACTGTGCGAACACACAGACATCTAGAAAAAAAATCTCAAGAACATCATCTTCCAGTTGATAAAAAGAAGTTGTCTAACTGATAATTTCATGAAATAGTTCAAAACATTGATTTCTACATTATGGCATTTGCTTCATAATTTGCAGATTAATATCAACCGCATCTTTTGAGGTAAAATCTTAAATCCTGATTATGATAAGTGTAGCTAAAATGCGCATATTGAAATGGATCAAATTCACGTTAGGAATGTTGAAAAGCAAACCTAATTTTGCAATATGTAGTTTGTTCAAGGGGTTGTATGCAAAAAGTAGTAGAAGTGTATAGAGTAGTATTGTCTTGTAGTAGAATAGATTGAGAAGTTTCTTAGAGAGTTTCTAGAATAGTCATAGAAGTATTTTTAGAAGAGTCATAAAAAGTATTCTTGTAGAAGTTTGTAAAAGCTTGAAATTATGTAGAAAAACCACCAAATGCCTATATATCTATTCACGAGGTCCCTTTGTGAATGTAATAAGCAAAGAAATATTCAATAAAGACTGATTTTTACCTACTCTCCCATACAATTCCGAATTTCCTATACTCTTATCCCCTTCTTCCCCAAAATAATGAGTTGAGTGAGATTCTTGCTCATCACAATATATCCGTATCAAAGTTGTCAACTTTTTCCCGAGTAGTATTAGAGTCAAGATCACTAGGACTCATTAGATGGCAACTGACAGTTTCTATTCCAAGTTCTTCGGCTCACTAAAGAAAACTATGAGAATTGGTGCATTTAAATTAAAGCGTTGATCGAATAGCAAGATGTATCGGAAATTGTGGAAAAAAGGTTACGAGAAGCCCGAAAATGAAGCTAGATTGTCACAAAGACCAAGAGTCATTGAATGATGCAACCAAGAAAGATAGCCGATAGACTTGATTGATTTCTCTCTTCATATAGTTGTAGAGATCCCATGAGTTGATCAACAATCATGGAATCTATGTCTATGGATTCTTCAATAGCCACTATGAGATAACCGAATTTCGGATCTAAGGATCATAGTATTTTCTTTATGACCTGAGTTACCTCCATAACTTCATCATTTCTTCGTAGTGGATTAACAACTGTTCGTAGTTGATTAACAACCGTCAAGACTTTAGAAGCATACTCGAAAACTAATTCTGATTCTTTCATAAGTAGAAATTCGAACGCATCCTGAAGAATTTGTAGTCGAACTCTCTTCATCTTCCTCAGCTTCTTTGTAGGAATTCTCTAAAACCTTACATGTTTGTTTTGCGGTGGCGGTATTTACAACCTTTTCAAAGGCAAGTTCGTCCAAGGGTTGGTGGATCAGATAGCAGGCGTAGCTATTTTTCTTAGTTGCATCATTCAATGACTCTCTTTATCTTTGTGACAATCTAGCTTCATTTTCGGACTTCTCATATCCTTTTTTCCAGCATCTTCAATACACCTTACTACCCGATCAACACTTTAATTTAAATGCACCAATTCTCATAGTTTTCTTTAGTGAGCCGAGAAACTTGGAATAGAAACATGCCAGTTGTCATCTAATGAGCCCTAATGATCTTGACTCTAATACCACTCTGTAAAAGTTGACAACTCTGATACGAATATATTGTGATGAGCAAGGATCTCGCTCAACTCATTATTTTGGGGAAGATGGGGACAAGAGTGTTAAAGTTTTTAAAATATTTAAAGTTGAGAGAGTGATGGGCTTTTTATAGGGATGTCTTTGATATAAGTGAATTCCAATAATAAGACTCAAGCTTTATTAAGATTTGTTAATTCTTACATCTTATACCCATGTGTTTCTTTTATTGTTTAAGATTTTAAAGTATTTAAAGTTGAGAAGGTGACGGGATTTTTATAGGTACACATGAGCCTTTGATATAAGTGGGTTCCAACAATAAGACTCAAGCCTTATTGAAATTTGTCTCATCTTATATCTTATACCCATGTGTTTCTTTTGTTGTTTCCAATGAGGGATTATTCTTAGTTTCCAATCATTTAGTTTACTTTCAACAAAGAGTATAGGATATTCGGAATTGTATGGGATTGTGGCTAAAACTCACTCTTTATTGAATATTTCTTTGCTTATTACATTCACCCCGTGAGTAGACATAGGCATTTGGTGGTCTTTCTACACAATTCCAAGCTTTAACAAACTTCGGATACCTTTTATAACTTCTAAAAATACTTCTATGACTATTATAAAAACTCGCCAAGAAACATCTCTATCTATTCTACTACAAGAAAACACTACTCTAGACATTTCTACTGCTTTTTGCATACAACCCCTTGAACAAACTACATATTGCAAAATTAGGTTTGATTTACAACATTTCTAACGTGATTTTGATCCATTTCAATATTCGCATTTCAGCTACAAGCATCATAATCAGGATTCAAGATTTTACCTTAAAAGATATTGTTGATATTAATCTGCAAATTATGAAATAAATGCCATAATGTAGAAATCAATGTTTTGAACAATTTCATGAAATTATCGGTTAGAGAAATCATTGTCTTATATCACAAAGACAAAGAGAGTTACTAAATGGAGCAAGTTCCTCAACCAAAGCTGTTCATAAAGGATGAAAGCTCTAGAAAAGAAACCAATCATAGAAATCAGGGAAGAGGTTGTGGGTAGGATCGAGAACACGGAGGAAGAGATAGATAATATTATTTCAATAAAAAAGGAGCCAACGGTTCTAACCAACAAGAGAGCAAGATGAAGAATATATGTCAAAAAATACAAGTTATGATAAATCTTGTATCCAATGCTTTAATTGCAAGAGATATGGTCATATAATGCTTCTGATTTTTGGCATCTCACTACAAAACAAGTTGAGTAGAATGCAAATTACATGGAGAAAGGTAAAGAAAAAGAAGAGTTGATTGTTTTGTTTTCATTCATAGAATAGGACATTGAAATGAATAATATACGGGATATTCATAGAAAGTAGCTCTCTATTCGAGAAAAGAAGCAAATTTGTAGAACTTTATACAACAGTAAACAACCATATTGCATTTGATGAAGAAATCCAAGGTTTTAAGAAAGAGATGGAGAAAACTCAAGAGATTAATAAGTTTGAGGAGAAGATCGAGAAAATTCAAGAAAATAAAAAGTTTGATGAAATTGTAGAAACCATTCCAAAAATTAAACTATTAGAGGAAGAGATCGAGAAGCTTCTAAAGGTCAAAACTATGGAAGAATAGATAAAAAAAGATTCAAGAAATTAAAGTGTTTAAGGAAGAAACGGGAAATACTTTAAAGTTCAAAGAGCTCAGTGACAAAGCCGAAAGGATTCCAAAAATCTGAAAGAAGAATATATTCTCGATCCTCATCTCGAAGAAATTCAAGAAACACAAATATACGAGATCATCGGTACATCAATGTCTGTAAATTTAAGAAAAGAATTTATTAGCAATTGTTTTGATCATAACTGTTGCAAATTCGTTATTGAAATAAGTCTTCACTGTTTCTAATAGATTTATTTGGCATAGAAAGATTCTAAATGATTTATTAAATGATTAAATCTTTATAATAAAAGCCAATAAAAAATTAGACGTGGGCCCTTAAATAAATTTTAGTAATATTCTAGGAATAAAACCGCAATCTCAATTTCTTTATAAAATTTTTATCGGTGCGAATTCTTTTTCGGAGAAACTCTTGTTCCATCCCAAAACACAAACCCTAGTGTATATTTCTCTTACAAATCAACAATCTATATCATAATTTTTTCCCAAAAATCTAAATTCTAGAGTTTTTCTTACCGACCTGGCCGTGACACCTTCTCGAAAATTTTCAGGTATTATTGATTCTCTCTCTGGCCTGCTCCTTTTCTTCGATTATTCTCATGCCTTTGCTTGTCTTTGATTTTCTCAAAACATAAATATCTTAAACGTGGTATATGGTTTCCATATATTTTTAAAGTTCCTATCTTGATCTTGTGCTTTTATCGCAAACTAATTGTTAGCATTTTAGATATGACGATCCTTGTATTTCTAATAGACTTGATCAATACCATATGCTTATTTGATCCGGTGGGGATTATAGTCTTATGTTGGTGTTACTATTGTTTATTATGATAGGTCATCGATTTCATTATTTGTCAATTTCCAATATATGGTGCTACAAATTTATTTTTTTGACCTTCAATTTTTTTTGCTACAGCTTCTTGAGGAGTTTGCTTGCATCAGAGTAGAAATAGCAAGGACATGTGTAAGTTTTTGCAAACAAAATTCTATTTACACTAGCATTTGCAAGCAGGCGTATTTGATTTTCTGGTTTGTGTTTTGACGTTGCATTGGAATTTTTAATTAGCGTAGAATCTACTTTTATTCTTATGAAGATATAGCTTGTGTTATAGCTTTATAAACGGATATATGAAAGAAATGGATTCCTGAAAGTTCAAATTCAAATTAGATGCATTCTTAATTATGCTTCTATAGGTAGTGTTGTTGTCAAAATACTTAAAATTCTTTGGAAAAAAACTATAGAAATATCTAAAATTATACTAAGATGCTCTGATATATTTTCTGTTTTTAATCAACAAATTATAAAAAGTACTAAATTTCCAAAAGATACCTATGAACTATACTAAATATCATTCTTTGGTATTTTTTTGTCAAAATAATCTTATTTTTTCTTTTTGTATTTTCTATTTTTGTTAAACGGGTTTTATTAATTCATTTTAAAGAAAGTAGGGAACTATTTATACGAGCATATATTACATATGGTTGTATTACATGCTCTATAGCTAACCTATAGCTTCTTGTATGCGAGTGTTTGGTCCTTCGCAATTGTAATGCAATTCCAAACTTATGTGCACTTAACTTCTGTAATTCATATTAATTTGTACGGTTGAAATTTGAAATGTATTGGCTATACAAAATATATCTTTGGTTGATTATGGATGAGTATAGTTCGTTAGATTTTTTAATTGGATCCTTGTCATTTGCAAGTTTAGATTCTCATTTAAACGGTCTCTTAAAGGCCATCGGTATCTATCTGTTTGGTTTTTGCTTTTAGCATGTTTTCTAGCTGCCTGACATATTGAAATATCATAAACTCAATGATACTTTATACCTAACGATGTCTTCCAACCTATACTAATTTGTTTCATTTTATGCTAGGTACCTTTTTTTAGTCTTGTATGAATGGATCATCTCCTTTTCTAAAAAAATGATCTTTTATTATATGCTTATTTTAAAAAAACCTTCCCTATAATTTCAGAGTTTTTCATAAAACCATCTTATAGTTTCAAAACTACAGAACACTGTCATTTTTAATGGTCAATGACGATAACATCTAACAGTATTAGTTTTGATCATTTTGCCTTTTTACTAAATATAATTAATTAAGTTAAATATATATTAATCAAACTATTATTAATTATAGATAATTACAAGGGAAAACTGTTTCCGGGCCTAGTTTCATAATCTGATTTATTTTTTAAGCCTACAAAGTTCCAAAATTATGGAAAACCCCAAAAATATAATTTGACATTATTTTAAACCCAAACCCTGATTTGTTTACGTATTTTTATATACATTGTCTACAATATCCTTTTTAAGATTTTCCAAAATATTAGAGCATGGGATTTTAAAGATTTTCCAAAATTTTAAAATGTCAAATTTTTTGTTATTCTTTATTATTTCTTTTTTATTACTATTTGCCCTAATTTCTTCTCTTAGCCCATCTTTTTTCTTTATTATTTCCTCTTTATTATTGTTTGCCCTAATTTCTTCTTTTGACCCATCTTCTTTCTAAATCGAGAAAAAATGTTTCAGCCATCATATCTTTGATTTTATTAGTGATCTTACTCAAAATCGTTAATAAATTTGGTTACGATCACTTCTCTCGATGAAGGAAAATATGGTAAAGAAACAGCATGAATATGAAGAGATTGAAGGTAGAGCCCTTAAGCTCTGACTATATAAGCAAGGTTGAGCTTAGGGTTACCGAAAATTAGAAACGATGAAATACAATTTGATAATAGAGATTAGAATTAGAGGTCAAATTTTAATCCGCATTTAATTTTTCTATTGGAGCTCGAATAAGAGAGATCCTTTTACGATTTAAGGAAAACGAAGCAGTAACAATGGAGAAGAAAAGAACGAGCATGATCTTCCATTTATTATATAAATTTTTTTATAAAATACTGTCATATAAGAATAGGGGTAAAATTGGGATTTTTGGAAAAATATTCTAAATATTATATGTATAAGCCATTCTAGGCTTCGATCTTTTGTATTTCGGAATATTAGAATTTTTGACGGTTTTAGAAATAAGTGGGTTTAATAACAGGTCACTTCTCCAAATCGAGCTTGGAAACAATTTTCCTTAATTATAATTGTTAATTAACAAATTAATGGGGCTTTGTGGGGGGCGGCGATGTGGGCCGGCGGTGAGGTGGCGGCGTCGAGGTAAATATAGCTAGGGTTAAGGTTAGTGTTTAAGAATGGAGAAGGGAGGAAGCTGGGGAGGGGTTGTGAGGGAGGTCGGGGAAGAGGCATGGCCGGGGAAGAGGGGGCGACAAGGCCGGGGAAGAGGGATAGATGGTCGAGATCAGGATAGGGGCGACATAGCTAGGGAGGAAGGGGCAGGAAGGTAAAGGTTGGGAAAGTGGTGGGGAAGGTGGTCGGAGGTCGGGGACGACATGGCTGCTCCTAGCGGCGCCGGTGGCGAGACGGACGCAAGCTGGGACGACAAGGCCGACTAGGGCTAGGGTTAAGGTTTGAAGAAGAACATGTAGATAGTATTTTGGGATTTTTTTATATGACATGGCCATATAGCTGACGAGGTGATGATATGGCACATTAGAGCTGACGTGGTACCGTTAAAAGGATAGTTTTCTATAATTTTGAAATTGTAGGTAGTTTTTTGGAAAACTTTGAAACTATATGGGAGTTTTTTTTACAAAAAGAAGCCTTTATTATATAGTTTATTTATAAAAAAAATTTCCGTATAAGGTTATAATATAAAGTTGGATTTTAGAAAAAGTCCCCAGCAAATTTTTGGGGAACGGATTTACCGTGCCCACATGAGAACTTCCCTGAATCTCCACGAAAGTCTTTGTAGCAGTGTAATGCTACTTGATTTGATTAACCTTCATTCAAGTTGGATGTATGGAATGAAAATCAACGATTTGAAGATTTTTTTATCAGGGCGGTTGGCTATTTCATTGATTTTGCTTTACAAAATTTACCCGTTGAGATATCACAAATAACTTGCCAATGCAAAAAATATGAGAATCAATACACCAAAGATACTAAAACAATTAAGATGTATATAACTAAACATGGTTTAGTTTGAGATTACAAGAAAAAAAAGTATCTTCATGGTGAAACACGAAAGAGGCCGGGAAATCATAAAGTTAATAACATATTTCCATCAAGAGATTGACATCTCAAGAATGTTAAATGCTGCTCGTACATGATCCCCCTCCTTCAAAGATGATACAAATACCACCTACAAAGCTAGAAGAGATCGAGATGCAGAAAGTTTTGAGAAGCTTAAAGCTACAGATGAAAAAAAAACCTTTATACCCTAATTGCAATAAGCGCTCAAAATGGAGCAATAAGTCGGTCTCAAGTTTGCTCGAATTCCTAAATGATTTATTGCCCGAAGAAAATCTTGTATCGAGAAATTGGTATAAAGCAAGAAAAATTATGGGTGAATTGGATTTAGATTTTAGAGTGCAAAAAGATACATGCATGTCCTAATGATTATGTGCTTTATAAAAAAGAAAATGAAAATCTTAATGTTTGTCCAGTTTGCAATGTGTATAGATGATATCAAAGAATAGACAATTCCCAAGTAAAATGTCCCGGTAAAAATACTTTGTCATTTTCCCCTGATCCCTAGACTACGTAGGCTATATATGTCGAAGCAAATAGGCAAGTACATAATGTGGCATTTTTATCCTCCTACGCAAGAGAATAAAATGAGCCAACATAGAGATTCCATCGTCTGGAAAGATTTTGATATGAAGCATCCTACTTTTGGTAAGGAGTCATGTAAAGTCAAGTTTGGACTTGCTAGTGATGGTTTCAGTCCATTCAAGCTAATGACTGGTGGTTACAGAAGAACATGACATGTAGTTACATATCTTCTATCTTGGTTCGCTATGAAGCAACCATATTTTATTTTATCTCATCTTATCTATGGCCCAAAGTCACCCCGGTAATGACATGAATGCATATCTCCAGCCGTTTGTTGATGAAAAACTTTATGGATTGACGGTGTTGACACCTATGACGCAGCAAATATAAACCTTCAAGCTGCGAACCGTGGTTCTCTGGACTATCAGCGACTTTCCTGCTTATAGAATGTTAGGATGGAGCACGAAGGAATATTCTGCATGCCTAAATTGTCATGTTAATCACAGTGCTATACATCTACCTTATAGCAGAAAATATGCTTACTTGAAGCATCGTCATTTTTTGCCACTTGATCATGTTTGGAGAAATGATAAAAACTTCAATGGTAAAGTGGAGAGGACATTGCACATGTTCCACTATCAAGAGAAGATGTGTTGAAACAATGGAAAAATTACAATAATATAATATTTGGAAAGAGCAAAAATCTATTGAATTAGTTTTCAATGAAACAATGTCCTTGACCGTCCATCTAGCAACTGAGGCAAAACTTGCTAGTCCAGTTTAGTATCGTTGAATGTATTCTATCAAAAGGTATAATATGATAATGTGAATCATGTCTAAAAGTGCGACTTATTTTACTCTTTTTCCATGAATTAAAATCTTAAAATTACAATATGTTTACGTATCTTCTTACATTGAAGAACTATATTCGCAATAAAAGTTGACCGGGGGGTTCAATAACAGAAGGATATTTGATGAAGGAGGCCACAACATTTTGCGCACGTTACTTAGATGACATGGAGACAAAATTAATAGACCGGAGCGAGTTTCTGAAGGTCTGCTTAGTAAAGGAAAGAGTAGATTATTACAAGCATTGGATGTACATCGAGTGTATCGCTTTATACTTGATAATAGTGAATCGATTTGTCCATATTGAGAGTAAGTTGACTTGTTAAGTCAAGTACTTTTCACATAGAACTAATATAATAAACTAACCAGGTTATACAATGATATGGTAATGCAAGAACACCCTAATTGGGACTTCCATCGAGTGCAAAAAGGTCACAACAAATTTGTCGACCGGTTTATATCTTATGTGAGAATTTTTACTTAGCGTATATGTATTAATTTTTTTATGATCTTGTTCTAAAACATTTGTCAAGCTTATTTAGATTGACAAAGAAGAGGCAGCATGCTCCTTTAGATGATGAACTGAACAAGCTTGCTTTTAGGCCCCTACCAGATGCAGTGTTCTACACCAGTTATGGTGTCAATGGTTATAAGTTTGAAACTAAATCTTTAAAAATAGCACATGCCACTCAAAATAGTGGTGTTGTGGATGTCGAAAATGAAGATAATATGTTTTACGGGGTGGTTGATGACACTCTAGAAATATCAATCCCATAAAGGAAGCTAATTGCTCTGTTTAAGTGCACTTCATATGACTATAAAGAGAATTATGGGTGGAAGAAAGAAAATTACAACCTTATATCCGTCAATACTGCTCGAACAAGCTACAATGATGAGCCTTTCATTTATCCCTCACAAGTACAAAGAGTATATTATTCGAAGGATCCTAAAAGACCTAATTTGAGTGTTGCATGCCGATAGAAGCCGGGAGATACTTATGATGTAACTGAAGACATCACGAACCGAAATTAAGAACGACGTGGCGATTTGAGGATGATGATGTCAATATTGCTAGAAGTATCCTTCCATGTATCCCTTTAGAAGATGTGATGATGGATGATGGCCTAGTTGAGTAAATTAGAAACGATATGGGAAGAGGCTCATACGTTGAACGGAAGGATCTCGAAGAAGCAAGAAAATAGAGGGAAAAAAGAAAGCATCTAGTTCGAAATTGCACCGACTCTTTGCAAATGGAAAAATAGTTATCTTTCTTTTGGCGGGATAAATTGTAAACACTCGTTATAAAATCCATGTTTGAAGGGTTTAGATTTCCATCATATGCGAAGTAAATTATTTTTGTCTAATGTTCCTATCGACTAATAATGATAATTATTTTCAGAGAGTAAATAATGCCATCTAAAACTGGCACCATAAAGAAGAAGACGATGGATAGGATTTGCAAGAGCAAGACTAGAAATGGCGTTAAAGGTACTAATAAAGCATAGAGGTAGGCTGTCAAACATCGAAGGTTATAAATTTTTTGTATTGAATGAATTACTGATATATCTTAATTGCCATTCTTGAATTCGTTTCAAAAATATTGTTCACATGTTTACCATCTTGCATCCTATTTAATAGTGAAAGAGACCTTCCTATAATATGTTTTAATACTAACTCATCTTATAGTTGTTCATGATATTAAATAAATCAACATATTTCAGAAGCCTACATTTAGCAATAATATGTATTCACAGTCGCTCTTTTTAGAGATGTCTTCATTGATTTTTATGGTAAAAATAAACATATATTTAGATGGACCAACATCAAATAAATATTTTAAATTTTGATAGCAAAGGAAAACACTCAGTTATCCAAACCCTTAACTAATCAGTATATCATTAATTGAAGTTACGGATCTACTTTTTCTAACTATTTGAGAAGCCTGCATTATATTGGGTGTTAGCAAAGAGGTTTAAAGCTAAATATTTGTTTTAAATATGTCGTGTACTAATTTAATGCTTCCAGCTTCCCGAGTCATTTCTTCTCCAAAACTGATGATATAGGCTTCTGGATGACAAGGTGGGGCTTAAATGATGCATCTCTTTTCTTATTCAGAAGAAACTTAACGTTAGCCATGTAATCATATTAAATTATATGGATTCGATGTTTTTAATTCAATTTGCCAAGCAGTCATGTATCACTAACTTGCAGGAGTCGCATAACTTATATACCTCTCTATCTCTATCTCTATGTGTGTGAGAGAGATGAAGCAAGTGTTTTATTAGTCAGCTGAACGATAGGGTATTCAAAAAGTTTTTCTCTATAGTCTAATTTAAATGCAAGGTTGGATTTGAACCTAAATGGTATTGCAATCTTTTCAAAGTACTTACTACTGTATTGAAACTCTTTTTTGCATGTTACTACAATTGAGTATTGCTTGGTTGATTTCTACCTTCATATTATCGGACTCTTTGCTTTTTAAAATATGTTTTATAATTCTTAATTAATTGTAATTTATGGATCAAGTCGTTCTCAAAGGTTAACCGAATCCATTTATCGTCATATCACTTCACTTCCTTTCAATAATCATCGGATGGCTTCACCTCCAAGAGAAGATGTTGCACCTCCAAAAGGAGACGGTCATTCACATCCAAGTAATTCCATTGATATTATCCATTCAAATCATTTCGAATAAAGGCTCGCATGAGAACATTGTCAGCTCTAAGGGATCAAAAGGTATATATTTACTTAAAAACAAAAATTTATATTCCAACCATTATTAGCAATATTTAACCCACAATTATGCTTTATACAAATCGGTTGTTGATAGGATAAGTAAACTAACCAATAAGAGGCCCACGAAGTTGGCCACCTTCCAACCACCTGTAAGACAAAAGCATATGGTTGTGTGGAGAGAATGGGAACCTGTAAGTGATACTGGTCATAAACCGTCACAAGAGCTTGGTTATCATGCACGGATTTCTAGATCATTCCCATTGCATAAATGGAATGAGGATTCTAAAGCGAAAATGGAAGAAATTATGGATCTAATAAAGGCATGAATCTTGCATTAGTACATGAAATACTACTTTTTAAATTAATTTGTCCTAAATGTTTCTTTACCGGGCATATCGTATTTTTGTGCAGGATAACTTTACTTGGGAAAGTAGTAATGAAGATCGCAGAAATATAAAAATCAAGTTACTAATGAATTTAATTCTAGCGAAACAATGGTGCACCGAGTGACTTCAAGAAACTCTAACAGAATGGAGGGGAACGATTAAGAGAACATATTATAAGATATGGATTAGATCATCTCCACCGCAACATGATAATTTCCATTTTGATAGGATCACTCGGGACGAGTGGGAAGATTTCGTCGCATATATAGAACGTCCTGAGAAACAGTTAAGAAAAACTTAATTTTATGACCAAAATAAATTGTCACACGCATTCACCCACCTACACACTTATGCACAATCTTCTAAGCACAAAAAAAGACACGCACCCACATGTACAAAGAAACACAAATATATACGTAAGCAAGTGACTTCTAACTATTTCACTAATTAATAGAAGAGAAATTTCATCATATTCATTCTTTCCTTACAAAACTAATTAGGTAATTAGAACTGAAGTGTGTGCATAAGATAATCGTGATAGAATTAACTAGCTTATTTAATTTAATAATTTAAGGAATTTTTATCCCTGATTGAAGAGCTCTAGATGTCCAATTAATTTGGGTTTTATTTTGTATAACCCCTACCATACTATTTCACCAAAATTTAATTTTGAATGTTTTGTTTATTGGCTTTTAATGCAGGCTGATGCTTCTCGAAATATATTAAATGTTAAAGAAAAGATGCACTCACATTCTTTTGGGCAAGGATCTATGGTTAGGACCAAAGAAAAGATGGTAAGATTTAGCTATTTAACTAGTTGATGATGATATCAATTATCCATTAGTTTTGTTTTTAACTTAGTTTTGTGTACACTATAGAAGGAGTCGAATCCTGAAAACTATGATGAGATGAAAGTTTTCATAAAACGCCATAAAAAGAAGAGGGGTCTTGGCGACTGCACCAACCATGATACTAAAGTATTTTGTAAGTAATATTTTTTCTGAATAAGGTAAAAATAGTTTAACCGGTCAGAATATGCTATTATGTTACGTAGTCCTCCAAATTCAAACTTTTCATTTACATTTTATGCATCCATCCTGATATTTCATTATCCGTGAGTCATAAATACATAACTCATCACCTCGGGTTTCATTCGGACTGTCCAATTGTCAAAGTTAATTCCACAGTTAGACATAACCTCCATTAACCGTGCGGTATCTGTAGCTCCTTTCTTGCATTTGCTCATGAGCATCGAAACATTATCATATATCATTCTAAACACTAGCATCTTATGCTTTCGAGTTATTTGAAATATCCTTCTAGTTCTTTTTGTGATATATGCCATTGATGATGCTCAATATTAGCGATCCCCAAGATCAGGAAACGTAGCAGATGGCATGTCCCGGAACTCAGAAGAAAGGGCCTACAGAGGCCGACCAGGCCACCCCTGTACCCGACCTGCAAGCACAAGCTAGCCCTCCTTGGGGCCCCGTACAGATTGGCTTCCTCGGCCCCTCAGCTCGCCCCGAGCTGCCACAAGTCCAAGACTCCTCGGCCCTCTCGCTCGTCCCCGAGCTCCCCAGCCGAGGCCATCTTCCTCGGTCCTCCGACCGACCAACTCCACCACTCACAGGCGTAACCGCCGCTCCGCAAATCCCGCCATGCGCAGATTCTCCGCCAGCAACATCTCACGTTCCACGCCATCACGATCCCCATTAACGGACGATCCGCTCTTTACGCGGGCGTGACGTCGGGAGCGTAACTGCCGGCGAGATTCTCGCGCCTGCTGCTGCGTGCTGCCGTCACTATGTAAACCCCTATCACAGAGGGATCAAGTAAGCCATTTTTTATTCCACTTAGCCGTTACTCTACTCGGATCTCGTGCTAACTTGATCGTCGGAAGGTCCTCGGTGGTACCAAACCACCCCGGGACTTCTTTGCAGGTACTCGGCGCTAAACTCCCCAAGCCACCAATCTCCTCCAAATCCATTGAGACCCACACACAACAGGAGATCACCTCCAAGATCCACCGGGAAATCGACGGAAGACAACATCTGAAGGAGACCCGAAAAGGACCTCCATCAGTTGGCGCCGTCTGTGGGAAACGCAAACTCCACAAAAACAAAGTTGGCCTTCCGCCGTCCACATGGCGTGCGATCACCCCGAAGATTCAGGTACCAGCCGCCGCCTCCCTCTCATTGGAGCCGCGGATGAACCTCCTCCGGCGACCGCCATCAACGCCCCCGCCGGCCGATAGACCGACTAAAGTCCAAACGGCCAGGCCAGGGCCCCAGATCGTCGCTCCCCCGCCTCCAGAAGACTCTGCCCTCGTCAGCACGGCTGACCACCGGCAGGCTACGTCCCATGGCCACAGATCTCACGGGCCGATACTCGTCCGCTGGGCGATCATTGAGCCTCCTCTGGCGGAATCGAAACGACGCGACTCTGGCGCTTCGCCTCCCCGCACAATCGATGCGCGTGCTACGCGCACGTTCACCAGCGACAGTTCCTGTTCCCCATACTTGCAAATGGATGGTCGGGCGAAACCTCATGAAGAATCAGCCGAGCAGCTACCCTCGCTCGGCTATCCCTGACGGGTAGCTTCCCTACCGCAACGCCAGGGATCAGAAAGTCCTCCCAGAGGCAGTCGAGCCCGACCCTCGCTCGGCTATCCCTGGCGGGTAGCTTCTCTACCGCAACGCCAGGGATCAGAAAGCCCTCCCAGAGGCAGTCGAGCCCGAGGATCCCTTGCTCGGCTATCCTTCAGGACAAAAGCCCTCGCCAAGAGGCACCGGGCAGTAACCCTGCCCGGCCAAGGGTCGTTGGTAGGCTTCTTACAGCCCCTCCCACGCCAAGGACCAAAGTCCTCCCAGAGGCGGTCGAGTCCTTGCTCGACTATCCCTGGCTAGTAACTTCCTACCACAACCGACAGGGATCAAAGTCCTCGCCAAGAGGCACTGGGCAGTAACCCTACTCGGTCCTCGTCCTGAAGGATCAAAGCCCTCGTAAGAGGCAACCGAGCAGCTACCCTGCTCGGTCATTTCCGGCTGGTAGCTTCCTACCCATGACGCCAGGGATCGAAGCCCTCGCAAGAGGCATCCGGACGGCTACCCCGCTCGGTCATCCCAGGCTGGTAGTTGCCTACCCACGACGCCAGAGATCAAAGGCCTCGCCAAGAAGCAACCGTGCAGCTTCACTGCCCGGTCATCCTAGTGGGCTTCTTACAGCCCCTCCAAAGCTAAGGATCAAAACCCTCGCCAAGAGGCACTGAGCAGCTACCCTATTCGGTCATCCCCGGCTGGTAGGTCCCTACCCACGACGCCAGGGATCCAAGCCCTCGCCAAGAGGCACCGAGCAACTACCATGTTCGGCCATCCTCTGCAGGCCTCTCACGGCCCCCCTCACGCTGAGGATAGAAGCCCTCACCTGAGGCCGCCGAGATCCTTCTCGCTCGGCGCATCCCCAGCAGGCATCCTTCTGCCCATCAGACGCTGAGGATCTCAAGCACTCACCGCGAGGCCGCCGAGTTCCTTCCCGCTCGGCGCATCCCCAGAGGGCATCCTCCTGCCCATTAGACGCTGAGGATCTCAAGCCCTCATCACGAGGCTGCCGAGATCCTTCCTGCTCGGCGCATCCCCAGCGGGCATCCTTCTGCCCATCAGATGCTGAAGGTCTGAAGCCCTCATCGCGAGGCCGCCGAGATCCTTCTTGCTTGGCGCATCCCCAGCGGGCATCCTCCTACCCATCAAACGCTGAGGATCTCAAGCCCTCACCTCGAGGCCGCCGAGTTCCCTCTGCTCGGCGCATCCCGGCAAGCGTCCTCCTGCCCATCAGACGCTGGGATCTCAAGCCCTCACCGCGAGGCCGCCGAGTTCCTTCTGCTCGGCGCATCCCCGGCTGGCGTCCTCCTGCCTATCAGACGCTGAGGATCTGAAGCCCTCTTCGTGAGGCCGCCGAGCCCCTTTCTGCTCGGCGTTTCCCAGCGGGTAGCTTCTTACCCAACAAAGACAAGGATCAAAATCCTTCCAGAGGCAGCCAAGCGGTTTCCCTGCTCGGCTATCCCTGGCCGGTAGCTTCCCTACTCGCAACGCCAGGGATCAAAACTTTCGCAAGAGGCAACCGGGCAGCTACTTTGCTCGGTCATCTCCGGCTGGTAGCTCCCTACCCATGACGCCAGGGATCGAAGCCCTCGCAAGATGCATTCGAGCGGCTACCCCGCTCGGTCATCCCAGGCTGGTAATTGCCTACCTACGACACCAGAAATAAGAAGCCCTCGCCAAAGGGCAACGGAGCAGCTTCCATCCATCCTCGGCACAAATAAGGCGGACAGCCCTCTGCCCATCACATGCAGAGGATCCGAGCCACCAACAAGGGGCATCAGGTCCATCCAAGTCTCGAGCGAACTCCCCTCGACTTCGGGGCTATGGAGACGCCTCCTTCTCAGCAGCGCTTGGGACGCTTGGCAAGTAATCGAAATCAACTCGACGAACGATCGCTAGACAAACATCCGACCTGACATGGAAGCCCAACAGCGCAAGAAGAGAAATTTTACGAGCATTCTTCATGAACAAAAAACAAAGTGCAAACCGATGAAATCAAAGAAAAAGTTTTATTACTAAAAGGCAAAATCTTTACAAAGGGTATTTTTGGCTCTCCAGCCTTACAAAATGCCCGGAGGCTTACAAAATTCCAGAAGCAACAAAATAAAAGGAGAAAGAAGGGTCTTTAGGCCTCGGGGCCCTCGACATCCACCACGAGGCGAGCTAAGTCCTCGGCGACTTCCTCGCCAGGAATCTCCTGCCCTTGTTTGTCGGCGTCCGCGAAGGGGTATTCGGCCCGGAGCTCTTCGTCGGCGAATCCCGGCATCCGGGCCTTAACGGCGTCGAGGGCCTCGTGCCAGATGAGGGTCGTGGCAACGGCCAGGTCATCATAGTAGTCTTTCGACTTCTTGTAGCCCTTCGCCGCCGAGAGGTCGGCCAACTTCGCCGCCCTCAAGTCGGCCGACTTCGCCGACTCGGCCGCCGCCCCCAGCTCCTTCCGGAGGGTTTTCACCGTCTTCTTCAGGTTGCCGGCAAGCACCTGAGCGTCCTCGAGCTTGGCCTCGGCAGCCGCGGCGGCCTCGCGGTGCCGGACGACCTCCCGCTTTCCGGCCTCTACCTCACCCTCCAGGGCAACGACCCTCGCCCTCACCGCCTCCAGCTCCCGCTTGGAGCTCTCTTCCAGCGAGGCGAGCTGGCCCACAGCCTTCATCGCTGGGGCTATCATCTCGGCCTCCATGCGTAAGGCGAGAGCAACGTGCTGGAGAACTTAAAAGACAGGAGAGAGATCAGGAATACGAGGGAGGCACCGAATCTCAAAAAAAAAAAAAAAAAAAAAACCAAGCACTTACCTGCACGGACTCCTGGGCGATGGACGCCAGCTGAGCCCTGAAGGTCCTCCCGAGGACTCTACCCCCGGCCGACGTCTCTATCTCATGCAGCAGGCTATCCGCGACGGATAGCTCCGAGGGCACTGTGAACTGGAGGCCCCCTTCTTCCACCATGATCGGCGAGGACGGGCCTCGGGAAGATCTCCTCTTGAGCGGCTCCGAGGGAGAGCCGATCTCCTCCTCCGAGGCCGGGTCCTCCAGAATCCGAGCCCGCTTCTGGCCCGACACTCTGCTGGGCCCCGAGACGAGATCCGCCTCCAAACGCTCGCGAGATGCGACCGCCGGAGGAGAAGGAGCCGGGGCTGGCTTTGAGCGGAAGAGCCGGCACCCCCAGCCTTCACGACCTTCCTCGGCTGGCGCATGGAAGCTCGGAGTGAGTCCATGTCCATGGGTCCTGCACAAAACCGAATGTAAAAAAGTCAGCGACACAGGCAATGTACAAGCCAAAAAAGCAAACTTAAACTTACCGACGAACTCAACGGGGCTGAGCTCGGCCAACTCAGGACCCTCTCAGACAACAACACGTCGAAACGGGGGATGGGCTCCCACGACGCCACTCTTACCGCGACGGGGTCACTGGACTGGTTCCCCGGCAAGTATTTCTCCCTCGACCACTTTGTAGGCACGGGCCAGTCCTCGCCCTCGGGAGGGGAAACGAAGAACTTCTTCCAGTCGTGAATGGAAGAAGGCAGGGCCACAACCCCGGTCCCGGCGGCGCCCCCTGTCGCTTTTTGAAAGAGAGATAAACCCACCTTGGGTCGTCCCACTCAACCACCAGGGTGATTTTTGAAGACGAGGGAAGAATTAAGGAGGGAGAGGCTGAAGGGAATCGCCTGTAACTTCAGACGGATCAGGAATCCGAGGAGAATCCTCCACGAGTTCGGCACTAACTGGCCGGGGGCTAACCCGAAGAAGTTCAACGCTTCAACGACCTCAGGAGATAAGAGCAAGCGCATTCCGTCCCAAAAAGCTTCCAAATACAGGGCGATCTCCCTGCCCCGTACTTGGTCTGCCCTCTCTCCCTCCTTGGCCAGACGAAGCGTATAACGTAAGGAGATGTGGAAGCGAGCCCGAGCATTGGCAAGCTCGTCCTCATGCTTCACCCAACACGAGACGCCGGAGGCAGCATCTACCGCCTCCTCCCTGGGGGCTACCCCCGCCGCACTATCCCGGGAAGAGGGCCCGACCCCTGCTCCCCAGAAGGACTCAAGCTCACCTAAAAGGTTCCTAGAACCTACTTCAACAACATCTACTGACTCGACAAAAGAAGACATCTAATCTGGGGAAGGAGGATCCTCGGGAAACGAAAGTGGAAGAAAGAAGACGAGCGCCGAGCTACCAGGACTTAGAACGGGAAAATATGGAGTAGGGGCCCTAGAAAGGACCCCACCCCTATTTATCACCACGAGCGATCTCATCCAACGGCGCCCTTCATCTCCCGCCAAAACGCCTCTTCGCGTCCAACGGCTCTGATTGCTCCCCTTGTCGTTCGCACACTAGACCGCACCCTTCCAGGCGTCGCAGGTCTGCACACGTCGCGTCAGCCAACCGACGCTGGACACGTGGGCCGTCACTTCAAAGGCAAGATGCACGAACCGGCACACCTTCCTTAAATGCAGAGATCTCGCCCTGATTCTCTAGCAGAAAAGACAGCTCACAGCCCGGGGACGCGTCCCGACGAAACCTTAGGAAGGAGCTCACCCCGGACGGCCCGGCAGTCCACTCCTGACCCGACCCGCTAGCTGGTCGGGACAAGAGTGGGGGGCTAATAATGATGCTCAATATTGGCGATCCCCAAGATCAGGACACGTGGCAGATGGCATGTCCCGGAACTCAGAAGAAAGGGCCCACAGAGGCCGACCAGGCCATCCCTGTACCCGACCTGTAAGCACAAGCTAGCCCTCCTCGAGGCCCCGTGCAGATTGGCCTCCTCGGCCCCTCAGCTCGTCCCGAGCTGCCACAAGTCCAAAACTCCTCGGCCCTCTCGCTCGTCCCCGAGCTCCCCAGCCGAGGCCATCTTCCTCGGTCCTCCGACCGACCAACTCCACCACTCACAGGCGTAACCGCCGCTCCGCAAATCCCGCCATGCGCAGATTCTCCGCCAGCAACATCCTACGTTCCACGCCATCACGATCCCCATTAACGGACGATCTGCTCTTTACGCGGGCGTGACGTCGGGAGCGTAACTGCCGACGAGATTCTCGCGCCTGCTGCTGCGTGCTGCCGCCACTATATAAACCCCCATCACAGAGGGGTCAAGTAAGCCATTTTTTATTCCACTTAGCCGTTACTCTGCTCGGATCTCTTGCTAACTTGATCGTCGGAGGGTCCTCGGTGGTACCAAACCACCCCGGGACTTCTTTGCAGGTACTCGGCGCTAAACTCCCCAAGTCACCAATCTCCTCCAAATCCATTGAGACCCACACGCAACAGGAGATCACCTCCAAGATCCACCGGGAGATCGATGGAAGACAACATCTGAAGGAGACCTGAAAAGGACCTCCATCAGCCATATAACTGTGAAAGCCAATCTTGCCAGTACCCTGAATCTTTCCATTTATTCTGTAGCCATATTATAATTCGCCTCTTATTACATATTGCCAGCTTCATCTCTACTCCTTCTCATTTTGCCTCTTAGATAATAAATTTATTGTTGATGTTACCTCGAAATCTTATGCAGGAAAGGTCATTGAAAGGGCCGAGGAGCTGAAAAAGCTAATCTCAAAGTTTGGAGCATGGAGTGAAACTTTCAGCCATTCTTAAAGATGTCGTGGGACAACATCATAAAGGATGTGACAGAGGTTCGGAGCCCGTCATTCCAGGAAACTTACGCGGAATATTCAAAACTTTATAATAATGCTTATTTTGAAAGCAATGGCCGCTTACAGGTACAGCTAACTTCTACAACTGAACAAATTATAGAGTTACTACGTATGGCTGAAGAGGTAAAAATTGAAAAGGTTCGAGAAAGAGAGCATCAAATAGAAGAGCTGGAAAAACACGTTGCCGATCTTACAGCCAGCATTTGGATTGCACGAGATCTTAGATATTGAGTCGATATTATATAGCTTTGTTTGTGTTCAGATGATTTGTTTTAATAAACATTATGACTAAATTTATGTTAGTTCGTATGAGTCGATGACCGTATATATTTGAATTTGTTTATCTATTATTGAACTGTGTTCTTTTCCTTTGGGTACATTTGAAATATTAGTCTAACACGATTATGAATATTTGTTATTTAGTTTAAGGTGTGCGTTATGGATCTTTATTATATTTTTCACTTAGTTGATTAATATGTGTTCATGTTCTAGGTGATATTTTTGTTATGTTTATGTAGCATCCATAGATGATATCCTTAATAGTTGTGGGTGTAGCTTTTCCTTTTAGTAGCCACCAAATGTCTTGTTCAGTTTCCATTGTTAATAACCTTTTAGCAATATTTAATCCCTGTTGCTAACAGCCTCTTGGCAACATACAATCTCCATTGCTAAAAACCCTTGAGCGATGCTAAATTTCCGTTGTTGAACTGTTGCTAACAGATCCTTGTAGCAACGTTTTATTGTCATTGCTAAAATAACTTTTAACAACAATTATTTGTCATTGCTATGATACCATTAGCAGTGAATAACATTCCGAATTTCCTATACCCCTATCCCCTTCCTCCCCAAAACCGTGAGTTGAATGAGATCCTAGCACATCACAATTTATTTGTATCAGAGCTATCAATCTCCAACAAGGAGAGACAGGCGCGCGCGCGCGCACACACGCTGCGTTCAATATAGATGAAATGGCACCCCGATCATGCATCTAGGTAATGAATCCAGTTTGGTACAATTGTTTTCTCGAAAACATGTTTTAAGGTATTACTGTTGCATTGACATCCATAGATCCTCGCCTCGTTCTATCAGCACGCATAATTCATAATCAGTTTGACAAAATTGTTTTCATCACTAAAACTTAGGGTGTGGCCTTACCTTGGCTGATTGAATCCTCCGAGAAATCTCCGTCAGCTTCTCCCTCTCTTTGGATGCCTGTCCCCCCAAAAATCAAACAAGGAAGAGATAATAGTGAGAGGTAATGATTGACGAATTTAGGAGAAGAGAAATGTAAGAGAGAGAGAGAGATTTTTGGTACTCGTTCAGAAATTCTGTCAAAAATTTGATCGGCGGCGATCTGGAGACTATGGAGAGAAGCAGCGACTTGACGGTAGCTCTGGACGGAACCCTGACGCCGTCGGCTGCTGCTGTCCTCAGACACCCGCAGCATTCTTTCTTCCTCTTTGGACTTAAACTGGACTTTAGATTCATAAATGTTGAGATTGTGCTCATACTACACTGCAACTTATCAAATTTACTTGGGGCCACTAGAGCTTTTGGGCTCTTATGCTCCCCTTGGGGGCTACATGGGTGCAATACGCCCCTCCCCAAAAAAACACGTCACCTAATTCAGCCAAGGCTCTTTAAAAAAAAAAATTAGGATCTGGCTTCCGGATGATAGATGGAATAAATTAGCCATCCATTTCTTATTAATGGGTATCTCGGGCTCGAATCCGAATCTCACCATAGACTATTCCATGTACCACCAAACAATTCACCTAAAGCTCTTTGGCTAATAATACTACTCTTGTTAGGGGTC
This sequence comes from Agapanthus africanus, assembly GCA_030015575.1. NCBI lineage: Eukaryota > Viridiplantae > Streptophyta > Magnoliopsida > Asparagales > Amaryllidaceae > Agapanthus > Agapanthus africanus. Next base: position 516,156,934 of record CM057344.1, read on the forward strand.
CAACCATTTCATTTTTATTTTTTATGATAGTTGTGAGTCTATAGTCTATACATAATCAGTGCTCTTTCGTTTTATTGATAACTCTTAGCAATTTGAATTGTTTTATCTTTTTTCTCCAAAAAAGATTTATGTTATTTTATCTGATGACGCGTGCTTTTTGCGTCTTCATATACGATTAATATTCACTAAAGGAAATGATTCTGCAAATATCTATTACTATCTGATTGGTACTTGTAACTGTAAATAACAACCTGATATAAATACATTAGCATCTGAATTTGTAAAAGATCTATTTCACTATAGATTGCATGGTTAAGTTTTATGGGCACTTGACCAGAGAGCCCGACTTACCGTAAACATAGTCACATAATTCGTGAATTATTTGGTGAATTCGTGAATAACTCATGAATTTTTGATCGGCCGATTAAATCTCCGCCGTTGCCAAACGCGTCGAATAATTTCCCAATTATTCGCGTATTATTCGAAAAAACGGCGAATAATTCACAAAATCAAAACCTAGCGTCTCATATATTAATTTCTTGCTCGAAATCCTTCCCGAACATTTTCCGAACGCTTGCCGAATCTTTCCCGAATACCTGCTGATGATGCTCGATATCGGTGATCTCCCAGATTGTGACACGTGGCAGATGACGTGTCCCGAAACCCGCAAGGAAGGACCAAGAACAGCATGTCGGAAGAACCCCCGGGTCTGCGACCCTTGGACGTGGCCGACCCTCTGTGACCGACCACACAACTCCTATGCCCGCCTTACAAACAACCGTTGGCTCACCTCCGAGCCCCCGCACAATTGGCCTTCTCGGCCCCCTCAGCTCGTCTCCGGGCTACCGCAGAACCTAGATACCTCGGCCTCCCGCTCGTCCCCGAGCTTCCTGCCGGGCTCATATTCCTCGGTCATATCGACCGACCGACGGCACCTATTGCAGGTGCAACCGCCTCACCTCCGCGAATCTCGCTATACGCGAGATATCCGCCGGCCACGTCTCGCGTTCCACGCCATCATGATCCACCATTAACAAGCCCGTGTCGCCATTAATGGGAGATCCCGCCTATCACGCAGGCGTGATGCCGGGAGCGTAAAGGCCGGCGTGATTCCCGCGCCTGCCTGCCTGTTGCCACCACTATATAAACCCCTCTCCAGACGGATCAAGTAAGTGAATTTCTCCCCATTAAGCCGTTACTCTGCCAAAATATTCGGTCTAACTTGATCGTCGGAAGATCCTCGGTGGCACAACCATCCCGGGACTTCCTTGCAGATAGCTCGGCCACCACAACCTCTGTTGGGTCTACCTAGCACCTCACAAGGGTTAGTAATGCATCAAACATGCTACAATTTAATTTTTTAGGGTGCTAAGCAAACTAACCTAGGATCAAAGTAGAAATTTAAAGTAACATATGAAGTAATATCACATACTACAAGTAATAAAACAGTAAGTAAAGAGAATACAACCTTTGTAGTTCTCTTTGCTTGACTACTTGGCTACTTGAGAGTTTGAACGGGCTTGCTAGTGATCTTCCGATCCACGATGATCCACCCGGGGTCCTCTTTGTCCAAGCTCCAAGCTCCACTTAATCAAAAGATGAAGATAAAGTTAACACTCTAAACTAATTGGCTAGACTGGTGTAGAATGATGATGTGTTTTATTTTTGTAGGGTTCCTGGGCACACTAATGAAGTCTCGCAAGGCATCAAACATGGCTAATTCAAATTTTACATGTGCCTACAAACCATAATACGGATCGTTAACTAGATGTATAGGCGATGCAAGCATGTAAACGAATTTAATGCTAAAGGAAAGGGGGTACAACCTTTGTAGATCCGGTCCACCACCTCCTAGGCTCCGCGATGACGTCCCTCCGCTGTCCAAATCGAATCTTGGACTCTTGCATCGGCTTCATCGAAGAAATGGGCAGGCTTGGTCGTCGGGTTCGATGCCGAAGATGATCTACGTCGAGGCATCACTAGATCAAGCTCCCACTTCACCAAGTCATGAAACTTGTGAAGAAAACACCCTATACTACTTGGCAAGAGGTAGAGGATGAATAAATAGGAAGTGGGTTCACTTTAGAATTGGATTTCTCACTCATTTGCTCAAGTTGCCATTGATGTAGAAAGCTTTTCTTTCTTGCTCATGAAGAAGAAGAAGGAAAAAGAATATGATAAGTATATTTAAAAAGAAAATAAAATGAATACTTATCATGTATTCAACCATGGTTTAGTGTAGAGATTTAACTAAGGTTAGATGAATGGTTAGGGTTAGAGAAGAGACAAGAATGGTGGACTTGTTCAAAGCTTCAAGAAACTTCAACAAGCAAACAAAAACAAGCCACCATTTTCTTTTCTTCTTTTCTAAAATAAATAAATAAATAAATAGATAAGAAAATGAAAACCCTAACCATTATACAACCATGGTTTAATCTTTACACAAACCCAAGTGAGCATGTATCATCAAACATGATACAATCTTGTGCACAAAAATATATCACATATACAATGTGCACTTCATGTGAGAAAATCCTTTTAAAGTGAACAAATACTAGTTAATGCAAAGTAATATATCAAATATATAATTATACATTAAATCATTAAATCAACACTTGATTCAATGATCCGGTCATGTCTCATATAACCGGCTAGTATCCAATGTATCGGCTTATCGAATCAATCCTTGATTCGATAATTAGGTTATATCGCATACAACCATTCGACACATTCATCGCGAGAATGAAATACGGTATCACATACACGCATTATTCTCGGTCCCGCATATATCTCATATGCGCTCCCATTTCGTTTCGCTTGAGCCAGGAAACCTCTGTGTAGGACTCTAATGACTCGTCAATACGCCGGCAGCAGATGATCATATCAAACACCCACAAGCCGCAAGCGGTCTGCTAAACATAACGGCCACCCGGGTATTGAGCGATCAGAAGATCGACGAGCAAGCCCGCTCACACTCCTGTGAATCCAACCAGTAACACTTGCCGTACAGTTCGGTCTGTTCGTCTGATATGTCGCATATCTCGCCTAGGGGTGGTAAACGTCAGACCCCAGTAGCTCGATAAGTCATGCCGATGTGAAGTCCATGACATGTGTGAAACTACTGATAACACTTACCAGTAGGTCACTGCAACCCTGGCCAGGGATTTCCTGTTATGGCCAGTCGAGCATAGCGCAACATCAACCCCCAATACCGGGAGAGACGAATCCCCTCCTATCGCTCATTGCCTCCATGTGAATCGGGACTGTACCCAAATACCACCTGTTTGCATGACTTAGTAGAGCCGTGGTAGGGTGGAAATCAAAGCACAGTGGGAGACACACAAGACTCTATGACGATCTCGGGTCAACAGACTAAGCTGTACCAGTGTCACCAAAGAACTGCCATCTGACGTGAGGTATAATACCATCTGGGAGTTCTCGGCGAGTCCGTTCAGTGTACCCAGTCTCCACTGAGTACCCGTATACCATCTCTAATGTCAAACACCAATGGATATGGGATCATCCATCGCCCATCGCATGGGTCGAGAAGATATACGCTAGTCTACTCTGGAATATCGATGCCCCGTCTCGATATTCCCACGACTAGGAACATTGAAGGATGTACTCATGGACTACCCAGGCCCCACTAGTATGATCTGCATCATAGTCCTGGAAGTCGGGTACACATCCTAAGGGCTTTATCAACATGTAATCAGAGAGGCAGAAAGTATACATGTTAAGATAAAGAGCAACCAGATAGCGTACTATCATGTCGAGCAAGAAAGTCCTACCTATATATGTCCCAGCATCCACTACAATATACATCCAATGTACAGTAATGGCCTCTAGGGCATACATATAACTAACAATCTCCCACTTGCACTAGGGCCATCTGTAGCAGTAGTTGTAGTATCTAATACTCAACCATCCTCTAAAAGTCTCTCTTTGGGAAAAGGCCTTCGTGAGTGGATCCGCCGTGTTGTCCTCTGAGTCTACTCTCCTAACCTCGATCACCCTGGAGATCATCTATCTCCATGATCAGGTGATGCTGCCTCAGAATATGTCTGGGTCACTGATGGGACCAGGGTTCCTAGGCCAAAGCCACAGTTTCATTGTCATACAATGGTAGGAACCTAGTTCATCTTATGAACCAATATACACCCAAACTGCCTCTTTGGTAGTATCTTTAATAGCGATGTTACCAGCCTTTATCGTCTAGTTTGCCACGGTATCTAGCTTGGAACTCTTCCAACATACCGTCCCTTTATCTAGGATAAAGACAATGCCTGCGACTGACATTCAGTCGTCCTTATCACTCTGGAACTTTTCCAGTGATTCTCCCCAGGATCGTGGTCGTACCACCTTTATCCTATTTGGAGAATGGTTGTGATAAGCGGAGATTGACCGTGCGTAGCATAAGAAACGCCTTCCCTATCAAGAGTATGTTATCCACGTACTCTACGAGGATCACTACCATACTCCCTACTACCTCTTTGTATATACAAGGTTCATCTACCATTCTGATGATGTCAAACTGTTTGACTAATTCATCAAAACAAACGTTCCAACTCCGCGACGCCTGCTTCATCACATAAAACATCTTGCACACGTTTCCGCTGCTCCCACTGTCTACGAAGCCCTCTGGCTGTGTACGTATAGACGTTCTCTTCTAAATCATTATTTAGAAAAGTAGTCATGGCACCCAACCACCAGATATCGTAGTCATGGTATGTAGCAATGGCAAGTAGGATCTAGATCGACCTAAGCATAGTCCCTAGAAAAGGTTTCATCATTATCCACACCTGGTTGGTGACTAAAACCTTTAACAAGTCTAGCTTTGAAAGTCTCAACTTTTCCATCTACACCAAGTAATCTTCTCAAGATATACTTGCTCCTGATGGGGATTTAACCCTTCAGATATAGCAACCAAAGTCCATACTTTGTTGGTGTATATGGATTCCATTTCAGATCGCTAAGCATCCAGCCATTCTTACAGAGTCCCTACTCTTGATGGCCTGCTCGAATCTAGTTGGGTCATCATCTCATGATGCATTCCTTGCTCCCACTGTCATCGAGAAACCGAGGTATCTCTCAGGCAGGCAAGGAACCCTACCAGATCGGCGGAGAGGCTGAGGTTCGTCGGGGACTATAGAATCCTTTGGTTCTGTCAAATCTTCAGCTGCAGTTTCGTATAGCTGGAACCTTTCCAGTTCTACAGAACTGACCTTGCCTCGAGCTTGTCCGGATTTTGCATTTAGACATAGGCCGGATAACCCCAAATCTTAACTTACTTAAGAGATAGGCTCTTCCCATACCATATCTTATATGGAGTGGTAGGCACTGATTTGATTCGAACCTAATTCAATAGGTATGCAGCTTCTCAAGCGCATAACTCCTTAAAAGGAAATAGGTAACTCAGTAATACTCATCATAGAGCACACGATATCTAATATTGTGCGATTGCTCCGCCCTGATACACCGTTGTGCTGTAGTGTATTCAGAGGAGTAATACGGAGAGAGAATCTCATTTTCTTTTAGAATAGTCCAGGAATGCCACGCACAAGTATTCTCCTCCCTGATCTCATCATAGGACATAATACTTATACCCGGTTATTGGTTCTCTACTTCTAACTTATATTCTGTGAATATCTCAAAAGGTTCGGACCTATGTTTCAACAGGAACATATGTCTGAATCTTGAAAGATCATCTGAGAACGTAATGAAGTACAAAGAACCGGTCCTGGCATGTGTAGACAAGAGACCTTACATACATTATCATGTATCAGTCCCAAGAGTTCACTAACTCTTTCTCTGTTTCCAATAAACAGAGCTATGGCCATCTAATCTTTGTGACATGGCTGGCAAGTTTCACAAGATGTAAATTCAAACTGATTTAAATATGCATCTAAAATGTAACTTCAGCTAGTCGGGTCGCATTGATATGACCTAGTCTATAATGCCTCAAGAAGGAATCGTTCATTTCTGAACTCTTCCTCTTGTGTGTGTTCTGTATACTAAGAACTGTAGTTTGATTTAGAACGTCAATGCTTTTAGATAACGTGCCTGAACCGATCAACTTTTGATATAGGAAATGTTCAGAGCATTATCCATCAATACAAAATTTTATCATTTCTTTACTAATAAAGAGACTGATATGATTTTGTATATCAGGTTCGGTATCTAATAGTATTTGTTCAGAATCAATGTACCGGTAATACAGTGTGACAGTGACCAACAGACTTGGCTGCAACACTTGCCCCATTTTCTGTCTCATGAAACTTATCACCCGTTCTCAGTTTTTCTACCTTTTTGTAGCCCTATGTAACAGATTACATATCTGGGATCCTGATCCGGTATCAAATACCCAGGATTCAGAGGATACTGAGATACAGTTCTTTGTAATGAACACACCCGAAGGAGATGCATCATATGCACTTTCTTCGTTTGGGCGGCATAGGAATTCTGGTATTCCCTATTTCCTGCTCTGTCTTATAACAATTATAAGTTGGAGCGGGACCAACTTTCCCCAGCTCAGTATAACAAGCGGGTTCGGTCAATACATCCGTATTATTATCTTGATTAAGGCGTGATATGGTCGCTACATGGAGAGAGAGAGAAGAAAACACTCTGCGTGCGCTCTTGCAAGATCAGATTGGTTATATATTTTATCTAATCAGGATGGCTCCCACTGTTTTTATCAAATCTTCTTTCAAACCTTAAAAGGAAAGACTAGCCGGGATTAATTACACTCTACAACTTCGCCAATCTTTCAGCCAGGCCAGTGTCGGTACTTTGAGGGAGGTTCCCCATGCTTTCGCACGGACCTAATTACAGTAAACCTCGTTTTCCCAGAGGCGTAACCCCGTTGACACCTTTCTAGACACCTACTTGATCGGCTAATTGCAAAGTGCAAAACTCTCCCAGAAGTAACAATTACTCGCAGTGGGTATCGGGATCCAACTATCACATAGAAGGTATGCAATCTCATTGCAAGTTTCAACACTTGAAACTCCCGATAATGGTTTTTACCCCAAGCACTCATGACCTTAACTAAGGTCAACAAATCATAAGTACTAGTCAAGTTCTACCCGTCATTTCGTAATTAATTAGGCCCACCCACATGACCCTTAACTAAGGTCAACAAAGTCACACGACTGTCCTAACTAATCGCATCATATGTGGTGTAGGAAGACATCACTTAGCTACCGTACACTGTGCCTTGACTATGGTCAACAAACACAGCACGAATACTAAGTACTCTACTTCCTAAAATGACGGAGGGTTGCGAATGGTTTTTATGAAAACCTTTAACGCTTTGAACTTGATCTCATTGCGGAATCAAATGGTTTTTAAATGGAATGTTTTCGAGGCTTTTCTAGTTTTGCTAAAGGGGTCACTCCCGGTGAAGGGATCGTCGGCCCTTTCCTCGTCGAATGAGGTGCGGGATATATCATATATATCACTGTGCAAAGCGGAAACTATAGAAGCGATCAAAGACAAACCGAGGGTTGTAGCATCTGCCAATTATTGCTAAAGGAGTCACTCCCGGTGAAGGGATCTCGGTCCTTTCCTCATCGAATAAGGTGCAGGATGTTCTATAATGAACACCGCGATGCAAAGCAAGAATTGTAGCTACCTGTTTTTATTTTGAAATTCGATCCCACAACATCAATTAGGTTTATTTTCTTTCATTAATCTCATTAATGAATATCCCATCATTTAAGTCCACCTAAACATCACAGATAAATATAACGTACGCTTATGCCATCCGCATTCGCCTCGATGTCCCGTCTGCACCGTTAGGTTAGGTAACTAACGGCAGAGCGGGGCAGGGCTAGCGCGGGTGTAAAACATAAGCAACGTTTATATAATATATCATATATACTATATCTATCATAGAACATCACATGATCTCATCACAGATAACGCAGCAGAAAATATCATATGAAATATTGGATATACTAGGACGTCCGTGTTTTCAATACGAGCCAGTATAAAACACGGATTCCACGGTCGTGATGAATAGCCAATCCCACATCCCTAGACCCCTACGAGAGCGGCAAGCAACCCTACCAATTCTAGGGTTAGGAGACCCGGACTCGACTCCTCGAGATGGTCTCCCACTGGACCCTAGAACCCGGTTACTTGTGCTCCACTCCTTGGGTCTATCCTAGTGCAGAAAAGTAAATAATATACATCAACGGTGACATCTTCCGCAACCTGGAAGTGCCCCAATAAAAGAATATTACATACAAGTATTTTACATGAATGAAAAAGAAAAACACTCATCTCACATAAAACCCCCCCGGCTATTCAAACACGACGATCCAATATAACATATCCAGCAACACATAACATCACATGTCATCAACGTAAGTAAATATGCGCATCCCAATTGTCGTTGACATATAGAAACGAAACCGGCGATATCACATATTACACTTACGGTCACAGAAAAGAAAGTGTAAAACTACAACAGTTGGAATCCGCAATCTCTTTAGACATCGCATGCCTAATCAAATGAATTCCTTAGACATCGCATGCCTAACAATTATAAACCCCGCATTTTAGTCTCATTATCGAAAACTCTTTTCAATATCAAGTCGGGCAATTCAACAGGATTCCCGACATTCTGATCGAATGCTCGTCGCAAACTTTAGTAGGCGGCCGCACCCCCAATGCCGTCGACGAAGTGCACCGAGGCGGAATACCGCTGCCGCGAGCACCCGAACGGATGCTTTCGGCGACGGGGTTCTCCTACAGTCACTTGGTCGGGGCTATGGGGCGAGGCTGTCTATTAAGTTTACCCGGCGAGTATCCGCGTACGCTACGTGATTGCAACGGACTTTTGATCACATCAAAATTCCGTGGCAACCGATCAAGTGAGACTAAATCGCTAGATTTATAACTTTCATTCAGTTATCTCATAACCATTTGTGAATTCCAAGTATTGTATCACATTCCGGATAAATAGAAAATGTTAAACTTTTCGATCGAACAATCGAACACCCAAGGTTTCCCGATACATCTCAACACATGAAATAAGTCTAAAAATATTCAGTTCGTGTCTCAGTACCAACGGTCCAGCCGTAGAAGGGTCAAGCCAACGCCTCACATGTGGCACGCCGTACTGTCCCAAACCCTAAGGTTCAAAGGGCAGTTCAAGGCGGTCACATAATCGAGTTAAGGTTTGTTGTCTTCTAGAGGGACCATCGTGTTACTTGCACTACTCAGAACGTCCTTAAACCTCGGAAAAATCCAACACTTGGAAATTTTCCGGCAGGGGAAAAAGTGGGTATTTGTATCCGGTCGAACTTTTTAACATATTCTAAAATTACCCGGAAAAACACACACTGACAAAATTAGACAATCCGGTCGAAACACCGAGACCCCAATACAACCCAGAAAATTCAACTCTTGAAAAATTATTAAAAATTCCCAGGAAAACCAGCACTGCAAACTAAGAATTACTGTGCAAAATTTAACGCAAGAAGAGACCACATGGCCGCGGAACCGCCGCATTAGCCATGCTAATGCCGCGGTTCCGCCGCACTTTGGTGGATTCAGGGGTACGGACTTCTCAGTAATTCTTATAATCTCCTGCTGGTTTTTCTGCATATTTTTTAATCTGGAAAAAACCCAGTTTTTCAAAATTGTCCAGAGAGCAAATTTGGGTTTGGGTTTTGATTCGATCGGACTTCTAATTCCGTCTACGCATCGCCTAAGGCTCTGATACCACTGTAGGGTTCCTGGGCACACTAATGAAGTCTCGCAAGGCATCAAACATGGCTAATTCAAATTTTACATGTGCCTACAAACCCTAATACGGATCGTTAACTAGATGTATAGGCGATGCAAGCATGTAAACGAATTTAATGCTAAGGGAAAGGGGGTACAACCTTTGTAGATCCGGTCCACCACCTTCTAGGCTCCGTGATGACGTCCCTCCGCTGTCCAAATCGAATCTTGGACTCTTGCATCGGCTTCATCGAAGAAATGGGCAGGCTTGGTCGTCGGCTTCGATGCCGAAGATGATCTACGTCGAGGCATCACTAGATCAAGCTCCCACTTCACCAAGTCATGAAACTTGTGAAGAAAACACCCTATACTACTTGGCAAGAGGTAGAGGATGAATAAATAGGAAGTGGGTTCACTTTAGAATTGGATTTCTCACTCATTTGCTCAAGTTGCCATTGATGTAGAAAGCTTTTCTTTCTTGCTCATGAAGAAGAAGAAGGAAAAAGAATATGATAAGTATATTTAAAAAGAAAATAAAATGAATACTTATCATGTATTCAACCATGGTTTAGTGTAGAGATTTAACTAAGGTTAGATGAATGGTTAGGGTTAGAGAAGAGACAAGAATGGTGGACTTGTTCAAAGCTTCAAGAAACTTCAACAAGCAAACAAAAACAAACCACCATTTTCTTTTCTTCTTTTCTAAAATAAATAAATAAATAAATAGATAAGAAAATGAAAACCCTAACCATTATACAACCATGGTTTAATCTTTACACAAACCCAAGTGAGCATGTATCATCAAACATGATACAATCTTGTGCACAAAAATATATCACATATACAATGTGCACTTCATGTGAGAAAATCCTTTTAAAGTGAACAAATACTAGTTAATGCAAAGTAATATATCAAATATATAATTATACATTAAATCATTAAATCAACACTTGATTCAATGATCCGGTCATGTCGCATATAACCGGCTAGTATCCAATGTATCGGCTTATCGAATCAATCCTTGATTCGATAACTAGGTTATATCGCATACAACCATTCGACACATTCATCGCGAGAATGAAATACGGTATCACATACACGCATTATTCTCGGTCCCGCACATATCTCATATGCGCTCCCATTTCGTTTCGCTTGAGCCAGGAAACCTCTGTGTAGGACTCTAAAGACTCGTCAATACGCCGGCAGCAGATGATGATCATATCAAACACCCACAAGTCGTAAGCGGTCTGCTAAACGTAACGGCCACCCGGGTATTGAGCGATCAGAAGATCTACGAGCAAGCCCGCTCACACTCCTGTGAATCCAACCAGTAACACTTGCCGTACAGTCCGGTCTGTTCGTCTGATATGTCGCATATCTCGCCTAGGGGTGGTAAACGTTAGACCCCAGTAGCTCGATAAGTCATGCCGACGTGAAGTCCATGAAATGTGTGAAACTACTGATAACACTTACCAGTAGGTCACTGCAACCCTGGCCAGGGATTTCCTGTTATGGCCAGTCGAGCATAGCGCAACATCAACCCCCAATACCGGGAGAGACGAATCCCCTCCTATCGCTCATTGCCTCCATGTGAATTGGGACTGTACCCAAAAACCACCTGTTTGCACGACTCAGTAGAGCCGTGGTAGGGTGGAAATCAAAGCACAGTGGGAGACACACAAGACTCTATGACGATCTCGGGTCAACAGACTAAGCTGTACCAGTGTCACCAGAGAACTGCCATCTGACGTGAGGTATAATACTATCTGGGAGTTCTCGGCGAGTCCGTTCAGTGTACCCAGTCTCCACTGAGCACCCGTATACCATCTCTGATGTCAAACACCAATGGATATGGGATCATCCATCGCCCATCGCATGGGTCGAGAAGATATACGCTAGTCTACTCTGGAATATCGATGCCCCGTCTCGATATTCCCACGACTAGGAACATTGAAGGATGTACTCATGGACTACCCAGGCCCCACTAGTATGATCTGCATCATAGTCCTGGAAGTCGGGTACACATCCTAAGGGCTTTATCGACATGTAATCAGAGAAGCAGAGAGTATACATGTTAAGATAAAGAGCAACCAGATAGCGTACTATCATGTCGAGCAAGAAAGTCCTACCTATATATGTCCCAGCATCCACTACAATATACATCCAATGTACAGTAATGGCCTCTAGGGCATACATATAACTAACAATTTTCTCACTTCAAAACCCTATCTTTATCACTATCTCACTCACTAACAAAGTCAAGAGAGCAAGAGAGAGGAAGAAGAAGATGATGGCAACTCAAGAGCTCAAGTTATGATAATTCTTATAATAAAAATGAGAATAGAAATTATATATAATTTCCACTCTCATCCTAAACCATGGGTTAATAAATATCTAGATATTTACTTTGGAGAAAAGAGAGCCATAGAAAATAAACTCATGGTTAATGCAAGGTTTAGTGTAGAGAATGAAGGATAAATATCAACCACGAATTAATTCTATTTACATTAACTCAAAAAATAAATATTTAGATAAATACTTCCATGTGAGTCTTGCATTGCCACCATTAGTGTATCAACAACCATGATACACACAAGTGTATGCATGTATGTGTGCATGCACATCAACATATGCATCAACATAAACATATGCATACATGCATGCATACAATAAAGAAAAGGGTTTAAACAAAGTGAGCAATAAAGTCAATGTTAAATCAACACTAGATTTAACAAACCGGCCATATCTCATACGACCCGACCAATAGTAAATCTCCCGATTAATATACGGTATCACATATGCATATTTAATCGGGTCCCCGCGCATATCACATATGCACACCATATCGTTTCGCCTGGGCTAGGAAACTCTTCTGTGGGACTCTAAGACTCGTCAATACGCCGGCAGTGGGTGATGATCATATCAAGCACTACCAAGCCGCAAGAGGTCAGCTAAATGTAACGGCCATCCGGGTATTGAGCGATCAGAAGAAAACAAGCGAACCTGTCAAAACTCCCGTCGAGCCAACTGGCAACACTACCGTACAGTCCGGTCTCTTTATTAGATATGCTGCATATCAAGTCTAGGGATGGCATCGTCGACCCCAATAACTCAATAAGTCATGCCGATGTATGGCATATAATTAGTTTGAGAAACTACTGATAACACTTATCAGTAAATCTCATCAGCCCTGGCCAAGGACTTGCTGATATAGCCAATCGAGCACAGCGCAACATCAACCCCCAATATCGGGAGAGACGAAACTCCTCCTATCGCTCATTGCCTCCATGTGTCTCGGGACTGTACCCAAAAGCCACATGTTTTCACGACTCAGCAGAGCTGTGGTAGGGTGGAAATCAAAGTACGGTGGGAGAACACATGAGACTCTATGACGATCTCGGGTCTACAGACTAACCTGTACCAGTGTCACCTGAGAACTGTTATCCGACGATAGATATAATACCATATAGGAGTTCTCGGTGAGTCCGTCCAGTATACCCAGTCTCCACTGAGCACCCGCATACGATCTTAATGTCAAACATCAATGGATGTGGGAACATCCATCGCCCATCATATGCGTCTAGTATCATATACGCTAGTCTATGCTGGAATATCGATGCCTCGTCTCGATACACCCATGACTAGGGACATTTCAGGATATGCTTATAAACTACACATGTCCTACTAGTATGATCTGCATCATAATCACAATAGTCAAGCAAATATCCTCAGGGTTTTATCAACATGTACAAATGAATAAAAGCATGATCAAGTGAACATGTCAGATAAAGAGTAACCAGATATCATACTCTCATGTCGAGCAAGAAAGTCTCCTGAATACACACACACACACACGCACACACGTAAAAATACATCACTATCATATAATGGCATCTAGGGTATACATATATCCAACAATCTCCCACTTGCACTAAGGCCAGTTATTGACGTATCTCATACCCAACATCTCAAAAAGTCGCTCATGCTGCGGCTGAGGGATGGCCTTGGTGAGTGGATCCACAGTGTTATTCTTTGTATCTACTCTCTGAATCTCGATCTCGCGGCGATCAACTATCCCCCGGATAAAATGATATCGTCTCAGGATGTGTCTGGACCGTTGATGGGACCTGGGCTCTTTGGCTAATGCCATAACCCCATTATTATCACAATACAATGGTATTGGATCAATAATGGTTGGAACTATTCCTAGCTCCGAAACGAACTTCCTCATCCAGACTGCTTCCTTTGCGGCATCATTTGCAGCAATGTACTCAACTTCCATCATAGAGTCTGCAACGGTATCCTGTTTGGAACTCTTCCAACTCACCGCCCCTCCATTGAAGGTAAATACAAATCCAGAGATAGATTTGTTGTCGTCCTTATCACTCTGGAAGCTCGAATCGGTAAAGGTCTCCATTTGGAGATCTCCGTTACCATACACCAAGAACAATTCTTTAGTCCTTCGCAAGTATTTAAGAATGTTCTTCACAGCTATCCAGTGATTCTCCCATAGATTGGACTGATACCTGCTTACTACACCTAGTGTATAAGCTACATCAGGGCGTGTACATAACATCGCATACATTATAGATTCTACGGCTGAAGCATAGGGTATAATGCTCATGCAAGCTCTCTCTTCATCAGTCTTTGGGCAAAAGTCCTTGGAGAGAGTGTTGGATATAGTGCCCTCAAAGTCAATTATTGGATCGCAGGCACATGATTTCAATGATTGAGGGAGGACCTATACCGGTAGGACAGTCTTACTCAAGATGATAGTATGCTATCTGGTTTATCTTTATTATCGTGTACATGCTTTAGGTGATATTGCAGATCACTATTACACGTTGATAGAGCCCTTAGGATTCTTGCTTGACTACCAGCAGTATGATGGCGATCATATACGTGAGAGTTGGGTAGTCTATAAGCACATCCTTAAAAATGGTCCCTAGTCGTGGGAGTTTCGAGACAGGGCATCGATACTCCGGAGTAGACTAGTGTATACAGTCGAGACCCCGACGAGGGGCGGTAGCCGGTGTCATAAGCCATTGGTGTCAGTTGGTTCACCTAAGATGTATACAGGTGCTCATTAGGTTATGAGTACACCGGACAGGACTCGCCGGGAACCTGCTAGTTGGTATTGTACCTAGCGTCAGATAGCAGTTCCCTGGTGACATGTGTACAGGTTAGTTCATCGACCTGAGATCGTCATTTGTCTCGTGTGAGTTCCTACTGTGCTTTGATTACTACCCTACCACGGCTCAAGGGAGTCGTGCAAACGGGTTTTAGTTGGGTACAGTCCCGAGCCACATAGAGGCAGTGAGCAGATCGGCAGGGGATTCGTCTCTCCCGGTATTGGGGGTGAGATCGCGCTGTGTCTAGGAGAGCCATTACACGAAGTCCTTGTCCAAGGCAAGTGAAATTTACTGGTAGGTATTCCAGTAGTATCTCAGGGTGTTCTGGGCTACACTCCGACACGACTTGTACCGCTTTTAGAGGTTTGATGTTTACCAGCCCCCTAGGCCCGACATGCGATACTCATAGACGAACGAACCGGACTGTACGGATATTGTCACTGATAGGCTCAGTAGGGTTTCTGGATGAGTTCGCTCATCATTTTCCCTTTTGATCAATGATTGTAAGAGATTTTTAGATCAAAGAATTATTTAACCGCAATCAAGAACGGCGTCGCTTGGTAGCTAACCGGTGAGTACGGGTCGGTCCACAGGGATTTTGTGAATTTCCTAATTGCTCTTACGAGTTAATTCCGATGGGTGTCGGATTGATTAAATCTAAAAACTAAATCTATCTAGATCTAAATCTTGCTAGGGTTAGGTTTAGGGTAGGTTTGGAAATGTAAATAAATCTCACCGCTTTCTATACCCAAATTAAGATCTATGAGGTGCTATGGTAATTATTAATAAAGGGGATTAGAACCATTTGGGAAGAAACGGTGCTTCTTCCTATAGGTTCTTGTCCTTCCTTTATCAATCCTTACCCTAACCTCCATGGAAAACACGTTCAACCGGGCCTTTATACTACGGTATCACCGCTACCTCGTGGGATAGGGTGCCGTAGGGAGTGGTGTGTGCATGCATGCATGGAGTCCTATTAATTATATGTGATAGGCAAGAAAGAGATGAGAGATCTTCATCTCTTAAAAACCTTCCCCAAAGCTAACCCTAATAAGCGAGGAGACTACTCGCTCATTAGGGAATTGAAGAACAGATCTAAACTATCTATCTAGGGCAAGGAATTAAAGATCTATGCTAAGAAAATTAAATAAAACTACTTACTTTATAGATGTCTCTCTCCAAATATTTACACAAGACTTGTCAGATCTGAATAGATGAAATGAAAAGAGGTATCGATGCTCTCCAAAAGAATTTTGAATTTTATTAATGAAAGGAGGCATAACCTAATACAAGGATTTGCGTCTCTATTTATAGGACATAGAAAACCCTAGGTTTACAATTGCCGCATGTCTGATATTACAAAAATACCCCTATAGAAGACTAGTCAACGAGCTGACGCACCGCCATAGAAATGTTGCGCCGACACGTGTAATAGACGGCCGCGGAACCGCGGCCATAGGCCAGGTTTGGCCGCGGTTCCGCGGCCAAATTAGGGGCTTGTGGGCTGTGTCTTCAGGGCTTGGTTCTGGTTGCAGTTTACTCCTTATTTCTTCATTTTGTTTCTCATGTTGACTTCTAGTTCTCTTCCAGATCTCCACAGTGAATAATTGTAGTGGACTTTTACTGTTGTTTCGTGACGAAGTCTTGAACGTTGCGCTGCCTTGTACTTTGTGAACTGATCTTCATGTAGGCTTGATCAAGGTTCTCCCATTTGTCGGTCTTAGTCTCACTTTTGTATCATCTTTTTATCAATTTCACTGTTTTGTTCTGAGAACCTGTAACCTGCAACTATGTAGCAGACATGGGTCAAAAACACCTGTTTATTTGTAAAATGACTAGGACTGGGGAATATAATAATGCAATATTATGATATGAACAAATACCCTCAAACTTATCTTTTGTTCGTTCTCGAGCAAACCTAGTTTTATTCTCGACAAAATACCTAGCCTCACTTTCGCAGGGAAACGCGATTGCGCTGAGCTCGTGCAACAAGCCGTTAAACCTCTAGGTGTCCCTAGTAGGAGGAGTGTTGTCTCCTGAGGGTTTTCAGCGGATACTACCCACAAAATCCTATCAATTTGGCCCATTAACTTTTATTCTCCAATTTGGTTTTCCAACAAGAACTCTATTATCTTCGACTTAAAAATCATCCACCCGTGTTCTTCACGCTTCCTTATTATTTAACTTAAGATTATATATGTTCTGTAGACTTACTTAGCTTTCGGCATCTTTTAAGTTTTCCTTCAAGGGTTCCATCTCAACTTAGGAATTTTTATCATCTTTACTAAAGATACAAGTCCTATTTTTCATTCCTATCTCTTATCTAAATCCCAATCACATGCCCCTACGTGTGTGTATATATCACCCCTACACTTGGAAATTCAAATCAAGCAATCATACTCTTGTCCGTTGTCCAAAGCACTTCTTAATTGGTGAATTTATAGATGAATTTCGCTCATACATCCTTCATGCGACCGTTAATACTTCTTGAGGTACCAACAACCGATTACAAGATGCGTTTACACATTAAAGCGTAATTCCTAGTCTTGCAACACCTAAGGCTTTAGCAGTGACTCCCAAACCAGTTGGTCTAAGGCACTAGGTGATGAAGCACCCTTGCTAAATATTTTTCTATTTTTGCAGCTTTAAGTAATCACAAAAACTAGTGTTCATTTTTTTATTATCTCTTTATTCACACTTGTATTTTTTTATTTTCTTCATACTAAGGACTTTAGACAAGAGCATTTCAAGGTCTCTTCTACTATTCCAAGTTTCAAGGTGCGTGTTTGTGCAATTTGTAGGGTATACATTTTCAGAATTTAGACTTAAGCTAGGATTTATTTTTCAAACTTATATTTTAATAAAAACATCAATACACTTCCCTTGTTTTAACTTAGCCCAAGAAGTGAACTCAAAATTTGCCTATTTCTAAATAAACTACAAAGACATATATTTTCTACCGTTAAATTTTAAAAAAAGTTATTTTTAGGGTTTTTAATTTACTAAGTCTAGGATCTAGTTGTTCCTAGCTAGTTAACCTGTTTGTCAAACTTAAGTCAAGTATGGCCAAAATTGAATACATTAATTTTTATAATTTTTGAAAATTTTCAATTTTTTATGGGTTTTAAAATAAGTATGCAAATGCAAAAAAATGTACATATGAATGCGAAGGAAGAAGGCTTACCGAGCATACCCCCAAACTTAAACTTGACAGTGTCCTCACTGTCATGCTACACCAAGAGGGTTGAGAATGTCGGCACTCCCCTGTTTATTTATTTATAATTTTTTTTATTTTGTTATTGTAAAAAGAAAAACAAAATATATATACAACAAGTTTCCCCCCAAACTTAAGTAAAACAGCGTTAAAGGTCAGAGTTAGCGAGGAGAAAAATCAAATTATACAAGGCCTTACACAGACCAAAAGTTAGCACCAACCATTCAAAAATCTTATCGTGGTAATGGTGGGGTTGGTGAAAGAATGGAGTGTAAAGAAAAAAAATGTGAAGCACACGAGACCGTGTGGAGATAGAAACGGTATACGGTCTCGATGGAGGAGAATGGTGGAGGGAAAAAACAAATGGTGGTGGTTATACTTCTTCGAGTGGAGGTTGATTAATCACAAAATCCGTATCGTTTAAGAATGCGAGTTCGTCGGTGAAAATATCTTCGAAACTTTCATCGAAGGTCCGATTGAACGTTTCAATCTCAAAAAGTGTCACGCCAGAATTCAACACACTTGATTGTTCAAAAATTACGAAGGTAGGAGACTCGTAAAGCTCATCTACCGTATTCTCAAAAGATTCTAAATCAAGTTGTGTTTCTAAAATTATCGAATTCAAAATATCGGATTGTGATTCATCAACACTCGGTATCATTAAAGGAAGATTAGAAGAACCAAAGAAAGTGGGAATACGAACTTGAGGGTGGGGATATAGTGTATAAATTAGCACAATTTGTAATGACCGATCTGTAAAAAGCGATTGTGCTAATCTATCAACCCACGGAAAAATGAGATTAAATCCCTCAAGATTCGTGAGCAAACATGGGTACGGCGAACTTGGTATTAGAGATGAAAGCGTAACGGTCTCTTGCAAGGTCGGAACGAGGACGGAGGGAAGTGAGTAAGGAAGGGTATCAGTTAAAGATTCAGGAGGGTGTACATAATCAGTGGGAGGGCCATGATGAATTGGGAAATCTGACTCATCAAACAAAACTGGTTCATCCTCAATAATTTCCTCAATATTCTCCTCAAAATTTAGCTTATCCATGCCATCATCATCAAAATCAAGACGCATATGAAGTTCGGGAGAAACATTTAATGACTCGGGATGATGAATTGGACATAAAAGTTCAATCAAATCTACGGGTTCATCATCCAAAATATTCCCAGCGTCTATATCCTCAATCAAGTGAAAATCAATTTTTTCTGACACCTCATCAAAAGCATGGATATTTATCAATTTAGGTTCTAGAGTGGAGGTGTAAAGTTCAAAAGGATTAGGTGTGGTTTCACTCGAAAGGGATTCTTCACAATCTGGCAAATCAAGCACTACAAAGTCACACAACTCGTTAAATATTTTATTTTCAACTTGTGAATCATTTGGGACAATCGATAGAAAACCGGAGTTGTGGGCTTCAATTGGGTATGGGTAGGTTTGATTTGGAAAGGAGTAGAACTCACTCTCTCCTCTCAAATTCTCACGCTGTCCAACCGCCTCCTCATACATTGGAATTGTTGGAGCTAGTTAGAAACTAGCTACCGGTTCACTAGGTTGCATAAGGGCGGCCATGGACGCATCCACATTCCTCATCATTTTGTTTGTTGCTAAAATATAAGCTTCCAACGACTGTTCCAAACTAGACATGGGTTGTGAAGGGTTTTCGGTAAAAAATTCGAAATTGTTTGGATACGTGAAACTCCCAAATGGCTGTGTAGAAGCAATGTCTAGTGAAGGTGGGAAAGTCGGGTAGGACTGGTAGAAATTGGATGGTTGGACAGGAGTAGGATCAACATTTGGATAAAAAGGTGAATGGACTTGTTGATCCCTACAACTAGATGTGTTAAGAGGAGTGAAAGATCGGCTACGAGATTATTCAATATGCTCAGCAATAGACATGGGTTTTGGAGTTACAACAGGGCTAAAAAAAGTGGTATCAACATACGAAGGTGGTGAAGGTTGAAATGGTTGATACAAAGTGGATTGTAAAGTCGAACTGTTTCTCCTAGACGCTTCTATTCGATCTTTCAAAGAAATTTTGGGCATGGAGGGATCGTCCTTAAATTGACCGAAACAATTGACGTACGAGGCAAAGTCAGGTTCAGGATACCAAAGTTTGGCGAGAGATTTATGAGGTGGGGTACCCATGATGTAAGAAGGAGAAGAGAAAGAAGGTGGGTGGTGCAAGGAGTTCTTAGCGACAAAATTTGCAAGTCTTTTTAAATTTTTTTTATTTGGTACTTTTTGCAAAAAAGATTTTCGATAAAGGGCTTAAACACACTTTCAATCAACCACAAATGCACAATCAGGCCTAGATCTAGGGTCACCTAGGTCAGCTAGACAGCTCCTAACTGTTCCAAAGGGTTAGAAATAGGACCTCAAACCGTCTCTTCACCGCCAATTGCGGCCAGGTAAGTGCCAGGTGAGTGGGAGGCTCTCCACTACAAGTAGTGGCCCTAATTAAGTAACCACTCGCCTTAGACACACTTGCCTAGACACCGCAAAGTCAGGTTAGGATCAACGGCCGATGCCTACGACTAGTCCTCTGTCCTATTGAGCGCGACGTCCTTAGGGCCGAGTCTAGTATTATTTTTAATTAAATATGGTCAATGCAAAATGCCTTATGTGATTTCTGGGGTCCTGGGAAGGGTGATGAAATCCCCATCCAATCTGGATTGGTTTCAAGCCCCTTAAAGTCCGATTAAATATATGCAAAACAGTAACAACCACTTGCAATAAAAAAAAATTATTTTAAGCGCGGCGCAAAGAATCCTGCAAAAATCAATTATTGGAAGGGGAGAGATTTTTTAGCGCAAAGAATCCTGCAGGAAATTTTTACAGAAGATATATTGGGATTTGCAGAGGAGGAGAGAGAAAGCTCATAGAAGGAAACTGGACAGCTGACGTCACGAGGCGGCGGCGCTTCCGCGGCCAGAAGGCACCTCGGGCAGCGGTTCCGCGGTGGAAGAAGAGGATCAGCCGCCCAAATTTTTGCTGACGTCACCAGGCAGCCGCGTTTTCGCGGTCGGAGGGTAGGTACGGCGGCGGAAGGGTGGCGGCAGCGGCTGTTCAGCTCCCGAGATTTTTGCTGCTGTTCTGTTGTTGAAGTCCCCTTCTGTTTTGATCTCCCGTTTTCTGTTTCGCACTCCGGATTTTTCCAGATCCGTCGTTCGATTGTAGATCCTGCAAAATTCAAACAAAAATACCCTTCACAAAATACAAAGAGGATAAATTTTTATATTTTTTAATTTTTCAGTTTTTTATGATTTTTATGATTTATATTAACCCGAAATTGCAAAAAGGAAATAACATGCCATCCCCGGCAACGGCGCCATTTGATTGTAAGAGATTTTTAGATCAAAGAATTATTTAACCGCAATCAAGAACGGCGTCGCTTGGTAGCTAGCCGGTGAGTACGGGTCGGTCCACAGGGATTTTGTGAATTTCTTAATTGCTCTTACGAGTTAATTCCGATGGGTGTCGGATTGATTAAATCTAAAAACTAAATCTATCTAGATCTAAATCTTGCTAGGGTTAGGTTTAGGGTAGGTTTGGAAATGTAAATAAATATCACCGCTTTCTATATCCAAATTAAGATCTATGAGGTGTTATGGTAATTATTAATGAAGGGGATTAGAACCATTTGGGAAGAAACGGTGTTTCTTCCTCTAGGTTCTTGTCCTTCCTTTATCAATCCTTACCCTAACCTCCATGGAAAACACGCTCAACCGGGCCTTTATACTACAGTGCCACCGCTACCTCGTAGGATAGGGTGCCGTAGGGAGCGGTGTGTGCATGTATGCATGGAGTCCTATTAATTATATGTGATGGGCAAGAAAGGGATGAGAGATCTTCATCTCTCAAAAGCCTTCCCCAAAGCTAACCCTAACAAGCGAGGAGACTACTCGCTCATTAGGGAATTGAAGAATAGATCTAAACTATCTATGTAGGGCAAGAAATTAAAGATCTATACTAAGGCAATTAAATAAAACTACTTACTTTATAGATGGCTCTCTCCAAACATTTACACAAGACTTGTTAGATCTGAATAGATGAAATGAAAAGAGGCATCGATGCTCTCCAAAAGAATTCTGAATTTTATTAATGAAAGGAGGCATAACCTAATACAAGGATTTGGGTCTCTATTTATAGGACATAGAAAACCCTAGGTTTAAAATTGCCGCATGTCTGATATTACAAAAATACCCCTATAGAAGACTAGTCAACGAGCCGACACACCGCCATAGAAATGTTGCGCCGACACGTGTAATAGACGGCCGCGGAACCACGGCCATAGGCCAGGTTTGGCCGCGGTTCCGCGGCCAAATTAGGGGCTTGTGGGCTGTGTCTTCAGGACTTAGTTCTGGTTGCAGTTTACTCCTTATTTCTTCACTTTGTTTCTCATGTTGGCTTCTAGTTCTCTTCCAGATCTCCACAGTGAATAATTGTAGTGGACTTTTACCGTTGCTTCGTGACGAAGTCTTGAACGTTGCGTTGCCTTGTACTTTGTGAACTGATTTTCATGTAGGCTTGATCAAGGTTCTCCCATTTGTCGGTCTTAGTCTTACTTTTGTATCATCTTTTTATCAATTTCACTGTTTTGTTCTGAGAACCTGTAACCTGCAACTATGTAGCAGACATGGGTCAAAAGCACCTGTTTATTTGTTAAATGACTAGGACTGGGGAATATAATAATGCAATATTATGATATGAACAATCAATACAAGGGTAGCCGTCACGTACTGCTAGTACCACTGACGTGCTTGTGGTTAAACCCCCTGCCAGTGTATTGACGAGTCTTTAGAGTCCCCCACAAATTGTTTCCCAAGTTCGGGCGAAATGTTGTAGAGGCCGTACGGTATTATGGCAGGGTTCGATCATATACGTGTAGTCGTGCACGGATCATGATCGGACGGATCATACTAGTGGGCTTTGGTTTAAGCCGGATCTTAGTATTAGATTTGTTGGATTACTTTAGTCTCATTGCATTCGTATTCAGTTGGAATACGGATGCAGGTATGTATATACAGATGAGGGGTATCCTTATGATCTGTCACGAGTTTACTTTAGATGTTGCCATTCTCTTTTTGGATTAAACATTTGGATTAATGTTTATTAGTGGCAATTATAAGCTCAAGTCATCATAAGGAGCATTAATTGTGGCATGTGCATGGTGTTAGTGTATATGCCCTAGAGGCCATTACTGTATCATACTAGTTTGTATATTACTTGATGGAAACTTGGGATATTCACAGTTGTATATACAATCTTGCTCGAAATGGTAGTATGCTACTTGGTTTGTCTCTACTTCAATATGTGCATGTGTTTCTTTTAGCATATTGCTGATATACATATTAGTAGAGCCCTTAGGATCTTTGCTTGATTACCAGCGTTGTGATGGCGCTCGCACTCGTGGGAGCTCGGTAATCTATAAGCACATCCTTATACAGGTCCCTAGTCGTTGGACTATCGAGACAGGGCATCGATACTCCGGAGTAGACTAGCGTATGCGCTTCTCATCCCAGTGTGGGAGACGGTCTGTCCCACAGCCGCCAGTACGTCGTACTTGAGATAGTATACGGGTGCTCGTTAGGTTACGAGTACACTGGACATGACTCGTCGGGAACTGTTGGTTGGTATTATACCTATCGTCAGTTATCAGTTCCCAGGTGACATGAGTACAGCTTAGTCCGTTGACTTGACACTGTCACTTCGCCTCGAGTGTGTTCCCACTGCACTTTGATTACTACCCTACCACGGCTCAAAGGAGTCGTGCAAACAGGTAGTTTTTGGGTGCAGTCCCGAAGCACTTGAAGGCAGTGACGGTTAGACAGGATTCGTCTCTCCCGGTATTGGGGGTTGACATCGCGCTGTGTCCAGGAGAGCCATTACACAAGTAGTCCCTGGCCAGGGCAAGCGAGATATACTGGTAGGTTTCCAGTGTTATCTCAGGGTGTTCTGGGCTTCACTCCGACACGACTTGTACCGCTATTAGGGGACTGACGTTCACCGCCCCCTAGGCCCGCCATGCGATGTATCAGACGAACAGACCGGACTGTACGGAGATTGTCACATACAGGCTCAGTAGGAGTTCAGATGGGGTTCACCTCGTCAGTCTTCTTATCGACATCTACCTGAGGACCGTTACGTACAGCTAGTGCCGCTTGCGGTCTGTGGTTAAACCCACTGCCAGCGTAGTGTCGAGTCTTTAGAGTCCCACACAGAGAGCTATTCGCCTTTAGGCAAAATGAGTAGAGGTCGCATGGTTTTGCGACAGGGTTCGTTCGCATCCGCGCACTTGTGCACATTTGCTGTCCGGACAGTTTATACTAGCGGGCTTTGGTTTAAGCCGGATCCAAGTATATGATTTAGGATTGGTTTTTCTCATTGTATTCGTGTTCCTCGGATCACGAATGCGGGTGTGTATGCACAGTTGTTTGAGACAGAGGGAGAGGACCTTGATTAGGGTTAATGACTATTGTCATTTTATTAACCCTAATGCTTATGTGTGTATTATAGTTAATTGATAATTAGTTTAATAATTGTGCATGGTTATGGTTGTTGACCATTTGACCTCCTTGACTTGTTGACCAAGGTTGACATTTTGACCATCATCATTTCTTTTGGAAGATGCTTTTTGATCCTTGCAAATTGAAATGATAATGGTCATGTCATGATTAGCCATGACAATTATCTAGCTAATTATTCAATTAAAATAATATACACATATTAGTGAGAATGGTTCACATTATTCTCATTCTATCATTTCATTTCTCTCTCTTGTTCTTCCTCTCCCTCAAGCTCTCTCCCTCTCATGTGTTGAGAAATACTTGAGCTTGAGAAAAACCCTCTCTTGATCATCTTTACTCTCATCTAGGGTTCAAGGACTAGCACTTCTTGCACCCTAGTTACTTCTAGCTTGGAGTTGAAGCCAAAGGTTGAGGCTTTCGGGTGGATCTTTCTTTGACGGGAGAAGACGACAAGGTGACCTCCTTCCACTACTCCAAGGAGCAAGGAGAGAAGGACATAAAGACCAAAGGTATAACCTTTCTAGCACTTAGCTAGTTTCTAGTTAGCTTTAGTAAGTTTTTGTTTAGCAAAGATCCTTCATAGTCTAGTCCATGTTGCCTAAGCTCATAAAAATCCGATTTTTATTCCGTTTTCCGCCTTCCCGCAAGTACCGGGGTGGACAACGTGGACTTACAGTGGTATCAGAGCCTAACTAAACATAAACTAGCTAGGTAGTGAAGTGTAACGAAGTTCGAAACCGAAAAATCCAAAAACCGAGTTTTCAAAAACCCTAGTTTCTGTTAAAATTTTTTCTGGTCAAAACAAAATTTGTTATACTCCAAAAATCGTCTCAGGGTTTTTTAAAGAACACCACCAAAAATGATCCAGTGAATCGGCCAAAGAGCCGCGGTTCCACGGCAATAGCAAGCTATTGCCGCGCAACCGCGGCCGTCTTGGCTCATCACTGGGTCGAGTTTGGTGCAGTGTATCTCTGGCTTGGTTTTAGGATTTTTAAGATATGTTATATGTGCCCAGATTTTCCAGAATAGAAATTTATTTTTGGGGGCCTATAAATCCGTATTTTTCCGAACTTCACTACACTTTGACTATAACGGTTATATCTGTGATGTTTGTATGTATTGAACGTCGGCTAATCGCTATATGTCGATTAGTCGGGGTTATACATATCTGTGATCTGTGATTGATGATGGTTTGTGTATATGAATGGGTTGGATTGTCGCGGGTGAATAGCCGGGGTGGATGTGAGATGAGTGTTGCTTTTTCTTTCATTCATTGTAACATGTAAATTGATGTAATATTATTATTTGTATGGCCGCACAACTGGGTCGGGGTTGTAGCCGTCATTGTATAATTCTTTTTACTGTTTTTGCTCCTAGGATAGACCCATGGAGGGGGTGCACAAATTACCGGGTATCTCGAAGTGCCGAGTGGCCTACTCACGGTGGTGAGGGAGGTTGCTTCGCTTCGGGTACTTGGCGGGTAGTTTGCCGCACCTGTAGGGGTCTTGGGTGGGGTATTTGGCTATTCACCGCGACCGTGTAATCCGCTTTTCGTTGCAGGCTCGAACGGATTGCGGATTCCTAGTATATCCAATGTATTCATCTGTGATCTGTAATGTCTATCATTGCTATATATATTTATATATAATAACTATTTAGGCGTTGCTTATGTTTTACAGCCGCGCTAGCCCAGCCCCCGCTCTGTCGTTAGTTAAGTAACCTAACGGGTGATGACGGGTCCCCGTGGCGAATGCGAATGGCATAAGCGTACGTCATATTTTGGTTGTTTTCTGCAATGGTAGGATTAAATGATGGGACGCATTAAAAGAACTAATGCAAGAAAATAAACCAAGTAAAAGACGATTGGAACACTTTGAAAACCACTCGGTTCTTTTCAAAACTAAACTTTTAAACGCGGAGCTTGAACCACTCCTTTTAAAAGCTATCTCGTTCCATCGATTATATCAAGTTCACTACATTCACGGTTTCGCCAAAACCATCCGTAGCCCTCCGTCATTCCACATGAATGGTCAAAAAGTATTCAAGCTATGTATTTTGGCCAAAGTCAAGGCATAGTGATTGGTAGCTATTGGGTATTCATGTGCAGCATAGATAGATGCGTTGGTTTGGGACAGTCGTGCTGCCATTTTGGCCAAAGTCAAGGGTAGGTACGGGTGGGTCCAAATTAACCAGGAGAATGACGGGTAGAACTTGACATGTGACTTATGATATTTTGGCCAAAGTCAAGGTCATAAGAGCATGGGGCAAAAATCCACATCGGGAGTTTCATAAGTACTGAAACTTGCTAGCGTTGCATACCATTTAGAGTGTGATGATTCTGGTAGGATTCCTTCGGTTTTATCACGCGATGATATTTGGATCCCGATCCTACTGTGAGTATATGCTACTCCTCGGGAAAACTCTCACTTAACGATCAATGCTATAAACTTAGTAGGTGTCTAGAAAGGTGTTAGCGGGGCTACGCCCACAGGGAAAAGAGGTTACTTAATTAAGGAACTTCGCGAAAGCGTTGGAAAACCTCCCTCGAAGTACCGATACTGGCCTGGCTGAACGGTTAAGCAAGTATTGTACGGTGAGATTGATCCTGACTAATCCTTTCTTTACGGTTTGAGAAGGGATTCGAGAGACAGTGGGAGCCATCCAGTTTAGACAAATTAAAAACCACTCTAAACTTGCAAGAGCATCATGCTAAAGTGTTTCTTTTCTCTCTCCTAATTGCAGCGACCATTCAACATGACCGGACTTAAGTTATTACTAGATAAAAATATACTGACAAGGCCAAACTACAAAGATTGGCTCAGGAATGTCAAGATGGCAATCACTTATGACAAGTTGGGGTATGTCCTTACCACCAAAGCTCCCCCTGTCCCAGGTCCCAAAACCAGTGTCGTAGATAGGGAAATCTACAAGACCTGGGAAATAGATTGCGCGAAGGCCAGATGCCTCGTACTTGCCTCGATGGACAACGAACATCAGAGGAGGCACGAGAATATGGACCTAGAGTCCATATTTCTTCATACAAAAGAACTGTATGGAGAGCAGTCTCGTATCGCAAGATACGAAGTGTCGAAGAAGCTTTTTTCGGCAAGGTTGGCCGTTGGATCATCGGTAGCGGAACACGTGCTTAAGATGATTGGCTACATTGAGGAGCTCGCGGACCTTGGGACCACGTTGGAGAATGAACTCTATACTGATTTGATTCTCCAGTCCCTTCCTTCCACTTACGCCCAGTTCATTCTTAACTTCAACATGCAAGGAAAGGAGGTTGAACTTTCCGAACTTCTGAACATGTTGAGGACTGCTGAGGGCACCCTACAGAAGGGTAGGGAGACATCCACTTTGTTTGTAGGAGGATCTTCCTCTTCTAGGTCCAGGGCGAAAGCCAAGGGCAAGAAGAAGAAAGCCCCCGCCAAACCAAGAGGCGGTGTCAGTAAAGTGGATACGAAGGAAAAAGCAAAAGCAACAAAGATAGCGGGGAAGCTAGTGGGGAAGGAAGAATGCTTCTATTGTCATAAAAGTTGTCACTGGAAACAGGATTGCAAGGCTTGGAAAGCCAGAACACAGGATTTGAAGCGAGTTGCAGCTTCAGCTTCAGGTGTGTATATTATTGAAAACTGTCTATCAATAAACTCTACATCCTGGGTATTGGATACCGGATCAGGATCTCATATCTGTAATTCTTTGCAGGCGTTGAGAAAGCGTAGAGTTTTGAAGGCAGGTGACATGACCCTCAAAGTTGCGAACGGTGCTAGCATGGATGCTGAGGCCGTGGGGGACTATCACCTGGGATTGTCGGATGGACACTTTTTGGTTTTGCGTAGTTGTTATTATGTACCAAATGCAACCTGTAATATCATTTCTGTATCTTTATTATCTAAAGAAGGTTATGAATTTGCATTTGTAAGTAATGTAGTGAACATTCACCTTAATCAAGTTTTCATTGGGTCAGGTACATTGAACAACGGTATATACGTATTAAACCAGCCACAGATTTTCAATGTCCAGAATACACACAAAAGAAAGTCTCCAGAAATAAATAAAACTTTCTTATGGCATTGTAGACTGGGTCACATCAATGAGAGAAGGTTGACTAAGTTACATGCAGAAGGATATTTGGATTCGTTCGAATATCAATCGTATGCAACTTGTCAGTCCTGTCTCAAAGGAAAGATGACAAAGACTCCGTTCACTGGACACGGAGAAAGAGCGAGCGAGCTCTTGGGACTCGTACACAGCGACGTGTGCGGTCCAATGTCTACACATGCACGAAGCGGTTATTCTTACTTCATTACTTTTACGGATGACTTTTCAAGGTACGGTTATGTCTTCTTAATGAAACATAAATCCGAGGCTTTTGAAAAATTCCAGGAATATAAGAATGAAGTAGAAAAACAAACAGGCAAAAGTATAAAAACACTGAGATCTGATCGAGGTGGTGAATACTTGAGTGCCGAGTGTAGGGTTCCTAGGCACCCTAATGAGGTCTCACAAGGCATCGAACATGCCATTATAAAATTTTACGGGTGCCGAGAGACCCGACTACGGATCGTTTGCTAGATTTCTAGGCGAAACAATAAACTAGTTAACACTTAACTAAGGGATACGGATATACAACCTTTGTAGATCCGTTTGTCCACCTCCATAGCTCCATGAAGAAGTCATCTCCGCTGTACAAATCCGAAATCCGGGCTCTTGCGTCGGCTTCATCGGAGAAGAAGCGGGCTAGGTCATCGACGACGTGCCGAAGATGATCTACGTCGAGGCATCACTAAATCAATCTCCGACTTCATCAAGTCAAGAAACTTGTGAAGAAAACACACTCTACTACTTGGCAAGAGGTAGAGGATGAAGAAATAGGAAGTGGGTTCAATTTAGAATTGGATTTCTCACTCTTTATCATCAATCACCATTGATGAAGAAAGCTTTTTCTTCATGAAAGAAGATGAAGAAGAAGAAGAATATTGTGATAAGATTATTCAAAAAAGAAAAGAATAACAATACTTATCATAATATTAACTCTAGTCAAGTGTAGAGAATGAATCATGGTTAGTGGGAATGGTTAGGGTTAAGGATGAGATAAGAATGGTTGACTTGATCAAAGTTTCATGAAGCTTCAACTAAACTCCAAATTAAGCCACCATTCTTTTCTCCTTTCCATTTATTTTCCAAAAGAAATGGATAAATAAATAAGTGAATAAAACAAAACCCTAACCATAATCATGTAACCATGGTTTGATCTTTACACAAAAACCCTAGCATAACATGTATCATCAAACATGATACAATGAAGTGCACAAAAGTATATCACATATACAATGTGTACAATCCGAGTGAGAAAATCCATTTAAAGTGAACCAATACTAGTTAACACAAAGTAATATATCAAATATATAATTATGCATTAAATCATTAAATCAACACTTGATTTAACGATCCGGTCATATCGCATATAACCGACTAGTATCCAATGTATCGTCTTATCGAATCAACCCTCGATTCGATAACTAGGTTATATAGCATATAACCATACAACACATTCATCGCGAGAATGTAATACGGTATCACATACACGTATTATTCTCGGTCCCGCACATATCTCATATGCGCTCCTATTTCGTTTCGCTTGAGCCAGGAAACCTCTGTGTAGGACTCTAAAGACTCGTCAATAAGCCGGCAGCAGGTGATGATCATATCAAACACCCACAAGCCGCAAGCGGTCTGCTAAACGTAACGGCCACCCGGGTATTGAGCGATCTGAAGATCGACGAGCAAGCCCGCTCACACTCCAGTGAATCCAACCAGTAACACTACCGTACAGTCCGGTCTGATCGTCTGATATGTCGCATATCTCGCCTAGGGGTGGTAAACGTCAGACCCCAATAGCTCGATAAGTCGTGTCGATATGAGGTCTATAACTGTTCGAGAAACTACTGGTAACACTTACCAGTAAATCTCAGCAACCCTGGCCAGGGATTTCCTGTTATAGCCAATCGAACACAGCGCAACATCAACCCCCTATACCGGGAGAGACGAATCCCCTCCTATCGCTCATTGCCTCCATGTGACTCGGGACTGTACCCAAAAACCACCGTTTTGCACGCCCTCTTGGACGTGGTAAGATGGAAATCAAAGCACAGTGGGAACCACACAAGACTCTATGACGATCTCGGGTCAACAGACTACTCTGTACCAGTGTCACCAGAGAACTGCCATCTGACGTGAGGTATAATACCATCTGGGAGTTCTCGGCGAGTCCGTCCAGTGTACCCAGTCTCTACTGAGCACCCGTATATCTCCTCTGATGTCAAACACCAATGGATATGGGATCATCCATCGCCCATCTGTATGGGTCGAGAAGGTATACGCTAGTCTACTCTGGTATATCGATGCCCCGTCTCAATACACCCACGACTAGGGACTTTGAAGGATGTACTTATGGACTACCATGTCCCCACTAGTATGATCTTCATCATAGTCCAGGTAGTCAAGTACACATCCTAAGGGCTTTACCAACATGTAACAGAGAGACAATCAGTATACACGTTAAGGTAAAGATCAACCAGATAGCATACTATCATGTCGAGCAAGAAAGTCCTCCCTATATATGTCCCAGCATCCACTACAATATACATCCTATGTATAGTAATGGCCTCTAGGGCATACATATAACTAACACCGAGTTCCTGGGTTACTTAAAAGAGAATGGAATTCTCTCTCAGCTTACTCCTCCATACACTCCGCAACATAATGGTGTATCGGAGAGACGGAACCGAACCCTATTGGATATGGTACGGTCCATGATGAGTAACACTGAGTTACCGCGATCGTTCTGGGGATATGCGCTAGAATTAGCTGCATACCTTTTGAACCGAGTTCCAACTAAGACTGTGCCTACTACACCATATCAGATGTGGTGTGGGAAGAGACCCTATCTTAATCACATTAAGACATGGGGATGTCCAGCTTTTGTAAAAAAGCAGCATGCGGACAAGCTCGAGGCACGCTCAGTACAGTGCAAGTTTGTGGGATATCCAAAGAGCTCCAAGGGATATTACTCCTATTGCGAAGAGGAACAAAAAGTCCTTGTTTCTCGCCATGCCCACTTTCTAGAACACCAGTTCATAGAAAAAGAATTAAGTGGGAGCGCAATAGAACTGGAAGAAATTCCAGAACCACGAGCTATTACTGAAAGCTTAGTAGAACCAGAGGGTTCGAAAGATCAGGACATTCCCACGCCACTCCGCAGGAGTAGTAGGCAGTCTCATCCGCCCGAGAGATACTACGGTTTTCTCATTGACGGGGATAGGGAGGATTGCATCATAGACTTTGATGAGCCTACTAGTTTCCAGCAAGCCATTCAGAGCGTCGACTCGGTAAAATGGCTGGATGCAATGCGGACCGAGATGGAGTCCATGTACACCAACAAAGTATGGACGTTGGACATTGCTCCAGATGGGGTAAAACCCATAGGATGCAAGTGGATCTTCAAAAGGAAGATTGGTGTAGATGGACATGTTGAGACCTATAAAGCTAGACTGGTAGCAAAGGGTTTTCGTCAGCGACCTGGTTTGGACTATGACGAAACCTTTTCTCCAGTGGCTATGCTGAAATCCATTCGGATCCTTCTTGCCATTGCTGCCTTCCACGATTATGAGATTTGGCAGATGGACGTAAAGACAGCTTTTCTAAATGGTCATTTAGAGGAGTGTGTCTATATGGATCAGCCAGAGGGTTTCATTCAGAGTGGGAGCAGCGGAAAGGTGTGCAGGTTGCTTAAGTCCATTTATGGACTAAAGCAGGCATCGCGGAGTTGGAACATCTGTTTTGATGGGACGGTCAAGGAATTTGGCTTTATCAAAAATCCAGATGAACCATGCATCTATTGTAGATATGTAGCGAGAACTGTGGTATTCCTCATTTTATACGTGGATGACATTCTCTTAATAGGAAATGACATTCCTATACTACAATCTGTCAAGGGGTTCTTGTCACACAGGTTCTCCATGAAAGACCTGGGTGATGCCTCATACATTCTGGGTATCCGGATCTACCGTGA
This sequence comes from Agapanthus africanus, assembly GCA_030015575.1. Classification (NCBI taxonomy): domain Eukaryota; kingdom Viridiplantae; phylum Streptophyta; class Magnoliopsida; order Asparagales; family Amaryllidaceae; genus Agapanthus; species Agapanthus africanus. The sequence continues at coordinate 516,189,629 of CM057344.1, forward strand.
CAGATCCAAGAGGATATTAGGACTTTCGCAGTCCAGGTACATCGACACCATACTGAAGAGATTCAGTATGGAAGATTCCAAGCACGGTAATCTACCGGCTTGTCACGGGATCACTCTCTCCAAAGAGATGTCTCCCAAGACTGATTTGGAGAGGGATCGCATGTCTATTATACCCTACGCTTCTGCGGTAGGCTCTATAATGTATGCGATGTTGTGTACCAGACCGGATGTGGCTTATGCACTGAGTGTGGTAAGCAGGTATCAGTCAAACCCTGGAGAGAAACATTGGATAGCAGTAAAGAACATTCTCAAGTACCTGAGAAGGACTAAGGAGATGTTCTTGGTGTATGGCGGAAAAGACCTGCAGATTGAGGCCTTTGCTGACTCCAGCTTCCAGAGTGATAAGGATGATTCCAAGTCCATGTCGGGTTTTGTCTTTACCCTCAATGGAGGGGCGGTGTGTTGGAAGAGCTCCAAACAGGAAACCGTTGCTGACTCGACTATGGAAGCGGAATACATCGCTGCATCTGATGCCACAAAAGAAGCTGTCTGGATGAGGAAGTTCTTGAGAGAACTTCAGGTGGTTCCGTCCATTGTTGACCCAATACCTCTGTATTGCGACAACAACGGGGCTATAGCTTTAGCGAAGGAACCCAGGTCCCATCAGAAATCCAGACACATCTTAAGGCGGTATCACCTGATCAGGGAGATCGTAGATCCTCAGGAGATCGAGGTCCGGAGAGTTGCATCAGAGGATAACACTGCAGATCCATTCACCAAGGCCTTGCCCCAGACTCAGTTCGAGCGGCTGATCGAGATGATAGGTCTTCGATACGCCAGTACATGGCCTTAGTGCAAGTGGGAGTTTGTTAGTGTATATGCCCTAGAGGCCATTACTGTATCATACTAGTTTGTATATTACTTGATGGAAGCTTGGGATATTCACAGTTGTATATACAATCTTGCTCGAAATGGTAGTATGCTACTTGGTTTATCTCTACTTCAATATGTGCATGTGTTTCTTTTAGCATATTGCTGATATACATATTAGTAGAGCCCTTAGGATCTTTGCTTGATTACCAGCGTTGTGATGGCCCTCGCACTCGTGGGAGCTGGGTAATCTATAAGCACATCCTTATACAGGTCCCTAGTCGTTGGACTATCGAGACAGGGCATCGATACTCCGGAGTAGACTAGCGTATGCGCTTCTCATCCCAGTGTGGGAGACGGTCTGTCCCACAGCCGCCAGTACGTCGTACTTGAGATAGTATACGGGTGCTCGTTAGGTTACGAGTACACTGGACATGACTCGTCGGGAACTGTTGGTTGGTATTATACCTATCGTCAGTTATCAGTTCCCAGGTGACATGAGTACAGCTTAGTCCGTTGACTTGACACTGTCACTTCGCCTCGAGTGTGTTCCCACTGCACTTTGATTACTACCCTACCACGGCTCAAAGGAGTCGTGCAAACAGGTAGTTTTTGGGTGCAGTCCCGAAGCACTTGAAGGCAGCGACGGTTAGACAGGATTCGTCTCTCCCGGTATTGGGGGTTGACATCGCGCTGTGTCCAGGAGAGCCATTACACAAGTAGTCCCTGGCCAGGGCAAGCGAGATATACTGGTAGGTTTCCAGTGTTATCTCAGGGTGTTCTGGGCTTCACTCCGACACGACTTGTACCGCTATTAGGGGACTGACGTTCACCGCCCCCTAGGCCCGCCATGTGATGTATCAGACGAACAGACCGGACTGTACGGAGATTGTCACATACAGGCTCAGTAGGAGTTCAGATGGGGTTCACCTCGTCAGTCTTCTTATCGACATCTACCTGAGGACCGTTACGTACAGCTAGTGCCGCTTGCGGTCTGTGGTTAAACCCACTGCCAGCGTAGTGTCGAGTCTTTAGAGTCCCACACAGAGAGCTATTCGCCTTTAGGCAAAATGAGTAGAGGTCGCATGGTTTTGCGACAGGGTTCGTTCGCATCCGCGCACTTGTGCACATTTGCTGTCCGGACAGTTTATACTAGCGGGCTTTGGTTTAAGCCGGATCCAAGTATATGATTTAGGATTGGTTTTTCTCATTGTATTCGTGTTCCTCGGATCACGAATGCGGGTGTGTATGCACAGTTGTTTAAGACAGAGGGAGAGGACCTTGATTAGGGTTAATGACTATTGTCATTTTATTAACCCTAATGCTTATGTGTGTATTATAGTTAATTGATAATTAGTTTAATAATTGTGCATGGTTATGGTTGTTGACCATTTGACCTCCTTGACTTGTTGACCAAGGTTGACATTTTGACCATCATCATTTCTTTTGGAAGATGCTTTTTGATCCTTGCAAATTGAAATGATAATGGTCATGTCATGATTAGCCATGACAATTATCTAGCTAATTATTCAATTAAAATAATATACACATATTAGTGAGAATGGTTCACATTATTCTCATTCTATCATTTCATTTCTCTCTCTTGTTCTTCCTCTCCCTCAAGCTCTCTCCCTCTCATGTGTTGAGAAATACTTGAGCTTGAGAAAAACCCTCTCTTGATCATCTTTACTCTCATCTAGGGTTCAAGGACTAGCACTTCTTGCACCCTAATTACTTCTAGCTTGGAGTTGAAGCCAAAGGTTGAAGCTTTCGGATGGATCTTTCTTTGACGGGAGAAGACGACAAGGTGACCTCCTTCCACTACTCCAAGGAGCAAGGAGAGAAGGATATAAAGACCAAAGGTATAACCTTTCTAGCACTTAGCTAGTTTCTAGTTAGCTTTAGCAAGTTTTTGTTTAGCAAAGATCCTTCATAGTCTAGTCCATGTTGCCTAAGCTCATAAAAATCCGATTTTTATTCCGTTTTCCGCCTCCCCGCAAGTACCGGGGTAGGCAACGTGGACTTACACATGGGTGATGACTCATGGTCTTTTTATTTGTGTAAATGTCACCTTTTGATTGCTTATTGTGTTGAAATGATATAAGGAGAGAGAGAGAGGGAAGCCATGAGGCTAAGGGGGTTGGTCTTAAGATTTGATTCTAGCACTCTCATTATTCATTCCAACACAAAAACAAAAGAAAGCTCTTCTTCTTCCTCTTTCTTCTTGAGCTCACAATCTCCATTAATGGCTTCATCTTCAACCTCCATCCATACAATCACATGTGTTGAGAATCAATAGATGCTTGAGACAAAATTATCACTCACATTCTCTACTTCACCTTGGATATGTCGGCTAGAAAACTTCATGTCCGAGTTGCTTCGGTTTGAAGCGGGAGACCGTAAAAAGACTTCTTGACGTGGTGCCCTTTCGACGAGGAGACCGGAGATCGAGCGAGATCGGAGATACCGCGAGGAGCTAGGGATGGTGGCTAAAGACCGAAGGACACGGATCGATCGGTATAGCCATTCTAACTTCTTGTAGATTGCTAGTTTAGTGTTAAAGGTATGATCCAGGTAAAAGTCTGCGTTAGCGCCAGTTTCATAAAAAGTTTTTGTTTCCGCGTTTGGCCTCGGATTGACGGCCGGGGCGCTACCGTAGACTTACATGGTATCAGAGCCATGCCATTAACCCTTTGCTAGCTTGTTTAGACAATGTTAAAGTATCAAAACCGAGACAAAACCTAAACACTGCCACTGAATTTGCAGTTTCTGTTGTTTTTGAAATGTTCTCAAAAAATTGTTTAAACATGTGCAGAAGACTACTCAGGAGACCACATGACCACACCCTAAAGACGACTCCTACCCTCGGATTTTGGCCGAGCCTAAGCCCCCAAAATCTGAGGTCGCCGGCCAATTGGAGGCTTTTGGGGTTGATGTTTTGGGTGTGGTCTGCTCTCTGGGAAGTTAGTTCAGTGGTGTTGTTTGTGTAGCCCAGTTTGGATAAAGATTTATCAGGTTGTTTGGGCTATTCGGGGGTTATTTCGAATTCGATATTTTCTAACATTGTTTAAAGTTTGTAGTACATTACATTGCTATCTGTGACCGTGAATGTCATTCGAGCGATAAATCTTGTCTAATTGTTATAGCTCTTTTAGATGGGTTTGCGAACGTGACATTCACGTTGATGTTCTGTATTGTGCTGTGATGTTGCGGATTTGTCGTGGTGGATAGCTTGGATGCAATGATAGTACAGTTTAGTTTTATTTGTACATTTGATATTGCGGGATGAGCGTCCGACATGTGGACTGCCGTCACTGCCTGTTTGTATATTATTCTTTTGGGGTGTTAGTTATATGTATGCCCTAGAGGCCATTACTGTACATACGATGTATATTGTAGTGGATGCTAGGACATATATAGGGAGGACTTTCTTGCTCGACATGATAGTATGCTATCTGGTTGTACTTTATCTAAACATGTACTCTGATTGTCTCTATATTACATGTTGATAAAGCCCTTAGGATATGTACTCGACTACTGGGACTATGATGAGATCATACTAGTGGGGCCACGGTAGTCGACGAGTACATCCTATAACTGTTCCTAGTCGAGGGTGTATCGAGACAGGGCATCGATACACCAGAGTAGACTAGCGTATACGCATCTTGACCCATATGATGGGCGATGGATGATCCCATATCCATCGGTGTTTGACATCAAGGATGGTGTACGGGTGCTCAGTGGAGACTGGGTATACTGGACGGACTCGCCGAGAACTCCCAGATGGTATTATACCATACGTCAGATGGCAGTTCTCCGGTGACACTGGTACAGAGTAGTCTGTCGACCCGAGATCGTCATAGAGTCTTGTGTGATTCCCACTGTGCTTTGATTTCCATCATACCACGTCCAAGAGGGCGTGCAAAAAGGTGGCTTTTGGGTACAGTCTCGAATCATATGGAGGCAATGAGCGATAGGAGGGGATTCGTCTCTCCCGGTATAGGGAGTTGATGTTGTGCTGTGTTCGATTGGCTATAACCGGAAATCCCTGGCCAGGGTTGCTGAGATTTACTGGTAAGTGTTATCAGTAGTTTCTCGAACTGTTATAGACCTCAAATCGACACGACTTATCAAGCTACTGGGGTCTGACGTTTACCACCCCTAGGCGAGATATGCAACATATCAGACGACGAGACCGGACTGTACGGGAGTGTTACTGTTTGGATTCGCAGGAGAATGTACATGCTTGCTTGTTGATCTTCTGAGCGCTCAATACCTGGGTAGCTGTTACGTTTAGCTGACCGCTTGCAGCTTGTGGGTGTTTGATATGATCATCACCTACTGCCGGCGTATTGACGATTCTTTAGAGTCCTACACAGAGGTTTCTTGGCTCAGGCAAAACGAAGTAGGAGCACATATGTGATATGTGCGGGACCGAGGATAATGCGATATGTGATACCGTATTATATTCTCGCGATATTTGATATCAGCCGGGTCATCGGATCAAGTGTTGATTCGATGAATCGGTACGGATAAATATTAGTCGGTTATATGCGATATAGCCGGATTGTCGGATCAAGTGTTGATTCGATAATTTAATGTATAATAATATATTTGATATATTAAATTGCATTAACTAATATTTGCTCGCTAAAAGATTCTTTTTCTCACTCGGGTAATACATTGATATATATGCGATATATGTTAAATGTATTATTTTATTTTGTTACAATAAATATTGTATATGTGATATATAATATTGTAACATATTATAATTGTTAATGCAACATGTTTAGAGGAGTTTAAACATGATTAGGGTTTGGATTAGGGTTAAACCTTCTAGTTGATTCTAGAAGCTTTACTTTGTCTTTGTTAAGATATTATGATAGATATTTGTAAGTGACTCACCCTTTGACCTAACCCAAACCCTAACCCTAGTAAACTCTCTACAATGGTTACTACAACCATGGTTGCATAAATGATTATGATAACTTTTATTATTCATCACATCTAATATTGTTCATCTTCTTCCTTCTTCTTCTTAGCTTGAAATGGTTTCTTGCTTTGATTTTGTGATGGATAAATATGAGAAAAAGATAAATAAAGAGAGCAAAAAATCCTACTTCATCATCCTCATCTTCCCTTGCCATTTAGATGAGGGTGTTCACATCATTTCATGAGTGTTAGCTTGTGTTAAAGAAACTTCAAGGTAGATCATCTTAGTATCGAAGATCGGAAGCAAAAGTTGCGTCTTTCTCTTCGTGGAACCTCTCGAGAGTCCGGATCCCGATGATCGCAGCGAAGGGACCACAACACGGAGCATATGAAGTGAAGGACCGGATCTACAAAGGTTGTAATCCCTCTCACTTAGTGTTAAAGTTGTTAACATGCTTGTTTTCGCCTAATCTCTAGTTTAAAGTTCCGTATTCGGGTTGTTCGGCACGGCTAAATTTTTAATCGGGCATGGTTGATGCCTCATAGACCCTTGTGTGCGTGCCTAGCAACCCTACAGTGGTATCAGAGCCAAGCTAGAGCTTTAGGCGAAGTCTAGACGAAGTTTGAAGTCCGATCGAACCTGGAAAACCCGAACAAACCCCTTCTCTGGAAATTTTCTGAAACTTTGGATTTTTGTGAATTAAAAATTGCCAAAAAATTCAGCAGGGAATTTTATGAGATACTGTGAAGCACGTGGTTTTAACTCGACAAAGGAGGCGCGGAACCGCGGCGCAACCCTGGGTTCCGCGGCGGTTTCGCGGCCACTTTGGTGAGTTACACCACGTGGCTTGCACAGTAATTCTTGTCTTCAAGTGCTGAGTCTTCTGGAATTTTTTTTTATTCAACTGTTGAATTATCTGGGTTGTATTGGGGACATAAAGATTCGATCGGATATTTTAACTTTGTTTAGTTTTGTCCGGATAATTTTTAGAAGCCGTTAAAAAGTTCGAACGGATATCAATAACTCACTTTTTCCCCTGTCGGAAAATTTTTCAAAAGTTGGATTTTTTCTCATGTTTAAGAATGTTCTAAGTCGTGCAAGTAACTCGGTGGACCCTCTAGAAGACAACAAACCTTAACTCGATTATGTGACCGTCTTGAACTGCCCTTTGAACCTTAGGGTTTGGGGCAGTACGGCGTGCCACATGTGAGGCGTTGGCTTGACCCTTCTACGGCTGGACCATTGGTACTGTGGCATGTGATGGATGTTTTTAAACTGATTTCAAGTGTTGAGATATATTGGGGAAATCTTGGGTGTTTGATGATTCGATCGGAAAGTAACTTTTTTTCTATTTATCTGGAATGTGATACAATATTTGGAATCCACAGGTAGTTATGAGATAACTAATTTGAATATTATAAACATAGCAGTTTAGTCTCAGATGATCGGTTGCCACGGAATTTTGATGTGATCAAAAGTCCGTCGCAATCACGTAGCGTACGCGGATACTCGCCGGGTAAACTTAATAGACAGCCTCACTCCATAGCCCCGACCAAGTGACTGTAGGAGAACCCCGTCGCCGAAAGCATCCGTTCGGGTGCTCCCGGTAGCGGTGTTCCGCCTTGGTGCACTTCGTCGACGGTATCGGGGGTGCGGCCGTCAACTAAAGTTTGCGACGAGCATTCGATCAGTTTTTCGGGAATCTTGTTGAATCGCCCGACTTGATATTGAAAAGTGTTTTCGATACTGAGACTAAAATGCGGGGTTTATAATTGTTAGGCATGTGATGTCTAAGGAATTCATTTGGTTAGGCATGCGATGTCTAAGGAAGTTGCGGATTCCAACTGTTGTAGTTTTACACTTTCTTTTCTGTGACCGTAAGCGTAGTATGTGGTGTATCGCCGGCTTCGTTGCTATACATCAACGACAATCGGGATACGCATACTTGTTTACGTTGATGATATGAGATATTATGTGTTGCTGTGATATGTTATATTGGATCGTCGCGTTTGAATAGCCGGGGGTTTTATGTGAGATGAGAGTTTTTCTTTTTCATTCATATAAAATTCATTTGTATGTAATATTCTTTTATTGGGGCACTTCCAGGTAGCGGAAGCTGTCACCGTTGTATATTATTTACTTTTCCGCATTAGGTAGACCCAAGGCGGGGAGCACAAGTAACCGGGTTCTAGGGTCCAGTGGGAGACCATCTCGAGGAGTCGAGACCGGGTCTCCTAACCCTAGAATTGGCAGTGTTACTTGCCGCTCTCGTAGGGGTCTAGGGATGTGGGTTTGGCTATTCATCGCGACCGTGGAATCCGTGTTTTATATAGGCTCGTATTGAAAACACGGACGTCCTAGTATATCCAATATTTCATATATGTTTCTTCTGCTGCAATGTTCTGTGATGAGATCATATTACTGCCTGAGACGAATGTTTATATTATATATATATGAGATATATGTTATATTGCAGATTTCGTTTCAAATGTGATGCTTGTGAAGCATAATAAAATGGGACTTCATTAATGAGATTAATGAAATAAAAGAAACCTAAGATGTTGTAGAAACTTGTTTAATAAAAACTGGTAGCTCTAGTTCTTGCTTTGCATAGCGGTGTTCCTTGTAGAACATCCAGCACCTTATTCGATAAGGAAAGGACCGAGATCTCTTCACCGGGAGTGACTCCTTTAGCAATAACTGGCAGATGCTACAAACTCGGTTTGTCTTTTGATTGCTTCTATAGTTCTTGCTTTGCATAGTGATATTTGTGAAATATCCTGCACCTTATTCGATGAGGAAAGGGCCGACGATCCCTTCACCGGGAGTGACCCCTTTAGCAAAACTAGAAAAGCCTAAAAAACACTCCATTTAAAATCACTCGATTCTACAACGATATCAAGTTCATTACGCAAAGGGTTTTCTGAAAAACCCGTCGTAGCCCTCCGTCATTTCAGATAAGTAATAGTTAGTATTCGTGCTGCGTTTGTTGACCTTGTCAAGGCGTAGTGTGCGGTAGCTGATTACTGCTTATCTGTATAAGCATATGATGCGATTGGATTAGGGTAGTCGTGCGACTTTGTTGACCTTGTCAAGGGTCGTGCGGGTGGGTTTAATTCAATCAGGAAATGACGGGTTGAACTTGACTTGCGGTCTATGGTTTGTTGACCTTGTCAAGGTCATAGATCGCTTGGGGCAAAATATTATTGGGAATTTCAAGTGTTGAAATTTGCAATGAGATTGCATACCTTCTATAAGATAGTTGGATCCCGATACCCGCTGCGAGTAAGAGTTACTCCTGGGAGAGTTTTACACATTACAATTAGCCGATCAAGTAGGTGTCTAGAAAGGTGTTAACGGGGTTACGCCTCTGGGAAAATGAGGTTTACTTTAATTAGGTTCGTGCGAAAGCACGGGGGACCTCCCTCAAAGTACCGACACTGGCCTGGCTGAAAGATTGGCGAACTTGTAGCGTGTAATTAATCCCGGCTAGTTTTTCCTTTTAGGGTTTGAAGGAAGATTTGACAAAAACAGTGGGAGACATCCTGATTAGATATATTAGATAACCAATCTAATCTTGCAAGAGCATACGCTGAGTGTTTTCTTCTCTCTCTCTCTAGGTAGCGACCATATCACGCCTTAATCAAGATAATAATACGGATATATTGACCGAACCCGCTTGTTATACTGTACTGGGGAACGTTGGTCCCGCTCTAACTTATAATTGTTATAAGACAGAGCAGGAAATTGGGGAATACCAGATTTCCCGTGCCGCCCAAACGAAGAAAGTGCATGCTGATGCATCATCTTCGGGTGTGTTCATTACACAGAACTGTTTCTCAGTATCCTTTACGTCCTGGGTATGTGATACCGGATCAGGATCCCGCATATGTAATCTGTTACATGGGCTACAGATAGGTAGAGAACTGAGAACGGGTGATAAGTTTCATGAGACAGAAAACGGTGCAAGTGTTGCAGCCAAGTCTGTTGGTCACTATCACCCTGTATTACCTGAATACATTGATTCTGAACAAATGTTATTAGATACCGAACCTGATATACAAAATCATATCAGTCTCTTTATTAGTAAAGAAAGGATATAATTTTGTATTGTTGGATAATGTTTTGAACATTTCCTATATCAAGAGTTGATCGGTTCAGGCACGTTATCTAAAATCATTGACGTTCTAAATCAAACTACAGTTCTTAGTATACAGAACACACACAAGAGGAAGAGTTCAGAAATGAACAAATCCTTCTTGAGGCATTGTAGACTAGGTCATATCAATGCGACCCGACTGGCTAAAGTTACATTTAGATGCATATTTAAATTAGTTTGAATTTACATCTTATGAAACTTGCCAGTCATGTCACAAAGATAAGATGACCATAGCTCTGTTTATTGGAAACAGAGAAAGAGTTAGTGAACTCTTGGGATTGATATATGTTGATGTATGTAAGGTCCCCTGTCTACACATGCCAAGATCGGTTCTTTCTACTTCATTACATTCTCTGATAATCTCTCAAGATTCAGACATATGTTTCTGTTGAAACACAGGTCCGAAGCTTTTGAGATATTCACAGAATATAAGTTAGAAGTAGAGAACCAACAAATACGGGTAAAAGTATTATGTCCTTTGATGTGATCAAGGAGGAGAATACTTGAGCACGGAATTCCTGGACTATTCTAAAAGAGAATGAGATTCTCTCTCAGCATTACTCCTCCTATACACCATAGCACGATGGTATATCGGGGCGGAGCAATAACACCCTATGTGATATGGTGTGCTCTATGATGAGTACTACTGAGTTTCCTATTTCCTTTTGGGAGTTATGCACTTGAGAAGCTGCATACCTATTGAATAGGGTTCAAATCAAATCAGTTGCCTACCACTTCATATATGATATGGAAAGGGAAGAGCCCATATCTTAAGCTTGTTAAGATTTGGGGTTGTTCGGACTATGTCTAAAAGCAAAATCCGGACAAGCTCGAGGCAAGGTCTGTTATGTAAACTGGAAATGTTCCAGCTATACAAACTACAGCTGATGATTTGGTAGAACCAAAGGATTCAATAGTCTCCAACGAACCTTAGCCTCTCCGCCGATCTAGTTGGGTTCCTCACCCACCCAAGAGATACTTCGGTTTCTCTATGACAGTGGGAGTGAGGATTGCATCATGAGATGATGACCCAACTAGTTTCGAGCTGGCCATCAGGAGTGGGACTCTGTAAGAATGGATGGATGCTTATCGATCTGAGATGGAATCCTTATACACCAACAAAGTATGGACTTTGGTTGCTTTATCTGAAGGGTTAAATCCCCATTAGGAGCAAGTATATCTTGAGAAGATTACTTGGTGTACATGGAAAAGTTGAGACTTTCAAATCTATGCTTAAGTCCATCCAGATCCTACTTGCCACGGCTACATACCATGACTACGATATCTGGTGGTTGGGTGTCATGACTGCTTTTCTAAATGATGTTTTAGAAAAGAGCGTCTATAAGTACACAGCCAGAGGGCTTCGTAGACAGTGGGAGCAGCGGAAACGTGTGCAAGATGTTTTATATGATAAAACAGGCATCGCGGAGTTGGAACATCTGTTTTGATGTGGTAGTCAAAGAGTTTGACTTCATCAAAATGGTAGATGAACCTTGTATATACGAAAAGGTAGTAGAGAGTATGGTGGTGATCCTCATAGAGTACGTGGATGACATACTCTTGATAGGGAAGGAGTTTCCTATGCTACGCTCGGTCAATCTCCGCTCATCACAAGGATTCTCCATATAGGATCAAAGTGATACCTCCTAAATCCTGGGTTTTGGATCTATGAGATAGATCTAGTTGGATGTTAGGACACTCACTAGTTATAGTGAGATGGTATCAATCGATCCTGGGGAGAATCACTGGAAAGGTTCCAGGGTGATAAGAACGACTGAATGTCAGTCGCAGGCATTGTCTTTACCCTCAGTGGAGGGACGGTATGTTGGAAGAGTTCCAAGCTAGATACCGTGGCATACTAGACGAAAAAAGGCAAGATACATCGTTACCAAGGATGCTACCAAAGAGGCAGTCTGGATATATATAAGTTCATAAGATGAACTTCGTTCCTACCATTGTGTGACAATGGAGTTGTGGCTTTTGCCAAGGAGCTACCGTCCCATCAGAAATCCAGATATAATTCTTAGGCAGTATCACCTGATCATGGAGATGGTTGATCTCCAGGGAGATCAAGGTTAGGAGAGCAGACACAGAGGACAACAGCGCGAATCCACTCACAAAGGCCTTTTTCCCAGTAGAGACTTTTTTTGGGACGGTTGAGTATGAGATACTTCAACCACAGCTAATTGTTGGGTATGCGATACCATAACAGATGGCCCTAGTGCAAGTGGGAGATTGTTAGTTATATGTATGCCCTAGAGGCCATTACTGTACATACGATGTATATTGTAGTGGATGCTAGGACATATATAGGGAGGACTTTCTTGCTCGACATGATAGTATGCTATCTGGTTGTACTTTATCTAAACATGTACTCTGATTGTCTCTATATTACATGTTGATAAAGCCCTTAGGATATGTACTCGACTACTGGGACTATGATGAGATCATACTAGTGGGGCCACGGTAGTCGACGAGTACATCCTATAACTGTTCCTAGTCGACGGTGTATCGAGACAGGGCATCGATACACCAGAGTAGACTAGCGTAAACGCATCTTGACCCATATGATGGGCGATGGATGATCCCATATCCATCGGTGTTTGACATCAAGGATGGTGTACGGGTGCTCAGTGGAGACTGGGTATACTGGACGGACTCGCCGAGAACTCCCAGATGGTATTATACCATACGTCAGATGGCAGTTCTCCGGTGACACTGGTACAGAGTAGTCTGTCGACCCGAGATCGTCATAGAGTCTTGTGTGATTCCCACTGTGCTTTGATTTCCATCATACCACGTCCAAGAGGGCGTGCAAAAAGGTGGCTTTTGGGTACAGTCCCGAATCATATGGAGGCAATGAGCGATAGGAGGGGATTCGTCTCTCCCGGTATAGGGAGTTGATGTTGTGCTGTGTTCGATTGGCTATAACCGGAAATCCCTGGCCAGGGTTGCTGAGATTTACTGGTAAGTGTTATCAGTAGTTTCTCGAACTGTTATAGACCTCAAATCGACACGACTTATCAAGCTACTGGGGTCTGACGTTTACCACCCCTAGGCGAGATATGCAACATATCAGACGACGAGACCGGACTGTACGGGAGTGTTACTGTTTGGATTCGCAGGAGAATGTACATGCTTGCTTGTTGATCTTCTGAGCGCTCAATACCTGGGTAGCTGTTACGTTTAGCTGACCGCTTGCAGCTTGTGGGTGTTTGATATGATCATCACCTACTGCCGGCGTATTGACGATTCTTTAGAGTCCTACACAGAGGTTTCTTGGCTCAGGCAAAACGAAGTAGGAGCACATATGTGATATGTGCGGGACCGAGGATAATGCGATATGTGATACCGTATTATATTCTCGCGATATTTGATATCAGCCGGGTCATCGGATCAAGTGTTGATTCGATGAATCGGTACGGATAAATATTAGTCGGTTATATGCGATATAGCCGGATTGTCGGATCAAGTGTTGATTCGATAATTTAATGTATAATAATATATTTGATATATTAAATTGCATTAACTAATATTTGCTCGCTAAAAGATTCTTTTTCTCACTCGGGTAATACATTGATATATATGCGATATATGTTAAATGTATTATTTTATTTTGTTACAATAAATATTGTATATGTGATATATAATATTGTAACATATTATAATTGTTAATGCAACATGTTTAGAGGAGTTTAAACATGATTAGGGTTTGGATTAGGGTTAAACCTTCTAGTTGATTCTAGAAGCTTTACTTTGTCTTTGTTAAGATATTATGATAGATATTTGTAAGTGACTCACCCTTTGACCTAACCCAAACCCTAACCCTAGTAAACTCTCTACAATGGTTACTACAACCATGGTTGCATAAATGATTATGATAACTTTTATTATTCATCACATCTAATATTGTTCATCTTCTTCCTTCTTCTTCTTAGCTTGAAATGGTTTCTTGCTTTGATTTTGTGATGGATAAATATGAGAAAAAGATAAATAAAGAGAGCAAAAAATCCTACTTCATCATCCTCATCTTCCCTTGCCATTTAGATGAGGGTGTTCACATCATTTCATGAGTGTTAGCTTGTGTTAAAGAAACTTCAAGGTAGATCATCTTAGTATCGAAAGCAAAGGTTGCGTCTTTCTCTTCGTGGAATCTCTCGAGAGTCCGGATCCCGATGATCACAGCGAAGGGACCACAACACGGAGCATATGAAGTGAAGGACCGGATCTACAAAGGTTGTAATCCCTCTCACTTAGTGTTAAAGTTGTTAACATGCTTGTTTTCGCCTAATCTCTAGTTTAAAGTTCCGTATTCGGGTTGTTCGGCACGGCTAAATTTTTAATCGGGCATGGTTGATGCCTCGTAGACCCTTGTGTGCGTGCCTAGCAACCCTACATGGGGCACGACCGGGTTGAGGTCGATGTCATCTTTTCTGTACTAGGATTACCCCGCGGTGGAGTGCACGGATAGCCGGATTCTGGAGGGCAACGGGCCCGCATCTCATGGCTTTGAGACGGAGGGGGCTTCACTCTAGAATTGGTGGCTATTCGCCGTACTCGTAGGGGGTAAAGGTTGACCCAAGGTGGGGTGCTCAAGTTACCGGATTCCGTGAAGTGCTGGGTGGTCCATTCACTTTGTTGAAGGGGGCTGCCTCTCTTCTGGTTTTGGTGGGTAACTTGCCACGCCCGTAGGGATCTAGGTTTTCATTGCACAAGCTATCCACACGACCAACGGAACGTCGGATTTCACTTGCGGCTCAATGAAACCCGGGGCTCCCAGATTATCTGTATTGTTATGTGATGCTTATTACATTTCTGTGATGTTGCATTTATCATGCCTGGAGCGATTATTATATATTGATATATATTAGTAGATGTTGTATATGTTTTACACCCGTGCTAGTCCAGTCCCCGCTCTGTCGTTAGTTAAGTAACCTAACGGGTGATAACGGGACCCAGTGGCGAATGCGGATGGCATATACGTACATCATATTTTCGTTCTTTATTGGTGTGATTAATTGATGGGACTGCGTTGATTCGGATCAATGCAAGGAAACAAACCTGTTGGATGTTGTTGGAACATTTTTCAAAAAGCTGTTATTACAAAGACGTTCTCTTTTGTTTTGCACAGTGGTATTCGGTTATGAATATCTAGCACCTCATTCGACGAGGCAAGGGCCGAGATCCCTTCATCGGGAGTGACCCCTTGGGCAGAAGTTTGCGTCAGGGTAATAACTTCACTATAGTCGATTACTTTTTGCTTTGCATCGCGGTATTCAGTAAGAATATTCTGCACCTCATTGTACGGGGAAAGAGCCGAGATCCCTTCACCGGGAGTGACCTCTTTAGCAAAGGCTTTCGTTACTATATATTTGTAAAAAGCTATCCGATTCCTTCAACGATATCAAGATCATTACGTTAAAGGTTTTTCGCCAAAAACCATTCGTAGCCCTCCGTCATTTCAGACGGGTAGCACTTAGTATTCATGCTATGTTTGTTGACCTTCGTCAAGGCATAGTGAATGGTAGCTGCTTGTTACCTTTCTGTTGTATAGATAGATGCGTTGGTTTGGGACAGTCGTACAGCCTTGTTGACTTTCGTCAAGGGCTTGTACGGGTGGGTTCAAATTAACCTGGACAATGACGGGTAGAACTTGACATGTGACTTATGATTTGTTGACCTTCGTCAAGGTCATAAGAGCATGGGGTAAAAATCACATTGGGAGTTTCAAACATACAGGAAACTTGCCAGATATGCGCATACCTTCTGGAGTGTGATAACGTGAGTGGATTCTATCACATTATCATGCGATGATAGTTGGATCCCGATGCCTACTGATGAATTGGTTTACTCCTCGGGTGATCCTGACTAATTCTTCTTTCAGGTTTGGAGGAGAATTTGAGGATACAGTGGGATGCTTCCTGATTAGATAAAGTGATAACCATTCTGATCTAGGTTAGAGTGCACGCATAGTGTTTCTTTTCTCTCTCTCTTTGGCAGCGACCATGGCCCAACCCCAGACTATGACTCAGTGACCAAGTTGACCGAACTTTCTTAAAACACTGGCTTTTGGATTGTCTGAGTTGTATACATCATTTCCACTCCTTCTTTTACCTTTTGTATCTCTTCAGAACATCCCGTATCACTACAAACATCTACTTCCATTGGATAAATCCATCGTATGGTTATATACGAACTCGGAGGAACTTGTTCCAGATTCGAGGATGGATTCTGGTTCTGGAGATAATGAATAGGACTATTTAGTTGTCTTTTCCTTTTACATTCTCTCAGGTTGTGAGTGCTCCTAGGATTAGGAGAGAGTACACCTATTGCGCTTATTGGATAGTCTTCTTCCAAACCATAGGCAGATACCGAAAGGTAGGGAATGAAGAAAACCAATCAGCCTAAATGTGGTGTACAGAAGGTATTAAGTAAAGACAAATAAAGAGATCAGAAAGAGGGCAAAGTAAATTGTAACTGCTATCATTCACGACCAAATCACGTATTTCATCGCCACTCCTACTTCACCTTTGTATTTCTCTAGAACACCCCATATCAGTACGAAGATCCACAGTTTATTGGATGCTCCATCGTATGGTTATATACGAACTCAAAGGAACTTGTTCCAGTTCGGGGATAGATTCTGGTTCAGGAGAAATAAGAATAAGGTTTATTCAGTTGTCTTTTATCTTTACCTTCTCTCGCGTTGTGAGTACTCCTAGGATTAGGAGAGTACACCTATTATGCTTATTGGATAGTCTTCTTCCAAACCATAAGTTGGTGCCGAACGGTAGGGAATGAAGAAAACCATTTAGCCGAATGGTGGTGTATAGAAGGTAACAACTAAAGACAAATAAAGGGATTTAGATAGATGGCAAAGAAATATACGGTTACAGTTGTGAATTTGATAATGGAAGAGGCATTACTAGGAATACCCGGATACCCGTTCGAAACATGTTCATGTTTCAGTTTCACTATGCGTTGTTAATAGAAGACTGATTTCCCAATTAAGTACTTGCTCCAGGGTATGTATTTACCAGGTATGATTCTCACATCTGTATGGTTTTACAGATGATGAGTGGGAGTAAGTTATTAGGAATTAGGTGATCATTTTCATTATATCGAGATTCGTTGTAATTGGTGATATTTGAGGAAATCGCCTGGGTTTTTGCCGGACGGCAAATATTTGGTTTTGAATATCCGTTGTTATGCACCAATTTCAAACTGATATATCTGTACGTTTATTTTATAAAGTGAGATATAACTTTTTGAAATTATGTCCATGACATTTACCTATATCAGTTGATGGTTAGATAAGAAGCATTCAACAGTGATATAATTCTTCTTAACCATAAGTACAGTTTTCAACTTACGACGCACAGGGTTTGAGTTATTCAACTCAGGGGACTTATACAAATTATTGTATGTTGTCCAGTGTCCATTAGGACAAAGGGGTTGGTTCTCGTACTATATTCTATTTACTTGTGACTTCTCAAGTTTTAGATAAGTGTTTCGTAGAAACACAAGATCCAAGTTTTGAGAAGCTATAGGTATAAGAATAAAATACAGAACCAAGTGTTGCAAGTATCGGGATTCTTCAAGGTGATCGAAGATGTAGATACTTGTGTTTGGTATTCAAATGAAAGTAATGGTTTTGAGAAACTTGTTTCTTTTTCAGGTTACTCATAATTGGATGTACTCCTAAGTTGAGTAATCCTGATCGGCCTCTCTCCATTTAGTTGACATGCGCCGGAGACAGCTGCATGATTTGAATCTGGTTCCAATTAAATCAGTGCCTCTGTTTCTATATTGTATATAGAATGGATCATATCTTAACGATGTTAAGGTGTATGGAGTTGTCCGACTAATGCTTAAAACCAGACTCGGGATAACTCAAGGCACGTTTCTATAATGGCAGTTTGTGGGTTAACCTGGGCTATGACGAGGGTTAACTTTCTACCATCTGGAAGATCAGTAGTGATATTGTTCTTGACTCGCCACAGTTTTAGTAAAATGTTCAGAAAACAGTAGTGGGAGTATGGTAGAACTGGAAGAGATTCCAGAACCACAAACGGTTACGGAAAATTTAATAGGTACTAAAGATTCAATCTGGATTGACATTCCATTAGCCACTCCGCAGATATGGTGGGTAACCTCCAGTAGCCTCAAGGACGGTGACAGGGAGGTTCTTGTTTACCCAGACTTGCCATTACAGCTGTTCCAGACTATGAGACCCGGCAGGAGGATGAGTATAGTGTTAGTGTATATGCCCTAGGGGCCATTATTGTATCATACTAGTTTGTATATTACTTAATGGAAGCTTGGGATATTCACAGTTGTATTAACAGTCTTGCTCAATATAGTAGTATGCTACTTGGTTTATATCTATCTTAATATGTGTATATGTTTCTTTTAGCATATCGCAAATACATATTGATAGAGCCCATAGGATCATGCTTGACTACCAGCGTTGTGATGGCAGTCACACTAGTGGGGGCTGGGTAGTCTACAAGCACATCTTTTTTAGGTCCCTAGTCGTAGGATTATCGAGACAGGGCATCGATACTCCAGAGTAGACTAGTGTATACGTTTCTCATCGCAGCAAGGGAAATGGTCTGTCCCACAGCCATTAGTACGTTGTATTGGAGATAGTATGCAAGTGCTCGTTGGGTTATGGGTACACCGTGTAAGAGCACGGCGGCGCCCCGGCCGTCAATCCGACGCCGGAAACGCGGAAACGAAAAACTTTACAAACTAGTAAACCGGCACCACCGCGCACTTTTAACCCAGATCGGGCCATTAACCTAACTACTAGCTAACTACAAGATGGGAAGAGATATATACCGAGCGATCCGTGTCCTTCGGTCTTCTCGTCGTCGTCCCGATCTCCCGCGGAATGTCCGGTCTACACCTCCTCGCCGGAAGGGCACCACGTCGCCTGCTTCTTTTACGGGCTCCCATCTCTGGACCGAGGCAACTCGGGCACGAAGTTGGCGAGTCGACGTGCCCAAGATTTGCTGTAGAATACGTGTAGTGCTCATGTCTCATTTGGGGTTTTTAGGAAGTTGCCTTTGGTGGAGGAATGATATGAACTTTTTTTGGAGAGGGAACTTGGAGATTTTACAAGCCATAAAAGATCAAAATCCCCACCACAACATTTTGGACAGCCCCCCCAAGAGCAAGGCCGGCCAAAAAACCAAGAGAGAATAAGAGGGGAGTCAATCAAAATGGGAGTCAAGTGCAAAAGTCAAGAGGGAGGGAGTGGGTGAATGATAATCCAAGAGAGAGAAAATGATAATGATGATCAAATATCATTACAACAAACACCACACTCCAAAAACCCATCACTCATCTCATCACTAAAGTCATGCCATCATGAAAGAAGAAGTCAAGGTCAAACAAGAGCTATCATGAAGCAACAATATGCAAAGACCACCTCCCACAATGCTTATTTGCACAATTGCAAATAAGCCCTCCTCCACCATTTTTCGGCCAATGAAAGATACAAATGAAATATGGCCGAAACGGAAAATAAACCGTCAACTCCAAAAACTGATCCCGTAATAAATTACAGGAAAAACCCCGCCGCTGTATATACATACCCGCATTTGTATTCCGACCGAATACAAATGCACTGAGACAGAATCTACACTGTACAATACTAGGATCCGGCTTAAACCAAAGCCCTCTAGTATTAATCGTCCGATCATGATCCATGCAATACCGCACGTATCTGATCGAACCCTGCCATATCTCCATACGGCCTCTACAGCGTTTCACCCGAAACTTGAGAAACTGGTCTGTGGGGGACTCTAAAGACTCGTCAATACTTTGGTTGTGGATTTAACCACTAGCACGTCAGAGGTATTAGGCTATACGTAACGGGCTACCAGGTATTGACCAAAAGGGACGTCGATGAGCGAACTCATCCTGACACCCTACCGAGCCTGTCAGTGACAATATCCGTACAGTCCGGTCCGTTCGTCTATGAGCATCGCATGGCGGGCCTAGGGGGTTGGTAAAAGTCAGACCCCCAAAAGCGGTACAAGTCGTGTCGGAGTGTAGCCCAGAACACCCTGAGATACTACTGGAATACCTACGAGTAAATCTCCTGCCTCGGCCGATGGCTTTGTGTAATGGCTCTCCTAGACACAGCACGACCTCACCCCCAATACCGGGAGAGACGAACCCCTGAAGATCCGCTCACTGCCTCCATATGGCTCGGGACTGTACCCAACTAAAACTTGTTTGCACGTCTCCTTTGAGCGTGGTAGGGTAGTAATCAAAGTACAGTGGGAACTCACACGAGACAAATGACGATCCTCAGGTCGATGAACTAACCTGTACACATGTCACCTGGGAACTGCTATCCGACGTCTGGTATAATCCCAACTAGCATGTTCCCGGCGAGTCCTGTCCGGTGTACTTATAACCCAATGAACACCTGTATACATCTTAGGTGAACCAATTGACACCAGTGGCTTGTGAGACCGGCCACTGCCCCTCGTCGGGGTCTCGACTGTATACACTAGTCTACTCTGGAGTATCGATGCCCTGTCTCGAAACTCCCATGACTAGGGACCTTTTAAGGATGTGCTTATAGACTACCAGCTCCCACGTATATGATCTCCCTCATACTGCTGGCAGTCAAGCAAGAATCCTAGGGGCTCTATCAACGTGTAATAACGACCTGTCTGGTCACCTAAAGCAGTACACGATGATAAAGATAAACCAGATAGCATACTATCATCTTGAGTAAGACTGTCCTACCGGGATAGGTCCTCCCTCAATCATTGCAATCACGTTCCTGTGATCCAATAATTGACTCTGAGGGCACTATCTCCAACAATCTCCCACTTGCACTCAAGGCTAATTATTGCGATGTCGCATACTCACAGCCCGTGTGATACCGAACACCCAACTCCTCTACTTGTCAGTCTCACAAAGCTCGTTTGCGAAACTATTGCGTTCGAGGAATAGCCTCAGTGAGTGGATACGCTCTGATGTTTCTTTCTATATCTCTCTATATCTCAAGTTCGCGGAGAAAACCATCTCCCGAAATGAGCAATACCTGTCTTAGAATATGTCTGGATGTCTGATGGGACCTAGTTCATAAATGAACTCCAAATCCAAACTTCTAGACTGTATCGTCAACTGAACTTAATCAGTATCCTGCGCCATCCTTCCCTCAGTATCCACCTGGACCACCTGTCCAAAATACCTCCCCTCTTCAGAGGGAAAACTATAACTCTGACAACCTCCCTGTCATCCAGGTCACCTTGGAAGCCTGGAATGATAACTGTCTCCCGAATGAGGCTGTCGTTATCATATCCCTAGAACATCCACTTATGTTCTAAAACTGCTTCCGATTGTTTCTCCAGGATTGGATCAATATCAACTTATTGTATCTACTGCAAGAACAACATCTGGTGTGGTACTTGACATCTTATGATTGACTCAATTGCCTAAGCAAGTGATCTGCCAATCATGCACATCCCTCTCTCCTTTAGTCTGTAAGACACCTTTAGAGAGGGTGACTCCATCATCTGCAGGTACACTACCGTGCCAGGAGTCGTCCATTCTAAATACTCATAGAATGCTATCTAAGTACCCAGATTGGGATACTTCCAAAATCTAGATCTATAGATCTAGTAACCAGAATGTCTTGATATTGTATCTAAGTCCCATGTGGAGAAACTACTGTGTGACAACCAAAGTATAACCGATTGTAGTATAGGAATTTCTTTTCCTACTCTGTGTATGTCATCCAATATACCAGGACATCACACCCTACTACCTTCTTAATAGATCCATCCCCTATTCTGATGAAGTCAAACCTATGACTGTCACATCAGAAATAGATGATCTATCTCCGCTATATCTGCTTTAGTCTATAAATAGACATAAGCTACTTTTCCACCAATGCTTCCGCTGCTCCCACTGACTACGACAACCCTCTGGCAGAGTCATATACATGTACGCTTCTAAAGCCTGTTTAGAACGACGCTATACTCATCCTCCTGCCGGGTCTCACAGTCTGGAACAACAGCAATGGAAAGTCTGGGTAAACAAGAACCTCCCTGTCACCGTCTTTGAGGCTACCGGAGTACCCCTCGGATGCCTGAGGTTACCCACCGTATCTGCGGAGTGGCCAATGGAATGTCAAATCAAATTGAATCTTTAGGTTCTTTATTAAATCTTCAGTAATCGTTTGCGGTTCTGGAATCACTTCCAGTTCTACCATACTCCCACTACTGTTTTCTGAAAAAAAATCCATTTTTGTTAAAACTGTGGCGAGTCAAGAACAATATCACTATTGATCTTCCAGATGGTAGAAAGTCAACCCTCGTCATAGCCTGGGTCAACCCACAAACAGCCATTATAGAAACATGCCTTGAGTTATCCAGAGTCTGGTTTTAAGCATAAGCCGGACAACTCCCCGTACCTTAACATCGTTAAGATACGAACTGTTCTATATCCAATATAGAACCAGAGGCACTGATTTAATTAAACCAGATTCAAATCATGCAGCTGTCTCCAGTGCATGTCAACTAAATTGAAGGAGGCCGATCAGCGTTACTCAACTTAGGAGTACTTCCAATTATGAGTAACCTGAAAAAGAAGCAAGTTCTCTTAACCATTACTATCAACTGAATACCATACACAAGTATCTACCTCTTCGATCACCTTGAAGAATCCTGATACTTGCAATACCTGGTTCTCTACTTTATTCATATACCTATAACTTCTCAAACTTCGGACCTTGTGTTTCTACGAAACACCTGTCTAAAAACTAGAGAAGTCATAAGTAAACCGAATATAGTGCGAGAACCAACCCCTCTGTCCTCATGGACGCTGGACAACATACAATACTCTGTAAAAGTCCCTTTGAGTCTAATAACTCATTCCCTGTGTGTCGTAGGTTGAAAACTGTACTTATGGTTATGAAGAATTACACCGTCGTTCAATGCTCCCTACCTAATCATCCACTGATATAGGTAAATGTCATAGACATAATTTCAAAAAGGTATATCTCACTCTATAAAAATAGACATACAGATATATCAATTTGAAATTGGTGCATAACAGCGGATATTCAAAACCAAATATTTGCCGTCCGGCAAACAACCCAGGTGACTTCCTCAAATATCACCAATTACAACGAATTCCGATATAATGAGGATGATCACCTAATTCCCAATAGCTTACTCCCACTCATCATCTGTAAAACCATACAGATGTGAGAATCATACCTGGTAAATACATACCCTGGAGCAAGTGTCTAATAGGGAAATCAGTTTTCTTATAACAGTACATAGTGAAACTGAAACATTAAAATGTTTCGTGGGGTTATCCTGGTATTCCTAGTAGTGCCTCTTCCATTATCCAGATTCACAACTGTAACCGTATATTTCTTTGCCATCTCTCCAAATCCCTTCATATGTCTTTAGTTATTACCTTCTGTACACCCCTTTAGGCCAAATGGTTTTTTTCCTTCCCTACCTTTTGACACCAGCCTATGGTTTGGAAGAAGACTATCCAATAAGTATAATGGGTGTACTGTCCTAATCCTAGGAGCACTCGCAACGCGAGAGAAGGTGAAGATAAAAGACACCTGAATAAACCTTATTCCTATTTCTCCTGAACCAGAATCCATCCCCGAACTGGAACAAGTTCCTTTCGAGTTCGTATATAACCATACGATGGAGTATCCAATAATCTGAGGATTTTCGTAGTGATACGGAGTTTCCTAGAGAAATACAAAGGTGAAGTGGGAGTGGTAATGAAATACCTGGTTTGGTCGTGAATATCAGTCGCAATTTACTTTGCCCTCTTACTAATCCCTTGATATGTCTTTACTTAATACCTTCTGTATACCATCGTTAGGCTAATTGGTTTTCTTCATTCCCTATCGGTCGGCACCAGCCTAAGGTTTGGAAGAAGACTATCCAATTTGCATAATAGGTGTACTATCTCCTAAACCAAGGAGTACTCGCAACATGAGAGAAGGTAAAAAGGAAAAGACAGCTGAATAGTCCTATTCGTTTTCTCCAGAACCGGAAACCATCCTCGAATAAATTCCTTCGAGTTCGTATATAACCATACGATGGTTTTGTCCAATGGAAGTGGACGTTCGTAGTAATACGGGGTGTCCTGGAGAAAAGGGTAAAAGTAGGAGTGGCAATGAGGTTTGCAACTCTGACAATCCAAAAGCCAGTGTTTAAGAAGGTTCGGTCAATTTGGTCACTGAGTCATAGTCTTAGGGTCGGGTCAAAGGTCGCTGCCAGAGAGAGAGAGAAAAGAAACACTCAGCGTGCACTCTAACCTAGATCAGAATGGTTATCACTTTATCTAATCTGGAAACCTCCCACTGTACCGTCAAATTCTCCTCCAAACCTGAAAGAAGAATTAGTCGGGATCACCCGAGGAGTAAACCAACTCATCAGTGGGAATCGGGATCCAACTATCATCGCATGATAACGTGACGGAATCCGCTCACGTTATCACACTCCAGAAGGTATGCGCATATCTGGCAAGTTTCAGTTTCTTTAGAAACTCCCGATGTGGATTTTTGCCCCATGCTCTTATGACCTTGACTAAGGCCAACAAATCATAAGTCACATGTCAAGTTCTACCCGTCATTGTCCAGGTTAATTTGAACCCACCCGTACAAGCCCTTGACTAGGGCCAACAAGGCTATACGACTGTCCCAAACCAACACATCTATCTATGCTACATATGAACACCCAATAGCTACCAAACACTGTGCCTTGACTATGGCCAACAAACACAGCTTGAATACTATTGACTATCCATATGAAACGATGGAGGGCTACGAATGGTTTCTGGCAAAAACCTTTAACGTAATGAACTTGATATCGTTGAAGGAACCGGATAGCTTTATAAAAATATAGTGGTGAAAACCTTTGCTAAAGAGGTCACTCCTGGTGAAGGGATCTCGGCTCTTTCCACGTAGAATGAGGTGCAGGATATTCCAACTGAATACCACGATGCAAAGCAAAAGTAATCGGCTATAGTGAAGTTATTGCCCTGACGCAAACTTTTGTCCAAGGGGTCACTCCCGGTGAAGGGATCTCGGCCCTTGCCTCGTCGACTGAGGAGCAGGATATTCCAACTGAATACCACTGTGCAAAACAAAAGTGAACGTCCTTGCAAATAACAGCTTTTTGAAAAATGTTCCAACAACATCAGATTAGGTTTGTTTAACTTGCATTGATCCGAATCAACGCAGTCCCATCAATTGATCACACCAATAAAGAACGAAAATAATGACGTACGTATATGCCATCCGCATTCGCCACTGGGTCCCGTCATTACCCGTTAGGTTAGTTAACTAACGACAGAGCGGGGACTGGACTAGTGCGGATGCAAAACATATACAACATCTACTAGTATATATATCAATATATAATATTTCGCTCAAGGCGTGATAAAATGCAACATCACAGAAATGTACAGCATCACAGAAGAATACAGATATCTGGGATCCCCGGGTTTCACAGAGCCGCTACTGAAACCCGACGTTCCCTTGGTCGTGTGGATAGCCTGTGCAATGAAATCCTAGACCCCTACGGGCGCGGCAAGTTACCCGCCAAAACCCGAAGTGAGGCAGCCCCCTTCAGCAACGTGAATGGACCACCCAGCACTTCACGGAATCCGGTAACTTGGGCACCCCTCCTGGGTCAACCTGTACCCCCTACGGGTGCGGCGAATAGCCCGCCAATTCTAGAGTGAAGCCCCCTCCGTCTCAACGCCATGGGATGCGGGCTCGTTGCCCTCTAGAACCCGGCTATCCGTGCACCCCTCCTTAGGGTAATCCTAGTACAGAAAGAAAAATATACATACAACGGGTACATCAACCGCAACCTGGTCGTGCCCCAAAAGAATAATACAAACAGGCAGTGACGGCAGTCCACATGTCGGACGCTCGCCCCGCAATATCAAATGTACATAATACAACAAAACTGTACTACCACTGCAACCAGGCTATCCCCCACGACCGATCCGCAACATCACAGCACAATCACAGAACATCAACGTGAATGTCACGTTCGCAAATCCGTCTAACCGGGCTATAGCAGTTAGACAGGATTTACCGATCAAGTGACATTCACGGTCGCATATATAATGTAAATACTGTGAACTAACATGTTTAAAATATCCGATCGATCAAAAATTACCAAGTGGGCCCTAAGCACTACTGTAGCACTCAAAGAAATCTGGGCCCAAAAAATAACATTCCAAAAACCCCATTTTGAACTCAGAAGCTCTCTGGAAAATTTTGGTACAGTGAATAGTCTAGACTGCGGCGGAACCGCGGCCAATGCGTGGGTTTGGTTGCGGTTCCGCGGTGATAAGGTGACATCACATGACCAAATTTTCCCAGAATGCTTAGAATTCCCTGCATATAATTCTGCAATGTACTGAAAAATTTTTGGAGCCAAAAATATTTCGACAGAAACATATACTTTAGAAAACGCGGGTTTTGGAATTTTGTTCGATCGAAGATGTAAACACATTAGACCAAGCTAGACTAGGTTAATGGCGAGGCTTTGATACCAATGTAAGTGCACGGCGGCGCCCCGGCCGTTAATCCGACGCCGGAAACGCGGAAACGAAAAAATTTACAAACTAGTAAACCGGCACCACCGCGCACTTTTAACCCGGATTGGGCTATTAACCTAACTACTAGCTAACTACAAGATGGGAAGAGAGATATACCGAGCGATCCGTGTCCTTCGGTCTTCTCGTCGTCGTCCCGATCTCCCGCGGAATGTCCGGTCTCCACCTCCTCGCCGGAAGGGCACCACGTCGCCAGCTTCTTTTACGGGCTCCCACCTCTGGACCGAGGCAACTCGGGCACGAAGTTGGCGAGCCGACGTGCCCAAGATTTGCTGTAGAATACGTGTAGTGCTCATGTATCATTTGGGGTTTTTAGGAAGTTGCCTTTGGTGGAGGAATGATATGAACTTTTTTTAGAGAGGGAACTTGGGGATTTTACAAGCCATAAAAGATCAAAATCCCCACCACAACATTTTGGACAGCCCCCCCAAGAACAAGGCCGGCCAAAAAACCAAGAGAGAATAAGAGGGGAGTCAATCAAAATGGGAGTCAAGTGCAAAAGTCAAGAGGGAGGGAGTGGGTGAATGATAATCCAAGAGAGAGAAAATGATAATGATGATCAAATATCATTACAACAAACACCACACTCCAAAAACCCATCAATCATCTCATCACTAAAGTCAAGCCATCATGAAAGAAGAAGTCAAGGTCAAACAAGAGCTATCATGAAGCAACAATATGCAAAGACCACCTCCCACAATGCTTATTTGCACAATTGCAAATAAGCCCTCCTCCACCATTTTTCGGCCAATGAAAGATACAAATGAAATATGGCCGAAACGGAAAATAAACTGGCAACTCCAAAAACCGATCCCGTAATAAATTACAGGAAAAACCCCGCCGCTGTATATACATACCCGCATTTGTATTCCGACTGAATACAAATGCACTGAGACAGAATCTACACTGTACAATACTAGGATCCGGCTTAAACCAAAGTCCTCTAGTATTAATCGTCCGATCATGATCCGTGCAATACCGTACGTATCTGATCGAACTCTGCCATATCTCCATACGACCTCTACAACGTTTCGCCCGAAACTTGAGAAACTGGTCTGTGGGGGACTCTAAAGACTCGTCAATACTTTGGTTGTGGATTTAACCACTAGCACGTCAGAGGTATTAGCCTATACGTAACGGGCTACTAGGTATTGACCAAAAGGGACGTCGATGAGCGAACTCATCCTGACACCCTACTGAGCCTGTCAGTGACAATATCCGTACAGTTCGGTCCGTTCGTCTATGAGCATCGCATGGCGGGCCTAGGGGGTTAGTAAAAGTCAGACCCCCAAAAGCGGTACAAGTCGTGTCGGAGTGTAGCCCAGAACACCCTGAGATACTACTGGAATACCTACCAGTAAATCTCCTGCCTCGGCCGAGGGCTTTGTGTAATGGCTCTCCTAGACACGGCACGACCTCACCCCCAATACCGGGAGAGACGAACCCCTGAAGATCCGCTCACTGCCTCCATGTGGCTCGGGACTGTACCCAACTAAAACCTGTTTGCACGTCTCTTTTGAGTGTGGTAGGGTAGTAATCAAAGTACAGTGGGAACTCACACGAGACAAATGACGATCCTCAGGTCGATGAACTAACCTGTACACATGTCACCTGGGAACTGCTATCCGACGTCTGGTATAATCCCAACTAGCATGTTCCCGGCGAGTCCTGTCCGGTGTACTCATAACCCAATGAGCACCTGTATACATCTTAGGTGAACCAACTGACACCAGTGGCTTGTGAGACCAGCCACCGCTCCTCGTCGGGGTCTCGACTGTATACACTAGTCTACTCTAGAGTATCGATTCCCTGTCTCGAAACTCCCACGACTAGGGACCTTTTAAGGATGTGCTTATAGACTACCAGCTCCCACGTATATGATCTCCCTCATACTGCTGGCAGTCAAGCAAGAATCCTAGGGGCTCTATCAACGTATAATAGCGACTTGTCTGGTCACCTAAAGCAGTACACGATGATAAAGATAAACCAGATAGCATACTATCATCTTGAGTATGACTGTCCTACCGGGATAGGTCCCCCCTCAATCATTGCAATCACGTGCCTGTGATCCAATAATTGACTCTGAGGGCACTATCTCCAACACACCGGACAGGACTCGCAGGGAACTGTTGGTTGGTATTATACCCGTCGTCAGTTAACAGTTCCCAGGTGACATGAGTACAACATAGTCCGTAGACTTGACACCGCTGCTTCGTCTCGAGTGTGTTCCCACTGTTCTTAGATTGCTACCCTACCGTTCAAAGGAGTCGTGCAAACAGGTAGCAGTTGGGTGCAGTCCCGAAGCACTTGGAGGCAGTGGCGGTTAGATAGGATTCGTCTCTCCCGGTATTGGAAGTTGATATCGTGCTGTGTTTAGAGAGCCATTACGCAAGGTCCCTGGCCAGTGCAAGCGAGATTTACTGGTAGGATTTCCAGTAGCTTCTTAAGGTGTAATGGGCTCCGACACGACTTATACCGCTTTTAGGGGACTGGCGCTTGCCGCCCCCTAGGCTAGATATGCGATAGTCTTAGACGAACATACCAGACTGTACAGAGATTGTCACATCAGGCTCAGTAGGAGTTTGGATGGGTTTCCTCATCGGCCTTCTTATTGACATCTACCCGGGGACCGTTATGTACAGCTAGTACCGCTTGCGGCCTGTTGTTAAACCCACTGCCAGCGTAGTGTCGAGTCTTTAGAGTCCCACACAGAGAGTTTCCCTGCTTCAGGCGAAACGATATAGAGGTCGTATGGTTTTACGACAGGGTTCAGACATATACGCGTACTTATGCACGTATGATGTTCGGACATTTTATAATAGCGGGCTTTGGTTTAAGCCAGATTCTAGTATTGGATTATTGGATTTATGCAGTCTCAGTATATCCATGTTTTTCGGATAGGAGGGGCATTCTCGTAATTACTCGAGAAGCTTCTAAAAGAAAGGTGACTCTTTATGTTTTAATTCATTTATGGATTAAGCTTAATAAGGTGGAGGAGATGATGTGTAATTTGCATTAAATGAAACCATGACTCATTAGATGGTTCATTCATTTGTATTAAATGAAGCATGAAGATATTTGTGAAAGATATTTGTGCAAGATATTTTATGCTTCATAATATATACACAAATGAGTTACTTTTCCTTTTATAATAACAAACACATTCTCTCTCCTCAAGCTTTCTCTCTTCTTCACTCTAACCCTAATCCTCTCATGTGTTGAGATCCTAAGGGTTAAAAAGACTAATCAATCCTTAATCCATCTCTATATCCTCTAGGTCACTTAGATTAGCAATCCTAGCCACTTAGTTACCTCAAGTTAGAGGTTAAAGCTTGGAGAAGGAACTCTCGGATGGATCTTCTATCACATCGAGGAGACCGACAAGGAGGTGAACAACAAGAACAAGAAGGACTAGTATCTTGAGGTATAATCATCTATCATAGTAGTTTAGCACTTCTAGATGTTTGTTAGTTAGGGTTTAGCAAAGATCTATAAGTTAGTCGATGTTACCTTAAACAAAATGATCGTTTTACCTATTCCGCCTTCCCACATCTTGTGGGGTGTGTAACGTCGACTTACAGTGGTATCAGAGCTTAGCTAAAGCATAACTAACATGTTAGTAAAGTCTTTAGAAATTCGATCACAAAATAATCCCGAAAAAACGACATTTTCACCTAGTTTCTGCCGATTTTAAAACGGGGTCTAAAAATTTTTCAGGGACCCTTAAAAATACAAGCAGGGTTTTTTAAGAATTGTGAAGAAATTTGGGATAGTGACTCGACCAAACCACCGCAGAACCGCGTCCAGTACAAGCGATCCACCGCGGATCCGCGGCCGAGTTGACACCGAGTCAACCCAAATTTGCTCAGCTATTCTTCTGTGTTGATGTTGTGTTTTCTGGGATGTTTTGTTTCTGCTCAGGTTTTATGTGCACTGAGAATTGTTTGTAGTAGATTCATATGTGTTGCTTGATCGAAATTCTAAGAACTTTGGCTAACTGGATTATATCTGTGTCGTGTTTAATGTGTTCGTAAAGCTCCCCTAACTGCTAGTATGTCGGTTAGCAGGGGGTTGCACATTTCTGTAATTTTTTTTACTGGTTTGTGAATATGAACTTGTTGGATTGTCGTGAATGGATAGCCGGGGATGTGAGACGCGTGTTTCTTTCATTCAAATGTAAATTGTAATTTGTTGTAATATTCTTTTGCGGGGCACATCCGGGTTGAGCTTGTAGCCACCGTTGTATTATTTCATTTACTGTTTTCTGCTCCTAGGACAGACCCAAAGTGGGGTGCACGAACTACCGGGTACTTTGAAGTGCTTAGTGGCCTACTCACGTCGTTGAGGGAGACCGCTTCACTTCGGGTACTTGATGGGCAGTGTGCCATACCCGTAGGGGTCTAGGGTGGGGTTGGCTATTCATCACGACTGTGTAATCCGTATTTCATTGCATGCTCAAAGGGAATGCGGATTCCTAGAAAATCCAATATGTTCATCTGTGATCAGGAATGCCTATTATTGCGTCTGACGAATGTACAATATCTATATATGATATCTAGTAGGCGTTACTTATGTTTTGCACCCGTGCTAGCCCAGCCCCCGCTCTGTCGTTAGTTAAGTAACCTAACGGGTGAATGACGGGGCCCAGTGGCGAATGCGGATAGTATAAGAGGACGTTGTATTTTCGTTGTTTTCTGCAATGATAGGTTAATTGATGGGACGCATTATTTTAATGCAAAGAAAATAAACCAATCTTGAATCGTTGGAACAGTTTAAAAGAAACCACTCGGTTATTTTAAAACAGAAGATTTTTTAAATTGCGGAGCTTAAACCACTCCTTTTAAAAGTAATCAGGTTCCTTCGATCATATCAAGTTCACTACGTTCACGGTTTCGCCAAAACCATTCGTAGCCCTCCATCATTTCATTTGGGTATTCAGTAGTATTCAAGCTATGTATTTTGACCAACGCCAAGGCATAGTGTTTGGTAGCTGCTGGGTATTCATCTGTTGCATAGATAGATGAGTTGGTTTGGGACAGTCGTACTACCATTTGGCCAACGTCAGGGGTATGTACGGGTGGGTTCAAATTAACAAGATTATGATGGGTAGAACTTGACATGTGATGTAACAACCTAGTTTATTTATACCAATTCCAGTTCTCGTATTTCCTTAATTGTGGTATTTTCCTGATTTATCGTATTTTGGGAGCGAATAGTATTTTAAATTTTACATTGCATTCGACCCGACCCGCTTGCTTGAACTTATTTGATTCATATTTATGAATTATCCTGACTTGTTACGTAGACTTGTGCATTTTCATGTTTAGTGCATACTGGCATTTTATCTGGCATTTGCATTTTTACAATATAACATTTTAAGTCACATAAAATGTTTTAAAAAATACATTGCATGGCCTGCATGATACCCCTAGCCCCGTGGTAGGATCCGCGCATCTTGTTCTCGTCCCGTTCAGTGAAACGGACTTGTTTGGATGGCTACGTGCACGTACGTGCATCCGTTCTTGGGGGTATGCATTTTTCGTTATCCGGACATTCATTTTTTTATTTTTTTCGACATGTATATTTTTCGTATCTTAAAACTGAATTTTAGACCCGACCCGGGTATGTTTTGGACTATATTTGTATTTACCAGAATATCAAATTTTATTTATATAATATTAATTTTATAAATTGATACAAATTAAAATTTAGTTCACTAATAAAAGATTTTTTAAATTTAAATCTAAACTAATTTCCTAACAAACTAACAACCCCTTTCTCTCTCTCTCTCCCCTCTGCATATATATATTTATATATATTTTATTTATTTAATTTTTCTTTTCTTATTTAATACACAGCCTCTTCTTCTTACTTCTTCTTCTTTTTCATTTCTTTTTCTTGATCTTATTTCTTGATTCCGGTGATCACCGCCGGAGCCGTGCTCGTCGCTGACGATCCAAGTGATCCAGTGAACGTACCTGACTTGCGTGATCACCTTGTGCGTTGTTTGGAACCGTTCCGTGTACCGTGTGCGTGTCGCGACATTTCGCCGACGAAAGACGTTCCGTACACATCCGTTCTTGTTCCGTCTAGGCAAGTTAATCTTGCTACATGCTATATAACTCATTATATACCTATTTAAAAAAATACCACACCTGTATTTTAAATCAAGCATCCCATGTTTCATATTACAGTCTTTCGACGTTCCGTTTACATTTGTATAGTGCATTTCAGATCTAGGGCATGCAAACCAATCTTAATTACATGCTACATTACTTTAGACGCATCTATTTTAACAAATGGAATACCTGTATTTAAAATCATGCACCCCATGTTTAGTTTTATAACTTTTCGATATTCCGTTTGCATCCATTCATATCATTTCAGATCTAGGTCATGAAAACTTATCTTGTTACATACTATACTATCATATACCGTATCAAATTGAATAGTTACATTTCATATTGCTTTGTTATATGTTCCGAACTTGTTAGTTTATCATTTTACGATTATGTGATACCCGTTTGCATCCATATCATTTAAAATATATATCATCGTAATATTTCTTATTATTATCTTTAATTAGTTTATAATCTGCATTTTATAATGTTATACATTTGAAAAATATTATAGTTTATACATGAAACGTCGTTGAAAAGCGACTACGACAAATCTGAAATTTACTGTACACCTTACCTTATAAAATTCATTACATATCTAGCTGCACGCCGAGACCATATTATTTCATGTTACTGTTGTATTAGT
Organism: Agapanthus africanus; assembly: GCA_030015575.1. Taxonomy (NCBI): domain Eukaryota; kingdom Viridiplantae; phylum Streptophyta; class Magnoliopsida; order Asparagales; family Amaryllidaceae; genus Agapanthus; species Agapanthus africanus. The sequence goes on from CM057344.1 coordinate 516,223,003, forward strand.
GCACCATGTTTGATAATTGTGCATCTTACATAGTTATGATGTAATCCCTGACAAAATATTTGTGCATCCATGCTTTACCATGCATCCGTACTTGCTACAGTTTTAGTATGAGCATCCGCTTGACACATGTGCACTACCTGTCATGACCTGATATACCACTGCTTGACTTGATACTTGATACACCACTACTTGACATGACTTGATACATGTACACTACCCGACATGACCTGATATATCACTACTTGACATGTTACCCGATCCTGTTTCTAATGCCGACAATCCTGACATGTTGTCCCGATGGACATATCCTGTTGTCTGTACAGACAAACCTGTTCCTGCTTGATCCTGTGTTGGCATTAGTCTTAGATTTATAAATACCTGACTTACACACATAACTTGGGGATATGTGGAAATTAAGAACGTAGCTGAACGTAACTTAAAGGGCTATTATATCATTTTACCGTGGTCCCGTGGGAAATGAATGGGTCATAGACTCACAGTCTATTACATCATTTTACCGTGGTCCTGTAGGGAATGAACGGGGCATAGACCGATGGGTTACGATGAGGATTACATTAATTGATTTCGAATAACTTTAGAGTAGATAACCCTATAGCACAGTTTAGACTACTCACTGCACTTCAGCTGTTTATATCCTGTTCACTGATCTATATTCATGTTACCGTTACTTATTATTGATGACTTGTTACTGTACATACTCATGCCTGCATGACTTGTTAACCCCTGATTATATTATTGTTGATATTATGACGCACTGACGTCTGGGTTTTGTATGGCCCAGATCCTCTACCTTGCAGCTGACTGATCAGGAGTACTTCCGCCGTCAGGCCGAGCAGTGAGGATCCTGTTAGCATCCAGTTAGTTCAGTTACTTCTGTACTTTCCAGATTATTATTATTATTATTACTTGGATCTTTTGCTTCCGCATTATTTTATTCTTGACTCGTTATTCTGGCTCATGGACATGTATTAGATAGTTGTTTATTACTGTTCTTGATATCTCTACAGCCGTAATGTGACTGTGGAGGGATATTTCCTATCCACAGGTAGCATGGTTGGCTCTGTCACGTGCCTATCTTAGCGCACTCTGGGAAGCGGGGCGTGACAGAGTTTGTTTGGTATCAGAGCCATAGCATTTAGGTTTATCGGGTTTGATTCTTTTGTAGTTGGGTATTGGACCCAATACACGAATTAGAAAATCCGTGATTAGGAACATGTCCTGCCACATTGTTATCATGATTCTTGAATCATATCTTTCTCTTAACCCCTGTCCTGACGATATGCAAACAACTTTGCATCTCGAGTTGAAATTCTTTTGGTTCCCTATTGTTTCTTCCGTCCTATTCCTTTGATTCTAATACTAAGATTTGGGCGACTTGAACGGAGTTATGTGATTGTAACTATGAACTGCAGCATGGTTACAATGCGGTACTCAATTTAAGTAACTTGGAGTCCTGGTCTTGTTTCATTTCCTTGTTTCATGGTCGTTCTATTACCTTGGTTCTCTCTGTTTCATTGCTTACCAGTTTATGTTTTGCAGATTTCTTGTTGACCGATACCGGCAGTTATGAAGTTGTCTTGGAAATTGATGGTCTCACTTTCCATGCTCACATTGATTGTAGGGCAAAGAAAGTGATTTTCCAGATTCCCGGACATCCGGAGTTTGTTTTGCTGGAGGTAGCAGTTCTGTCGGGCTAGTCGAGTTTAGGGCTAGGCCGACAAGCAATGTTCTTTCGTCAATGGAAGTTGATAAGGAGGAAGCGCAGCTGTAGTTTGAGAGTTCATGGACGTGTTTGAGGACATCTCGGGTTTACCGCCAAAACGAGATGTGGAGTTCACGATCGATCTTGTTCCTGGTGCAGCGCCAATCTCAAAGGCTTACTATCCGATGGCACCAGTGGAGTTGGAAGAAGTAAAGAAGTAGGTTACCGAATTGCTAGAGAAGGGTTGAATTCGCGGCAGCAATTCACCTTGGGGAGCTCCAGTTCTTCTAGTCAAGAAGAAAGATGGCACAAGGAGGATGTGCATCGATTATCGAGAATTAAACCGGGTGACTATTAAGAATAAGTACCCGATCCCTCGCATTGGCGAATTGTTCGAGCAGCTTAGTGGCGCGAGGGTATTCTCGAAGTTGGATTTGCGGTCCGGATATCATCAGGTCCGAGTTAAATCAGAAGATATTTGCAAGACTGCGTTCCGAACTCGGTATGGACATTACAAGTATTTAGTGATGCCATTCGGAGTCACGAATGCACCGGCGATATTTATGGACTTGATGAATCGAATCTTTTCACCGTTCTTGGACCAGTTTATAGTGGTGTTCATCGATGATATTCTGGTCTACTCGAGGAGCATTGAAGAGCATGCAGAACACTTGAAGATCGCACTGCAGACATTGAGGCAAGAAAGATTATATGCGAAGATGAGTAAGTGCGAGTTTTGGCTTGAAGAAGTGAAGTTTTTGGGGCACGTCGTATCCGGAGATGGAATCGTTGTTGATCCCGAGAAGATTGCAGCAGTTCAAAATTGGCTGATTCCGAAGAACGTAGCAGATATCAGAAGTTTTCTTGGACTTGCCGGCTATTACAGAAGGTTCGTGGAGAATTTTTCTCGTTTGGCTGTGTTAGTTATATGTATGCCCTAGAGGCCATTACTATACATAGGATGTATATTGTAGTGGATGCTGGGACATATATAGTGAGGACTTTCTTGCTCGACATGATAGTATGCTATCTGGTTGATCTTTACCTTAACGTGTATACTGATTGTCTCTCTGTTACATGTTGGTAAAGCCCTTAGGATGTGTACTTGACTACCTGGATTATGATGCGGATCATACTAGTGGGGACATGGTAGTCTATAAGTACATCCTTCAAAGTCCCTAGTCGTGGGTGTATCGAGACGGGGCATCGATATACCAGAGTAGACTAGCGTGTACCTTCTCGACCCATACAGATGGGCGATGGATGATCCCATATCCATTGGTGTTTGACATCAGAGATGATATACGGGTGCTCAGTGGAGACTGGGTACACTGGACGGACTCGCCGAGAACTCCCAGATGGTATTATACCTTACGTCAGATGGCAGTTCTCTGGTGACACTGGTACAGAGTAGTCTGTTGACCCGAGATCGTCATAGAGTCTTGTGTGGTTCCCACTGTGCTTTGATTTCCATCTTACCACATCCAAGAGGGCGTGCAAAATGGTGGTTTTTGGGTACAGTCCCGAGTCACATGGAGGCAATGAGCGATAGGAGGGGATTCGTCTCTCCCGGTATAGGGAGTTGATGTTGCGCTGTGTTCGATTGGCTATAACAGGAAATCCCTGGCCAGGGTTGCTGAGATTTACTGGTAAGTGTTACCAGTAGTTTCTCGAATTGTTATAGACCTCATATCGACACGACTTATCGAGCTATTGGGGTCTGACGTTTACCACCCCTAGGCGAGATATGCGACATATCAGACGATCAGACCGGACTGTACGGTAGTGTTACTGGTTGGATTCACTGGAGTGTGAGCGGGCTTGCTCGTCGATCTTCTGATCGCTCAATACCCGGGTGGCCGTTACGTTTAGTAGACCGCTTGCGGCTTGTGGGTGCTTGATATGATCATCACCTGCTGCCGGCGTATTGACGAGTCTTTAGAGTCCTACACAGAGGTTTCCTGGCTCAAGCGAAACGAAATAGGAGCGCATATGAGATATGTGCGGGACCGAGAATAATGCGTGTATGTGATACCGTATTCTATTCTCGCGATGAATGTATCGATTGGTTATATACGATATAACCTAGTTATCGAATCAAGTATTGATTCGATAAGCCGATACATTGAATACTAGTCGGTTGTGTGCGACATGACCGGATCATTGAATCAAGTGTTGATTTAATGATTTAATGCATAATTATATATTTGATATATTACTTTGCACTAACTAGTATTGGTTCACTTTAAACGGATTTTCTCACTTGGTTTGTGCGCATTATATATGTGATATGATTTTGTGCACTTGCTTGTATCATGTTTGATGATACATGCTTTTTGGTTAAGTGTAAAGTATTAAACCTTGGTTAATGAAATGGTTAGGGTTTATTATTTGTTATTCATTTATCTTATTTAATTATCCATTTATTTTTGATAAATGAATAAAAGAAAATGAAATGAAATGGTGGCTTTCATTTGTTGTTTTCATGAAGCTTCATGAACACTTTGACTAAGTGACCATTTTGTCTCTAGCTTGACCCTAACCATTCCTTTAACCATGATTGATTCTCTACACATTACCATAGTTAACATTATGATAAGAAATGATTATTATTCTAATTCATTTATTCTTATCATAACACTTTTTCACCATCTTCTTCTTCTTCTTCCTTTCTTCACTTGAAGAAAGCAAGCTCCATCAATGGTGATTGATGGAAATGAGTGAGAAATCCAATTCTAAAGTCTACCCACTTCCTATTTCTTCATCCTCTACCTCTTGCCAAGTAGTAGAGTGTGTTTCCTTCACAAGTTTTCATGACTTGGTGAAGGTGGAGCTTGATTTAGCGATGCCTCGACGTAGATCATCTTCGGCATGGACATCGACGACCTAGCTCGCCATTTCTCCGACGAAGCCGACGCTAGAGCCCGGGAATTCATTTGGACAGCAAAAGGACTTTGTTGCGGAGCTATGGAGGTGGAGCACCGGATCTACAAAGGTTGTATTTCCGTTATCTTATAGTTTAGTTGTAAACTAGCTCGCTTTATCGCCTAGAAATCTAGCCAACGATCCGTTCTAGGATTTCTCGGCACCGTTTAAATTTGAAATTGGCATGGTTGATGCCTTGTGAGACCTCATTAGGGTGCCTAGGAACCCTACAGGCTGAGCCTTTGACCAAGCTTACGCGAAAGGAAGTACCGTTCGTATGGACGGATAGTTGTGCGTCAGCTTTTGAGGCGTTGAAGCAAAGATTGATAACCTCTCCTATTTTGACCGTACCATACGGTTCCGGAGGATTGGTGATTCACAGCGACGCATCTGGGAAAGGATTGGGATGTGTTTTGATGCAGCATGGAAAGGTTATAACCTACACATCGAGACAGCTGAGGATCCATGAAAAGAATTACCCAACTCATGATTTGGAGCTAGCAGCTGTAATTTTCGCTTTGAAGATTTAGAGACACTACTTACTGGGCGAAAGGGTCGAAATATTCACCGATCACAAAAGCCTGAAGTATGTGTTCACACAGAAAGAGCTTAACATGAGGCAGCGTAGATGGTTGGAGCTGATGGCTGACTATGATCTTGATGTTAAGTACCATCCGGGGAAAGTTAATGTAGTGCCGGATGCGCTTAGTCGGTTGCCCGCAATTCGGATGTTGACTGCACAGAAGGAGCTTATTGAAAACTTTCGGAGATTCGATTTGGAGATTGTGCTACCGCATTCTTCGGGACAGTTGATGCAGCTGCAAGTACAGTCGTCGTTGATCGAGAATATTAAAGCAGCGCAGTTACAGGATCCTAGATTGCAAAAGTTTCGAGAACAGGTTGAGGAGGGACTTCGAACGGACTTGTTGATTCATGAAGATGGTTCATTGCGATTTGGTAGCCGTTTGTGTGTGCCGAAAGGAGACATTCATGAAGAAGTTATGAAGGAGGCACACAGTTCCGCGTATTCCGTACATCCAGGAGGCACGAAGATGTACCGCGATCTAAGACAGCATTTCTGGTGGGAAGGCATGAAAAGGGAGTTTGCTCGCTTTGTGGCAAAGTGTTTGGTGTGTCAGCAAGTTAAGGCTGAACATCAACAGGTTGCTGGTTTATTGCAACCACTTCCGATTCCTCAATGAAAGTGGGAACATATAACCATGGATTTCATGACAGCTTTACCGCGGAGTCCAAAAGGCAACGATGCAGTTTGGGTGATTGTTGATCGATTGACCAAGGCAGCTCACTTTATACCGTTTCGAGTTGGTCAGTCAACGGAAGCGTTAGCAGAACGATACATGCAGGGGATTGTAAGATTGCATGGAGTACCTATGAGCATCGTTTCCGATCGTGACACCCGATTCTTATCACACTTCTGGAGGAGTCTACAGGAAAGTTTGGGGACGCGATTGAAGTTTAGCACGGCTTATCATCCTCAGACAGATAGCCAGTCGGAGAGAACAATCCAAACGGCTAGAAGATATGTTGAGAGCTTGCATGTTGGACTTCAAGGGTTCGTGGGAGGATTATCTACACTTGGTAGAGTCTTCGCACAACAACAGCTTTCAGGCAACTATTCAGATGGCTCCATTCGAAGTATTGTATGGTCACAAGTGTCGTTCACATGTTTGTTGGGACGATGTTGGAGAACGAAGATTGTTGGGACTGGATTTGATCGTGCAAACCATAGAGAAAGTTAATACTATCCGGAATCATATGAAGGCAGCGCAAGATCGGCAGAAGAGTTGGGTCGATACATCGAGAAGACCTCTAGAGTTCGCTGTTGGTGATCTAGTATTCTTGAAGATATCACCGACTAGAGGAGTGATTCGTTTTGGGAGTCGAGGAAAGCTTAGTCTTCGATTCGCTGGGCCTTTCGAGATTTTGGAGCGTGTTGGAGAAGTGGCTTATCGATTGGCGTTACCATAATCTTTGGTGAATGTTCATGACGTGTTTCATGTACCTCAACTTCGTAAATATGTTTGAGATGAAACACACGTGCTGGGTCATTCGGAGCTGACTGTACGAGAAGATTTAACCTTTGAGGAACGACCGATGTCGATTGTGGATTGAAGGGAAAAGGTTCTTAAGAACAAGATTATCCGTCTCGTACTTGTTTCTTGGGGAAATCGCTCGCATGGAGAATCAACTTGGGAACGAGAAGATGAAATCCGGCAGAAGTTTCCACATCTATTCTTGTAGTTTCTGGATTGTCTATCCTTTCTTGTTCTTGAAATTTCGAGGACGAAATTTTTTTGTAGTTGGGTAAAATGTAACAACCTAGTTCATTTATACCAATTCCAGTTCTCGTATTTCCTTAATTGTGGTATTTTCCTGATTTATCGTGTTTTGGGTGCGAATAGTATTTTACATTTTACATTGCATTCGACCCGACCCGCTTGCTTGAACTTATTTGATTCATATTTATGAATTATCCTGACTTGTTACGTAGACTGGTGCATTTTCATGTTTAGTGCATATTGGCATTTTATCTGGCATTTGCATTTTTACAATATAACATTTTAAGTCACATAAAATATTTTAAAAAATACATTGCATGGCCTGCATGATATCCCTAGCCCCGTGGTAGCATCCGCGCATCTTGTTCTCGTCCCGTTCAGTGAAACGGACTTGTTTGGATGGCTACGCGCACGTACGTGCATCCGTTCTTGGGGGTATGCATTTTTTGTTATCCGGACATTCATTTTTTTATTTTTTTCGACATGTATATTTTTCGTATTTTAAAACTGAATTTTAGACCCGACCCGGGCATGTTTTGGACTATGTTTGTATTTACCAGAATATCAAATTTTATTTATATAATATTAATTTTATAAATTGATACAAATTAAAATTTAGTTCACTAATAAAAGATTTTTTAAATTTAAATCTAAACTAATTTCCTAACAAACTAATAACCCCTTTCTCTCTCTCTCCCTCCCCTCTGCATATATATATTTATATATATTTTATTTATTTAATTTTTCTTTTCTTATTTAATACACAGCCTCTTCTTCTTACTTCTTCTTCTTTTTTATTTCTTTTTCTTGATCTTGTTTCTTGATTCCGGTGATCGCCGCCGGAGCCGTGCTTGTCGCTGACGATCCAAGTGATCCAGTGAACGTACCTGACTTGCGTGATCACCCTCGTGCGTTGTTTGGAACCGTTCCGTGTATCGTGCACGCGTCACGACATTTCGCCGACGAAGGACGTTCCTACACATCCGTTCTTGTTCCGTCTACGCAAGTTAATCTTGCTACATGCTATATAACTCATTATATACCTATTTAAATAAATACCACACCTGTATTTTAAATCAAGCATCCCATGTTTCATATTACAGCCTTTCGACGTTCCGTTTACATTTGTATAGTGCATTTCAGATCTAGGACATGCAAACCAATCTTAATTACATGCTACATTATTTTAGACGCATCTATTTTAACAAATGGAATACCTGTATTTAAAATCATGCACCCCATGTTTAGTTTTATAACTTTTCGATATTCCGTTTGCATCCATTCATATCATTTCAGATCCAGGTCATGAAAACTTATCTTGTTACATACTATACTATCATATACCGTATCAAATTGAATAGTTACATTTCATATTTCTTAGTTATATGTTCCGCACTTGTTAGTTTATCATTTTACGATTATGTGATACCCGTTTGCATCCATATCATTTAAAATATATATCGTCGTAATATTTCTTATTATTATCTTTAATTAGTTTATAATCTGCATTTTATAATGTTATACATTTGAAAAACATTATACTTTACACATGAAACGTCGTTGAAAAGCGGATACGACAAATCTGAAATTTACTGTACACCTTACCTTATAAAATTCATTACATATCTAGTTGCACGCCGAGACCATATTATTTCATGTTACTGTTGTATTAGTGCACCATGCTTGATAATTGTGCATCTTACATAGTCATGATGTAACCCATGATAGAATATTTGTGCATCCATGCTTTACCATGCATCCGTACTTACTACAGTTTTAGTATGAGCATCCGCTTGACACATGTGCATTACCTGTCATGACCTGATATACCACTGCTTGACTTGATACCTGATACACCACTACTTGACATGACTTGATACATGTACACTACCTGACATGACCTGATATATCACTACTTGACATGTTACCCGATCCTGTTTCTAATGCCGACAATCCTGACATATTGTCCCGATGGACATATCCTGTTGTCTGTACAGACAAACCTGTTCCTGCTTGATCCTGTGTTGGCATTAGTCTCAGATTTATAAATACCTGATTTACACACATAACTTGGGGGTATGGGGAAATCAAGAATGTAGCTGAACGTAACTCAAAGGGCTATTATATCATTTTACCGTGGTCCCGTGGGGAATGAACGAGACATAGACTCACAGTCTATTACATCATTTTACCATGGTCCCGTTGGGAATGAACGGGGCATAGATCGATGGGTTACGATGAGGATTACATTAATTGATTTTGAATAACTTTAGAGTAGATAACCCTATAGCACAGTTTAGACTACTCACTGCACTTCACCTGTTTATATCCTGTTCACTGATCTATATTCATGTTACTGTTACTTGTTATTGATGACTTGTTACTGTACATACTCATGCCTGCATGACTTGTTACCCCCTGATTATATTATTGTTGATATTATGACGCACTGACGTCTGGGTTTTGCATGGCCCAGATCCTCTACCTTGCAGCTGACTGACCAGGAGTACTTCCGCAGTCAGGCCAAGCAGTGAGGATCCTGTTAGTATCCAGTTAGTTCAGTTACTTCCATACTTTCCAGATTATTATTATTATTACTTGGATCTTTTGCTTCCGCATTATTTTATTCTTGACTCGTTATTTAATTAAGGAACTTCGCGAAAGCGTCGTAAAACCTCCCTCGAAGTACCGACACAGGCCTGGCTGAACGGTTAAGCAAGTATTGTACAGTAAGAATAGTCCTGACTAGTTCTCCTTTTTGGGATTCGAGAAACAGTGGGAGCCATCATGTTTAGATAAACTAAAAACCATTCTAAACTTGCAAGAGCATCATGCTAAAGTGTTTCCTCTCTCTCTCCCCTAATTGCAGCGACCCAGAACATGACAGGCGTTAAGTTATTATTAGATAAAAATATTTTGACTGGGCCAAACTATAAAGATTGGTTTCGGAATGTTAAGATGGCAATTACCTATGACAAATTGGGGTATGTCCTTACTACTAAGGCCCCTGTGTAAGTCCACGGCGGCGCCCCGGCCGTCGATCCGACGCCGGAATGCGGAAACGAAAAACTTTGCAAACTAGCAAACCGGCACCACCGCGCACTTTTAACCCGGATCGGGCCATTAACCTAGCTACTAGCAAACTAAAAGATGGGTGAAGAGATATACCAAGCGATCCGTGTCCTTCGGTCTTCGTCTCTACTCCGATCTCCCGCGGAATCTCCGTCCGTCACCTCCTCGTCGGAAAGGGCACCACGTAGCTGGGTTCGTTTACGGGCTCTCACCTCTGGACCGAGGCAACTCGGGCGCGAAGTTGGCTAGCCGACGCGTCCAAGAAGTGCTGTAGGCAAGTGTTGAAACCATGTCTCTTTGGGGTTTAGTGTAGTTGCCATGATGGAGGAATTGAGGAGGAGAATGAAAAGAGCAATGAGATATGGAGCTAGTCTTTTGCAACCATAGAATGAGATGAAGATAGAATAATTTTCCCACTCCAAAAATCTCACCCCTCCTCAATAGTGGCCGGCCTCTCATAATCAAGAATGGTGGAGAAAAAGAATCTTTATCAAGAGAAGAAAAAGAGGTTAATCAAAAGAAAAATGGTCACCACATTTCTTATCCAAATCCACTCACAAACCATCACCATAAATGCAAGTGATGAGATTAAAATGGAATCTCATGATTATGAAGGAACAAATGCAAGAAACCCCTCCACAATAAATTATTTGTAAACTGCAAATAACCCCCTCCATCAGAAACTCCGGCCGTGAATGAACAAAGGAAAACCGGCCGGAACGGAATGCAAACTGGCAACTTCAGAAAACTGATCCCGTAATAAATTACAGGAAAACCCCGCTACTGCATATACATGCCCGCATTTGTATTCCCACTGAACACAAATGCAAAGAGACAAAACTACACAGTCTAAAACTAGGATCCGGCTTAAGCCAAAGCCGGCTAGTAAAAACCGTCCGATCACGATCCGTGCAATACCGCACGTATCTGATCGAACCCTGCCATATCTCCATACGGCCTCTACAGCGTTTCGCCCGAAACTTGAGTAACTGTGTGTGTGGTGGACTCTAAAGACTCGTCAATACTATGGCTGTGGATTTAACCACTAGCACGTCAGAGGTATCAGCCATACGTGACGGGCCACCAGCTATTGACCAAAAGGGACGTCGATGAGCGAACTCATCATGACACCCTACTGAGCCTGTCAGTGACAATATCCGTACAGTCCGGTCCGTTCGTCTATGAGCATCGCATGGCGGGCCTAGGGGGTTGGTAAAAGTCAGACCCCAATAACGGTACAAGTCGTGTCGGAGTGTAGCCCAGAACACCCTGAGATACTACTGGAATACCTACCAGCAAATCTCCTGCCTTGGCCAAGGACTTTTCATGTACTGGCTCTCCTAGACACAGCGCGACCTTACCCCCAATACCGGGAGAGACGAACCCCTGCAGATCCGCTCACTGCCTCCATGTGGCTCGGGACTGTACCCAACTAAAACCTGTTTGCACGTCTCTTTTGAGCGTGGTAGGGTAGTAATCAAAGCACAGTGGGAACTCACACGAGACAAATGACGATCTCAGGTCGATGAACTAACCTGTACACATGTCACCAGGGAACTGCTATCTGACGTCAGGTATAATACCAACTAGCAGGTTTCCGGCGAGTCCTGTCCGGTGTACTCATAACCCAATGAGCACCTGTATACATCTTAGGTGAACCAACTGACACCAGTGGCTTGTGAGACCGGCCACCGCCCCTCATCGGGGTCTCGACTGTATACACTAGTCTACTCTAGAGAATCGATGCCCTGTCTCGAAACTCCCACGACTAGGGACTTTTTAAGGATGTGCTTATAGACTTCAGCTCTCACGTATATGATCGCCCTCATACTGCTGGTGGTCAAGCAAAAATCCTAGGGGCTTTATCAACGTGTAATAGCGACTCGTAAGGTCACCTAAAGCAGTACACGATGATAAAGATAAACCAGATAGCATACTATCATCTCGAGTAAGACTGTCCTACCGGCATAGGTCCTCCTCAATCATTGCAATCACGTGCCTGTGATCCAATAATTGAATCTGAGGGCACTATATCCAACACCCTGCTGTCCCAGGTCCTGAATCCAATGTCACGGATAAGGAAATCTGCAAGACCTAGGAGTTAGACCGCGCGAAGGCCAAATGCATCGTGCTTGCCTCTATGAATAATGAACATCAGAGGAGGCACGAGAATATAGATTTTGAATCCATATTTCTCCACACCAAGGAACTGTATGGAGAGCAATCTCGTATAGCTAGATACGAGACCTCGAAGAACTTGTTTCAGTCGAGGATGGCTCTCGGATCACCTGTAGGGGAACATGTCCTTAAGATGATTGGTTATATTGAAGAGCTCGCAGACCTCGAGACAACGTTAGAGAACGAGCTGTATACAGATTTGATTCTCCAGTCCCTTCCTTCCACCTACGCCCAGTTTATCTTGAATTTCAACATTCAAGGTAAAGAAGTTGCACTTCCAGAACTCCTTAACATGTTGAGGAGTGTAGAGGGCATCTTGTAGAAAGCAAGGGAAACACCCACTATGTTTGTTCGTGGTGCTTCCTCTTCCAGGTCCAAGGCAAGGGCCAAAGGAAGAAAGAAGAAGGCCGCTACCAAACCAAGAGGTGGTGTTGGTAAGGTGGGAGCCAAGGGAAAGGAAAAGGTTGCGGTGCCAGTAGTAGCAAAGGACGAGTGCTTCCACTGTCACAGGAAGGGCTATTGGAAGAAAGATTGCAAAGCTTGGATTGCCAAAAACCAGGACCCGAGGCAAGTTGTGGCTTTGGCTTCAGGTGTGTTTGTAATTGAAAATTGTCTGTCAATCAACTCTACTTCCTGGGTATTGGATACCGGATCAGGATCTCATATATGCAATTCATTGCAGGCACTGAGAAACCGTAGAGTGCTGAAGGTTGGTGATATGATCCTCCAGGTTGCTAACGGAGCTAGCGTGAATGCTGTGTTCGAAGGGGATTATCACCTTGGATTGACGAGTGGACATATTTTGGTTTTGCACAACTGTTTTTGTGTACCTAGTTTAACGTGTAATATCATATCAGTATCGTTGTTATCAAAAGAAGGTTATGATTTCACGTTTGTAAGCGATGTTGTTAACATCCACCTTAATCATGATTTGATTGGGTCCGGTACACTAGATAACGGTATATACGTGTTAAACCAATTACAGATTTTCCATGTCCAGAACACACTAAAAAGAAAGTCTCCAGATATAAATCAGGCTTTCTTATGGCATTGTAGACTAGGTCACATCAATGAGACAAGGTTAACTAAGTTACAAAGAGAAGGATATTTGGATCCATTCGAATATCAATCTTATGCCACTTGTCAATCATGTCTCAAAGGAAAGATGACAAAGACTCCATTCACTAGACATGGAGTAAGAGCGAGCGAGCTCTTAGGACTCATACACAGCGATGTATGTGGTCCAGTGTCTACACATGCAAGAGGCGGTTTTTCATATTTCATTACTTTTACGGATGATTGCTCTAGGTATGGATTCATTTTCTTGATGAAACATAAATCTGAGGCTTTTGAGAAATTCCGAGAATATAAGAATAAAGTAGAAAACCAAACTGGCAAAAGTATCAAGACACTGAGATCTAATCGAGGTGGTGAATACTTAATGTTCCCCTCCGAATGGACGGCGCACAGGACCGCGAAGTGTCCTGACGCTGGGATTCGGGGCAGATGCTATTTGGTTTTATCCGTCCACTTCTCCGAAGATGCCAAGTTGATTTATGGCACCGTGTATCAGAGGTTTAGACGGATGCGGCCGATGTAGCAGACTTCGTCAGATTCCCCCTCGCTAGAGGGGTTTTTTTTTATCGTGGGGACGCTCTTCCTTGTAGGCGCAAGCCCCTGCAGTTAATTACGCTACCGCTTCGCGGTAACAACTTTCTCCTTCTCCAGAATTTCACTTCATGTCGTGGGTGTTTGTTTTGTTTGTGTTTGCCCGTGGATTGTATACGGAGACTGAGTAATACCGTCGCCCGTAGGACGTGGACTAGTCCAAATCCGTATTTACTTAGATTTGGGTTTGGTGTTTTTAGTTTAAGGATGCATTAGTCGCGTTGCGGCTAAGATCAACTTAAACGTTCGTCAAGGATACGTTAGTCCTGTTTGAGACTAAGATCAACTTAACGGGGTGATCCATTTAATATATGGCCGTCGGGACTCGTCGCCTGATGTCGGAGGAGTTCGGAGATGTACCCTTGAACCAAGGTCGATTTGGAATTTTATCGTTCATTTGAGTGTTTAAGGATACGTTAGCCATGTTTGGGGCTAAGATCAACTTAAAGGGGACCGTTTAGATCCGGCAAAAGAGCATTTGGAGGCTCTATTGTTCCAGTTTGTGGACGTGGTGGTCCATCGCCAGTTTAGGAACGTGGTGGTCCATGTTCCAGTTTAGGGACGTGGTGGTCCATCGCCAGTTTAGGGACGTGGTGGTCCATGTTCCCGTTTAGGGACGTGGTGGTCCATCGTTAGTTTAGGGACGTGGTGGTCCATCGTTAGTTTAAGGACGTTTCGGTCCATGTTCCAGTTTAGGGACGTGGTGGTCTATGTTAGTTTCAGGACGTCTCGGTCCAATATTAGTTTAAGGACGTCTCGGTCCGATATTAGTTTAAGGACGTTTCGGTCCAATATTAGTTTAGGGACGTCTCGGTCCGACATTAGTTTAAGGACATTTCGGTCCGATATTAGTTTAAGGACATTTCGGTCCATGTTCCAGTTTAAGGAAGTGGTGGTCTATGTTAGTTTCAGGACGTCTCGGTCCAATATTAGTTTAAGGACGTCTCGGTCCGATATTAGTTTAGGGACGTCTCGGTCCAATATTAGTTTAGGGACGTTTCGGTCCGATATTAGTTTAGGGACGTTTCGGTCCAACATTAGTTTAAGGACATTTCGGTCCGATATTAGTTTAAGGACATTTCGGTCCAATATTAGTTTAAGGACATTTCGGTCCAATATTAATGTATGGTCGTTGGGACCCGTCGCCTCTCTGACGTCGTTGAAGGATTACAACGATAGATGTCAGAGGAGTTCAGAGATGTACCCTCGAACCGGAGATAAATTGATTTAAAAGAGCAATCTTGCTCGGTCAATTTAATTTAAGGACTTATGGCCAAAATTGGGCTAAGTCCAGTTTCAACATTTTTTTTTTGTCTTTAGCCTGTGCTAGGGCTTTACCGTTTTTTTTAGTAATGCACTGCATTATTCTTGTTCTGATTGGACTTTGCCCTTTTATAAATGATGCAGAGCATCTATTTTTTTTGTTTGGGCTTTGCCCTCCCCCCTTTTAAAATGCATAGCATTTTTATCAGGCCTGTTAGGCCTTTTAATTGGGCTCTGTCCCTTTTCTTTAATAATGCAGAGCATTAAATACTCTGACAGTGCCCCACGTGGCTTGTCAGGCACTTTGCGCTAAGTAATGAGCGCAAACTCATATGGTGGTGACACGTGTCATGCTTTGGTGAGCGCAAGCGTAATAGCGCAGTGCGCTATACGAGTGCGCTGCATGTTGCGCTGTTGACACGTGGCACATTCTGGTGAGCGCAAGCGCAATGCGCTGCGCAAGTGCGTTGCGCTGTTGCGCTGCTGACACGTGGCACATTCTGGTGAGCGCAAGCGCAATAGCGCAATGCGCTGCGCGAGTGCGCTGCTGACACGTGGCACGTTGTGGTGAGCGCAAGCGCAATAGCGCAGTGCGCTGCGCGAATGCGCTGCGCTGTTGCGCTGCTGACACGTGGCACGTTCTGGTGAGTTGCGCCAATTCTAGAGAGCAAAGCTCTATTTCAAGAGCGCTTAGCGCAAGTGGTTCTATAGCTGACACGCGGCACTCTCTTAAGAGCGCAACGGCGCAGTTTGTAAGTGCAGAGCACTAAGAATCTTTTAGATTCAAGAACAGAAGTGCAAAGCACTGTTTAATTTCTTGATCTAAATTTAGATCAAAGAAAAATAATAAATTTTTCTTCTTTTTTTGTTTCAAGAACCAGAGGTTCATAAAAGTGCAAAGCACTATTTTTTTTATTATTATTTTTTTTTATGTAAAGATCATTGATCTTGTTTTTAGATCAATGATCTATTAGAAGAAATTTCTTCTATTCTATGAAGGTTCTTTACCTTTTTCTTGGAATTTTCTCAGAGTCTTCTCTGTTTTAAGCTCTTGACTTTTTTTTTTAAGAAAATGTTGATGCCTTTTGAATTGAGGCCTAGGGTCCTTTTTATAGTGCCCATAAATTAGTTAAATTTGTTAAAGAGATCATTCTCTGAGTGATTTGGGGAATTTTCTCCACTGTTAGATCTTTGATCCAAGGGCTTCTGCTTTGCAGAAGAAAATCTTCTTATTTTAACAAGAACAGAAAAGATTTCTTAGAAATTTAATTCTGTTTGGCGCAGACACCCTAGCACGCTAGCGCATCTGCGCTGACACGTGTCGCGCAGCGCAACTGCGCTAGCGCATCTGCGCTGACACGTGTCGTGCAGCGCGGAGCGCAGCGCAACTGCGCTACCGCATCTGCGCTGACACGTGTCGCGCAGCTGAAGCGTTGCTTCATTAAAATAGAGCTTTGCTCTGATTGGGCGCGCCTTCTTGGGCGCTGCGCTGACGTATCAGTGCCGAACACGTGGCGCGTTGCGCCCGGGATTTGAAGCGTTGCTTCAAAATTTGAATTTTGAATTTCCAGCAGAGCTTTGCTCTGATTGGGGGAAACAAATGCCCCCCCACCGTTGCGCTCACGTGGCGCGCACGTGAGTGCAGCGGTGGCAAGCCCCTGACCGTTGGATCAAGGGGTGAGCTGAAGGGGCGCAAGCGCCTTATAAATAGGACCTATGGCCCTTTAGAAAACTTCACAATTTTCTAGATTTTGATTTCAGAACTTTGCTCTTGCTTAGAACTTCAGAGCTTTACTCGTTTCCACAGTTAGAACACTTTTAGGTAAAATTAATTTAAATCAGATTAATTTAAATCAATTTAATCAAAAGAGCTTTGCTCTCATAGATCTTTTGATCTAAAGAAATTCCCTTTGGGGTTTCACTAACAGAGCTTTGCTCTCATGAATCCATAGATCTATAGAGATCTTGTTCATGGGTTTTAACCCATGAGCAGAGCTTTGCTCATGGATCCAAAAATAGATTTTTTGATCTAAAAACGAAGAACTTCTAATAGCCTTCAAAAGATTTTAATTTCTTTAGGAGTTTTAAATAAATTTTCTCATCACCATCACAGAGCTAGGCTCTTTTAAGGAATCTTATTCCCCTGAGACCAGAGTTTGACAAGTGTCACTCTGTGACAGAGCTTTGCTCTGAAAGAGGAGATTTTCTCCTTGTCTCTAGGGATTCTTTATTAATGGGAATGTTTTCCTGGGGACCAACTGACAATCTCATCCAATGATGAGATTGTCCTATTAATTGACGTACTGTCATCCAGATTTTGTGGGTCCCCCCTTTGGTCCCTTACTCACTGCACTGCTGTGTGGTGTAATTAATTAATTTTGATTTTAATTTAATTAATGCATTTTCTTCTTTAAACGCCAAACGTTGGGATTACAACACTAACGGCTAAATTGTTCTTTTGCAGCGATCATGTCTCTAGACACTTCATTCCCGTTCATCCGCTCGGAGGAGGGATTTCCCGAGGCGCCCCTGGACCGTGAAGTCCTGGCTATGATCAAGGAGTACGACCCGGAATACAAGAGTCTCCATCTTTGGGGGTCGTGGTACAATCAGATCATCATGGGCCGACGGAGCTTCACCTGCGCGGTGCCGTCAGAACCCATCACGGCAATTCACTACGCTACCCCACCTTCAGTGCAGTATGCTGTGGAGATGATAGACTGGACCGCGAACAGCTTTCTTCATCCCGCTATGGATGCGGTTCCGGTTCAGCGTCCCATGGTCTTGGATATCCTAGGACGCCGTATTTGTCAGGGAGAAGCACGGCCCTGGGGGCAATCATATAACCTTGGTTTGATTCCCCGTCACCCGTTTGGCTATCTGCCGTGGTCCCGGTACATCCTGTCGACGAAGAAGTCGCAGTTGATAAGACTAGGACTGTACACCGCGGTCTACGTCTCTCTCTTCCAGTATCCCTCGCTCCCCACCTGGTGGTTCAAGGCTTTCTTGGAGCAATGGAATATTCCCACCCACACTTTCCTTGCCATGGATCGGGAAGTGTCCATTTCTTTGGAGGAATTCGCGGAGGTATCCGGCCTACCGGTCATGGGGGAACACTATGAAGAGCTGCTCCCGACAGATGAGTACGTCTTCGGTGCTAAGCCGATGGTAAGGGGGATCACGCCGGAAAATGCCGTTCAACACCAATTCCCGAGCCTGATCAAGGTGTTGAACATCTACGAGTACCTTTTTATCGAACACGGGAGTCGGGGGGTTAACTTTGAGGACTTCATTGCTCGTTTCCTTCGTCCAAGCGTCATTTCATCGGGATCTGCCAAGTTTGCCACCTTGGATGACCCTTTCGGTTTAGGTTTGGATAGCCTGCCGGCGAAAGACATAGACCAAAAGGACTTTTTTCTTCCTAACTCCCCAACCATGTCTTTTGCAGAAATTGCGGCCCCTGGAATGGATGAGGAGGCTTTCTTTTTAGGATTTCTCGGACTGTGGCTGAGTTGGTTCGCGATCCCAATGCACTCTCATCGTATGCGGCCTTCCGTCTTCTACCCAGCCCACCGAATGGTCATTGGGATAAAGGTGGCTGTGAGGATCGCTGGCTTGGCGCACCTATATCATGGCCTCAGCCGAGCAGCGGATGCCAACGAGCCCGGGGTACTGCACGTGGTCTTCCCGATGCACTACTTTGCATCGTGGCTCGAGCTACACACGGCGGGTGTCTTCGGCATGCATAAAAGGCCTTCATTCTTTGACAAGTGCGGTTTTCCTCGCATTTTTCAGTTGATTGGCTCATCAATCGTGACCCCCTCACCACGGGACGCCAGGGGTTTACTGCTTCGCCCTCACACCATTGGAGTCGGGATGTCCTTTATTGATAAGGTATTAACCTTTGGAAAAGCGTCCAACACTGCGGTGCGACCATTACAGGACTCCTTCAAGGATGGAGCTTCAGTGTTAACGGCCCGGGAGATCCTCCATTTGTATTCTATTAGACCGGGTTTCCTAGTCTTCAGGCAGGACGGTGCAGCAGTCTTTATGAGATATAACCCGCATCGTTTTGCCCAACAACTGGGTTACGATCAAGGGGTACCCTTAGAAGCTTTTTTACTGGAACCTGCTGTCAATGAAGAAAGGATGGAGAATGCGTCACATCACTTCATGCGCCTGAACACGGGTTCTCGTTTCTTCATCAGCACGCCGGCCTGTGCTCCACGACTCCTTAATGTGTATAAAGAGTGGTAAAATCATGCGACGGGGGCTGTTATAAAGGAAGAGAGGCGAGTGTTGATCGACCGTAAAGAAGTACCCCCCGGCACCAACCGTAATGCTCCCTTAGCGCCAAGGATCCTGGTGGTTCCTCCTCTAAAAGATGCCGGGGGCAGACCATCACGTGCACAAAGTCCTCCACGTGAGCTGCCGCTCCCTGATATCCCAGATGCACCTCCCGCACCCTGTGCTCCAGTGGAGACAGTGGTTGTACCCTCGCCGGAGTCTGGCGTGGGTGCGGACATCGGGACCCGTCGTCCCAAAGTGGCTGCTAAGCGGAAGTCGATCCTCCGCGAGCCTAGGGTCGGAGGGCAAAAGAAAAAGAAGTCGCACTTCGCTGCGGACGTTGTGTTCGGCCAGGAACCCCATGCTCCCTATGCTGAAGGTCTGCTCGAATATGGGACTAACGCAGGATTAGTGATGCCGCCGCCGGACGATACAGACTTGGAGGCTGCTCTCAAAGCTTCGGCATGGTTGGCGAGGCGTGACGCGTGGTTAGCTAAGCTTGCGCAGTCAGGTAACTACTAGTCACATTTTCCTTATTACATCATATCTTCCTTATCGCCCTTGATTAACGCTTTTCTCTCCTTTCTTTCAACAGGCATCACTGATGAAGAAGCCATTGCCGCTTCTTTGAAGACTTTCCAAGAGGAGGAACGTCTTAGAGCTTCTATGGGCCTTAGTAAGTTTTAATTCATCAAGTCTCCATCTCCCTCATGTTATGGTCGATCTAACTTCTCTCTTTTTATTTCAGAAACCTCAATGCCTTTCCCACCAGGCGACACAAATGTTCCGCCAGCCGCCGATATTCCCACTTCCTCTGGGCCACCGCAGGAGGTTCGTCTTGAAGAGCCGATGAAGGATGCCTTAAAGGCTCTTGAGGCATCCCTGAACGAAGATGACGACGCCTTGAAGGAGGCGTCACTAAGGTCCATCGCGACAGCCCGGGAAGAAAGGAAGCGGCAAAGGCGTGAGGCGAAGGCGCGCCGGGCTGCCTTGGCTGCGGGAGCGGGCCCCAGCACCGTCCCTCGCGCTGATACTCCATCCGAAGCGGCCCCTGTCGCCCTATCCATTGCCCGCAGAGAGGTGGCGCGCGCAGTTCGGAACGCAAACGGTAAATCCACTTCAGGTAATGTTTCTCTCAGAGTTTTTGTTATAAGGATTTTAATGTCGTTGGTCCTTATATCTCTTATCTTGCAGGGCCAAGTCCGATCGAGGGGGAGGCGGAAACCGTTGATCCCAAAGAAACAGAGGAGGTGGTACTTGCCGAACTCGAGCCGACGGTGGGCAATGTTGTTGTGGCTTTGGAGCCTGAAGTGGAGGTCGAGGGGCCTACCGCCGAGAAGGTCATTGATGCCGAACCTGAAGTGGTGGCAGATGATATGATCATTATAACTGAACCGAGGCTGGTGGTGGACGAGGCACTTGAGGCCGGCGACCTTGTGGTGACAGTGGATGAGCCGATGGAGACGGCGGAGCTCGAAGAAGTTGCGGGTGAGATGGGCACGACTCTTGGGGAAGAGTCAGCCGCTTCCTTCTAAGAATCCGGCAACGCTCCAATCATTGCCCTCCCTGCTTACGATCTCTTGCCGTCTCCTGGTCGCGTTAGCACGACGACGGTCCCCATCGAGTCGGGTGATGAGGCTACGGGCGGTGGCCTCATGTCGATGGAGGAGGGAGTCGCTTCTGTTTCGGCCGGGAGCTCCTCAGGTAAACCTTAGGTTACTGTCTTTCTTATTTTACAATCCTTTCTGACAAGTTCACCTTTCTTGTAACGCAGGTGCAGCCAGCGCCGATGCTCCACTGCTTGAAGGAGCGCCTTCAACGACTGCCTTGGCGGTGGTTACCTTCCAACCTTCTCTCATACCGTCTAAGATGTTGGAAGGTATGGGTTTGCAACTTATTAGTCTTATCTTTCAGATGTATAGTGTATGTACTAAAGTCATGCTGTTGTGTCTTTTCAGGAGTACTTTTTGACCATCTTTACCAGATGTTGCTCCCACACTTCTCTTTCCCATCCGAGCTTGCTTCTTCCTCTGGTGGCGTTGGTGAGTATGATTTCCAATGACATCCTTCTTTCTTCATTGATGGGATTATTTCTAAACCTCCCTTTTTTATCTCGACTGCAGTGTTACAAATCGAAGGAGGGGATGAAAGACGGGCTGCGTTGCCGACTCTTCCGGCTCTGCCACCTGCCTCAACTGGTACAGCGACTATCACATTGATAAAGTCTTCCTTCTTTATTTTCAGAACTGTTATCTGATCACATCCTGTTTCTCTTCAGCTGTCGTTCTGGTCTCGGGGCCCTTTGAATCTCGCATCATAATGCCAGCAGGTCCTTACCTGAGACGTCCATCTTCGAAAGGCGCCGCGAACAGCTTACGTATGTTGAGCGATTACACTGAGGAGCTCGACGTCGAGACCCCTACCCCTGCTGCGGATTTTGCTATAGCGGTTAACCCGATGCTGGTGATACTCGTGAACTTTCACGAAGAGGGTATCATCGCATCTTGGGTTAACCATTGCTGGGAGATCGAGGCCCGCCTGCATCGGTTGGAGTCGCTGCGTCCCGCTCCTGAGACCGTGGCTGCCAGTAATCAAAGGACAGCGTGGATTGAGCAGAGCGCTCCTTACTTCCGCCATCTCGAACAAGAAGTCATTTTAAGGCGTAAGGAGCGTGGTGAGACTTCGAGCACGTCTGCTCAACTGCATGCTCGGGTGGAGACCAACGCCGCACGGCTGAAGGTTATCTTTGAGGGCCTTCTGCAATGTCTTTCCGAAGGGTTATCATTGAGGCAACACCTTGATGTTGTCGAGCGAGCTGCACCCAGCCAGGAAGCAGCCCAGAAGGCGGCGGAGGAGCAACTTTCATCTTTCTTGCAGCAGCGAGCCCGGGTGGAAGCGGAGGTGGCCGCGGCAGCCGCTCAAGAGGAGGCGCTGAAGGAAGTGCGAGAGCAACTTGTGGATTTACTAAAGACACTTCCTCCTCAGTAGCCATCCTTCTTTGTATCGTTTGTGCTTGTAGATGAAAGAATGTACATATATATATTTTTTATTCTTTGATATAATGTATCCTGTACCCAATCAAGTTCATGAATAAAAGATACACCTTTTTTGTAATGTGTCATTTTCTCCGTCTTTTCTTTCTTTCATTATCAGCATGCCACCTTAGTAACCATGGTTGACGAGTATCCTGACCTTCTCAAGGAATAACGATGGCTTAGGCCGCAGGTTCAGATCCGTTGCCTAAGACTTTTCAACTCTATAAGCCATGAGGGTCTCATAGAGACTTTTCTCCCTACGGATCGAGAGGATCTCGTAGGTGGGTTTTTCTCCTTAAGAATCATGAGGATTCCTAAGTGTGGTTTTCTCTTATAAGTCGTAAGGATCCTATAAGAGAATTTTTCCCTCTTATGAGTCGAGAGGACCCGTAAGTGGTTGTTTCCCTCCTTACCGAAACTCGACTTTGGAGAGTGAGACCCGTGAATAGTATGCAAGAGACCTTCTCAGATCGACTTGTAGGGTCCCGTTTTTTTTTAGGGATCAAGTTTTCACTCCTCCCCCGCCTGAGGTTTCATCTTGCAAATTGAGAAGCAAGCTGAATTTGTTAAAGAAATCTCTCTATGAGTGATTTGGGGAATTTCCCCACCGTTGGATCTTTTGATCCAAGGGCTTCTGTTTTACGGAAAAATCTTCTTGTTTTAACAAGAATAGAAGAGATTTCTTTAGAACTTTAATTCTGTTTGGCGTAAATACTCCAGAGCGTGATACGTGTCACGCAGTGCACGGCGCCGCGCAATTGTGTTAGCGCATCTGCGCTGACACGTGCCGTGCAACGCACGGCGCAGCGCAAATAATCTGAAGCGCTGCCTCATTTAATTTTGCTTGAAATAGAGCTTTGCTCTGATTGGGTGCGCTACCTTGGGCACTACGCTGATACGTCTGCGCAAGACACACGGCGCGTTGCGCAGTGCAGATAATCCGAAGCGTCGCTTCATTTATTAGTTTTGAAAGCAGAGCTTTGCTCTGATTGGGGGAAGATGAAGCGTTGCTTCGTCTGCCGCCTCAGAATTTGAATCGTCGTGACAGCTTTTGGGAGCCAAAAAGGCGCATGATGCCTATAAATAGGACCTTTGGTCCCCCACCAATGCTTATTATCTTTGAGATTTTATTTTCAACAAACTTCAGGGCTTTGCTCTTGCCTTCTAGAATTCCAGAGCTTTACTCTCTCTCTTCCAGCGTTCTTAGAAAAACTTCAGGTAACACCGATTCTTGGATTAACTCTAATTAATCCTAACCAGAAGAGCTTTTAGAGAAAACTTAGCCCTCTATGTATATTGTTTTTTCTTCTGTCGCTAATCTTCTGTAGTATTTCTTTCAGGTGTAATGGCGGTGCATCTATACAGCTTGCATGAGTTCATTACTTACGATGATATCCGCGCACAGGGTCGTGAACAAAACTAGGAGTTTACAGACGCTCAATATGCAGAGGTTATGGGTCGCCTGAACGCAAGCGGTGGTTGGTTGCTACCTCGTCGTTCGGCTCTTTTGAAAGTCGTGCTGAGGGCAATATGGAGAGCACTTCCGGGTCTTCACGAGGCCTTACCACTCAATGCGCTGGATGATGCCGAAGACAAGGTGCATTCGGTGTACTTGACGGGGCTGATTTCGAAGAAACGGCGAAACAACCTCATTGATATCCTACATCAAATCTTTCAGCAGACGACGATCGTTGCTGCTTATCAAAGGCCGGAAGGGCTTGCCGATGATATCGACACCGAGGAGCGCGAGAGGCTGCGCATAAGAATAATTAGAAAGGCCAGAAGAACTTTGAACAGCCTTACTTTTGAATTCCTCAATCCATGCCCCGGATCTGAAGTTATTCCATTGTAATAATATTTTTCTTTTATTGTTTTTCATGATTGTAAGAATTTTTGCCAATATGAATGGAAACTTTTTATTTCAGCTTCTCTTATTTCTCGTCCTGAGTTTTCTGCCCGTGCATGAACGGGTATGTCTCGAATGCTTAATCAGATGTAAATCGGATGTTCCTTCCCTTTTTTTTTGGTCTGCCATCTTAATAAACATGGTCGACGGATAATAGAGCGCGCGTCTTGGCTTCCTTAAGAAATGGCGATGGCTTAGGCCGCTGGTTCAGATCTGCCGCCTAAGACTTTTCAATTCTATGAGCCGTGAGGGTCTCATAGAGATCTTTCTCCCTACGGATCGAGAGGATCTCATAGGTGGATTTTCTCCTTAGGAATCGTGAGGATTCCTAAGCGTGGTTTTCTCTTATAAGTCGTAAGGATCCTATAAGAGAATTTTCCCCCTTACGAGTCGAGAGGATTTATAAGCGGTTGTTTCCCTCCTTGTCGAAACTCGACTTTGGAGAGTGAGACCCGTGAATAGTATGCAAGAGACCAGTTTGGATTGACTTGCAGGGCCCCATTGTTCAGGAAGCAAGTTTTTCAATCTTTGCTGCCCGAGACTTCATCTCGCAAGGTGGGACGAACAGTGGTGGCTCTGCGAGTTGACGTAAGTCGGGAGGCTCTCGTCATGGAGTATTTATATCCGTGAGTCGAGGATTTTGCTAGGGATTATTTGTTTCCCTAGCGCCAAGGATTATTTGTTTCCTTGGGGTTTGAAACGAGTCGAGGGTTCCCACGGAGGCACTGGTGGTTCTGCGAGTCGACGCGAATCAGAAGGCTCTCGTCAAGGAGTGTTTGTATCCGTGAGTCGAGGATTTTTTTGCTAGGGATTATTTGTTTCCCAAGTGCCAAGGATTATTTGTTTCCTTGGGGTTTGAAACGAGTCGAGGGTTCCCACAGAGGCTCTGGTGGCTCTGCGAGTCGACGCGAATCAGAAGGCTCTCGTCAAGGAGTGTTTGTATCCGTGAGTCGAGGAGTTTGTTAGGGATTATTTGTTTCCCAAGAGCCAAGGATTATTTGTTTCCTTGGGGTTTGAAACGAGTCGAGGGTTCCCACGGAGGCACTGGTGGCTCTGCGAGTCGACGCGAATCAGAAGGCTCTCGTCAAGGAGTGTTTGTATCCGTGAGTCGAGGAGTTTGCTAGGGATTATTTGTTTCCCAAGAGCCAAGGATTATTTGTTTCCTTGGGGTTTGAAATGAGTCGAGGGTTCCCACGGAGGCACTGGTGGCTCTGCGAGTCGACGCGAATCAGAAGGCTCTCGTCAAGGAGTGTTTGTATCCGTGAGTCGAGGATTTTTGCTGAAGACACTGGTTTCTTCGGTTGGAATGAACCGTCGAAGTTTGGCTTCGTCGTCTGACGGAGTCTTTTGGGAAAGTATGGTTCCCTCTTTGTTTACGCCCTTGGATTGTATACAGGGATCGATGTGATCTTAACTGTAGGGCCAAAGTTTTATCATCATCATTTTTTTTACTCATTTTCTTTATTTTGTTTCCGCGATGCTTTAACATTTCAGCTTTTATATCGCGAAGGTCGCGATTGCCCAATCATTTCGGCTATTCTTCGCGGTGCCCAATCATTTCGGCTATTTATTTTATCTTTACTCGCTGCTTTTTATTGCGAGTTGCCTCATCATTTTGGCTATTTCGCATGCATACCTTTTACTTGCTGCTTTTTTTTTATTGCAAGTTGCCCCATCATTTCGGCTATTTCGTATGCATGTGTGGCCTACCGGCTTTTCGCCGTAGACCTGAAATTGGACACCGATTTCGGCATCAGCACCGCTACAACTGGGATATTGCCAGGAGCGAATCATCATTTGCCTCTGTCGTTGTCGAACAAAGGAGGCTTAGCGACCAGGGTTAGGATCTTGTCGACTAAGGCTTTTGACCTCATGAGCCGTAAGGGTCTCATAAAGGTATTTCTCCCTACAAGTCGTGAGGATCTTATAGGTGTATTTTCTCCTTAGGAGTCGTAAGGATTCCTAAGTGTATTGTTCCTCTGTAAGTCGTAAGGATCCTACAGGAGGGTTTTCTCCCTGTAAGTCGAGAGGATTTATAAGGGTTGTTTATAATGCGAACATATCCCTAGTCTCAAATGGGACTTAGTTAGGGAAATGCTTATTCGCGCCCGTGGATTGTATACAAGGGCCAATACCGGACCACTTGTAGGGCAATGTCGAAAGTTGTGGGGGTTGCTTAAGCACAGGTTTAGGTATCTGTAACTTAAGACTTTCAAATCTTACGAGCCGTGAGGGTCCCATAAGAGAGTTCTCCTTACGAGTCGTGAGGATCTCGCAAGTGTATTTTCTCCTTAGGAATCGTGAGGATTCCCAAGTGTGTTGTTCCCTTGTAAGTCGTAAGGATCTCACGCGGGTGGTTTCTCCTTACAGGGTCGAGAGGACCCTATAAGTGTTTCTTAACGAGGTTGCGCCCTTTCGGGTTTTCACAAACACTCGTCGGTAGTCCTGCTGTTTTTACTCACGGAGCCCTCTCGGGTTTTCATCCGTGCCCATTTTGCTTATAGACATACCGTTTTTTTTAATTATTTATATATATATATATATATATATATTTTATGAGGTCGCGCCCTTTCGGGTTTTCACGAACACTCGCCGGCAGCCCTGCGGGTTTTCATCCGTGCCCTTTTTGCTTATGGGCATACCGTCTTTATTTATTATATATTTTTTTATATATTTTTTTTATTCATCTCGTCCGCCTGAGGATGCTGCGGTATTAGTTTAAAGACGTTTCGGTCTGCTATTAGTTTAAGGACATTTCGGTCCGCTATTAGTTTAAGGACATTTCGGTCCAACATTGAGAGGTTGGCTACTGCTTATAAAACTTGAGCTTAGGAAGATAGCGAGCGGGCATGGTCGTCGTCATCTATCATTGACCTAGGCTGTGGCTCATTAAGCGTAGTATTTCTTCAGGAAGCGACCGTTTATCGGCCTGAAAGGCCATTCACCGTGCATGTCCATGAGTAGATAGGCCCCATCCTGGTAAACTTTATCTATGATGTACGGGCCTTCATAGTTCGGCTCGAATTTTCCCCGCTTGGCGCGATTGGGGATCATAGGCCTTTTGACCACTAGCACGAGTTCGCCTTGGCGGAATGTCCTTGATCGGGTCAATCTTTCGTATGAGCGCATCATCTTTGCTTTATAAGCTTCCAGATTTTGCTGCGCTATGAGCCGGGTTTCGTCAAGGGCGTCAAGCTCCTCAAGCCGAAGGTGAGCATTTTCTTCGTCCGTTAGCTCGTGGTGAACTGCTACTCGTAGAGAGGGTAACTCTATCTCGAGAGGGAGTACTGCTTCTGTACCAAATACCAACGCATATGGCGTTGCGTTCGTGGCCGTTTTAAACGTAGTTCGATATGCCCAGAGAGCTTCTTGCAGTCTTTCGTGCCAGTCTTTCTTATTTCGTGACACCGTTTTCTTCATGATCTTCGTCAAGGTCTTGTTGAAGGCTTCAGCTAGACCGTTAGCTCGCGGATTATAAATTGAGGAATATCTCCAGTCTATATTATGCTGTTGCGCGAAGCGGCTGATTTTGTGGCTTTTGTAGGCTGGCCCGTTATCGGAGATGATTCGTCTTGGCGTTCCAAACCGATATATGACATGCGTCTTGAAGAAATGGAGGATATTCTCCGTCTTTACTTCCCTCAGCAGTACCGCTTCTGCCCACTTAGAGAAGTAGTCAGTCGTCGCTAGGATGAAACGATGTCTTTTAGACGATGCTGGTTCGATGGGGCCGACTATATCAGTCCCCCACATTTCGAATGGCCAGCTAGCCACCGTTGGATGTAGTGGATTAGGATGCTGATGGATGAAGTCCCCATGAATTTGGCATGAGTAACATTGTTTCGCATATTCGAGGCAGTCCTGAATCATCGTGGGCCAGTAGCAGCCCATCCGTTTGATCTTTAACTTCATCTTTGGGCCTGCTTGGTGAGAACCGCAGATTCCATCATGAACCTCTTGAACGACTCTTTCCGCTTCGTCCGGTCCTAAGCACCTCAGCCATAGAGAATCGAATGACCTCTTGTATAGAGTATCATTGATGAAGGCGAAAGACAGAGCTCGTTTCATGAGCTAGTGTCGTGCGGACGCATCTTCGGGCGTTTGGTGGGATTTGAAGTAGTCTATAAAGACCTCCCTCCAATCCTCAACCTTCTCATGGTCTTTTATTTGTAAGGTCGCTTGTTCAGTCACTCCATTCTCTTCGGGTGATCCCGGAGGTATTTCTGCGGGGGCGAGCACCCGACGACTTTGTACCATGATTCTAACCTCATCGAGGTTCTCGTCAGCCAGTTCTTTAGCGAGCTTAGCTAACGCGTCCGCTTTGCTATTTTCTGCGCGTGGTATACTTTCCAAAGTATAGGAGGGAATTTGGATCAGCAGTTGTTGCACCTTTTCCCCGTATTTTACCAATTCCGGTTTGCATGTTTGGTAATCGCCGTTCACTTGACTGACGACTAGCTGGGAGTCCCCATATATGAGGAGGCTTTCAATTCCCATGTCAATGGCGATCTCGAGACCTGCTATCAAAGCTTCATATTCAGCTTCATTATTCGTTCTCGGTTCTGTTAAGGAGAAAGCGAAGCGCATTATTCCTCCTTGTGGGGTTACGAAGATAAGGCCTACTCCCGATTTGATCATTGGCGTACTTTGTTTGTGCTTTTTCATGAAAGATGCTCCATCGAAATAAAGCTCCCAACGGGTATCACCACTGTCGACTGCGTCAAACGCATGTTTGTCTGGCAAATCGCACTTTAGGGGAGAATTGGCAGGTATCGGGTGCTCAGCAAGGAAGTCGGCGATGGCCTGGCCTTTCACTGCCTTGAGAGGTCGGTACGTTATCGAGAACTCCATTAAGAGCAGGGCCCATTTAGCGAGTCGTCCCGTCAATATGGCCTTTGACATTAGGTATTTGAGAGGGTCCACCTTTGAAATGAGATGGACTTCATGTGCTAATGCGTAATGTCTAAGCTTTGTTATTGGAAGATCAACGCCAAGCAGTGTTTTTCAATGGGGGAGTAGTTGCTTTCTGCCCCCAGCAGAACTCGACTTAAGTAGTAGAGTGCTCTTTCTTTTCCCTGGTCATTCTCCTGCGCCCATAACGCGCCTAAAGAACCTTCGAGAGCAGTTGTATAAAGAATTAGAGGCTTTCCCTTAACCGGAGCAGCCAACACTGGCGGGTTCTGCAGGTATTGCTTGATCTCGTCTAGCGCGCTTTGGCATTTTTGGTCCCAGACGAATGGGGTTCCCTTCTTCATCAGGTGGCTATAGGGACGGCACTTGCCTGAAAGATTGGCTATAAATCGCCGTATGTATGCGAGCTTCCCTTGGAGAGACCGCAACTGTTTGAGAGTCCTCGGCGGAGGCATTTCCATGATTGCCTTGATCTTGGACGGATCTATTTCGATACCCCGGTGTCGAACAATGAATCCCAGGAATTTTCCTGAGGAAACTCCGAATGCACACTTGAGCGGATTCATCTTCAAGTTGTATTGCCGAAGACGTTGAAATACGGTCTTCAAATGCTCGAGATGTTCCTTATATGATTTGCTTTTAACAACGAGGTCGTCGATATAGCATTCGACTATTTCATGTATAAGGTCATCAAAGATCTTTGTCATGGCCCTTTGATAAGTAGCACCGGCGTTCTTTAAACCGAAGGGCATCACCTTGTAGCAGAATATACCCAAAGGAGTCCTGAAGGCGGTGTGCTTCTGGTCTTCGGGATGCATCTTTATTTGATTATACCCTGATGAGTCGTCCATAAAGGAGAAAACTTCATGAGTGGACGTGTTGTCTATCATCAGCTCGGTGACTGGCACTGGGAAATCGTCCTTCGGACAAGCTTTATTAAGATCCCGGAAGTCTACGCCTATACGCACTGTCCCGTTTTTCTTCATCACCGGGACAATGTTGGCGATCCATTCAGGGTATTGAACCTCCTGGATGAAGCCAGAGTCGATCAGCTTCTTGACCTCGGCATTGATGCTCATCTCAAGCTCGAGTCGCATTCTTCTCGGCGCCTGTTTGATTGACTTGATGTTCGGGGATATCGCCAATTTATGTACAGCAATTTCTGGATCTAGTCCCGGCATTTCGGAATAGTTCCACGCGAAGCAATCTCTATGCTGCAGAAACACATCCTTTAACGCAGCTACCCTTTCTTCAGATAGTAGCTCGCTGATGAATGTCGGTCGCGGATCGTCTGCCGATCCCAACTCAATTTTCTTAAGGTTATCTGCAGTGGTATGGATTCCATCTTCCAATTCTTTCGGCGCTGGTGGGAAATCTGAGATTACCTCATCATTGCTGTTTTCGAGGCACCAAGGGAACTCATCTATGTCCTCGGGCTCTTCTTTTAATATTGTAATCACGTGACAGGTGCGAATTCGCTTCCAACCCCGATGTGGAACTGGTTCTTCTTTCGTGGCCTTAGGCTCGTGCTTTTGTGGTGGCGCTACCCTCCAGTTGTCGGATAGAGTGAACTTGCCAAGCTGATACTGATCTTCGACCCAATTCTTGAAGGTGAAGCAATCTTCAAGAGGATGCCCTATTACTCGGTGATAAGAGCAATAGTTTGGGCCAGAGACCTCGCTTGCTTGCTCGGGGTGCTTGGATTCCGGCAATGTAAGCAATTGATGCTTTAGCGCAAGTTCAAGTATCTTCTTCGTCTTGTCCCGAGGAAACGAGTACGCTCGACCCATTTTCTTCATGAGGGATAGATCAATAATGCTCGCCTTCCGTTTGCGTGGTTTCTTAGCCCCGCCTTGTTGTTGTTGAGCGTCTTTTCGGCCTTTCGACTTATTTCTGCTTTTGCGCTGAGCTTTCTTTATAACAGGTTGACAAGGAGCGGTATTTTCATCCTTTACGGCCTGTTGGAGAAGGCGTTGCGTCTTGGCTTTCTCATAGATGGCCGTCTCACGGTTGTGATCATCTCGGACTTTTTGACCAGCTTTCTTTATAAGTTTGTCCATTTGTTCCTCGAACGACGGACTGGGCTCCTTTGCATCTGGAACTTTCACTGGCTTAGGATTAGCGTCCTCCCATTGAGCATCCGTCGCTTCATCAAGGTCATACACGACGTAGCAGCTGTTTAGTAGCTCCCGTTTCTTTGACCGGATGTATCCGAGTCCTTTCGTCTCCATTCTCCCGTTAGGCAGTTTGCGTTGAGTCCCGGGAACGTTCCAGACTTTATCATAGAATTTGGCTTTTCTAACGGTCTGTTTGAAGGATATTCCCTGGCGTTTCAGCAGCTTTTTCAAACCTTTCGTATAATATCTGGGGAGACGGATAGGCTGAAGCCTGTCGAGCGTAGAATCCGTGCCATGCCAGATTTCTTTTTCTACCTTGGTTTCTTCAGAGCGGTAAAACAGAATTGCTTTCTCGCTCTCTCGCCTGGGAGGGATATAGAATGTCTGCAACTCTTCTACACTGTAGATATTAAGTGCATCCAGTTCTTTATAGTGTTTAAGCGACACTATGGCGACTTGTAGACTTTGCTCTTCGTCAGCGGACGTTTGTATTGAAGGTCGAGCAGAGAATACAGCATGGACTTCATCTTCCGAGTCGCTGCCAAAGATCAACGTAGGAGCTGATGGTCCCGGCCTGGTGTGTTGAGGCGGACCCGAATAAACTATCTCCTCTTCCTCCTCAGTATCACTGCCGAAGACAGGGATGGTAGCGTTAGTTTTATTCTCCGGCTTGTGACACTTCTCTGTGTCTTTGAAATCCGGTAAGAAGTATTTGGCGTCTTCATATTTGCGAACCTCGTTCACAGAGAACGGGTTCAGTTCTCCCGTCACGGTATACTCGAAACTATCCTTAAAATACTTCATACACTGATGTTGTGTAGAAGGGATGATGTTGTACTCGTGTAACCATGTCGGCCGAGCAAAGCATTATAGCATGTCTTGGCGTCTATGACATGGAACTTAATGTCCGTGACGAGTAGTCCGAAGCGTAGCGTCAGTATCACAGATCCAAGAGTCTTTGACGATTGGGAGTCGAACCCGGAGATGGTGATTTTGTCCTGAGCAAGGTGCTGGACGCTCATGCAGATTTCCTTCAACACCCGCACGTTGAGTAGGTTAACGGACGATCCGTTATCGATCAAGATTTTGCCTATCTTTATATCATGGCAATATCCTGAGACATAGAGAGGGCGGTTGTGTTCGCACGTCCCAAGTAGAAGGTCTTCATCGCCAAAAGTAACATCTGCCGTGTGCACGTCCTCCAATTCATCCTTCATTTTTTCTTCAGCCAGGAAAGCTTGGAACTGTTCCGGGTCCTGTAGTGCCTTAATTAACGAATCTCTCGCCTCCTTTGATAGTAAAAGGGCGTCAAGAATGCTGAGCTGTGAGGGCAGCTTCCTCAGATGTGCTAAGACGTTGTAATCCACCCTATTCTTCTTTGGTGGGTCTTTGGCAGCTAGCTCTTCCACCACTTGGTCATCTAAGACGATGTCTTCAGAGTCCTTTTCTTTCCCTTTATCTTTTCTGTTTAAGGGTCCGAGATTCTTTTCAAGCAGCGTCCGATTCCGCAGCCGAATATTTTCGCAGACCTTCGGCTCTTCTTCCTTTCCCGAAGTGGACTCTTTAAAGAGAGGGACAAGTTCTAGTTTTTCATCAGAATCACTCCCGAATGTGGGCACTTGTGATTTACCGGTATTAACCACGCGACAATCGCCAGCAGTTCTTTTAAGCCCTTCGGTCGTATTCCTTCGCTCCCGACGAGTCTTACGCTTTTCCCGCTTCAAGTGTTGTCGGTGAGCAACGTATCCTTGCCACCATCTATCGAAAGCTTTGCACTCTTGAGTGGGGTGCGAAATCTTTTGATGATACAAGCAATAAGACGGGTGCATTTTCGCTTCACCGGTAATTTCTTCTTCGGAGGATGGTAGATTTATACCCATTGACATGGCTTTAGCAAACTTCATTTTTATCTTGAACTGGCTTTTGTTGGTAGCGGAGATGTTCAGATCCAACGGGATCGTCTCAGCTCCTTCATCGAGTCGCCGACGCTTGGCCTTTTCAAATATAGCCATCTCGCGTTCTCGATCAGCTTTACTTGTTGACCGAGCCTCATTAAGGAATGCGTCGATTACTTCATCTGGTGGCCCCAGGAATTTTGGTTCAGGATCTGCCCCCAGCTTTTCGGTGCAAGGAGTCTCCTCATCATTCGTGATCGAATGGGAAATCATATGACAGCTCGCCACATATTCCTCGGATTAATTCGATGAACTCTCTCCCTCATCCTCTTCTTGAAAGACGTGATTGAGGAACTCTTGGAGCGTAATGGGAGTCCGTGCCTTTTGGTTGTATTCATCCAGCGCGTCAATTTGCTTTTGTAAGTCCGTGCACTTGTCGCCAGGCTTCACGGGCTTCTTAGATTTCTTCTTCTTCTTTTTTGAAGATTTTGACGGCTGACTGCGAGTGTTCGAGCCACCACCATCGGTCTTTGGAGTTGTACGCAGTTTCAACATCCCTTCAATGACATGCGGTTCCAACGGGTTCTTCCACTTGATCGCTGGACAAGTCTGAAGATCGTTTAGCATCCTCTTTGTCTTGGCTGATAATACAACCTCCCAAGGAGCTTCTTCAATGACGGAGCATGTTGCCCCCGGCGTATTCGTCCCCTTAGATGTGTGGGGCTGTGGGGCATTCACCTTCCATTTGTCAGATAACGCGAACTTGCCCTGTCGGTACTGGTTTTCAAGCCAATTCTTGGAAACGTAGCAATCTTTGATCGGATGGACTAGTACTCGATGATAAGGACAGTAGTTGGGCTCGTTGACGTCACTTGGTTGCAACGGACGTTTTGGATCCGGCAGATTTATGAGTCTGTTGCGCAACGCCAGCTCGAATAACCTCCTCGTTTTATCACGGGGAAAGGAATAAGGACGTCCCATCCTATCCTCAAGGGGTACGTACGGGCGCATATTATTTTGACGAGCAACCGGCTTTGAGTCGCTCGGTTGTTGTTGAGCATTAGCGACGACGATCGCTTTTCCCTTCCCTTTGTCATTCCGGGAGTCCGGCCTTGGAAGAGGAGGTTTATGGCCCATCTGATCCATCTGTGCTAGTTTGTCAATCAAGGCTTGGAAGGTAGTCGGCTTGAAAAACATCATAAACTGCGAGATGGTTGCCTGTGGATCGAGGGTTCCCACAAACATACCCACCGTGGGAGCTTCTTTAATGCGTTGCTCACACTTCGACCATAAGTTCCGCCATCGTATAGCGTACTGAACCCACGTCTCGCCGGGTTTTACCCTGGCGTTAATCAGTGCTGTCATCGGGGTACGTTCACTAGCGCTTGCAAAACGCTGAGTAAACAACAGCTCCATCTCCACGAAGGTTTTAATAGAGTCGTTCGGGAGCTCAGAGTACCATTCGAACGCCGTATCCGATAAGCTTCCAACAAACTGGCGAAGTAAAAGCTTGTCATCTCCACCGGTATTGCCGCAGAATGCCCTGAACTGGGCAACATGCTGGTGAGGATTGCCCGTCCCCTTGTAGACATGGAACTTGGGAATCGTATAACCTGGCGAGTATTTGATTTGATCGTACCAACTCGGATATGGTCTCCCCGTTTTCACGACCTGGCCGGCTGTTTCGGTTGCATGATGAACCCTTATTTGCTGGGCGATGTATTCATCCAAATCAGCTTTGGAGATTGTATCCTCTTTAGCTGCGGACAAAACTGGTGGAGGATTCGACGTCTCTCCCCTATCGTCTTCAAGAATGATTGGGGGATCTTCAGCAGGTGGATCTTGTTGAACCATCATACCCACCATATCCTGGAACAGGAGGGCCATCTTCTTTATGTTGGCTGCCTGCTCCGCAGCCTCTTTATCCTTCTTCTCTAGTACGCGACGAAGGAATTCAGCGTCCGTTTCTTGTTCTTGACGCTCGTCCGAGGACGTTTCAGGGGTTTCTTTTGGCCCTGTAAGTGCGGCCATAGCGTTCATCATCTCTTGGAGCTTCTGCTGCTGCTCCTGAGCCTTGGTCACTGACCTCGTGTGCGGTCTATGACCTGTTGATATACGGCTATCCTCCTTTCCCGATGCTACATAAACTGTATGAACTATCATGCCTCCTGACTTAGGGCGTTTGGGTTCGCCATTTTTAACTTTTGCCACTGACGCGGGAGTTTTCTCTGGCCTCCTTCTTTTGTGGGCCGTTGAGGTTGAAGGAGCCGTTGAAGTGGGCATCCTAGCGGCTGCTGTCCCCCGTTGTTTAATGGGACGGTCCTTGTCTTTTTCCACCTTCGCCTTTTTCTGGTGACGAGAGTGACCTGGGTCAATCACGCAGTCTTGAACCCTTCTCCAAGCTTTATATATTTTTGAGGACAGCCGTTGAGGGGGCTGTTCTTGCTTCGTTTCTGAAACTCTCTCCGCAGGTGGAGGAGATCTCTTCAGTGTAGCGGTTGGAGAGTTCTTCCGTACCCTCCTCAGCAGTTCAAAGCTGTTCCCGGTTGGGATAGCAGCATTGACTTCCACCACTGGAGCCGGTGGAGTTAGCCCTGAGGGAGAGTTGCCCCCTGCCTTCCTCACTCGTTGCCAATAGCGACGTCGAGCACGGCGAGCCATTGGAATTGGCTCAGAGATTGAGAGAGTTTCTTTTTGCCCCCTTTCTGAATGAGGTGCCGCCGGTGTTAATCTCTTAAAGACTGAGGTTGTCTTCTGAGGGGTGATATTCAACCTGCCGAAGACGGATCCCTGAGCAGATGCAGGAGCAGGAATCGTCAGTCTTGAAAAGACTGACTCTTTGATAGGGGAAGCCGCCTTGACGACTTCTGGGGCAGCAGTTATTGCCTTCCTTTGGACAGCCATTTTAGAGTTCAGATTTAGCCTGGTGAAAATAGAGGCTGTTGGTTTGGTAGCGGGCGATCCGTCGACAGGGGCCGCAGTAATTGAAAGTCGATCGAAGACCGACTTCTTAGGAGCTTCTTGTCCGGGCATAGGAGTGCTAAAGCTCATTGGCGGGAGCATGGTCCCGAAGAAGAGCCCAGTGGTGGCTTGAGTTACCTGTTCCACTGGCATGGTGAACAAAGAAGCCGCTTGGGGCCCGTAGGTTATGCCCCCAGTTGAGGCCGGACGCGAGCTGCAACCGCAGTTGGAGCACTTTGAACAGGTTGAGGCCATCGATGCTTGTTTTCTTTTCTGCACCAAATGAGAGACCAAATCTTAGTAAACTTGAAATCCACAGGCAACCATTTTTAACGAACCGCGATTGGTTCGCGAAGACGACACACGAAGTGTGGAGTGGAAAGAGGAAAAGGTCCCACCGGGCGTGCCAGAATCTGTTCCCCTCCGAATGGACGGCGCACAGGACCGCGAAGTGTCCTGACGCTGGGATTCGGGGCAGATGCTATTTGGTTTTATCCGTCCACTTCTCCGAAGATGCCAAGTTGATTTATGGCACCGTGTATCGCAGGTTTAGACGGATGCGGCCGATGTAGCAACTTCGTCAGATTCCCCCTCGCTAGAGGTTTTTTTTTTATCGTGGGGACGCTCTTCCCTGCAGGCGCAAGCCCCTGCAGTTAATTACGCTACCGCTTCGCGGTAACAACTTTCTCCTTCTCCAGAATTTCACTTCATGTCGTGGGTGTTTGTTTTGTTTGTGTTTGCCCGTGGATTGTATACGGAGACTAAGTAATACCGTCGCCCGTAGGACGTGGACTAGTCCAAATCCGTATTTACTTAGATTTGGGTTTGGTGTTTTTAGTTTAAGGATGCATTAGTCGCGTTGCGGCTAAGATCAACTTAAACGTTCGTCAAGGACACGTTAGTCCTGTTTGAGACTAAGATCAACTTAACGGGGTGATCCATTTAATATATGGCCGTCGGGACTCGTCGCCTGATGTCGGAGGAGTTCGGAGATGTACCCTTGAACCAAGGTCGATTTGGAATTTTATCGTTCATTTGAGTGTTTAAGGATACGTTAGCCGTGTTTGGGGCTAAGATCAACTTAAAGGGGACCGTTTAGATCCGGCAAAAGAGCATTTGGAGGCTCTATTGTTCCAGTTTATGGACGTGGTGGTCCATCGCCAGTTTAGGGACGTGGTGGTCCATGTTCCAGTTTAGGGACGTGGTGGTCCATCGTTAGTTTAGGGACATGGTGGTCCATCGTTAGTTTAAGGACGTTTCGGTCCATGTTCCAGTTTAGGGACGTGGTGGTCTATGTTAGTTTAAGGACGTCTCGGTCCGATATTAGTTTAAGGACGTTTCGGTCCAATATTAGTTTAGGGACGTCTCGGTCCGATATTAGTTTAGGGACGTTTCGGTCCAACATTAGTTTAAGGACATTTCGGTCCGATATTAGTTTAAGGACATTTCGGTCCATGTTCCAGTTTAGGGACGTGGTGGTCTATGTTAGTTTCAGGACGTCTCGGTCCAATATTAGTTTAAGGACGTCTCGGTCCGATATTAGTTTAAGGACGTTTCGGTCCAATATTAGTTTAGGGATGTCTCGGTCCGATATTAGTTTAGGGATGTCTCGGTCCGATATTAGTTTAAGGACATTTCGGTCCGATATTAGTTTAAGGACATTTCGATCCAATATTAATGTGTGGTCGTTGGGACCCGTCGCCTCTCTGACGTCGTTGAAGGATTACAACGATAGATGTCAGAGGAGTTCGGAGATGTACCCTCGAACCGGAGATAAATTGATTTAAGAGAGCAATCTTACTCGGTCAATTTAATTTAAGGACTTATGGCCAAAATTGGGCTAAGTCCAGTTTCAACATTTTTTTTTGTCTTTAGCCTGTGCTTGGGCTTTACCTTTTTTTTTAGTAATGCACTGCATTATTCTTGTTCTGATTGGACTTTGCCCTTTTATAAATGATGCAGAGCATCTATTTTTTTTGTTTGGGCTTTGCCTTCCCCCCTTTTAAAATGCATAGCATTTTTATCAGGCCTGTTAGGCCTTTTAATTAGGCTCTGTCCCTTTTCTTTAATAATGCAGAGCATTAAATACTCTGACAGTGCCCCATGTGGCTTGTCAGGCGCTTTGCGCTAAGTAATGAGCGCAAACTCATATGGTGGTGACACGTGTCACGCTCTGGTGAGCGCAAGCGCAATAGCGCAGTGCGCTACGCGAGTGCGCTGCGCTGTTGCGCTGTTGACACGTGGCACATTCTGGTGAGCGCAAGCGCAATAGCGCAATGCGCTGCGCGAGTGCGCTGCGCTGTTGCGCTGCTGACACGTGGCACGTTCTGGTGAGTTGCGCCAATTCCAGAAAGCAAAACTCTATTTCAAGAGCGCTTAGCGCAAGTAGTTCTATAGCTGACACGTGGCACTCTCTTAAGAGCGCAACGGCGCAGTTTGTAAGTGCAGAGCACTAAGAATCTTTTAGATTCAAGAACAGAAGTGCAAAGCACTGTTTAATTTCTTGATCTAAATTTAGATCAAAGAAAAATAATAAATTTTTCTTCTTTTTTTGTTTCAAGAACCAGAGGTTCATAAAAGTGCAAAGCACTATTTTTATTATTATTATTATTATTTTTTTTTATGTAAAGATCATTGATCTTGTTTTTAGATCAATGATCTATTAGAAGAAATTTCTTCTATTCTATGAAGGTTCTTTACCTTTTTCTTGGAATTTTCTCAGAGTCTTCTCTGTTTTAAGCTCTTGACTTTTTTTTTTTAAGAAAATGTTGATGCCTTTTGAATTGAGGCTTAGGGTCCTTTTTATAGTGTCCATAAATTAGTTAAATTTGTTAAAGAGATCCTTCTCTGAGTGATTTGGGGAATTTTCCCCACCGTTGGATCTTTGATCCAAGGGCTTCTGCTTTGCAGAAGAAAATCTTCTTATTTTAACAAGAACAGAAAAGATTTCTTAGAAATTTAATTCTGTTTGGCGCAGATGCCCCAGCGCGTGACACGTGTCGTGCAGCGCAACGGCGCTAGCGCATCTGCGTTGACACGTGTCGCGCAGCGCGGAGCGCAGCGCACAGCGCAGTGCAACTGCACTGACACGTGTCGTGCAGCGCGGAGCGCAGCGCAACTGCGCTACCGCATCTGCGCTGACACGTGTCGCGCAGAGCAGTGCTTGCGCAGCTGAAGCGTTGCTTCATTAAAATAGAGCCTTGCTCTGATTGTGCGCGCCTTCTTGGGCGCTGCGCTGACGTATCTGTGCCGGACAGGTGGCGCGTTGCGCCCGGGATTTGAAGCGTTGCTTCAAAATTTGAATTTTGAATTTCCAGCAGAGCTTTGCTCTGATTAGGGGAAACACTTAAGTGTCGAGTTCCTGGGTTACCTAAAAGAGAAAGGAATTCTCTCTCAGCTTACTCCTCCATACACTCCACAACATAACGGTGTATTGGAGAGACGGAACCGAACCCTATTGGATATGGTACGTTCCATGATGAGTAATACTGAGTTACCGTGATCTTTCTGGGGTTATGCACTAGAATCAGCTGCATGTCTATTGAACAGGATTCCTACCAAGACTGTGCCTACCACACCATATCAGATGTGGAGTAGGAAGAAACCCTATCTTCAGTATCTGAAGATATGGGGATGTCCAGTTTTTGTTAAAAAGCAGCATGCGGACAAACTCGAGGCATGCTTAGTGCAGTGTAAGTTTGTGGGATATCCAAAGAACTCCAAGGGATATTATTTCTATTACGCAGAGGAACAAAAGGTTTTTGTTTCTCGTAATGCCCATTTTCTAGAACAGCAGTTTTTAGAAAAGGAAACAAGTGGGAGCGCAATAGAACTGGAAGTAATTCCAGAACCACAAACAACTATTGAAAGTTTGGTGGAGCCAGAAGTTCTAGAAGAACAGGACATTCCCGCACCCCTCTGCAGGAGTAGTAGGCCGTCTCATCCGCCTGAGAGATACTACGGTTTTCTCATAGACGGGGATAGAGAAGATTGCGTCATTGATAATGATGAACCTACTAGCTTCCAGCAGGCCATCCAGAGCGGCGACTCAGTAAGATGGCTGGATGCAATACGGACCGAGATGGAGTCCATGTATACCAACAAAGTATGCACTTTGGACTTTGCTCCAGATGGGGTAAAACCCATAGGATGCAAGTGGATCTTCAAGAAGAAGATTGGTGTAGATGGACAGGTGGAAACCTATAAGGCTAGACTTGTTCCAAAGGGTTTTCGTCAAAGACCTGGTTTGGACTATGACGAAACTTTTTCTCCAGTGGCTATTGTCAAATCCATTCGGATCCTTCTTGCCATTGCCGCCTTCCATGATTATGAGATCTGGCAGATGGACGTAAAGACGGCTTTTCTAAATGGTAGTTTAGAATAGTGCGTCTATATGAATTAGCCAGAAGGTTTCAATCAGAGTGGGAGCAGCGGGAAAGTGTGCAAGTTGCTTAAGTCCATTTATGGACTAAAGCAGGCATCGCGGAGTTGGAACATCTGTTTTGATGAAACGGTCAAAGAATATGACTTTATCAAAAATCCAGATGAACCATGTATATATAGTAAAATTGTAGCACGAACTGTCATATTCCTTGTCTTGTACGTGGATGGCATTCTCTTGATAGGAAATGACATTCCTTTGCCACAATCTGTCAAAGGATTCTTGTCACACAGATTCTCCATGAAAGACCTGGGTGATGCCACTTGCATACCGGGGATCCAGATTTATCGTGATAGATCAAAGAGGATGTTGGGACTTTCGCAGTCCAGGTATATCAACACTATACTGAAAAGATTCAGTATGGAAGATTCAAAGCGCGGTAATTTACCGGCTTGTCACGGAATCACCCTATCCAAAGAGATGTCTCCCAAGACTGATTTGGAAAGGGATCGCATATCAGTTATACCCTACGCTTCTGCGGTAAGCTCTATAATGTATGCGATATTGTGTACCAGACCAGATGTAGCTTACGCACTGAGCGTGGTAAGCCGGTATCAGTCAGACCCAGGGGAGAAGCACTGGATAGCAGTAAAGAACATTCTCAAGTACCTGAGAAGGACTAAGGATATGTTCTTGGTTTATGGTGGAAAAGACCTCCAGATCGAGGCTTTTGCTGACTCCAGCTTCCAGAGTGACAAGGATGACTCCAAGTCCATGTCAGGTTATGTCTTTACCCTCAATGCAGGGGAGGTGTGCTGGAAGAGTTCCAAACAGGACACCGTTGCTGACTCGACGATGGAAGCGGAGTACATAACTGCTTGCGATGCCGCAAAAGAAGCAGTCTGGATGAAGAAGTTCCTAACAGAACTTCAAGTGGTTCCTACCATTGTTGATCCAATACCGCTGTATTGTGACAACAACGGCGCTATAGCTTTAGCGAAGGAACCCAGGTCCCATCAGAAGTCCAGACACATCTTAAAACGGTATCACCTGATCAGGGAGATCATAGATCGCCAGGAGATCGAGGTCCGGAGAGTTGCTATAGAGGAGAACACTGCAGATCCATTCACAAAGGCCTTACCTCAGACACAGTTCGAGAGGCTATTGGAGATGATAGGTCTTCGATATGCTAGTACATGGCCCTAGTGCAAGTGGGAGATTGTTAGTGTATATGCCCTAGGGGCCATTATTTTATCATACTAGTTTGTATATTACTTAATGGAAACTTGGGATATTCACAGTTGTATTAACAGTCTTGCTCAACATAGTAGTATGCTACTTGGTTTATAACTATCTTAATATGTGTATATGTTTCTTTTAGCATATCGCAAATACATATTGATAAAGCCTATAGGATCTTGCTTGACTACCAGTGTTGTGATGGCAGTCACACTAGTGGGGGCTGGGTAGTCTACAAACACATTCTTTTTCAGGTCCCTAGTCGTAGGATTATCGAGCCCAGGGCATCGATATTCTAGAGTAGACTAGTGTATACGCTTCTCAACCCAGCAGGGGAAATGGTCTGTCCCACAGCCATTAGTACATTGTACTGGAGATAGTATGCAGGTGCTCATTGGGTTACGGGTACACCGGACAGGACTGGCAGGGAACTGTTGGTTGGTATTATACCCGTCGTCAGTTAACAGTTCCCAGGTGACATGAGTACAGCATAGTCCATAGACTTGACACCGCTGCTTCATCTCGAGTGTGTTCCCACTGTTCTTAGATTGCTACCCTACTATGGCTCAAAGGAGTCATGCAAACAGGTAGCAGTTGGGTGCAGTCCCGAAGCACTTGGAGGCGGTGGCGGTTAGATAGGATTCGTCTCACCCGGTATGGGGAGTTGATATTGCGCTGTGTTTGGAGAGCCATTAAACAAGGTCCCTGGCCAGTGCAAGCGAGATTTACTGGTAGGATTTCCAGTAGCTTTTCAAGGTGTAATGGGCTTCACTCCGACACGACTTATACCGCTTTTAGGGGACTGACGCTTGCCGCCCCCCTAGGCCAGATATGCGATAGTCTTAGACGAACATACTGGACTGTACAGAGATTGTCACATCAGGCTCAGTAGGAGTTCGGATGGGTTTCCTCATCGGCCTTCTTATCGACATCTACCTGGAGACCGTTACGTAGAGCTAGTACCACTTGCAGCCTGTGGTTAAACCCACTGCCAGCATAGTGTCGAGTCTTTAGAGTCCCACACAGAGAGTTTTCCTGCTTCAGGCGAAACGATACAGAGGTCGTATGGTTTTACGACAGGGTTCGGACATATACGTGTACTTGTGCACGTATGATGTTCGGACAGTTTATATTAGCGGGCTTTGGTTTAAGCCAGATTCTAGTATTGGAATATTGGATTTATGCAGTCTCAGTATATCCGTGTTTTTCGGATAGGAGGGGTATTCTCGTAATTATTCGAGAAGCTTCTAGAAGAAAGGTGTCTCATTATGTTTTAATTCATTTATGGATTAAGCTTAATGAGGTGGAGGAGATGATGTGTAATTTGCATTAAATGAAACCATGACTCATTAGATGATTCATTCATTTGTATTAAATGAAGCATGAAGATATTTGTGCAAGATATTTTATGTTTCATAATATATACACAAATGAGTTATTTTTCATTTCATAATAACAAACACATTCTCTCTCCTCAAGCTCTCTCTCTTCTTCACTCTAACCCCAATCCTTTCATGTGTTGAGATCCCAAGGGTTAGAAAGACTAATCAATCCTTAATCCATCTCTTTATCCTCTAGGTCACTTAGATTAGCAATCCTAGCCACTTAGTTACCTCAAGTTAGAGGTTAAAGCTTGGAGAAGGAACTCTCGGGTGGATCTTCTATCACATCGAGGAGGCCGACGAGGAGGTGAACAAGAAGAACAAGAAGGACTAGTATCTTGAGGTATAATCATCTATCATAGTAGTTTAGCACTTCTAGATAGTTTGTTAGTTAGGGTTTAGCAAAGATCCGTAAGTTAGTCGATGTTACCTTAAACAAAATGATTGTTTTACCTATTCCGCCTCCCCGCATCTTGTAGGGTGTGTAACGTCGACTTACATATAGCGTCGTTCTAAACTAGCTTTAGAAGTGCACGTGTATATGATTCTGCCAGAGGGTTTTCGTAGTCAGTGGGAGCAGCGGAAGCATAGTGGACAAGTAGATTATGTCTATTTATAGACTAAAGAAGATATAGCGGAGATAGATCATATATTTCTGATGTGACAGTCATAGGTTTGACTTCATCAGAATAGAGGATGGATCTGTTAAGAAGGTAGTAGGGTGTGATGTCCTGGTATTTGGATAACATACTCAATGTAAGAAGTGAAATTCCTATACTACGATCGGTTATACTTTGGTTGTCAAACAACGGTTTCTCCACATAGGGCTTGGATATTATATTAGACATTCTGGTTACTAGATCTATGGTTTTAGATCTAGATTTGGGAAGTGTCCCAATCTGGGTACTTAGACAGTATTCTAAAGGTATATAGAATGGACGACTCCTGGCATGGTAGTGTACCTGCAGGTGATGGGGTCACCCTCTCTAAAGGTGTCTTACAGACTAAAGAGGAGAGGGATGTGCATGATTGGCATATCACTTGCTTAGGCAATTGAGTCAATCATGAGATGTCAAGTATCACACCAGATGTTGTTTTTGCACGAGATGCAATAAGTTGATATTAATCCAATCCTGGAGAAACATTCGGAAGTAGTTTTAGAACATAAGTGAATGTTCTAGGGATTTGATAACGGTAGCCTCCTTTAGGAGACAGTTATCATTCCAGGCTTCCAAGGTGACCTGGATGACAGAGTGACTGCCAGAGTTATAGTTTTCCCTCTGACGAGGGGCAGTAGTTTGGACAGGTGGTCCAAGCGGATACTGAGGGAGGCATGGCGCGGGATACTGATTAAATTCAGTTGACGATACAGTCTAAGAAGTTTTCTGGATTTGGAGTTCATTTGTGAACTGGGTCCCATCAGATATCCAGATATATTCTAAGATATGTATTGCTCATTTCGGGAGATGGCTTTCTCCATGAACTTGAGATTAAGAGAGACATAGAAAGAAACATCAGGGCGGATCCACTCACTGAGGCTATTCTTCAAACGCAATAGTTTCACAAACGGGCTTTGTGAGACTGATTAGCAGAGGA
Source organism: Agapanthus africanus (assembly GCA_030015575.1). Lineage (NCBI taxonomy): Eukaryota > Viridiplantae > Streptophyta > Magnoliopsida > Asparagales > Amaryllidaceae > Agapanthus > Agapanthus africanus. Next base: position 516,267,842 of record CM057344.1, read on the forward strand.
GTTGGGTGTTCGGTATCACACGGGCTGTGAGTATGCGACACCGCAATAATTAGCCTTGAGTGCAAGTGGGAGATTGTTGGATATAGTGCCCTCAAAGTAAATTATTGGATCGCAGGTATGTGATTTCAATGATTGAGGGAGGACCTATAACGGTAGGACAGGCTTACTCAAGATGATAGTATATTATCTGGTTTATCTTTATCATCATGTACATGCTTTAGCTAATATTACAGATCACTATTACACATTGATAGAGCCCTTAGGATTCTTGCTTGACTACCAGTAGTATGATGGCGACATATACGTGAGAGTTGGATAGTCTATAAGCACATCCTTAAAAATGGTCCCTAGTCGTGGGAGTTTCGAGACAGGGCATCGATACTCCGGAGTAGACTAGTGTATACAGTCGAGACCCCGACGAGGGGTGGTGGCCGGTGTCACAAGCCATTGGTGTTAGTTGGTTCACCTAAGATGTATACAGGTGCTCATTGGGTTATGAGTACACCGGACAGGACTCGCCGGGAACATGCTAGTTGGTATTGTACCTAGCGTCAGATAGCAGTTCCCTGGTGACATGTATATAGGTTAGTTCATCGACCTGAGATCGTCATTTGTCTTGTGTGAGTTCCCACTGTGCTTTGATTACTACCCTTCCACGGCTTAAAGGAGTCATGCAAATAGGTTTTAGTTGGGTATAGTCCCGAGCCATATCGAGGTAGTGAGCATATCGGCAGGGGATTCGTCTCTCCCGGTATTGGGGGTGAGATCGCGCTGTGTCTAGGAGAGCCATTAAATGAAGTCCTTGGCCAAGGAAAGTGAGATTTACTGGTAGGTATTCCAGTAGTATTTCAGGGTGTTCTGGGCTACACTCCGACATGACTTGTACCGCTTTTGGGGGTCTGACGTTTACCAGCCCCGTAGGCTCGACATGCGATACTCATCGACGAACGGACCGGACTGTACGGATATTGTCACTGACAGGCTCAGTATGGTTTTTGGATGAGTTTGCTCATCAGTTTCCCTTTTGGTCAATACAAGGGTAGCCGTCACATACAGCTAGTACCACTGACGTACTTGTGGTTAAACCCGCTTCCAGCGTATTGACGAGTCTTTAGAGTCCCCCATAGATAGTTTTCCAAGTTCGGGCGAAATGTTGTAGAGGCCGTATGGTATTATGGCAGGGTTCGATCATATACGTGCAATCGTGCACGGATCATGATCGGACGGATCATACCAGTGGGATTTGGTTTAAGCCGGATCCTAGTATTAGATTTGTTGGATTACTTTAGTCTCATTGCATTCGTATTCAGTCGGAATACAGATGCAGGTATGTATATACAGATGAGGGGTATCCTTGTGATCCGTCACGAGTTTACTTTAGATGTTGCCATTCTCTTTTTGGATTAAACATTTGGATTAATGTTTATTAGTGGTAATTATGAGCTCAAGTCATCATAAGGAGCATTAATTGTAGCATGTGCATGGGTGATGACTCATGGTCTTTTTATTTGTGCAAATGTCACCTTTTGATTGATTATTGTGTTGAAATGATATAAGGAGAGAGAGGGCTGCCATGAGGCTCTTCTTACTAGTAGGGGGTAATCACAGTAAGGTCTTGAGATTTGATTCTAGCACTCTCATTATTCATTCCAACACAATAACAAAAGAAAGCTCTTCTTCTTCCTCTTTCTTCTTAAGCTCACAATCTCCATTAATGGAATCATCTTCAACCTCCATCCATACAATCTCATGTGTTGACAATCAATGGATGCTTGAGACAAAGTTATCACACACATTCTCTACTTCACCTTGGACATGTCGGCTAGCAAACTTCATGTCCGAGTTGCTTCTGTTAGTTATATGTATGCCCTAGAGGCCATTACTGTACATAGGATGTATATTGTAGTGGATGCTGGGACATATATAGGGATGACTTTCTTGCTCGACATGATAGTATGCTATCTGGTTGAACTTTACCTTAACGTGTATGCTGATTGTCTCTCTGTTACATGTTGGTAAAGCCCTTAGGATCTGTACTTGACTACCTGGACTATGATGTGGATCATACTAGTGGGGACATGGTAGTCCATAAGTACATCCTTCAAAGTCCCTAGTCGTGGGTGTATCGAGACGGGGCATCGATATACCAGAGTAGACTAGCGTATACCTTCTCGACCCATACAGATGGGCGATGGATGATCCCATATCCATTGGTGTTTGACATCAGAGATGATATACGGGTGCTCAGTAGAGACTGGGTACACTGGACGGACTCGCCGAGAACTCCCAGATGGTATTATACCTCACGTCAGATGGCAGTTCTCTGGTGACACTGGTACAGAGTAGTCTGTTGACCCGAGATCGTCATAGAGTCTTGTGTGGTTCCCACTGTGCTTTGATTTCCATCTTACCACGTCCAAGAGGGCGTGCAAAACGGTGGTTTTTGGGTACAGTCCCGAGTCACATGGAGGCAATGAGCGATAGGAGGGGATTCGTCTCTCCCGGTATAGGGAGTTGATGTTGCGCTGTGTTCGATTGGCTATAACAGGAAATCCCTGGCCAGGGTTGCTGAGATTTACCGGTAAGTGTTACCAGTAGTTTCTCGAACAGTTATAGACCTCATATCGACACAACTTATCGAGCTATTGGGGTCTGACGTTTACCACCCCTAGGCGAGATATGCGACATATCAGACGATCAGACCGGACTGTACGGTAGTGTTACTGGAGTGTGAGCGGGCTTGCTCGTCGATCTTCAGATCGCTCAATACCCGGGTGGCCGTTACGTTTAGCAGACCGCTTGCGGCTTGTGGGTGTTTGATATGATCATCGCCTGCTGCCGGCGTATTGACGAGTCTTTAGAGTCCTACACAGAGGTTTCCTGGCTCAAGCGAAACGAAATAGGAGCGCATATGAGATATGTGCGGGACCGAGAATAATGCGTGTATGTGATACCGTATTCCATTCTCGCGATGAATGTATCGATTAGGTTATATGCGATATACCCTAGTTATCGAATCAAAGGTTGATTCGATAAGCCGATACATTGGATACTAGTCGGTTATATGCGATATGACCGGATCATTGAATCAAGTGTTGATTTAATTATTTAATGTATAATTATATATTTGATATATTACTTTGCATTAACTAGTATCGGTTCACTTTAGACGGATTTTCTCACTTGGTTCGTGCGCATTGCATATGCGATATGTTTTTGTGCACTTGCTTGTATCATGTTTGATGATGCATGCTTTTTGGTTAAGTGTAAAGTATTAAACCTTGGTTAATGAAATGGTTAGGGTTTATAATTTAGTTATTCATTTATCTTATTTAGTTATCCATTTATTTTTGATAAATGAATAAAAGAAAGAGAAAAGGATGGTGGCTTCTTTTGTTGTTTTGTTAAAGCTTCATGAAGCTTTGACTTAGTCCACTATTCTTATCTCATCCTTAACCCTAACCATACCACTCAACCATGATTAATTCTCTACACTAAACCATGGTTCTAAGATGATAAGAATGTATTATTCTTTTCTTTTTAGAATCATTCTTATCATAACATTTCTTCTTCTTCTTCCTTGAACTCAAGAAGAAAAAGCTTTCTTCATCAATGGTGAATTGAGCAAACAAGTGAGAAATCCAATTCTAAAGTCTACCCACTTCCTATTTCTTCATCCTCTACCTCTTGCCAAGTAGTAGAGTGTGTTTCCTTCACAAGTTTTAGGGCTTGGTGAAGGTGGAGCTTGATTTAGCGATGCCTCGACGTAGATCATCTTCGGCATGGACATCGACGACCTAGCTTACCCATTCTCCGACGAAGCCGACGCTTGAGCCCGGATTTGATTTGGACAGCGGAGAGGACCTCGTTGCGGAGCTATGGAGGTGGAGCACCGGATCTACAAAGGTTGTATTTCCGTATCTTGTAGTTAAGTGTTAACTAGTTAGCTTTTTCGCCTAGTTTTCTAGCAAACGATCCGTAATCGGGTCTCTCGGCACCGTTAAAATTTTAATTTGGCATGATCGATGCCTTGTGAGAACTCATTAGGGTGCCTAGGAACCCTACAGTGGTATCAGAGCCTAGCTAGAGCCTTAGGCGATGCGTAGACGGAGTTAGAAGTCCGATCGACCCGAAACCCCGACTTTAAAATGCTCTCTGGACATTTTTGTAAAATGTGGATTTTTGCAAATTAAAAATATGCAGAAAAACAAGCAGTCAAATCTAAGAATTACGATGCAAAAATTACCTAATGATCTTTCTAAAGTGCGGCGGAACCGCGGCATTAGCGTGCTAATGCGGCCCTTCCGCGGACCTTTTGTCTTATCTGCCATTGAATTTTGCACAGTAACTCCTATTTTTCAGTGCCGGTTTTCCTGGGAATTTTTAATATGCAGTATACAGTTGAGCATTTTTGGGTTGTATTGGGAATCAAAGATTCGATCGGGGTTTCAAATTTTGTCTATGTGACTTTCCGGATAAATTTTAGAATATGTTAAAAAGTTCGACCGGATATAAATACCCAATTTTTCCCCTGTCGGGAAATTTCCAAGTGTTGGATATTTCTGTAGTTTAACGACGTTCTAAGTAGTGCAAGTAACGCGATGGTCCCTCTAGAAGACAACAAACCTTAACTCGATTATGTGACCGTCTTGAACTGCCCTTTGAACCTTCGGGTTTGGGGCAGTACGGCGTGCCACATGTGAGGCGTTGGCTTGACCCTTCTATGGCTGGACCGTTGATACTGAGGCACGAACTGAATGTTGTTAGACTTGTTTCATGTGTTGATCTATATCGGGAAAACTTGGGTGTTCTATTGTTCGATCGGAAAGTTTAACATTTTCTATTTATCTGGAATGGGATACAATAATTGGAATTCACAAAAAGTTATGTGATAACTAAATGAATGTTATAAACATAGCACTTTAGTCTCACTTGATCGGTTACCACGGAATTTTGATGTGATCAAAAGTCCGTCGCAATCACGTAGCGTACGCGGATACTCGCCGGGTAAACTTAATAGACAGCCTCACTCCATAGCCCCGACCAAGTGACTGTAGGAGAACCCCGTCGCCGAAAGCATCCGTCCGGGTGCTCGCGGTAGCGGTGTTCCGCCTTGGTGCACTTCGTCGACGGTATCGGGGGTGCAGCCGCCTACTAAAGTTTGCGACGAGCATTCGATCAGCATGTCGGGAATCTTGTTGAATTGCCCGACTTGATATTGAAAAGTGTTTTCGATTTTGAGACTAAAATGCGGGGTTTATAACTGTTAGGCATGCGATGTCTAATGTATTCATTTGGTCAGGCATGCGATGTCTGAGTGGTTGCGGATTCCAACTGTTGTAGTTTTACACTTTCTTTTCTGTGACCGTAAGTGTAATATGTGATATCGCCGGTTTCGTTGCTATATGTCAACGACAATTGGGATGCGCATATTTACTTACGTTGATGACATGTGATGTTATGAGTTGCTGGATATGTTATATTGGATCGTCGTGTTTGAATAGCCGGGGGTTTTTTATGTGAGATGAGTGTTTTTCATTTTCATTCATGTAAAAACTTGTATGTAATATTCTTTTATTGGGGCGCTTCCAGGTTGCGGAAGGTGTCACCCGTTGTATATTATTTACTTTTCCGCACTAGGATAGACCCAAGGAGGAGGGCACAAGTAACCGGGTTCTGGAGTCCAGTGGGAGACCAACTCGAGGAGTCGAGTCCGGGTCTCCTAACTCTAGAATTGGTAGGGTTGCTTGCCGCTCTCGTAGGGGTCTTGGGGTGTGTGTTTGGCTATTCATCGCGACCGTGGAATCCGTGTTTTATACTGGCTCGTATTGAAAACACGGACGTCCTAGTATATCCAATATTTCATATGTTTCTTCTGCTGCGATATCTGTGATGTGATCATGTGATGTTCTGTGATAGATACAGTATATAGTATATATGATATATTATATAGACGTTACTTATGTTTTACACCCGCCCTAGCCCTGCCCTGCTCTGCCGTTAGTTACCTAACCTAACGGTGCACGAGGGGACATCGAGGCGAATGCGGATGGCATAAGTGTACGTCGTATTTATCTGTGATGTTTAGGTACTTAAATTGATGGGACTTCATTAATGAGATTAATGAAATAAAAAGAAACCTAAGATGTTGTAGAATCGAATTTCAAAATAAAACAGGTAGCTACAGTTCTTTCTTTGCACAGAGGTATATGTGATATATCCTGCACCTTATTCGATGAGGAAAGGACCGAGATCCCTTCACCGGGAGTGACTCCTTTAGCAATAACTGGCAGATGCTACACACTCGGTTTGTATTTTGATTGCTTTTAAGTGTTTTTGCTTTGCACAGTGATATATGTGATATATCCCGCAGCTCATTCGACGAGGAAAGGACCGACGATCCCTTCACCGGGAGTGACTCCTTTAGCAAAACTAGAAAAGCCTCAAAAACACTCCATTTCAAAATTCATTCGATCCTACAACGATATCAAGTTCATTACGCAATAGGTTTTCAGAAAAACCTGTCGTAGCCCTCCGTCATTTCAGATACGTACTAGTTAGTATTCGTGCTGCGGTTGTTTGGCCTCCGTCAAGGCGTAGTGTACGGTAGCTAACTAGTGCTTATCTGCTAGCATATGATGCGATTGGATTAGGGTATTCGTACGGCGTTGTTTGGCCTCCGTCAAGGGTCGTGCGGGTGGGTTTAATTCAATCAGGAAATGACGGGTTGAACTTGACTAGCGGACTATGGGTTGTTTGGCCTCCGTCAAGGTCATAGCGAGCTAGGTGCAAAATATTATCGGGAATTTCAAGTGTTGAGATTTGCAATGAGATTGCATACCTTCTATGAGATAGTTGGATCCCGATACCCGCTGCGAGTAAGAGTTACTCCTGGGAGAGTTTTATACATTACAATTAGCCGATCAAGTAGGTGTCTAGAAAGGTGTCAACGGGATTACGCCTCTGGGAAAACGAGGTTTACAGTAATTAGGTTCGTGCGAAAGCACGGGGGACCTCCCTCAAAGTACCGACACTGGCCTGGCTGAAAGATTGGCGAACTTGTAGTGTGTAATTAATCCCGGCTAGTCTTTCCTTTTAGGGTTTGAAGGAAGATTTGATAAAAAGCAGTGGGAGCCATCCTGATTAGATAAAATAAAAACCAATCTATTCTTGACAGAGCGCACGCTGAGTGTTTTCTTCTCTCTCTCTCCTGGTAGCGACCATATCACGCCTTAATCAAGATAATAATACGGATTATTGACTGAACCTGCTTGTTATACTGAGCTGGGGAACGTTGGTCCCGCTCCAACTTATAATTGTTATAAGACAGAGAAGGAATTTGGGGATTACCAGAATTCCCGTGCCGCCCAAACGAAGAGAGTGCATGCTGATGCATCATCTTCGGGTGTGTTCGTTACAAAGAACTGTTTCTCAGTATCCTTTACGTCCTGGGTATGTGATACCAGATCAGGATCCCAGATATGTAATCTGTTACATAGGGCTACGGAATGGTAGAGAACTGAGAACGGGTGATAAGTTTCATGAGGCAGAAAACGGGGCAAGAGTTGCAGCCAAGTCTGTCGGTCACTGTCACCCTGTATTACAAACACATTGATTCTGAACGAATGTTATTAGATACCGAACCTGATATACAAAATCGTATCTATCTCTTTATTAGTAAAGAAATGATAAAATTTTGTATTGTTGGATAATGTTTTGAACATTTCCTATATCAAAAGTTGATCGGTTCAGGCACGTTATCTAAAAGCATTGATGTTCTAAATTAAACTACAGTTCTTAATATACGGAACACACACAAGAGGAAGAGTTTAGAAATGAACGAATTCTTCTTGAGGCATTGTAGACTAGGTCAGATCAATGTGACCCGACTAGCTAGAGTTACATAAAGATGCATATTTAAATTAGTTTGAATTTACATCTTGTGAAACTCGCCAGTCATGTCACAAAGATAAGATGACCATAGCTCCGTTTATTGGAAACAGAGAAAGAGTTAGTAAACTCTTGGGATGATACATGTTGATGTATGTAAGGTCCCCTGTCTACACATGCCAGGACTGGTTCTTTGTACTTCATTACGTTCTCTGATGATCTTTCGAGTTTCAGACCTATGTTCCTGTTGAAACACAAGTCCGAACCTTTTGAGATATTCACAGAATATAAGTTAGAAGTAGAGAACCAAAATAAGGGTATAAGTATTATGTCCTATGATGAGATCAAGGAGGAGAATACTTGAGCACGGAAATCCTGGATTACTCTAAAGGAGAATGAGATTCTCTCTCAGCATTACTCCTCCGTATACACCATAGCACGATGGTATATCGGGGCGGAGCAATCACACCCTATATGATATGGTGTGCTCTATGATGAGTATTACTGAGTCACCTATTTCCTTTTTGGGAGTTATGCACTTGAGAAGCTGCATACCTGTTGAATGTGGTTCCAATCAAATCAGTTGCCTACCATTCCATATGAGATATGGAAAGGGAAGAGCCCATGTCTTAAGCTTGTTAAGATTTGGGGTTGTCCGGCCTATGTCTAAAAGCAAAATCCGGACAAGCTCGAGGAAAGATCTGTAATGTAGAACTGGAAAGGTTCCAGCTATACAAACAGCAGCTGATGATTTGGTAGAACCGAAGGATTCAGTAGTAACCCACGAACCTCAGCCTCTCCGCCGATCTAGTAGGGTTCCTCACCCACCTGAGAGATACTTCTGTTTCTCTATGACAGTGGGAGCGAGGATTGCATCATGAGATGATGACCCAACTAGTTTCGAGCTAGCCATCAAGAGTAAGACTCTGTAAGAATGGCTGGATGCTTAGCGATCTGAGATGGAATCCTTATACACCAACAAAGTATGGACTTTAGTTGCTATATCTGAAGGGTTAAATCCCCATCAGGAGCAAGTATATCTTGAGAAGATTACTTGGTGTACATGGAAAAGTTGAGACTTTCAAAGCTAGAATTGTTAAAGGTTTTCGTCATCGACCAGGCGTGGATAATGATGAAACCTTTTACAGTAGCTATGCTTAAGTCCATCCTGATCCTACTTGTCACGGCTACAAACCATGACTACGATATCTGGTGGTTGGGTGTCATGACTGCTTTTCTAAATGATGTTTTAGAAGAGTGCGTCTATAAGTACACAGCCAGAGGGATTCGTAGACAGTGGGAGCAGCGGAAACGTGTACAAGATGCTTTATAGGATAAAGCAGGCATCGCGGAGTTGGAACATCTGTTTTGATGGATTAGTCAAAGAAGTTGACATCATCAAAATGGTAGATGAACCTTGTATAAACAAAAAAGGTAGTAGGGAGTATGGTGACGATCCTCGTAGAGTACGTAGATGACATACTCTTGATAGGGAAGGAGTTTCCTATGCTACGCTCGGTCAATCTTCGTTTATCACAATGATTATCCATATAGGATCATGATGATACCTACTAACTCCTGGATTTTGGATCTATGAGATAGATCTAATTGGATGTTAGGATTCTCACTAGATGTAGTGAGACGGTATCAACCGATCCTAGGGAGAATCACTGGAAGGGTTCCAGGGTGATAAGGACGACTGAATGTCAGTCACAGGCATTGTCTTTACCCTCAGTAAAGGGACGGTATGTTGGAAGAGTTCCAAACTAGATACCGTGACATACTAGATGATAAAGGCTGGTTACATCGCTATTTAAGATGCTACCAAAGAGGTAGTCTGGATGTATTTTTGTTCATGAGATGAACTTTGTTCCTCCCATTGTGTGACAATGGAGTTGTGGCTTATGCCAAGGAACGCCGGTCCCATCAGTGATCCAGACTTATTCTAAGGCAGTATCACCTGATCATGGAGATGGTTGATCTCCAGGGTGATCGAGGTTTGGAGAGTAGACTCAGAGGACAACACAGCGGATCCACTCACAAAGGCCTGTTCCCAGAGAGAGACTTTTATGGGATGGTTGAGTATGAGATACTACAACCACTGCTACAGATGGCCCTAGTGCAAGTGGGAGATTGTTAGTTATATGTATGCCCTAGAGGCCATTACTGTACATAGGATGTATATTGTAGTGGATGCTGGGACATATATAGGGATGACTTTCTTGCTCGACATGATAGTATGCTATCTGGTTGAACTTTACCTTAACGTGTATGCTGATTGTCTCTCTGTTACATGTTGGTAAAGCCCTTAGGATCTGTACTTGACTACCTGGACTATGATGCGGATCATACTAGTGGGGACATGGTAGTCCATAAGTACATCCTTCAAAGTCCCTAGTCGTGGGTGTATCGAGACGGGGCATCGATATACCAGAGTAGACTAGCGTATACCTTCTCGACCCATACAGATGGGCGATGGATGATCCCATATCCATTGGTGTTTGACATCAGAGATGATATACGGGTGCTCAGTAGAGACTGGGTACACTGGACGGACTCGCCGAGAACTCCCAGATGGTATTATACCTCACGTCAGATGGCAGTTCTCTGGTGACACTGGTACAGAGTAGTCTGTTGACCCGAGATCGTCATAGAGTCTTGTGTGGTTCCCACTGTGCTTTGATTTCCATCTTACCACGTCCAAGAGGGCGTGCAAAACGGTGGTTTTTGGGTACAGTCCCGAGTCACATGGAGGCAATGAGCGATAGGAGGGGATTCGTCTCTCCCGGTATAGGGAGTTGATGTTGCGCTGTGTTCGATTGGCTATAACAGGAAATCCCTGGCCAGGGTTGCTGAGATTTACCGGTAAGTGTTACCAGTAGTTTCTCGAACAGTTATAGACCTCATATCGACACGACTTATCGAGCTATTGGGGTCTGACGTTTACCACCCCTAGGCGAGATATGCGACATATCAGACGATCAGACCGGACTGTACGGTAGTGTTACTGGTCGGATTCACTGGAGTGTGAGCGGGCTTGCTCGTCGATCTTCAGATCACTCAATACCCGGGTGGCCGTTACGTTTAGCAGACCGCTTGCGGCTTGTGGGTGTTTGATATGATCATCGCCTGCTGCCGGCGTATTGACGAGTCTTTAGAGTCCTACACAGAGGTTTCCTGGCTCAAGCGAAACGAAATAGGAGCGCATATGAGATATGTGCGGGACCGAGAATAATGCGTGTATGTGATACCGTATTCCATTCTCACGATGAATGTATCGATTAGGTTATATGCGATATACCCTAGTTATCGAATCAAAGGTTGATTCGATAAGCCGATACATTGGATACTAGTCGGTTATATGCGATATGACCGGATCATTGAATCAAGTGTTGATTTAATGATTTAATGTATAATTATATATTTGATATATTACTTTGCATTAACTAGTATCGGTTCACTTTAGACGGATTTTCTCACTTGGTTCGTGCGCATTGCATATGCGATATGTTTTTGTGCACTTGCTTGTATCATGTTTGATGATGCATGCTTTTTGGTTAAGTGTAAAGTATTAAATCTTGGTTAATGAAATGGTTAGGGTTTATAATTTAGTTATTCATTTATCTTATTTAGTTATCCATTTATTTTTGATAAATGAATAAAAGAAAGAGAAAAGGATGGTGTCTTCTTTTGTTGTTTTGTTAAAGCTTCATGAAGCTTTGACTTAGTCCACTATTCTTATCTCATCCTTAACCCTAACCATACCACTCAACCATGATTAATTCTCTACACTAAACCATGGTTCTAAGATGATAAGAATGTATTATTCTTTTCTTTTAGAATCATTCTTATCATAACATTTCTTCTTCTTCTTCCTTGAACTCAAGAAGAAAAAGCTTTCTTCATCAATGGTGAATTGAGCAAACAAGTGAGAAATCCAATTCTAAAGTCTACCCACTTCCTATTTCTTCATCCTCTACCTCTTGCCAAGTAGTAGAGTGTGTTTCCTTCACAAGTTTTAGGGCTTGGTGAAGGTGGAGCTTGATTTAGCGATGCCTCGACGTAGATCATCTTCGGCATGGACATCGACGACCTAGCTTACCCATTCTCCGACGAAGCCGACGCTTGAGCCCGGATTTGATTTGGACAGCGGAGAGGACCTCGTTGCGGAGCTATGGAGGTGGAGCACCGGATCTACAAAGGTTGTATTTCCGTATCTTGTAGTTAAGTGTTAACTAGTTAGCTTTTTCGCCTAGTTTTCTAGCAAACGATCCGTAGTCGGGTCTCTCGGCACCGTTAAAATTTTAATTTGGCATGATCGATGCCTTGTGAGAACTCATTAGGGTGCCTAGGAACCCTACAGTGGTATCAGAGCCTAGCTAGAGCCTTAGGCGATGCGTAGACGGAGTTAGAAGTCCGATCGACCCGAAACCCGACTTTAAAATGCTCTCTGGACATTTTTGTAAAATGTGGATTTTTGCAAATTAAAAATATGCAGAAAAACAAGCAGTCAAATCTAAGAATTACGATGCAAAAATTACCTAATGATCTTTCTAAAGTGCGGCGGAACACCGCGGCATTAGCGTGCTAATGCGGCCCTTCCGCGGACCTTTTGTCTTATCTGCCATTGAATTTTGCACAGTAACTCCTATTTTTCAGTGCCGGTTTTCCTGAGAATTTTTAATATGCAGTATACAGTTGAGCATTTTTGGGTTGTATTGGGAATCAAAGATTCGATCGGGGTTTCAAATTTTGTCTATGTGACTTTCCGGATAAATTTTAGAATATGTTAAAAAGTTCGACCGGATATAAATACCCAATTTTTCCCCTGTCGGGAAATTTCCAAGTGTTGGATATTTCTGTAGTTTAACGACGTTCTAAGTAGTGCAAGTAACGCGATGGTCCCTCTAGAAGACAACAAACCTTAACTCGATTATGTGACCGTCTTGAACTGCCCTTTGAACCTTCGGGTTTGGGGCAGTACGGCGTGCCACATGTGAGGCGTTGGCTTGACCCTTCTACGGCTGGACCGTTGATACTGAGGCACGAACTGAATGTTGTTAGACTTGTTTCATGTGTTGATCTATATCGGGAAAACTTGGGTGTTCTATTGTTCGATCGGAAAGTTTAACATTTTCTATTTATCTGGAATGGGATACAATAATTGGAATTCACAAAAAGTTATGTGATAACTAAATGAATGTTATAAACATAGCACTTTAGTCTCACTTGATCGGTTACCACGGAATTTTGATGTGATCAAAAGTCCGTCGCAATCACGTAGCGTACGCGGATACTCGCCGGGTAAACTTAATAGACAGCCTCACTCCATAGCCCCGACCAAGTGACTGTAGGAGAACCCCGTCGCCGAAAGCATCCGTCCGGGTGCTCGCGGTAGCGGTGTTCCGCCTTGGTGCACTTCGTCGACGGTATCGGGGGTGCAGCCGCCTACTAAAGTTTGCGACGAGCATTCGATCAGCATGTCGGGAATCTTGTTGAATTGCCCGACTTGATATTGAAAAGTGTTTTCGATTTTGAGACTAAAATGCGGGGTTTATAACTGTTAGGCATGCGATGTCTAATGTATTCATTTGGTCAGGCATGCGATGTCTGAGTGGTTGCGGATTCCAACTGTTGTAGTTTTACACTTTCTTTTCTGTGACCGTAAGTGTAATATGTGATATCGCCGGTTTCGTTGCTATATGTCAACGACAATTGGGATGCGCATATTTACTTACGTTGATGACATGTGATGTTATGAGTTGCTGGATATGTTATATTGGATCGTCGTGTTTGAATAGCCGGGGGGTTTTTATGTGAGATGAGTGTTTTTCATTTTCATTCATGTAAAAACTTGTATGTAATATTCTTTTATTGGGGCGCTTCCAGGTTGCGGAAGGTGTCACCCGTTGTATATTATTTACTTTTCCGCACTAGGATAGACCCAAGGAGGAGGGCACAAGTAACCGGGTTCTGGAGTCCAGTGGGAGACCAACTCGAGGAGTCGAGTCCGGGTCTCCTAACTCTAGAATTGGTAGGGTTGCTTGCCGCTCTCGTAGGGGTCTTAGGGTGTGTGTTTGGCTATTCATCGCGACCGTGGAATCCGTGTTTTATACTGGCTCGTATTGAAAACACGGACGTCCTAGTATATCCAATATTTCATATGTTTCTTCTGCTGCGATATCTGTGATGTGATCATGTGATGTTCTGTGATAGATACAGTATATAGTATATATGATATATTATATAGACGTTACTTATGTTTTACACCCGCCCTAGCCCTGCCCTGCTCTGCCGTTAGTTACCTAACCTAACGGTGCACGAGGGGACATCGAGGCGAATGCGGATGGCATAAGTGTACGTCGTATTTATCTGTGATGTTTAGGTACTTAAATTGATGGGACTTCATTAATGAGATTAATGAAATAAAAAGAAACCTAAGATGTTGTAGAATCGAATTTCAAAATAAAACAGGTAGCTACAGTTCTTTCTTTGCACAGAGGTATATGTGATATATCCTGCACCTTATTCGATGAGGAAAGGACCGAGATCCCTTCACCGGGAGTGACTCCTTTAGCAATAACTGGCAGATGCTACACACTCGGTTTGTATTTTGATTGCTTTTAAGTGTTTTTGCTTTGCACAGTGATATATGTGATATATCCCGCAGCTCATTCGACGAGGAAAGGACCGACGATCCCTTCACCGGGAGTGACTCCTTTAGCAAAACTAGAAAAGCCTCAAAAACACTCCATTTCAAAATTCATTCGATCCTACAACGATATCAAGTTCATTACGCAATAGGTTTTCAGAAAAACCTGTCGTAGCCCTCCGTCATTTCAGATACGTACTAGTTAGTATTCGTGCTGCGGTTGTTTGGCCTCCGTCAAGGCGTAGTGTACGGTAGCTAACTAGTGCTTATCTGCTAGCATATGATGCGATTGGATTAGGGTATTCGTACGGCGTTGTTTGGCCTCCGTCAAGGGTCGTGCGGGTGGGTTTAATTCAATCAGGAAATGACGGGTTGAACTTGACTAGCGGACTATGGGTTGTTTGGCCTCCGTCAAGGTCATAGCGAGCTAGGGGCAAAATATTATCGGGAATTTCAAGTGTTGAGATTTGCAATGAGATTGCATACCTTCTATGAGATAGTTGGATCCCGATACCCGCTGCGAGTAAGAGTTACTCCTGGGAGAGTTTTATACATTACAATTAGCCGATCAAGTAGGTGTCTAGAAAGGTGTCAACGGGGTTACGCCTCTGGGAAAACGAGGTTTACAGTAATTAGGTTCGTGCGAAAGCACGGGGGACCTCCCTCAAAGTACCGACACTGGCCTGGCTGAAAGATTGGCGAACTTGTAGTGTGTAATTAATCCCGGCTAGTCTTTCCTTTTAGGGTTTGAAGGAAGATTTGATAAAAAGCAGTGGGAGCCATCCTGATTAGATAAAATAAAAACCAATCTATTCTTGACAGAGCGCACGCTGAGTGTTTTCTTCTCTCTCTCTCCTGGTAGCGACCATATCACGCCTTAATCAAGATAATAATACGGATTATTGACTGAACCCGCTTGTTATACTGAGCTGGGGAACGTTGGTCCCGCTCCAACTTATAATTGTTATAAGACAGAGAAGGAATTTGGGGATTACCAGAATTCCCGTGCCGCCCAAACGAAGAGAGTGCATGCTGATGCATCATCTTCGGGTGTGTTCGTTACAAAGAACTGTTTCTCAGTATCCTTTACGTCCTGGGTATGTGATACCAGATCAGGATCCCAGATATGTAATCTGTTACATAGGGCTACGGAATGGTAGAGAACTGAGAACGGGTGATAAGTTTCATGAGGCAGAAAACGGGGCAAGAGTTGCAGCCAAGTCTGTCGGTCACTGTCACCCTGTATTACAAACACATTGATTCTGAACGAATGTTATTAGATACCGAACCTGATATACAAAATCGTATCTATCTCTTTATTAGTAAAGAAATGATAAAATTTTGTATTGTTGGATAATGTTTTGAACATTTCCTATATCAAAAGTTGATCGGTTCAGGCACGTTATCTAAAAGCATTGATGTTCTAAATTAAACTACAGTTCTTAATATACGGAACACACACAAGAGGAAGAGTTTAGAAATGAACGAATTCTTCTTGAGGCATTGTAGACTAGGTCAGATCAATGTGACCCGACTAGCTAGAGTTACATAAAGATGCATATTTAAATTAGTTTGAATTTACATCTTGTGAAACTCGCCAGTCATGTCACAAAGATAAGATGACCATAGCTCCGTTTATTGGAAACAGAGAAAGAGTTAGTAAACTCTTGGGATGATACATGTTGATGTATGTAAGGTCCCCTGTCTACACATGCCAGGACTGGTTCTTTGTACTTCATTACGTTCTCTGATGATCTTTCGAGTTTCAGACCTATGTTCCTGTTGAAACACAAGTCCGAACCTTTTGAGATATTCACAGAATATAAGTTAGAAGTAGAGAACCAAAATAAGGGTATAAGTATTATGTCCTATGATGAGATCAAGGAGGAGAATACTTGAGCACGGAAATCCTGGATTATTCTAAAGGAGAATGAGATTCTCTCTCAGCATTACTCCTCCGTATACACCATAGCACGATGGTATATCGGGGCGGAGCAATCACACCCTATATGATATGGTGTGCTCTATGATGAGTATTACTGAGTCACCTATTTCCTTTTTGGGAGTTATGCACTTGAGAAGCTGCATACCTGTTGAATGTGGTTCCAATCAAATCAGTTGCCTACCATTCCATATGAGATATGGAAAGGGAAGAGCCCATGTCTTAAGCTTGTTAAGATTTGGGGTTGTCCGGCCTATGTCTAAAAGCAAAATCCGGACAAGCTCGAGGCAAGATCTGTAATGTAGAACTGGAAAGGTTCCAGCTATACAAACAGCAGCTGATGATTTGGTAGAACCGAAGGATTCAGTAGTAACCCACGAACCTCAGCCTCTCCGCCGATCTAGTAGGGTTCCTCACCCACCTGAGAGATACTTCTGTTTCTCTATGACAGTGGGAGCGAGGATTGCATCATGAGATGATGACCCAACTAGTTTCGAGCTAGCCATCAAGAGTAAGACTCTGTAAGAATGGCTGGATGCTTAGCGATCTGAGATGGAATCCTTATACACCAACAAAGTATGGACTTTAGTTGCTATATCTGAAGGGTTAAATCCCCATCAGGAGCAAGTATATCTTGAGAAGATTACTTGGTGTACATGGAAAAGTTGAGACTTTCAAAGCTAGAATTGTTAAAGGTTTTCGTCATCGACCAGGCGTGGATAATGATGAAACCTTTTACAGTAGCTATGCTTAAGTCCATCCTGATCCTACTTGTCACGGCTACAAACCATGACTACGATATCCGGTGGTTGGGTGTCATGACTGCTTTTCTAAATGATGTTTTAGAAGAGTGCGTCTATAAGTACACAGCCAGAGGGATTCGTAGACAGTGGGAGCAGCGGAAACGTGTACAAGATGCTTTATAGGATAAAGCAGGCATCGCGGAGTTGGAACATCTGTTTTGATGGATTAGTCAAAGAAGTTGACATCATCAAAATGGTAGATGAACCTTGTATAAACAAAAAAGGTAGTAGGGAGTATGGTGACGATCCTCGTAGAGTACGTAGATGACATACTCTTGATAGGGAAGGAGTTTCCTATGCTACGCTCGGTCAATCTTCGTTTATCACAATGATTATCCATATAGGATCATGATGATACCTACTAACTCCTGGATTTTGGATCTATGAGATAGATCTAATTGGATGTTAGGATTCTCACTAGATGTAGTGAGACGGTATCAACCGATCCTGGGGAGAATCACTGGAAGGGTTCCAGGGTGATAAGGACGACTGAATGTCAGTCACAGGCATTGTCTTTACCCTCAGTAAAGGGACGGTATGTTGGAAGAGTTCCAAACTAGATACCGTGACATACTAGATGATAAAGGCTGGTTACATCGCTATTTAAGATGCTACCAAAGAGGTAGTCTGGATGTATTTTTGTTCATGAGATGAACTTTGTTCCTCCCATTGTGTGACAATGGAGTTGTGGCTTATGCCAAGGAACGCCGGTCCCATCAGTGATCCAGACTTATTCTAAGGCAGTATCACCTGATCATGGAGATGGTTGATCTCCAGGGTGATCGAGGTTTGGAGAGTAGACTCAGAGGACAACACAGCGGATCCACTCACAAAGGCCTGTTCCCAGAGAGAGACTTTTATGGGATGGTTGAGTATGAGATACTACAACCACTGCTACAGATGGCCCTAGTGCAAGTGGGAGATTGTTAGTTATATGTATGCCCTAGAGGCCATTACTGTACATAGGATGTATATTGTAGTGGATGCTGGGACATATATAGGGATGACTTTCTTGCTCGACATGATAGTATGCTATCTGGTTGAACTTTACCTTAACGTGTATGCTGATTGTCTCTCTGTTACATGTTGGTAAAGCCCTTAGGATCTGTACTTGACTACCTGGACTATGATGCGGATCATACTAGTGGGGACATGGTAGTCCATAAGTACATCCTTCAAAGTCCCTAGTCGTGGGTGTATCGAGACGGGGCATCGATATACCAGAGTAGACTAGCGTATACCTTCTCGACCCATACAGATGGGCGATGGATGATCCCATATCCATTGGTGTTTGACATCAGAGATGATATACGGGTGCTCAGTAGAGACTGGGTACACTGGACGGACTCGCCGAGAACTCCCAGATGGTATTATACCTCACGTCAGATGGCAGTTCTCTGGTGACACTGGTACAGAGTAGTCTGTTGACCCGAGATCGTCATAGAGTCTTGTGTGGTTCCCACTGTGCTTTGATTTCCATCTTACCACGTCCAAGAGGGCGTGCAAAACGGTGGTTTTTGGGTACAGTCCCGAGTCACATGGAGGCAATGAGCGATAGGAGGGGATTCGTCTCTCCCGGTATAGGGAGTTGATGTTGCGCTGTGTTCGATTGGCTATAACAGGAAATCCCTGGCCAGGGTTGCTGAGATTTACCGGTAAGTGTTACCAGTAGTTTCTCGAACAGTTATAGACCTCATATCGACACGACTTATCGAGCTATTGGGGTCTGACGTTTACCACCCCTAGGCGAGATATGCGACATATCAGACGATCAGACCGGACTGTACGGTAGTGTTACTGGTCGGATTCACTGGAGTGTGAGCGGGCTTGCTCGTCGATCTTCAGATCGCTCAATACCCGGGTGGCCGTTACGTTTAGCAGACCGCTTGCGGCTTGTGGGTGTTTGATATGATCATCGCCTGCTGCCGGCGTATTGACGAGTCTTTAGAGTCCTACACAGAGGTTTCCTGGCTCAAGCGAAACGAAATAGGAGCGCATATGAGATATGTGCGGGACCGAGAATAATGCGTGTATGTGATACCGTATTCCATTCTCGCGATGAATGTATCGATTAGGTTATATGCGATATACCCTAGTTATCGAATCAAAGGTTGATTCGATAAGCCGATACATTGGATACTAGTCGGTTATATGCGATATGACCGGATCATTAAATCAAGTGTTGATTTAATTATTTAATGTATAATTATATATTTGATATATTACTTTGCATTAACTAGTATCGGTTCACTTTAGACGGATTTTCTCACTTGGTTCGTGCGCATTGCATATGCGATATGTTTTTGTGCACTTGCTTGTATCATGTTTGATGATGCATGCTTTTTGGTTAAGTGTAAAGTATTAAACCTTGGTTAATGAAATGGTTAGGGTTTATAATTTAGTTATTCATTTATCTTATTTAGTTATCCATTTATTTTTGATAAATGAATAAAAGAAAGAGAAAAGGATGGTGGCTTCTTTTGTTGTTTTGTTAAAGCTTCATGAAGCTTTGACTTAGTCCACTATTCTTATCTCATCCTTAACCCTAACCATACCACTCAACCATGATTAATTCTCTACACTAAACCATGGTTCTAAGATGATAAGAATGTATTATTCTTTTCTTTTTAGAATCATTCTTATCATAACATTTCTTCTTCTTCTTCCTTGAACTCAAGAAGAAAAAGCTTTCTTCATCAATGGTGAATTGAGCAAACAAGTGAGAAATCCAATTCTAAAGTCTACCCACTTCCTATTTCTTCATCCTCTACCTCTTGCCAAGTAGTAGAGTGTGTTTCCTTCACAAGTTTTAGGGCTTGGTGAAGGTGGAGCTTGATTTAGCGATGCCTCGACGTAGATCATCTTCGGCATGGACATCGACGACCTAGCTTACCCATTCTCCGACGAAGCCGACGCTTGAGCCCGGATTTGATTTGGACAGCGGAGAGGACCTCGTTGCGGAGCTATGGAGGTGGAGCACCGGATCTACAAAGGTTGTATTTCCGTATCTTGTAGTTAAGTGTTAACTAGTTAGCTTTTTTGCCTAGTTTTCTAGCAAACGATCCGTAGTCGGGTCTCTCGGCACCGTTAAAATTTTAATTTGGCATGATCGATGCCTTGTGAGAACTCATTAGGGTGCCTAGGAACCCTACAGCTTCGGTTTGAAGCGGGAGCCCGTAAAAAGACTTCTTGACGTGGTGCCCTTTCGACGAGGAGACCGGAGATCGAGCGAGATCGGAGATGCCGCGAGGAGCTAGGGATGGCGGCTAAAGACCGAAGGAAACAGATCAATCGGTATAGCCATTCTAACTTCTTGTAGATTGCTTGTTTAGTGTTAATGGTACGATCCGGGTAAAAGTCTGCATTAGCGCCAGTTTCATAAAAAGTTTTTGTTTCCGCGTTTGGCCTCAGATTGATGGCCGAGGCGCTACCGTAGACTTACAGGGAGTGACTCTATGGAAAGCGGGTAAGGCACCCCGCTTGGAGTCTTCCATACTAAACCTCTTTAGGATGGTATTGATGTACCTGGTTTGGGACAGTCCCAATAACCTTTTGGATCTATCCCTATAGATCCGAATGCCCAATATGTACGTGGTATCACCCAGATCCTTCATGGAGAACCTTTGTGATAAGAATGATTTGACTGACTGCAGCATAGGAATGTCATTTCCTATCAGAAGAATGTCATCCACATACAATACGAGGAATGTGACAGCTCTCCCTACAGCCTTCTTATTGTAAGGTTCTTAGGCACTGGGACAAGGTTCTATAAGATATCAAACATGCCAAGTTTAAATTTTTTAAGTGCCAAACAACCTAAGCAAGGATCTTAACTAGAGAATTAGGGTCATAAACTTAAAGCAAACAACTTTACTACTAAGTGAGAGGGATTACAACCTTTGTAGTCCGTTCCTTCGCTTCATAAGCTCCAAGTTGAGGTCTCTTCGCTGCGATCATCAAGTTCCCGGACTCTCGAGAGGCTCCATGAGGTGAATAATGCATGTTGCTTGAAGTCTTCGAAATCCAAGACGATCTACCTTGAGGAAACACAAACCCAAGCTCTTGCTTCACTAATGAAGTATTAGTGAAGCAAACACCCTAATCTAAGTGACTAGAATAGATGAGGATGATGAAGTAGGAATTTTTCTCTCTTTAGTTTTCTATTTCTCACATTCATTAATCACAAAAGAAAAATCAAGCAAGCTTTTTCAAGAGCAAGAAGATGAAGTTTTTGTTTTTGATGAAAATGAATTATTGTTGAGATTAGAAAAGCAATCATGGGTTAAGCATGGCATGCTTAACCTTTGTAGAGAATAAACCATAAAATAGGGTTAGGGTTGGGTTAATAAATATCAAGGAAAATATCTAAAGAGTGAACTTTGTTAACTATGACAAATATCTCACACAATTTAGAATTAACCCAAAACAAAACATTAACCCTAATCCAAACCCTAGCATGGTTTAATCTCAAAACCCTAGTTGCATTTGTAACCCTAACATGTTATAATATTATATATCACATATATAATATATAATGTAACAAAAGAAAATAATACAATTAACATATATCACATATATATCAATGTATTATCAAGTGAGAAAAAGAATCATTTGAGTGAGCTTATATTAGTTAATGTAATGTAATATATCACATATATAATTATACATTAAATTATTAAATCAAATTCGGTATCACATACACGTATTATTCTCGGTTTCGTATATATCACATATGTGCTCCTACTCCGTTTTGCCTGAGCCAGGAAAGCTCTGTGTAGGACTCTAAAGAATCGTCAATACGCCGGCAGTAGGTGATGATTATATCAAACACCCACAAGCTACAAGCGGTCAGCTAAACGTAACAGCCACCCGGTTATTGACAGATCAGAAGATCAACAAGCTGTAAGTCCACGTTGCCAACCCCGGTTCTTGCGGGGAGGCGGAAACGGTATAAAAATCAAATTTTTAGCGCATTAGGCAACATGGACTAACAAAAGTCGGGATCTTTTCTAAACTAAACTAGCTACCAAGCTAAAGAGAGTTAGCTACTCGGAAAAGATGTTATACCTCACTTGAACTCCTTCTTCTTGAAACCTTTGTAGAGGTTGGATGGTGCTTTCCTCGTCGCCTTCTTCCGTCAAAGATGGATCCACTTGAGGGTTCAACCTTTGGGCTCCTTTCTCGAACTTTGAGAGAACTAAGGTCTTTGGCTTGCTAGACCTCTAACCCTAGAATGAGTAGAGAGTGGTTTAGGGTATTTTTATCTCAAGGAGAGGTTTCTCAACACATGAGAGTGAATCTCCTTGAACTAGAGGAGGAGGAAGAAGAAGAGAGGAGAGAGAATTGTTATGATAGAATGAATAAACTTTTTACAACCATAACAAATATGAAATGAATTATCAAATTAATAAAATTAATCTAAATGAAAAAGTTGATGGAAGGTTTGATATGACAATTATCATTACACACATTAAATGGTTTTGCTAGAATCAAAGAGCATCTTTGATATGTAATGATGATAGTCAAAGTTTCAACCATGGTCAACAAGTCAACCTTGGTCAACAAGTCAACAAGCCCAACCATGACACAATTTCATTTAATTAATATTATTAATTGATATATCATAAAATTCATTAGGGTTTGGAAAAAGACGACTGTCAACTGTGTATACACACCCGTTTCGAAACCCTAATGAAAATCCTCTTCCTCCGCCTCAATCAACTGTGCATACACACCCGCATTCTTGTTCCGAGGAACATGAATACCATGAGATAAAACCAACCCCAAAACATATACTAGTATCTGGCTCAAACCAGAGCCCGCTAGTAATATCCGTCCGGACTTCAAACGTGCACAAGTGCGCGGATGAGAACGAACCCTGTCGCAAAACCATGCGACCTCTACTCTGTTTTGCCCAAAGGCGAAAAGCCCTCTGTGTGGGACTCTAAAGACTCGACACTACGCTGGCAGTGGGTTTAACCACAAACCGCAAGCGGCACTAGCTGTGCGTAACGGTCCCCAGGTAGATGCCGATAAGAAGACTGACGAGGTGAACCCCATCTGAACTCCTACTGAGTCTGAATGTGACAGTCTACGTACAGTCCGGTCTGTTCGTCTGATACATCGCATGGCGGGCCTAGGGGGCGGTAAACGTCAGTCCCCTAATAGCGGTACAAGTCGTGTCGGAGTGAAGCCCAAAACACCCTGAGATAACATTGGAAGCCTACCAGTATATCTCGCTTGCCCTGGCCAGGGACTACTCGTGTAATGGCTCTCCTAGACACAGCGCGATGTCAACCCCCAATCCTGGGAGAGACGAATCCTGTCTAACCGTCACTGCCTCCAAGTGCTTCGGGACTGCACCCAATCACTACCTGTTTGCACGACTCCTTTGAGCCGTGGTAGGATAGTAATCAAAGTACAGTGGGAACACACTCGAGGCGAAGTGCCAGTGTCAAGTCAGCAGACTAAGCTGTACTCATATCACCTGGGAACTGATAACTGACGATAGGTATAAAACCAACTAGTCAGTTCCCGACGAGTCCTGTCCAGTGTACTCGTATCCTAACGAGCACCCGCATACTATCTCAAGTATGACGTACTGACGGCTGTGGGACAAACCGTCTCCCACACTGGGATGAGAAGCGCATGCGCTAGTCTACTCCGGAGTATCGATGCCCTGTCTCGATAGTCCTGCGACTAGGGACCTGCATAAGGATGTGCTTATAGATTACCCAGCCCCCACTAGTGTGACTGCCATCACAACGCCGATAATCAAGCAAAGATCCTAAGGGCTCCACTAATGTGTATAGGTGAAATACTAAAATAAACAAATGTACACATTGAAGTAGAAACAAACCAAGTAGCATACTACTATTTTGAGCAAGATTGTATATACAAGGTGAATATCCCAAGCTTCTATTAAGTAATATACAAACCAGTATGATACAGTAATGGCCTCTAGGGCATATACACCAACACAAGCAAGCCTGTACATTCTCCTATGAATCCAATCAGTAACACTACCGTACAGTTCGGTCTCTTCGTCTGATATGTCGCATATCCAGTCTAGGGGTGGTAAACGTCAAACCCCAGTAACCGATAAGTCGTGTCGATGTGAGGCTCATAACGGGTCGAGAAACTACTGATAACACTTACCAGTATATCTCCATATCAGCCCTGTCCAGGGACTTCCAGTTATATCCAATCGAACACAGCGCAACATCAACCCCCAATACCGGGGAAGACGAAACCCCTCCTATCGCTCATTGCCTCCATATGATTCGGGACTGTACCCAAAAGCCACCGTTTTGCATGTTCTCATGAACGTGGTAAGGTGGAAATTAAAGCACGGTGGGAATCACACAAGACTCTATGACGATCTCGGGTTTACAGACTAACCTGTACCAGTGTCACCAGAGAACTGCTATCTGACGATAGGTATAATACCATCCAGGAGTTCTCGGAAAGTCCGTTCAGTGTACCCAGTCTCCACTGAGCACCCGTATACCATCTTTGATGTCAAACACCGATGGATATAGGATCATCCATCGCCCATTATATGGGTCAAGATGCGTATACGCTAATCTACTCTGGAGTATCGATGCCCTGTCTCGATACTCCCTCGACTAGGAACAGTTATAGGATGTACTCTTGGACTACCCTGGCCCCACTAGTATGATCTGCATCATAGTCCTAGTAGTCGAGTACATATCCTGAGGGCTTTATCAACATGTGAGAGCAAGACAGTAAACTAATACAAGTCAACATGTTAAGACAAAATGAAACCAGATAGCATACTATCATGTCGAGCAAGAAAGTCCTCTCTATATATATCCAAGCATCCACTATAATATACATCATATGTACAACAATGGCCTCTAGGGCCTATATATAACCAACACTTATAAACACAAGGTTCATCTGGATTTTTGATGAAATCAAACTCTTTGATAACATCATCAAAACAGACGTTCCAACTCCGTGATGCCTGCTTTAATCCATAAATGGATTTAATCAATCTACATGCTTTCCCGCTGCTCCCACTGTCAACGAAGCCCTCTGATTGATCCATATAAACGCATTCTTCTAAATCACCGTTTAGAAATGCAGTTTTAATGTCCATCTGCCAGATTTCATAGTCGTAGTGAGCAGCAATAGCAAGTAGGATCCGAATGGATTTAAGCATGGCTATGGGAGAAAAAGTTTCATCATAGTCCAGACCTGGTCTTTGACGAAATCCTTTCGCCATAGGTCTTTCTTTATAGGTCTCCACCTGTCCATCTACACCAATCTTTCTTTTAAAGATCCATTTGCAACCCACGGGTTTTACCCCAGGGGGTACAATGTCCAAATTCCATACCTTGTTGGTGTACATAGACTCCATTTCAGATCTCATGGCATCCATCCATTTCACAGAGTCTCCACTCGTGATAGCTTGCTGAAAACTGGCAGGATCATCATCCTCCATGATGCAATCTTCTCTATCACCATCAATGAGAAAACCGTAGTACCTCTCTGGTGGGTGAGAAGTCCTACCAGATCTACGGAGTGGTTGAGGTTCATTTGTCTCTATTGCAACAGCCGGTTCAACCAAGTCGTCATTTGTAATTTGTGTTTCTAGAACTACTTCTAGGTCTACCACACTGCCATCTGTATCATTTGTAAAAAAAATCTTTTTCTAAAAATATGGTGTGCTGAGAAACAAACACCTTTTGTTCCTCCTTATGGTAGAATAGATATCTATAGGAATTCTTTGGATACACTACAAAATTACACATGGCTGACCATGTCTCGGGTTTGTCCGGATTTTGCTTTTTGACATAGGCCGGACAACCCCAAATCTTAACTTGTTTAAGAGATGGTCTCTTCCCATGCCATATCTCATATGGCGTGGTAGACACAGTTTTGGTTGGAACCTTGTTCAATAGAAACGCTGCAGTCTCCAATGCATGCCCCCAAATTGAGACAGGTAACTTAGCATCACTCATCATGGAACGAACCATATCCAATAGGGTCCGATTCCGTCGTTCTGACACACCGTTGCGCTGTGGTGTGTAAGGAGGAGTAAGCTGAGAGAAAATCCCATTCACTTTTAGAAAGTCTGCAAATTCTGTACTGAGATACTCCCCACCTCGATCTGATCGAAGCATTTTGATACTCAATCCGGTTTGTTTTTTTACTTCAAGTTTGTACTCAGTGAATTTCTCGAAAGCTTCAGACTTATGCTTTAGTAAAAACACATGACCGAACCTTGAGAAATCATCAGTAAAAGTTATGAAGTAAAAAAAACCGCCTCTAGCCTGTGTAGACATTGGCCCACGTACATCACTATGTATGAGGGCTAAGAGCTGAGTAGCTCTTTCTCCGTGTCCTATAAACGGAGATTTGGTCATTTTACCCTTGATACAAGACTGCCAAGTTGCATAAGATTTATATTCAAAAGGGTTTAAATATCCATTTTTATGTAGCTTGTTTAATCTTGTTTCGTTAATATGACCAAGTCTACAGTGCCAAAGAAAAGCTTCATTTATATCTGAAAATTTTCTTTTAGCAGTGTGTTGTATCCTGAAAACTGTGTGTTGATTTAGGACGTATATCCTGTTATTAAGTGTACCATACCCAACCAACATTTGATTCAGGTTAATGTTCATAACATTATTCTGCAATACAAAATGATATCCTTCATTGTCTAACAAAGAAACGGATATTATATTACAAAGCATACTGGGTACATAATAACATGGGTTCAAGACCAATATACACCCTGACGGTAATCCCAGGTGATACTCTCCCACTGAAACCGCATGTACATTGGAACCATTTCCAAGCCGGAGAGTATGGTCACCTGTCTTCAAAACTTTGCTATTTCTCAGCCCCTGCATGAAATTGCAAATGTGAGAACCTGAACCGGTATCTAATACCCAGGAAGAAGAGTTTATAGAAAAACAGTTTTTTGTCACAAACACACCTGAAGCGGAAGCATCACCATGCTTCTTCCTTTTGAGATCCAAGTACTTAGTGCAGTTGCACTTCCAGTGTCCCGATTTGTGGCAGTGATAACATTCCCCTTTCCCCGATTCCCCAGCCGTGGACTTGTCTTTCCCTTTAACCTTTTTAACTCCACCTCTATGTTTGGCGGGTTTCTTCTTCATCTTTCCCTGGGCCTTGGCGTTCGGGTGAGAGGAGGAAGATGGCCCAGTAATCAAAGCGGGAGTCTTCACTGACTTTAGCATGCTCTCTGCACTCCTCAACATATTGAGGAGTTCAGGTAGTGACTTTTCCATGTTGTGCATGTTGAAATTTACTACAAATTGACCAAAGGTAGGGGGGAGAGACTGCGGAATAATATCAGTATATTTTTCATTGTCCATTGTCCATTGTCGATCCGAGGTCCTTAAGCTCTTCTATAAGAGCTATCATCTTCAGAACATGGTCACCTACTGGTGTGCCAGGAGCCATCCGCATCTGAAACAACTTTCTAGATGCTTCGTATTGTAGGATACGAGATTGCTCCCCATACAATTCTTTTGTATGGAGAAAAATGGATTGTACATCCATCTGCTCATGCTGCTTTTGATGTGTGTTATCCATCGATGCAAGCACGAGGAATTTGGCCGTGGCACAGTCAGCGTCCCATGTCTTGCGGACTTCCCTATCCGCAACTGAAGATTTAGGACCTGGGACGGGCGGGGCTGGAGCCGTGAGGACATATGATACCTTATGATAAGTCAAGGCAATGTTGATGTTCCTCAGCCAGTCTTTATAATTGGTCCCATTCAGTTTATTTTTATCTAGTAGAAGCTTGAGTCCTGTCATTGGTATCTACCATTAAGAGAGAGAAAAGAATACACTCCGCGAAATCTCTTGCAAAGATCAGATTGGTTATTATCTTATCTAATCGATGTCTCCCACTGCTTTTATCAAATTTCCCTTCAAACCATAAAAGAAAACTAGCCAGAATTAATTACATTCTACAACTTCGCTAACCGTTCAGCCAGTCCAGTGTCGGTACTTGAGGGAGGTTCCCCATGCTTTCGCACGGACCTAATTAAAGTAAACCTCATTTTCCCAGAGGTGTAGCCTCGTTAACACCTTTCTAGACACTTAATGAGTTAGCTAATTGTAAAGTGCAAACTCTCCTGGGAGCAACTCTTGCTCACAGTGGGATCGGAATCCAACCATTATATGGAAGGTATGCAATCTCAGTGCAAATTTCAACTCTTAAAACTCTCGATATGGGTTTTACCCCTA
Source organism: Agapanthus africanus (assembly GCA_030015575.1). NCBI lineage: Eukaryota > Viridiplantae > Streptophyta > Magnoliopsida > Asparagales > Amaryllidaceae > Agapanthus > Agapanthus africanus. Next base: position 516,296,382 of record CM057344.1, read on the forward strand.
GCACTCATGACCTTGGCTACGGTCAACAAATCAAAAGCACTAATCAAGTTCAACCCGTCATTTTTTGATTAATTAGACCCATTCACATGACCCTTGGCTAAGGTCAACAAAGTCACATGCCTATCCTAATTAATCACATCATATGCTGTGTAGGAAGTGTAAGTGCACAGCGGCGCCCCGGCCGTCAATCCGACGCCGGAATGCGGAAACGAAACTTTTACGAAACTTGTAAACCGGCACCACCGCGCACTAAAATCCCAGATCGGGCCATTAACCTAACTCTAGCAAACTAGAAAAGGGGCAGGAAGCTATACCGAGCGATCCGTGTCCTTTGGTCTTCGGCCTCCACTCCGATCTCCTCGCGGAATCTCCGGTCTTCATCTCCTCGTCGGAACGGGCACCACATCGCCGGGTTCTTTTACGGGCTCCCACCTCTGGACCGAGGCAACTCGGGCACGAAGTTGGCGAGCCGACATGTCCAAGAAATGCTGTAAGCTAAGTGTAGAGTACCTATGTCTCATGGGGTTTGAAGTTGCCTTGATGGAGGAGAAGAAGATGTGAAAAATGAACTTTAGGATTTTTGAAGCAAGCATATGAGTGTGAATCATTTCTCCACCAAATGATAATTTCCCCACCTCAAGAAAATGAACCTCTCCCTCTCTCATGAAGTGGCCGGCCCCTCTAAATGGTGGAGGAAAAAAAGATTAATTATCCAAGAGAAGAAAATGAATGATCATGAGAAGAAAATGGTCACACCAATTTCTAATCAATCCTCATCCAATAAAAGCAAGTGAAGAGATCTAAAAAGAATCTCATGATGCTAAGAACCATCATGAAGCCACATATACAAATAACCCCCTCCACAAATGATAATTTGCACACTTGCAAATAACCCCTCCATCAAATATCAGCCAACGAAAGGAAGAAAGGGAAACTGGCTGAAACGGAATGCAAACTGGCAACTTGAGAAAACTGATCCCGTAATAAATTACAAGAAAACCCCGCAACTGTATATACATACCCGCATTTGTATTCCCACTGAATACAAATACAAAGAGACAAAATCTACATTGTACAATACTAGGATCCGGTTTAAACCAAAGCCAGCTAGTATTATCCGTCCGATCATGATCCGTGCAATACCGTACGTATCTGATCGAACCATGCCATATCTCCATTCGGCCTCCACAGTGTTTCGCCCGAAACTTAAGAAAACGGTCTGTGGGGAACTCTAAAGACTCGTCAATACTTTGGTTGTGGATTTAACCACTAGCACGTCAGAGGTATTTGCCTATACGTAACGGGCTACCAGGTATTGACCAAAAGGGACGCCGATGAGCGAACTCATCCCGACACCCTACTGAGCCTGTCAGTGACAATATCCGTATAGTCCGGTCCGTTCGTCTATAAGCATCGCATGGCGGGCCTAGGGGGTTGGTAAAAGTCAGACCCCCAATAGCGGTACAAGTCGTGTCGGAGTGTAGTCCAGAACACCCTGAGATACTACTGGAATACCTACTAGTAAATCTCCTGCCTTGGCCAAGGACTTCGTGTAATGGCTCTCCTAAACACAGCGCGACCTCACCCCCAATACTGGGAGAGACGAACCCCTGAAGATCCGCTCACTGGCTCCATGTGGCTCGGGACTGTACCCAACTAAAACTTGTTTGTACGTCTCCTTTGAGCGTGGTAGGGTAGTAATCTAAGTACAGTGGGAACTCACACGAGACAAATGACGATCTCAGGTCGATGAACTAACCTGTACACATGTCACCAGGGAACTGCTATTTGACGTCTGGTATAATCCCAACTAGCAGGTTCCCGGCGAGTCCTGTCCGGTGTACTCATAACCCAATGAGCACCTGTATACATCTTAGGTGAACCAACTGACACCAGTGGCTTGTGAGACCGGCCACCTCCCCTTGTCGGGGTCTCGATTGTATACACTAGTCTATTCTGGAGTATCGATGCCCTGTCTCGAAACTCCCATGACTATGGACCTTTTAAGGATATGCTTATAGACCCCAGCTCCCACGTATATGATCGCCCTTATACTGCTGGCAGTCAAGCAAGAATCTTAGGGGCTCTATCAACGTGCAATAGTGATCAGTAATGTCACCTAAAGCAGTACACGATGATAAAGATAAACCAGATAGCATACTATCATCTTGAGTAAGACTGTCCTACCGGTATAGGTCCTCCCTCAATCATTGCAATCACGTGCCTGTGATCCAATAATTGACTCTGAGGGCACTATCTCCAACAACCTCCCACTTGCACTCAAGGCTAATTATTGCGATGTCGCATACTCACAGCCCGTGTGATACCGAACACCCAACTCCTCTACTAGTCAGTCTCACAAAGCTCGTTTGCGAAACTATTGCGTTCGAGGAATAGCCTCAGCGAGTGGATCCGCTCTGATGTTTCTTTCTATGTCTCTCTTTATCTCAAGTTCGTGGAGAAAGCCATCTCCCGAAATGAGCAATACCTGTCTTAGAATATGTCTGGATATCTGATGGGACCTAGCTCATAAGTGAACTCCAAATCCAAACTTCTTAGACTGTATTGTCAACTAAACTCAATCAGTATCCTGCGCCATGCCCCCCTCAGTAACCGCCTGGACCACCCGTCCAAACTACTGCCCCTCGTCAGAGGGAAAACTATAACTCTGACAGCCACTCTGTCATCCAGGTCACCTTGGAAGCCTGGAATGATAACCGTCTCCTAAAGGAGGCTGCCGTTATAATATTCCTAGAACATTCACTTATGCTCTAAAACTGCTTCCGAATGTTTCTCCAGGATTGGATCAATATCAACTTATCGCACCTACTGCAAAAACAACATCTGGTGTGGTACTTGACATCTCATGATCAACTCAATTGCCTAAGCAAGTGATCTGCCAATCATGCACATCCCTCTCCCCTTTAGTCTACAAGACACCTTTAGAGATGGTGACTCCATCACCTGCAGGTATACTACCGTGCCAGGAGTCGTCCATTCTAAAAACTCTTAGAATGCTGTCTAAGTACCCTGATTGGGAAACCACCCAAATCTGGATCTATAGATCTAGTAACCAGAATGTCTTGATATTATATCCAAGTCCCGTGTGGAGAAACCACTGTGTGAAAACCAAAGTATAACCGATCGTAGTATAGGAATATCATTTCCTACTCTGTGTATGTCATCCAAATACCAGGACATCACACCCTACTACCTTCTTAACAGATCCATCCCCTATTCTGATGAAGTCAAACCTATGACTGTCACATCAGAAATAGATGATCTATCTCCGCTGTATCTGCTTTAGTCTATAAATAGACATAAGCCACTTGTCCACCAATGCTTCCGCTGCTCCCACTGACTACGACAACCCTCTGGCAGAGTCATATACATGTGCACTTCTAAAGCTAGTTTAGAACGACGCTATACTCATCCTCCTGCCGGGTCTCACAGTCTGGAACAACAGTAATGGTAAGTCTGGGTAAACAAGAACCTCCCTGCCACCATCCTTGAGCATACCGAAGTACCTCTCGAGCGCCTGAGGTTACCCACCATATCTGCGGAGTGGCCAATGGAATGTCAAACCAGATTGAATCTTTAGGTTCTTATCAAATTTTCAGTAATCGTTTGCGGTTCTGGAAACACTTCCAGTTCTACCATACTCCCACTACTGTTTTATGAAAAAATCCATTTTTATTTAAACTGTGGTGAGTCAAGAACAATATCACTATTGATCTTCCTGATGGTAGAAAGTCAATCCTCATCATAGCCTGGGTCAACCCACAAACAGCCATTATAGAAACGTGCCTTGAGTTATCCAGAGTCTGATTTTAAGCATATGCTGGACAACTCTCCGTACCTTAACAATATCAAGATATGAACTGTTCTATATCCAATATAGAAACAGAGGCACTGATTTAATTGAACCAGATTCAAATCATGCAGCTGTCTCCAGTGCATGTCAACTAAATGGAAGGAGGCCGATCAGCGTTACTCAACTTAGGAGTGCTTCCAATTATAAGTAACCTGGAAGAAAAGCAAGTTCTCTTAATCATTACTATCAACTGAATACCATACACAAGTATCTACATCTTCGATCACCTTGAAGAATCCCGATACTTGCAATACCTGGTTCTCTACTTTACTCTTATACCTATAACTTCTCAAAACTTGGACCCTGTGTTTCTATGAAACACTTGTCTAAAAACTAGAGAAGTCATAAGTAAACCGAATATAGTACGAGGACCAATCCATCTGTCCTAATGGACACTGGACAATATACAATACTCTGTATAAGTCCCCTGAGTCTAGTGACTCATTCACTGTGTGTCGTAAGTTGAAAACTGTACTTATGGTTAAGAAGAATTACACTGCTGTTTAATGCTCCTTACCTAACCATCCACTGATATAGGTAAACGTGATGGACATATTTTCAAAAAGTTATATCTCACTCTATAAAAATAGACGTACAGATATATCAATTTGAAATTGGTACATAACAGCGAATATTCAAAACCAAATATTTGGCGTTCGGCAAACAACCCAGGTGACTTCCTCAAATATCACCAATTACAACGAATTCCGATATAATGAGGATGATCACCTAATTCCCAATAACTTACTCCCACTCATCATCTGTAAAACCATACAGATGTGAGAATCAAACCTGGTAAATACATACCCTGGAGCAAGTGTCTAATTAGGAAATTAGTTTTCTTTTAACAGTACACAGTGAAACTGAAACATTGAAATGATTCGATGGGGTATCCCGGTATTCCTAGTAATGCCTCTTCCATTATCCAGATTCACAACTGTAACCGTATAATTCTTTGCCATCTCTCCAAATCCCTTTATATGTTTTTAGTCATTACTTTCTGCATACCCCTTTAGGCCAAATGGTTTTCTTCCTTCCCTACCGTTCGACACTAGCCTATGGTTTGGAAGAAGACTATCCAATAAGCATAATGGGTGTACTATCCTAATCCTAGGATCACTCGCAATGCGAGAGAAGGTGAAGATAAAAGACAACCGAATAAACCTTATTCCTATTTCTCCTGAACCAGAATCCATCCCCGAACTGGAACAAGTTCCTTTTGAGTTCGTATATAACCATACGATGGAGTATCTAAATAACTATGGATCTTCGTAGTGATACGGAGTGTCCTGGAGAAATACAAAGGTGATTTAGGATTGGCGAAGAAATACTTGGTTTGGTCGTGAATAGCAGTCGCAATTTACTTTGCCCTCTTACTAATCCCTTGATATGTCTTTACTTAATACCTTCTGTACACCTTCGTTATGCTAATTGGTTTTCTTCATTCCCCACCGTTCGGCACCAGCCTAAGGTTTGGAAGAAGACTATCCAATTTGCGTAATAGGTGTACTATCTCCTAAACCAAGGAGTACTCGCAACCTGAGAGAAGGTAAAAGGAAAAGGCAACTGAATATTCCTATTCGTTTTCTCCAGAACCGGAAACCATCCTCGAATAAATTCCTTGGAGTTCGTATATAACCATACGATGGTTTTGTACAATGGAAGTGGACGTTCATAGTAATACGGGGTGTCCTGGAGAAAAGGGTAAAAGTAGGAGTGGCAATGAGGTTTGCAACTCTGACAATCCAAAAGCCAGTGTTTAAAAAGGTTCGGTTAAATTTGGTCACTGAGTCATAGTCAAGGGTCGGGCTATGGTCGCTGCCAAAGAGAGAGAGAAAAGAAACTCTCAGCATGCACTCTAACCTAGATCAGAATGGTTATCACTTTATCTAATCAGGAAACCTCCCACTGTAACGTCAAATTCTTCCCCAAACCTGAAAGAAGAATTAGTCGGGATCACCCGAGGAGTAAACCAACTCATCAGTGGGAATCGGGATCCAACTATCATCGCATGATAACGTGACGAAATCCGCTCACGTTATCACACTCCAGAAGGTATGCGCATATCTGGCAAGTTTCAGTTTCTTTAGAAACTCCCGATGTGATTTTTGCCCCATGCTCTTATGACCTTGACTAAGGCCAACAAATCATAAGTCACATGTCAAGTTCTACCCGTCATTGTCCAGGTTAATTTGAACCCACCCGTACAAGCCATTGACTAGGGCCAACAAGGCTATACGACTATCCCAAACCAACGCATCTATCTATGCAGCATGTGAATACCCAACAGCTATCAATCACTGTGCCTTGACTTTGGCCAACAAACACAGCTTGAATACTATTGACTATCCATATGAAACGATGGAGGGCTACGAATGGTTTCTGGCGAAAACCTTTAACGTAATGAACTTGATATCGTTGAAGGAACCGGATAGCTTTATAAAAATATAGTAACGAAAACCTTTGCTAAAGAGAGTGAAGGGATCTCGGCTCTTTCCCCGTAGAATGAGGTGCAGGATATTCCAACTGAATACCACGATGCAAAGCAAAAGTAATCGACTACAGTGAAGTTATTGCCCTGACGCAAACTTCTGTCCAAGGGGTCACTCCCGGTGAAGGGATCTCGGCCCTTGCCTCGTCGACTGAGGTGCTGGATATTCATAACCGAATACCACTGTGCAAAACAAAAGAGAACGCCCTTGCAATAACAGCTTTTTTTGAAAAATGTTCCAACAACATCAGAATAGGTTTGTTTAGCTTGCATTGATCCAAATCAACGCAGTCCCATCAATTGATCACACCACAAAAGAACGAAAATAATGATGTATGTATATGCCATCCGCATTCGCCACTAGGTCCCGTCATCACCCGTTTGGTTACTTAACTAACGACAGAGCGGGGACTGGACTAGCGCGGATGCAAAACATATACAATATCTACTAGTATATATCAATATATAATATTTTCTCAAGGCATGATAAAATGCAACATCACAGAAATGTAATAAGCATCACAGAATAATACAGATATCTGGAATCCCCGGGTTTCACAGAGCCGCTACTGAAACCCGACGTTCCCCTGGTCGTGTGGATAGCCTGTGCAATGAAATCCTAGACCCTTACGGGCGCGGCAAGTTACGCGCCAAAACCTGAAGCGAGGCAGCCCCCTTCAGCAACGTGAATGGACCACCCAGCACTTCATGGAATCCGGTAACTTAGGCACCCCTCCTTGGGTCAACCTGTACCCCCTATGAGTGCGGCGAATAGCCCGCCAATTCTAGAGTAAAGCCCCCTCCGTCTCAACGCCATGAGATGCGGGCCCGTTGCCCTTTAGAATCCGGCTATCCGTGCACCCCTCCGCAGGGTAATCCTAGTACAGAAAGTAAAAATATACATACAACGGGTACATCGACCTCAGCCCGGTCGTGTCCCAAAAGAATAATATACAAACAGGAAGTAACGGCAGTCCACATGTCGGACGCTCGCCCGGCAATATCAAATATACATAATAAACCAAACTGTACTACCATTGCATCCAGGCTATCCCCCACGACCAATCCGCAACATCACAGCACAACACAGAACATCAACGTGAATGTCACGTTCGCATATCCGTCTAAAAGGGCTATAGCAGTTAGACAGGATTTACCGATCAAATGACATTTACGGTCACAGATATAATGTAAATACTGTGAACTAACATGTTTAAAATTTTCGATCGATCAAATTTTCCCGAAGTGGGCCCCAAGCACAACTGTAGCACTCAAAAATTTTTTGGGCCCAAACAGAATATACAGAAAACCCCATTTACAAGTTTAAAGAGCTCTGTGGAAAAATGGTACAGTGAGGAGACTGTATTGCGGCGGAACCGCGGCCAGAAGAGGGGTTTGGCCGCGGTTCCACGGTCAATCTACAGTATCACGCTACCTATTTTTCACAGACTTCTTAAATTTCCCTGCACATATTTCTGCAACATACTGAAAAAATTTTAGAGCCAAAAAAATTTCGACAGAGAACTGATATTTTGAAAATGCGGTTTTAGAATATTTGTTCGATTGAAGCTTTAAACACGCTAGAGCAAGCTTGACTAGGTTAATGGCGTGGCTCTGATACCAGTGTAAGTGCACGGCGGCGCCCCGGTCGTCAATCCGACGCCGGAATGCGGAAACGAAACTTTTACGAAACTTGTAAACCGGCACCACCGCGCACTAAAATCCCGGATCGGGCCATTAACCTAACTCTAGCAAACTAGAAAAGGGGAAGAAAGCTATACCGAGCGATCCGTGTCCTTCGGTCTTCGGCCTCCACTCCGATCTCCTCGCGGAATCTCCGGTCTTCATCTCCTCGTCGGAACGGGCACCACATCGCCGGGTTCTTTTACGAGCTTCCACATCTGGACCGAGGCAACTCGGGCACGAAGTTGGCGAGTCGACGTGCCCAAGAAATGCTGTAGGCTAAGTGCAGAGTACCATGTCTCATGGGGTTTGAAGTTGCCTTGATGGAGGAGGAGAAGATGTGAAAAATGAACTTTGGGATTTTTGAAGAAAGCATATGAGTGTGAATCATTTCTCCACCAAATGATAATTTCCCCACCTCAAGAAAATGAACCTCTCCCTCTCTCATGAAGTGGCCGGCCCCTCTAAATGGTGGAGGAAAAAAAAGATTAATTATCCAAGAGAAGAAAATGAATGATTATGAGAAGAAAATGGTCACACCAATTTCTAATCAATCCTCATCCAATAAAAGCAAGTGAAGAGATGTAGAAAGAATCTCATGATGCTAAGAACCATCATGAAGCCATATATACAAATAACCCCCTCCACAAATGATAATTTGCACACTTGCAAATAACCCCTCCATCAAATATCAGCCAACGAAAGGAAGAAAGGAAAATTGGCTGAAACGGAATGCAAACTGGCAACTTCAGAAAACTGATCCCGTAATAAATTACAGGAAAACCCCGCGACTGTATATACATACCCGCATTTGTATTCCCACTGAATACAAATGCAAAGAGACAAAATCTACACTGTACAATACTAGGATCCGGTTTAAACCAAAGCCCGCTAGTATTATCCGTCCGATCATGATCCGTGCAATACCGCACGTATCTGATCGAACCCTGCCATATCTCTATACGGCCTATACAGTGTTTCGCCCGAAACTTGAGAAAACGGTCTGTGGGGAACTCTAAAGACTCGTCAATACTTTGGTTGTGGATTTAACCACTAGCACGTCAGAGATATTAGCCTATACGTAACGGGCTACCAGGTATTGACCAAAAGGGAGGTCGATGAGCGAACTTATCCTGACACCCTACTGAGCCTGTTAGTGACAATATCCGTACAGTCCGGTCTGTTCGTCTATGAGCATCGCATGGCGGGCCTAAGGGGTTGGTAAAAGTCATACCCCCAATAGCGGTACAAGTCGTGTCGGAGTGTAGCCCAGAACACCCTGAGATACTACTGGAATACCTACCAGTAAATCTCCTGCCTTGGCCAAGGACTTCGTGTAATGGCTCTCCTAGACACAGCGCGACCTCACCCCCAATACCGGGAGAGACGAACCCCTGAAGATCCCCTTACCGCCTCCATGTGGCTCGGGACTGTACCCAACTAAAACATGTTTGCACGTCTCCTTTGAGCGTGGTAGGGTAGTAATCTAAGTACAATGGGAACTCACACGAGACAAATGACAATCTCAGGTCGATGAACTAACCTGTACACATGTCACCAGGGAACTGCTATCTGACGTCTGGTATAATCCCAACTAGCAGGTTCCCGGCGAGTCCTGTCCGGTGTACTCATAACCCAATGAGCACCTGTATACATCTTAGGTGAACCAACTGACACCAGTGGCTTATGAGACCGGCCACCGCCCCTCGTCGGGGTCTCGACTGTATACACTAGTCTACTCTGGAGTATCGATGCCCTGTCTCGAAACTCCCACGACTAGGGACCTTTTAAGGATATGCTTATAGACCCCAGCTCCCACGTATATGATCGCCCTCATACTGCTGGTAGTCAAGCAAGAATCCTAGGGGCTCTATCAACGTGCAATAGTGATCAGTAATGTCACCTAAAGCAGTACACGATGATAAAGATAAACCAGATAGCATACTATCATCTTGAGTAAGACTGTCCTACCGGTATAGGTCCTCCCTCAATCATTGCAATCATGTGCCTGTGATCCAATAATTGACTCTGAGGGCACTATCTCCAACAGGAAGACATCACTTAGCTATCGTACACTACACCTTGGCTAAGGTCAATAAACGTAGCACGAATACTAAGTACTCTACTTCCTAAAATGACGGAGGGTTGCGGATGGTTTTTAAGAAAACCTTTAACGCTTTGAACTTGATATCGTTGTAGAATCAAATAGTTTTCAAAAGGAGTAGCTTATTCTCCTTAATTTTGAAATGTAGCTTTTTCACAAAAAAACTGAGTGGTTTTTAAATTCGATTCTACAACATCTTTTTAGGTTTATTTTTCCTTACATTAATCATATTAATAGCGTCCCGTCATTTAAGTCGTTAAGACAAACACAGAAAAGAAACGAAAATACAGCGTACACTTATGCCATCCGCATTTGCCATAATGTTCCGTTATGCACCGTTAGGTTACTTAACTAACGGCATACCGGGACGGGACTAGCGCGGGTGCAAAACATAAGCAACGTCTGCTATATATCTCATATATAATATTGCATTCGTCTCAGATATATCAAGCGATCATATCACAGAATATAAACAGCAGAAGCACATATATGAAAATATAGAATATACTAAGAATTCCGTATTTTGTATATAGCCAACGATAGAAAATACGGGTTCCATGGTCGTGATGAATAGCCAATCCCACACCCTAGACCCCTACGAGAGCGGCAAGCAACCCTACCAATTCTAGAGTTAGGAGACCCGGTCTCGACTCCTCGAGATGGCCTCCCACTGGACTCTAGAACCCGGTCACTTTTGCTCCCCACCTTGGGTCTATTCTAATGCGGAAAAGTAAATAATATACATCGAAGGAAACATCATCCTCAACCCGGATGTGCCCCAATAAAAGAATATTACATACATTTGAATTTTATATGAATGAAAAGAAAACTCTCATTTCACATAAAACCCCCGGCCATTCATCACGACGATCCTATACATCATTTCACAGAAACATATAACATCTCATGTCAATATATGCAAATAAACTAGGCGATGTTAAACCATTTGATCGATCGATCAATGACCCAAAAATCCATAAAGAAGCTCAACACCTGAGCAGTATTAAAATTACCCAGAAGCATGCCACAGTACCTATGGATCAACCGAAGAAAGGCCGACCCGAGCCTCACAAACGGCGCCGTGGAACCGCCACCAAAATTAGGTTTCTGCCGCGGTTCCGCGGCCATTTAATCGAGTTAGGGTATCGTTCTTTTAGAGGGTCCATAGATTTACCTGAATAATTTTCTGAATATTTTTAATGTGAAAAATTCTAATATTTTGAAAAATTTCCAGAGAATGGTTTTTCCGGGCAATCGATGTTCGTTCGAAGTGTTTTAACGCTGTCTAGGTTACTCTAATATTCTAGCTTGGCTCTGATACCACTGTTGGATCTACCTGTTAGTGTTTATGCCCAAGTGGTCATTATTGTATCATACTAGATTGTATATTACTTAATGGAAGCTTGGGATATTCACAGTTGTATTGACAGTCTTGCTAAAAATGGTAGTATGCTACTTGGTTTGTTTTTACTTTAATATGTGCATATGTTTCTTTTAACATATCGCTTATACATATTAGTAGAGCCCTTAGGATGTTTGCTTGATTACCAGCATTGTGATGGCAGTCACACTAGTGGGGGCTGGGTGGTCTATAAGCAACATCCTATACATGTCCCTGGTCATAGGATTATCGAGATAGGGCATCGATACTCCGGAGTAGACTGGTGTATACGCTTCTCATCCCAGCATGGGGAGATGGTCTATCCCACAGCCATCAGTATATCATACTGGAGATAGTATGCAGGTGCTCGTTAGGTTACGAGTACACCGGACATGACTCATCAGGAACTGCAGGTTGTACAATACCTATCGTCAGATTGCAGTTCCCAGGTGACATGAGTACAGCTTAGTCCGTCGACTTGACATTGCTACTTTGCCTCGAGTGTGTTCCCACTGTACTTAGATTACTACCCTACCATGGCTCATAGGAGTCGTGCAAACAGGTAGTAGTTGGGTGCGGTCCCGAAGCACTTGGAGGCAGTAGCGGTTAGATGGGATTCGTCTCTCCCGGTATTGGGGGTTGATATCGCGCTGTGTATGGAGAGCCATTACACAAGGTCCCCGGTCAGGGCAAGCGAGATTTACTGGTAGGTGCTCCAGTAGTTTCTCAAGGTGTAATGGGCTTCACTCCGACACGACTTATACCGCTATTAGGGGTCTGATGTTTACCGCCCCCAGGTCCGATATGCGATAGTCCTAGACGAACAGACCAGACTGTACGGATATTGTCACATACAGGCTCAGTAGGAGCTCGGATGGGTTTACTCATCGACCTTCTTATCGACATCTACCTGGGGACCGTTACGTATAGCTAGTACCGCTTGTGGCCTATGGTTAAACCCACTGCCATCGTAGTGTCGAGTCTTTAGAGTCCCATACAGAGAGTTTCCCTGCACCGGGCAAAAGGTGTAGAGGCCATATGGTTTTACGGCAGGGCCATGATCATTTACGTACACTTGTGCATGTACTATGATCGAGTAGATAATACTAGTGGGCTTTGGTTTAAGCCGGATCCTAGTATTATATAGATGGATTTATTCAGTCTCAGTTTATCCGTGTTTTTCGGAAATATGGATGGGAGGGGTAGTCTCGTAATTTTTCGGGAAGCTTCTAGAAGGAGGTGACTCATTTGTGTTTATTTCTTTTTAGATTTAAACTAAATGAGGTGGAGGAGATGAGGTGTAGTTTCATTAAATGATCCATGACTCATTAGGTTACTCATTAGATGATTCACCTTGTGAATTAAATGAAGCATGATGAATATTAGCTAGATATTTATTTTGATGATATTATTATGCTTCATGATATTCACAAATGAGAATAGTTCATTCATTATCACAAAGCACTTCTCTCTCCTCAAGTATTCATCTTCTTCCTCAAACCCTAAAAGCTTTCATGAGTTGAGAATCCTAGGGTTTAAAGTGACTAAGTAATCCATCTAAATACTCTGCACCCTCTAGGACTTCTATATTAGCAAGCTAGAAGCTGTAGTTATCTCAGATTCGAGATAGGAGCTCGGACTATAGACTCTCGGGTGGATCGTCTTTGACTCGAGGAGGCCGTTGAGGTATCCATGTTCCATAGAGCCGACGAGGTGTGGAGGACAGCGATGAAGATCCGAAGGACAAGTAACGTGAGGTATAATTTTGAATCAGAGTAGTTAAACCTCTCGTAGTTTGCTAGTAATGGTTTAGGCACGATCCGTGTGCTCAAGTCCGTGTTACGAAACTTTGATAATTGTTTTTCATATATTCCGCTTCTCCGCGAACACGTGGGGTGCGTGACATGGACTTACAGTGGTATCAGAGCCTACTAAACCTTTACTAGCTTGTTAGCAACTTAATAGAACTTCGATCGTCGGAAAAACACGAAAATTTAACCCCCGGATCCCTAATGTTTCTATCGATTTTAAACCTGTCGAAAAAATTATTTCAGAGGCATGAAAATTCACAGCAGGGAATTATAAGAATACTGGAGAAATACGAGACCCTAACTCGGTGAGACGACCGTGGAAGCACGACGGATTGGTGCAATACGCCGCGGATCCGCGGCCGAGTCGACTCCGAGTTGACTCGTATTTACACAGTTTATCTTATTTTTGGGTGTTCTGTTTTCTTGTGTATTTTGTTTCTGCCCAGGTCTTTTCAGTGCTGGGTTGCATTTGGGGTAGACACGGAAAAAGGTTGTCGATTGAAATTCTAAGTTATTTGCAAATCAAGTTTTATCTGTGATATTTAATGTGTTCGTAAACCTCCGCTAATTGCTAGTATGTCGGTTAGTTGGGGGTTGCACATTTCTGTGATGGATATTGGTTTGTGTATATGAACTCTATTGGATCGTCGTGGATGAATAGCCGGGGATGTGAGATAAGGGTTTTTATCTTTCATTCGATGTAAATTGTAATATGTTGTAATATTCTTTTGCGGGGCATATCCGGGTTGAGGTTGTAGCCACCATTGTATTATTTCATTTACTGTTTTATGCTCCTAGGATAGACCCAAGATGGGGTGCACAAACTACCGGGTACTTTGAAGTGTTTAATGGCCTACTCACGTCGTTGAGGGAGACTGTTTCACTTCTGGTACTAGGCGGGTAGTTTGCCGCATCCGTAGGGGTCTAGGGTGGGGTTTGACTATTCATCACGACTGTGTAATCTGTCTTTTATTGCAGGCTCAAACGAAACGCGGATTCCTAGTATATCCAATATGTTCATCTGTGATCTGGAATGCCTATTATTGCGTCTGACGAATGTACAATATCTATATATGATATCTAGTAGGCGTTGATTATGTTTTGCATCTGCGCTAGCCTATCCCCCGCTCTGTCGTTAGTTAAGTAACCTAACGGGTGAATGACGGGGCCCAGTGGCGAATGCGGATGGCATAAGCGGACATTGTATTTTCGTTGTTTTCTGCAATGATAGGATAAATGATAGGACACATTATTTTAATGCAAGGAAAACAAACCAAAGCTGAATCGTTGGAACAAATTTAAAAGAAACCACTTGGTTATTTTAAAAGAGCAGAATTTTTAATTGCGGAGCTTTAACCACTCCTTTAAAAAAGCTATCAGGTTCCTTCGCTTATATCAAGTTCACTACATTCACGGTTTCGCCAAAAATAGTCGTAGCCCTCCGTCATTTCACATGGATGGTCAGTAGTATTCAAGCTATATTTGTTGGCCTTTGTCAAGGCATAGTGTTTGGTAGCTGCTGGGGTATTCATATATAGCATAGATAGATGCGTTGGTTTGGGACAGTCGTATTACTTTGTTGGCCTTCGTCAAGGGTATGTACGGGTGGGTTCAAATTAACAAGGATAATGATGGGAAGAACTTGACATGTGACTTATGATTTGTTGGCCTTCGTCAAGGTCATAAGAGCATGGGGAAAAAATCCACATCGGGAGTTTCTAAAGAAACTGAAACTTGCTAGTGTTGCATACCATTTGGAGTTTGATAATGTTGGTAGGATTCCTTCAGCATTACCATACAATGATATCTGGATCCCGATCCTACTGTGAGTATATGCTACTCATCAGGAGATTCGTCACTTAACGATCAATGCTATAAACCAAGTAGGTGTTTAGAACGGTGTCAGCGGGGCTATGCCTCCATGGAAAAGAGGTTATTTAATTAAGGAACTTCGTGAAAGCGTCGTAAAACCTCCCTCAAAGTACCGACACTAGCCTGGCTGAACGGTTAAGCAAGTATTGTACGGTGAGGTCAGTCCTGACTAATTCTTCTTTTATGGTTTGAGGAAGGATTCGAGAAACAGTGGGAGCCATCCTGTTTAGATAAACTAAAAACCAATCTAAACTTGCAAGAGCATCATGCTAAAGTGTTTTCTTCTCTCTCCCAACTGCAGCGACCCTGTGACCATGACTAGGTTACATCTAAATAACAAGTTGACTGAATTTGACTTTTATGACTGGCAAAGGTCTTTCCAGATGTCCATTGCCTATGACAAGCTGGACCACCCTATTACTACTCAAGCCCCCGCTGTCCCAGGTCCAGTTTCCACCATCACGGATATGGATATCCGTCAGACAAGGGAAAAGGACAGTGTGAATGCCAAGTGCCTCGTGTTGGCTTCAGTTGATGGTGTATACCAGAAGCAGCATGAGAAGATGGACTTAGTTTCCATCTTCCTCCATAACAAAGATTTATATGGAGAGCAATCTCGTATCGCAAGATATGAGATCTCGAACGAATTGCTTCAAACGAGGTTGGTTGTCGGGTCATCTGTAAGGGACGACGTCCTTACGATGACTAGCTATATTGATGAGCTCACGGACTTGGAGACCACGTTGGGAAACAGGTCATATGCTGACTTATTTCCACAGTCCCTATCCTCTACTTACACCCTGAAAGAAACCAGGGAGACACCCGCTCTGCTTAATGGGGGACCTTCTTCTTCTGCATCCAGGGCGAAAGCAAAGGGTGAAAAGAAGAAAACCTCCACAAAGCCGATATACGGTGTCAGTGAATTAGAAGGAAAGGGAAGAGCAAAAGTTTCGGGACTTGGTGTAGGGAAGGAGGGATGCTCCTATTGTTATGGGAAGGGGCATTAGCAGAAAGATTGTAGGGCTTTGGAAGCCAGTAGCCAGGATTCGAAGCATGTTGTGGCTTCGGCCTTGGGTGTGTTTGTAATTGAATACTGTATATCAATTAACTCTACTTCCTGGGTACTAGATACCGGATCAGGATCTCATATCTGTAATTCGTTACATACTTTGAGAAACCGTAGAGTTATCAGGGTAGGTGATATGTCTCTCAGAGTTGCGAACGGAATGAGCATGGACGCTGAATCCGTGGGGGAATATCGCCTAGGACTGACAAGTGGGCAGATATTGATTCTACGCAACTGTTTGTATGTACCTAGTTTGACTTGTAATATCATATCAGTATCCTCACTTTCTAAAGAGGGATATGATTTTACATTCGTAAGCGATATGGTAAATATCTACCTAAATCAAGTTCTGATTGGGTCCGGTACATTAGATAACGGTATATACGTATTAAATCAAGCTCAGGTTTTCAATGTCCAGAACACACTTAAAAGAAAGTCTCCGGAAGTAAATCAGGCTTTCTTATGGCATTGTAGACTAGGTCACATCAATGAAACACGGTTAACTAAGTTACATAGAGAAGGATATTTGAATTCATTCGAATATCAATCTTATGCTACTTGTGAATCTTGTCTCATGGGAAAAATGACAAAGATTCCGTTTACTGGACATGGAGTAAGAGAGAGCGAGCTCTTGGGACTCGTACACAGTGATGTGTGCGGTCCAATGTCTACACATGCAAGAGGTGGTCATTCCTACTTCATTACTTTTACGGATGATTTCTCTAGGTATGGACATATCTTCTTGATGAAGCATAAATCCGAGGCCTTTGAGAAATTCCGGGAATACAAGAATGAAGTGGAAAACCAAACAGGCAAAAGTATCAAGACACTGAGATTTGATCGAGGTGGTGAATACTTAAGTGCCGAGTTCCTGGGATACTTAAAAGAGAATGGAATTCTCTCTCGGCTTACTCCTCCATACACACCACAACACAATGGTGTATCGGAAAGGCGGAATCGAACCTTATTGGATATGGTTCGTTTCATGATGAGTAAGGCTGAGTTACCGCGATCTTTCTGGGGTTATGCACTAGAATCAGCTGCATATCTTTTGAACAAGGTTCCAACCAAGACTGTGCCTACCACACCATATCAGATGTGGAGTGGGAAGAAACCCTATCTTCAGCACTTGAAGACATGGGGATGTCCAGCTTTTGTTAAAAAGCAGAATGCGGACAAGCTCGAGGCACGCTTAGTACAGTGTAAGTTTGTGGGATATCCAAAGAACTCTAAGGGGTATTATTTCTATTACGCAGAGGAACAAAAGGTTTTTGTTTCTCGTCATACCCACTTCTTGGAAGCTGAATTTTTAGAAAATCAGAAGAATGGGAGCGCAATAGAACTGGAAGAAATTCTAGAACCACAAGCTGTTACTGAAAGTATGGTAGAACCAGAAGTTTCAGAAGAAAGGGATATCCCAGCGCCTATCCGCAGAAGTAGTAGGCAGTCTCATCCGCCCGAGAGATACTACGGTTTTCTCATAGACAGGGATCGAGAGGATTGCATCATTGATAATGATGACCCTACTAGCTTCCAGCAAGCCATTCAGAGCGGCGACTCGGTAAAATGGCCGGATGCAATGCGGACCGAAATGGAGTCCATGTACACCAACAAAGTATGGACTTTGGACATTGCTCCAGATGGAGTAAAACCCGTAGGATGCAAATGGATCATCAGAAGGAAGATTGGTGTAGATGGATAGGTTGAAACCAATAAGGCTAGACTTGTTGCAAAGGGTTTTCGTCAAAGACCTGGTTTGGACTATGAAGAAACCTTTTCTCCAGTGGCTATGCTCAAATCCATTCGGGTCCTTCTTGCCATTGCTGCCTTCCACGATTATGAGATATGGCAAATGGACGTAAAGACGTCCTTTCCAAATGGTAATTTGGAAGAGTGCGTCTATATGGATCAGCCAGAGGGATTCATTCAGAGTGGGAGCAGCGGTAAAGTGTGCAAGTTGCTTAAGTCCATTTATGGACTAAAACAGGCATCGCGGACTTGGAACATCTGTTTTGATGATACTGTTAAAGAATTCAACTTTATCAAAAATCCAGATGAACCATGCATATATAGTAAGATTATAGAGAGAACTGTAGTATTCCTCGTCTTATACGTGGATGACATTCTCTTAATAGGAAATGATATTCCTATGCTACAGTCAGTCAAAGGATTCTTGTCACAAAAGTTCTCCATGAAGGACCTGGGTGATGCCACCTACATTTTAGGGATCCAGATCTATCGTGATAGATCAAAGAGGATGTTGGGACTTTCACGGTCCAAGTACATAGACACCATATTGAAAAAATTCAGTATGGAAGATTCTAAGCGCAGTAACCTACTGGCTTGTCACGGAATCACCTTCTCCAAAGAGATGTCTCCCAAGACTGATTTAGAAAGGGCTCGCATGTCGATTATACCCTACGCTTCTGCGGTAGGCTCTATAATGTATGCGATGTTATGTACTGGACCAGATGTAGCATACGCATTGAGAGTTGTAAGCCGGTATCAGGCAAACCCAGGGGAGAAGCACTGGATAGCAGTAAAGAACATTCTCAAGTACCTGAGGAGGACTAAGGAGATGTTCTTGGTGTATGGCGGAAAGGACCTCCAGATCGAGGCCTTTGCTGACTCCAGCTTCCAGAGTGACAAGGATGACTCCAAGTCCATGTCGGGTTATGTCTTTACGCTCAATGGAGGGGCGGTCTGTTGGAAGAGTTCCAAGCAGGACACCGTTGCTGACTCGACGATGGAAGCAGAGTACATAGCTTCTTGCGATGCCGGAAAAGAAGCTGTCTGGATGAAGAAGTTCCTCACAGAACTTCAGGTGGTTCCTACCAGTGTTGATCCAATACCTCTGTATTGCGACAACAACGGCGCTATAGCTTTAGCGAAGGAACCCAGGTCCCATCAGAAGTCCAGACATATCTTAAGGAGGTATCACCTGATCAGGAAGATCGTAGATCGCCGGGAGATCGAGGTGAAGAGAGTAGAGTCGGAGAATAACACAGTTGATCCGTTCACAAAGGCCATTCCTCAGACGCAGTTCGAGAGCCTATTCGAGATGATAGGTCTGCGATATGCCAGTACATGGCCCTAGTGCAAGTGGGAGATTATTAGTGTTTATGCCCTAGAGGCCATTATTGTATCATACTAGATTGTATATTACTTAATGGAAGCTTGGGATATTCACAGTTGTATTGACAGTCTTGCTAAAAATGGTAGTATGCTACTTGGTTTGTTTCTACTTTAATATGTGCATATATTTCTTTTAACATATCGCTTATACATATTAGTAGAGCCCTCAGGATCTTTACTTGATTACCAGTGTTGTGATGGCAGTCACACTAGTGGGGGCTGGGTAGTCTATAAGCAACATCCTATACAGGTCCCTGGTAGTAGGATTATCGAGATAGGGCATTGATACTCCGGAGTAGACTGGTGTATACGCTTTTCATCCCAGCATGGGGAGATGGTATGACCCACAGCCATCAGTAAGTCGTACTGGAGATAGTATGCAGGTGCTCGTTAGGTTACGAGTACACCGGACAGGACTCGCCGGGAACTGCAGGTTGGTACAATACCTATCGTCAGATTGCAGTTCCCAGGTGACATGAGTACAGCTTAGTCCGTCAACTTAACATTGCCACTTCGCCTCGAGTGTGTTCCCACTATACTTAGATTACTACCCTACCACGGCTCAAAGGATTCGTGTAAACAGGTAGTAGTTGGGTGCAGTCCCGAAGCACTTGGAGGCAGTGGCGGTTAGACATGATTCGTCTCTCCCGGTATTGGGGGTTGATATCGCTCTGTGTATGGAGAGCCATTACGCAAGGTCCCTGGCCAGGGCAAACGAGATTTACTGGTAGGTGCTCCAGTAGTTTCTCAAAGTGTAATGGGCTTCACTCCGACATGACTTATACCGCTATCAGGGGTCTAACGTTTACCGCCCCCTAGGCCTAATATGCGATAGTCCTAGACGAACAGACCAGACTGTATGGAGATTATCACATATAGTAGGAGTTCAGATGGGTTTACTCATCGACCTTCTTATCGACATTTACCTGGGGACCATTACGTACAGCTAATACCGCTTGCGGCCTGTGGTTAAACCCACTGCCAGTATAGTGTCGAGTCTTTAGAGTCCTACACAGAGAGTTTCCCTGCACCGGGAAAAAGGTGTAGAGGCCGTATGGTTTTACGGTAGGGCCACGATCACTTACGTACACTTGTGCACGTACTATGATCGGGCAGATAATACTAGTGGGCTTTGGTTTAAGCCGGATCCTAGTATTATGCAGATGGATTTATTCAGTCTCAGTTTATTCGTGTCTTTCGGAAATACGGATGGGAGGGGCAGTCTCGTAATTTGTCGGGAAGCTTCTAGAAGGAGGTGACTCATTTTTGTTTATTTCTTTTTAGATTTAAACTAAATGAGGTGGAGGAGATGAGGTGTAGTTTCATTAAATGATCCATGACTCATTTGGTGACTCATTAGATGATTCACCTTGTGAATTAAATGAAGCATGATGAATATGAGCTAATATTTATTTTGATGATATTATTATGCTTCATGATATTCACAAATGAGAATAGTTCATTCATTATCACAAAACACTTCTCTCTCCTCAAGTCTTTATCTTCTTCCTCAAACCCTAAAAGCTCTCATGAGTTGAGAATTCTAGGGTTTAAAGTGACTAAGTAATCCATCTAAATACTCTACACGCTCTAGGACTTCTAGATTAGCAAACTAGAAGCCGTAGTTATCTCAGATTCGAGATAGGAGCTCGGACTATAGACTCTCGGGTGGATCGTCTTTGACTCGAGGAGGCCGTTGAGGTACCCATGTTCCATAGAGCTGACGAGGTGTGTGTAAGTCCACGTTACCCTTCCCGGTTCTTTCGGGGATGCGGAAGCGGTGAAAAACGATTTTTCGGTGGAGGTAACATGGACTCAAAACCCGGATCTTTGCTAAACAAACTATCTAGCAACCTAACTAAGAGTTTAGCTACTATGTTAGGGGTTATACCTAAACTTGAACTCCTTCTCTTCGACTCCTTGTGGGGGTCGGATCGGTCTCACCTCGTCGTCTCCTTGTGCCGAAGATGGATCCACCCGAAAGCTTCTACCTTTGGCTCCAACCTCAATCTAGAGGAAACTAAAGTGTTAGGTTTGCTAAACCTTCAACCTTAGGATGAGTAGAGAGTGGTTTTGGTGTTTTATCTCAAAGGAAAATGGTTCTCAACTCATGAGAGGGATTTTTCCTTGAGCTAGAGGAAGAGGGGAAGCAATGGAGAGAGTTTGGATGAGAGAGAGTGAGAATGATAGAATGAATGAAGACTTTTGCAACCATGCTCTCAAAAACCAAAATAATCATAATAATAATTGTAATCAAGTATTTTGTGATGGTTCATTTGAATGGCAATATCATTTCATGCATTTTGTGAACATACAAGCAAGCAAAAGTCATAGCCATGAAATGATAGCCATTGTAATGATGATGGTCAACAAGTCCAAGCTAGTCAATCGGTCAACAAAGTCAACAAGTCAACAAAGTCAAACTTTCAACCCAACCATGGCACAATAATACTTAATTAATATTATTACTAATCATATTTCCTATTCTCATTAGGGTTTAGAAAAAGTCAACAGTCAACAACCCTAATGAGAATCTTCTGCCTCTGTCTCGGTCAACCGTGCATACACACCCGCATCCGCGTTCCGAGGAACACGAACACAAATGAGATAAAACCAATCCCAAAACATATACTAGGATCTGGCTTAAACCAAAGCCCGCTAGTAACAACTGCCCGAACACCAAACGTGCACAAGTGCGCGGATGTGACCGAACCCTGTCACAAAACCATGCGACCTCTACTCTTTTTGCCCAAAGGTGAATAGCTCTCTGTGTGGGACTCTAAAGACTCGACACTACGCTGGCAGTGGGTTTAACCACAGACCGCAAGCGGCACTAGCTGTGCGTAACAGCCCCAAGGTAGATGCCGATAAGAAGACTGATGAGGTGAAACCCATCCGAACTCCTACTGAGCCTGAATGTGACAGTCTCCGTACAGTCCGGTCTGTTCGTCTGAGAATATCGCATGGCGGGCCTAGGGGCGGTAAACGTCAGTCCCCTAATAGTGGTACAAGTCGTGTCGGAGTGTAGCCCAGAACACCCTGAGATAACACTGGAAACCCACCAGTATATCTCGCTTGCCCTGGCCAGGGACGACTATGTGTAATGGCTCTCCTTAACACAGCGCGATATCAACTCCCAATACCGGGAGAGACGAATCATGTCTAACCGTCACTACCTCCAAGTGCTTCAGGACTGCACCCAACTACTACCTGTTTGCACGACTCCTTTCAGCCGTGGTAGGGTAGTAATCAAAGTACAGTGGGAACACACTCGAGGCCAAGTGACAGTGTCAAGTCAGCGGACTAAGCTGTACTCATGTCACTTGGGAACTGATAACTGACGATAGGTATAGTACCAACCAACAGTTCCCGACGAGTCATGTCCAGTGTACTCGTAACCTAATGAGCACCCGCATATTATCTCAAGTACGACGTACTGACGGCTGTGGGACAGACCGTCTCCCCTGCTGGGATGAGAAGCGCATACGCCAGTCTACTCCGGAGTATCGATGCCCTGTCTCGATAGTCCTATGACTAGGGACCTATATAAGGATGTGCTTGTGGATTACCCAACCCCCACGAGTGTGACTGCCATCACAACGCTGGTAATCAAGCAAAGATCTTAAGGGCTCCACTAATGTGTATAGGTGATATACTAATAGAAACACATGTACACATTAAAGTAGAAACAAACCAAGTAGCATACTACTATTTTGAGCAAGATTGTCTATACAACTGTGAAAATTCCAAGCTTCCATTAAGTAATATACAAACTAGTATGATACAGTAATGGCCTCTAGGGCATATACACTAACAATCTCCCACTTACACTAAGGCCATGCACTGGCGTATTGAAGACCTATCATCTCGATCAGCCGCTCGAACTGAGTCTGGGGTAAGGCCTTCGTGAGTGGATCAGCAGTGTTATCTTCTGTAGCAACTCTCCGAACCTCGATCTCCTGGCGACCCACGATCTCCCTGATCAGGTGATACCGCCTTAAGATGTATCTGGACTTCTGATGGGACCTAGGTTCCTTTGCTAAAACTATAGCCCCGTTGTTGTCGCAATACAGTGGTATTGGATCAACAATGGACGGAACCACCTGAAGTTCCGTTAAGAACTTCCTCATCCAGACGGCTTCTTTTGCGGCATCAGCAGCAGCGATATATTCTGCTTCCATCGTCGAGTCAGCAACGGTTTCCTGTTTGGAACTCTTCCAACACACCGCCCCTCCATTGAGGGTAAAGACATAACCCGACATGGACTTGGAATCATCCTTGTCACTTTGGAAGCTGGAGTCAGCAAAGGCCTCGATCTGGAGGTCTTTTCCGCCATACACCAAGAACATCTCCTTAGTCCTTCTCAGGTACTTGAGAATGTTCTTTACCGCTATCAAGTGCTTCTCCCCAGGGTTTGACTGATACCGGCTTACCACACTCAGTGCATAAGCTACATCTGGTTTGGTACACAACATCGCATACATTATAGAGCCTACCGCAGAAGCGTAGGGTATAATAGACATGCGATCCCTTTCCAAATCAGTCTTGGTAGACATCTCTTTGGGAAGGGTCATCCCGTGACAAGCCGGTAGATTACCGTGCTTTGAATCTTCCATACTGAATCTTTTTAGTATGGTGTCGATGTACCTGGACTGTGAAAGTCCTAATATCCTCTTGGATATATCATGATGGATCCGGATCCCCAGAATGTAAGAGGCATCACCCAGGTCTTTCATGGAGAACCTGTGTGACAAGAATCCTTTGACAGATTATAGCATAGGAGTGTCATTTCCTATCAAGAGAATGTCATCCACGTATAAAATGAGGAATACGACAGTTCTTGCTACAAATCTACTATAGATGCATGGTTCATCTGGAATTTTGATAAAGCCAAATTCTTTGACCGTCTCATCAAAACAGATGTTCCAACTCCGCGATGCCTGCTTTAGTCCATAAATGGACTTAAGCAACTTGCACACCTTTCCGCTGCTCCTACTTTGAATGAAACCCTCTGCTGGTCCATATAGACACACTCCTCTAAATTTCCATTTAGAAAAGAGGTCTTTACGTCCATCTGCCAAATCTCATAATCGTGGAAGGCAGCAATGGCAAGAAGGATCCAAATGGATTTCAGCATAGCCACTGGAGAAAAGGTTTCGTTATAGTCCAAACCAGGTCTTTGACGAAAACCCTTTGCAACAAGTCTAGCCTTATAGATCTCGACCTGTCCATCTACACCAATCTTCCTTTTGAAGATCCACTTGCATCCTACGGGTTTTATCCCATTTGGAGCAACGTTCAAAGTCCATACTTTGTTGGTGTACATGGACTCCATTTCGGTCTGCATTGCATCCATCCATTTTACCGAGTCAACGCTCTGAATGGCCTGCTGGAAGCTAGTCGGCTCATCACTATCAATGATGCAATCCTCTCTATCCCCGTCTATGAGAAAACCGTAGTATCTCTCGGGTGGATGGGACTGCCTACTACTCCTGCGGAGCGGCGTAAGAATGTCCTGTTCTTTCGAACCCTCTAGTTCTACTAAGCTTTCAGTAATAGCTTGTGGTTCTGGAATTTCTTCCAGTTCTATTGCGCTCCCACATATCTGATTTTCCAAAAATTCAGTTTCCAAGAAGTGGGCATGACGAGAAACAAAAACCTTTTGTTCCTCTTCGCAATAGAAGAAATATCCCTTGGAGTTCTTTGGATATCCCACAAACTTGCACTGTACTGAGCGTGCCTCGAGTTTGTCCGCATGCTGCTTTTTGACAAAAGCTGGACATCCCCATGTCTTAATGTGCTTAAGATAGGATTTCTTCCCACACCACATCTGATATGGTGTGGTAGGCACAGTCTTAGTTGGAACTCGGTTCAAAAGGTATGCAGCTGATTCTAGTGCATATCCCCAGAATGATCGCGGCATCTCAGCGTTACTCATCATGGAACGTACCATATCTAATAGGGTTCGGTTCCGTCTCTCCGATACACCGTTATGTTGCGGAGTGTATGGAGGAGTAAGCTGTGAGAGAATTCCATTCTCTTTTAGGTAATCCAGGAACTCGGCACTCAAGTATTCACCACCTCGATCAGATCTCAGTGTCTTGGTACTTTTGCCGGTTTGTTTTTCTACTTCATTCTTGTATTCCTGGAACTTTCCAAAGGCTTCAGATTTATGTTTCATTAAGAAGACATATCCGTACCTTGAAAAATCATCCGTAAAAGTAATGAAGTAAGAATAACCGCTTCGCGCATGTGTAGACATTGGACCGCACACATCGCTGTGTACGAGCCCCAAGAGCTCACTCGCTCTTACTCCGTGTCCAGTGAACGGAGTCTTTGTCATCTTTCCTTTGAGACAGGATTGACAAGTTGCATATGATTGATATTCGAACGGATCCAAATATCCTTCTGTATGTAACTTCATCAACCTTCTCTCATTGATGTGACCCAGTCTACAATGCCATAAGAAAGCATGATTGATTTCTGGAGACTTTCTTTTGTGTGTATTCCGGACATTGAAAATCTGTGGTTGGTTTAATACGTATATACCATTGCTTAATGTACCTGACCCAATCAGAACTTGATTAAGGTGAATGTTTACAACATTGCTTACAAATGCAAATTCATAACCTTCTTTAGATATTAAAGATACAGAAATGATATTACAAGTTGCATTAGGTACAAAATAACAATTACGCGAAACCAAAACGTGTCCATCTGACAATCCCAGGTGATAGTCCCCCACGGACTCAGCATCCATGCCAGCTCTGTTTGCAACTCTGAGGGTCATATCACCTGCCTTCAAAACCCTACGCTTTCTCAGTGCCTGCAAAGAATTACAGATATGAAATCCTGATTCGGTATCCAATATCCAGGAAGTAGAGTTTATTGATAGACAGTTTTCAATAACATACACACCTGAAGCCGAAGCCGCAATTTGCTTCGGGTCCTGGCTCTTGGCCTTCCAAGCCCTGGAATACTTTTTCCAGTGTCCTTTCTTATGACAATAGAAGCACTCTTCCTTTCCTACAAGCTGCCCCGCTATCTTTGTTGCCTTTACTTTTCCCTTCGTTTCCACTTTACTAACACCGCCCCTTGGTTTGGTGGGGGTTTTCTTCTTCTTTCCTTTGGCTTTCGCCCTGGACCTAGAAGAGGAAGGTCCTCCAACAAACAAAGTGGATGTTTCCCTACCTTTCTGTAGGGTGCCCTCTGCACTCTTCAGCAGGTTGAGGAGTTCTGAAAGTTCAACTTCTTTTTCTTGCAAGTTGAAGTTCAGGATAAACTGGGCGTAAGTGGAAGGAAGGGACTGGAGAATCAAGTCAGTATAGAGCTCGTTCTCTAACGTGGTCCCAAGCTCCGCGAGCTCTTCAATATAGCCAATCATCTTAAGCACGTGTTCCGCTACTGATGATCCGACGGCCAATCTCGCCGAAAACAGCTTTTTCGAGACTTCGTATCTGGCGATATGGGATTGCTCTCCATATAGTTCTTTTGTATGGAGAAATATGGATTCAAGGTCCATATTCTCGTGCCTCCTCTGATGTTCATTGTCCATAGGGGCAAGCACGATGCACTTGGCCTTCGCGCAGTCGATCTCCCAGGTCTTACGGATTTCCTTATCTGCGACGCTGGAGGTGGGACCTGGGACATGGGGAGCTTTGGGTGGTAAGAAGATACCCCAGCTTGTCATAAGTGATTGCCATTTTGACATTCCTGAGCCAATCTTTGTAGTTTGGCCCTGTCAGTATGTTTTTATCTAGAAATAACTTAAGTCCGGTCATGACGATTGGTCACTGCAATTAGGAGAGAGAGAAGAAACACTCAGCATGATGCTCTTGCAAGTTTAGAGTGGTTTTTAGTTTGTCTAAACAGGATGGCTCTCACTGTTTCTCTAATTCCTCCTCAAACCAAAAAAGAAGAATTAGTCGGGATCAATCTCACCGTACAATACTTGCTTAACCGTTCAGCCAGGCCAGTGTTGGTACTTCGAGAGAGGTTTTCCAACGCTTTCGCGAAGTTCCTTAATTAAATAACCTCTTTTCCCTGGGGGCGTAGCCCCGCTAACACCTTTCTAGACACCTACTAGGTTTATAGCATTGATCGTTAAGTGAGAAATTTCCCGAGGAGTAGCATATACTCACAGTAGGATCGGGATCCAAATATCATCGCGTGACAAAACTGAAGGAATCCTACCAGAATCATCACACTCCAAATGGTATGCAACGCTGGCAAGTTTCAGTTTCTTTAGAAACTCCCGATGTGGATTTTTGCCCCATGCTCTTATGACCTTGACTTTGGCCAACAAATCATAAGTCATATGTCAAGTTCTACCCGTCATTCTCCAGGTTAATTTGAACCCACCCGTACTTACCCTTGATTTTGGCCAACAAGACAGTACAACTGTCCCAAACCAATGCATCTATCTATGCTGCACATGAATACCCAATAGCTACCAATCACTATGCCTTGACTTTGGCCAACAAACATAGCTTGAATACTATTGACTACCCATGTGAAATGACGGAGGGCTACGAATAGTTTTGGCAAAACCGTGAACGTAGTGAACTTGATATAATCGATGGAACGAGATAGCTTTTAAAAGGAGTGGCTTAAGCTCCGCGTTTAAAAGTTGGTTTTTGAAAAGAAACCGAGTGGTTTTTTTTTGAAATTGTTCCAACGACTTTACTTTGGTTTATTTTCTTGCATTAATTTAATGCGTCCCATCATTTAATCCTACCATTGCAGAAAACAACGAAAATATGACGTACGCTTATACCATCTGCATTCGCCACGGGGCCCCGTCATTACCCGTTAGGTTACTTAACTAACGACTGAGCGGGGGCTGGACTAGCGCGGATGCAAAACATAAGCAACGCCTAAATAGATATCATATATAGATATATACATTCATCACATGCAATGATAGCCATTTCAGATCACAGATGAATACTTTGGATATACTAGGAATCCGCGATTCGTTCGAGCCTGTAACGAAAAGCGGATTACACGGTCGCGATGAATTGCCAATACCCCACCCTAGACCCCTACGGGTGCGGCAAACTACTCGCCAAATACCCGAAGTGAAGCAACCTCCCTCAACAATGTGAGTAGGCCACTCGGCACTTCGAGGTACCCGGTAGTTTGTGCACCCCACCTTGGGTCTATCCTAGGAGCAAAAACAGTAAAAGAAATTATACAATGGCGGCTACAACCTCATCCTGGATGTGCGTCCATATAAATAATATTACATTAATTACAAATTACTTGAATTGAAAGGTAAAGAAAACTCTCATCTCACAACCCCCCGGCTATTCATCCGTGACAATCCAACGAATTCATATACACAAACCATCAACATTACAGATCACAGATATGTATAACCCCCACTAATCGACGTATAGCGATTAGCAGACGTTCAATACATATATCACATCACAGATATAACCCGTTAGCTAAAGTCTATAGAAGTTCGATCAAAATACGGATTTGTAACCACCCCAAAACACAAATTTGTTTTCTGGAAAATCTGGGTAGAAAAAACATATTGTAAAAATCCCAAAACACCCCACTGAACACACTGCCGGAAAAATTGCCCACGGCCGAGTCAACTCGGCCGCGGATCCGCGGCGCGTTGACCGAGTCACTGGACCATTTTTCTTGGGTGTGCTTTAAAAACCCTGAGCCGATTTTTAGTATATGATTTATTATTTTTTGAACAGAAATAAAAATCGGCAGAAAGTTCATGTTTTAGACGTGTTTTGCGTTTTTTTTCTCCGATCGAACTTCTAGTTACTTTGCTAACATGCTAGATAGTGTTTAGTTAGGCTCTGATACCACTGTAAGTCCACGTTACCCTTCCCGGTTCTTTCGGGGATGCGGAAGCGGTGAAAAACGATTTTTCGGTGGAGGTAACATGGACTCAAAAACCGGATCTTTGCTAAACAAACTATCTAGCAACCTAACTAAGAGTTTAGCTACTATGTTAGGGGTTATACCTAAACTTGAACTCATTCTCTTCAACTCCTTGTGGTGGTCGGATGGGCCTCACCTCGTCGTCTCCTTGTGCCGAAGATGGATCCACCCGAAAGCTTCTACCTTTGGCTCCAACCTCAATCTAGAAGAAACTAAAGTGTTAGGTTTGCTAAACCTTCAACCTTAGGATGAGTAGAGAGTGGTTTTGGTGTTTTATCTCAAAGTAAAATGGTTCTCAACTCATGAGAGGGATTTTTCCTTGAGCTAGAGCAAGAGGGAGAGCAATGGAGAGAGCTTGGATGAGAGAGAGTGAGAATGATAGAATGAATGGAGACTTTTGCAACCATGCTCTCAAAAAACCAAAATAATCATAATAATAATTGTAATCAAGTATTTTGTGATGGTTCATTTCAATGGCAATATCATTTCATGCATTTAATGCATTTTGTGAACATACAAGCAAGCAAAAGTCATAGCCATGAAATGATAGCCATTGTAATGATGATGGTCAACAAGTCCAAGCTAGTCAACCGGTCAACAAAGTCAACAAGTCAACAAAGTCAAACTTTCAACCCAACCATGGCACAATAATACTTAATTAATATTATTACTAATCATATTTCCTATTCTCATTAGGGTTTAGAAAAAGTCAACAGTCAACAACCCTAATGAGAATCCTCTGCCTCTGTCTCGGTCAACCGTGCATACACACCCGCATCCGCGTTCCGAGGAACACGAACACAAATAAGATAAAACCAATCCCAAAAAGTATACTAGGATCTGGCTTAAACCAAAGCCCGCTAGTAATAACTGCCCGAACACCAAACGTGCACAAGTGCGCGGATGTGACCGAACCCTGTCACAAAACCATGCGACCTCTACTCTTTTTGCCCAAAGGCGAATAGCTCTCTGTGTGGGACTCTAAAGACTCGACACTACACTGGTAGTGGGTTTAACCACAGACCACAAGCGGCACTAGCTGTGCGTAACGGCCCCAAGGTAGATGCCGATAAGAAGACTGATGAGGTGAAACCCATCCGAACTCCTACTGAGCCTGAATGTGACAGTCTCCGTACAGTCCGGTCTGTTTGTCTGAGAATATCGCATGGTGGGCCTAGGGGGGCGGTAAACGTCAGTCCCCTAATAGCGGTACAAGTCGTGTCGGAGTGTAGCCCAGAACACCCTGAGATAACACTGGAAACCCACCGGTATATCTTGCTTGCCCTGGCCAGGGACGACTATGTGTAATGGCTCTCCTTGACACAGCGCGATATCAACTCCCAATACCGGGAGAGACGAATCATGTCTAACCGTCACTACCTCCAAGTGCTTCGGGACTGCACCCAACTACTACCTGTTTGCACGACTCCTTTGAGCCGTGGTAGGGTAGTAATCAAAGTACAGTGGGAACACACTCGAGGCCAAGTGACAGTGTCAAGTCAGCGGACTAAGCTGTACTCATGTCACCTGGGAACTGATAACCGACGATAGGTATAGTACCAACCAACAGTTCCCGACGAGTCCTGTCCAGTGTACTCATAACCTAACGAGCACCCGCATACTATCTCAAGTACGACGTACTGACGGCTGTGGGACAGATCGTCTCCCCTACTGGGATGAGAAGCATATACGCTAGTCTACTCCGGAGTATCGATACCCTGTCTCGATAGTCCTACGACTAGGGACCTGTATAAGGATGTGCTTGTGGATTACCCAGCCTCCACGAGTGTGACTGCCATCACAACGCTGGTAATCAAGCAAAGATCCTAAGGGCTCCACTAATGTGTATAGGTGATATACTAAAAGAAACACATGTACACATTAAAGTAGAAACAAACCAAGTAGCATACTACTATTTTGAGCAAGATTGTCTATACAACTGTGAATATCCCAAGCTTCCATTAAGTAATATACAAACTAGTATGATACAGTAATGGCCTCTACGGCATATACACTAACAGTGTGGAGGACAGCGATGAAGACCCGAAGGAAAAGTAACGTGAGGTATAACTTCGAATCAGAGTAGTTAAACCTCTCGTAGTTTGCTAGTAATGGTTTAGACATGATCCGTGTGCTCAAGTTCGTGTTACGAAGCTTTGATAATTATTTTTCATATATTCCGCCTCCCCGCGAACACGTGGGGTGCGTGACATGGACTTACACTACCTAGCACCTCACAAGGGTTAGTAATGCATCAAACATGCTACAATTTAATTTTTTAGGGTGCTAAGCAAACTAACCTAGGATCAAACTAGAAATTTAAAGTAATATATGAAGTAGTATCACATACTACAAGTAATAAAACAGTAAGTAAATAGAATACAACCTTTGTAGTTCTTTTGCTTGACTCCTTAGCTACTTGAGAGTTTGAACGGACTTGCTAGTGATCTTCCGAGTCCACGATGATCCACCTGGAGTCTTCTTTGTCCAAGCTCCAAGCTCCACTTAATCAAAAGATGAAGAGTAAGCTAACACTCTAAACTAATTGGCTAGACTAGTGTAGAATGATGATGTGGTTTGTTTTCTCACTTCAAAACCCTATCTTTATCACTATCTCACTCACTAACAAAGTCAAGAGAGCAAGAGAGAGGAGAAAGAAGTTGATGGAAACTCAAGAGCTCAAGTTATGATAATTCTTATAATAAAAATAAGAATAGAAATTATATATAATTTCCACACTCATCCTAAACCATGGGTTAATAAATATCTAGATATTTACTTTGGAGAAAAGAGAACCATAGAAAATTAACTCATGGTTAATGTAAGGTTAAGTGTAGAGAATGAAGGATAAATATCAACCATGACGTAATTCTATTTATATTAACTCAAAAAATAAATATTTAGATAAATACTTCCATGTGAGTCTTGCATTTCCACCACTAGTGTATCAACAACCATGATACACACAAGTGTATGCATGTATGTGTGCATGCACATCAACATGTGAATCAACATAAACTTATGCATACATGCATGCATACAATAAAGAAAAGGGTTTAAATAAAGTGAGCAATAAAGTCAATGTTAAATCAACACTTGATTTAACAAACCGGCCATATCTCATACGACCCGACCAATAGTAAATCGCCCGATTAATATACGGTATCACATACGCGCATTTAATCGGGTCCCCGTGCATATTACATATGCACACCACATCGTTTCGCCTGGGCTAGGAAACTCCTCTGTGGGACTCTAAGACTCGTCAATACGCCGGCAGTGGGTGATGATCATATCAAGCACCCCCAAGCCGCAAGAGGTCAGCTAAACGTAACGGCCACCTAGGTATTGAGCGATCAGAAGAAAACAAGCAAACCTGTCAAAACTCCCGTCGAGCCAACTGGAAACACTACCGTACAGTCCGGTCTCTTCGTCAGATACGCTGCATATCAAGTCTAGGGATGGCATCGTCGACCCCAATAACTCAATAAGTCATGCCGATGTATGGCCTATAATCAGTTCGAGAAACTACTGATAACACTTATCAGTAAATCCCATCAGCCTGGCCAGGAACTTGCTGATATAGCCAATCGAGCACAGCGCAACATCAACCCCAATATCGGGAAAGACGAAACTCCTCCTATCGCTCATTGCCTCCACTGTGTCTCGGGACTGTACCCAAAAGCCACCTTTTTGCACGACTCAGCAGAGCCGTGGTAGGGTGGAAATCAAAGCACGGTGGGAGAACACATGAGACTCTATGACGATCTTGGGTCTACAGACTAACCTGTACCAGTGGTCACCTGAGAACTGCTATCGACGATAGATATAATACCATATAGGAGTTCTCGGTGAGTCCATCTAGTGTACCCAGTCTCCACTGAGCACCCGCATACGATCTTGATGTCAAACATCAATGGAAGTGGGAACATCCATCGCCCATCATATAGGTCTAGTATTATATACGCTAGTCTACGCTAGAATATCGATGCCCCATCTCGATATACCTACGACTAAGGACATTTCAGGATATGCTTATAAACTACACATGTCCCACTAGTAATGATCTGCATCATAATCACAGTAGTCAAGCAAATATCCTCAGGGCTTTATCAACATGTACAAATGAATAAAAGCATGATCAAGTGAACATGTCAGATAAAGAGTAACCGGATAGCATACTATCATGTCGAGCAAGAAAGTCTCCTGAATATATATATATATATATATATATATATATATATATATATATATATGAGATTAATGGAGGAAAGAGGGCATAGGAGGGGATTTCCTCCTATGGCGTGGGAAAAAAATACAACCTCCGCCATTTTTTCCGACGATCGGCACCCCATCATCATCATCGTTATCATCTAAGATGTGCGTACACCAAATTTCATTGTGATTCCACAACCTTTCACCGTTGATTTAGTGGGTTCAAAATTAACGATTTACCGACAATAGAACATTTACATTGCTAAATCAACGGTGAAAAAGTTTTAGAATCACATGAAATTTGGTTTACCCACATCTTAGATGATAACGATGAAGATGATGTAGGCCGATTGTCGGAAAAAATGACAGAGGTTGTATTTTTTCCATGCCATAGGAGGAAATCCCCTCCTGTGCCTCTTTCCTCCATTATTCTCTCTCTCTCTCTCTCTCTCTATATATATATATATATATATATATGTAAAAATACATCCACTATCTTATAATGGCCTCTAGGGCATACATATATCCAAAAACCTCAAACCCATTGAGATCCATACTCTTCAGGAGGCAACCTCCAACTCAATCCCAGCCGTCCATCGTCGCTCGCAGCAGGTCTACGGAAGGTAACATCTGAAGGAGATCCAGATCTCCATCAGTTGGCGCCGTCTGTGGGAAATTCTTGATTCCACTGAACAAAGTTCATCTTCCGATCTCCATTCAATAGCGAGCGATCACTGCGACTGTTCCCGCCAAAATTTTCGGCTAAGAGCTACTTGTTCCCTTACAAAAAAGGAAGAGAATCCTCAAAAAACAGGCATCACGTGTAAAACACGTAGGCGCACATATGCAAAGCATATGAGTGCCGAACATAAATAACCAAGGGTCAAACAGGCATCACGGGTAAAACATGTGGGCGCTCATATACAAAGCATATGAGCGCTAAACATAAATAACCAAGGGCCAGACATACCTCACGTGCATGAGCGTTTTGAACATACACAGGCTAAAACCCATACTAGGGGTCACGTGTTAAACACGTGAGTGCTTTTTGCCAATCACATGCAAAGCATGTGAGCACCCTAATTTTAAATGTTCCTATCAAATTCTAGAATTAAATTCTATTTGGGAAATATTTTCTTAATCTTCCTTAAACTAGAAAGATCTTCTCTGTTAAACAGAGAACCTTTGGATCAAAGATCCAGCAATGATCATTTGATAGGATAAAAAAATCTATCACAGGAAAATATTTTCCTAATCTTATAACAAGAATAAAATTATATGTTAACAAGATATCCATATTAAGAAAATATATTTCTGATCTTGTTAAACTAAAAAGATATGATAGAATAAAATTCTAATCTTGTTAAAACTTACAAGATATTCATAATCTTGTTAAACAAAATTCTTCTCTGTTAAACAGAGAGCTTTTGGATTAAAAAATCCAATGGTGAATAAAATTCACTGAGTGATCTAAAAGATCATGTTGGTTATAAAATCAATTAAAATCTCTCAATGAGAGATTGGCTGAACAAACTGATTCTTTTCTTTCTCCTATAAATAGGAGACAATGAGAGACACAGGGGAGAGGGGAAGAAAAAAAGAGAGAGAATTTAATTCTCTAAAGAAGGGGAACCCCTCTCAAAGATCCCACAAAAAGAGAATTTAATTCTCAAACTAAGAGTTTAACTCTTCTAAAAGAACTTAGTTCTTCCTCTGGTTATGATCTGCAGAAGCAGATCTCTCTACAAGTTGAGAATTTAATTCTCATCGGGGAGATTCTGTTATGCAGATTCAAAAACCAGGGGAAATAACTGAATCCAAAAAAGTTTAACTCTTACAAAACACATAGGAATTTAATTCCTCTAAATAAAATTAGAGTTTAACCCTATAAAAGAATTTAATTCTTAAACAAGAGATTTAACCCTCCATACACGTAAAAGAGATCAGTACACAACATGATCACGTGTGTCCACGTGACCCTCCCTCATTGATCAAAAGAGAATGAATGAAATTAGGTCACGTGCTCCCATGTGACCCTTGAACAAACTTCTCAAAATAAAAAGGGAGTAAAGCCAAGGCAGAACAGATTTTGGGTGTCTAACGTGTTCCCACGTGACCCCTAGCAATTATCAAACAAAAGAGGATTCTATCCAAAGGAAATGCCCGCCTAAAGGAGCGCCTCACGTGACCCTATGTGACCCTTGAGAAGTGCTCAGCACTTATAAAAGAGAAAAGGGAGTAAACCCTATTTTTAGAACGCCTCACGTGACCCCACGTGACCCCAAGCAGTGCTTAAAGCAGGAAGGGAATAAACCCTATTTTTGGAGCGCCTCACGTGATCCCACGTGAGCGCCTCAAATTCTTAGTGTTTAACACTATTTCAAGCGCCTCACGTGGGAGCACGTGAGCGCTGATCATACACTAGTGTTTAACACTACTTTAAGGCCTCAAGTGGGAGCACGTGAGCACCGATCATATATTATTGTTTAACACTATGATGAGGCCAATATTAGCCAAACTTAGATCAAATCTCCCGAGGGCAATCAATCGAGCCCCTCATGCTCAGGGTCCCCTAAACCGATCTCAGTCCCAGAGATAGCTAATGAGCTCCTAACATATGGCATATAAAATGATGTTCATCCCACCGTGATCTCTCCCCTCGATCTGGAATTTGGTTCAAGGGTACATCTCTCCACACCTCCGATACATGTCGTTGTAATTCTTCAACGTCTTCAGAGAGGTGGAGGGGTCCCAATAACAATAACTCTTGGCGCACCACTGAACAAGCTTTTCAAAAAGGGGAGTAAATCTAAAATACATCTCAATTTAGGGGCGTCTCACGTGATCCCACATGACCCAATAGTGCTTAGCACTCAGAAAAGAAAAGGAGAATAAAACAAAGGCAATTTTCATTCTTCAGAGTGTCTCACGTGATCCAATAGTGCTTAGCACTCAGAAAAGGAAAAAGGGAATAAACCCAAGATAGCTCCCATTTTGGGGGCACCTCACGTGTTCCCACGTGACCTCCAAACAGTGGTGTATAAAAGAGCGAGAAAATTCCAAAGACAACGCTCGCATTTTGAAGGCACCTCATGTGTCTGCACATGACTGTTTGATGAACCAAGTGCTTAGCACTTATAAATGAAAGAGGAATAAAATCCAGAGAACAGTTCTCACCTCGGGCGCCTCACGTGCTCACACGTGAGCCAAGTGCTCAGCACTTTTATATATATATGAGGGAATAAACTCAAGGAACAATGCCCATTTCGGGGCCCCTCACGTGTTCACACGTGAGCTCCTCCAAAGTCCAGTGTTTAACACCGATTCAGTGCTTAGTGTTGGATATAGTGCCCTCAGAGTCAATTACTGGATCACAGGCACGTGATTGCAATGATTGAGGAGGACCTATGCCGGTAGGACAGTTTTACTCGAGATGATAGCATGCTATCTGGTTTATCTCTATCATCGTGTACTGCTTTAAGTGACCTTACGAGTCACTATTACACGTTGATAGAGCCCCTAGGATTCTTGCTTGACTACCAGCAGTATGAGGGTGATCATATACGTGAGAGCTAGAGTCTATAAGCACATCCTTAAAAGGTCCTAGTCGTGGGAGTTTCGAGACAGGGCATCGATACTCCGGAGTGGACTAGTGTATACAGTCGAGACCCCGACGAGGGGCGGTGCCCGGTCTCACAAGCCATTGGTGTCAGTTGGTTCACCTAAGATATATACAGGTGCTTATTGGGTTATGAGTACACCGGACAGGACTCGCCGGGAACCTGCTAGTTAGTATTATACCTGATGTCAGATAGCAGTTCCCTGGTGACATGTGTACAGGTTAGTTCATCGACCTGAGATCGTCATTTGTCTCGTGTAAGTTCCCACTGTGCTTTGATTACTACCCTACCACGCTCAAAGGAGACATGCAAACAGGTTTTAGTTGGGT
This sequence comes from Agapanthus africanus, assembly GCA_030015575.1. Classification (NCBI taxonomy): domain Eukaryota; kingdom Viridiplantae; phylum Streptophyta; class Magnoliopsida; order Asparagales; family Amaryllidaceae; genus Agapanthus; species Agapanthus africanus. Next base: position 516,333,875 of record CM057344.1, read on the forward strand.
ACAGTCCCGAGCCACATGGAGGCAGTGAGCGAATCTGCAGGGGTTCGTCTCTCCCGGTATTGGGGGTGAGGTCGCGCTGTGTCTAGGAGAGCCATAACATGAAAAGTCCTTGGCTAAGGCAGGAGATTTGCTGGTAGGTATTCCAGTAGTATCTCAGGGTGTTCTGGGCTACACTCCGACACGACTTGTACCACTATTAGGAGTCTGACTTTTACCAATCCCCTAGGCCTGCCATACGATGCTCATAGACAAACGGACCGGACTGTACGGATATTGTCACTGACAGGCAGTAGGGTGTCAGGATGAGTTCGCTCATCGATATCCCTTTTGATCAATAGCCGGTGGCCCGTCACGTATGGCTGATACCTCTGACGTGCTAGTGGTTAAATCCACAGCCATAGTATTGACGAGTCTTTAGAGTCCACCACACACACAGTCACTCAAGTTTCAGGCGAAACGCTGTAGAGGTCGTATGGAGATATGGCAGGGTTCGATCAGATACGTGCGGTATTGCACGGATCGTGATCGGACGGTTTTTACTAGACGGCTTTGGCTTAAGCCGGATCCTAGTATTAGATAGTGTAGTTTTGTCTCTTTGCATTTATGTTCAGTGGGAATACAAATGCGGGCATGTATATGCTGTAGCGGGGTTTTTCCGTAATTTATTACGGGATCAGTTTTCTGAAGTTGCCAGTTTGCATTCCGTTCCGGCCAGTTTTCTTTTGTTCCTTCGCGGCCGGACTTTCCGATGGAGGGGGTTATTTGCAAGTTTGCAAATAACTTTTTGTGGAGGGGTTTCTTGCATTTGTGGCATTATGAAAGGTTAAGCATCTTTGCTTTTTCATGATGGCTTGCTTTTTTGAGATTAGAGTTGATTTGATATTGAGATGGCTTTGTTATCATCATATTTGCTTATGGTCACCCATTCTCTTTTCCTACACTCACCTCTCTTCTTGTTTTGTTTTTTCCCTCCACCATTTCTTTGAGAGAGAGGGGGCCAGCCACATTAGAGAGAAAAATGAGAGAGAATCATTTTGAGTGCTAGCAATTTTCTTCATCTCATTTTTCATGCAAGGAAAAATGAAAGCACCATATTTCCTTGTCTTCATTCCTCCACATACATGGCAACATAAACCCCAAAAGAGACATAGCCTTCTACACTACATCTACAGCATATCTTGGATGCGTCGGCTAGCCAACTTCGCGCCCGAGTTGCCTCGGTCCAGAGGTGGGAGCCCGTAAAAGTTTTCGGCTACGTGGTGCCCTTTCCGACGAGGACGTGACGGACGGAGATTCCACAGGAGATCGGAGTGGAGACGAAGACCGGAGGACACGGATCGCTTGGTATACTTCTCTACTCTTATTTTAGTTTGCTAGTTGCTAGGTTAATGGCCTGATCCGGGTATTTAGTGCGCGGTGGTGCCGGTTTGCTAGTTTGCAAAGTTTTTCGTTTCCGCGTTTCGGGCGTCGGATCGACGGCCGGGGCGCCGCCGTGCACTTACACTTGGCATTATAGGGTGACTAAGGGAAATCAACCTTAGCTCAAATTAGCCAAGTCTTCCGAAGCCAAGACCTTTTTTGCCACCAACCAACCGAGCCCCCATGTTCAGGTCTCCCCAAATTAATCCTAGTCCCAAACATGACTAGTGTTCTCCTAAGAGATGACATCTAAACTGATGTTCATCCCATTCCCCAAATCGGGATATTGGTTCAAGGGTACATCTCTTCACACCTCTGATACAATGTCATTGTAATTCTTCAATGTCTTCAGAGAAGTGGAGGGTCCCAATAACAGATAACTTTTGGTGCATCCCAAAACGGTTGAACTAAAACCAAACAGACTATGACATCTTTAAACTGGACTAAGATATCCTTAAACTTTACGGACTGTGGGGTCCTTAAACTCATGGACTATGATGTCCTTAAACTTTATGGACTGTGAGGTCCTTAAACTTATAGACTATGATGTCTTTAAACTTTACAGAGTATGATGTCTCTAAACTCCATGGACTATGATGTCCTTAAACCCACTGGACCGCAACGTCCCTAAACTAAAACAATGGAGCCCAAATGCTCTTTTGTTGGATCTAAATGATCCTGTTAAGAAGATCTTAGTCTAAAATTAGACTAACGTATCCTTAAAAAATGGTTAAGTTGATCTTAGTCTAAAATTAGACTAACGTATCCTTAACAAACGTTTAAGTTGATCTTAGTCTCAAATGAGATTAACGATCCTTAAACCCAAACCAAAACCCAAATCTAAGAAAGTACGGATTTGGACTAATCCACGCTCTACGGGCGACAACATAAATTAGTCTCCGTATACAATCCACGGGCAACCAAAAACAAAACAAACACACATGACACGAAATGACCATCTGGAGAAGGAGAAAGTTGTTACCCGCGATGCGGTAGGATAATTAACTGCAGGGGCTTACGCCTGCAGGGAAGAGCATCCCCACAATCAAAAACCCTCAAATGAGGGGGAATCTGACGAAGTCTGCTATATCGGCCACATCCGTCTAAACCTCCGATACACGGTGCCATAAATCAACTTGGCATCTTAGGAGAGGTGGACGGATAAAACCAAATAGCATCTACCCCCAGATTCAGGTAAGACGTAAGTCTTTCCCGGTGTCCGGCGGCGAACAGATTCTGGCACGCCCGGTGGGACCTTTTCCTTTTTCCACTCCATACTTCGTGTGTCGTGTTTTTCCTGCGATCAGATAATCGCGGTGTATATATTTTTGGTTGCCTTTGGGTGATGGGATACTGAAGCCGGCATTGCGTCTCTATGAAGAATGGCGTTTGCTCTTACCCTAGCAACTCAGGCTCTGTCACAGTCGGTGGAGTCAAGTATGGACCACTTGCAGTCTCAAATCTTTGCAATCCGGCTCTTCAAGAAATTAACGGGCTCCTCTTTGGGTCGATACTCCCACATCCTACCCTCGGTGCCTCAACACCGATAGAGGAAGCCCAGAGGAAGTCTGTCTTCCATAGGCTGGTTCCCTAAGCTGCAGCTTTGCCGATGGAATCAGTCCTCAAACAACTGGCACCTGCCAAGGACCAAGGTCGACACAGGAGGCAGAATATTTAAGATCTCAAAGTAAACAGGGGCAGGCTCGGCAAAATCCCGAGGTTGATCAAATCCCGTCCGTAAGAAATGGTCGAAGTCGATATCGACATCATACAAAACGAGCTGGAGGCAGTTCTTCGTATGGTCCTGTTTCAACCCCAGTGGTGAATGTTGTTGTTCCAACTGGGAACAGCTTCAAATTGTTGTAAAGGGTCAGACAAAGTTCTCCTACCGCAATATTGAAGCAGTCTCCGCAGCCCATGGAGATCCCACGAGAGCAGAAACCAGTTCGCTCCCTAAGACAATTTTCCTCATCTATATATAAGGTGTGGAAGCAGGAGAAATGGACTCACCCCAAGACGAATCCTGATACAGTGGTTCCTCCCAAAACCAAAGCGGCTTTTCACAAAAAAGAGAGGCCCAATAAAGCTCAAGTGACCGAAGCAAACTCCAAACACCCCAAGCCTGGGGGCATGGTAGTTCACATAGTCTATGTGGTGAATTCCAAAGACGAAGTTCGAGCTTCTACTAGTCACCGACCTCAAACTCGATCCTTAACAAAAGTTCAACTGCAACGTGAAAAGCTGCAGGAGATGCTTGCTCAGGCGGCACCACTCGCTAATCCATTGTCTAAAGCAAATCCAGAAGTCGCACCTGGAGAAAAAATAGAGAAGGAGTCGGATATTGATTTCCTAAAGCGCGCTCTGAAAAAGGGAGATGCAGAAGAGGCAGAAATGTCTACTAAAATAAACTAGGTGGCCCTTCTGATTCAGAATATGGCTGGAATGATGGTCCAATCGGAACCACTGGTAGATGAACTGCCGGTAGTCGGTCTTAAAGATAAGGACGACATTTCAAATCCTCCGCAAAGCTCATCAATGGCCGAGGAGGAAATGATTCCTAAAAGCAAAGCTGAACGAATGGATCGCTCAACAAATCGAAGCTCACTACGCCAGTGAAGCCGCAAATAGATCAATCAAGATTGGTCGACCGTATCCGACATGGCACAATCAAATACAGTACCCGCCAGAGTACACACTTCCAACGTGCCACATGTACAAAGGAACTGAGAATTCTCGCTGGCACATTGCGCGATTTGAACCCATGTGTGGCAATACTGATATACTTCTCCTCTGACAGTTCATTGGCTGTCTGGCGGGCATTGCCTTCGAATGGTATGCAGAACTCCCGAATGATTCCATGAATACCTTCGACGAAATGGAGATGCCCTCCTATCAGAGATTCACTAGTGTGAATAAACGCACTACCGTGACGGCACTGGTCAACAAAAGGTTTAGACCGAATGAGATGTGGGTTCAATGTGTTACCCGATGGCGAAATCTATAGTCAAATACAATCAACGCATCGATGAAGTTGCAGCCATGGGAATGCCCATAGCCACCCTTGACCCAAATTCAAAGGCGTCCCCGTATATGGCCTTCTTCAAGCCGACAGTCTTCTAAGAGCTCATGGAAAAAATGACTCGATTGGATCAGCTGAGTCAAGACCCTTTATCATCTGATGAAGATGAATGAAAAGCGAAGGTAAGGTGGTTTTTGTCTCCGACACTCAACAAAAAAATGAGCGACTTTGAAGCAACCTGTCACCAAAATAGTGACGGCATGGGTACTCGCTCCCATCGAGGTATACATAGGGGGTATATTTCTCACTGGAGGAAGAATCTCTATGTAAGATGGTTCTTTCTTCTCAAAGAATAGAAAGGATATCAAGGGGCTTACAAACAAGTCCTGCAGTCAAGTGGAATATCCCACTTGAAAACCAAAAAAAAAAAACGGTACGTCCTTAAGCGAAATGGGCACGGATGAAAACCCGAAAGGGCTCCGTGAGTAAATACAGCAGGGCTACCGGCGAGTTTGTGAAAACCCGAAAGGGCGCAATCTCGTTAAAAGACACTTGTAAGGTCCTCTCGACCTTGTAAAGAGAAAATACCTGCGTGAGATACTTACGACACACAAGGGAGCAACACACTTAGGGATCCACATGATTCTTAAGGAGAAATTACACTTATGAGACCCTCACAACTCGTAAGGAGAACCCTCTTATGAGACCCTCACGACTCATAAGATTCAAAAGCCTTAAGTTACAAGGATCTGAACCTGTTCTTAAGCCATTACTTTTCCTATAAAGCCCTACAAGCGTTTCAATAATGACTCTTGTATACAATCCACGGGAACGAATAAACATTGCCCCAACAGAGTCCCACCAGTAACAAGGGATATCTTCACATGGTGAACGACCCTTGTAAGTCCTCTCGACTTATAAGGAGAAAACACTCTTGTAAGATCCTTACGACTTACAAGAGAAAACGCACTTAGGAGTCCTCACGACCCCTAAGGAGAAAACGCACCTACGAGATCCTCATGACTCGTAGGGAGAAATACCTTTGTGAGACCCTTACGGCTCATGAAGTCAAAAGCCTCAGTTGACAGGATCCTAACCCTGTTTGCTCAGCCACCTTTGTTCGAATCGATAACGGCAAGTGATGATTCGCTCCTGGCAATATCCCAGTTGTAGCGATGCTAATGCCTAAATCAGTATCAGATCCCAAATTCCATACTCGCAGCGAAAAGTCAGCAAGCCATAAATGCATATGAAATAGCCGAAATGATAGGGCAACTTGCAATAAAAATCAGCAAGTAAAATATATGCATACAAAAACAGCCGAAATGATTGGGCAACTCGCAATAAAAAGTAGCGAGTAAAAAGAAAAATAGCCGAAATGATTGGGCACCACAAAAAATAGCCGAAATGATTGGGCAATCGCAACTTTCGCGATATAAAAAGCTAAAATGATAGAGCATCGCGGGAAATAAAAAAATGAAAGAATGAAACCTTTTGCCCTGTAGGTAAGTCCATACTGACCCCTGTATACAATCCATAGGCATAAATGAAAAGGGAACCACATGTCCCCCCACCAGATCCTGTCAAAAGAGAAAGTCGGATCTCAACAGCAACATCTGCATCCCAGAAGACTAACAACGGCGTTCCTCCTCCTGCCAGTAGAGAACGGTCACGACACCACCAATCGGAGCCACGGCGAAGTCCCTAGTTCTAAGACTCTACGGTTCACGGACAACCTAGAGTCAGCCCCGACAACCGCAGAAAACGGAGCACGTCAGCACATGACTCCGTCTCGGAAACAAGTCAACCAACTCCGAGGAAATCAGTGTCCTTGGCTAAAACCCTGATTCAGGGAAATCAGTGTCCTTGACGAGAGCATATCGAGTCGCGTCGACCTATAAGGAAATCAGTGTCTTTGCAGGAATATCTCGATTCGTCTCAACTCCGAGGAAATTAGCGTCCTTGGCTAAAATCTCGATTCAGGGAAATCAGCGTTCTTGACTAGAGCATCTCGATTCATGTCGACCCGTAGAGAAATCGGTGTCTTTGCAGGAATCTCTCGATTCATCTCAACTCCGAGGAAATCAGTGTCCTTGGCAAATACCTCGATTCAGAGAAATCAGCGTCCTTGACGAGAGCATCTCGATTCGCGTCGACCCACAGAGAAATCAGTGTCTTTACAGGAATACCTCGATTCGTCTCAACTCCGAGGAAATCAGTGTCCTTGGCAAAACCTCGATTCAGGGAAATCAGCGTCCTTGATGAGAGCATATCGAGTCGCGTCGACCCGCAAGAAAATCAGTGTCTTTGCAAGAATACCTCGATTCGTCTCAACTCCGAGGAAATCAGCGTCCTTGGCAAAAATCTCGATTCAGGGAAATCAGCATCCTTGATGAGAGCATCTCGATTCGCGTCGACCCGCAGAGAAATCAGTGTCTTTACAGGAATCTCTCGATTCATCTCAACTCTGAGGAAATCAGTGTCCTTGGCAAATACCTCAATTCAGGGAAATCAGCGTCCTTGACGAGAGCATCTCGATTCACGTCGACCCGCAGAGAAATCAGTGTCTTTGCAGGAATCTCTCAATTCGTCTCAACTCCGAGGAAATCAGTGTCCTTGGCAAATACCTCGATTCAGGGAAATCAGCGTCATTGACGAAAGCATCTCGATTCGCATCGACTGGCAGAGAAATCAGTGTCTTTGTAGGAATACCTCGATTCGTCTCAACTCCGAGGAAATCGGTGTCCTTGGCAAAAACCTCAATTCAGGGAAATCAACGTTCTTGACGAGAGCATCTCGATTCGTGTTGACCCGCAAGGAAATCAGTGTCTTTGCAGAAATCTCTCGATTCGTCTCAACTCCGAGAAAATCAGCGTCCTTGACGAGAGTATCTCGATTCGCGTCAACCCGTAAGGAAATCAGTGTCTTTACAGGAATCTTTCGATTCGTCTCAACTCCGAGGAAATTAGCGTCCTTGGCAAAAACCTCGATTCAGGGAAATCAGCGTCCTTGACGAGAGCATCTCGATTCGCGTCGACCTGCAGAGAAATCAGTGTCTATGCAGGAATACATGACGTCAGCAAAACGGAGCCATGGCAGAGTCCCTAGTTCCAAGTCTCGACGGTTCACAAACAACCTAGAGACCACCTCGACATTCGTCTCGTTACATCAGATGCAACGTCAGCAAAGCAGAGCCACGGCAGAGTCCCTAGTTCCAAGTCTCGACGGCAACATCTACAGTCCAGAGATCAACAACGGCGTTCCTTCTCGTTTCCAATTAGAAGCAGATACGACATCAACAAATGGTGCCATGGCAAAGTTCCCTCGTTCCAAATCTCGAAGGGTCACAGACAGCCTAGAGACTATCTCGGAGCCACAGCAGAGTCCTTAGTTCCAAATCTCAACGGCCACATCTACAACCTGGAGACCCACAATAGCGTTCCTCCTCATTCCATCAAGATTCAGATGCGACAATCAACCTCGGAGCCATGGCAAAGTCCCTAGTTCCAAATCTCGACGGTTCACAGACAACCTAGAGATCACCTAAACATTCGTCTCATTACAGCAGACGCGACGTCAGCAAAGCGAGAGCCATGGCAAAGTCCCTGTTCCAAATCTCGACGGTTCACAGACAAGCTAGAGACCACCTCGACAGCAGACGCAACGTCAGCAAAGCGGAGCCATGGCAAAGTCCCTAGTTCTAAATCTCGACGGTTCACAGACAACCTAGAGACCACCTCGACAGTAGACGCAACGTCAGCAAAGCGGAGCCATGGCAAAGTCCCTAGTTCCAAATCTCGACGGTTCATAGACAACATAGAGATCACCTCGACATTCATCTCATTACAGCGGATGCAACGTCAGCAAATCCAAGCCGCGGCAAAGTTTCCAGTTCCAAGACTCGGCGATGCACAGACAACTGAGAGTCAATCCTGACCCCGTATGGCTAAAGTCAATCCTGACCCCATATGGCTAAAGTCAATCCTGACCCCGTATGGCTAAAGTCAATCCTGACCCCGTATGGCTAAAGTCAATCCTAACCCCGTATGGCTAAAGTCAATCCTGACCCCGTATAGCCAAAGTCAATCCCGACTCCGTATGGCAAAAGTCAACCCTCGACCTCACCGTCGAAGCAATACTTTGACTCGGGAGTAGGTCAACTCATCAACCACTTACGAGTCCTCTGGACTGGTAAGGAAGAAAATTTTCTTGTGAGATCCTTACGACTCTTAAGAGAAAACACACTTAGGAGTCCTCACGACTCCTAAGGAGAAATTACACCTACGGGATCCTCTCGACTCGTAGGGAGAAAAGTCTTTATGAGACCCTTATGGCTCATAAAGTTGAAAAGTCTTAGACGGCAGATCCTAACCCTGTTTCCTAAGCCATCACTGCCCTGCAAGGAGGTCAAGATGGACTATCTACGGGCCACACTCACCGAAGTCGAACATCAACAAAGAGAGAAACAACCACTTACAAGTCCTCTCGACTTGTAAGCGGAAAAATTCTCTTGTGAGATCCTTACGACTCTCAAGAGAAAACGCACTTAGGAGTTCTCACGACTCCTAAGGAGAAAATACACCTACGGGATCCTTTCGACTCGTAGGGAGAAAAACCTTCTTGAAAACCTTACGGTTCATGAAGATGGAAAAAGTCTTAGGCTAAAAGGACCCTAAACTTGTCTCCTAAGCCCTCAATTCTATGGCCCTGCATAACTCTGCACCACTTCACCCACGTACATACCTACGTGGGCAAAGTAGTGGAGGGGCATTTGTTCCCGCCAAAATTTTCGGCCAAGAGCTACTTGTTCCCTTACAAAAAAAGGAGGAGAATCCGCAAAAAATAGGCATCACGTGTAAAACACGTGGGCGCACATATGCAAAGCATATGAGTGCCGAACATAAATAACCAAGGGCTAAACAGGCATCACGTGTAAAACACGTGGGCACTCATATGCAAAGCATATGAGCGCTGAACATAAACAACCAAGGGCCAAACATACCTCACATGTTACACATGTGAGCGCTCTGAACATACACAGGCTAAACCCACACTAGGGGTCACGTGTTAAACACGTGAGTGCTTTTTTGCCAATAACATGCAAAGCATGTGAGCACCCTAATTTAAAATGTTCCTATCAAATTCTAGAATTAAATTCTATTTGGGAAATATTTTCTTAATCTTCCTTAAACTAAAAAGATCTTCTCTGTTAAACAGAGAACCCTTGGATCAAAGATCCAGCAGTGATCATTTAATAGGATAAAAAATCTATCACAGGAAAATATTTTCTTAATCTTATAACAAGAATAAAATTCTATGTTAACAAGATATCCATATTAAGAAAATATATTTCTGATCTTGTTAAACTAAAAAGATGTGATAGAATAAAATTCTAATCTTGTTAAAATTAACAAGATATTCATAATCTTGTTAAACAAAAAAGAATTCTTCTCAGTTAAACAGAGAGCCTCTGGATTAAAAAAATCCAACGGTGAATAAAATTCACTGAGTGATCTAAAAGATCATGTTGGTTATAAAATCAATTAAATCTCTCAATGAAAGATTGGCTGAACAAACCGATTCTTTTCTTTCTCCTATAAATAGGAGCCAAGGAGAGACACAGGGGGAGAGGGGAAGAAAAATAGAGAAAGGATTTAATTCTCTAAAGAAGGGGAACCCCTCCCCAAAGATCCCACAAAAAGAGAATTTAATTCTCAAACTAAGAGTTTAACTCTTCTAAAAGAACTTAGTTCTTCCTCTGGTTAAAATCTGCAGAAGCAAATCTCCCCACAAGTTGAGAATTTAATTCTCATCGGGGAGATTCTGTCATGCAGATTCAAAAACTAGGGGAAAGAACTGAATCCAAAAGAGTTTAACTCTTACAAAACACATAGGAATTTCATTCCTCTAAATAAAATTAGGGTTTAACCCTATAAAAGAATTTAATTCTTAAACAAGGAATTTAACTCTCCATTCACGTAAAAGAGATCAGTACCCAATATGATCACGTGTGTCCACGTGACTCCCCCCTTCAATGATCAAAAGAGAATGAATGAAATTAGGTCACGTGCTCCCACGTGACCCTTGAACAAACTTCTCAAAATAAAAAGGAAGTAAAGCCAAGGCAGAACAGATTTTGGGCATCTCACGTGTTCCCATGTAACCCCTAACAATTATCAAACAAAAGAGGATTTTACCCAAAGGCAATGCCCGCCTAAAGGAGCGCCTCACGTGACCCCACGTGACCCCTGAGAAGCGCTAAGCACTTATAAAAAAGAAAAGGGAATAAACCTATTTTTGGAGCGCCTCACGTGACCCCACATGACCCCCAAGCAGTGCTTAAAGCAGGAAGGGAATAAACCTTATTTTTGGAGCGCATCACGTGATCCCACGTGAGCGCCTCAAATTCTTAGTGTTTAACACTATTTCAAGCGCCTCACATGGGAGCACGTGAGCGCTGATCATACACTAGTGTTTAACACTGCTTTAAGGCCTCAAGTGGGAACACGTGAGCGCCGATCATATATTATTGTTTAACACTATGAGGGGCCAATATTATCCAAACTTAGATCAAATCTCCCGAGGGCAATCAATCGAGCCCCTCATGCTCAGGGTCCCCCAAACCGATCTCAGTCCGGCCGGTGAGCTCGGGGAGCCCGGATGCTGCTCGAACAGTGAGCGAAGCGAACGGTTAACGAACTAGCCAGAGATAGCTAATGAGCTCCTAATAGATGGCATCTAAAATGATGTTCATCCCACCATGATCTCTCCCCTCGATCTGGAATTTGGTTCAAGGGTGCATCTCTCCACACCTCCGATACATGTCGTTGTAATTTTTCAACGTCTTCAGAGAGATGGAGGGTCCCAATAACCAATAACTCTTGGCGCACCACCGAACAAGCTTTTCAAAAAGGGGAGTAAATCTAAAATACATCTCAATTTGGGGGCGTCTCACGTGATCCCACGTGACCCAATAGTGCTTAGCACTCAGAAAAAGAAAAGGAGAATAAAACAAAGGCAATTTTCATTCATCAGAGTGCCTCACGTGGTCTCACGTAACCCAATAGTGCTTAGCACTCAGAAAAGGAAAAAGGGAATAAACCTAAGATAGCTCCCATTTTGGGGGCACCTCACGTGTTCCCACGTGACCCCCAAACAGTGGTGTATAAAAGAGAGAGAAAATTCCAAAGACAGCGCTCGCATTTTGAAGGCACCTCATGTGTCTGCACGTGACTGTTTGATGAACCAAGTGCTTAGCACTTATAAATGAAAGAGGAATAAAATCCAGAGAACAGTTCTCATTTCGGTCGCCTCACGTGCTCACATGTGAGCCAAGTGCTCGGCACTTTTATATATATATGAGGGAATAAACTCAAGGAACAATGCCCACTTCGGGGCCTCTCACGTGTTCACACGTGAGCTCCTCCAAAGTCCAGTATTTAACACTGATTCAGTGCTTAGCACTATGAGGTGACTCAGGGAAATCAACCTTAGCTCAAATTAGCCAAGTCTCCCAAAGCCAAGACATTTTTTGTCACCAATCAACCGATCCCCCATGTTCAGGTCTCCCCAAATTAATCCCAGTCCCAAATATGACTAGTGTTCTCCTAACATATGACATCTAAACTGATGTTCATCCTATTCCCCAAATCGGAATATTAGTTCAAGGGTACATCTCTTCACACCTCTGATACAATGTCGTTGTAATTCTTCAACGTCTTCAAAGAGGTGGAGAGTCCCAATAACCGATAACTTTTGGTGCATCCCCAAACGGTTGAACCAAAACCAAACAGACTATGACGTCTTTAAACTGGACCAAGATGTCCTTAAATTTATGGACTGTGGGGTCCTTAAACTCATGGACTATGCTGTCCTTAAACTTTATGGACTGTGAGGTCCTTAAACTCATAGACCATGATGTCTTTAAACTTTACAGACTATGATGTCTCTAAACTCCATGGACTATGATGTCCTTAAACCCACTGGACCGCAACGTCCCTAAACTGAAACAATAGAGCTCAAATGCTCTTTTGTTGGATCTAAATGATCCTGTTAAGTAGATCTTAGTCTAAAATTAGACTAACGTATTTTTAACAAATGGTTAAGTTGATCTTAGTCTAAAATTAGACTAACGTATCCTTAACAAATGTTTAAGTTGATCTTAGTCTCAAATGAGATTAACGATCCTTAAACCCAAACCAAAACCCTAATCTAAGAAAATACGGATTTGGACAAATCCACGCCCTTCGGGTGACAACATAAATTAGTCTCCGTATACAAGGCAACCAAAAACAAAACAAACACGCACGATATGAAGTGACCATCAAGTTGTTACCGCGATGCGGTAGCGTAATTAACTGCAGGGACTTGCGTCTGCAGGGAAGAGCGTCCCCATAATCAAAAACCGCTCAAATGAAGGGGAATCTGACGAAGTCTGCTACATCGGCCACATCCGTCTAAACCTCCGATACACGGTGCCATAAATCAACTTGGCATCTTCGGAGAGGTTGACGGATAAAACCAAATAGCATCTGCCCCCAGATTCAGGTAAGACGTAAGTCTTTCGCCGTTTCCGGTGGCGAACAGCGACGATCCAAGCACCAGCCGCGGCCTCCCCCACAACGGAGGCATGGATGAATCTCCTCCCCCTAACGCCATCAACGCCCTAGCCGCCCGGATATATCGACTCGCTTCCATCGTGGATACGCTCGTCCGTGTCCAGACGGCGGGCCAGGCTCCCTAGGTCACCGCTCTCCCACCTCGGGATCGGGACCCCTACAGAGGGAGAGAAGTCTCTGCATGCATCGGCACAGCCGACCACCGCCTCGATGCCTCCCCCGGCCGCCGATCTCCCGGGACAACATATTATATGACCTGCCGAGCGCCCCATAGTTCAACACCGAAGTCTGTCGCCCGAGCGCCTCGCCCCGAGCCCCTACGCACTCCTGTCCCTCCCGAGGAGATGTCGGTCAGCTCGCCTGCTCCCAGGCATGACCAATGCCCCTTCCCTTGATGGGGTCGCACGGACGGGACTCGTCATGGCAGCTCGGAGACTACCTCTCCAGGGGACTTAAGGAACCTCATCGAGAGGAACTGGGGCCGCGGCCAGACACGGGTCCACAACAGCAGAGGCCAAATATCAGAATGTGGTGAATCGTCAGGATACCACGGCCGGCTCGACGCCCTCGAAAAGAAGATCGAAGGTATGCATCAAGAAGGTCATCATTCGAACGACGGGGCTAAGTAAGCCTCCGACTCAGTCACAAAACCCTTCACCGAGGAGCTACTCGCCGTCTATGTCTCCTCTCGAAACAAGCCCCAAAGGTCCCTCTCTTCGACGGTAAGTCCGGCCCTAAGGACCATTTGGACGCATTCACCGCAGGAATGAGCTTCCAAGACAACTCTGACGCCGCCTAATACCGAGCTTTCCCGGCCACTCTCATCCTCTCCGGATGGGATTGGTTTCAAGGACTCGCGCCATGCTCGATCTCAACCTTTGACGAGCTGGCTACCCAATTCCTCGGCCACTTTGTCCGGAACAGACGGCAGAAACGGACCGTCGACCACCTCTTCACAATTAAGAGCGGAGACAAGGAGACATTCAAAGGGTACGTCACCCGCTTCTACAACGCCCTTCTTGAAGTCCCAGAACATCGGGACGAGACGGTCATTACAGCACTTAGGTCTGGTCTTAGGCACAAGGAGTGGTTACGCTCCTTTGCATTAGTGCAACCTAAGACCATGGCTGAGGTAAAGGCCTGGACTGAGCGCGAGATCCAGCTCGAGTCCGAGGTGAACGCAAATCTTCCCGGGGCAAAGCAAACTGACCAAAAGAAGAGGGCGAGAGAAAAGAGAAGGAGACTTGAGCGGGCAAAGCCCTACTCCACGAAGTTTCAGGAGTACACCCCGCTCAACGTCTCCCAGACAGTACTGCTAGAGGAGGCCAAGGGCGAGGGGTTCTTCAAGCTCCCCCCGATCTCGTCCATAGCGGCAAAGCGCACCCGGGACCCCTACCGCGGTTTCCACAAGTCGCAAGGCCACTCCAAAGAAAGCTGTAAGCAGCTCCGAGACTACATCGAGGAGCTCATTCATTCAGGACACCTGGCGGCATACTTGCGAGACAAGCGGCAAGCTGACCGCGAGCAAGAGCAGCGTCCCCCTCTCGACGAGTTAACAATCGGCCAGATCATGGTCATGTTAGCAGGGGGTACGCCGGATACCTACGAGGTTCAGCACCCCACGCCGTACGTGGAGACCAACAGACGTCCGAGGAGCTCAAACCGTACCAATAAAAAGAACATCTACTAGCTTGTACTTCTTTTACTAAGGCAATGTAGACTTTTCTCAAGATCTTTCTGTTTATATAATAAGAAGGGATCAATAAAACATTACAAAAAGAAGAGTTTGTTTATTCAAAGGGTACTATAGGCTCCTCAGCTGTACATCGAAAAAGAAAAATTACAATAGAGGGGGAAGGGGGTGCAGAGAACATTGCTCGTGGTACTCCGACGATATTTCCGCCAGCTGATCCCTCGTAGCCTCAGACCCCTGCCTCTGTTGCCTCCCGCAAATGCCGGCATCGTGCCGCAATTGGTAACACTCAAGGATGAGCGCCACCGAGTGATCCCGCCGACCCATGGAGATCAGGACGAAGCGCTGCAAAGACCTTAGCTTACCAACCGCCTCGTCCTTCAGCTGTTTGAACAAGGGGTTGTAGAGCCTCGGCGACGCCCTCCAGATGGAGTACATTAACAGCTGGAGCAGGGAGGAGCGCCGGGGAAGCAGTCGGCCGAAATGATCCTCAATGCGGCCTATGACTAATTGCACCGTTTATTCGGTGCAGTGCTGATCGTAGAGGTATACGTCCTCAAAGTTTACGATGTCGGGGATGGTAAACGGGAAGTCCTCCATTCTTACGTTTTTGGATGTGAAGAAAGGAGTGATCAACGCTCCATCCGTTTTATATCCCATGATACCCCACGAGTCCAACAGTCGCTCGTTTCACCCATAACTGTACCGCCACGCGGCAGGCATCGAGCCTTACTCGTTGAAATCGAAACGACGCGGCTCCGGCGCTCCACCTCCCCCACGCGTTCATGACATGTGTCGCCCGTGACTGTCTCTCTTCCCCACACTCACACCGGGAAGGTCGGACATAACTTAATGAATCGACCGAACGGCTATCCTGCTCGGCTATCCCTGGCTGGGAGTTCCCTACCCCACAACGCCAGGGATCAAAGCCTTCGCCAAGAGGCAGCCGGGCGGCTACCCTTCTCAGCTATCCCTGGCTCGGAGTTGCCTACCCCACAATGCCAGGGATCGAAGCCCTCGCCAAGAGGCACCGGGCAGCAACCCTGCTCGGCCCCATCCTTAAGGATCAAAGCCTTCTCCAAGAAGCACCGGGCAGTAACCCTGCTCGGCCCGTCCTTAGCAGGCCACTTACGGCCCCTTCCGCGCTAAGGATCAAAGCCCTCGCCAAGAGGCAGCCGAGCGGTTACCCTGCTCGGCTATCCCTGGCTGGGAGTTTCCTACCCCACAACGCAAGGGATCAAAGTCCTCACCAAGAGGCACCGGGAAGTAACCCTGCTCGGCCCGTCCTTAAGGATCAAAGCCCTCATCAAGAGGCACCGAGCAGTAACCCTGCTCGGCCCATCCTTAGCAGGCCTCTAACGGCCCCTCCCACGCTAAGAATCAAAGCCCTCACCAAGAGGCAACCGGGCTCGCCCTTTCTCGGTTATCCCTGGCTGGTAGTCCCCTATCCCGCAACGCTAGGGATCAAAGCCCTCATCAAGAGGCAACCGAGCTCGCCCTTGCTCGGTTATCCCTGGCTGGTAGTTCCCTACCCCACAGCGCCAGGGATCGAAGCCCTCGCCGAGCGGCTACCCTGCTCGGCTATCCCTGGCTTGGAGTTCCCTACCCCACAACACCAGGGATCAAAGTCCTCGCTAAGAGGCACCGGGCAGTAACCCTGCTCGGCCCGTCCTTAAGGATCAAAACCCTCGCCAAGAGGCACCGGGCAGCAACCCTGCTCGGCCCGTCCTTAGCAGGCCCATTACGGCCCCTCCCGCGCTAAGGATCAAAGCCCTCATCAAGAGGCAACCGGGCCCGCCCTTGCTCGGTTATCCCTGGATGGTAGTTCCCTACCCCACAACGCCAGAGATCAAAGCCCTCATCAAGAGGCAACCGGGCCCGCCCTTGCTCGGTTATCCCTGGCTGGTAGTTCCCTACCCCCACAACGCCAGAGATCAAAGCCCTTGCCAAGTGGCACCGGGTAGCAACCTTGCTTGGCCCGTCTTTAAGGATCAAAGCCCTCGCCAAGAGGCACCGGGCAGCAACCCTGCTCGGCCCGTCCTTAGCAGGCCCACTACGGCCCCTCCCACGCTAAGGATGAAAGCCCTCATCAAGAAGCAACCGGGCCCTGTCACGTCCCGAAAGTATGGAACATGACCGGCACTTAAACTACGAAACGTCTCGAGGCGTACGTAATCTAAGTAAACCGAAAACCCAGAAATCCAAACTAAGAAAAGAAGTAGAGTGAAGGAAAACCAATTTAAAACAAGTAGTTTTAATAGCATAAGCCGAATTATGCGGTTTTTAAAACATCAAAAATTTACTGAAAATTTCGGCAGTCTCCTTTGTAAATACTGGCTCCCAAACGGGATACAACATGAATAGTATACGAAATCAAGAAAAAGGCATCCCCAAGCGGGAGCTAGCTCTTCGTCAATCGACGGTCATAACCACACAAGCAATATAATATACAACGCCAACGGCGAGGATCAAAACTCAAAAGGAAACTCAAAACCACCAGAAACATAACGAGCGACTCTAAGGTCGAAAGAATAAACAACACTGGTCTCTATCTCAAAAAAAAAATACATGTTTGGTTGATGGAATTCTAGATACAACAGAATAATGATATACAAGATAAATAATGGGGGTATGATACAAGTAAACCCACCTACTAGCAAATCACCCGAATGAAACTATGCCCGCAAAGCCGTAATGAACCTGTACGGCAACCTGCAAGAAACTGGGGCACAACGGGGGTGAGTTGCCAACTCGTGAATAGAAAAACATCTACGCACAGAAATCGCATAAATAACGCAATCCTAGGTCAATGATCATAATATATCCTCAAATATATATAACATGCAGCCTATAACAATGGCTAGGGTAAATATCTAACCCGAGTGTAAACTCATGTGCCCGTGTCAGTGCCTCAGGAAGCAATATATCATATGAATGAGGTATGAATGCATGAAAACAGAATACATGTAAATGAAGAAACTGTTTTCATAAATTAGTGAGATTTCCTTCGTATTTTAAACTGAGGTATCATAATTAAAATCAGTATCAACAGTGTCTAGCATCGACACAAAACATAAATCTCACTGTCTCGAAATATCAATGTCTCAATCTCAATATCTAGGGCGCCGTCAGTCCAGACCGGCCCCTACCATCCATCTCAAGACCACGACGGTATCCTCCGGATATCCGACGCGTCGGGTAATATCACCAGTAGGTAGTGCTCCCCAGCGAGGCTCAACGTCAACACCACATTCCTCTTGCCCCGGGGTACCATACCGGGCCCACCATGTACCCGTGACGGTTCCTCCACTCCTCGACACGGATCTCCAAAACCACAGCAAACTCATGGTGGACGACACTTTACATCACTAGAAAACCGCAACATTTTATATTTTAAAAGATCATAAGTTGTAAATTTTGCGGCTTTCCCCGAAATCCAGAAATATCATAAATCTCAAGAAATCATCACAAGTGCATATGTCAATGATAATGAACTAGGCATGAACAACTGAATAACAGTATGCATGAAGTGGTAGGTAATAACTACAATGTCTAATATGGCATATAAGGGAAGTACACTAATATCATGTCAACACTACTAGCTAACAACCTAAGTCAAGCAATTATATTCTCTAAAGTGTACGCGACATGGCAATTACCGATGAAGATGTGTGTGAGCCGGCAAGTAGGTGTACGTGGTACATACGCATCATCGGTAATGGTGCTGGTGTCCTAACAGCGTGATATCAATAATAGAATATGCAGCAAAATAAATATGCGAGGCAGAGCGAACAGCAATAATGTGCGGAAGCTGAATACTAGACACAACGATAACTAATCTGCAATAATCTAATATAAGTCCTACGAATGGTGCCTTTTGAAATAACACGAATCATGGGGTTTTGAAAATAGGGGCTACGGTGTTTTTTTTATGAAAAGATACATCGTTTTTGAAATATCCGTAGATTCCCTTGAGCTGTCTTTAAAAATGCCCACGATTCGTTAGTTTTTGAAATAGGTAAGAAGTCTAACCTAATCTAACAACTACACTAAACTATACGGCTGAACTACAAGCTGAACTACAGGTAAGGAAACCGCCTATCATCTGAGTCAATACATATACATACCTGTAAGTATAGTCGGTGATCCCGCCTCAATAATATCATATCCGATACCGTATCTATAATCAGGCATCCCAAGTCAAGAGTGCGGATCAATCATCAATATAGCTCGTACATAAATCCGTCGTACGGCATCCCCAAATCTGAGTACGGGTTAATATCACATTCAATCACACTATTCATCTGGTATCTTCTTTATCAAATATCATGATCCGGGACAATGTCCTACGTCTAGTACAATACTGATACCGCCTAAGCATGCATACAGGTGTAAGAATTGCTACGTCAAAAGACCCGCTAAAACATCATGTCGTATCTCAATACGAACCAAATCACATCACCGATCTTCTGGCCTCAGGCCCAATATCATCAACTCATCTCAAATTCCAAATACTATCCTCAAATCCAGTATATGAACACATAGTCACATACCCATGTGAACACATAAATATATACTCCCATATACGCACATATAAAAGAAGAATGTATGCAAGTATGTGTGTGTGTGCGTGTGTGAGTGCGACCACTACTCTAGGGTTTCGCAACTACACTAAACCAATCCAAAAATACCAAATATCCATCTTATCATCAATAATCTCAACAACATATAATCAATATCTGTGTGTATACGTATTCGTATACATCACCACGAACTGCGGGGGTGCTATACGCCATCCACCCGACTTCTCCCCGTAGATATAAATCTACTCACCTGGTCCTCGCTCGCCGGTGCCGACGTCGCCACGCGCTTGCTTGTCGTCTCGAAGTCCACGTGGGGGTACCTACATATCATAACGCACCATATCGCATTAAAACTAAATTCGAGATCAAAACGGCATACGAAAATCAAATCGGCACGCGTATCACGCATAGGTCCAAACCTATCGCCTACGCATGCAAGAATAGTAAAACCAACCCTCGATGTCGATGTACAAACGTCAAACCATCGAGAAAAATCCAATCACACTCATTTGCACATTCACGAACACTAATTTTAATATAAACTAGGTTAAAACTCACAAAAACCCCATTTTCACTTAAAAAGTCATTTTTCCGAAAATCTAGCAAGCACAATTCGCCGTTTTTGTACAAAACATGATGTTTAAATGAAAGTAGTGGCCAATATACTTATTAAATATCTTAAATAAGTCGTATAAACAATTTCCGGAATTTAATCTCATTAAATTCCAAAAATCCTAATATTCTAGTTTACAAAAATACCCTTTTTTAACAATTTCAAAGCAAAAATGCACAAACTACAATCTAGCTTAGATTTGCATGATCCAAAGCATTAAACCACACTTAATAAAGTTAATGAATCCATGAAAAACCTAATTAGATTTTTAGTCTAACATTTGCAATAATTTCCAAAAACCTAGTTTAGAAAAAAAAGAGCTTAATTTGGACATTTCCATGCAACAATATGAAATTTAACTACTAGTTTACTTTCTACAAATTCTAAGATGGTAAGCTACCCATCACAACCATACACCAATTCACAATACCCTAACTTGCATTCAAACCCTTTTCTTGAATTCCAAAACTTGCAATTAAACTCACATATCCAAGTTAACACTTAATTAAATTAGCTTAAGAAGTTAGTAACAATTAAGCAACAAAAATGTTTAGAATTATACCCAAAACATATGAAGATTCACAAGCATCCATGGCCTCCCAAAATGCCATTTTGATCCCTAGATCCGTGCTAAAATGGCTAATGAGAAATGGGTAGGAGTTGGATTTTGATTTGGATTTTTGCTTGATTTTTAGTGGATTTTTCTTTGGATTTTCTTTGATGGAACAAAGAGAAGAGAAGAGGAAAAGTGGGCTGTTGAGGGGTTGCTGGTTTCGGCCAGAATTTTGGGGGGTTGGGTGAGGGAGGAGAGAGAGTGAGGTGGAGAAAGTTAGTCCAAGTCAAAATCAACTCAATTTATATCATTTCTACTCTTTTCTTTTCTTTTCTTTTCCTTTTCTTTCCTTTGCAAAGCAAGTGGGGACAAAAGAGGGGGCTGCTGAATTCAGCCATGGGGAGGAGTAAGTGGGGGTGTGTGGGTACGGGTACGGGTGTGGGGTGATGAAAAATGATAAATACAATACCCCAAACATCCATTTACGCTAAAAAAAAGCCTTTTTTCTTCAATAATTTCTAAACCGTTTTGGCAAATGATTTCGTTCCAAAAACCACATGATAAAATTTTATTTAATGTTTTATGATGCACAAAATTTGTTTCAACTCATTCCAATTTGTAATTTTCCCTAATTAACTGTATTAGTGACGGCTTAAATAATAATAAAATAATATTTTTTTTCAGAAAATTTGAAATTTCACCAGCGGCTCAATAAACACCAAATAATAGCAATTACATAGCTAGAATATGTATATTTAATTTTCATAATAAGATATTTGTATTTTGACTTTTTACAGAAAACCCCCTTATTTTACCGATTTTTCGAAATTTCACCGAAACGATTTTCAAACCGTTACAATTTTCCCCCCTTAAAGAAATTCGGTCCCCGAATTTAAATTCAAACTCCCCCAAATAACAAAACATCTAAGAAAAACCATCAAGTCGTCGGGGCTCCGAAATTGTAACTACATAAAACAAATCGTAGCGCAGCGCATGCGCTTGAAAAATGAGTATATAACTCAAATCAAAACTCCGTCAAGCATCCCGCAATCATCGGAGTCATGGAGAAGACATCAATGCCAAATCTAAATCAAACCAATATGATATAACTCGAAACTATACATGTAAATATCGAATCTATATATGTAAGTATCTGAAGGAAATGCATGCCAAATCTCTTTAAGTCGCTGTGCAACGCGTATAACACTGCACAGTGGCGGACGTCTATCATAAGAAAATAACTATATACATATATACCTTTGTTTGAAATGTACGTTCCGCCGTTTTGGAAACAATTTAGAAGGGTCTCCTTGTTTTAAACATTTCGTGTCATATCAGACACGTAGGTAAAGACTGAGGCTATAGCTCGCTTTTTGGAAATCCCTTCAATAACTATCAATGCATGCAAAATGTATTCAGGTACTGTCCTCTGACTAGTCCTGCTCAGTACGAAAACACATAGCAATATCATAAAAACGTACTGCTCTATAAGAAATCAATCCCAAAATATGCACATGAATACTACGTGCGTCTGGTGCGCACGGAAATCAAAATCCATGAATGTGCCATACATGCGCATAGAAACAACATCTAAGTGCATCAGGTGTGCACGAAACATCTGTCGTAGGCAACATGTGTGCCTGACAGCAAAATCAGGTGCATCTGACATGCACGAAAAAATCTCGATTTAGTGCCTCTGGTGTGCACCAAAATCACCCTTCAAAACATACGCCCAACATGCGCGAAAATCCAAATCAGGTGCATCCATCGTGCACGAAATCATGAAATCCAATATCAAGTGCCGAACGTGCGCAAAATCAATCAGGTGCACAAGACGCACAAAACAAATATCGAGTATCACAATCGAAATCGAAGTCCAGTGCATGTAAGTGTACAAAAGGCGTATCACTGCACTGCAAGCATATATAAACTATACCGATTGCAGGAACGAAATCGTGTGCATGCATACGCACAAAACCAACTCAACTGTTTAAAACCGTAATATCACAAACATGTGAAACTAAAGCACGAAAATGATATCAAGTGCAACACTGTGCAAAGATCGTAAATCCTCAATCATCAAAATCAAATCATACGAATAAATCACCCAAAACATCGTAATCAATAATGGCGGAATAGTACTGCTCAAGCGCATCCTCTAAGAATCTCGGGCCAACTGTCGCGGTCACTAGTGGGACGTCTCGTCGATGATCATGAACTCTGTCCTGCTGGTGTGCGTAACCATGACCACTCCTGGGTCATACCAATCCTTCGGTCCATCGGCTCATCGGCCCTGTCAGGTGTGCTAACGGGGACGATTCCGTTCTGGCACTTCTCTGGTCATCTCTTAGTCAATCATCGCGACCACTCGTAAGACAGCATATCACTGGCGTCGGCCTCTGGCTCTCTAAATGCACGTGACACATCTGATCCTGGGTGCAAATATCATTGCAGCATTGTCCTGAAAGGAATCCTACTCAAGGTCTCTTCCAGTCTCATCTCTGCCAACTGTCCGGGAGTCATCGTCCTTTACTATATCTGCTCCTTGTTCCGGAACGGCTGCATACTCATCGCGACTCCTTCTGGAAGGTATATCCAAGTACAATGCCTCGGCATGCGTATCGCATCTATGATGTCGGCGGAGTAGAACATCATCTTATCAAGATCTCGTACGCACCGCTTACTCCACTTTTCTCTAAGGTCGACCGTTTAGGACTCGTCTCGTCGTGGCTGCATGGACTGAGCTCCAACGGCTATCCTCGTATCGGGAGTCTCCCAAGAAATGCATCTCACCACCTAGCATCCGAATTAAGTCGAGCCATCCAATCGAGTCGTCAAAACCTCATAATCCCCCAAGAGCTCAACATCTTGGGTACAGTATAATAGTATCGAGTACGTACCACAGCATCGGTGGTCCAGCCGTAGAAGGGCAAACCCAAGCCTCACTAATGGCGCCGTAGAACTGCCGCAAACCCGAAGGTTCAAAGGCTTTCACACGGTCATTAAGTCGAGTTAGGGTTTCATTCTTCTAGAGGGACCATAGAATTGCCTGCATGTCTTTCCGAATACTTTAAACTTGGAATAATAGGTTTCCGACACTCGATCGTCTCTGTCGACCCTCACGTCTCTGCGTGAAGTCGTCTCTAGCTGGAACCAATCTATCTGATGACCTCGCATCGGGGTAAGCGAACGAACCACCTGTCCTAGTCATTCATCATCGGGTGACTAGTGTCCTTCTATCATCTCTTAGTACAACTCGCCCTGCAATAGCTCCAACATATGGGGCGATATCTTGTCGCTCGCAGCAACTACTAGCTCGCTCGTCTGCACGCTGAACAGTGCCTCAATCATCAAGAGTAAGCAACACACCAACGGTCATCAAAATCTGGCTGGCCTCTATCATTGGCTCAATTCTCTAGTGTCGATCAGCGCCTCCGAGTAACCTCATAAAGGCGATCCGCCAAACGCACGTGGCGCGGAAACACAGTAAAAAGATACATCTCTGCAATAGAGTGTCGCCGGAATTTCGCCCTGGTCAGTCCTCGTTCGTGACGAGCTTGTGCTGACCGCAACTCTAGCCGTAGCTCTCCCTGCCCGTAACCGTAGCAGCAAAACCAAACTGGTACCGATGAGGCTAGATCAGGAAGGAATATAATACTGAATAAGAAATGTACATCCTAAGGCTTCTTAAGTGGAGTGGCGTGTCGTAAATATGCCGCGGAACATACCAACGGTACGTCACTCTACTTTAGTCACCAATTCCATCAACCAAGGGTCATCCTATGCTCCGAAGGTAAAACCTAACGCTCTGATACCAACTTTGTCACGTCCCGAAAGTATGGAACATGACCGGCACTTAAACTACGAAACGTCTCGAGGCGTACGTAATCTAAGTAAACCGAAAACCCAGAAATCCAAACCAAGAAAAGAAGTAGAGTGAATGAAAACCAATTTAAAACAAGTAGTTTTAATAGCATAAGCCGAATTATGCGGTTTTTAAAACATCAAAAATTTACTGAAAATTTCGGCAGTCTCCTTTGTAAATACTGGCTCCCAAACGGGATACAACATGAATAGTATACGAAATCAAGAAAAAGGCATCCCCAAGCGGGAGCTAGCTCTTCGTCAATCGACGGTCACAACCACACAAGCAATATAATATACAACGCCAACGGCGAGGATCAAAACTCAAAAGGAAACTCAAAACCACCAGAAACATAACGAGCGACTCTAAGGTCGAAAGAATAAACAACACTGGTCTCTATCTCAAAAAAAAAATACATGTTTGGTTGATGGAATTCTAGATACAACAGAATAATGATATACAAGATAAATAATGGGGGTATGATACAAGTAAACCCACCTACTAGCAAATCACCCGAATGAAACTATGCCCGCAAAGCCGTAATGAACCTGTACGGCAACCTGCAAGAAACTGGGGCACAACGGGGGTGAGTTGCCAACTCGTGAATAGAAAAACATCTACGCACAGAAATCGCATAAATAACGCAATCCTAGGTCAATGATCATAATATATCCTCAAATATATATAACATGCAGCCTATAACAATGGCTAGGGTAAATATCTAACCCGAGTGTAAACTCATGTGCCCGTGTCAGTGCCTCAGGTAGCAATATATCATATGAATGAGGTATGAATGCATGAAAACAGAATACATGTAAATGAAGAAACTGTTTTCATAAATTAGTGAGATTTCCTTCGTATTTTAAACTGAGGTATCATAATTAAAATCAGTATCAACAGTGTCTAGCATCGACACAAAACATAAATCTCACTGTCTCGAAATATCAATGTCTCAATCTCAATATCTAGGGCGCCGTCAGTGCAGACCGGCCCCTACCATCCATCTCAAGACCACGACGGTATCCTCCGGATATCCGACGCGTCGGGTAATATCACCAGTAGGTAGTGCTCCCCAGCGAGGCTCAACGTCAACACCACATTCCTCTTGCCCCGGGGTACCATACCGGGCCCACCATGTACCCGTAACGGTTCCTCCACTTCTCGACACGGATCTCCAAAACCACAGCAAACTCATGGTGGACGACACTTTACATCACTAGAAAACCGCAACATTTTATATTTTAAAAGATCATAAGTTGTAAATTTTGCGGCTTTCCCCGAAATCCAGAAATATCATAAATCTCAAGAAATCATCACAAGTGCATATGTCAATGATAATGAACTAGGCATGAACAACTGAATAACAGTATGCATGAAGTGGTAGGTAATAACTACAATGTCTAATATGGCATATAAGGGAAGTACACTAATATCATGTCAACACTACTAGCTAACAACCTAAGTCAAGCAATTATATTCTCTAAAGTGTACGTGACATGGAAATTACCGATGAAGATGTGTGTGAGCCAGAAAGTAGGTGTACGTGGTACATACGCATCATCGGTAATGGTGCTGGTGTCCTAACAGCATGATATCAATAATGGAATATGCAGCAAAATAAATATGCGAGGCAGAGCGAACAGCAATAATGTGCGGGAGCTGAATACTAGACGCAACGATAACTAATCTGCAATAATCTAATATAAGTCCTACGAATGGTGCCTTTTGAAATAACACGAATCATGGGGTTTTGAAAATAGGGGCTACGGTGTTTTTTTTATGAAAAGATACGTCGTTTTTGAAATATCCGTAGATTCCCTTGAGCTGTCTTTAAAAATGCCCACGATTCGTTAGTTTTTGAAATAGGTAAGAAGTCTAACCTAATCTAACAACTACACTAAACTATACGGCTGAACTACAAGCTGAACTACAGGTAAGGAAACCGCCTATCATCTGAGTCGATACATATACATACCTGTAAGTATAGTCGGTGATCCCGCCTCAATAATATCATATCCGATACCGTATCTATAATCAGGCATCCCAAGTCAAGAGTGCGGATCAATCATCAATATAGCTCGTACGTAAATCCGTCGTACGGCATCCCCAAATCTGAGTACGGGTTAATATCACATTCAATCACACTATTCATCTGGTATCTTCTTTATCAAATATCATGATCCGGGACAATGTCCTACGTCTAGTACAATACTGATACCGCCTAAGCATGCATACAGGTGTAAGAATTGCTACGTCAAAAGACCCGCTAAAACATCATGTCGTATCTCAATACGAACCAAATCACATCACCGATCTTCTGGCCTCAGGCCCAATATCATCAACTCATCTCAAATTCTAAATACTATCCTCAAATCCAGTATATGAACACATAGTCACATACCCATGTGAACACATAAATATATACTCTCATATACGCACATATAAAAGAAGAATGTATGCAAGTATGTGTGTGTGTGCGTGTGTGAGTGCGACCACTACTCTAGGGTTTCGCAACTACACTAAACCAATCCAAAAATACCAAATATCCATCTTATCATCAATAATCTCAACAACATATAATCAATATCTGTGTGTATACGTATTCGTATACATCACCACGAACTGCGGGGGTGCTATACGCCATCCACCCGACTTCTCCCCGTAGATATAAATCTACTCACCTGGTCCTCGCTCGCCGGTGCCGACGTCGCCACGCGCTTGCTTGTCGTCTCGAAGTCCACGTGGGGGTACCTACATATCATAACGCACCATATCGCATTAAAACTAAATTCGAGATCAAAACGGCATACGAAAATCAAATCGGCACGCGTATCACGCATAGGTCCAAACCTATCGCCTACGCATGCAAGAATAGTAAAACCAACCCTCGATGTCGATGTACAAACGTCAAACCATCGAGAAAAATCCAATCACACTCATTTGCACATTCACGAACACTAATTTTAATATAAACTAGGTTAAAACTCACAAAAACCCCATTTTCACTTAAAAAGTCATTTTTTCCGAAAATCTAGCAAGCACAATTCGCCGTTTTTGTACAAAACATGATGTTTAAATGAAAGTAGCGGCCAATATACTTATTAAATATCTTAAATAAGTCGTATAAACAATTTCCGGAATTTAATCTCATTAAATTCCAAAAATCCTAATATTCTAGTTTACAAAAATACCCTTTTTTAACAATTTCAAAGCAAAAATACACAAACTACAATCTAGCTTAGATTTGCATGATCCAAAGCATTAAACCACACTTAATAAAGTTAATGAAGCCATGAAAAACCTAATTAGATTTTTAGTCTAACATTTGCAATAATTTCCAAAAACCTAGTTTAGAAAAAAAAGAGCTTAATTTGGACATTTCCATGCAACAATATGAAATTTAACTACTAGTTTACTTTCTACAAATTCTAAGATGGTAAGCTACCCATCACAACCATACACCAATTCACAATATCCTAACTTGCATTCAAACCCTTTTCTTGAATTCCAAAACTTGCAATTAAACTCACATATCCAAGTTAACACTTAATTAAATTAGCTTAAGAAGTTAGTAACAATTAAGCAACAAAAATGTTTAGAATTATACCCAAAACATATGAAGATTCACAAGCATCCATGGCCTCCCAAAATGCCATTTTGATCCCTAGATCCGTGCTAAAATGGCTAATGAGAAATGGGTAGGAGTTGGATTTTGATTTGGATTTTTGCTTGATTTTTAGTGGATTTTTCTTTGGATTTTTTTTGATGGAACAAAGAGAAGAGAAGAGGAAAAGTGGGCTGTTGAGGGGTTGCTGGTTTCGGCCAGAATTTTGGGGGGTTGGGTGAGGGAGGAGAGAGAGTGAGGTGGAGAAAGTTAGTCCAAGTCAAAGTCAACTCAATTTATATCATTTCTACTCTTTTCTTTCCTTTTCTTTTCCTTTTCTTTCCTTTGCAAAGCAAGTGGGGACAAGAGAGGGGGCTGCTGAATTCAGCCATGGGGAGGAGTAAGTGGGGGTGTGTGGGTGTGGGTACGGGTGTGGGGTGATGAAAAATGATAAATACAATACCCCAAACATCCATTTACGCTAAAAAAAAGCCTTTTTTCTTCAATAATTTCTAAACCGTTTTGCCAAATGATTTCGTTCCAAAAACCACATGATAAATTTTTTTTTAATGTTTTATGATGCACAAAATTTGTTTCAACTCATTCCAATTTGTAATTTTCCCTAATTAAATGTATTAGTGACGGCTTAAATAATAATAAAATAATATTTTTTTTCAGAAAATTTGAAATTTCACCAGCGGCTCAATAAACACCAAATAATAGCAATTACATAGCTAGAATATGTATATTTAATTTTTATAATAAGATATTTGTATTTTGACTTTTTACAGAAAACCCCCTTATTTTACCGATTTTTCGAAATTTCACCGAAACGATTTTCAAACCGTTACAGGCCCGCCCTTGCTCGGTTATCCCTGGCTGGTAGTTCCTTACCCCATAACGCCAGAGATCAAAGCCCTCCCAAGAGGCACCGGGCAGTAACCCTGCTCGGCCCATCCTTAAGGATCAAAGCCCTCGCCAAGAGGCACTGGGCAGCAACCCTGCTCGGCCCGTCCTTAGCAGGCCCATTACGGCCCCTCTCACACTAAGGATCAAAGCTCTCATCAAGAGGCAACCAGGATCGCCCTTGCTCGGTCATCCCTGGCTGGTAGAATCCCTACCCTACAACGCCAGGGATCTAAGCCCTCACCAAGAGGCAGCCGAGCGGCTAACCTGTTCGGCTATCCCCGGCTGGTAGTTCACTACCCCACGACGCCAGGGACTTAAGCCCTTGCCAAGAGGCAACCGAACATCCTCATTGCTCATTCCATACTTAGAGGAGGACCCCGACGAATATTCACTACGCGACCCCATGTCGACTTCAGGGCCACGAGGATACCGACTCTTCATCGGTCTTTGCACACTTAGCAAACGGTTGAATTCAACTCGACGTGCGACCGCCAGATGAAAAACCGACCTAACAGGAAAGCTGAACCGTGCAAATACAAACGTTCTCCGCAAACAAAAGGATAGTGTGCACGCAAAGAAACTGCAAAAAGATTTCTTATTCACAAAAATCAAAGGTCTCTACAAAGGTATTATGGGCTCCCCAGCCTAATAAAAGCGCTCGGAGGCATACAAAATTTCAGAGCAAAGAAAAAATATAAGAAGACGAGGGGTTTAGGTCTCAGGGCCATGGGCAACCTCAAGGAGCATCGCATCCACCGCGACCGGGGCTGCGTATGGGGGATCAGCGCCCATCACAGGAGCCTCGGTGCTGCCCTCACCTATAGCCTCCTCCCTGGCAACGCTTCCAGGGGCATTCCCCTGTGCATCGCCCTCGCGAGGATACTCGTCTCGGAGCTCTTCATCAGGGAACTCCGGCATCCGAGCCTTGACGGCGTCGAGGGCATCGTGCCAGATAAGGGTAGAGGCTGCAGCTAGGTCGGCGTAAAAACGGTCCGACTTCTTGTAGTTCTCCACCGCCTTCGACGCTCTGAGCTCAGCTCACTTCATCCCCTCCATCACCGCCTCCAGCTCCTTCCGGAGAGAGCTCTCCGACTTCTTCAGAGTGCCGACGAGCACCTTGGAGTCTTGAAGCTTGGCTTCGGTGGCCCGGGCAGCCTCACGGTGCCTTGCGACCTCCTGCTTCCCGGCCGCCACCTCGTCCTCGAGGACGGCAACCCTCGCCATCGCCGCCTCCAGCTCCTACTTTGAGCTCTCCTCCAGCGAGGAGAAATCCCCCGCGGCTCGCATCGCCGGGGCAATTTTCTCGTCCTCCATCTGGACGACGAGGGCGACATGCTGGAGGACCTGAAGGAATTAGAGGAGGGTCAGAAAGAAAAGGGAGGCACCAAATCTCACGAGTAGTAAGACACTGAATGAAAAACCAAGTAAAGTGCGAGCACTAACCTGCACGGCCTCTGGACGATGGCCGCCATTTGCGGCCTAAGAGTCCCCTGAGGGACTTTTCCCCCGGCCGACCTCTCCATCTCTGTCAGCAGGCTGTCGGCAATAGAGAGCCCCGAGGGCACCTCAAAGCAGAGGTCACCCTCGTCCACCAAGATCGGGAAAGCCGGGATGCGCGGAACCTTCCGATGGAACTTCTTGAGGGACGGCGCCGGGGAGTCAGTCTCTACCTCCGAAGCCCGGGCCTATTGTTCCCGAACCCGCTTTCGGCTCAGCGCCTGGCTGGACTCCGGAACACTGGCCGAACTTGAACGCCTAGGTGGAACGGCTGCCGGGGGAACCAGGGCCGACGTCGAACGGGAGGAGCTGGCACCTCCAGCCCTCGATCCCTTCTTTTGCTATTGCATAGCCGCTCGGAATTTGCTCACGTCCATGGGTTCTGCACAAGACAAGGCACAATGGAGTCAGCAACACACGTAAAAATGAAAATAAACGCAATTCTAAATAGATCGCCTGTAAACTCCCAACTTACCCGCGAACTGGACGGGGCTGAGCCCAGCCCAACTAAGGGCCTTCTCGGAAAGCAGCACGTCAGCTCGGGGAATAGGCTCCACTCTGCCACTCTCACCGCGTCGGGATCGTTCGACTGACTCTCCCGCCGGCACCTATACCTAGACCATTAGGTAGGCATGGGCCAGTCCTCACCCTCGGGCAGCCCAACAAAGAAAAACTTCTTCTTCCAATCGTGGATGGAAGAAGGTACGACGACAACCCCCGACCCGGCAACACTTCCCCGTTGTTTCCTAAAGGAGAAATATACCCACCTCGGCTCGCCCGCGCGAGTGCCGGGGTGACTTTTATAACAGAGAAAAGAGGTTAGGGTGCTCAGCCTGAAAGGGATCATGTGCATCTTCAGACGGACCAGGAACCCAAGGACGATCCTCCAGGAGTTCGGCACTAGCTGGCCAGGGGCTAACCCAAAATAATTCAGCACTCTAACAACCTCGGGAGAGAAGGGCAGGCGTATTCCAGCCTAAAAGGATTCCAGGTACAAGGCAATCTCCTTACCCCGTACCTGATATGCCCTCTCTCCTTCCTAGGCCTAACGCAGCGTATAGCCGGGAGGAATACGGAAACGAGCCCAAGCGGTGGCAAGCTCGTCCTCATATCTCACCGAGGATGACACATCAAGGGCGTCCGCGACCATCACTCTGGGAACCGCCCCCGTCGCTTGACCCCGGGAAGAGGATCTGACCCAAACCTCCCGGGAAGACTCCGACACAGTGGAAGAAGAAGCAGAAGAAGAAGAAGAAGAAGAAGAAGAAGAAGAAGCTCTAGAAGAATCCCTAGAATCTACCCCGACGACATTTACAGACTTCTCAGAAGTGTAGGGCTACTAGGCACTCTTACAAGGGTCTATAAGGCATCAACCATGCCCGATTTAAAATTTAAACATGCCGAACAACCCAAAGCGAGGATCTTTGCTAGATAATTAGGGTTAAACATGCAAGTAAACATCTTTACAACTAAGAGAGAGGGATTACAACCTTTGTAGTCTGCTCCTTCGCTTCATAAGCTCCGAGTAGAAGTCCCTTCACCTCGATCCATGATCTCCCGGACTCAAGAGAGGCTCCACAACCCGAATG
This sequence comes from Agapanthus africanus, assembly GCA_030015575.1. Taxonomy (NCBI): domain Eukaryota; kingdom Viridiplantae; phylum Streptophyta; class Magnoliopsida; order Asparagales; family Amaryllidaceae; genus Agapanthus; species Agapanthus africanus. The sequence goes on from CM057344.1 coordinate 516,365,837, forward strand.
ATCCATACTTGCTTGTAGTCTTCCTTTTCAAAGATGATCTACATTGAAGTTTCTTTAACTCAAGCTCTCACTCACTAATGAAGTGAACACCCTAATCTAATAGGCTAGATTAGATGAGAATGATGAGGTAGGAATTTGGCTCTCATTTATTTTCATAATCTCACACTAAATCATCATAAAAGAAAAACCTAGAAAGCTTTTCAAGAGCTCAAGGAAGAAGAACAAGAATCATTTCTTTTTGTGATGAATAATGAATTGTAATGCTAATTACAAATGCAACCATGGTTGATAATAGAAAGGGCTAACCATTGTAGAGAGTTAACTAGGGTTAAGGGTTTGGGTTGGGTTTACAAATATCTCACAAAATATCAACACATAATATCTTTGCAAGAAACAAAAGAAAAGCTTCTAGAAGCTTCATGAAAGAACCAACCCAAATCAAACCCTAACCATATTTAATCTCTACTAATCATGTTGCATTAGTAATTATAACATGTTACAATATTATATATCACATATATAATATATTTTTGTAACAAAAGAAATAATACAATTAACATATATTGCATATATATCAATGTATTAACCGGTGAGAAAATGAAATAATAAAGCGAGCCATTATTAGATAATGTAATGTAATATATCATATATATAATTATACATTAAATTATCGAATCAACACTTGATCCGACAATTCGGCTATTTCTCAAATAACCGACTAATATATATATCTGTACCGATTCATCGAATCAACACTTGATCCGATGACCCGGCTGATATCAAAATATCGCGAGAATAGAATACGGTATCTCATATCGTATTATCCTCGGTCCTGCACATATCACATATGTGCTCCTACTCCGTTTTGCCTGAGTCAAGAAACCTCTGTGTAGGACTCTAAAGAATCGTCAATACGCCGGTAGCAGGTGATGATCATATCAAACACCCACAACCTGCAAGCGGTCAGCTAAACGTAACAGCCACCCAGGTATTGAGCGATCAGAAGATCAACAAGCAAGCCTGTACATTCTCCTGTGAATCCAATCAGTAACACTCCCGTACAGTCCGGTCTCTTCGTCTGATATGTTGCATATATAGTCTAAGGGTGGTATACGTCAGACCCCAGTAACCGATAAGTCGTGTCGATATGAGGCTCATAACAGATCGAGAACCTACTGATAACACTTACCGGTAGTACTCAATATCCGCCCTGGCCAGGGACTTCCAGTTATAGCCAATCGAACATAGCACAACATCAACTCCCTATACCGGGAGAGACGAAACCCCTCCTATCGCTCATTGCCTCCATGCGATTCGGGGCTGTACCCAAAAGCCACCGTTTTGCACGCCCTCTTACACTTGGTATGATGGAAATCAAAGCACAGTGGGACACAAGACTCTATGACGATCTCGGATCTACAGACTAACCTGTACCAGTGTCACCAGAGAACTGCCATCTTACGTGAGGTATAATACCATCTGGGAGTTCTCGGCGAGTCCGTCCAGTGTACCCAGTCTCCACTGAGCACCCGTACACCATCTTTGATGTCAAACACCGATGGATATGGGATCATTCATCGCCCATCATATGGGTCAAGATGCGTATACGCTAGTCTACTCTGGTGTATCGATGCCCTGTCTCGATACACCCTCGACTAGGAACAGTTATAGGATGTACTCGTCGACTACCGTGGCCCCACTAGTATGATCTCATCATAGTCCCAGTAGTCGAGTACATATCCTAAGGACTTTATCAACATGTAAGAGTAAGACAGTAAACTAATATAAGTCAACATGTTATGATAAAAAGAAACCAAATAGCATACTATCATGACGAGCAAGAAAGTGCTCTCTATATATATCCAAGCATCCATTATAATATACATCATATGTACAACAATGGCCTCTAGGGCTTATATATAACTAACAATCTCCCACTTGCACTAAGGCCAGCTGTTGTAGTATCTCATACCTAGCATCCCAAATAATCTCTCAAACTGTATCTGGGGAATGGCCTTCGTGAGTGGATCCGCAGTGTTGTCCTTCGTATCAACTCTCCTGACCTCGATCTCCCGGCGATCAACTATCTCCCTGATCAGGTGATGCCGCCTCAGAATATGTCTGGACTTCTGATGAGACCTGGGTTCCTTGGCCAAAGCCACAGCTCCATTGTTATCGCAATACAAAGGTATTGGATGCTCAATGGACGGAACCACACCAAGTTCAGTGATGAACTTCTTTATCCAGACAGCCTCTTTGGCAGCATCGTTGGCAGCGATGTATTCAGCCTCCATCGTCGAGTCTGCAACGGTATCCTGTTTGGAAGTCTTCCAACACGCCGCCCCTCCATTGAGGGTAAAGACAAATCCCGAGTGCGACTTAGAGTCGTCCTTATCACTTTGGAAGCTCGAATCGGTAAAGGACTCTACCTGGAGTTCTCCGTTACCATATACCAAGAACATCTCTTTAGTCCTTCTTAAGTACTTGAGAATGTTATTCACAGCTATCCAGTGACTCTCTCCAGGATCTGCTTGATACCTACTCACTACACATAGTGAGTATGCTACATCGGGTCTGGTACATAGCATCGCATACATGATAGAGCCTACTGCCGAAGCATAGGGTATCCCTTGCATGCGAGCTCTCTCCAAATCAGTCTTGGGAGACATCTCTTTGGAGAGAGTGAGTCCAGAGATTGTGGGTAGGTTCCCATGCTTGGATTCTTCCATACTAAACCTCTTTAGTATGGTGTCAATGTACCTGGATTGGGACAATCCCAATATCCGTTTAGATCTATCTCTATAGATCATAATTCCCAGTATGTAGGAGGCATCACCTAGATCTTTCATTGAGAATCTTTGTGATAAGAAGAGCTTGACCGATTGCAGCATAGGAACATCATTTCCTATCAAGAGTATGTCATCGACGTATAATACGAGGAAGACAACCTTACTCTCTGCAACTTTCTTATATATACAAGGTTCATCTACGTTTTTGATGAAGTCAAACTCTTTGACTACAACATCAAAGAAGATGTTCCAACTCCGCGATGCTTGCTTTAACCCATAGATGGATTTAAGCAGCTTGCACACCTTTCCGCTGCTCCCACTATCTACGAAGCCCTCTGGCTGAGTTATATACACGCACTCTTCTAAATCACCGTTTAGAAAGGCGGTCTTAACATCCATTTGCCAGATTTCGTAGTCATGGTATGCAGCAATGGCAAGTAAGATCCGGATGGATGGTGAAAAGGTTTCGTCATAATCCACACCTGGTCGTTGATGAAAACCCTTTGCAACAAGTCTAGCTTTGAAAGTCTCAACTTTTCCATCTACACCAATTTTTTTCTTAAAGATCCATTTGCTCCAAATGGGTTTTACCCCTTCAGGAGCAACTTCCAAAGTCCATACTTTGTTGGTGTACATGGATTCCATCTCAGATCGCATTGCATCCAGCCACTTCACAGAGTCACCACACGTGATGGCCTGCTCGAAACTAGTCGGGTCATCATCTTCCATGATGCAATTCTCGCTCCCACCATTAATGAGAAAACCATAGTATCTCTCAGGTGGATGAGAAACCCTGCTAGATCGGCGGAGAGGCTGGGGTTCATCGGGAACTACTGAATCCTCTGGTTCCAATAAATCATCAGTTGTAGTTTGTAGTGCTGGAACCTCTTCCAGCTCTACCGTATCGCCACTAATTTCTTTTGCAAGAAATTCCTTTTCTAAAATGGTGGCATGTCAAGAAACAAACACCTTTTGTTCCTCGCTGTGGTAGAATAGATATCCATATGAATGTTTAGGATATCCTACAAACTTACAAAGAACTGACCGTGCTTCGAGTTTGTCCGGATTTTTCTTTTTAACATAGGCTGGACAACCCCATATCTTAACTCGTTTAAGATATGGTCTCTTCCCACTCCATATCTCATATGGTGTGGTAGGTACAGATTTAGATGGAACTTGATTCAATAGGTATGCAGCTGTCTCCAGTGCATGTCCCCAGAAGGAAATAGGTAACTCAGCAGTGCTCATCATAGAGCGCACCATATCTAATAGGGTGCGATTCCTCCGCTCCGACACACCGTTGTGCTGTGGTGTATAAGGAGGAGTAAGCTGAGAGAGAATCCCATTCTCTTTTAGATAGTCTAGGAACTCATTGCTCAAGTATTCTCCTCCTCGATCAGATCGAAGGATCTTAATAGTTTTTCCCGTTTGGTTCTCTACTTCGTGCTTATATTCTCTGAATTTCTCAAAAACTTCAGACTTGTGTTTCATCAGGAACACATGTCCGTATCTTGAGAGATCGTCAGTGAATGTAATGAAGTAGGAAGAACCGTTCCTGGCATGTGTAGATATGGGACCGCATACATCACTATGTACCAGTCCTAAGAGTTCCTCAACTCTTTCTCCGTGTCCATTAAACAGAGTTTTGGTCATTTTTCCTTTGAGACATGAATGGCAAGTATCATAAGACGATAATTCGAACGGATTCAAATATCCATCCTTATGTAACTTAACTAGCCGTGTCGCATTGATATGACCAAGTCTACAATGCCACAAGAAAGATTCGTTCATTTCTGAACTCTTCCTCTTGTGTGTGTTTTGTATATTAAGGACTGTATTTTGATTGAGAATGAATATGCCATTATGTAACGAGCCTGATCCAATCAACTTTTGATTTAGGAAGATGTTCATAAAATTATCCTGTATTGCAAAATTATACCCTTCTTTACTTAATAAAGAAACTGATATAATGTTGCACATCATGTTCGGTATATAATAGCACTCATTCAGAATCAATGTATTACTACTTAGTAATACAAGGTGATATTCGCCAACTACTTTGGCTGCAATATTTGTACCATTCCCTACTTGTACGGAATGATCACCTTTTCCCAGTTCTCTACCTTTACGTAGCCCACGTAACAATTTACATATGTGGGATCCCGATCCGGTATCTAATACCCAGGACGCAGGGTGAACTGAGAAACAGTTCTCAATAACTAACACACCCGAAGAAGATGCATCAGCATACTTGTTCTTCGTTTAGACGGCATGAGAATCCAGATATTCTCCTGTTTCCTGCTCAGTCTTATAACTCTTATAAGAAAGAACAGGACCAACGATCCCCTGCTCAGTATAATAAGCGGGTTCAGTCAATACATCAATATTATTATCTTGATTAAGGGCTGACATGGTCGCTACCTGGAGAGAGAGAGAAGGAAACACTTTAGCGTATGCTCTTGCAAGATTAGATTGGTTATTATCTTATCTAATCAGGTTGTCTCCCACTGTTTTTATCAAATCTTTCTTCAAACCCTAAAAGGTAAGATTAGCCAGGATTAATTACACCCTACAATTTCGTCAATCTTTCAGCCAGATCAGTTTTGGTACTTTAAGGGAGGTTTCCCGTGCTTTCGCATGGACTTAATTAAAATAAACCTCATTTTCCCAAAGGGATAACCCCGTTAACACCTTTCTAGACACCTACTTGATCGGCTAATTGTCCTGTGTAAGATTCTCCCAGGAGTAACTTTTACTCGCAATGGGTATCGGAATCCAACTATGTCACGACCCGCAGGGTACGGAATGTGACTGGCACTTAAGTTTACGAAACGTCTAAAGACGTCCGTAAAATAAGTAAGCCAAAGCCCAGAAAACAAAACCAATTAAGCAAAAGAGTGAAGAAAACCCAATCAATTGAAAGCGAGTTTATCAAATAAGTCATGTAAAACCCTTTTTAAAAACAATACCAATTTTTCCGAAAATTTCGGCAGAGTCTCCTTTGTAAATACTGGCCCCCAAAATGGGTACAACAAAATATATATGAATCCAACACAATAGGGCATCCCCAAGCGGGAGCTAGCTCTTCGCCACAAGGCGGTCACAAATCCCACGCAATATAAAGCAACAACTAGCAAAATAATCATAATGAAGCATAAGAAAAAAAAAACAGCATGTCGACTCAAGTGAGCTCGACCCCAAAATACAGCATAAAAGTCCACAAACCTCACAGTCTCATCTCTAGGTCAATACAGTAATACTGGTAGAAACAGTAGATGGAGTACACTAGATACAAAGAATATACAAGGTGGTAAAAAAATAATAACATGACCCACCTATGAGCAAAACCTCGAGTCCAGGCAAAAGAGGCAAAAAAACAAGTGCGCCCGCCGCTACTGAACTGACGGAGCGGACCTGCAAAAGACTGTGGCATAACGAGGGTGAGTTGCCAACTCGTGAGTAATAAATAACATCTACAAAGGCTATCGTATGCTTGCACACAAGCATCCTAGCATCTAAAATACAGGTATGAATGGATGCACTAGCAGGTGTGTATACAACATCAGTGTACGAATATGTATGCAACATGAATATCTGAGGTCTCAATAGGTATCTATAAGAAACATTTTATCTCTTTTTGTTTTTGAAACTCTTTTAGAATGCCAGCATAATACTCAAGGAATCGACGAGAACCGGTGTCCAGCAACGACACCCAAAAGCTGTCTCAAATCTCATAAATGTATCTCTGGCCTCAGCCGTCCGGCTGACCCATCTCAAATATCAATATCTCATCATCTAGCGGCCACGGTCGGTATCCTCTGGATATCCGCCGTCCCAAACAGTCACCGGTAGGTAATCCGTCCCCTGCCAGGCTCAACGTCAACACCACATTCCTCTTGCCCTGGGGTACCTTACCGGGCCCACCATGTACCCGTGCCGGTTCCTCCACTCCTCGACACGGATTTCCAAAACCACAGCAAACTCATGGTGGACGACACTTACATCACTAGAAAACCGCAATTTACATATTTTAAAAATATAATAAGTTTAGAAATTTTGCGGCTTTCCCCCGAAATCCAGCAATATCATAAAATCTCAAGAAATCCTCATAAGTGCATATATCAGTGATAATGAATGCATATGGTATCAATAATCAAGTTGCGATGTGTGATTAATGGATTAAGCATGAACAATTAATATGATGAAGTACATGCACATGAATAGCAATCCTACGGTTTCATTTTAAGGAATTAAAGGCAATAGCACAAGTTTAAGTATCAATTAGTAAAAGGTTTAAATTTAAAGGTTATCTAGTGTGGTGGCATGGCAATTACCAGGGTGTGTGTGTAAGCATGAATAGTGCTCGTGCTGCATATAAAAACCCTGGCAATGGTGCAGGTGTCCTATAAAATGGTTTCGTATAGGTATGTCAATACAATGCATGGATGCAGCAAATAGTCAAATAAGTATTTCACCCCTAATTACTAACATCACTAAGGATCTTGTAAGTTACTAAAACTATCGGGCGGCTTGCGCCATCCAACGATAGTCCCCCGTAGATGTTACATCTACTCACCGGAATCCCTGGCTAGCTGTGTCCAATCACCGCCTTCCCCTTTCGCGCCGCGTCTGACGTCTCCGCGACCGAACCTGGAATTTACATCAATACCAAACATAAGGTTATATATCAAGAACGACGCAAAACCCCAACGAAACTACTAATGTTCGCTAGCTAGGTACAACGTGCACAAAGTGCGCGGAACACACGCGAAAATCGCAAAAACTGCCAAAAAAACGCCGATTTGGTCGTCCGGCAAAACTAAAACCTGACTACTCAAAACTCCGCACTCATGCATCCTAAACGTCATAGGATAAGCCAACACAATCATCAAGATGTCGAAAATAATCCATCACATAATTTTATAACAAAACTAGTAAGCACAAACATTCCAAAAATCGGCGCAACATCGCCGTTTTGCGATAAAAAGGACTACAATCTAGCATAATCACTCAAGTCACACCATTAGATAGCCACTACACAAAATTTCAACACATTAATCATGCTTCAAAACCTATATTCCACAACCAAACCCTTTCTTGATTTTTATAAATAGCAATTGCAATCAAAATTTCACACTAAAATAACTTAGATTAGCATAATTTGAAGCCACATAAGCAAAGTAACCCTATTGATTAGGTTAGTAAAACACTAGATAGCAAAATAAATTAATTAACCCAATAATGGTTTTCTAAACCCTAATTAAAATTTCAAGCCATGAACTTTTGAAACCTAGACTAGAAATTAACACTAATATTTACACTAAAACAACCCAATTAAAGAAATCTAACCAAAAGAATTTAAATGGGTAAGGATTATACCTCTAGATCTAGAGATCTAGCAAGAAATTTTGACTCCAAAGATGGTCTCCTAGCATCCAAGATCCATGCAAGAAAGATTAAGAAGAATGGATGAAGGATTTGGTTTGAATTTTGAATAAATTGTGGATTTTTGGAGCAAATTTTGGATGAACTTTGATGGAAGAAGAGTGGAGATTTTTGGGGCTGTTTTTTCTGCTGGAATTCAGCAGTGAGGGAGTGGGGAGAAGTGTGGGGAAGTGGTGAAAAAAGTCCAAGTCAACCCTCTTATATTACCATAATACCCTTACCTCAAATAAATATATAAATAACCCTTTATTTAGCCCATTCTCACATAATTTAAAGTCAAAAAGAGGGGAAGAAAATTCTTGGGGTCCTACAACTATGTGAGGCCGACCATGGGGAGTGAGAGTGAGTGTGAGAGACTTTACAAAAAAATTCTATGCAAAAAGACCCCCTACAAGTCAAAAATTGCAAGTTTAAGCTTAAATTCAATAAATTTCGTTTCCTATAATAAAAATTAGTTAAAAATCAAAATAAAATACTAAAAATTTATGTTACAACTAGATTTTAATTAACATAATTTTAAGGATTAAAATTAGCCCGGAAAAATTTGTATTTACCGCTAATTTAATGTATTTTCTTACCGGCTTAAAATAATATAAAAAAATTGAAAAATTAGGGAAAATTTTTAAACGACCAGAATTTCATAAGTAACTCATTAGCTACTAAAAACAAGCAATTACCTATCCATTTTAGGTATAATTAGCCCTAAACTGCAAAATAACAAAAAAGACGGTTTTCGGAAAAATACCGAATTTTCACCGATTTTCAGGAAAACACCAAAACGACTTTTCAAGATGCTACAATCTTCCCCCCTTAAAGAAATTCGGTCCCCGAATTAAAAAATATAACTACGCATACCTTCGAAGAGATGGGGATATTTCTTTCTCATGTCGCCCTCGGTCTCCCAGGTAACCTCCTCGCTGCTCGGGATACGCCAAAGGACCTTGACGGTTGGTATAATCTTCGACCTCAACTTCTTCACCTACCGATCCAGGATGGCCACCGGCTGCTCTGCAAAAGAAAGGTCGCGCTCTAGCTGGACTGTCGGGTGCTGAATCGCATGCGAAGGGTCGTGAAGGTACTTGCGGAGCATCGAAACATGGAAGACGGGGTGAACATCGGGAAAGCTGGGAGGAAGAGCCAAACGATATGCAACTGCGCCGACACGCTCAAGGATCTCGAAGGAACCTACGAATCTAGGGCTAAGCTTCCCCTTTCGCCCAAAACGCATCACGCCCTTCATCGGAGAGACATTCAGAAAAACATGGTCGCCAACTGCGAACTCTAATCTGCGACGGCGCCTGTCCGCATACGATTTCTGCCTGCTCTGAGCCGCTCTCATCCGGTCTCGGATCAACTGTATCTTCGCTGTCGTCTCCTCAACAAGCTGCGGCCCCAAAATGCTGCTCTCGCTGAGCTCTGTCCAACAAACGGGCGATCTGCATCTCCTCCCATACCATGCCTCGAAAGGTGCCATCTGAATAGTATCCTGGAAGCTGTTGTTGTAGGAGAACTCCACTAGAGGTAAATGACGATCCCAGCTACCACCAAAGTCTAAAACGCACGCTCTGAGCATGTCCTCGAGAGTCTGAATGGTCCGCTCTGACTGTCCGTCTGTCTGCGGATGAAACGCTGTGCTGAAGCTCAAACGAGTGCCCAAAGCCTTCTGAAGTCTCTGCCAAAGTCGGCTGGTGAACTGAGTGCCTCGATCTGACACGATACAAGTCGGTACGCCATGTAGTCGCACGATCTCGTCAATATAGAGCTGAGCATACTGAGCGAAGCTGAAAGTCGTCTTCACTGGCAGGAAGTGAGACGCTTTCGTCAATCTATCCACGATCACCCAGATGGAGTCGTACCCTCGACTGGTCCTGGGTAGACCCACAACGAAGTCCATCGAAATCTGTTCCCATTTCCACTCTGGAATGGGTAACGGCTGTAGCTCTCCTGCGGGCCTCTGGTGCTCGGCCTTGACTTGCTGACAAGTCAGGCATCTCGAAACGAACTCCACAATGTCCCTCTTCATCCCGTCCCACCAGTAGGTCTCTCTCATATCATGGTATATCTTGGTGGAACCGGGGTGGACACTATACACTGATCGGTGTGCCTCCTCAAGAATGTCGCGCCGCAATCCATCAGCATCTGGTAAGCACAGTCTAGATCCATATCGTAAAATCCCCTGATTGTCAACCACGAACTCGGAAAATCTGCCCTGTCCCATCTGTTCCATGATCTCTGAGCAACAGTCGTCACTGCGCTGTGCCTCACATATACGATCAAGCAACTGTGGGCGTGCACGAACATGCGCGAGCTGTCCCCCTGTCTGAGTGAACTCGAACTCAACTCGGCTGTCGCATAACATCTGCCAATCTGCTGACGACTGCCTCTGCACTGCGCGCAAAAAGGATAGACTACCCCCGGGCCTCCTACTCAACGCATCTGCCACCATATTTGCCTTGCCGGGGTGATATAAGATCTCGCAGTCGTAGTCTTTCACCAACTCCATCCAACAACGCTGTCTGAGGTTCAGGTCTCGCTGCTGAAATATGTACTTTAAGCTCTTGTGATCGGTGAATATCTGACACGACTCGCCGTACAGGTAATGTCGCCAAATCTTCAGTGCAAAGACCACTGCAGCCATCTCCAAATCATGAGTGGGGTAGTTCTGTTCATGCTTCTTCAACTGCCGAGAAGCATAAGCGATCACCTGGCCATGCTGCATCAATACGCATCCTAATCCCACTCGCGAAGCATCACAGTAGACAACAAATCCGCCTGATCCCGAAGGCAAAGATAATACCGGCGCCGTAGTCAAACAAGTCCGTAGCTGCTGAAAACTGCGCTCGCACTCCTCTGTCCAAACGAAAGGAACTCCCTTCCGGGTCAAACCGGTCAACGGTGCAGCTATACGGGAGAAGTCCTGAACAAAACGCCTGTAGTAGCCCGCCAGGCCTAGAAAACTACGGATCTCAGTAACCGATGTAGGTCGGGGCCACTGCTGAACAGCCTCAATCTTCTTCGGGTCCACACAAATGCCGTCTCTCGTAACCACGTGACCCAAGAATCCGACGCTGTCCAGCCAGAATGCACACTCGGAGAACTTCGCGAACAGCTGGTGCTCCCTCAGAGTCTGTAACGTAATCCGCAAGTGCTGCTCGTGCTCCTCTCTGCTCCGGGAGTACACCAAGATATCGTCGATAAACACGAAGATGAACAAGTCAAGATACGGCCTGAATGTACGGTTCATCAAATCCATGAATGCTTCTGGGGCGTTGGTGAGTCCGAACGACATCACCAAAAACTCGTAGTGGCCATAGCGCGTGCGGAAAGCTGTCCTCGGTATATCCTCCTGTCGAACTCGCAGCTGATGGTATCCTGATCGCAAGTCGATCCTCGAAAAATACCCCGCACCCTGAAGCTGGTCGAACAAATCATCAATGCGTGGCAACGGATATCTGTTCCGAACGGTAACTTTGTTCAGCTGGCGGTAGTCGACACATAAGCGCAAACTTCCATCCTTCTTCTTGACAAACAGGACCGGAGCACCCCACGGAGAAACACTAGGTCGAATAAGCCCCTTCTCTAACAAATCCTGCTACTGATCCTTCAGCTCTCGAAGCTCTGCCGGGGCCATCCGATAAGGCGGTATAGAAATAGGCCCCGAGCCGGGAATCAAATCAATGCAGAACTCAACATCGCGCTCAGGCGGTAGCCCAGGTAGCTCATCAGGGAAAACATCAGGGAACTCACAAACTACCGGGACCCGGTCTAATGGAACCTCTGCAGCTCGAGTATCACAAATATACGCTAAGAATCCCTGACATCCCTTCTGCAAGAGCTGACCAGCGCGAAGAGATGAAATTAAGCTGGGAAGGGTGACACTGCGGTCTCCCCGAATAACAAGGACTGGCTCTCCCGGAAAGCTAAATATGACTGCCTTCTCACGGCAGTCCACCGAAGCATAACAAGTGGCTAGCCAATCCATGCCCAGAAGCACATCAAAGTCCAACATATCGAGGAGAATCAAATCAACCGATGAATCCCTCTTCCCGATACGAACGGAACATAAACGAAATACAAACCGAGCGACAAACGACTCGCCTACCGGAGTACTAACAACAAGCGGATGATCTAACGACGACGACTCACGGCCCAACATCGGTGCAAAGTGTGTAGAGACGTACGAATGTGTGGAACCTGGGTCGAATAATACCCGTGCGTCGAAAGAACAAACTGGCAAGGTACCTGTCACAACAGCATTGGATGCCTGCGCATCCTGCGGTGTCAAAGCAAAAACTCGGGCCTGTCCTCCACCGATAGCGGGCTGACCTCGACCTCGGCCTCTGCCTCTGCCTCCTCGTCCTCTCTGAACAGGACCGCCGCGTCCACGGCCTCTGGGTACACCTAACTGGCGTGGAGCATCGCCGGTGGTAGGAAGTAGGGCTCTCTGAGGAGGGGGTGGTGATGGTGGTAGGGTCACATGCGGAACTGTCGCTGCTCCCTGTCGTCTCGCCGGACAGTCTCTGACAAGATGGTGCAGACTCCCGCACCCAAAACACCCTGGCGACGGCTGCTGCCCCTGGGGATAAGAACCATATAACTGTCCCCGTCCAAATCCTCTGCCAGGCCTATCTCTCGGAAAGAATCTGGCGCGCTGCCTCTGAGACGGTACATCAATGCGAATCCTCTTCGGCCCAGAAATGGTCGAAGTCTGCGATATGCGTGCCTCCATCCGTAATGCCGTATCCATAGCAGCTGAATAAGTGTCGTAGTGCTGGGCGCCAATGGCAAGATATAGCTGGGCATCAAGTCCCTGTACGAACCTCTTCACCATCTTCTCCTCGGTATCCACCAAATACTGAGCATATCGGGATAACTGTGTAAACTGGATGTCATACTCAGACACCGTCATCCCAGGTGTCTTGACTAAGGCCTCGAAGCTGCGAGCTCTGGCGTCACGAACGCTCTCTGGGAGGAAACGAGCTAGAAAGACCGCTGTAAACTCGGCCCAAGTCATAGGCGGTAGACCTGCAGCTCGACCTCTCAAGACTGACTCCCACCATGTCTGCGCGAGACCCTCTAGTCGGAAACTCGCAAGCTCTACCCATCGATCATCCAAACATCTCAGCGAACGGCAGATCCTGGCTAAACTGTCAAGGAACGTCTGTGGGTCCTCCGCTGCCTCGGTGCCGGTGAATACTGGAGGTCTCAGCCTCATGAACTCCTGTAGTGAAACCGGGATGGTCACGGTGGTAGTAGTAGGAGCAGGTATTATGGTCGTCTGTGATGTAGTAGGTACGTCATCCGGCCTCGGTGTACGACTGGCTGCAACTAGGGATCCTACCATCTGACGTAGCTCCTGCATGCCTCCCATCATCTGTCGCAACTCCTCCATACCGGACTCAAGCCTATCCATGCGACCTGGGGAATGCGGATCAGTCTTTCCCTGAGGCATAGGTATACCACCCTGCTCAGTCCTAGTCTCGGACGAGCCAGCTCGAATCTCGTCTCTGGCGGCAGCCCTCTGTGCCCTCGTAGCCTTCGGCGGCATAGTGGCTGTTACAGGAAAACGGATAGTAAGGACAGTGCAATAGGATCATAGGATACACGGAATTGAAGAAGGAATTTTTCAAGCAAGTATATTCTAAAGTCACTTAGGCGGAGTACCGTATCGTAAGTATGCCGCGGACATACGCACGCTACGTTACCCTGCTTAAGTCACTTACTCCATCTACCAAGGGTCATCCTACACTCACAAAGGTAAAACCTATCGCTCTGATACCAACTTTGTCACGACCCGCAGGGTACGGAACGTGACTGGCACTTAAGTTTACGAAACGTCTAAAGACGTCCGTAAAATAAGTAAGCCAAAGCCCAGAAAACAAAACCAATTAAGCAAAAGAGTGAAGAAAACCCAATCAATTGAAAGCGAGTTTATCAAATAAGTCATGTAAAACCCTTTTTAAAAACAATACCAATTTTTCCGAAAATTTCGGCAGAGTCTCCTTTGTAAATACTGGCCCCCAAAATGGGTACAACAAAATATATATGAATCCAACACAATAGGGCATCCCCAAGCGGGAGCTAGCTCTTCGCCACAAGGCGGTCACAAATCCCACGCAATATAAAGCAACAACTAGCAAAATAATCATAATGAAGCATAAGAAAAAAAAAACAGCATGTCGACTCAAGTGAGCTCGACCCCAAAATACAGCATAAAAGTCCACAAACCTCACAGTCTTATCTCTAGGTCAATACAATAATACTGGTAGAAACAGTAGATGGAGTACACTAGATACAAAGAATATATAAGGTGGTACAAAAATAATAACATGACCCACCTATGAGCAAAACCTCGAGTCCAGGCAAAAGAGGCAAAAAAACAAGTGCGCCCGCCGCTACTGAACTGACGGAGCGGACCTGCAAAAGACTGTGGCATAACGGGGGTGAGTTGCCAACTCGTGAGTAATAAATAACATCTACAAAGGCTATCGTATGCATGCACACAAGTATCCTAGCATCTAAAATACAGGTATGAATGGATGCACTAGCAGGTGTGTATACAACATCAGTGTACGAATATGTATGCAACATGAATATCTGAGGTCTCAATAGGTATCTATAAGAAACATTTTATCTCTTTTTATTTTTGAAACTCTTTTAGAATGCCAGCATAATACTCAAGGAATCGACGAGAACCGGTGTCCAGCAACGACACCCAAAAGCTGTCTCAAATCTCATAAATGTATCTCTGGCCTCAGCCGTCCGGCTGACCCATCTCAAATATCAATATCTCATCATCTAGCGGCCACGGTCGGTATCCTCTGGATATCCGCCGTCCCAAACAGTCACCGGTAGGTAATCCGTCCCCTGCCAGGCTCAACGTCAACACCACATTCCTCTTGCCCCGGGGTACCTTACCGGGCCCACCATGTACCTGTGCCGGTTCCTCCACTCCTCGACACGGATTTCCAAAACCACAGCAAACTCATGGTGGACGACACTTACATCACTAGAAAACCGCAATTTACATATTTTAAATATATAATAAGTTTAGAAATTTTGCGGCTTTCCCCCGAAATCCAGCAATATCATAAAATCTCAAGAAATCCTCATAAGTGCATATATCAGTGATAATGAATGCATATTGTATCAATAATCAAGTTGCGATGTGTGATTAATGGATTAAGCATGAACAATTAATATGATGAAGTACATGCACATGAATAGCAATCCTACGGTTTCATTTTAAGGAATTAAAGGCAATAGCACAAGTTTAAGTATCAATTAGTAAAAGGTTTAAATTTAAAGGTTATCTAGTGTGGTGGCATGGCAATTACCAGGGTGTGTGTGTAAGCATGAATAGTGCTCGTGCTGCATATAAAAACCCTGGCAATGGTGCAGGTGTCCTATAAAATGGTTTCGTATAGGTATGTCAATATAATGCATGGATGCAGCAAATAGTCAAATAAGTATTTCACCCCTAATTACTAACATCACTAAGGATCTTGTAAGTTACTAAAACTATCGGGCGGCTTGCGCCATCCAACGATAGTCCCCCGTAGATGTTACATCTACTCACCGGAATCCCTGGCTAGCTGTGTCCAATCACCGCCTTCCCCTTTCGCGCCGCGTCTGACGTCTCCGCGACCGAACCTGGAATTTACATCAATACCAAACATAAGGTTACATATCAAGAACGACGCAAAACCCCAACGAAACTACTAATGTTCGCTAGCTAGGTACAACGTGCACAAAGTGCGCGGAACACACGCGAAAATCGCAAAAACTGCCAAAAAAACGCCGATTTGGTCGCCCGGCAAAACTAAAACCTGACTACTCAAAACTCCGCACTCACGCATCCTAAACGTCATAGGATAAGCCAACACAATCATCAAGATGTCGAAAATAATCCATCACATAATTTTATAACAAAACTAGTAAGCATAAACATTCCAAAAATCGGCGCAACATCGCCGTTTTGCGATAAAAAGGACTACAATCTAGCATAATCACTCAAGTCACACCATTAGATAGCCACTACACAAAATTTCAACACATTAATCATGCTTCAAAACCTATATTCCACAACCAAACCCTTTCTTGATTTTTATAAATAGCAATTGCAATCAAAATTTCACACTAAAATAACTTAGATTAGCATAATTTGAAGCCACATAAGCAAAGTAACCCTATTGATTAGGTTAGTAAAACACTAGATAGCAAAATAAATTAATTAACCCAATAATGGTTTTCTAAACCCTAATTAAAATTTCAAGCCATGAACTTTTAAAACCTAGACTAGAAATTAACACTAATATTTACACTAAAACAACCCAATTAAAGAAATCTAACCAAAAGAATTTAAATGGGTAAGGATTATACCTCTAGATCTAGAGATCTAGCAAGAAATTTTGACTCCAAAGATGGTCTCCTAGCATCCAAGATCCATGCAAGAAAGATTAAGAAGAATGGATGAAGGATTTGGTTTGAATTTTGAATAAATTGTGGATTTTTGGAGCAAATTTTGGATGAACTTTGATGGAAGAAGAGTGGAGATTTTTGGGGCTGTTTTTTCTGCTGGAATTCAGCAGTGAGGGAGTGGGGAGAAGTGTGGGGAAGTGGTGAAAAAAGTCCAAGTCAACCCTCTTATATTACCATAATACCCTTACCTCAAATAAATATATAAATAACCCTTTATTTAGCCCATTCTCACATAATTTAAAGTCAAAAATAGGGGAAGAAAATTCTTGGGGTCCTACAACTATGTGAGGCCGACCATGGGGAGTGAGAGTGAGTGTGAGAGACTTTACAAAAAAATTCTATGCAAAAAGACCCCCTACAAGTCAAAAATTGCAAGTTTAAGCTTAAATTCAATAAATTTCGTTTCCTATAATAAAAATTAGTTAAAAATCAAAATAAAATACTAAAAATTTATGTTACAACTAGATTTTAATTAACATAATTTTAAGGATTAAAATTAGCCCGGAAAAATTTGTATTTACCGCTAATTTAATGTATTTTCTTACCGGCTTAAAATAATATAAAAAAATTGAAAAATTAGGGAAAATTTTTAAACGACCAGAATTTCATAAGTAACTCATTAGATACTAAAAAAAAGCAATTACCTATCCATTTTAGGTATAATTAGCCCTAAACTGCAAAATAACAAAAAAGACGGTTTTCGGAAAAATACCGAATTTTCACCGATTTTCAGGAAAACACCAAAACCACTTTCAAGACGCTACAAACTATCTCATAGGAGGTATGCAATCTCATTGCAAATTTCAACACTTGAAATTCCCGATAATACTTTTACCCCTAACCCTCTATGACCTTGACAAAGGCCAACAAACCATAGGAAACTAGTCAAGTTCAACTCGTCATTTCTTGATTGAAATAAACCCACCTGCACGACCCTTGACAAAGGCCAACAAAGTCGTACGACTATCCTAATCCAATCGCATCACATGTATAAACAGATAAGTACTAGTCAGCTACCGCACACTACGCCTTGACAAAGGTCAACAAACGCAGCACAAATACTAAATAGTCTTTATCTGAAATGACGGAGGGCTATGCAGGTTTTTCAGAAAACCATGAGCGTAATGAACTTGATATCGTTGTAGAAACAAGTGATTTTGAAAAGGAGTGTTTTTGAGGTTTTTCTAGTTTCGCTAAAGAGGTCACTCCCAGTGAAGGGATCTCGGCTCTTTCCTCATCGAATAAGGTGCAGGGTATATCATATATACCGCAGTGCAAAGCAAGAACTATTTAAGCTGTAAAAAACTAATCCGTGAGTTTGTAGCATCTGCCAGTTTTGCTGAAAATGTCACTCCCTGTGAAGGGATCTCGGCTCTTTTCTCATCGAATAAGGTGCAGGGTATATCATATATACCGCTGTACAAAGCAAAACCGTAGCTACCATTTTTATAAAGTTTTGATTTTACAACATTTTTTAGGTTTCTTATCTTTTACTAATCTCATTAATAAAAATCCCATCAATTAATGCTTCCTAAGCATCACAGAAGAAACGAAAGCAGTAATATTTATATATCAACATATATATATAGTATAAGCATTCGTCTCAGGCAGTAATATGATCTCATCACAGAACATTGCAGCAGAAGATAACATATGAAATATTGGATATACTAGGACGTCCGTGTTTAATTTCGAGCCTGTATAAAACACGGATTCCACGGTCACGATGAATAGCCAAACCCACATCCCTAGACCCCTACGAGAGCGGCAAGCAACACTACCAATTCTAGGGTTAGGAGACCCGGTCTCGACTCCTCGAGATGGCCTCCCACTGGACCCTAGAACCCGGTTACTTGTGCTCCCCTCCTCGGTTCTACCTAATGCGGAAAAGTAAATAATATACAATGGTGACATCAACGTCATCCCGGAAGTGACCCAATAAAAGAATATTATATACAAAAGAATTTTACATGAATGAAAATAAAAACCATCAACTCACATAAAACCCCCGGGCTATTCAGAACACGACGATCCAATACAACATATCACAGCAACACATAATATCTCATATCATCAACGTAAGCAAGTATGCGTATCCCGATTGTCGTTGATGTATAGCAACGAAGCCGGCGATACACCACATACTACGCTTACGGTCACAGAAAAGAAAGTGTAAAAATACAACATTTGGAATCCACAATTATTTTAGACATCTTAAATCCGAAATACCACATACTAATTATATGAATTCCACATATTGTATCACATTCCAGATAAATAGACAATATTAAACTTTCCGATCGAATAATCAAATACCCAAGATTTTCTAAATAGCTCAACACTTGAGCGAAGTTCAGCAAATCCCAGAATATGTCACAGTACCAATAGTCCAGTCGTAGAAGGGTCAAACCAACACCTCACATGTAGCAACGCCGTACTGCCCCAAACCCTAAGGTTTAGAGGCGGTTCAGACGGTCACATAATCGAGTTAAGGTTTGTGTTCTTCTAGAGGGTCCACCGCGTTACTTGCACATTTTTCCGAAAGATTTAAACTCAAGAAAAATTCAACACTTGAAAGTTTTTCGTGTCGGGAAAAAGTGAGTTAATGATATCCGTTCGAACATTTTAATACTTTCTAAATTATCCGGAAAATAGAACGAAGTTAAACTTTCTGATCGAATCAACGAGTACCAAAAGATCTCCAGAAAACTCGACACTTGAGTAAGATTAAAAATACCCAGAAGCATATACAAATACCTACGGATATACCCTTCAAATACGTGTCCCCAATTCCCACTTATGGCCGCGGAACCGCCGCGACAAGCATGTTCTTGCCGCTGTTCCGCGGATCATTGAGAGACTTGGTGGCTCGTATTTCATGGTTATCCTTAGAATTCCCTGCTGATTTTTTTTGAGTATTTTTAATGGAGAAAAAACCAACTTTTTAGAAAATTTCTAGAGAGGGGGTCTAGTTCGATGTTTCGGGGTTCGATCGGAGTTTTAACTTCGTATACACGTCGCCTAATGCTCTAGCTAGTCTCTGATACCACTGTAGGGTTACTAGGCACTCTTACAAGGGTCTATAAGGCATCAACCATGCCCGATTTAAAATTTAGACGTGCCGAACAACCCAAAGCGAGGATCTTTGCTAAATAATTAGGGTTAAACATGCAAGTAAATATCTTTACAATTAAGAGAGAGGGATTACAACCTTTGCAGTCCGCTCCTTCGCTTCATAAGCTCTGAGTAGAAGTCCTTTCGCCACGATCCATGATCTCCCGGACTCAAAAGAGGCTCCACAACCCGAATGATCCATGCTTGCTTGTAGTCTTCCTTTTCAAAGATGATCTACCTTGAAGTTTCTTTAACTCAAGCTCTCACTCACTAATGAAGTGAACACCCTAATCTAATAGGCTAGATTAGATGAAGATGATGAGGTAGGAATTTGGCTCTCATTTGTTTTCATAATCTCACACTAAATTATCACAAAAGAAAAACCTAGAAAGCTTTTCAAGAGCTCAAAGAAGAAGAACAAGAATCATTTCTTTTTGTGATGAATAATGAATTGTAATGCTAATTACAAATGCAACCATGGTTGATAATAGAAATGGCTAACCATTGTAGAAAGTTAACTAGGGTTAAGGGTTTGGGTTGGGTTTACAAATATCTCACAAAATATCAACACATAATATCTTTGCAAGAAACAAAAGAAAAGCTTCTAGAAGCTTCATGAAAGAACTAACCCAAATCAAACCCTAACCATATTTAATCTCCACTAATCATGTTGCATTAGTAATTATAATATATTACAATATTATATATCATATATATAATATATTTTTGTAACAAAAGAAAATAATATAATTAACATATATCGCATATATATCAATGTATTAACCGGTGAGAAAATGAAATAATAAAGCGAGCCATTATTAGATAATGTAATGTAATATATCATATATATAATTATACATTAATTATCAAATCAAAATTTGATCCGACAATCCGGCTATTTCTCAAATAACCGACTAATATATATATCTGTACCGATTCATCGAATCAACACTTGATCCGATGACTCGGCTGATATCAAAATATCGCGAGAATAGAATACGGTATCTCATATCGTATTATCCTCGGTCTTGCACATATCACATATGTGCTCCTACTCCGTTTTGCCTGAGTCAAGAAACCTCTGTGTAGCACTCTAAAGAATCGTCAATACGCCGGTAGCAGGTGATGATCATATCAAACACCCACAACCTGCAAGCGGTCAGCTAAACGTAATAGCCACTCAGGTATTGAGCGATCAGAAGATCAACTAGCAAGCCTGTACATTCTCCTGTGAATCCAATCAGTAACACTCCCGTACAGTCCGGTCTCTTCGTCTGATATGTTGCATATCTAGTCTAGGGGTGGTATACGTCAGACCCCAGTAACCGATAAGTCGTGTCGATATGAGGCTCATAACAGGTCGAGAACCTACTGATAACACTTACCGGTAGTGCTCAATATCCGCCATGGCCAGGTAGCCAATCGAACACAGCACAACATCGACTCCCCATACCGGGAGAGACGAAACCCCTCCAATCGCTCATTGCCTCCATGCGATTCGGGACTGTACCCAAAAGCTACCGTTTTGCATGCCCTCTTGGACGTGGTATGATGGAAATCAAAGCACAGTGGGACACAAGACTCTATGACGATCTCGGGTCTACAGACTAATCTGTACCAGTGTCACTAGAGAACTGCCATCTGACGTGAGGTATAATACCATCTGGGAGTTCTCGGCGAGTCCGTCCAGTGTACCCAGTCTCCACTGAGCACCCGTACACCATCTTTGATGTCAAACACCGATGGATATGGGATCATCCATCGCCCATCATATGGGTCAAGATGCGTATACGCTAGTCTACTCTGGTGTATCGATGCCCTGTCTCGATACACCTTCGACTATGAACAGTTATAGGATGTATTCGTCGACTACCGTGACCCCACTAATATGATCTCATCATAGTCCCAGTAGTAGAGTACATATCCTAAGGGCTTTATCAACATGTGAGAGTAAGACAGTAAACTAATATTAGTCAACATGTTAAGACAAAGAGAAACCAAATAGCATACCATCATGACGAGCAAGAAAGTCCTCACTCTATATATCCAAGCATCCATTATAATATACATCATATGTACAACAATGGCCTCTAGGGCATATATATAACTAACAATAAGAAGACATCTAATCTAATGGAGAGAATTCCTCGGGAGAGAAAACGCAGAGATCCGACCTAAAAAGGAAAGCGCCGAGCTAACGAGACTCAGGATGAGAAAGATTTGAAGAGGTATGGGCCTTGATGGGGACCCCACCTCTATTTAAAGCTGCCGGCATACACATCCAACGGCGACGGTCATCTCCCGCCTAAAAGACTCATCGCATTCGACGGCCACCATCGCTTCACCTATCGCACGCGCATTGGTCGTACCCCATCGGACGCCGAAAATCTGCGGCCCGTCGCGTCAGCCAACCAGCGCCAGACACGTGGGCTGTCGCTTCAGTGGACGTATGCACGATCCGGCGCATCCTTTTTAATGCGAGAGCTGGCCCCTGATCCGCTGACGCCGTCAAGAAAATGCAGCTGATTGCCCAGGAACGCACGCTTACGATGTCTACGAAAAGGAGCTCACCTCGGGTGACCCGGCAGACTACCCTTGACTCGACCCTTGAACAGGTCGGGACGAGAGTGGGGGGCTAATGATGATGCTCGATATCGGTGATCTCCCAGATTGTGACACATGGCAGATGACGTGTCCCGAAGCCCGCAAGGAAGAACCAAGAACAGCACGTCGGAAGAACACTCGGGTCCGCGACCCTTGGACGTGGCCGACCACACAACTCCTGTGCCCGCCTTACAAACAACTGTTGGCTCACTTTCGAGCCCCCGCACAATTGGCCTCCTCGGCCCCCTCAGCTCGTCTCCGGGCTACCGCAGAACCTAGATATCTCGACCTCCCGCTCGTCCCCGAGCTTCCCGCCGAGCTCATATTCCTCGGTCACATCGACCGACCAACGGCACCTATCGCAGGCGCAACCGCCTCACCTCCGCGAATCTCTCCATACGCGAGATATCTGCCGGCCACGTCCCGCGTTTCACGCCATCACGATCCCCCATTAACGAGCATGTCTTGCCATTAATAGGAGATCCCGCCTATCACGCGGGCGTGACGCCGGGAGCGTAACGGCCGGTGTAATTCCCGCGCCTGCCTGTCTGTTGCCACCACTATATAAACCCCTCTCCAGACGGATCAAGTAAGTGAATTTCTCCCCACTAGGCCGTTACTCTGCCAAAATATCCGGTCTAACTTGATCGTTGGAGGGTCCTCGGTGGCACAATCACCCCGGGACTTCCTTGCAGGTAGCTCGGCCACCACAACCTCAAACTCATTGAGATCCACACGCTTCAGAAGGCAACCTCCAACTCAATCCTAGCCGTCCATCGTCGCTCGCAGCAGATCTACGGAAGGTAACATCTGAAGTAGATCCAGACCTCCATCACCTGCCGATTTTTTCCGAATAGTTTTCCGAATCCGAATTTTCGAACTCGCCGCATTATTTCTGCATCATGAATTTGTGAGTAAACTCTTCGGCCCATCATTTGTTAAGTTGCTTTACTGTTACAAGACGCCCCAACTGGACAGAGCTCATGCCATGAGAAATACCAAAAGTTCTGGCAAAAGGAGTCCAAGCTAACCAGAAATCAATTTTTTATTTATGCATTACACAGAATTCAAGTGTGATATGATATGGGCATACTTTTCTATTATTGATTGATAAGGCAATTTCTTTTTCTTTTATAATCTGGTCTTTAAATTTGTGCCCATCCTTTTCCACGGCCAGTTCCCCTATTCCAGGGGAAAAAAAGTCACATGGGAAAAAACGTGGAATTACATAGAATACTGGCTGCAGATGTGATCACAACTAATCAAATATCTCAGATCATTGTCATGACCTTCAAATTGTTTGCTTTGCCGTTGTCCATAACTGTGTTTTATAATATTTAGCAGGCCAATAATTTCAAACCATGAAAATAAAAAATTATTTTGCCCAGAAAAAGTATGACTCAGGTAGAAAACCATGGAGAATAGAAGAATAGCATGTATTTAATGGGGGCGATGATCGTATTAATTCAGCAGACAATAATATAACTATATGTCACATAAGTAAGTAAGACAAACTACCGGCAACTCCAAGTCTAAAACATGAGTGTATATTAAGTTCAGGTGATGTCATTTGCATATTCTAAATCATGTGGACAAAGAAATAAACATATCTCTGCCCCTTGCTTGACCTAACGTTCGGGACATGGAATGGAATGGAAAATTACCAGAAATCCTCTCTTTTCCGGGATGGGATGACCGGGCATCTCATTCCAAGAAATCTTGTATTAACGTGCTTGGTATAATTTAACCATTCCCGATAATATATGTATGTGCAACCGTCGACTGACGGTAAGGCTGGAGGAGGGCCGGTGGATGGCGGCGAGGCGGACGACGGATGGCCGATCTGCTGTCGGCCAGCAGGCCAATCGGCGGAGAACATACCGGTGAACGATCGGCGATTACTAGCAGTCGGGCGGCTGGCGAACGATCTACAATGGACAGCAGGGCCGGGCGGCCGGCGGGTGACGAGAGAGGCCGGCGGCGGATGCTCATTGCTCATTTCATGTTAGGGGGAATATATCGTGGTAATCTAGAATATACACATGTTTTGGAAGGAATATAATTATGATGAAATGGGGTCATTTGATTACATGGTAATCCTATATTTCCGGAAATATCTTTCACACCTAAACAGGTATGGTAATATTTCATGGTAATCTAGAATTACCATTTAGATTACCTCCTATCAAGCGTATCTCTCTTTTATTAGATGTCTCGTCCCTTCCTTCGCTAAGGGGGAAAACACATTATTCTTTTCTTTCTTTATGGCTGAGTTAGTTTATTTCGAAAACAAAGAACCTTAAATTAAAATATTGAGACACACATGTTAATTTATGTACATATGTAGGGTTAATGAGTTTAGAAGCCATCTATCTAAAAACATTTAAGGTCTTTAAGACCAAACATTTTGCCTAAATAAATAGCCTATATCCTTAAGGAAATATCGATAATACATAATATTACTTAAGGGATGAAAGAGTTGGAAGGATATCTAATCAGTAAAAATGGCATAAATTAAAAACATGTAACTAACCCAAAAGGAAGGAAAGTGGACGGGTATGAAAAATTTAGCCCATCTATATGCTCAAAAAGAAAAAAATTGAGGGTCAAAGACATAAAAGAAGAAAAATCTTTTGTCCGGTCAAAAATTAACGATCTATAACTGATGGAGCTTCCATTTCGGGCCTCCGTCAGATGTTGTCTTCCGTTGATCTCGCGGTGAACTTAGCTGTTTATCCCTCGTTGTGTGTGGGTCTCAATGGGTTTTTGGAGGAAGAGGTGAGGTGAGGAAGCAGTTGCCGAGTACCTGCAAAGAAGTCCCGGGGTGGTTTGGTACCATCGAGGACCCTTCGACACTCATGTTAGTGATGAGATCCGAACAGAGTAAAGGTATAAAAGTGTAAAAAATGGCTTATTTGACCCCTCTGTGATGGGGGGTTATATAGTGGAGGAGCACGCAACAGCGGGGGCGAGAATCTCGCCGGCAGTTACGCTCCCGACGTCAGGCCCGCATAGAGAGCGGATCGCCCATTAATGGGGATCGTGATGGCGTGGAACGTGGGACGTTGCTGGCGTAAAATTCGCGCATGGCGAGATTCGTGGAGCAGCGGTTAAGTCTGGGAGTAGGTCGGAGGGCCGAGGAAGATGTAAGTCCACGTTACCCATCCCGGTGTTTACGGGGAGGCGGAATAGGTAAAAAACGATTTTTGACACAAGGTAACATGGACTATAACTAGAGGATCTTTGCTAAACAAAAACCTAGCAAACTAACTACAAGTTTAGCTACTCGGTTAGAAGGTTATACCTAGGTCTTGAACTCCTTCTCTTCTTGCTCCTTGGAGTGGTTTGAACGGCTCCTCCTCGTCGTCTTCTCTTTGCCGAAAAAAGATCCACCCGAAGGCCTCTATCTTGAGCTCCTACCTTAATCTAGAGGTAACTAAAGTACTTGGCTTGCTAAACCTAGAACTCTAGAATGAGTAGAGTGAAATCTTGATGGTTTTATCTCAAAAGCTCATGGTTCTCAACACATGAGAGATGGGAGCTTTTGAGAGAGGAAGAGGATGAGCTCAAAACATGAGAGAGAAAGAGCAAGAGAGAATGATGATAGATTTTTAGCAACCATGCTCTCATATTAGTGAATTATGAAATAATAATAATGATTAAAGAAATTGTGATGGTTCATTTGGAATGACCATTATCATTTCATATTAAATGAATTTTGCAAGAATCAAGAAGCATCTTTCATGTGAAATGATGATGGTCAAATTGTCAACATAAGTCAACCGGTCAACCAAAGTCAAAAAGTCAACATAAGTCAAATGGTCAACCTAACCATGACACAATTATCTTTAATTAATATCATTAATCATATCTCTCATTCTCATTAGGGTTTGGAAAAAGTCAACGGTCAACAACCCTAATGAGAATTCTCTGCCTCTGTCAACTGTGCATACACACCCGCATCCGTGTTCCGAGGAACACGAATACAATGAGACAAAACCAATCCCAAACAAATACTAGGATCTGGTTTAAACCAAAGCGCGCTAGTAATAACTGCCCGGACACCGAACGTGCACAAGTGCGCGGATGTGAACGAACCCCGTCGCAAAACCATGCGACCTCTACTCTATTTTGCCCAAAGGCGAATAGCCCTCTGTGTGGGACTCTAAAGACTCGACACTACGCTGGTAGTGGGTTTAACCACAGGCCGCAAGCGGTACTAGCTGTACGTAACGGTCCTCAGGTAGATGCCGATAAGAAGACTGATGAGGTGAACCCATCCAAACTCCTACTGAGCCTGAATATGACAATCTCTGTACAGTCCGGTCTGTTCGTCTGAGAGTATCGCATGGCGGGCCTAGGGGGTGGTAAACGTCAGTCCCCTAATAGCGGTACAAGTCGTGTCGGAGTGTAGCCCAGAACACCCTAAGATAACACTGGAAACGCTACCAGTATATCTCGCTTGTCCTGGCCAGGGACTTTGTGTAATGGCTCTCCTAGACACAGCGCGATATCAACCCCCAATACCGGAAGAGACGAATCTTATCTAACCGTCACTGCCTTCAAGTGCTTCGGGACTGCACCCAACTGCTACCTGTTTGCACGACTCATTTGAGCCGTGGTAGGGTAGTAATCTAAGAACAGTGGGAACACACTCGAGGCGAAGTAACATTGTCAAGTCAGCGGACTACGCTGTACTCATGTCACCTGGGAACTGATAACTGACGATAGGTATAGTACCAACCAACAGATCCCGACGAGTCCTGTCCAGTGTACTCGTAACCTAACGAGCACCCGCAAACTATCTCAAGTACGACGTATTAATGGCTTTGAGACAGACCATCTCCCCTGCTGGGATGAGAAGCGCATACGCTAGCCCACTCCGGAGTATCGATGCCCCATCTCGATAATCCTACGACTAAGGACCGGTATAAGGATGTGCTTGTAGATTACCCAGCCCCCACTAGTGTGACTGCTATCACAACGCTGGTAATCAAGCAAAGATCCTAAGGGCTCCACTAATGTGTATAAGCGATATGCTAAAAGAAACACATGCATACATTAAAGTAGAAACAAACCAAGTAGCATACTACCATTTTGAGAAAGATTGTCTATACAACTGTGAATATCCCAAGCTTCCATTACATAATATACAAACTAGTATGATACAGTAATGGCCTCTAGGGCATATACACTAACAATCTCCCACTTGCACTAAGGCCATGTACTGGCGTATCGAAGACCTATTATCTTGATCAGCCGCTCGAACCGAGTCTGGGATATGGCCTTCGTGAATGGATCTGCAGTGTTATTCTCCGAATATACTCTCTTCACCTCGATCTCCCGGCGATCTACGATCTCCCGGCGATCTACGATCTCCCTGATCAGGTGGTACTGCCTCAAAATGTGCCTGGACTTCTGATAGGACCTGGGTTCCTTCGCTAAAGCTATAGCGCCGTTGTTGTCACAATACAGCGGTATTGGATCAACAATGGTAGGAACCACCTGAAGCTCCGTGAGGAACTTCTTCATCCAGACAGCTTCCTTTGCGGCATCGCAAGCATCTATGTACTCCGCTTCCATAGTTGAGTCAGCAACGGTTTCCTGCTTGGAGCTCTTCCAGTAAACCGCCCCTCCA
Organism: Agapanthus africanus; assembly: GCA_030015575.1. Taxonomy (NCBI): domain Eukaryota; kingdom Viridiplantae; phylum Streptophyta; class Magnoliopsida; order Asparagales; family Amaryllidaceae; genus Agapanthus; species Agapanthus africanus. Next base: position 516,393,908 of record CM057344.1, read on the forward strand.
TTGAGGGTAAAGACATAACCGGATATGGACTTGGAGTCATCCTTGTCACTCTAGAAGCTGGAGTCAGCAAAGGCCTCGATCTGGAGGTCTTTTCCGCCATACACCAAGAACATCTCCTTAGTCCTTCTCAGGTACTTGAGAATGTTCTTTACTGCTATCCAGTGTTTCTCCCCTGGGTCCGACTGATACCAGCTTACAACGCTTAATGCGTATGCTACATCTAGTCTAGTACACAACATCGCATATATTATAGAGCCTACCGCAGATGCGTAGAGTATAGATGATATGCGAGCCCTTTCCAAATCAGTCTTGGGAGACATCTCTTTGGAGAGGGTGATTCCGTGACAAGCCGGTAAATTACCGCGCTTTGAATCTTCCATACTGAATCGTTTCAGTATGGTGTCGATGTACCTGGACTGCGAAAGTCCCAACATCCTCTTAGATCTATCACGATAGATCTGGATCCCCAGAATGTAGTTGGCATCGCCCAGGTCCTTCATGGAGAACCTCTGTGACAAGAATCATTTGACTGACTGTAGCATAGGAATGTCATTTCCTATTAGGAGAATGTCATCCACGTACAAGACGAGGAATACCACAGTTCTCCCTACAATCTTACTGTAAATGCATGGTTCATCCGGATTTTTGATAAAGTCGAATTCTTTGACAGTATAATCAAAGCAGATGTTCCAGCTCCGCGATGCCTGCTTCAGTCCATAAATGGACTTAAGCAACTTGTACACTTTACCGCTGCTCCCACTCTGAATGAAACCCTCCGGCTGATCCATATAGACACACTCTTCTAAATTTCCATTTAGAAAAGCCGTCTTTACTGTAAGTTTACGGTAGCTCCCCGGTCGTCTGTCCGAGACCAAAATGTGCAAACGAAAACTTTTCTTAACTTGTAAACCGGCGCTACCGCATACTAAAAACACGGATCGGACCATTAACTTACTAGTAGCTAACTAGAGAAAGGGTAGAAAGCTATACCGAGCGATCCGTGTCCTTCGGTCTTCGGCCACCATCCCGATCTCCTCGCGGAATCTCCGGTCTCCATCTCCTCGTCGGAAAGGGAACCACATCGAGAAGACTTTTTACGGTCTTCCGCTTCATCCGAAGCAACTCGGGCACGAAGTGTGCTAGCCGACGTGTCCAAGATGTTGTAGAGAATGTTTGTGATCACTTTGTCTCTTTGCATCCATGGCTTGGATGGAGATTGAAGGTGTTGCCATTGGAGGAAGACAATGAGCTAGAGGAAGAAGAAGAAGAAGAAGAGAAGGCTTTCTCATCTTTTCTTTTCTTTTTGTGATAATGAGAGTGAGAGAGTGTGAAGAATAATACAAGACCAAGCACATCTTAGGCAGCCCCTCTCTCTCTCCTCCTCATTTCATGACTCAAATCAATCCATTAATGTGACATATTTGCTAAAAAAGAGACCATGACTCATAGTATATGTCTATGTCATATTAATGCATCTAATGATGATTTCTAGCTCACTAATTCCATTATCCAAACATTAATCCAAATGTTTTGTCCAACAAAAAGATCCGGCAACATCTAAAGTAAACTCGTGAGGGATCACAAGGATACCCCTCACATGTATATACATACCTGCATCCGCATTCCGATTGAATGCGAATGCGATGAAACTAAAGTAATCCAACAAATCTAATACTAGGATCCGGCTTAAACCAAAACCCACTAGTATGATCCGTCCGATCATGATCCGTGCAATATCGCACGTATAAGATCGAACCTTGCCATATATCATACGGCCTCTACAACGTTTCGCCCGAAACTTGAGAAACTGTTTGTGGGGGACTCTAAAGACCCGTCAATACTTTGGCTATGGATTTAACCACTAGCACGTCAGAGGTATTAGCCGTACGTAACGGGCTACCAGGTATTGACTAAAAGGGAGGTCGATGAGCGAACTCATCCTGACACCCTACTGAGCCTGTCAGTAACAATATCCGTACAGTCCAGTCCGTTCGTCTATGAGCATCGCATGGCGGGCCTAGGGGGTTGGTAAAAGTCAGACCCCCAAAAGCGGTACAAGTCGTGTCGGAGTGTAGCCTAGAACACCCTGAGATACTACTGGAATACCTACCAGTAAATCTCCTTTCTTGGCCAAGGACTTCGTGTAATGTCTCTCCTAGACACAGCGCGACCTCACCCCCAATACCGGGAGAGACGAACCCCTGCAGATCCGCTCACTGCCTCCATATGGCTCGGGACTGTACCCAACTAAAACCTGTTTGCACGACTCCTTTGAGCCGTGGTAAGGTAGTAATCAAAGTACAGTGGGAACTCACACGAGACAAATGACGATCTCAGGTCGATGAACTAATCTGTACACATGTCACCAGGAAACTGCTATCTGACGTCAGGTATAATACCAACTAGCATGTTCCCGGCGAGTCCTATCCGGTGTACTCATAACCTAATGAGTACCTGTATACATCTTAGGTGAACCAACTGACACCAGTGGCTTGTGAGACCGGCCACCGCCCCTCGTCGGGGTCTCGACTGTATACACTAGCCTACTCCGGAGTATCGATGCCCTGTCTCGAAACTCCCACGACTAGAGACCTTTTAAGGATGTGCTTATAGACCCCAGCTCCCACGTATATGATCACCATCATACTGCTGGTCGTCAACCAAGAATTCTAAGGGCTCTATCAACGTGTAATAGTGACCTGTAAGTTCACCTGAAGTAGTACACAATGATAAAGATAAACCAGATAGTATACTATCATCTCGAGTAAGACTGTCCTACCGGCATAGGTCCTCCCTCAATCATTGCAATCATGTGCCTGTGATCCAATAATTGACTCTGAGGGCGCTATATCCAACAATCTCCCACTCTCACTCAAGGCTAATTATTGCGATGTCGCATACTCACAGCCCGTGTGATACCGAACACCCAACTCCTTTACTAATCAGTCTCACAAAGCTCGTTTGCGAAACTATTGTGTTCGAGGAATAGCCTTAGTGAGTGGATCCGCCCTGATGTTTCTTTCTATGTCTCTCTTAATCTCAAGTTCGCGGAGAAAGCCATCTCCCGAAATGAGCAATACCTATCTTAGAATATGTCTGGATATCTGATGGGACCTAGCTCATAAATGAACTTCAAATCCAAACTTCTTAGACTGTATTGTCAACTGAACTTAATCAGTATCCTGCGCCATGCCTCCCTCAGTATCCGCCTGGACCACCTGTCCAAACTACTGCCCCCCGTCAGAGGGAAAACTATAACTCTGACAGTCACTCTGTCATCCAGGTCACCTTAGAAGTCTGGAATGATAACTGTCCCCCGAAGGTGGATGCCGTTATCATATCCCTAGAACATCCACTTATATTCTAAAACTGCTTCCGAATGTTTCTTCAGGATTGGATCAATATCAACTTATTGCATCTAGTGTAAAAAACGTCTGGTGTGGTACTTGACATCTCATGATTGACTCAATTGCCTAAGCAAGTGATCTGCCAATCATGCACATCCCTCTCCCTTTTAGTCTGTAAGACACCTTTAGAGAGGGTGACTCCATCACCTGCAGGTATACTACCGTGCCAGGAGTCGTCCATTCTAAAACACCTTTAGAATGCTGTCTAAGTACCCAGATTAGGAAACTACCTAAATCTAAATCTAAAACCATAGATCTAGTAACCAGAATATCTGATGTAATATCCATATCCTATATGGAGAAACCACCGTGTGACAACTAAAGTATAACCGATCGTAGTATAGGAATTTCACTTCCTACTCTGTGTATGTCATCCAAATAGCAGGACATCACACCCTACTATCTTCTTAACAGATCCATCCCCTATTCTGATGAAGTCAAACCTATGACTGTCACATCAGAAATAGATGATCTATCTCCGCTATATCTGCTTTAGTCTATAAATAGACGTAAGCTACTTGACCACTATGCTTCCGCTGCTCCCACTGACTACGACAACCCTCTGGCAGAGTTATATACACGTGCACTTCTAAAGCTAATTTAGAACGATGCTATACTCATCCTCCTGCCGGGTCTCATATCCTGGAACAACAACAATGGCAAGTCTGGGTAAACAAGAACCTCCTTGTCACCGTCTTTGAGCATACCGAAGTACCTCTTGAGTGCCTGAGGTTACCCACCATATCTGCGGAATGGCCAATAGAATGTCAAACCAGATTGAATCTTTAGGTTCTTATCAAATTTTCAGTAATCGTTTGCGGTTCTGGAATCGCTTCCAATTCTACCATACTCCCACTACTGTTTTCTGAAAAAATCCATTTTTATTAAAACTGTGGCGAGTCAAGAAAAATATCACTATTGATCTTCCAAATGGTAGAAAGTCAACCATCGTCATAGCCCGGGTCAACCCACAAATAGCCATTACAGAAACGTGCCTTGAGTTATCCAGAGTTTGGTTTTAAGCATAAGCCGGACAACTCCCTGTACCTTAACATCGTTAAGATATGAACTGTTCTATATCCTATACAGAAACAGAGGCACTGATTTAATTGAACCAGATTCAAATCATGCAGCTGTCTCCAGTGCATGTCAACTAAATGGAAAGAGGCCGATCATCATTACACAACTTAGGAGTGCTTCCAATTATGAGTAACCAGAAAGAGAAGCAAGTTCTCTTAATCATTACTATCAACTAAATACCATACACAAGTATCTACATTTTCGATCACCTTGAAGAATCCCGATACTTGCAACACCTGGTTCTCTACCCTATTCTTATACCTATAACTTCTCAAAACTTAGACTTTGTATTTCTACGAAACACATGTCTATAAACTAGAGAAGTCATAAGTAAACAGAATATAGTACGAGGACCAACCCCTCTGTCCTAATGGATACTGGATAATAAACAATACTTTGTACAAGTCCATTGAGTTGAATAACTCAAACCCTATGCGTTGTAGGTTGAAAACTGTACTTATGGTTAAGAAGAATTACACCGTTGTTTAATGCTCCTTACCTAACTATCCACTGATACAGGTAAATATCATAGACATAATTTCAAAAAGTTATATCTCACTCTATAAAAATAGACGTACAGACATGTCAATTTGAAATTGGTGCATAACAACGGATATTCAAAACCAAATATTTGCCGTCCGGCAAACAACCCAGGTGACTTCCTCAAATATCACCAATTACAATGAATTCCGATATAATGAGGATGATCACCTAATTCCCAATAGCTTACTCCCACTCATCATCTGTAAAACCATACAGATGTGAGAATCGAACCTGGTAAATACATACCCTGGAGTAAGGGCTAATTGGGAAATCAGTTTTCTTTTAACAATACACAGTGAAACTGAAACATATAAATGTTTCGAAGGGGTATCCGGGTATTCCTAGTAATGCCTCTTCCATTATCAGATTCACAACTTAACCGTATATTTCTTTGCTATTTCTCCAAATCTCTTTATATGTCTTTAGTCATTACCTTCTGCACACCCTTTAGGCTAAATGGTTTTCTTCCTTCCCTACCGTTCGGCACCAGCCTATGGTTTGGAAGAAGACTATCCAATAACCATAATGGGTGTACTGTCCTAATCCTAGGAGCACTCACAACCCGAGAGAAGGTAAAGATAAAAGACACCTGAATAAACCTTATTCCTATTTCTCCTGAACCAGAATCCATCCCCGAACTGGAACAAGTTCCTTCGAGTTCGTATATAACCATACGATGGAGTATCCAAATAACTGTGGATCTTCGTAGTGATACGGAGTGTTCTGGAGAAATACAAAGGTGATGTAGGATTGGCGAAGAAATACTTGGTTTGGTCGTGAATAGCAGTCGCAGTTTACTTTGCCCTCTTACTAATCCCTTTATTTGTCTTTACTTAATACCTTCTGTACACCTTTCAGGCTAAATGGTTTTCTTCATTCCCTACCTTTCGGCACCTGCCTATGGTTTGGAAGAAGACTATCCGATTAGCATAATAGGTGTACCGTCCTAATCTAAGGAGCACTCGCAACCTGAGAGAAAGTAAAAGGAAAAGACAACTGAATAGTCCTATTCGTTTTCTCCAGAACCAGAAACCATCCTCTAATAAATTCCTTCGAGTTCGTATATAACCATACGATGGTTTTATCCAATGGAAGTAGATGTTCGTAATAATACGGGGTGTTCTGGAGAAAAGGGTAATAGTAGGAGTGGCAATGAGGTATGCAACTCTGACAATCCAAAATCCAGTGTTTAAGAAGGTTCGGTCAACTTGGTCACTGAGTCATAGTCAAGGGTCGGGCCATGGTCGCTGCCAAAGAGAGAGAGAAAAGAAACACTCAGCGTGCACTCTAACCTAGATCAGAATGGTTGTCACATTATTTAATCAGGAAACCTCCCACTGTAACCTCAAATTCTCCTCCAAACCTGAAAGAAGAATTAGTCGGGATCACTGATTCGTATGTCAAAAACTATTTCTAAACCGCAATTAAGAACGGCGTCGCATGAAGCTAGCCGGTGAGTACGGGTCGGTCCACAGGGATGTTGTGAATTTCCTAATCGTACAAACGAGTTAATTCCGAACGGTGTTCGGATTGATTATTAAATCTAAAATCTAAATCTATCTAGATCTAGTCTTGCTAGGGTTAGGTTTAGGGATGGTTTGGAAATGCAAGTAAATCTCAACGCTTTCTATACCCAATTTAGGATCTAAGAGGAGTTATGGTAATTATCAATAAAGGAGATTAGATCCATTCGGGAAGGTGTTCCTTCCTCTACGTTCTTGTCCTTCCTTTAGAGATCCTTACCCTAACCTCCATGGAAAACGCGCGCAACCGGGCTTTTACACTACGGTATCACCGCTACCTCGAGGGATAGGGTGCCGTAGGACGCGGTGTGTGCATGTATGCATGGAGTCCTATTGTAAATATATTATGGGCAAGAAAGGGATGAGAGATCTCATCTCTCAAAAGCCTTCCCCAAAGTTAACTCTAAACAATTTTCTACGGCAATGAATTAAATCTACCTAGGGCAAGGAATTAAAATCTAAATTAGAGCAATTAATTAAATCTACTTACAGATGGATCCCTCCAATCATCCATGTAGGTTTGTCAGATCTGAATTTCTGAATGGAAAAGAAGCACCGATGCTCTCCAAAAGATTTTTAAATTTTATTCATTAAAGGGAGGCATGAAGAGTTACAATGATCAGAGTTCCTATTTATAAAGAATAGGAAACCCTAGGGTTACATTTGTTTCGCATGTCTGAAATTACAAAAATACCCTTATGAAGACCAGTCAACGCCGCCCTTTTATTTTTCTAAAATAATTACTTTTTAAATCCTTTAAACTGCCGCGGAACCGCGGCCAAACAGTAGAATTGGCTCTCTGGATTTTTAGGGCTGGCTCTGGTACTTTTTATCTTCTTATTTCTTTATGTCTTTTCTCAATTTAGCTTCTGGTTCTTCTCCAGATCTTCCAGTGAATACTTGTAGTGAACTTTAACCCTTCGTTTTGAGTCGATGTCTTGAATCTTGCTTTATGAATTGTTCCTTATGTCGGCTTGATCAAGAGTCTTCTGTTTGTTGATCAAAATCCACTTTTGCATTGTCTTTTCATTATTTTCACTGTTTTCTGTCCAAGAACCTGTAACCTGTAACATGTAGCAGACATGCGTCAAAAGCACCCGTTTATTTGTAAAATATATAATAATGCAATATTATGGTGTGAACAAATACCCCCAAACTTATCTTTTGCTCGTCCTCGAGCAAACTTATTTTTATTCACTAAAATCCTAACCACACTTTCGCAGGGAAACGCGATTGCACTGAGCACGTGCAATAAGCCGTTAAACCTCTAGGTGTCCCTAGTAGGAGGAGTGTTGTCTCCTGAGGGTTTTCAGCGGATTACACCCACAAAATCCTATCAACTCGGCCCATTGACTTTTGTTCTCCAATTAGGTTTTCTAACAAGGAATTCTATTATCTTTTGACTCGCAAATTATCCACCCATATTCTTCACACTTCCTCATTATTTAACTTAAGATTATATATGTTATGTAGACCTACTTAGCTTTCGGCATCTCTTAAGTCTTCTTTCTAGGATTTCATCTCCACTTAGGAATTTCTATTAACTCTATTAAAGATATAAGTTCTATTTTTCATTCCTCTCTCTTATCTAAATTCCAATCACATATCCCTACGTGTGTGTATAGATCACCCCTACACTTGGAAATTCAAATCAAGTAATCATACTCTCGTCCATTGTCCAAAGCACTTATTAATTAGTGAATTTTTAAATGAAATTTGCTTACACATCCTTCATGCGACCGTTAATACTTCTTGAGGTACCAACAACCGATTACAAGATGCGTTAGCACTTTAAAGCGTACTTCCTAGTCTTGCAACACCCAAGGCTTTAGCAGTGACTCCCAAACCAGTTGGTTTAAGGCACTAGGTGATGAAGCAACCTCGCTAAATATTTTTCTATTTTTGCAGCCTTAAGTAATCACAAAAACCAGTGTTCATTTTTTTATTCTTTATTCACTTTTTTTCCTTTTATTTTCATTGTACTAAGGACTTTAGACAAGAGCATTTTAAGGTCTCCTCTACTATTCCAAGTTTCAAGGTGCGTGATTGTGCAAATTGTAAGGTATACGTTTTCAGAATCTAGATTTAAGCTAGGAACTATTTTTCAAACTTATACTCTAATAAGAACATCAATACTCTTCCTTTATTTTGACTTAGCCCAAGAAGTGAACTCAAAATTTGCCTATTTCTAAATAAACTACAAAGACATATACTTTCTACTATTAAACTTTAAGGAATGTTATTTTTAGGGTTTTTAATTTACTAAGTCTAAGATCTAGTTGTTCCTAGCCAGTTAACCTATTTGTCAAACTTAAGTCAAATATGACCAAAATTGAATACAATTATTTTTATAATTTTAAAAAAATTTCAATTTTTATGGGTTTTCAAATTAATATGCAAATGCAAACATATGTATAAATGAATGCGAAGGAAGAAGACGTACCGAGCATACCCCCAAACTTGAACTTGACAGTATCTTTACTGTCATGCTAAACCAAGAGGATCAAAATACTGGCATTTCCCTGTTTATTTATTTATAATTTTTTTTATTGTTAAGGAAAACAAAAATATATACAGAAAGGCCCTCCCCCAAACTTCATTTAAACTATGTTAGACATTACTGCCAAACCTTGCATAGACCAAACGTTAACACCAACCAGTTGAAAAATTTATCAGTAAAGAGTATCAGTTGGTGGAAGAATAAGTTGTAGCGATCCACAAAGAATTGGGGAAGATAGAAGTGGTGGTATGGAAGGTATGGAGGTGAATAGACAGAAGGTGGTGATGAATCAAAACGAGAATGCGAATGATCAGCAATCAGGGAATGTTGGCATTCTCGTAGCTTATTAAAAGAAATGGGGGTGGTTCAACTTCTAAAGGAGGAGGTTGACTAACCACAATACCCCCAAAATGTTCCTGTGGGTCCTCTATTGACTTGGCATCATCCATCAATTTCATATGATATTCAATTATAAGGAAACTGATCTCCTCAATGTCCGCCATAGTCCAACCGAAAACTTGCCGCCTATCTTGTAAGACCATTAAAAGGGCGTTCTCTTGCTCAAGGGCTAGAGAAGCTGATATTATAACGGGAAAAGTCTCATTCTCACCTATGTAAGCATATTTAAGGTGAGGCGGTAAGGACATGAGTTCGAGTTTCGGAGGCGAAAGAATTATTGCGGAATCTACCTCGAACTCAAAGGACTCCAACACAGGTTCGAAATCACTGCAAACAACCGATTCGGATGGTTCAACTAACTCATCCACAAATTCAAAAGACTCATATTCGGGCTGTGAGTCGTCATCATCCGAAAAAGTGAAACATTCATAATCCATATCGGTTGTGTCAACGGTGGTAGGCTCAAGGAGGGACGCACTAGTGGCGTCAAAACTGTTTTCATCAAACAAGAATCTTTCAAGCTCGCAGTCCTCCTGCGTGATTTCGTGAATAGAACAAACTTCTCGTGTACTAGTTTTAGGCACGGGGGGCAGACTTCCCATCTTATAAATATTGAAATCACTAGACATCTTCCCAAAGGATAGCGTCATGGAGCCATTGCGACAGTTTATTACAGTATTGGAAGTGGCCAAAAATGGTCGACCGAGGATCACCGGAATTTGGTTCCGTGGGTTAGCAACAGGTTGTGTATCCATAACAATAAAATCAACGGGGAATATGAACTCCCCAACTTTGATCAACACATCCTCTAGCTCACCCCTTGGATGGGTGATTGATCGATCAGCCATTTGGAGAGTACAACGAGTGGGCTTCAACTCTCCAACCCCTAATTGTTCGTACACGGAGTAGGGAAGCAGGTTAACACTAGACCCAAGATCTAAAAGTGCTCAATTAATTTTCTTATCCCCAATTGTGATTGAAATCGTAGGACAGCCGGGGTCCTTTCGTTTTTGGGGTAAGGTTTGAGGGTGGTTAATAGCATTGCTCACTGCACTAGCCACTAGCACTTTCTTGGGTACTTGAGATGCCTTTCTCTTCGAGGTGCATAAGCCCTTTAAGATTTTTGCGTATGAAGGGACTTGTTGGATTGCATCCAAGAGAGGTATATTTATGCTAACCTGCTTAAATAATTCCACAATCTTCTCCACTTGTGCAGTTGGTTTATTGGGACTCAACCTGTTTGGGAATGGAGCATTTTGAAAATTTGTTGAGTCAAATGTCTGTGGAGTAGAATGTGGAGTAGGAACGAATCCCAGTGTGGATGTGTTCTTGTTGTGAGAAATGGGTCCGTTCGAGTTAGAAGAAGTAGAGCCGTCTGAAGGGTGGAGAATAGGCTCTAAAGAAAAAGGTGAAGAAGAAAGTGAAGAAAATGAAGAAGGGGAAGATGACGATGGAGAAGAAGAAGAAGAAGAAGAAGAAGAAGAACCACCGGCGGGGATGTCATCACTAGTTCCCATATTATTCTGCAACACTCTTCCGGATCTCAACGTGGTCACCGCATTTACATTGTGATTGTGATATGCGTTTTGTGTGTGACCGGGATTTGGCAATGGTTGAGATGGAAGCTTTCCCTTTTCTCTCTCGCTCAACGCAGCAGTTAATTGTGCAATTTGTGCCTCAATAGATTTGATACTTTGATCGTGTGAGGCATTGTTATGCATCAAAGACCGAACATAATTTTCAAATCTTGCTGCGGATTCTGTAGATTTCTTGAAAAATGCATCTAGACTTTTTTCGAGTGAGATAACCTTATCATCATTTGGTTGAACCAAATTGTTCGTTTGATTTGTATAAGGTTGTTGTTGGAAAGGTTGCTGGTTTTGAGTTTGTGAAGGTGCTTGTTGTTGTTGTGGAGGAGGAGGTCTTTGAAAATTGTTATTTCCTTGGAATTGTTGATTTTGGTTCCAAGCGAAATTTGGGTGACTCCTCCATCCCGGATTTTATGTCGAAGAGTACGGATCGTTTCTTTGTCGTTGCTGAAATGCAACAACGACTTGATCCTGTCCTTGAGTAGATGCATTACAAGGACACTCTTCGGTTAGATGCGATGGATCCGTACAACAAGCACAAACAGTTCGTGGAGGCATAACAGGGGCAGGAGAAGACGATGAGATTTTGGTCTCAATGGCTTCTAGCTTTTTCATAAGTGCGGCCATCTCGGCCTTCATAGCAATCGACATATCTACTTGATGTATGCCTGCCCTAGATTGACCAATAGAAGAAGATGATGTGGTCTTGGTACTCTCCCACCGAATTGTTTGCTCACTAAGATCCTCAAGAAACTGCCACGCTTCGTCGCTAGACTTGGAGAGAAAATGACCTTGACATATGGTTTCTAGCAACTGCTTTGTTGCCGAGTTCAATCCCTCGTATAATGTTTGGCAAAGTTGCCAACTTTCGATCCCATGATGAGGGCATTGAACGAGTAGGTCTTTGAATCTTTCAAAACACTTCCAAAATGGTTCGGAAGGAAGCTGTGAGAATTGTATAATCTCATTACGGATTCTGGCAGTTTTGTGGTTAGGATAGAATTTTTTAAGAAAAGCTTTCACAAACTCGTCCCAATTTCTAATCGAATGTGATGCGGTGCTGTATAGCCACTTCTCGGCTAGGTCATATAAGGTGAAAGGAATGACCCTTAGCCTTATAGCGTCATCACTTAATTGGGTCGTTTTCATCATAGCGCACACATTTTGGAATTTATTGATAAAGATATATGCATCTTCAGATTCCAAACCATGAAATTTTGGCAGCATGTTGATGAAATGTGGTTTTATTTCAAAATTGTCCCCATTTGCCGGTGGGGGTGAAAGACATATAGGTAAAGAAGTGTGGACGGGGTAGAAGAGATCCTGGAGCGTAACTCGTGCGGGCGCTGCAACAGGCGGAAGATTCGGGTTATTCGCACCTAACGGAGGTGGAATCATTCCCGTCGGTAAGGTATCGTTTGGGTCGTGTCCCGACATACCTTCGAAAGAAGAATTTGAAGGTGGAGGTAAGGAAATGGAGGGAATTTCGACTTCGGTGTCGAAAGGTTCGTCGGTCGGTACCAACGAAACACGGACTAATCGGGCGTTAGTATCCCTAGTCCAAAGTGACATACACTAAAGGGGTAGTGTAGTCAGAAAAAAAAGAAAGACAGGATGTGGAGGTAAGATAACGTCAATAAGAAGAAATGGTGGAAGTGAGGTGCAAGTTTTCTTTAGCGACAAGTTGCAAGTTTGAAAAGATTTTTCTTTTTTTTTATTTATTTGAGAGTTTTGCAAGGAGGTTTTTTGAAAAGAGACTTATGACACAAATGTATCAACCACACATGCACAATCAGGCCTAGATCTAGGGTCACCTAGATCTGCTAGACAGCTCCTAACTAGGGCTAGAAATAGGACCTCAAACCGCCTCTTCACCGATAAGTACGGCCAGGTAAGTGCCAGGTAAGTGGGAAGGAACCACAGTAGTGGGCCTAATTAATAACCACTAGCCTAGACACACTTGCCTAGACACCGCAAAGTCAGTTAGGATAAACGGTCGATGCCTATACTAGTCCTTTTCCTATTGACCTCGATGTCCTTAGGGCTGAGTCTAATATTTTTTAATTAATTGTGGTCGATGCAAAATGCTTTAAGGTAATTTCTGGGGTCCTGGGAAGGGTGATGAAATCCCCACCCAATCTGAGTTTGGTCAATTAGCCCCTTAAAGTCCGATTAAATTATGCAAAACAATAAAATTCACTTGCAATCAATTTTTTTAGCGCAGCGCAAAGAAACTTGCAGAAAATCTGTTATTTAGAAAGGGAGAGAAGATTTTTAGCGCAAAGAATTGCTGCAGAAAATTTTCACAGTGGATATATTGTAGGTTACAGAGGGGAGAATGAGAAAACAAACCATGCAATTTTTACGCAGAGAGGCCAACAGAAGGCCGCGGAACCGCGATCTTGATGGGTTGTTTGCGGCGGAACCGCGGTCAGTTGAGCAGATCAGGGGCTCAGAAAATTTGTGGTGCTCTGTTGATTCAATCTACCTCTGTTGTGATGTGCACTTTACTGATTTGCCTTCTGTAAATTTCCAAATCCGCGATTCTTCGCTGTTCCTGCAAGATTCAAACGATACACCCTTCAAACAGATCAAAATTGATAATTTTTTATTTCTTTTTTTTATTTTCAGATTTTTATAATTTTTTAAAATTTATATCAACCCGAAATTACACAGAGAGAAATTTTACGCCATCCCCGGCAACGACGCCATTTGATTCGTATGTCAAAAACTATTTCTAAACCGCAATCAAGAACGACGTCGCATGAAGCTAGCCGGTGAGTACGGGTCGGTCCACAGGGATGTTGTGAATTTCCTAATCACGCAAACGAGTTAATTCCGAACGGTGTTCGGATTGATTATTAAATCTAAAATCTAAATCTATCTAGATCTAGTCTTGTTAGGGTTAGGTTTAGGGATGGTTTGGAAATGCAAGTAAATCTCAATGCTTTCTATACCCAATTTAGGATCTAAGAGGAGTTATGGTAATTATCAATAAAGGAGATTAGATCCATTCGGGAAGGTGTTCCTTCCTCTACGTTCTTGTCCTTCCTTTAGAGATCCTTACCCTAACCTCCATGGAAAACGCGCGCAACCGGGATTTTACACTACGGTATCACCGCTACCTCGAGGGATAGGGTGCCGTAGGGCGCGGTGTGTGCGTGTATGCATGGAGTCCTATTGTAAATATATTATGGGCAAGAAAGGGATGAGAGATCTCATCTCTCAAAAGCCTTCCCCAAAGCTAACTCTAAACAATTTTCTACGGCAATGAATTAAATCTACCTAGGGCAAGGAATTAAAATCTAAACTAGAGCAATTAATTAAATCTACTTACAGATGGATCCCTCCAATCATCCATGCAGGTTTGTCAGATCTGAATTTCTGAATGGAAAAGAAGCACCGATACTCTCCAAAAGATTTCTAAATTTTATTCATTAAAGGGAGGCATGAAGAGTTATAATGATTAGAGTTCCTATTTATAAAGAATAGGAAACCCTAGGGTTACATTTGTTTCGCATGTCTGAAATTACAAAAATACCCTTATGAAGACCAGTCAACGCCGCCCCTTTATTTTTCTAAAGAAATTACTTTTTAAATCCTTTAAACTGCCGCGGAACCGCGGCCCGAGGCGTGGTTTGGCCGCGGTTCCGCGGCCAAACAGTGGAATTGGCTCTCTGGATTTTTAGGGCTGGCTCTGGTACTTTTTATCTTCTTATTTCTTTATGTCTTTTCTCAATTTAGCTTCTAGTTCTTCTCAAAATCTTCCAGTGAATACTTGTAGTGAACTTTAACCCTTCGCTTTGAGTCGATGTCTTGAATCTTGCTTTATGAATTGTTCCTTATGTCGGCTTGATCAAGAGTTTTCTGTTTGTTGATCAAGATCCACTTTTGCATTGTCTTTTCATTATTTTCACTGTTTTCTGTCCAAGAACCTGTAACCTGTAATATGTAGCAGACATGCGTCAAAAGCACCCGTTTATTTGTAAAATATATAAGAATGGGAAATATAATAATGCAATATTATGGTGTGAACAATCACCCGAGGAGTAAACCAACTCATCAGTGGGAATCGGGATCCAACTATCATCGCATGATAATGTGATGGAATCCACTCACATTATCACACTCCAGAAGGTATGCGCATATCTGGCAAGTTTCAGTTTCTTTAGAAACTCCCGATGTGATTTTTACCCCATGCTCTTATGATCTTGACGAAGGCCAACATATCATAAGTCACATGTCAAGTTCTACCCGTCATTATCCAGGTTAATTTGAATCCACCCGTACATACCCTTGATTAAGGCCAAAATAGTAGTACGACTGTCCCAAACCAACGCATCTATCTATGCAACAGAAAAGTAACAAATAGCTACCATACACTATGCCTTGACGAAGGCCAACATACATAGCATGAATACTACGTGCCACCTTTCTGAAATGACGGAGGCCTACGAATGGTTTTTGGCGAAAAACCTTTAACGTAATGAACTTGATATCGTTGAAGGAACCGGATAGCTTTTTATAAAAATATAGTGGCGAAAACCTTTGCTAAAGAGGTCACTCCCGGTGAAGGGATCTCGGCTCTTTCCCCGTAGAATGAGGTGCAGGATATTCCAACTGAATACCACGATGCAAAGCAAAAGTAATCGACTATAGTGAAGTTATTGCCCTGCCGCAAACTTCTGTCCAAGGGGTCACTCCCGGTGAAGGGATCTCGGCCCTTGCCTCGTCGACTGAGGTGCTGGATATTCATAACCGAATACCACTGTGCAAAACAAAAGAGAACGCCCTTGCAATAACAGCTTTTTTTGAAAAATGTTCCAACAATATCAGAATAGGTTTGTTTAGCTTGCATTGATCCGAATCAACGCAGTCCCATCAATTGATCACACCACAAAAGAACGAAAATAATGCTGTATGTATATGCCATCCGCATTCGCCACTGGGTCCCGTCATCACCCGTTAGGTTACTTAACTAACGACAGAGCGGGGACTGGACTAGCGCGGGTGCAAAACATATACAACATCTACTAGTATATATATCGATATATAATAATTGCTCAAGACGTGATAAAATGCAACATCACAGAAATGTAATAAGCATCACAGAACAATACAGATAATCTGGAATCCCCGGGTTTCATAGAGCCGCTACTGAAACCCGACGTTCCCCTGGTCGTGTTGATAGCCTGTGCAATGAAATCCTAGACCCCTACGGGCACGGCAAGTTATCCACCAAAACCTGAAGCGAGGCAGCCCCCTTCAGCAACGTGAATGGACCACCCATCACTTCATGGAATCCGGTAACTTGGGCACCCCTCCTTGGGTCAACCTGTACCCCCTATGAGTGCGGCGAATAGCCCGCCAATTCTAGAGTGAAGCCCCCTCCGTCTGAAAGCTATGAGATGCGGGCCCGTTGCCCTCTAGAACCCGGCTATCCGTGCACCCCACCATGGGGTAATCCTAGTACAGAAAGTAAAATATACAACGGGTACATCGACCTCAGCCCGGTCGTGCCCCAAAAAGAATAATATAGAAATAGGCAGTGACGGCAGTCCACATGTCGGACGCTCGCCCCGCAATATGAAATGTACATATATAACCAAACTGTACTACCATTGCATCCAGGCTATCCACCACGACAGATCCGCAACATCACAGCACAACACAGAACATCAATGTGAATGTCACGTTCGCAAATCCGTCTAAAAGGGCTATAGCAATTAGACAGGATTTACCGATCAAATGACATTAACGGTCGCAGATATAATGTAAATACTGTGAACTAACATGTTTAAAATTTTCGATCGAAAAAAATTCTCGAAGTGGGCCCCAAGCACAACTGTAGCACTCAAAATAAATCGGGGCCCAAACAGAATATACCAAAAACCCTATTTCCAACTCAGGAACCTACTGAAGAAATTTGGTGCAGTGAATCCTCTTTACTGCGGCGGAACCGCGGCCAAAGCAGGGGTACGTCCGCGGTTCCGCGGCTAAACAAGAACATCACTTCACCAAATTTTCCTAGATTTCATAAAAAACCCTGCCTGTATTTCTGCAATGCACCAATTATTTTTTGACCACAGAAAAATTTCGACAGAAACTGAACTTTGAAAATGCGGTTTTTGGAAATTTTGTTCGATCGAAGTTCTAAACACGTTAGAGCAAGGTAGTAAAGGTTAATGGCGTAGCTCTGATACCATGTAAGTCTACGGTAGCGCCCCGGCCGTCTGTCCGAGGCCAAAATACGGAAACAAAAACTTTTCTTAACTTGTAAACCGGCGCTACCGCTTACTAAAAACCCGGATCGGACCATTAACCTACTACTAGCTAACTAGAGAAAGGGGAGAAAGCTATACCGAGCGATCCGTGTCCTTCGGTCTTCGGCCACCATCCCGATCTCCTCGCGGAATCTCCGGTCTCTATCTCCTCGTCGGAAAGGGCACCACATCGAGAAGTCTTTTTGCGGGCTCCCGCTTCATCCGAAGCAATTCGGGCACGAAGTGTGCTAGCCGACGTGTCCATGGTGTTGTAGAGAATATTTGTGATCACTTTGTCTCTTTGCATTCATGACTTGGATGGAGGTTGAAGGTGTTGCCATTGGAGGAAGACAATGAGCTAGAGGAAGAAGAAGAAGAAGAGAAGGCTTTCTCATCTTTTCTTTTCTTTTTGTGATAATGAGAATGAGAGAGTGTGAAGAATAATACAAGACCAAGCACATCTTAGGCAGCCCCTCTCTCTCTCCTCCTCATTTCATGACTCAAATCAATCCATTAATGTGACATATTTGCTAAAAAAGAGACCATGACTCATAGTATATGTCTATGTCACATTAATGCATCTAATGATGATTTCTAGCTCACTAATTCCATTATCCAAACATTAATCCAAATGTTTGGTCCAACAAAAAAATCCGTCAACATCTAAAGTAAACTCGTGAGGGATCACAAGGATACCCCTCACATGTATATACATACCTGCATCCGCATTCCGACTGAATGCGAATGCGATAAGACTAAAATAATCCAACAAATCTAATACTAGGATCCGGCTTAAACCAAAGCCCACTAGTATGATCCGTCCAATCATGATCCGTGCAATACCGCACGTATAGGATCGAACCCTGCTATATATCATACGGCCTCTACAACGTTTCGCTCGAAACTTGAGAAAATGTTTGTGGCGGACTCTAAAGACCCGTCAATACTTTGGCTATGGATTTAACCACTAGCACGTCAGAGGTATTAGCCGTACGTAACGGGCTACCAGGTATTGACTAAAAGGGAGGTCGATGAGCGAACTCATCCTGACACCCTACTGAGCCTGTCAGTGACAATATTCGTACAGTCCGGTCCGTTTGTCTATGAGCATCGCATGGCGGGCCTAGGGGGTTGGTAAAAGTCAGACCCCCAAAAGAAGTACAAGTCGTGTCGGAGTGTAGCCCAGAACAGCCTGAGATACTACTGGAATACCTACCAGTAAATCTCCTGCCTTGGCCAAGGACTTCGTGTAATGGCTCTCCTAGACACAGCGCGACCTCACCCCCAAAACCGGGAGAGACGAACCCCTGCATATCTGCTCACTGCCTCCATGTGGCTCGAGACTGTACCCAACTAAAACCTGTTTGCATGACTCCTTTGAGCCGTGGTAGGGTAGTAATCAAAGTACAGTGGGAACTCACACGAGACAAATGACGATCTCAGGTCGATGAACTAATCTGTACACATGTCACCAGGGAACTGCTATCTGACGTCAGGTATAATACCAACTAGCATGTTCCCGGCGAGTCCTGTCCGGTGTACTCATAACCCAATGAGCACCTGTATATATCTTAGGTGAACCAACTGACACCAGTGGCTTGTGAGACCGGCCACCGCCCCTTGTCGGGGTCTCGACTGTATACACTAGTTTACTCTGGAGTATCGATGCCCTGTCTCGAAACGCCCACGACTAGGGACCTTTTAAGGATGTGCTTATAGACCCCAGCTCCCACGTATATGATCGCCATCATACTGCTGGTTGTCAAGCAAGAATCCTAAGGGTTCTATCAATGTGTAATAGTGACCTGTAAGGTCACCTGAAGCAGTACACGATGATAAAGATAAACCAGATAACATACTATCATCTCGAGTAAGACTGTCTTACCGGCATAGGTCCTCCCTCAATCATTGCAATCACGTACCTGTGATCCAATAATTGACTCTGAGGGCACTATATCCAACATTTACGTCTATCTGCCAGATCTCATAATCATGGAAGGCAGCAATGGCAAGAAGGATCCGAATGGATTTGAGCATAGCCACTGGAGAAAAGGTTTCGTCATAGTCCAAACCAGGTCTTTGGCGAAAACCCTTTGCAACAAGTCTAGCTTTATAGGTTTCAACCTGCCCATCTACACCAATCTTCTTTCTGAAGATCTATTTGCAGCTTACGGGTTTTACCCCTTCTGGAGCAATGTCCAAAGTCCAAATTTTGTTGGTGTACATGGACTCCATCTCGGTCCGCATTGGATCCAGCCATTTTACTGAGTCACCGTTATGAATGGCTTGCTGGAAGCTAGTAGGCTCATTATATTCAATGACGCAATCCTCTAGATCCCCGTCTATGAGAAAACCGTAGTATCTTTCGGGCGGATGAGACTGCCTACTACTCCTGCGGAGTGGCGCTGGGATGTCCGTTTCTCCTGAAACTTCTGGTTCTACCAAGCTTTCAGTAATAGCTTGTGGTTCTGGAATTTCTTCCAGTTCTATTGCGCTCCTACTTATCTGATTTTCTAAAAATTCAGTTTCCAAGAAGCAGGCATGACGAGAAACAAATACCTTTTGTTCCTCTGCGTAATAGAAGAAATATCCATTGGAGTTCTTTGGATATCCCACAAACTTGCACTGTACTGAGCGTGCCTCGAGTTTGTCCACATGCTGCTTTTTGACAAAAGCTGGACATCCCCATGTCTTAATGTGTTTAAAATAGGGTCTCTTCCCACTCCACATCTGATATGGTGTGGTGATCGCACGCTTTTGGCGCGTCGGATATTCAAAGTTCTAAAGTTATAACCGCGATCAGGACGGTGTCGCTATGCAGCTAGCCGGTTGAGCACGGGTCGATCCACAGGGAGATGGTTGTATGTCCGTTCGAGTTTTAGACGAGTCAATGAAGAATTTGTATATGTTTGTTCAAATCTAACCTATGTATTTTATATGCAAGTATAAAGTTGTTAAGAAAAAGATACGAAAGTGTAAGCTAAGGAAATCCGCACTCAAAACCTTTGAGCCGAGTCTTGACCAATTGAAGCTAGAGCAATCGGCAACAACGTGGATTAGGGGATTTAAGCACGGTATTCGTGGAATCCAGCTTATTTACCTTTGTCCTTCCGTTCTTGTCTCTTGCTTTCGCCTCCGGCCAAACCGAACGCAACCGGTCGCGTTTAGGAATTACCGTTACCTTGCTAGGGTAGGATGCCTAACGGAGCGCTTGCGTAATATTTGGGCGGAGTTCAAAGGAAAATAACGGGAAAAGAAAATGAGCAAAGAAACATTAACTTACAATATCATATTTATTCTTAACAACACATATTACAACCATTCACAAAACGAACCGAAAAGAGCAAAAGAAAAGATAAACAAAGAAAAGAAAAGATTACAAGCAAGTAATTAAAAGTGCATGGAATTTAAGTGCATGAAAGTAAAACAAGGTAATAAAAAGCAAGAAAGAAATAAGCAAGAAAATAACAACAAGAACCATAGAACCAAATACAAGACATGGGTTCAATAACCAAATCTTAAACTTGCAAGCTCACTTAAGAGGTTGCAAGATCAAGAAAATGCAAAGAACTCATGGAGAATGAAGCACAAAAGAGAGAACAAAATGATACAACCCCTTGAGATCAATAACCAAAGCTTAAACTTGCAAGCTCACTTAAGAGGTTGCAAGATCAAGTTAAGGTAGAGAGCTCAAGAGGGAAGCTAAGAAAAAAGAATAATACAAAAACCCTCATCTTCATTTAACATCCACTCAAAAGCTCTCACAACAATTTCATGGAGAAAAGAATGAAGAAGAAGAAGAAGTAAACTAAAAACTAACAAAAAAGTGGGCATGAAAAAGAACTCCTTGATTTGGCTCAGAACTGGGGTATTTATAGGAAGGGAACTGGAAACCTAGGGCAAGAATTTGGCTCCACATAGAGTTACCAAAATAACCCCAGAAAACGACACAGTGAGGAGCCTATATGGCCGCGGTTCCACGGCCTAAGCCTGCTTATGCCGCGGAACCGCGGCTATAGTAGGGAATTGGGCCGTCGTATTTTGTGGGGATCCCTGGTTTGTAGTTGTCTGCTGTTTGGTATATGACTTTTCTCAGAATCTCTTCACATTTCTTCCAGAATTTTAGTAGATCAAAAGGTGATGTGATGTGCATCTTTTGCCATGATTTCCTCGAGCTCCGCGTAGATATGTTGGATCTTGTGTTGACATTGAGCTTTGTGCACGAAAATGACATCGATTTGCCATTTTGTCCCTTAAACTGGTGTGTGGCAACACACGGATAGAGAGTGGAGACCCGTGTTTTATCTGTTGTTGGCAGTAACCCGGAATTTGACGTACTTTTCTATGAATTTCACTGTTTAGAGCTGAGAACCAGCATCTTGTAAATATGTAGCAAACACTGATTAAAAGCACCTGTCTATAACCAAACGAGCGTAAGAATGGGTGGTATAAAATGCAATATTCTGGTATGAACAAATACCCCTAAATTTAACTTTTGCTCGTCCCGAGTGAAACCAATTATTCACAAAAAAGTCCTAACCGCACTTTCACAGGGAACGCGATTGCACTGAGCATGTGCAACAAGCCGTTAAACGTCTAGGTGTCCCTAGTAGGAGGAGTGTTGTCTCCTGAGGGTTTTTAGCGGATTACACCCACAAAATCCCGTCAAGCTAGTGTCATAAGTTAACGTCGATTCTACTCCTACAGTTTAGTATTTATGTTAGAAATTCTATCATCCTAAGTTAGAAATATCCAACCCTTATTTTTCACACCTCCTATCTATTTAACCTTGGATCTCCTGAGTTTTCCTTCTAAAGTGCAGCCTCAAATCAGGGATTTTTATCAACTTTACAGAAAACACAAGTCTTATTCTTTATTTCTATCTTCTATCCAAACATCGATTGTATACCCCTACGTGTGTGTATATTTGCACCCCTACACTCAAGAATTCAATTCAAGCTATAATACCCTTGCCCTAATACCTAATACTACTTCTTTTCATTAAGGATGGACGGATTTGCTCACACACCTTTCATGCGACTATTAATGCTTCTTGAGGCACTAACGACCGATTACTGAATGTGTGAACTTTAAAGCGTAAATAGCAGTTTCCAGGTCTTGACTTTATTCTATTTTTTCTTTTTCTTTTTCTTTTTCTTTTTCAAGACCGGATATATTTTTCAATATGCTCTTTTGGTGTTTAGCTTTAAATACCGTTTTTTTCTTTCATACTAGGCTTTCAGGCAAGAGTATTTCTAGGTATCCTCTACTATCCCAAGTTTCAAGGTGCGTGTAAGTGCAGTTTGTAGGATATATACTTTCTAAATTTGAACTCAAGAAAAGAAACTATTTTTCAGACTTATCCTCCAGTAGAGCTTCAATACTTTCCCTTCATCTTGACTTAACTCAATAACTGAACTCAAAAAACTGTTAGGACGTATACTTACCAAAGTTAGACAGAATGAGGGTTAATTTAAGGATTTTCAATTCCTAAGTCTAGAATTTAGTTATTTCTAACATATCAACTAAACTTTCAGAATAAAAATCTAAGTTACCCTATTAGCTAACTTAACGACAAAGTTTTTATATTTTTTTGGAAAATTTTCAATTTTTGTGGGTTTTATGGATTTTAGTATGCAGATGCAAAATATACATATGAATACGAAGGTTAGAAATGCGTACCGAGCGTACCCCCAAACTTAAACTGGAAAGTGACCTCATTGTCATGCTACACCAAGAGGGTCAAAATTGTCGGCGCTTCTTAAAAACAAATCATATACAAAACAAAAAAAAGGAAAACAAAAAATATATACAAAAAGGTTACCCCCCCAAACTTAAGTAAAACAGTGTTTTCTCTGTTAAGCGTTGAAGTTCAGGATTAGGAGGGAAAGAACAGTATCAAGCTATACAAGGCCTTACACAGGCCAAAAGTGAGCACCAACCATTCAAAGATCTTATCGTGATAAAGCAGTGGCTGGTGAAAGAATGCGGAGAGGTAAGAAATAGAGAATATGGGAGACCGTATGGAGATAGAAGCGGGAGACGGTCTCGGTATATGAGAAGAAGAATGGCGGAAGGGAGAAAGAAGTGGAACACGAACTTGAGTGTGAAAATGAAGTGAATAGATTAGCACAATATGTGATGAGTGATGTGTAAAGAGTGATTGTGCTAATCTATCAACCCGTCGAGAAATGGGGTCAAATCCCTCAAGATTCATGAGAAACCATGGGTACGCCGAACTCGGTAAACCACACATATGAAATGAAAGTGAGAAGGTTTCTTGCAAGGTCGGAACGATGGAAAGGATGGAGGTAGGTGATTGGGGAAGGTTATCGGTTAAAGGTTCAGGAGGGTGTACACAGTCAATGAAAGGAACAGTATGAATTGGAAAACCCGACTCATCAATTAAAACTGGTTCATCCTCAAAAATATCCTCAAAAGTTTCCTCAAAATTCAGCTTATCCATGCAAATTTCATCAAAATCAAGACGCATATGGGGTTCGGGAAAAACAGTTAATGACTCGGTATGATGAATTGGAGAGAAAAACTCTGCCAAATCTATGGGTTCATCATCCAAAATATTCCCAGCGTTAATATCCTCAATCAAGTGAAAATCAATATCCTCAGACACCTCATCAAAAGCATAGATTTCAATCGATTCTGGTTCTAAGATGGAGGTGTAGAGGTCAAAGGGTTGGGTGCGGTTTCACTCGAAAGGGACCCTTCACAATCGGGCAAATCAAACACTACAAGGTCACACAACTCATTATCTGTTCTATCTTCAATTGATAAATCATTTGGGACACTCGATAGACTTTCAAAACAGGAGTTGTGGGACTGAAGTTGAAACGGGTAGGTTTGATTTGGAAGGGTATATGACTCACTCTCTCCGCTCAAATTCTCAACCTGTCCTACCGCCTCTTCATACATTGAAAAATTTGGAGCTAGTTGAAAACTAGCTACCGGGTCACTAGGTTGTATGAGGGCAGCCATGGAAGCATTCAAATCCATCATCTGTTGGTACGACGCTACCCTAAAGTCTTCCAATGACTGTTCCAGACTAGACATGGGTTATGAAGGGGTTTCAGTAAAAGATTCAAAGTTGTTTTGGTACTGGAAACTCCCAAATGACGGTTCAGAAGCAATGTCTAGGGAAGGTGTAAAAGTCGGGTAGGACTGGTAGGAATTGAATGGCTGGACAGGGGTAGGATCAACATTTGGATACAAAGGTGAATGGAATTGTTGATCCCAAGAATTTGAAGTGGTGAAAGGAGTGAAAGATCGGCTATGAGATTGTTCAATACGTTCAGCGATGGACAAAGGACGACTTGCAAAAGGGGTATCAACATAAGCGGGTGCGGGAGGTTGAAAAGATTGATACAAAGTGGAATTCGGAGGGCAAGTGTTTGTCGTAGACGCGTCTATGCGATCTTTCAATGACACTTTGGGCATGGAGGGGTCGTTCGATGTTCGGCCAAAGCAAGAACCGTAAGAAGTAATGTTTGGTTGTGGGTACCAAAGTTCGGCAAGAGTTTTGCGAGGTGGGGTACCCATGATATGAAGAGAGAAAGAAAGAAAGAAAGGCAGAAAAAAGGAGGGGAAAAAAGAATGTGATTTTATTTTAATTTTTTTTTTATTTTTTTAGTTAGCTATTAACAAAAGATTGAAATATACACACAAAAAGAATCTGGACCAAAAACAATCACGACACAAAAATACCACACACCTAATCGTTCTAGGGTTCACCTAGATCAACTAGACCTGCTCCAGAACTTGATTGTCGAAGTAAAACTGTGTTGAGAAACGGGCTCAAGATACACTGATCACGAGGCCAGGTAAGTGCAGAGATAAGGGGAGGTTTTCCGACGCTTTCGCGAAGGTCCTTAATTAAATAAACCTTTCTCTTTTGGCGGTTTCGCCGTTAACACTTTTCTAGACACCCCGTAAACAATATACCGTTAAGCGAGGTTCTAAACACAGTTAACTTCTCCTAGTGAGCCGCGGAGTCCTTAAGGCTTAAAGTCTAGTTTCTTTTAAAGTTTGTGCGGGTAAACGTTATGCTCAAGTTCGTGATTTGTGGGCCACGGAAAAGGTGATGAAATCCTTTACCATATGTTGCGGGGTTCGCTTGCCCTTAAGTCCGTATTAATGTATGCAATGCACAATTCAATAAAAATTCTATAAAGAATCAAACAATCGTTTTTTTTAGTTTAAGCGCGGCACTGCAACAAATACGGGTTAGTCAATTTTTAGCGTTTGCTAGCGAACTTGCAAAGAATCCTACAAAGAATAGTATATTGGATGCGTCGGATTTGAGAAGAAGGTGTTTAATAAATACATACCGTTAAGTTTTTGGGTTAGGAAACCCCCGTTGAATCAATTCCGGTAATCTTGAAAAGTTCGCTTGCGCGGGTCAAACTTCCCGGATCTTTGGCACTATACTTCGTAATTACCTTAACCTTGAACGTATACTTTGCTCCCCACAATCGCAGTTTGCAAATCTGCAAAAATCTGCACACTTGCACACAAAAATGATCAAAAATAACAAAAAGATTTTTTTTATAAATATATACAAAAAGAATATTAACCCGAATAACAAGAAAGAAAATACGCTACCGTCTCCCCGGCAACGACGCCATTTGATCGCACGCTTTTGGCGTGTCGGATGTTCAAAGTTCTAAAATTATAACCGCGATCAGGACGGTGTCGCTATGCAGCTAGCCGGTTGAGCACGGGTCGACCCACAGGGAGATGGTTGTATGTCCGTTCGAGTTTTAGACGAGTCAATGAAGAATTTGTATATGTTTGTTCAAATCTAACCTATGTGTTTTATATGCAAGTATAAAGTTGTTAAGAAAAAGATACGAAAGTGTAAGCTAAGGAAATCCGCACTCAAAACCTTTGAGCCGAGTCTTGACCAATTGAAGCTAGAGAAATCGGCAACAACGTGGATTAGGGGATTTAAGCACGGTATTCATGGAATCTGGCTTATTTACCCTTGTCCTTCCGTTCTTGTCTCTTGCTTTCGCCTCCGGCCAAACCGAACGCAACCGGTCGTGTTTAGGAATCACCGTTACCTTGGTAGGGTAGGGTGCCTAACGGAGCGCTTGCGTAATGTTTGGGCGGAGTTCAAAGGAAAATAACGGGAAAAGGAAATGAGCAAAGAAACATTAACTTACAATATCGTATTTATTCTTAACAACACATATTACAACCATTCACAAAACGAACCGAAAAGAGCGAAAGAAAAGATAAACAAAGAAAAGAAAAGATTACAAGCAAGTAATTAAAAGTGCATGGAATTTAAGTGCATGAAAGTAAAGCAAGGTAATAAAAAGCAAGAAAGAAATAAGCAAGAAAATAACAACAAGAACCATAGAACCAAATACAAGACATGGGTTCAATAACCAAATCTTAAACTTGCAAGCTCACTTAAGAGGTTGCAAGATCAAGAAAAGGCAAAGAACTCATGGAGAATGAAGCACAAAAGAGAGAACAAAATGATACAACCCCTTGAGATCAATGACCAAAGCTTAAACTTGCAAGCTCACTTAAGAGGTTGCAAGATCAAGTTAAGGTAGAGAGCTCAAGGGGGAAGCTAAGCAAAAAGAATGATACAAAAACCCCCATCTTCATTTAACATCCACTCAAAAGCTCTCACAACAATTTCATGGAGGAAAGAATGAAGAAGAAGAAGAAGTAAACTAAAAACTAACAAAAAAGTGGGCATGAAAAAGAACTCCTTGATTTGGCTCAGAACTGGGGTATTTATAGGCAGGGAACTGGAAACCTAGGGCAAGAATCTGGCTCCACATAGAGTTACCAAAATAACCCCAGAAAACGACATAGTGAGGAGCCTATATGGCCGCGGTTCCGCGGCCTAAGCCTGCTTATGCCGCAGAACCGTGGCTATAGTAGGGAATTGGGCCGTCGTATTTTGTGGGGATCCCTGGTTTGTAGTTGTCTGCTGTTTGGTATATGACTTTTCTCAGAATCTCTTCACGTTTCTTCCATAATTTTAGTTGATCAAAAGGTGATGTGATGTGGATCTTTTGCCATGATTTCCTCGAGCTCCGTGTAGATATGTTGGATCTTGTGTTGACATTAAGCTTTGTGCACGAAAATGACATCGATTTGCCATTTTGTCCTTTAAACTGGTGTGTGGCAACACACGGATAGAGAGTGGAGACTCGTGTTTTATCTGTTGTTGGCAGTAACCCGGAATTTGACGTACTTTTCTATGAATTTCACTGTTTAGAGCTGAGAACCAGTATCCTGTAAATATGTAGCAAACACTGATTAAAAGCACCCGCCCATAACCAAACGAGCGTAAGAATGGGCGGTATAAAATGCAATATTCTGGTATGAACAAATACCCCCAAACTTAACTTTTGCTCGTCCCGAGCAATACCAATTATTCACAAAAAAGTCCTAACCGCACTTTCACAGGGAACGCGATTGCACTGAGCACGTGCAACAAGCCGTTAAACGTTTAGGTGTCCCTAGTAGGAGGAGTGTTGTCTCCTGAGGGTTTTCAGCGGATTACACCCACAAAATCCCGTCAAGCTAGTGTCATAAGTTAACGTCGATTCTACTCCTACAGTTTAGTATTTACGTTTGAAATTCTATCATCCTAAGTTAGAAATATCCAGCCCTTATTTTTCACACCTCCTATCTATTTAACCTTGGATCTCCTGAGTTTTCCTTCTAAAGTGTAGCCTCAAATCAGGGATTTTTATCAACTTTACAGAAAACACAAGTCTTATTCTTTATTTCTATCTTCTATCCAAACATCGATTGTATACCCCTACGTGTGTGTATATTTGCACCCCTACACTCAAGAATTCAATTCAAGCTATAATACCCTTGCCCTAATACCTAATACTACTTCTTTTCATTAAGGATGGATGATTGGTATCAAAAATTGTAAGTTTACCGCAATCAGAAACGGCGTTGCTTCGCAGCTAGCCGGTGAGTACGGGTCGATCCACAGAGACGGGTAAATTCCTTTTATGTGTTTTAACGAGTTGATTCAATTTGTCGTTTTGGGTTGGTTTATAACAATCTAAAATACTGGATCTAATTAATCTAATTAAGAATCTTGCTAGGGTTAGGCTTAGGGGAAGTTTTGGAGATTAATGTTTTTCATCACCGCTTTCAATGCCATCTTTTTTTTAAATCTATTAGGTGTTAAGTTAATTATCAATAAAGTGGATACGAATCTTTTGGGAAGATGTTTCTTCCTCTAGATTCGTATCCTTCCTTTGTTGGTAATCACCCTAACCCCCACGGAAAACGCGCGCAACCGGCCCTTTATACTACGGTTCATCGTTACCTCGATGGGTAGGATGCCGCAGGGAGCGGTTGTGCGCGTATGCATGGAGTTCTAATTCATTAGGTTAAAGTGGCATTGAAAGGGGTGAGAGATCTCATCTCTCAACCCTTTCCCTAAGGCTAACCCTAACAAGCGAGGAGACTACTCGCTCATTAGGGGATGAGAAGACATTATAATTAAAAGAAACATAAATAAAATACTTACTAGGTTGACGGCTCCCTCCAAACAAGAAGAACATATCTGAATTTTTATCTCAGAAATTCTGAATTTTATTGATTGAAAAGAGGCATACATTTTACAGATCTAAAATCACAATTTATAGGAAAATAGGAAACCTAGGGTTACAGACTCTCGCACATGCAAAATTACATATTTGCCCACGTAAAATCCTAACATCTGCACCGACGCAACAACCCAGAAAATCTGCACCGACACGGGCACTTGATGGCCGCGGAACCGCGGCGCCAGGCTGGGTTTGGCCGCGGTTCCGCGGCCAAATAAGGGAGTTGGGCCTTGTACTTTTTGGGCTTGGTTCAGTGGCTCTTTGGGCTTCTGTTTCCATATGTAGTTTCTCTGTTGGGCTTCTTATTCTCTTCCAGATATTTCAGTGAATACTTGTAGCGATCTTTTAACCGTTCACATGACATTTTGGACCTTGTACTGTTCTTCGTCTAGGCTTGACTAGGATCCGTCTAATAGTTGGTCAAAAATCCCTTTTTCTGTTGTTTTGTGTCTTTTTCACTGTATTTGCTCCAGAAACCTGTATCCTGTAATATGCAACAAACGTGCGTCAAGAGTACCTGTTTATTTATAAAAAGGATAAGAATAGGGGAATGATAAATGCAATATTATGGTCTGAACAAATACCCCCAAACTTACCTTTTGCTCGTACTCGAGCAAACTTATTATTTTATTCACTAAAATCCTAACCGCACTTTCGCAGGGAAACGCGATTGCACTGAGCACGTGCAACAAGCCGTTAAACCTCTAGGTGTCCCTAGTAGGAGGAGTGTTGTCTCCTGAGGGTTTTCAGCGGATACTACCCACAAAATCCTATCAACTCAGCCCATTGACTTTTGTTCTCCAATTAGGTTTTCTAACAAGGAATTCTATTATCTTCTACTTGTAAGTTATCCACCCATATTCTTCACGCTTCCTCATTATTTAACTTAAGACTATATATGTTATGTAGACCTACTTAGCTTTCGGCATCTCTTAAGTCTTCCTTCTAGGGTTTTATCTCCACTTAGGAATTTCTATCAACTCTATTAAAGATACAAGTTCTATTCTTCATTCCTTTCTCTTATCTAGATTCCAATCACATACCCCTACGTGTGTGTATAGATCACCCCTACACTTGGAGATTCAAATCAAGCAATCATGCCCTTTGTCCGTTGTCCAAAGTACTAATTAGTTGGTGAATTTAATTTGCTTACACATCCTTCATGCGACCGTTAATACTCTTGAGGTACCAACGACCGATTACAAAATGCGTTTGCACTTTAAAGCGTACTTCCTAGTCTTTGCAACACCCAAGGCTTTAGCAGTGACTCCCAAACCAGTTGGTCTAAGGCACTAGGTGACGAAGCACCCTCGCTAAATATTTTTCTATTTTTGCAGCCTTAAATAATCACAAAAACCAGTGTCCATTTTTTTTTCTTTATTCACACTTTTTCATACTAAGGACTTTAGACAAGAGCATTTCAAGGTCTCTTCTACTATTCCAAGTTTCAAGGTGCGTGAATGTGCAATTTGTAGGGTATACATTTTCAGAATTTAGACTTAAGCTAGGAACTATTTTTCAAACTTATACTCTAATAAGAACATCAATACTCTTCCCTCATTTTGACTTAGCCCAAGAAGTGAACCCAAAATTTGCCTATTTCTAAATAAACTACAAGGCATATACTTTCTACTGTTAAACTTTAAGGAAGGTTATTTTTAGGGTTTTTAATTTACTAAGTCTAAGATCTAGTTGTTCCTAACCAGTTAACCTATTTGTCAAACTCACGTCAAATAAGCCAAAATTGAATACATTAATTTTTATAATTTTTGAAAATTTTCAAATTTTTATGGGTTTTCAATAAGTATGCAAATGCAAAGATATGTACAAATGAATGCGAAGGAAGAAGACGTACCGAGCATACCCCCAAACTTGAACTTGACAGTGTCCTCACTGTCATGCTAAACCAAGAGGGTCAAAATACCGATACTCCCCTGTTTTTTTTTTTTATTGTTAAGAAAAACAAAAATATGTACAAAAAGACCCTCCCCCAAACTTCATTTAAACTATGTTAGACATTACTGCCAAACTTTGCATCGGCCAAAAGTCAACACCAACCAGTTGAAAAATTTATCAGTAAAGAATATTGGTTGGTGGAAAAATAAGTTGTGGTGGTCCGCAAAGAATTTGGGAAGATAGAAGTAGTGGTATGGGAGGTGTGGAGGTAAATATACAGGTGATGGTGATGCATCGAAACGAGAATGTAAATGATCAGCAATCAGTGGAGTGTTGGCATTCTCGTACCTTATTAAAAGAAATGGGGGTATTTCAACTTCTAAGGGAGGAGGTTGACTCACCACAATACCCCCAAGATGTTCCTGTGGGTCCTCTATTGACATGGCATCATCCATCAATTGTGTATGATATTCACTTATGAGGGAACTTATCTCCTCGATGTCCGCCATAGTACAACTGAAAACTTGCCGCCCATCTTGTAAGACTTTTAAAATAGCGTTCTCTTGCTCGAAGGCTAGAGAGGCTGATATGATAATGGGAAAAGTCTCATTCTCACCTATGTAAGCATATTTAAGGTGAGACGGCAAGGGCGTGAGTTCGAATTTCTGAGGCGAAAGAATCATTGCGGAATCTACCTCGAACTCAAAGGACTCTAACACAGGTTCGAAATCACTGCAAACAACCGATTCGGATGGTTCGACTGACTCATCCAAAAATTCAAACGACTCATATTCGGGCTGTGAGTCGTCGTCATCCGAAAAAGTGAAACATTCATAATCAACATCAGTTGTGTCAACGATAGTAGGCTCAAGGAGGGACGCACTAGTGGCGTCAAAACTGTTTTCATCAAATAGAAATCTTTCAAGCTCGCAGTCCTCCTGCGTGATTTCGTGAATAGAGCAAACTTCTCGTGTACTAGTTTTAGGCACGGGGGGTAGACTTCCCATCTTATAAATATTGAACTCACTAGACCTCTTTCCGAAGGATAGAGTCAAGGAGCCATTGCGACAATTTATTACGGCATTGGAAGTGGCCAAAAATGGTCGACCAAGAATCACCGGAATTTGGTTTCTTGGGTTAGCAACAGGTTGTGTATCCATAACGATAAAATCAACGGGGAATATGAATTCCCCGACTTTGATCAACACATCCTCTAGTTGACCCCTTGGATAGGTGATTGATCGATCAGCCATTTGGAGAGTGCAACGAGTGGATTTCAACTCTCCAACCCCTAATTGTTCGTACACGGAGTAAGGAATCAGGTTAACACTAGACCCAAGATCTAAAAGTGCTCGATTAATTTTCTTATCCCCAATTGTGATTGAAATAGTAGGACAGCCGGGGTCCTTTCGTTTTTGGGGTAAGGTTTGATGGTGGTTAATAGCATTGCTCACTGCACTAGCCACTAGCACTTTCTTGGGTACTTGAGATGCCTTTCTCTTCGAGGTGCACAAGCCCTTTAAGATTTTCGCATATGAAGGGACTTGTTGGATAGCATCCAAGAGAGGTATATTTATGCTAACCTGCTTAAATATCTCCACAATCTTCTCCACTTGTGTATTTGGTTTATTAGGACTCAACCTGTTTGGGAATGGAGCGTTCTGAAAATTTGTTGAGTCAAAAGTCTGTGGAGTAGAATGTGGAGTAGGAATGGACCCCAGTGTGGATGTGTTCGTGTTGTGAGAGATGGGTCCGTTCGAGTCAGGAGAAGTAGAGCCATGTGAAGGGTGGAGAATAGGCTCTAAAGAAAAAGGTGAAGAAGGAAGTGAAGAAAATGAAGAAGGGGAAGAAGAAGAAGAACCACCGGCGGGGATGTCATCACTAGTTCCCACATTATTTTGCAACTCTCTTCCGGATCTCAACGTGGTCACCGCATTTACATTGTGATTGTGATATGCGTTTTGTGCGTGACCGGGATTGGGCAATGGTTGAGATGGAAGCTTTCCCTTTTCTCTCTCGCTCAACGCAGCAGTTAATTGTGCAATTTGTGCCTCAATAGATTTGATACTTTGATCTTGTGAGGCATTGTTATTCATTAAAGATTGCACATAACTTTCAAATCTTGCTGCGGATTCTGTAGTTTGCTTGAGAAATGCTTCAAGACTTTTCTCGAGCGAGCTAACCTTATCATCATTTGGTTGAACCAAATTGTTCGTTTGATTTGTATAAGGTTGTTGTTGGAAAGGTTGCTGGTTTTGAGTTTGTAAGGGTGCTTGTTGTTGTTGTGGAGGAGGTCTTTGAAAATTATTATTCCCTTGGAACTGTTGATTTGGGTGACTCCTCCACCCCTGATTGTATGTCGAAGAGTACGGATCATTTCTTTGTCGTTGCTGAAATGCAGCATTGACTTGATCCTGTCCTTGAATGGGTGCATTATAAGGACACTCTTCGGTTAGGTGCGACGGGTTCGAACAACAAGCACAAACCGTTCGTGTGGGTAGAGCAGGGGCAGGAGAAGACGATGAGATTTTGGTCTCAATGGCTTCTAGCTTTTTCATAAGTGAGGCCATCTCGGCCTTCATAGCAATCGACATATCTATTTGATGTATGCCTGCCCTAGATTGACCAACTGAAGAAGATGATGTGGTCTTGGTACTCTCCCACTGAATTGTTTGCTCACTTAGGTCCTCAAGAAACTGCCAAGCTTCGTCGCTAGACTTGGAGAGAAAATGACCTTGACATATTGTTTCTAGCAACTGCTTCGTTGCTGCGTTCAATCCCTCGTATAATGTTTGGCAAAGTTGCCAATTTTCTATCCCATGATGAGGACATTGAATGAGTAGGTGTTTAAATCTCTCGAAGCACTTCCAAAATGGTTCAGAAGGAAGCTGTGAAAATTGTATAATCTCGTTTCGGATTCTAGCAGTTTTGTGGTGAGGATAGAACTTTTTCAGAAAAGCTCTCACAAACTCGTCCCAATTTCTAATGGAATGTGATGTGGTGCTGTATAGCCACTTCTCGGCTAGGTCATATAAGGTAAAAGGAATGACCCTTAGCCTTATTGCGTCATCACTTAATTGGGTTGTCTTCATCATGGCGCAAACGTTTTGGAATTTATTAATGAAAATATATGCATCTTCGGATTCCAAACCATGAAACTTAGGCAGCATATTGATGAAGTGTGGTTTTATTTCAAAATTATCCCCATTTGCCGGTGGGGGTGAAAGACATGTGGGTAAAGAAGTGCGGACGGGGTAGAAGACATCCTGGAGCGCGACTCGTGCGGGCGCTACAACAGGCGGAAGATTCGGGTTATTCGCATCTTGTGGAGGTGGAATCATTCCCGTCGGTAAGGTATCGTTGGGGTTGAATCCCGACATACCTTCGAAAGAAGAATTTAAAGGTGGAGGTAAGGAAATGGAGGGAATTTCGACGAAGGGTTCGCCGAAGGGTTCGTTGGTCGGTACCAACGAAACACAGACTAATCGGGCGTTAGTATCCCTAGTCCAAAATGACATACACTAAAGGGTAGTGCAGTCAGAAAAAAGAGAAAAACAGAATGTGGGGGTAAGATAACGTCAGTGAGAAGAAGTTGTGGAAGTGAGTTTGCAAGTTTTCTTTAGCGGCAAGTTGCAAGTTTTTAAAAGATTTTTCTTTTTCTTTTTCTTTTATTTATGTGAAGGTTTTGCAAAGAGGTTTTAGGAAAGGGACTCGTGACACCAATGTGTCAACCACACATGCACAATCAGGCCTAGATCTAGGGTCGCCTAGGTCTGCTAGACAGCTCCTAACTAGGGCTAGAAATAGACCTCAAACCGCCTCTTCACGGACAAATACGGCCAGGTAAGTGGGAAGGAACCACCACTACAGTGGGCCTAATTAATAACCACTAGCCTAGACACCGCAATGTCGGTTAGGATAAACGGCCGATGCCTACCCTAGTCCTTTTCCTATTGAGCTCGCTGTCCTTAGGTCTGAGTCTAATCTTTTTTAATTAGTTGTGGTCGATGCAAAATGCTTTAGGTGTTTTCTGGGGTCCTGGGAAGGGTGATGAAATCCCCACCCAATCTGAGTTTGGTCAATTAGCCCCTTAGAGTCCGGTTAAATTATGCAAAACAGATAAAATTTCACTTGCAATCAAAATTTTTAGCGCGGCACAAAGAAACCTGCAGAGATCTGTTATTTAGAAGGGGAAGAAAGACTCTTTACGCAAAGAATTCCTGCAGAAAACTTTTTACAGAGAGATATATTGTAGGTTGCAGAGAGGAGGAAAAGGGAACAAACAGTGCAAATCTGATGCGCTGACGTGGCAGCCAGAGCGCGGATCCGCGGCGGGAGTCCTGTTTATGCGGCGGAAGCGCGGTCAGGGGGTGGGTTCAACCACTGGAAAAAATTGTGTTGCTCTGTACTGATAGTTCCTCTCTGTTCTTATATGTAACTTTCTGATTTGCGCTCTGTAAAATTTCAGATCTTCGCTATTCCTGCAAGATTCAAAAATAAATCCTTCAAACAGATCAAAATTGATAATTTTTATATTTTTATATTTTCAGATTTTTATAATTTTTTTTTAAAAATTTATATCAACCCGAAAATTCACAAAAAGAAATATTACGCTGTCCCCGGCAACGGCGCCATTTGATTGGTATCAAAAATTGTAAGTTTACCGCAATCAGAAACGGCGTCGCTTCGCAGCTAGCCGGTGAGTACGGGTCGATCCACAGAGACGGGTAAATTCCTTTTATGTGTTTTAACGAGTTGATTCAATTTGTCGTTTTGGGTTGGTTTATAACAATCTAAAATACTGGATCTAATTAATCTAATTAAGAATCTTGCTAGGGTTAGGCTTAGGGGAAGTTTTGGAGATTAATGTTTTTCATCACCGCTTTCAATGCCATCTTTTTTTTAAATCTATTAGGTGTTAAGTTAATTATCAATAAAGTGGATACGAATCTTTTGGGAAGATGTTTCTTCCTCTAGATTCGTATCCTTCCTTTGTTGGTAATCACCCTAACCCCCACGGAAAACGCGCGCAACCGGCCCTTTATACTACGGTTCATCGTTACCTCGATGGGTAGGATGCCGCAGGGAGCGGTTGTGCGCGTATGCGTGGAGTTCTAATTCATTAGGTTAAAGTGGCATTGAAAGGGGTGAGAGATCTCATCTCTCAACCCTTTCCCTAAGGCTAACCCTAACAAGCGAGGAGACTACTCGCTCATTAGGGGATGAGAATACATTATAATTAAAAGAAACATAAATAAAATACTTACTAGGTTGACGGCTCCCTCCAAACAAGAAGAACAGATCTGAATTTTTATCTCAGAAATTCTGAATTTTATTGATTGAAAAGAGGCATACATTTTACAGATCTAAAATCACAATTTATAGGAAAATAGGAAACCTAGGGTTACAGACTCTCGCACATGCAAAATTACATATTTGCCCACGTAAAATCCTAATATCTGCACCGACGCAACAACCCAGAAAATCTGCACCGACACGGGCACTTGATGGCCGCGGAACCGCGGCGCCAGGCTGGGTTTGGCCGCGGTTCCGCGGCCAAATAAGGGAGTTGGGCCCTGTACTTTTTGGGCTTGGTTCAGTGGCTCTTTGGGCTTCTGTTTCCATATGTAGTTTCTCTGTTGGGCTTCTTATTCTCTTCCAGATATTTCAGTGAATACTTGTAGCGATCTTTCAACCGTTCACATGACATTTTGGACCTTGTACTGTTCTTCGTCTAGGCTTGACTAGGATCCGTCTAATAGTTGGTCAAAAATCCCTTTTTCTGTTGTTTTGTGTCTTTTTCACTGTATTTGCTCCAGAAACCTGTATCCTGTAATATGCAACAAACGTGCGTCAAGAGTACCTGTTTATTTATAAAAAGGATAAGAATAGGGGAATGATAAATGCAATATTATGGTCTGAACAATGGACGGATTTGCTCACACACCTTTCATGCGACTATTAATGCTTCTTGAGGCACTAACGACCGATTACTGAATGTGTGAACTTTAAAGCGTAAATAGCAGTTTCCAGGTCTTGACTTTATTCTATTTTATCTTTTTCTTTTTCTTTTTCTTTTTCAAGACCGGATATATTTTTCAATATGCTCTTTTGGTGTTTAGCTTTAAATACCGTTTTTTTCTTTCATACTAGGCTTTCAGGCAAGAGTATTTCTAGGTATCCTCTACTATCCCAAGTTTCAAGGTGCGTGTAAGTGCAGTTTGTAGGATATATACTTTCTAAATTTGAACTCAAGAAAAGAAACTATTTTTCAGACTTATCCTCCAGTAAAGCTTCAATACTTTCCCTTCATCTTGACTTAACTCAAGAACTGAA
Source organism: Agapanthus africanus (assembly GCA_030015575.1). Lineage (NCBI taxonomy): Eukaryota > Viridiplantae > Streptophyta > Magnoliopsida > Asparagales > Amaryllidaceae > Agapanthus > Agapanthus africanus. The sequence continues at coordinate 516,431,062 of CM057344.1, forward strand.
CTCAAAAAACTGTAAGGACGTATACTTACCAAAGTTAGACAGAATGAGGGTTATTTTAAGGATTTTCAATTCCTAAGTCTAGAATTTAGTTATTTCTAACATATCAACTAAACTTTCAGAATAAAAATCTAAGTTACCCTATTAGCTAACTTAACGACAAAGTTTTTATATTTTTTGGAAAATTTTCAATTTTTGTGGGTTTTATGGATTTTAGTATGCAGATGCAAAATATACATATGAATACGAAGGTTAGAAATGCGTACCGAGCGTACCCCCAAACTTAAACTGGACAGTGACCTCACTGTCATGCTACACCAAGAGGGTCAAAATTGTCGGCGCTCCTTAAAAACAAATCATATACAAAACAAAAAAAGGAAAACAAAAAATATATACAAAAAGGTTACCCCCCCCCAAACTTAAGTAAAACAGTGTTTTCACTGTTAAGCGTTGAAGTTCAGGATTAGGGGGGAAAGAACAGTATCAAGCTATACAAGGCCTTACACAGGCCAAAAGTGAGCACCAACCATTCAAAGATCTTATCGTGATAAAGCAGTGGCTGGTGAAAGAATGCGGAGAGGTAAGAAATAGAGAATACGCGAGACCGTATGGAGATAGAAGCGGGAGACGGTCTCGGTATATGAGAAGAAGAATGGCGGAAGGGAGAAAGAAGTGGAACACGAACTTGAGTGTGAAAATGAAGTGAATAGATTAGCACAATATGTGATGAGTGATGTGTAAAGAGTGATTGTGCTAATCTATCAACCCGTCGAGAAATGGGGTCAAATCCCTCAAGATTTGTGAGAAACCATGGGTACGCCGAACTCGATAAACCAGACATATGAAATGAAAGTGAGAAGGTTTCTTGCAAGGTCGGAACGATGGAAAGGATGGAGGTAGGTGATTGGGGAAGGTTATCGGTTAAAGGTTCAGGAGGGTGTACACAATCAATGAAAGGAATAGTATGAATTGGAAAACCCGACTCATCAATTAAAACTGGTTCATCCTCAAAAATATCCTCAAAAGTTTCCTCAAAATTCAGCTTATCCATGCAAATTTCATCAAAATCAAGATGCATATGGGGTTCGGAAAAAACAGTTAATGACTCGGTATGATGAATTGGAGAGAAAAACTCTGCCAAATCTATGGGTTCATCATCCAAAATATTCCCAGCGTCAATATCCTCAATCAAGTGAAAATCAATATCCTCAGACACCTCATCAAAAGCATGGATTTCAATCGATTCTGGTTCTAAGATGGAGGTGTAGAGGTCAAAAGGGTTGGGTGCGGTTTCACTCGAATGGGACCCTTCACAATCGGGCAAATCAAACACTACAAGGTCACACAACTCATTATCTGTTCTATCTTCAATTGATAAATTATTTGGGACACTCTATAGACTTTCAAAACAGGAGTTGTGGGACTCAAGTTGAAACAGGTAGGTTTGATTTGGAAGGGTATATGGCTCACTCTCTCCGCTCAAATTCTCAACCTGTCCTACCGCCTCTTCATACATTGGAAAATTTGGAGCTAGTTGAAAACTAGCTACCGGGTCACTAGGTTGTATGAGGGCAGCCATGGAAGCATTCAAATCCATCATCTGTTGGTACGACGCTATCCTAAATTCTTCCAATGACTGTTCCAGACTAGACATGGGTTGTGAAGGGGTTTTAGTAAAAGATTCAAAGTTGTTTTGGTACTGGAAACTCCCAAATGACGGTTCAGAAGCAATGTCTAGGGAAGGTGTAAAAGTCGGGTAGGACTGGTAGGAATTGAATGGCTGGACATGGGTAGGATCAACATTTGGATACGAAAATGAATGGAATTGTTGATCCCAAGAATTTGAAGTGGTGAAAGGAGTGAAAGATCGGCTATGAGATTGTTCAATACGTTCAGCGATGGACAAAGGACGACTTGCAAAAGGGGTATCAACATAAGCGGGTGCGGGAGGTTGAAAAGATTGATACAAAGTGGAATGCGGAGGGCAAGTGTTTGTCCAAGACGTGTCTATGCGATCTTTCAATGACACTTTGGGCATGGAGGGGTCGTTCGATGTTCGGCCAAAGCAAGAACCGTAAGAAGTAATGTTTGGTTGTGGGTACCAAAGTTCGGCAAGAGTTTTGCGAGGTGGGGTACCCATGATATGAAGAGAGAAAGAAAGAAAGGCAGAAAAAAGGAGGGGAAAAAAGAATGTGATTTTATTTTAATTTTTTTTAAATTTTTTTAGTTAGCTATTAACAAAAGATTGAAATATACACACAAAAAGAATCTGGACCAAAAACAATCACGACACAAAAATACCACACACCTAATCGTTCTAGGATTTACCTAGGTCAACTAGACCTGCTCCAGAACTTGATTGTCGAAGTAAAACTGTGTTGAGAAACGGGCTCAAGATACACTGATCATGAGGCCAGGTAAGTGCAGAGATAAGGGGAGGTTTTCCGACGCTTTCGCGAAGGTCCTTAATTAAATAAACCTTTCTCTTTTGGCGGTTTCGCCGTTAACACTTTTCTAGACACCCCGTAAACAATATACCGTTAAGCGAGGTTCTAAACACAGTTAACTTCTCCTAGTGAGTGCGAAGTCCTTAAGGCTTAAAGTCTAGTTTCTTTTAAAGTTTGTGCGGGTAAACGTTATGCTCAAGTTCGTGATTTGTAGGCCACGGAAAAGGTGATGAAATCCTTTACCGTATGTTGCGGGGTTCGCTTGCCCTTAAGTCCGTATTAATGTATGCAATGCTCAATTCAATAAAAATTCTATAATGAATCAAACAATCGTTTTTTTTTAGTTTAAGCGCGGCACTGCAACAAATACGGGTTAGTCAATTTTTAGCGTTTGCTAGTGAACTTGCAAAGAATCCTGCAAAGAATAGTATATTGGATGCGTCGGATTTGAGAAGAAGGTGTTTAAGAAATACATACCGTTAAGTTTTTGGGTTAGGAAACCCCCGTTGAATCAATTCCGGTAAGCTTGAAAAGTTCGCTTGCGCGTGTCAAACTTCCCGGATCTTTGGCACTGTACTTCGTAATTACCTTAACCTTGAACGTATATTTTGCTCCCCAAAATCGCTGTAATACCCAGCACCTTTTTGTACGTCTACACCCGTATTTTCTTTTTACCTATAAAATTTATTTATAATTATTTATTTATTTTCAAAATCCTATTAAACCCAGATCTTATCTTTCATTTCCTCTGGCTCAGCCGTTTTCTTTTTATTGAATTTAAACCCAAAACAAATGTTATGTATATTCCTCCGTCTAGAGTCAGCCATGGACCCAAATCCTAGTTCTAGTTATTTATCCTAAACCATAAACCCAAATCCATGATTTAATTACTTTTTCTTTAATCCAAAATTCCCCAACCCATTTCCAATTTTCCAAACTCATTCCCTCAGTTTAAATTTCCCCAGCCCACTCAATTTTTCCTAATAAACCCTATATTAAAACCCGGCCCGGCCCTCTCTTCCTCCTCCTCACAAATCTTTATATTCTAATTTTTCTGGCCCACTCACTCCGGCCCGCTTCCTCCGCACCCGCGCTCCAACCCGACCCGGCCCACTACCCACTCCTCTTCCCCAACGGCTATTTTTCTTTCCGCGCGCGCTCGACCCAACTCCGTTGCCTCCGCCCACGCTCGCGCCCCGTCGCTTGCGTGCGTTACTCCCCACGACGCGCACGTTTTCCTGCGACCCGCTCCCTCGACGATTACCCCTCTCTAATCCCATCGTCTTTCCCTCAACCCCCACTCTCGCAACCCCTCACGAAGCCCACTGCAAATCGTCCCGCGACCGAGCTCAGCCTTCGTCGTCGACCGAGCACCCCCTTTCACCCTTCAGTTCCTTCACCCGCTCCTCTCGCCGGAGCTCCGACCTCCATCATCTCTTCCCCTACATCGTCATCTTCCTTATGGAACCCACATCCTTCCTCCTCACCAAAACCCGCCGGCGCCGCCTCGACCTCCTTCCACCACCGTCGCTGCCCTTATCTCCCCTCCATCCTCCTCCCTCGCTCACCCGCAACCGACCACTCTCGCACCCATCGCCGCCGGCACCCCCACAGAGCCCTGCACACACACCGAGTTCCCGGTACCCATCTCGACCCCCACCTGCCAACCCGCCGGCGAGCCTCCTCTCACCGGGACCGCCTCGTCGACACCCTACGTCGTCATCATCATCATCGTTGCCACCATCCTCTCTCTACATCTCTCTCTCTCTGTGCCTCCCTTTCATCTCTCTCTCTCTCTCTAACTCTCTCTCACTCACTGTCTCTCTCTCTCTCTAACTCTCTCTCACTCTCTCTCTCTCTCTCTAACACTCTCTCTATCTCAAAACCCTCGAGCAAAACCAACCGCTGCACATCAGAGACCTCAAACTCCACGTCTAACCGGGCAAAACCACTGTTGAGGACAAATCCTTACAGTTGTTGCCGCGTGTGTCGTGCCCGTGCATACCGTGCCATCAAATCCGTCGTTTCCAGGCAAGTCCCCACTTGCTACATGCTACTTATTATTAATTACAAATGATAATCGTATATATATTCCATGTTTTACCTTGTGTTAAATATTACAACGTAACTGTTCGATGCGTGTTCTCATAGGAATTTATCATTTAACTTGACGGAACTAAATGGTATTGTTTGGCCCGTATGGCTGTGGACCTAGTGCATGAATTTCGTTGGATAATTTGATCGTGAATGACCAAAATAACTACCCCCAAGTTTAATCGTAAAACTGTAATTTTATTGTAGCTGAAAACCGTTAAATTCACCATAAATCATACACATACTAGAATGGTGCGTTCGAGGGCTCAAATCGAAGCCAACTCGACGAACTATGACCCTACACTAGTTTCCAGATATTCCTGTACTCAACCTGTGTTAATATTTGGATCGGAGTGCGACTCTGGACTGCAGTCCAGAGCGACTCCAGTTGTTTCTTGCTGTTCCGTAATGGGTACCACAAGATCTACTTAACTCATAGATTGCGGAACTCTGCTTCTTATTATAGGTAAATCTGTTATCTAGACAACACAATTGGTTTCATTCTGTTTCGTTACCGTTTGATATTTAATCTGTAATTTAATAGATCGGGACGCATAACAGTCCCAGCTGAATCAGAACTGACATATTGGTATTGAATAGTGTAAATCTCCTGACGTACAGACGCGATCGAAGATCCGTCTATTGAGTTGAAAACCTTACTGAAAACCCTAGATTTCATCCAACTGTAACATCGCTAAAATCTGATCCCAACTGGGATTAAAATGCGTTGCGAAACGGACTTCTGATTCTGAAACCGGATTTCCAGCCGCGAGCGCTTTAAATGAAATGGTTATAATTAATGATCCTGGAATCCGATTGGCATGAAACTAAATTAGATGAATAGATAACTGAACATACTAATTATTACCTGTTTATCGTTTCACTAAACTATACACGTACGTTTCATGATAAATCGTGCAAGTGTTAGAATACTATTTTTATGACACCTTAATCATGCTTCATATACTGTTTACGCATCATATCATACCCATATCATTGCAGTGATAACCTAGTTATATCGTGCATTTACCCAGTGTTAGACTTTAGTGATGATTGTGGCAAGTACGTCAGTGTTAGTGTATCCGTGAATAAGTGAAAGTGATACGTACTTGAACACAATCAGTGACCCTATTATTCTATTGCATTGTCGACGTCTGTGGGATGCGTGTACGTGTGACTATAAGTGGTATGGGACACTTATGGAAGCGCTTGCACGGGTGTCACAGATAAGGCACCAGACACTGCCATTTATCTTAGGTATTAGTCGGGACGTGCTTGATGGAGGTCCTGTCTCCAGTTCTCGCACAGACTTGTCACGGATCGATTAGTATTTAGGGTTATGGTTAGCGTTTGATGTAGACTACGGGGTGTGGGGTAGTTTGAGTGTGAGTTCAACAGAATCTCGGGAGTCCCATGCCGGCTTATATATTTAGGGAGATATATGGAGATTTACAGGGTATGTGATATTCACCGTGATATACATGTTGGGCCCGTGGTCCCTTGCCCTTGGGTTCTACCCTTGGATGGAGGACACTCGCGAGTGGTTGATTCTCACACTTGGACTGACGATAGGCTTAGTGACCTATACAGTGAGACTTAGAGACTGATAGGGATACTGGCATTGAGATATCTTACTTACTGTGTTGACATACGTGGATTATCGTTCTACTGCTTTTACTGTTCCGCTGCATTGATTACTGTACATTCATATCCATGTTGCCATTGATTTATTGTTACACATATCTGTTACTATTGTAGAGTTGTCACATGATATATATATATATTATATTGCTATTGTGTCGCTCTGACGACCTGAGTATGCATGCTCAGTGTGAGGAGAAGATTTAGCCTGGACCAGAACTAGACGTGCATCATAGACTTCTTGACTTGCTATTCCGAGTTATATTCGTTTGTTTTCCCATCAGGTCAGTTCATTTTACTGTTTTGTTCCAGTTACTGCATTTCTCATTACCTGTGCGTTATTTACTGTTTACCATGATAAACTAGAAGCCGAAGTGTGACTACGGCGGGACATTTCCTTGACCGTAGGAGCATGGCTGGCCTTGTCTACCCCTCGTATTCCGTATTTTGGGAAGCGGGGCGTGACAATCGCAGTTTGCAAATCTGCAAAAATCTGCACACTTGCATACAAAAATGATCAGAAATAACAAAAAGATTTTTTTTTATAAATATATACAAAAAGAATATTAACCCGAATAACAAGAAAGAAAATATGCTACCGTCTCCCCGGCAACGGCGCCATTTGATCGCACGTTTTTGGCGTGTCGGATGTTCAAAGTTCTAAAGTTATAACCGCGATCAGGACGGTGTCGCTATGCAGCTAGCCGGTTGAGCACGGGTCGATCCACAGGGAGATGGTTGTATGTCCGTTCGAGTTTTAGACGAGTCAATGAAGAATTTGTATATGTTTGTTCAAATCTAACCTATGTGTTTTATATGCAAGTATAAAGCTGTTAAGAAAAAGATACGAAAGTGTAAGCTAAGGAAATCCGCACTCAAAACCTTTGAGCCGAGTCTTGACCAATTGAAACTAGAGCAATCGGCAACAACGTGGATTAGGGGATTTAAGCACGGTATTCATGGAATCCGGCTTATTTACCCTTGTCCTACCGTTCTTGTCTCTTGCTTTCGCCTCCGGCCAAACCGAACGAAACCGGTCGCGTTTAGGAATCACCGTTACCTTGGTAGGGTAGGGTGCTTAACGGAGCGCTTGCGTAATGTTTGGGCGGAGTTCAAAGGAAAATAACGGAAAAAGGAAATGAGCAAAGAAACATTAACTTACAATATCGTATTTATTCTTAACAACACATATTACAACCATTCACAAAACGAACCGAAAAGAGCAAAAGAAAAGATAAACAAAGAAAAGAAAAGATTACAAGCAAGTAATTAAAAGTGCATGGAATTTAAGTGCATGAAAGTAAAACAAGGTAATAAAAAGCAAGAAAGAAATAAGCAAGAAAATAACAACAAGAACCATAGAACCAAATACAAGACATGGGTTCAATAACCAAATCTTAAACTTGTAAGCTCACTTAAGAGGTTGCAAGATCAAGAAAAGGCAAAGAACTCATGGAGAATGAAGCACAAAAGAGAGAACAAAATGATACAACCCCTTGAGATCAATGACCAAAGCTTAAACTTGCAAGCTCACTTAAGAGGTTGCAAGATCAAGTTAAGGTAGAGAGCTCAAGGGGAAAGCTAAGCAAAAAGAATGATACAAAAACCTTCATCTTCATTTAATATCCACTCAAAGCTCTCACAACAATTTCATGGAGGAAAGAATGAAGAAGAAGAAGAAGAAGTAAACTAAAAACTAACAAAAAAGTGGGCATGAAAAAGAACTCCTTGATTTGGCTCAGAACTGGGGTATTTATAGGCAGGGAACTGGAAACCTAGGGCAAGAATCTGGCTCCACATAGAGTTACCAAAATAACCCCAGAAAATGACACAGTGAGGAGCCTATATGGCCGCGGTTCCGCGGCCTAAGCCTGCTTATGCCGCGGAACCGTGGCTATAGTAGGGAATTGGGCCGTCGTATTTTGTGGGGATCCCTGGTTTGTAGTTGTCTGCTGTTTGGTATATGACTTTTCTCAGAATCTCTTCACGTTTCTTCCAGAATTTTAGTAGATCAAAAGGTGATGTGATGTGGATCTTTTGCCATGATTTCCTAGAGCTCCGCGTAGATATGTTAGATCTTGTGTTGACATTGAGTTTTGTGCACGAAAATGACATCGATTTGCCATTTTGTCCCTTAAACTGGTGTGTGGCAACACACGGATAGAGAGTGGAGACCCGTGTTTTATCTGTTGTTGGCAGTAACCCAGAATTTGACGTACTTTTCTATGAATTTCACTGTTTAGAGCTGAGAACCAGTATCCTGTAAATATATAGCAAACACTGATTAAAAGCACCTGCCTATAACCAAATGAGCGTAAGAATGGGCGGTATAAAATGCAATATTCTGGTATGAACATGTGGTAGGCACTGACTTAGTTGGAACTCGGTTCAAAAGATATGCAGCTGTTTCTAGTGCATAACCCCAGAAAGATCGCGGTAACTCAGCCTTACTCATCATGGAACGAACCATATCCAATAGGGCTCGATTCCGCCTTTCTAATACACTGTTGTGTTGTGGTGTGTATGGAGGAGTAAGTTGTCCATTCTCTTTTAAGTAGTCCAGAAACTCGGCACTTAAGTATTCACCACCTCGATCAGATCTCAGTGTCTTGATACTTTTGCCTGTTTGTTTTTCAATTTCATTCTTGTATTCCCGAAATTTCTCAAAGGCCTCAGATTTATGCTTCATCAGGAAGACATGTCCATACCTATAGAAATCATCCGTAAAAGTAATGAAGTATGAATAACCACTTCACGCATGTGTAGACATTGGACCATACACGTCACTATGTATAAGTCCCAAGAGCTCGCTCGCTCTTAATCCGTGTCCAGTGAACGGAGTTTTTGTCATCTTTCCCATGAGACAAGATTCATAAGTAGCATAAGACTGATACTCGAACGGATTCAAGTATCCCTCTTTATGTAACTTTGTTAACCGTGTCTCATTAATGTGACTCAGTCTACAATACCATAAGAAAGCCTGATTTGTGTCCGGAGACTTTCTTTTAAGTGTGTTCTGGACACTGAAAACCTGAGCTTGATTCAGTACGTATATTCCGTTTTCTAATGTACCTGACCCAATCAGAACTTGATTTAGGTGGATGTGGACCACATCGCTTACAAAAGTAAAATCATATCCTTCCTTAGAAAGTAAGGATACAGATATGATATTACAAGCCATACTAGGTACATACAAACAGTTACGCAGAATCAATATCTGCCCACTTGTCAATCCAAGGTGATATTCCCCTACGGATTCAGCATCCACGCACATTCCGTTGGCAACCCTGAGAGTCATATCACTTATTCTGATAACTCTGCGATTTCTCAGAGCCTGTAATGAATTACAGATGTGAGATCCTGATCCGGTATCCAATACCCAGGAAGTACGGTTAAGTGACATACAGTTTTCTATTAGAAACACACCCGAAGCCGAAGCCACAACATGCTTCGAATCCTGGCTACTGGCTTTGCTAGCCCTGCAATCTTTCTGCCAATGTCCTTTCCCGTAACAATAGGAACAACCCTCTTTCACTACATCTAGTCCCGAAACTTTTGCCCTTCCCTTTCCTTCTTCTTCCCTGGTTTCCTTCAGGGTATAAGTAGAGGGAAGAGACTGTAGAATCAAGTCAGCACTTGACCCGTTCTCCAACGTGGTCTTCAGGTCCGTGAGCTCATCAAAATAGCTAGTCTCTGTAAGGACGTTGTCCCCTACAGATGACCTGAATACCAAACTCGCTTGAAGCAATTCGTTCGAGGTCTCATATCTTGCGATACGAGATTGCTCTCCATATAAATCTTTGTTATGGAGGAAGACAGAAGCTAAGTCCATCTTCTCGTGCTGCCTCTGGTATGCACCATCAACTGAGGCCAACACGAGGCACTTGGCATTCACACAGTCTTTTTCCGATGTCTTACGGATATCAATATCCGTGACAGGGGAAACTGGTCCTGAGACGGCAGGGGTTTGATTAGTCAGGAGGTGTCCCAGCTTGTCATGGGTAATGGTCATCTGGACAGACCTTTGCCAGTCATAACAGTCAGATTCAGTCATTTTATTATCTCGATGTAACCTATGTCTGGTCACAGGGTCGCTGCAATTAAGAGAGAGAGAAAGAAAAGAACACTTAGCATGATGCTCTTGAAATTTAGATTGATTTTCAGTTTATCTAAACAGGATGGCTCCCACTGTTTCTCGAATCCTTCCTCAAATCAAAAAAGAAAAATTAGTCGGGATCAATCTCACTGTACAATACTTGCTTAACCGTTCAGCCAGGCCGGTGTTGGTACTTCGAGGGAGGTTTTACGACGCTTTCGCGAAGTTCCTTAATTAAATAACCTCTTTTCCCTGTGGGCGTAGCCCCGCTAACACCTTTTTAGACGCCTACTTGGTTTATAGTATTGATCGTTAAGTGAGAAAGTTTCCTGAGGAGTAGCATATACTCACAGTAGGATCGGGATCCAAATATCATCGTGTGATAAAGCTGAAGGAATCCTACCAGAATCATCACACTCCAAATGGTATGCAGCACTAGCAAGTTTCAGTTTCTTTAGAAACTCCCAATGTGGATTTTTGCCCCATGCTCTTATGACCTTGACTTTGGCCAACAAATCATAAGTCACATGTCATGTTCTACCCATCATTTTCCAGGTTAACTTGAACCCACCCGTACCTACCCTTGACTTTGGCCAACAAGGCAGTACGACTGTCCCAAACCAACGCATCTATCTATGCTACATATGAATACCCAATAGCTACCAATCACTATGCCTTGACTTTGGTCAACAAACACAGCTTGAATACTATTGACTATCCATATGAAATGACGGAAGGCTACGAATGGTTTTGGTGAAACCGTGAACGTAGTGAACTTGATATAATCGATGGAACGTGATAGCTTTTAAAAGGAGTGGTCCAAGCTCCGCGTTTTAAAAGTTTTCTGTTTTGAAAAGAAACCGAGTGGTTTTAAAATTGTTCCAACGACTTAACTTTGGTTTATTTTCTTGCATTAATTTAATGCGTCCCATCAATTAATCCTACCATTGCAGAAAACAACGAAAATATGACATACGCTTATGCCATCCACATTCACCACGGGGCCCCGTCATCACCCGTTAGGTTACTTAACTAATGACAGAGCGGGGGCTGGACTAGCGCGGATGCAAAACATAAGCAACGCTTACTAGATATCATATATAGATATATACATTCGTCAGATGCAATGATAGCCATTCCAGATCACAGATGAACACATTGGATATGCTAGGAATCCATGTTTCGTTTAAGCCTGCAACGAAAGACGGATTACACGGTCGCGATGAATAGCCAAACCCCACCCTAGACCCTTACGGGTGCGGCAAACTACCCGCCAAGTACCCGAAGTAAAGCAACCTCTCTCAACAACGTGAGTAGGCCACTCGGCACTTCAAAGTACCCGGTAGTTTGTGCACCCCACCTTGGGTCTATCTTAGGAGCAAAAACAGTAAAAGAAATAATATACAATGGCGGCTACAACCTCATCCCGGATGTGCGGCCATAAAATAATATTACATCAATTTACATATTACATCAAATGAAAGATAAAGAAAACTCTCATCTCACAACCCCCGGCTATTCATCCGCGATAATCCAACAAGTTCATATACACAATCCAACAACATTACAGATCACAGATATGCACAACCCCCACTAATCGACGTATAGCGATTAGTCGACGTTCAGTGCATATATCACATTTCAGATATAACCATTTAGCAAAAGTTTGTAGAACTTCGATCAAAATACCAATTTGTAACTACCCCAAACACAACTTTGTTCTCTGGATAATCTGGGCAGAAACAAAATATCAAAAAAATCACAGAAAACCAAACTGAGTAAACTGCAGGAAACCCGAGTCGCGGCCGATTCAACTCGGCCGCGGATCCGCGGCGAAATGCATGGTTTCGCCATGGTTCCACGGCGCGTTGACTGAGTCGTGGGCTCATTTTTCCTGGCTGTTTCTAGAAAACCCTGCACTAATTTTTAAGATATGTGGAAATATTTTTAGGGCAGTTTTAAAAATCGGCAGAAAGTATATGTTTTTGACATGTTTCACGATTTTTTTTCGGATCGAAGTTCTAATCACTTTGCTAACATGCTAGTTGTTGTTTAGCTAGGTTCTGATACCACTGTAAGTCCACGTTACCTACCCCGGTGCTTACAAGGAGGCGGAATAGGTAAAAAACGATTTTTGACACAAGGTAAGACGGACTATAACTAGAGGATCTTTGCTAAACAAAAACCTAGCAAACTAACTACAAGTTTAGCTACTTGGTTAGAAGGTTATACCTAGGTCTTGAACTCCTTCTCTTCTTGCTCTTTGGAGTGGTTTGAACGGCTTCTCCTCGTCGTCTTCTCTTTACCGAAGAAAGATTCACCCGAAGGCCTCTACCTTGAGCTCCTACCTCAACCTAGAGGTAACTAAAGTGCTTGGCTTGCTAAACCTAGAACTCTAGAATGAGTAGAGTGAAGTCTTGATGGTTTTATCCCAAGAGCTCATGGTTCTCAACACATGAGAGATGAGAGCTTTTGAGAGAGGAAGAGGATGAGCTCAAAACATGAGAGAGAAAGAGCAAGAGAGAATGATGATAGATTTTTAGCAACCATGCTCTCATATTAGTGAATTATGAAATAATAATAATGATTAAAGAAATTGTGATGGTTCATTTGGAATGACCATTATCATTTCACATTAAATGAATTTTGCAAGAATCAAGAAGCATCTTTCATGTGAAATGATGATGGTCAAATTGTCAACATAAGTCAACCGGTCAACCAAAGTCAAAAAGTCAACATAAGTCAAAGGGTCAACCTAACCATGGCACAATTATCTTTAATTAATATCATTAATCATATCTCTCATTCTCATTAGGGTTTGGAAAAAGTCAACGGTCAACAACCCTAATGAGAATCCTCTGCCTCTGTCAAATGTGCATACACACCCGCATCCGTATTCCGAGGAACACGAATACAATGAGACAAAACCAATCCCAAAACAAATACTAGGATCTGGCTTAAACTAAAGCCCGCTAGTAATAATTGCCCGGACACCAAACGTGCACAAGTGCGCGGATGTGAACGAACCCCGTCGCAAAACCATGCGACCTCTACTCTGTTTTGCCCAAAGGCGAAAAGCCCTCTGTGTAGGACTCTAAAGACTCGACACTACGCTGGCAGTGGGTTTAACCACAGGCCACAAGCGGTACTAGCTGTACGTAACGGTCCCTAGGTAGATGCCGATAAGAAGACTGATGAGGTGAACCCATCCGAACTCCTACTGAGCCTGAATGTGACAATCTCCATACAGTTCGGTCTGTTCATCTGAGAGTATCGCATGGCGGGCATAAGGGGCGGTAAACGTCAGTCCCCTAATAGCGGTACAAGTCGTGTCGGAGTGTATCCCAGAACACCCTGAGATAACACTGGAAACGCTACCAGTATATCTCGCTTGCCCTGGCCAGGGACTTTGTGTAATGGCTCTCCTAGACACAGCGCGATATCAACCTCCAATACCGGGAGAGACGAATCCTGTCTAACCATCACTGCCTCCAAGTGCTTCAGGACTGCACCCAACTGCTACCTATTTGCACGACTCATTTGAGCCGTGGTATCTAAGAACAGTGGGAACACACTCGAGGCGAAGTGACAGTGTCAAATGAGCGGACTAAGCCGTACTCACGTCACCTGGGAACTGATAACTGGCGATAGGTATAGTACCAACCAACAGATCCCGACGAGTCCTGTCTAGTGTACTCATAACCTAACGAGCACCCGCATACTATCTCAAGTACGACATACTAATGGCTGTGGGACAGACCATCTCCCCTGCTAGGATGAGAAGCGCATACGCTAGCCTACTCCGGAGTATCGATGCCCCGTCTTGATAATCCTACTACTAGGGACATGTATAAGGATGTGCTTGTAGATTACCCAGCCCCCACTAGTGTGACTGCCATCACAATGCTGGTAATCAAGCAAAGATCCTAAGGGCTCCACTAATGTGTATAGACGATATGCTAAAAGAAACACATGCACACATTAAAGTAGAAACAAACCAAGTAGCATACTACCATTTTGAGCAAGATTGTCTATACAACTGTGAATATTCCAAGCTTCCATTACGTAATATACAAACTAGTATGATACAGTAATGGCCTCTAGGGCATATACACTAACAGAAGACGTCTTCGGCGGGAGCTCGGGGACGAGCAAGGAGGCCGAGGAGTCTTGGTCCTGTGGTAGCTCGGGGGAGAGCTGAGAGGCCGAGGAGGCCAATTTGCAGGGGCCCCGAGGGGGGCTAGCTTATGCTTACTGGTCGGGCACGGGGTGGTCTGATCGGCCCCTGCGGGCCCTTTCTTCTGAGTTCTGGGACACGTCAGCCGCCATGTGTCATGATCTTGGGGATCGCCAATATCGAGCACTATCATTAGCCCCCACTCTTGTCCCGACCATCTAGTGGTCGGGTCAGGATTGGACTGCCGGGCCTCCAGAGGTGAGATCCATTCTATGGTTTCGTCGGGACGAGTCCTCGGGCCGTCGGTTGTCTTTTCCGCTAGCGAATCAAGGAGAGATCTCCGCACCTTAAAGACGGCGTACCGGTTCGTGCACTATGTAACTGAAGCAATGGTCCACGTGTCAAAGGACGACTGGCCGGTACGACGTATGCGGGCTTACAGCGCCCGATTGGATGCGGTTCAGTGCAGGACCAACACGTGGAGCGATCAGAGCCGCTGGGTGTGAGGAGTCATTTCGGCGGGAGGTGACGGGCGCCGTTGGATCCAGCCGTACGCGGGGATAAAACGGGGGCGGGGCCTGCCTCAGGGCCCCCAACCTTTCATTTCCCTTCTTCCTTGAGTCACTGCCGCTCGGCGTTCTTCTTCCTTTGGGATACATGGTTCGTTCCCACTCTTCGGGCGGCCCACGCCGGGAGGAATCTAGTGGCATAGCCGAGCCCCCGACCAGCTCGCGCCCTCCGCCGGGTTCTCTGCCGGCAGAAGGGCCGTCCATTTCGTCGACGACATCTGGTGGTTTCTTTGGCGGCAGCCAGAGTCGTCAGCAGTTGCCCGAGTCCCAGACTGGGGACGGGGGGAAAGGCAAGGACTGGCCCCTTCTTAAGAGGAAGAGGACGGTTTCTAGCGCGCCGTCGTCGAAGGCCCCTGAAGGGATTCCCGTGCAGGAAGGGGGCTCCGTCTTCACTGTTCCGTCTGGGCTTTCTGTCGCCGCCGGCCTGCTCGCCGGGATGGAGGAGTCGGCTGGGGGAAAGCTTCCGTGTGGCTCATTGAGGGATCAATTGGTGGCCATGGCGCAAGGGGCGGTCCAGGTACGAATCCCTCCACGCGTATTTGTCTTGGTATGCCTTCCTTTGGTTTGGGTGCTTCCTGGTTTCTCATCGACTTTCTGTCAGGTTCTTCAACACTGCGCCCTTGCCACTCGCATAGAGGCCGAGGGGGCGTTCCACGCCCCGAGGCCAGTGGAGACGTTCCCTTCGGAGGTCGAGATTTTGCAGTGCGACCTGCGCCAGGAGAGGGAAAAAGCTGACATTGTGGCGGGCCGGGCGGAGGCTGCGGAGCTTGCCAACTCGGCGACTCGGGGTGCCCTTCGTCGTCTGAACGCGTCTCTCCGGGTTTCCGATAGGAAGCTGGCGGACATGGCCGAACGCTTTGCGGCACTGGAAAAGAGAGGGACGCCAGCAGGGGAGATGCCGAGACGGCGCTGCTAAAGGCCTAAGTTGCCGAGGCTCGGGCTAAGAAAGCTGTGGCCGAGTATAAGGCATCAGAGCAGTTTTACGCTGAGCTCGGGGAGTATTCTGCCGTCGCGTGGAACAAGGCTCTGGATGCCGTGAAGGAACAGCTTCCCGAGTTCGACGATGGTGAACTCCGTGCTCGGGTTCCGCTTCCGTCGACGAGGCCTCCGGTAAGAGATGGCGAGGGAAGCAGGGCATGCCCCTGGTGGAAAAGTTTCCGGTGGTAGGGCCTTAGGCCGTGACGCCGACGATGAAGTGGCCGAAGTAAGCCTTCGGGCAATTTGTAGGGCTGGGGGGCCCTAGAATACCCTTTAAAGACCTTGACTTTGGCAATAAAAGAAAAATCCTTGATTCGTCGGTTTGCATTTTGTCTTTTGTGTGTGAAGGATGTTCGTAGGATATCCTCGCTTGTATTGTCGTGTTTCCGTGTCAGGTTGGCCATTTGTCTGGCGATCTCCTGTCAAGTTGACTCCAATCACCAGCCGGCGAGTGTGTCAAGCGCTGCCGCGGAGGTATCCTCATGTATGGCCCCCGAGGTCGATTGAAGATCATTCAGACTTGGATGAACCTGTCGTCCTTCCGGGTGTCTTGGATCCTCATGTATGGCCACAGGGCTACCGGCCGGGCTTGACCGAGCAGGGTAGCTGTTTGGTTGCCTCTTGCGAAGGATTTGATCCTTGTTGGTTGTAGTAGGAAACTACTAGCCGGTGATAGCCGAGCAAGGGCTCGACCGCCTTTGGGAGGACTTTGGGCCTTAGTGCGGGACGGGCTGCGGAGGGCCATTAAGAATGACCGGGTAGTGAGGATGCGCGGTTGCCTCTTGGTGAGGGTTTTGATCTCTGGCGTCGTGGGGAGGCAACTACCAGCCTGAGATGAATGAGCGGGGTAGCCGCTCTGGTGCCTCTTGTGAGGGCCTTTGATTCCTGGCGTCGAGGGTAGGGAGCTACCGGCTGGAGTAGACCGAGCAGGGTAGCTGCTCGGTTGCCTCTTGTGAGGGCTTTGATCCTTCAGGATGGGGACCGAGCAGGGTTACTTCCCAGTGCCTCTTGGCGAGGACTTTGATCCCTGTCGGTTATGGTAGGAAGCTACCAGCCGAGGATAGCCGAGCAAAGACCCGACTGCCTCTGGGAGGACTTTGGTCCTTGGCTCGGGAAGAGCTATAAGGCTGTAAGAAGCCTACCAAGGACCCTTGGCTGGGTAGGGTTACCGTCCGGTGCCTCTTGGCGAGGGCTTTTGTCCTGAAAAGATAGCCGAGCGAGGGAACCTCGGGCTCGACTGCCTCTGGGAAGGCTTCTTGATCCCCAGCGTTGCAGCAGGGAAGCTGCCCGTAGGGGATAACCGAGCGAGGGAGCCTCGGGCTCGACTGCCTCTGGGAAGGCTTCTTGATCCCCGGCGTTGGGGCAGGGAAGCTGCCCGCAGGGGATAGCCGAGTGAGGGAGCCTCGGGCTCGACTGCATCTGGGAGGGCTTCTTGATCCCCGGCGTTGCGGCAGGGAAGCTGCCCGCAGGGGATAGCCAAGCGAGGGAACCTCGGGCTCGACCGCCTCTAGGAGGGCTTTTTCGTTGTACATGGGGAACTCTACCGGGGAAAAAGATTAGAAGTTTCTTTATTCGTATGGGTAGGAATTCTAGACAACGCTTTACACCATCTTGTTAAAGGGAAATCTTGAGTGGTAGCTGGGGTGCGACGCTTCACTAGCTTTGACCTCATTGGTATAGCTTGAGCTTCTCGGTGTTGTAAGGCCGAGGGAGCTTCCGTCCGTCCGCGTCCTGTAGGCGGTAGGCTCCGTCGGGGAGCGTTTCGGAGACGAGGAAAGGACCTTCCCACTTTGGGGAGAACTTGTGAATCCTGCCTTGGTCGATGAATTCGTTCCGCCGTAGGACTAGGTCCCCGGTTTTGAAGGAGCAGTGTTTTACCCGAGCGTTGTAGTATCGGGCCGTCTGCTGTTGATAGGCGGTGGCTCTGATCTAGGCCCGATCCCTTTTTTCCAACAGTATGTCGAGGTTGGTTCGTAGTGCCATGGTGTTTGCGTCATCGTCGAAGTGCTCGACCTGGTGACTGGGTAGCCCGATCTTCGTTGGGATCATCACTTCGGTCCCTTAGCAGAGGCTGAAAAGGGTCTCCCCAGTGGGAGTCTTTTTTGACGTGCGCAGGGCCCATAAGACCTGGGGTAGCTCCTCGACCCAACTCTTGTCTCCCTTCCAGGCGGGTTCGGAGACCCCGGAGGATGTCCCGGTTAGCAACCTCGGCCTGCCCGTTACATTAGGGATGTGCGACCGCGGCGAACTTTATGAGGATATGGTATTCTTTGCAAAAGTCCCTTACTTTCTCGTTCTCGAAGTTCATCCCGTAGTCGGTGATGATGCACCTCGGGATCCCGAACCGGTGTATCAGGTTTTTTTGGAGGAACTTGATGGTTGTGGCGGCATCCGGTTTCCTGATGGGAACGGCCTCGATCCACTTGGTGAAATAGTCCACCGCGACGAGGACGTATTTATGCCCGCCAGTTCCGGTGGGGAATTGGCCGATCATATCCAATCCCCACTGGGTGAATGGCCACGGGGACGTCAGGGCAGTTAGCTCGGTAGCCGGGAGGCAGGGAATACTGCCATGGAGTTGGAAACTCTTGCACCTCCTGACCATCTTCAGGGCATCCTCGTGCATGGTGGGCCAGTAGTACCCCTGAAGTAGTGCCTTTTGGATCAAGGTTTGAGCCTCCTGGTGTGCGCCGCCCACCCCTTCATGGATTTCCCGCAGGACGTAGTCGGCTTTGTGGGGGTCAACGCACCGGAGCAAGGGCTGGGTGAAGGCTTTCTTGTAGAGGTTCCTATTGCTCCAGACGAAGTGGGTGGCTCTGGCCCGGAGGCGGCGGGCGGCCGCTCTGTCCTCCGGGAGCGTGCCGTCCTTCAGGAATTCCACGAGGGGCTTCCTCCAATCCCGGTCATTCTCCTGCGCCGTGTATACTTGGAGTGTCGTCGCCTCGTCTCCCATGCTGGGTCGGGTTAAGGTTTCGAAGAGTATCGACCGCCTATTATTGGCCGAGTACGATGAAGCCAGCTTGCTCAGGGCATCTGCTTGAGCATTCATTTGCCTGGGTATTTGTTCCACCTGGACTTCGTCAAAGTTTTTTTGGAGCTTCCTCACCTCGTCTAGGTACTTTATCATTAGGGGCTCCCAAGCCTCGAAGCGGCCAGTCACTTGGCCAACGACTAGGGCCAAGTCGCTGCGGACTCCGATGATCTTCAGCCCCAGCCGACGGCCATGCGCAGTCCGGCTAGGAGGGCTTCATACTCCGCCGCGTTGTTCGATGCTTTGAAACTGAGCCTCAAGGAATACTCCATCTCGGCTTCGTTTGGGCCCCGAATAATGAGGCCGGCACCGCAGCCTTCCTCGGTAGAAGACCCGTCGACGTAGATGACCCACTCCGGAGCTGAGCTAGGGCCTTCCTGGATGGAGTGCCGGGCTGTGACGGGCGGCGCGGAATCCGTCTTCCTTCTAGGGATGGTGCATTCAACGATGAAATCGGCCAGGGCCTGTGCCTTGATGGCTTGCCTCGGGCGACACCTTATGTCAAATTGAGATAGCTCCCATCTCCATTTCTCTAGACGGCCTGAGGGTTCCGGTGACGCCAGGATAGCACCCAATAGGCGCTCAGTGAGGACGATGATTGTGTGTGCTTGGAAGTAGTGCCGCAGTTTCCGCGAGGTTACTACGAGGGCCAGGAAAATCTTCTCTATGGCGGGGTATCTTGTCTCCGCGTCCTTGAACACATGGCTCACATAGTACACTGGCTTCTGTGCCCCCTCGGCCTCCTGGATGAGCACCGAGCCTGCAGCTCGGTCGGATACTGCCAGGTACAGCGACAGCTCGTCCCCTTCCACGGGCCGGGTGAGCAGGGGCGGTGTTGCGAGGTGCCTTTTCAGTTGGTCGAAGGCGGCCTGGAAATCTTCCGACCACTCGAACCTCAGAATTTTCCTCAGCGCTTTGAATAACGGGAGGCACTTCTCCCTCGACCTGGACATGAAACGGCTCAGAGCGGCGACCCGCCCTTTGAGCCACATGATTTCGACGTTGGTCTTGGGTGCGGTCATGCTCAGGATGGTGTCGATCTTCTCTGGGTTAGCTTCAATTCCGCGGTGAGTGACCATGAACCCGAGGAATTTCCCTCCGGTGACTCCGAACGCACACTTGGCGGGGTTCATCTTTATGTTGAATATGCGGAGCACCCCAAACACCTCGCCCAGGTCCTTAACATGGTCGGCCGACGAGACGGACTTGACGAGCATGTCGTCAACGTAGACTTCCATGTTCCTGCCGATCTGTGGCTTGAACATGCGGTTGAAAAGCCTCTGGTATGTGGCCGAGGCATTCTTGAGGCCGAAGGGCATCACTCTGTAGCAGTACACCCCTCGGTCCGTTGTGAATACGGTCATATTTTCGTTATCAGGATTCATCCGGATTTAGTTATAGCCGGAGAAAGCATCCATGAAGCTCAGAAGCTCGTGCCCGGCCGAGCTGTCGACGAGCTGGTCTATGCGGGGGAGCGGGAAGTTATCCTTGGGGCAGGACTTGTTGAGGTCGATGAATTCGACGCACATACGCCATTTCCCACTCGACTTCTTGACTAGGACCACGTTTTCCAGCCAATCCGAGTAGGGCACATTCCTGATGAAGTTGGTGGCGAGGAGCCGGTCAACTTCCTCTTCGATAGCCTTCTATTTGACCGGGGCGAAGCTTCTTTTCTTCTGCCTGACGGGTCGGGCTGTAGGATCAACTCCGAGCTTGTGGGAGATGATTTTGGGGTCGATCCCAAGCATGTCTGCCGGTGCCCAGGCGAAGACGTCGGAATTGCTTCGGAGGAACTCGATCAGGTCATCCCGCTGAATTCCCGTCAGGAGTGACCCGACCTGGATGGTCTTTCCAGGGTCCGCTAAGGGTACCTCGGTCAGAGGCTCGACCGGTGCTCCCTTCCACTTGTCCCGGGTGTCCAGGGACCCTTTAATATCGCCGCATGCATCGGCGCTATCAGTGTGCTGCTCGGGGGAAGATGCCTCTATCAGGCCTACCTCCATGACCCGCTGGCTCCCGTATGCCCTGCCTACCCACCCTGATCGAGAGGGAATTTTATTGTCAGGTGGTATGTCGAGATCTGGGCCTGGAGGAAGCTCAGCGTCGGCCTGCCGAGGAGGACATTGTAGGCTGATGGGACCCTAGCCACAATGAAGTCCACAGGCAGTGTGCGCGTGCGGCCGGGCTCCCCGATCGTGAACTGCAGGGTGACCACCCTTTATGCAGGGACGGAGTGGTTGGTGAACCCCGAGAGGACGTGGGTGGTCGGTCTCAAGTCTGCTGGGGCCAATCCCATATGCAAAAAACAGTCGTGGAAGAGGATGTCCACCGAGCTGCCCGAATCGATGAGTATTCGTTGGACTTCGTATCGGTGAATTTGTGCTACGATCACCAGCGGGTCGCTGTGGGGTATAGATATGCCATGGAGATCCTCGTCGCCAAAGGTGATGGGATCTCGGCCCCTAGCCCTTTTGCTCGGGCTGCCGCCGGAGCCTGTGAGATGGCAGCCAGCGGGGAGACCGACGACCTTAGGCGAGGGTTCGCCCGCGTCTCCATTGCGAGGGGGCGACAGCGGGCATTTGGATCTTTAGGGGAATCGGTTGTCATGTGGGCAGAGATCGGAAGGCCAACTTTGTATTTTGTAGAGTTATGTTCCCATCGACGGCGCCAACTGATGGAGCTCCCTTTTCGGGCCTCCGTCAAATGTTATCTTCCGTTGATCTCGCGGTGAACTTAGCTGTTTATCCTTCGTTGCGTGTGGGTATCAATGGGTTTTTGGAGGAAGAGGTGATGTGAGGAAGCTGTTGCTGAGTACCTGCAAAGAAGTCCTGGGGTGGTTTGGTACCACCAAGGACCCTCCGACGCTCAAGTTAATGATGAGATCCGAGCAGAGTAATGGCATAAAAGTGTAAAAAATGGCTTACTTGACCCCTCTGTGATAGGGGTTTATATAGCGGTGGAGCACGCAGCAGCGGGCGTGAGAATCTCGCCGGCAGTTACGCTCCCGACGTCACGCCCGCGTAGAGAGCGGATCGCCCATTAATGGGTATCGTGATGGCGTGGAACGTAGGACGTTGCTGGCGTAAAATCCGCGCATGGCGAGATTCGCGGAGTGGCGGTTATGCCTGGGAGTAGGTCGGAGGGCCAAGGAAGACGTCCTCGGCGGGAGCTCGGGGACGAGCAAGGAGGCCGAGGAGTCTTGGTCCTGTGGTAGCTCGGGGGCGAGCTGAGAGGCCGAGGAGGCCAATTTGCAGGGGCCCCGAGGGAGGCCAGCTTGTGCTTGCTGGTCGGGCACGGGGTGGCCTGATCGGCCCCTGCAGGCCCTTTCTTCTGAGTTCTGGGACACATCACCTACCACGTGTCATGATCTTGGGGATCGCCAATATCGAGCACTATCAATAACTCTTATAACAATTGCTACCGTTAAACTTGATCAACATATTCCAAGACATGCACAATCTAGAAATTATATGATTTCAAAAAATTTTATACTTGAATCAGAGAGTCACAAATTTATGCTTTACGTACCTCAAACTAGGGAGAAAAATACGTGGTTCGGAATTGAAAGACGAAATAAAGCTATGCTTAGTGAAGATAAAGTTTGAAGATAGAACAACTCCTTCCATCGTGTTTCGGTTGATCCAATAGCCCATTCTCAAAGTAAATTACGGATTTGTTCTCGTAACCAAAATTAACAGTAAAACAAAATCATATAAACATTTGAGTTTATATGCTTTAGGCCATAAAGATCAACCAGGACGGTGCCGATCATCTAAAAACAAAATTTAGAAATTTGATTTTGATCAATATAAGAGTAGCTATGTTTCTCAAATCTAAAAAGGTTAATTGCTAAAGAAAACCCTAATATTTCACCTACTTCGCGGTTATATGTGACGTGCGTCGTATCACGTCAAGATGTTACCTTCCATGGATCTGCAGTCGAGCGACGATGGATGGCTGAGATTGATTTGGAGGTTGACTCCTGAAGCGTGTGGATTCTCAATGGGTTTTAAGTTGTGGTTGAAAGGTTCCTAGGCACTCTAGTAAGGTCTCACAAGGCATCGTACATGCCAATTTAAAAAAAATGGTGCCGAGAAACCCTAGACTACGGATCTTAGACTAGATGTTTAGGCGAAAAGATAATCTAGTTAACAAATTAACTAAAAGTTAGGATGCTACAACCTTTGTAGATCCGGATACCCACTTCCTTAGCTCCACGAGGGCGTCCTCTCACTGTCCATCTTGAACCTTGGACTCTCGTGACGGCTTCATCGGAGAAACGTGCGGAATAGGTCGTCGGCTTCGTGTCAAAGACGATCTACGTCGAGGTTGCACAAGCTCAAGCTCCGACTTCACAAAGTTGTGAAACTTGTGAAGAAAACACCCAAAACAACTTGGCAAGAGGTAGAGGGTGAAGAAATAGGAGGTGGGTTCACTTTAGATTTGGATTTCTCTCACTAGATCTCAAGTTGCCATTAAAGTAGCAAGCTTGAAGAAGAAGAAGATGAAGATGGTTATGATAAGTTCTATTAAAAAGAAATAGAAAATCAATACTTATCATAACTTAAACTAGGGTTAAGTGTAGAGAATAAACCATGGTGAATTAAGTGGGTTAGGGTTAAGCAAGAAGATAAGAATGGTCAAAGAAGTCAAAGCTTCATGAAGCTTCAACTAATGACAAAAGAAAGCCACCATTCTCTTTAAACTTATCCAAATAAATGAATAAACAAATAAATGAATAAATAAATATGCAAAACCCTAATTATCATAATAACCATAGTTTAATTCTATTCACTTAACCATATGATCAAGTATCATCAAACATGATACAAAAAGGTGCACAAAAGTATATCACATATACAATGTGCAATCCAAGTGAGAAAAATCCGTTTAAAGTGAACCAATACTAGTTAATGCAAAGTAATATATCAAATATATAATTATACATTAAATCATTAAATCAACACTTGATTCAATGATCCGGTCATGTCGCACATGACCGACTAGTATTCAATGTATCGACTTATCGAATCGATCTTCGATTCGATAACTAGGTTATATCATATACAACCAATCGAAACATTAATCGCGAGAATCAAATACGGTATCACATACACGCATTATTCTCGGTCCCGCACATATCTCATATGCACTCCTATTTCGTTTCGCTTGAATCAGGAAACCTCTGTGTAGGACTCTAAAGACTCGTCAATACACCGGTAGCAGATGATGATCATATCAAGCATCCACAAGCCGCAAGCGGTCTGCTAAACGTAACGGCCATCCGGGTATTGAGCGATCAGAAGATCGACGAGCTAGCCCGCTCACACTCCTGCGAATCCGACCAGTAACACTTACCGTACAGTCCGGTCTCTTCGTCTGATATGTCGCATATCAAGTCTAGGGGTGGTAAACGTCAGACCCCAATAACCGATAAGTCGTGCCGATGTGAGGCTCATAACGGGTCGAGAAACTACTGGTAACACTTACCAGCAAATCTCTGATCAGCCCTGGCCAGGGACTTCCCTGCTACGGCCAATCGAGCACTGCGCAACATCAACCCCCAATACCGGGAGAGATGAAACCCCTCCTATCGCTCATTGCCTCCATGTGACTCGGGACTGTGCCCAAAGACCACCGTTTTGCACGCCCTCATGGACGTGGTAAGGTGGAGATCAAAGCACAGTGGGAATCATACAAGACTCTATGACGATCTCGGGTCTACAGACTAACCTGTACAAGTGTCACCTGAGAACTGCCATTTGACGTGAGGTATAATACCATCTGGGAGTTCTCGGCGAGTCCGTCCAGTGTACCCAGTCTCCACTGAGCACCCGTATACCATCTCTGATGTCAAACACCAATGGATATGGGATCATCCATCGCCCATCACATGGGTCGAGAAGCGTATACGCTAGTCTACTCTGGTATATCGATGCCCCGTCTCGATACACCCACGACTAGGGACCTTGAAGGATGTACTTATGGACTACCATGTCCCCACTAGTATGATCTGCATCATAGTCCAGGTAGTCAAGTACACATCCTAAGGGCTTTACCAACATGTAACTATAAGACAGTATAAAGAGACAAGTGTACATGTTAAGATAAAGAGCAACCAGATAGCATACTATCATGTCGAGCAAGAAAGTCATCTCTATATATGTCCAAGCATCCAATATAATATACATAATCTGTACAATACTGGCCTCTAGGGCATACATACAACTAACAATCTCCCACTTGCACTAGGGCCAGCTGCTGTAGTATCTCATACCGAGCATCCCGAAGAGTCTCTCAAACTGTATCTGGGGAATGGCCTTCGTGAGTGGATCCGCCGTGTTGTTCTTCGTGTCAACCCTCCTGACCTCGATCTCCCGGCAATCAACTATCTTCCGGATCAGGTGATACCGCCTCAGAATATGCCTGGACCGCTGATGGGACCTGGGTTCCTTGGCCAAAGCCACCGCTCCATTGTTATCGCAATACAAAGGTATTGGATGCTCAATGGATGGAACCACTCCAAGTTCAGTAATGAACTTCTTGATCCAGACAGCCTCTTTGGCAGCATCGTTGGCAGCGATGTATTCAGCCTCCATCGTCGAGTCTGCCACGGTTTCCTGCTTGGAACTCTTCCAGCTAACCGCCCGTCCGTAAAGGGTAAAGACAAAGCCCGACTGCGACTTAGAGTCGTCCTTATCACTCTGGAAGCTCGAATCGGTAAAGGACTCCACTTGGAGCTCTCCGTTACCATACACCAAGAACATATCTCTAGTCCTTCGTAAGTACTTGAGAATGCTCTTCACAGCTGTCCAGTGACTCTCTCTAGGATCAGCTTGATACCTGCTCACTATACTTAGTGAGTATGCTACATCGGGTCTGGTACATAGCATCGCATACATGATAGAGCCTACTGCCGAAGCATAGGGTATCCCTTGCATGCGAGCTCTCTCCAAATCAGTCTTGGGAGACATCTCTTTGGAGAGAGTGACTCCAGAGATCGTGGGCAAGTTCCCACGTTTGGACTCTTCCATACTAAACCTCTTTAGTATGGTGTCAATGTACCTGGATTGGGACAATCCCAAAATCCGTTTGGATCTATCTCTATAGATCCTAATTCCCAATATGCAGGAGGCATCACCAAGATCTTTTATTGAGAATCTTTGTGATAAGAAGAGCTTGACCGATTGCAGCATAGGAATATCATTTCCTATCAAGAGTATGTCGTCCACGTATAATACGAGGAAGACAACCTTACTCTCTGCCACCTTCTTGTAGATACAAGGTTCATCTGGATTTTTGACGAAATCAAACTCTTTGATAACGACGTCAAAGCAGATGTTCCAACTCCGCGATGCTTGCTTTAATCCATAAATGGATTTAAGCAGCCTGCACACCTTTCCGCTGCTCCTACTGTCTACGAAGCCCTCTGGCTGAGTCATGTACACGCACTCTTCTAAATCACCGTTTAGAAAGGCGGTCTTAACATCCATTTGCCAGATTTCGTAATCATGATATGCAGCGATGGCAAGCATGATCCGGATGGATTTAAGCATAGCCACTGGAGAAAAGGTTTCGTCATAGTCCACACCTGGTCTTTGACGAAAACCCTTTGCTACAAGTCTAGCTTTGAAAGTCTCCACTTTCCCATCTACACCAAGTTTCTTCTTGAAGATCCACTTGCTCCCAATGGGTTTTACCCCTTCAGGAGCAACGTCCAAAGTCCATACTTTGTTGGTGTACATGGATTCCATCTCAGACCGCATAGCATCCAGCCATTTCACTGAGTCCCCACTCGTGATGGCCTGCTCGAAGCTAGTTGGGTCATCATCCTCCATGATGCAATCCTCACTGCCACCATCAATGAGAAAACCATAGTATCTCTCAGGTTGGCGAGGAACCCTACTAGATCGGCGGAGAGGCTGGGGTTCGTCGGGTACTACTGAATCCTCTGGTTCTACCAAATCGTTAGTTGCAGTTTGTGGTGCGGGAACCTCTTCCAGCTCTACCTCTTTGCCATTAATTTCTTTTGCAAGAAATTCCCTTTCCAAAAAGGTGGCATGTTGAGCAACAAACACTCTTTGTTCCTCAGGTTGGTAGAAAAAATATCCTTGAGAATTCTTAGGATATCCCACAAACTTGCAAAGGACTGATCGTGCCTCGAGTTTGTCCGGATTTTGTTTCTTGACATAGGCCGGACAACCCCATATCTTAATTCGTTTAAAATATGGTCTCTTCCCACTCCATATCTCATATGGTGTGGTAGGTACAGATTTAGACGGAACCAGATTCAATAGGTATATGGCTGTTTCAAGCGCATACCCCCAAAAGGAAATAGGTAACTCAGCATTACTCATCATTGAACGCACCATATCTAATAGGGTGCGATTCCTTCGTTCCGATACACCGTTGTGCTGTGGTGTATAAGGAGGAGTAAGCTGAGAGAGAATCCCATTCTCTTTTAGATAATCCAGGAATTCACTGCTTAAGTATTCACCTCCTCGATCAGATCGAAGAACCTTAATACTTTTGCCCGTTTGGTTCTCTACCTCATGCTTATATTCTTTGAATTTCTCAAAAGCTTCAGACTTGTGTTTCAACAGGAACACATGCCCGTATCTAGAGAGATCGTCAGTGAATGTAATGAAGTAGGAAGAACCATTTCTGGCGTGTGTAGACATTGGACCGCATACATCACTATGCACCAGTCCCAAGAGTTCAGTAACTCTTTCTCCGTGTCCCGTAAACGGAGTTTTGGTCATTTTTCCTTTGAGACATGAATGGCAAGTGTCATAAGATGATAATTCGAATGAATTCAAATATCCATTCTTATGCAACTTAGCTAGTCGTGTCTCATTGATATGGCCAAGTCTACAGTGCCACAAAAAGGATTCGTTCATTTCTGAGCTTTTCCTTTTGTGTGTGTTTTGTATATTGAAGACTGTATTTTGATTGAGAATGAATATGCCATTATGTAGCGAGCCTGATGCAATCAACTTTTGATCCAGGAATATGTTCATAACATTATCCTTTACTACAAAATTATATCCTTCTTTACTTAATAAAGAAACTGATATAATGTTGCACATCATGTTCGGTATATAATAGCACTCATTCAGGACTAGTGTATCACCATTTGGTAATACCAGGTGATATATGCCAACTGCTTTGGCTGCAACATTTGCCCCATTCCCTACATGAACGGAATGATCACCTTTTCTCAGTTCTCTACCTTTTCGCAGCCCATGTAACATCTTACATATGTGGGATCCTGACCCGGTATCTAATACCCAGGACGTAGGGTGAACTGAGAAACAGTTCTCAATGACAAACACACCCAAAGATGATGCATCAACATGCATGTTCTCCGTTTGGGCGGTGTGAGAATCCAGATATTCTCCTGTTTCCTGTTTAGTCTTATAACATTTATAAGATAGAATGGGTCCAACGTTCCCCTGCACAGTATAACATGCGGGTTTGGTCAATACATCCATATTATTATCTTCATTAGGGCATGAAATGGTCGCTACCTGGAGAGAGAGAGAAGAAAACACTTCAGCGTAAGCTCGTGCAAGATCAGATTGGTTATTATCTTATCTAATCAGGATGGCTCCCACTGCTTTTTATCAAATCTTCCTTCAAACCCTAAATGGAAAGACTAGCCGGGATTAATTACACACTACAGGTTCGTCAATCTTTCAGCCAGGCCAGTGTCGGTACTTTGAGGGAGGTCCCCCGTGCTTTCGCACGAACCTAATTAATGTAAACCTCGTTTTCCCAGAGGCGTAACCTCGTTAACACCTTTCTAGACACCTACTTGATCGGCTAATTGTAATGTGTAAAACTCTCCCAGGAGTAACTCTTACTCACAGTGGGTATCGGGATCCAACTATCTCATAAAGGTATGCAATCTCATTGCAAATTTCAACACTTGAAATTCCCGATAATGCTTTTGCCCCTAGCGATCTATGACCTTGACTAAGTCAACAAACCATAGATCGCAAGTCAAGTTCAACCCGTACATTTCCCGATTGAATTAAACCCACCCGTACGACCCTTGACTGAGTCAACAAGGCCGTGCGAATGCTCCAATCCAATCACATCTCATGTTGTTACAGATAAACATAATTTAGCTACCATACACTATGCCTTGACTAAGTCAACAAACATAGCACGAATACTAAATAATATCTATCTGAAATGACGGAGGGCTACGCGGGTTCTTTCATAAAAAACCATGAGCGTAATGAACTTGATATCGTTGTAGAATCGAATGAAGTTTTGAAATGGAGTGATTTTGAGGCTTTTCTAGTTTTGCTAAAGGGGTCACTCCCGGTGAAGGGATCGTCGGCCCTTTCCTCGTCGAATGAGGTGCGGGATATATCATATATATCGCTGTGCAAAGCAAAAACCCAAAAGCAGTCAAAAGCAAACCGAGTGTGTAGCATCTGCCAGTTATTGCTAAAGGAGTCACTTCCGGTGAAGGGATCTAGGTCCTTTCCTCATCGAATAAGGTGTGGGATATATCATATATATCACTGTGCAAAGCAAGAACTGTAGCTACCTGTTTTGTTTTAAAATTTGATTCTACAACATCTTAGGTTTCTTATCTTTCATTAATCACATTAATGAAGTCCCATCATTTAAATACCTAAACATCACAGATAGATATGACGTACACTTATGCCATCCGCATTCGCCTCGATGTCCCCTCGTGCACCGTTAGGTTAGGTAACTAACGACAGAGCAGGGCAGGGCTAGCGCGGGTGTAAAACATAAGTAACGTCTATATAATATATCATATATACTATATACTATATCCATCACAGAGTCACAACACAGATATCGCAACATAATAAACATATGAAATATTGGATATACTAGGACGTCCGTGTTTTCAATACGAGCCAGTATAAAACACGGATTCCACGGTCGTGATGAATAGCCAATCCCACACCCCTAGACCCCTACGAGAGCGGCAAGAAACCCTGCCAATTCTAGGGTTAGGAGACCCGGACTCGACTCCTCGAGTTGGTCTCCCACTAGACCCCAGAACCCGGTTACTTATGCTCCCCTCCTTGGGTCTATCCTAATGCGGAAAAGTAAATAATATACAAAGGGTGACAACTTCCGCTACCTGGAAGTGCCCCAAAATAAAAGAATATTACATACAAGTTTTTACATGAATGAAAATGAAAAACACTCATCTCACATAAAAACCCCCGGCTATTCGAACACGACGATCCAATATAACATATCCAGCAACACATAACATCACATGTC
This sequence comes from Agapanthus africanus, assembly GCA_030015575.1. Lineage (NCBI taxonomy): Eukaryota > Viridiplantae > Streptophyta > Magnoliopsida > Asparagales > Amaryllidaceae > Agapanthus > Agapanthus africanus. The sequence continues at coordinate 516,461,375 of CM057344.1, forward strand.
ATCAACGTAAGTAAGTATGCATACCCCAATTGTCGTTGACGTATAGCAACGAAACCGGCGATATGAACATACTACACTTACGGTCACAGAAAAGAAAGTGTAAAACTACAACAGTTGGAATCCGCAACTTCTTTAGACATCGCATGCCTAACAGATATAAATCCCGTATTTTAGTCTCATTATCGAAAAATCTTTTCAATATCATATGGGACTAAATTGCTAGATTTATAACATTCATTCAGTTATCTCATAACTACTTGTGAATTCCAATTATTGTATCACATTCCAGATAAACAGAAAATGTTAAACTTTTCGATCGAACAGTCGAATACCCAAGTTTTCCCGATACAGCTCAACACATGAAATAAGTCCAACAACATTCAGTTCGTGCCTTAGTACCGACGGTCCAGCCGTAGAAGGGTCAAGCCAACGCCTCACATGTGGCACGCCGTACTCCCCCAAACCCGAAGGTTCAAAGGGCAGTTCAAGACGGTCACATAATCGAGTTAAGGTTTGTTGTCTTCTAGAGGGTCCATCGCGTTACTTGCACTACTTAGAACGTCGTTAAACTACGGAAAAATCCAACACTTGGAAATTACCCGACAGGGGAAAAATTGGGTATTTATATCCGGTCGAACTTTTTAACATATTCAAAAGATTATCCGGAAATACACAAAAGACGAAATTTGATAATCCGATCGAAGTACCGAATCCCCAAAACAACCCAGGAAAACTCTTCTGTAGAATCACAATAAAAATACCCCAGAAAATACAGTATTATATTATATGAGTTACTGTGCAGATAATATTAAATAATTGAACAGTAAGGACGCGGAACCGCCGCACCATGCATAGCACGTGCCGCGGTTCCGCGTTGGAAAATTTGATTTAGGCCCTCGTATTTCACAGTAATTCAAATAACACCCTGCTTATTTTTCTGCATATTTTTAATTTCGAAAAATCCACAATTTTCAAAAAAGGACAGAGAGCATGTTAGAAATGGGTTTTCGGGTTCGTTCGGACTTCAAACTCCGTCTGGACTTCGCCTAAGGCTCTAGCTAGGCTCTGATACCAGTGAAAGGTTCCTAGGCACTCTAGTAAGGTCTCACAAGGCATCGTACATGCCAATTTAAAAAAAATGGTGCCGAGAAACCCTAGACTACGGATCTTAGACTAGATGTTTAGGCGAAAAGATAATCTAGTTAACAAATTAACTAAAAGTTAGGATGCTACAACCTTTGTAGATCCGGATACCCACTTCTTTAGCTCCACGAGGGCATCCTCTCGCTGTCCATCTTGAACCTTGGACTCTCGTGACGGCTTCATCGGAGAAACGTGCGGAATAGGTCGTCGGCTTCGTGTCAAAGACGATCTACGTCGAGGTTGCACAAGCTCAAGCTCCGACTTCACAAAGTTGTGAAACTTGTGAAGAAAACACCCAAAACAACTTGGCAAGAGGTAGAGGGTGAAGAAATAGGAGGTGGATTCACTTTAGATTTGGATTTCTCTCACTAGATCTCAAGTTGCCATTAAAGTAGCAAGCTTGAAGAAGAAGAAGATGAAGATGGTTATGATAAGTTCTATTAAAAAGAAATAGAAAATCAATACTTATCATAACTTAAACTAGGGTTAAGTGTAGAGAATAAACCATGGTGAATTAAGTGGGTTAGGGTTAAGCAAGAAGACAAGAATGGTCAAAGAAGTCAAAGCTTCATGAAGCTTCAACTAATGACAAAAGAAAGCCACCATTCTCTTTAAACTTATCCAAATAAATGAATAAACAAATAAATGAATAAATAAATATGCAAAACCCTAATTATCATAATAACCATGGTTTAATTCTATTTACTTAACCATATGATCAAGTATCATCAAACATGATACAAAAAGGTGCACAAAAGTATATCACATATACAATATGCAATCCAAGTGAGAAAAATCCGTTTAAAGTGAACCAATACTAGTTAATGCAAAGTAATATATCAAATATATAATTATACATTAAATCATTAAATCAACACTTGATTCAATGATCCGGTCATGTCGCACATGACCGACTAGTATTCAATGTATCGACTTATCGAATCGATCTTCGATTCGATAACTAGGTTATATCATATACAACCAATCGAAACATTAATCGCGAGAATCAAATACGGTATCACATACACGCATTATTCTCGGTCCCGCACATATCTCATATGCACTCCTATTTCGTTTCGCTTGAACCAGGAAACCTCTGTGTAGGACTCTAAAGACTCGTCAATACGCCGGTAGCAGATGATGATCATATCAAGCATCCACAAGCCGCAAGCGGTCTGCTAAACGTAACGGCCATCCGGGTATTGAGCGATCAGAAGATCGACGAGCTAGCCCGCTCACACTCCTGCGAATCCGACCAGTAACACTTACCGTACAGTCCGGTCTCTTCGTCTGATATGTCGCATATCAAGTCTAGGGGTGGTAAACGTCAGACCCCAATAACCGATAAGTCGTGCCGATGTGAGGCTCATAACGGGTCGAGAAACTACTGGTAACACTTACCAGCAAATCTCTGATCAGCCCTGGCCAGGGACTTCCCTGCTACGGCCAATCGAGCACTGCGCAACATCAACCCCCAATACCGGGAGAGACGAAACCCCTCCTATCGCTCATTGCCTCCATGTGACTCGGGACTGTGCCCAAAGACCACCGTTTTGCACGCCCTCATGGACGTGGTAAGGTGGAGATCAAAGCATAGTGGGAATCACACAAGACTCTATGACGATCTTGGGTCTACAGACTAACCTGTACAAGTGTCACCTGAGAACTGCCATCTGACGTGAGGTATAATACCATCTGGGAGTTCTCGGCGAGTCCGTCCAGTGTACCCAGTCTCCACTGAGCACCCGTATACCATCTCTGATGTCAAACACCAATGGATATGGGATCATCCATCGCCCATCACATGGGTCGAGAAGCGTATACGCTAGTCTACTCTGGTATATCGATGCCCCGTCTCGATACACCCACGACTAGGGACCTTGAAGGATGTACTTATGGACTACCATGTCCCCACTAGTATGATCTGCATCATAGTCCAGGTAGTCAAGTACACATCCTAAGGGCTTTACCAACATGTAACTATAAGACAGTATAAAGAGACAAGTGTACATGTTAAGATAAAGAGCAACCAGATAGCATACTATCATGTCGAGCAAGAAAGTCATCTCTATATATGTCCAAGCATCCAATATAATATACATAATCTGTACAATACTGGCCTCTAGAGCATACATACAACTAACAGTGGTGGCCGAGCTACCTGCAAGGAAGTCCCGGGGTGGTTGTACCACCGAGGACCCTCCGACGATCAAGTTAGTGGTGCAATTTGGGCAGAGTAGCGGCCTAGTGAGGAGAGAATTACGTACCTTGATCGTCTGAAAGAGGGGTTTATATAGCGGCAGCGATGGGCAGGCAGGCGCGAGAATCACGCTGGCCGTTACGCACCCGACGTCACGCCCGCGTAATAAGTGGGATCCCATATTAATGGCGAGACATGCTCGTTAATGGGGGATCGTGATGGCATGGAACGTTGGATCGTGGGCGGCGGATATCTCACGTATGGCGAGATTCGCGGAGGTGAGGCGGTTGCGCCTGCGATAGGTGTTGTTGGTCGGTTGATGTGACCGAGGAATATGAGCTTGGCCGGAGGCTCGGGGACGAGCGGGAGGCCGAGGTATCTAGGTTCTGCGGTAGCCCGGAGATGAGCTAAGGGGGCCAAGGAGGCCAATTGTATGGGGGCTTGGAGATGAGCCAATAGTTATTTGTAAGGCGGGCACAGGAGTTGTGTGGTCGGTCACAGAAGGTTGGCTACGTCCAAGGGTCACAAACTTGGGTGTTCTTCCGACGTGCTGTTCTTGGTCCTTCCTTGTAAGCTTTGGGACACGTCATCAGCCACGTGTCATGATCTGGGAGATCGCCGATATCGAGCATCATCATTAGCCCCCCACTCGTCGAAAGTGGTCTGCCGGGTCGGTCGATGTGAGCTCTTTTTCATAGATGGCGTAAGTGCGCATTCCTGGGCAATCAGCTGTATTCTCTTGACAACGTCAGCGGATCAGGGGCCAGATCCTGCATTAAAAAGGATGCGCCAGATTGTGCATATGTTCACCGAAGCGACAGCCCACGTGTCGGGCGCTGGTTGGCCGACACGACGGGCCGCAGATTTCTGGCATCCGATGGGGTGCGATCAACGCGCGTGCGACATGTGGAGCGATGGAGGCCGTTGAATGCGATGAGTCGTTTTAGCGGGAAATGACTGTCGCCGTTGGATGTGTATGCCGGTAGCTATAAATAGAGGTAGGGTCCTCATCAGGGCCCATATCTCTTCATACTTTCCTCGTCCAGAGTCTTGTTAGCTCGGCGCTCTTCTCCTCAGTTCGGACTCCTTGCTTTTAATCTCCCGAGGACACCTTTCTTCAATCAGGTTAGATGTCTTCTTCTGAGGAGTCTATAGATATAGTACAGGTAAAGTCTAGGGAGTCCTCTGAAGCTTACTCTTCTACTTCTTCCTCTTCTCCCTCTTCTTCTATGTTGAGCCCGTTTCCCCCTTTTGCAGATCAAATGGACCGATCCAGGATTCTTGCTGCCATCGGTGCCCTGTCCCAGAAGAGAGCCCGGGGCGTGCCTGCGCCTTGGGTTGACCTGAGTTCCGCGACAGGGGAGTCACCGGCGATAAGGACGTCAGCCTCGACCCGAGCCCCCGATGATTGCAGCGGCAGCGGCCAGAGGCGTCCGCGGGTTCCCGAACCCCGGCCGAGGGAAGCGGGAGAGGACGAAGGAGAGGTCCCTCTTAAGAGGAAGAAGACGGTTTCCCGCGTGCCACCGACTGAGATTCCCGAGGGGGTTCCTGTGTCGGAGAGGGACGCCTGTTTAGTAGTCCCATCCGGGCTTTCCGTTGCAGCCAGCCTGCTTGCTGATATAGAAGAGTTGGCCGGAGGCAAGATTCCGCGGGGGACCCTGAGGGCCCAAGTGGAAGCTATAGCTCAGGAGGCGGTGCAGGTACACATTCCCTTATGTGTTATTTTGAGCGCCTTTTTCTCAGTTCGAGCGTCTCTAAGCCTCTCTGCCGTTTTCATCAGATCCTTCAACACTGTGCCCTCGTTGCTCGCATGGAGGCCGGGGATGATGCCCATACTAGGAGGTTGGCGGGGGAGTCTTCTTCGGAGGCCGAGGGCCTTCGACTCGTGCTGCGTTTGGAGAGGGAGAGGATGACCATCCTTGAAGCCCAATTAGTCGTCGGGGAGCTTACCGTCTCAAAGTTCCGGGAGTCCTACCACCGGTTAAGTGAGTCCCATCGAGCCATCGAGGCTAAGTTGGTGGAGCTGGCCAATCGCAATGCAGCAGTGAAGAAGGCGAGGGATGCAAGCAGACGGGATGCCAAGGCTACGCTTCAGGCGGCGAAGGTTGCCAAGGTTTGAGCTCGAAAGGCGGTGTCCGATTACAAGGGGTCGGACCGGTTTTACATCGATCTCGGCAAAGCCACTGCCATTGCGTGGCACACAGCTCTCGATGCCGTCAAGGCGCAGTCTCCGGAGTTTGCCGATAGTGAGCTCCGCGCTCGGGTCCTGCTATCGGTGGTCATGCCTTCGGCAGAGGGCGATGAGGGAGGAGCTGCTGCTGGAGCGGAGGTTCCGGCTTCTGGGGATGGTACCGAGGGGCATGAGGTCTAGGCGGGCTTGCGGCCTGGACTTTTTGGCTTTTCCTTTTTCTCTCTTTTTTTGTAAGCCTCCGGCCACTTTTGTTAGGCTAGGGAGCCCATAATTATTAGTTATGTATATGCCCTAGAGGCCATTGTTGCACATATGATGTATGCCTGGATATATATAGAGAGGACTTTCTTGCTCGACATGATAATAAGCTATCTGGTTTCACTTTGTCTTAACATGTTGACTTGTATTAGCTTACTGTCTTGCTCTCACACGTTGATAAAGCCCTTAGGATATGTACTTGACTACTAGGAGTATGATAAAGATCATACTAGTAGGGCCAGGGTAGTCTACGAGTACATTCTATAACCGTTCCTAGTCGAGGGTGTATCGAGACAGGGCATCGATACTCCAGAGTAGTCTAGCGTATACGCATCTTGACCCATTAGATAGGCGATGGATGATCCCACATCCATTGGTGTTAGACATCAAAGATGGTGTACGGGTGTTCAGTGGAGACTGGGTACACTGAACGGACTCGTCGAGAACTCCTGGATGGTATTATACCTATCGTCAGATAGCAGTTCTTCGGTGACACTGGTACAGGTTTGTCTGTAGACCCGAGATCGTCATAGAGTCTTGTGTGATTCCTACTGTTCTTTGATTTCCACCTTACCACGTCCAAGAAGGCATGCAAAACGGTGGCTTTTGGGTACAGTCCCGAATCACATGGAGGCAATGAGCGATAGGAAGGGTTTCGTCTCTCCCGGTATTGGGAGTTGATGTTGTGCTGTGTTCGATTGGATATAACTTGAAGTCCCTGGTCAGGGCTGATTGGAGTGCTACTGGTAAGTGTTATCAGTAGTTTCTCGACCTGTTATGAGCCTTACATCGACACAGTAAGTGCACAGCGGTGCCCCGGCCGTCAATCTGACGCCGGAAATGCGGAAACGAAAACTTTACTAAAACTGTAAACCGGAACCATCGCGCACTTTTATCCCGGATCAGGCCATTAACCTAACTCTAGCAAACTAAAAGATGGGGTAGAGAGATATACCGAGCGATCCATGTCCTTCGGTCTTCTCGTCGTCGTCCCGATCTCCCGCGGAATCTCCGTTCGTCACCTCCTAGTCGGAAAGGGCACCACGTAGCCGATTTCTTTTACGGGCTCCCACCTCTGGACCGAGGCAACTCGGGCGTGAAGTTGGCAAGCCGACGCGTCCAAGGGTACTGTAGGTGTAGTGTAGAATCTATGTCTCTTTGGGGTGAAGTTTCCTTGATGGAGGAATAGAATGAACTATGAACTTTGGAGATATTGAGTTTTGTGGCAAGTAGAGAAAATGAGATATGAATCATTTTCCCTCATGAAAAAAATGAACTCTCTCCCCTCATCACTCAAAAGTGGTCGGCCTCACTAAAAGAAGGGAGTGGGATAAAAATGAAACAAGAAGGGAGGTAAGTGTAGGGATAGCAAAATGGTAACCCTAAGCCAAATCAAATCCAATCAAGGTTCCATCTCATTAATGCAAGAAAGAGACTCAAAAAGAATCTCATGATGAAAGAACCATCATGAAGCCACAAAATGCAAAGGACCCCCTCCACAAATATTATTTGCACACTTGCAAATAACCCCATCCATCGGAAAAGTCCGGCCGTGAAGGAACAAAGAAAAACCGGCCGGAACGGAATGCAAACTGGCAACCTCAGAAAACTGATCCCATAATAAATTACAGGAAAACCCCTCTACTGCATATACATGCCCGCATTTGTATTCCCACTGAACACAAATGCAAAGAGAAAAAATCTACACTGTCTAATACTAGGATCTGGCTTAAACCAAAGCCCGCTAGTAAAATCCGTCCGATCACGATCCGTGCAATACCGCACGTATCTGATCGAACCCTGCTATATCTCCATACGGCCTCTACAGCGTTTCGCCCGAAACTTGAGTAACTGTGTGTGTGGGACTCTAAAGACTCGTCAATACTATGGCTGTAGATTTAACTACTAGCACGTCAGAGGTATCAGCCATACGTAACGGGCTACCAGCTATTGACCAAAAGGGATGTCGATGACCGAACTCATCCAGACACCCTACTGAGTCTGTCAGTGACAATATCCGTACAGTCCGGTCCGTTCGTCTATGAGTATCGCATGGCGGGCCTAGGGGGTTGGTAAAAGTCAGACCCCTAAAAGCTGTACAAGTCGTGTCGGAGTGTAGCCCAGAACACCCTGAGATACTACTGGAATACCTACCAGTAAATCTCCTGCCTCGGCCGAGGGCTTTGTGTAATGGCTCTCCTAGACACAGCGCGACCTCACCCCCAATACCGGGAGAGACGAACCCCTGCCGATCCGCTCACTGCCTCCATGTGGCTCGGGACTGTACCCAACTAAAACCTGTTTGCATGTCTCCTTTGAGCGTGGTAGGGTAGTAATCAAAGCACAGTGGGAACTCACACGAGACAAATGACGATCTCAGGTCGATGAACTAACCTATACACATGTCACCTGGGAACTGCTATCTGACGTCTGGTATAATCCCAACTAGCAAGTTCCCGGCGAGTCCTGTCCGGTGTACTCATAACCCAATGAGCACCTGTATACATCTTAGGTGAACCAACTGACACCAATGGCTTGTGAGACCGGCCACCGCCCCTCGTCGGGGTCTCGACTGTATACACTAGTCTACTCTGGAGTATCTATGCCCTGTCTTGAAACTCCTACGACTAGGGACCTTTTAAGGATGTGCTTATAGACCCCAGCTCCCACGTATATGATCGCCCTTATACTGCTGGTAGTCAAGCAAGAATCCTAGGGTCTCTATCAACGTGCAATAGTGACCTGTAAGGTCACCTAAAGCAGTACACGATGATAATGATAAACCAGATAGCATACTATCATCTCGAGTAAGTCTGTCCTACCGGTATAGGTCCTCCCTCAATCATTGCAATCACGTGCCTGTGATCCAATAATTGACTCTGAGGGCACTATATCCAACAATCTCCCACTTGCACTCAAGACTAATTATTGCGATGTCGCATACTCACAGCCCGTGTGATACCGAACACCCAACTCCTCTACTAGTCAGTCTCACAAAGCTCGTTTGCAAAAATATTGCGTTCGAGGAATAGCCTCAGTGAGTGGATCCGCTGTGATGTTTCTTTCTATGTCTCTCTATATCTCAAGTTCGCGGAGAAAGCCATCTCCCGAAATGAGCAATACCTGTCTTAGAATATGTCTGGATGTCTGATGGGACCTTGCTCATAAATGAACTCCAAATCCAAACTTCTTAGACTGTATCGTCAACTGAACTTAATCAATATCCTGCGCCATCCTTCCCTTAGTATCCGCCTGGACGACCTGTCCAGGCTACTGCCCCTCGTCATAGGGAGAACTATACTCTGATAACCTCTCTGTCATCCAGGTCACCTTGGAAGCCTGGAATGATAACTGTCTCCCGAATGAGGCTGTCGTTATCATATCCCTAGAACATCCACTTATGTTCTAAAACTGCTTCCGATTATTTCTCCAGGATTGGATCAATATCAAATTTTTGCATCTACTGCAAAAACAACATCTGGTGTGGTACTTGACATCTCATGATTGACTCAATTGCCTAAGCAAGTGATCTGCCAATCATGCACATCCCTCTCCCCTTTAGTCTGTAAGACTCCTTTAGAGAGGGTGACTCCATCACCTGCAGGTATACTACCGTGCCAGGAGTCGTCCATTCTAAAAACTCTTAGAATGCTGTCTAAGTACCCTGATTGGGAAACTACCCAAATCTAGATCTATAGATCTAGTAACCAGAATGTCTTGATATTATATCCAAGTCCCATATGGAGAAACCACTGTGTGACAACCAAAATATAACCGATCGTAGTATAGGAATATCACTTCCTACTCTGTGTATGTCATCCAAATACTAGGACATCACACTCTACTACCTTCTTAACAGATCCATCCCCTATTCTGATGAAGTCAAACCTATGACTGGCACATCAGAAATAGATGATCTATCTCCGCTATATGTGCTTTAATCTATAAGTAGACCTAAGCCACTTGTCCACTATGCTTCCGCTGCTCCCACTGACTACGACAACCCTCTGGCAGAGTCATATAGACGTACACTTCTAAAGCTAGTTCAGAACGACGCTATACTCATCCTCCTGCCGGGTCTCACAGCCTGGGACAACAGTAATGGCAAGTCTGGGTAAACAAGAACCTCCATGCCACCGTCCTTGAGCATACCGAAGTACTTCTCGAGCGCCTGAGGTTACCCACCATATCTGCGGAGTGGCCAATGGAATGTCAAAACAGATTGAATCTTTAGGTTCTTATCAAATCTTCAGTAATCGTCTGCGGTTCTGGAATCACTTCCAGTTCTACCATACTCCCACTACTGTTTTCTGAAAAAATCCATTTTTGTTAGAACTGTGGCGAGTTAAGAACAATATCACTATTGATCTTCCAGATGGTAGAAAGTTAACCCTCGGCATAGCCTGGGTCAACCCACATACAGCCATTACAGAAACGTGCCTTGAGTTATCCAGTGTCTGGTTCTAAGCATAAGCCGGACAACTCCCCGTACCTTAACATCGTTAAGATATGAACTGTTCTATATCCAATACAGAAACAGAGGCACTGATTTAATTGAACCAGATTCAAATCATGCAGCTGTCTCCAGTGCATGTCAACTAAATGGAGAGAGGCCGATCAGCGTTACTCAACTTAGGAATGCTTCCAATTATGAGTAACCTGAAAGAGAAGCAAGTTCTCTTAATCATTACTATCAACTGAATACCACACACAAGTATCTACATCTTCGATCACCTTGAAGAATCCCGATACCTGCAATACCTGGTTCTCTACTTTACTCTTATACCTATAACTTCTCAAAACTCAGACCCTGTGTTTCTACGAAACACCTGTCTAAAACTAGAGAAGTCATAAGTAAACCGAATATAGTACGAGGACCAACCCCTCTGTCCTGATGGACACTGGACAATATACAATACTCTGTATAAGTCCCCTGAGTCTAATAACTCATTCCCTGTGTGTCGTAGGTTGAAAACTGTACTTATGGTTAAGAAGAATTACACCGCTGTTTAATGCTCCTTACCTAACCATCCACTGATAGGTAAATGTCATGGACATAATTTCAAAAAGGTATATCTCACTCTATAAAAATAGACGTACAGATACATCAATTTGAAATTGATGCATAACAGCGGATATTCAAAACCATATATTTGCCGTCCGGCAAACAACCCAGGTGACTTCCTCAAATATCACCAATTACAACGAATTCGGATATAATGAGGATGATCACCTAATTCCCAATAACTTACTCCCACTTATCATCTGTAAAACCATACAGATGTGAGAATCATACCTGGTAAATACATACCCTGGAGCAAGGGCTAATTGGGAAATCAGTTTTCTTTTAACAGTATACAGTGAAACTGAAACGTTGAAATGTTTCGATGGGGTATCCCAGTATTCCTAGTAGTGCCTCTTCCATTATCTAGATTCACAACTGTAACCGTATAATTCTTTGCCACCTCTCCAAATCCCTTTATATGTCTTTAGTCATTACCTTCTGTACACCCCTTTTGGCCAAATGGTTTTCTTCCTTCCCTACCGTTCGGCACCAGCCTATGGTTTGGAAGAAGACTATCCAATAAGCATAGTGGGTGTACTGTCCTAATCTAAGGAGCACTCACAATGCGAGAGAAGGTGATGATAAAAGACAACCGAATAAACCTTATTCCTATTTCTCCTGAACCAGAATCCATCCCCGAATTGGAACAAGTTCCTTTCAAGTTCGTATATAACCATACGATGGAGTATCCAAATAACTATGGATCTTCGTAGTGATACGGAGTGTCCTGGAGAAATATAAAGGTGAAGTGGGAGTGGTAATGAAATACTTGGTTTGGTCGTGAATATCAGTCGCAATTTACTTTGCCCTCTTTCTAATCCCTTTCTTTGTCTTAACTTAATACCTTCTGTATACCGTTTAGGCTAATTGGTTTTCTTCATTCCCTACCGGTCGGTACCTGCCTATGGTTTGGAAGAAGACTATCCAATTTGCATAATAGGTGTACTGTCCTAATCCAAGGAACACTCGTAACCTGAGAGAAGGTAAAAGGAAAAGACAACTGAATAGTCCTATTCGTTTTCTCCAGAACCGGAAACTATCCTTGAATAAATTCCATCGAGTTCGTATATAACCATAAGATAGTTTTGTCCAATGGAAGTGGACGTTCGTAGTAATACGGGGTGTCCTGGAGAAAAGGGTAAAAGTAGGAGTGGCAATGAGGTTTGCAACTCTGACAATCCAAAAGCCAGTGTTTAAGAAGGTTCGGTCAACTTGGTCACTGAGTCATAGTCTAGGGTCGGGTCAATGGTCGCTGCCAAAGAGAGAGAGAAAAGAAACACTCAGCGTGCACTCTAACCTAGATCAGAATGGTTATCACTTTATCTAATCAGGAAACCTCCCACTGTAACGTCAAATTCTTCCCCAAACCTGAAAGAAGAATTAGTTGGGATCACCCGAGGAGTAAACCAACTCATCAGTGGTAATCGGGATCCAACTATCATCTCATGATAACGTGACGGAATCCGCTCACGTTATCACACTCCAGAAGGTATGCGCATATCTGGCAAGTTTCAGTTTCTTTAGAAACTCCCGATGTGGATTTTTACCCCATGCTCTTATGACCTTGGCGTAAGGTCAAAATGTCATAAGTCACATGTCAAGTTCTACCCATCATTATCCAGGTTAATTTGAACCGACCCGTACATACCCTTGACGTAGGCCAAAATAGCAGTATGACTGTCCCAAACCAACGCATCTATCTATGCAACAGATAAATATCCGGCAGCTACCAATCACTATGCCTTGGCGTGAGGTCAAAATACATAGCTTGAATACTACCGAATATTTAACTGTAATGATGGAGGGCTACGAATGGTTTCTGGCGAAAACCTTTAACGTAATGAACTTGATATCGTTGAAGGAACCGGATAGCTTTATAAAATATATAGTGGCGAAAACCTTTGCTAAAGAGGTCACTCCCGGTGAAGGGATCTCGGCTCTTTTCCCGTAGAATGAGGTGCAGGATATTCCAACTGAATACCAAGATGCAAAGCAAAAGTAAATGACTATAGTGAAGTTATTGTCCTGACGCAAACTTCTGTCCAAGGGGTCACTCTCGGTGAAGGGTTCTCGCCCCTTGCCTCGTCGACTGAGGGGCAGGATATTCCAACTGAATACCACTGTGCAAAACAAAAGAGAACGCCCTTGCAATAACAGCTTTTTGAAAAGTGTTCCAACAACATCATAATAGGTTTGTTTAGCTTGCATTGATCCGAATCAACGCAGTCCCATCAATTGATCACACCATAAAGAACGAAAATAATGATGTACGTATATGCCACCCGCATTCGCCAATGGGTCCCATCATCACCCGTTAGGTTACTTAACTAACGACAGAGCGGGGACTGGACTAGCGTGGGTGCAAAACATATACAACATCTACTAGTATATATATCAATATATAATATTCGCTCAAGGCGTGATAAAATGCAACATCACAGAAATGTAACCAGCATCACAGAACAATACAGATATCTGGGATCCCCGGGTTTCACAGAGCCGCTACTGAAACCCGACGTTTCCCTGGTCGTGTGGATAGCCTGTGCAATGAAATCCTAGACCCCTACGGGCGCGGCAAGTTACCCGCTAAAACCTGAAGCGAGGCAGCCCCCTTCAGCAACGTGAATGGACCACCCAGCACTTCACGGAATCTGGTAACTTGGGCACCCTCCTGGGTCAATCTATACCCCCTACGAGTGCGGCGAATAGCTCGCCAATTCTAGAGTGAAGCCCCCTCCGTCTCAATGCCATGAGATGCGGGCTCGTTGCCCTCTAGAATCCGGCTATCCGTGCACCCCTCCACGGGGTAATCCTAGTACAGAAAGTAAAATATACAAACAAGCAGTGACGGCAGTCCACATGTCGGACGCTCGCCCCGCAATAACAAATGTACATATAAAACAAAACTGTACTACCATTGCATCCAGGCTATCCCCCATGACCAATCCGCAACATCACAGCACAACACAGAACATCAACGTGAATGTCACGTTCGCAAATCCGTCTAAAAGGGCTATAGCAGTTAGACTGGATTTACTGATCAAGTGACATTCACGGTCGCAGATATAATGTAAATACTGTGAACTAACATGTTTAAAATTCTTGATCGATCAAATTTACCGAAGTGGGCCCCAAGCACTACTGTAGCACTCACAGAAAATCTGGGCCCAAAAAGAATATCCCAAAACTCCCATTTCCTAGTCAAAAGCTCACTGTAAAAATTTGGCACAGTGAACAGTCAAAGTGGCGGCGGAACCGCGGCCCAAGCAAGGGTTTGGCCGCGGTTCCGCGGTGGAAAGATGACGTCACACTACCAAATTTTCACAGTATGCTTAAAATTCTCTGCACATGTTTCTGCAACAACCTGAAAAACTTTTCGAGACAAAAATAATTCGACAGAAACTTGTGCTATAGAAATTTTGGATTTTGGAAATTCGTTCGATCGAAGCTTTAAACATACTAGAGCAAGCTAGACTAAGTTAATGGCGTGGCTCTAATACCAGTGTAAGTGCACGGCGGCGCCCCGGCCGTCAATCCTACGCCGGAAATGCGGAAACGAAAAACTTTACTAAAACTGTAAACCGGAACCACCGCGCACTTTTATCCCGGATCGGGGCATTAACCTAACTCTAGCAAACTAAAAGATGGGGTAGAGAGATATACCGAGCGATCTATGTCCTTCGGTCTTCTCGTCGTCGTCCCGATCTCCCGCGAAATCTCCGTTCGTCACCTCCTCGTCGGAAAGGGCACCACGTAGCCGATTTCTTTTACGAGCTCCCACCTCTGGACCGAGGCAACTCGGACGCGAAGTTGGCAAGCCGACGCGTCCAAGGGTACTGTAGGTGTAGTGTAGAATCTATGTCTCTTTGGGGTGAAGTTGCCTTGATGGAGGAATAGAATGAACTATGAACTTTGGAGATATTGAGTTTTGTGGCAAGTAGAGAAAATGAGATATGAATCATTTTCCCTCATGAAAAAAAATGAACTCTCTCCCCTCATCACTCAAAAGTGGCCGGCCTCACTAAAAGAAGGGAGTAGGATAAAAATGAAACAAGAAGGGAGGTGAGTGTAGGGATAGCAAAATGGTAACCCTAAGCCAAATCAAATCCAATCAAGGTTCCATCTCATTAATGCAAGAAAGAGACTCAAAAAGAATCTCATGATGAAAGAACCATCATGAAGCCACAAAATGCAAAGGACCCCCTCCACAAATATTATTTGCACACTTGCAAATAACCCCCTCCATCAGAAAAGTCCGGCCGTTAAGGAACAAAGAAAAACCGGCCGGAACGGAATGCAAACTGGCAACCTCAGAAAACTGATCCCGTAATAAATTACAGGAACACCCCGCGACTGCATATACATGCCCGCATTTGTATTCCCACTGAACACAAATGCAAAGAGAAAAAATCTACACTGTCTAATACTAGGATCTGGCTTAAACCAAAGCCCGCTAGTAAAATCCGTCCGATCACGATCCGTGCAATACCGCACGTATCTGATCGAACCCTGCCATATCTCCATACGGCCTCTACAGTATTTCGCCCGAAACTTGAGTAACTGTGTGTGGGGTACTCTAAAGACTCGTCAATACTATGGCTGTGGATTTAACCACTAGCATGTCAGAGGTATCAGCCATACGTAACGGGCTACCAGCTATTGACCAAAAGGGATGTCGATGACCGAACTTATCCTGACACCCTACTAAGTCTGTCAGTGACAATATCCGTACAGTCCGGTCCATTCGTCTATGAGTATTGCATGGCGGGCCTAGGGGTTGGTAAAAGTCAGACCCCCAAAAGCGGTACAAGTCGTGTCGGAGTGTAGCCCAGAACACCCTGAGATACTACTGGAATACCTACCAGTAAATCTCCTGCCTCGGCCGACGGCTTTGTGTAATGGCTCTCCTAGACACAGCGCGACCTCACCCCCAATACCGGGAGAGACGAACCCCTGCAGATCCGCTCACTGCCTCCATGTGGCTCGGGACAGTACCCAACTAAAACCTGTTTGCACGTCTCCTTTGAGCGTGGTAGGGTAGTAATCAAAGCACAGTGGGAACTCACACGAGACAAATGACGATCTCAGGTCGATGAACTAACCTGTACACATGTCACCTGGGAACTGCTATCTGACGTCTGGTATAATCCCAACTAGCAGGTTCCCGGCGAGTCCTGTCCGGTGTACTCATTACCCAATGAGCACCTTTATACATCTTAGGTGAACCAACTGACACTAGTGGCTTGTGAGACTGGCCACCGCCCCTCGTCGGGGTCTCGACTGTATACACTTGTCTACTCTGGAGTATCGATGCCCTGTCTCGAAACTCCCACGACTAGGGACCTTTTAAGGATGTGCTTATAGACCCCAGCTCCCACGTATATGATCGCCCTCATACTGCTGGTAGTCAAGCAAGAATCCTAGGGGCTCTATCAACGTGCAATAGTGACCTGTAAGGTCACCTAAAGCAGTACACGATGATAAAGATAAACCAGATAGCATACTATCATCTCGAGCAAGACTGTCCTACCGGTATAGGTTCTCCCTCAATCATTGCAATCACGTGCCTGTGATCCAATAATTGACTCTGAGGGCACTATATCCAACAACACGACTTATCGGTTACTGGGGTCTGACGTTTACCGTCCCTAGACTAGATATGCAACATATCAGACGAAGAGATCGGACTGTACGGGAGTGTTACTGATTGGATTCACAGGAGAATGTACAGGCTTGCTTGTTGATCTTCTGATTGCTCAATACACGGGTGGCTGTTACGTTTAGCTGACCGCTTGCATCTTGTTGGTGTTTGATATGATCATCACCTACTGCCGGCGTATTGACGATTCTTTAGAGTCCTACACAAAGGTTTCCTGGCTCAGGCAAAACGAAGTAGGAGCACATATGTGATATGTGTGGGACCGAGAATAATACGATATGAGATATTGTATTCTATTCTCGCAATATGAGATATCGGCCGGGTATATGCGATATAGCCGGGTCATCGGATCAAGTGTTGATTCGATGAATTGGTATATGTTATATTAGTCGGTTATAGGTAATATAGCCGGATTGTCGGATCAAGTGTTGATTCGATAATTTAATGTATAATTATATATGTGATATATTACATTACGTTAACTAATATAAGCTCGCTTTATTGATTCATTTTCTCACTGGATAATACATTAATGTATATGCGATTTATGTTAATAGTATTGTTTTCTTTTGTTACAAAATATATTGTATATGTGATATATAATATTGTAACAAGTTAAGGTTGCAAATGCAACATGGTTGTTAAGTTTAAACCAAGTTAGGGTTTGGATTTGGGTTAGCTTTTGGGTTAGCTTTTTCATGAAGCTTCATGAAGTTTTCCTTTTGTCATTTAGCTTTGATATTTTGTGTAGATATTTGTTAACCCAACCCAAACCCTTAACCATAGTTTATTCTCTACATGAGTTAATGCCTTCATTTATTAACTCATGGTTGTCATTTATAACCACAATAATTCATTATTCATCACAAAAGCTCTCTTCTTCTTCTTCCTCCTTGAAAAAGCTTTCTAGCTTTTTGTGTTGTGATGATTTAAAATGAGAAATTGAAAACAAAAGAGAGAAAAATTCCTACTTCATCATCCTCGTCTATTCTAGCCACATAGATTAGGGTGTTCACTTCTCTAATAAGTTCATTAGTGAAGTGTAAGCTTGGGCTAGAGATTCTTCAAGGTAGATCATCTTAGATCAAGAAGACTTCAAGCAAGTATGGATCGTTCGACTTGTGGAGCCTCTCTAGAGTCCGGGAGTTCATGGATCGTGGTGAAGGGACTACTACTCGGAGCTTATGAAGCGAAGGAACGGACTACAAAGATTGTAATCCACCTCTCTTACATGTAAAGTCGTTTACATTCATGTTAACCCTAATTCTCTAGTTAAGTTCTTGGTTAGGGTTTGTTTAGCACCGCAAAAATTTTAAAGTAGCATGATTGATGCTTGCCAAAACCTTCACAAGGTGCTATGCTAACCTTACAGTGGTATCAGAGCCAAGCTAGAGCATTAGGCGTTGTCTAGACGAAGTTAGAAGTTAGAAGTCCGATCGAACCCCGAAACCCCGAAACGACCCCTTTTCTGGAAATTTTTTCAAAAGTTGAAATTTTTCATATTAAAAATACTCAAAAAATCATGCAGGGAATTTTATGGACCCACCTGAAGAACGAGTCCCTAACTCGCTACAGTGACCGCGTAACCGCGGCGCCACTGTGGAGTCTTGGGACGGGCCCTTCAGCGACGGTCCGTAGGTGATAGGGCATTCTTCTGGAATTTTTATTTTCTGCTCAAGTGTTGAGCTCACTGGGGTATTTTGGGAATTCGTTGAATCGATCAAATTGTGTAACTTCGCCTAGATATCTGTGTTGTGATACAATATGTGGAATTCATTTAGTTAGGCATAAATCCGTAATATGTGATATATCGGGTTTACGATGTCTAAAGAGATTGTGGATTCCAAATATTATAGTTTTACATTTTCTTTTCGGTGACCGTAAGTGAAATATGTGGTATATCGCCGATTTCGTCGCTATAGATCGACGACAATTGTGATAGGCATATTTACTTACGTTGATGACATGTGTTGTTATGTGTTATTGTGATATGTTATATTGGATCGTTGTGTTTAGAATAGCCGGGGGTTTTATGTGAGATGAGAGTTTTCTTTTTCGTTCATGTAAAATTCATTTGTATATAATATTCTTTTATTGGGGCACTTCCGGGTTGAGGTTGATGTCACCATTGTATATTATTTACTTTTCCGCATTAGGATAGACCCAAGACGGAGAGCACAAGTAACCAGGTTCTAGGGTCCAGTGGGAGGCCATCTTGAGGAGTCGAGACCGGGTCTCCTAACCTTAGAATTGGCAGGGTTACTTGCCGCTCTCGTAGGGGTCTAGGGTTGTGGGTTTAGCTATTCATCGCGACTGTGGAATCCGTATTTTATACAGGCTCAAAATAAAACACGGATGTCCTAGTATATCCAATATTTCATATGTTGACTTCTGCTGCAATGTTCTGTGATGAGATCATATTACTGCCTGAGATGAATGCTTATACTATAAATATATGTTGATATATAAATATTACTGCTTTCGTTTCTTCTGTGATACTTTGGAAGTTTAAATGATGGGATTTATTAATGAGATTAATAAAAGAAAAGAAACCTAAAAATGTTGTAGAATCAAATTTTCAAAAAGGGTAGCTACAGTTATTGCTTTGCATAGCGGTATTCCTTGTAGAATATCCAGCACCTTATTCGATGAGGAAAGAGCCAAGATCCCTTCACCGGTAGTGACCTCTTTAGCAAAACTGGCAGATGCTACAAACTCACGGTTTAGTTTTTGATTGTTTCTATAGTTCTTGCTTTGCACAACTGTATTTATGAAATATCATGCACCTTATTCGATGAGGAAAGAGCCGAGATCCCTTCACTGGGAGTGACCTCTTTAGAGAAACTAGAAAAGCCTAAAAAACACTCCTCTTTAAAATCACTTGTTTCTAAAATGATATCAAGTTCATTACGCAAAAGGTTTTCTGAAAACCTGTCGTAGCCCTCCATCATTTCAGATAAGTCCTACTTGGTATTCGTGCTGCGTTTGTTGACCTTGTCAAGACGTAGTGTACGGTAGCTAATTAGTATTTATCTGCTAAAGCAGGAGATGCGATTGAATTAGGGTAGTCGTATGGCCTTGTTGACCTTGTCAAGGGTCGTGCGGATGGGTTTTAATTCAATCAGGAAATGCCGGGTTGAACTTGACTTGCGATTTATGGTTTGTTGACCTTGTCAAGGTTATAGATCGCTAGGGGCATGAATAATTATCGGGAATTTCAAGTGTTGAAATTTGCAATGAGATTGCATACCTTCTATGAGATAGATGGATCCCGATACCCACTGCGAGTAAGAGTTGCTCCTGGGAGAGTTTTACACATGATAATTAACTGATCAAGTAGGTGTCTAGAAAGGTGTTAACGGGGTTATGCCTCTGGAAAACCGAGGTTTATTTTAATTAGGTCCGTACGAAAGCACGAGGAACCTCCCTTAAAGGACCAACACTGATCTGGCTGAAAGATTGGCGAACTTGTAAGGTGTAATTAATCTCGGCTAATCTTACCTTTTAGGATTTGAAGGAAGATTTGATTAAAACAATAGGAGCCATCCTGATTAGATAAGATAATAACCAATCTAATCTTTCAAGAGCGCACGCTAAAGTGTTTTCTTCTCTCTCTCCAGGTAGCGACCATGTCAGGCCTTAATCAAGATAATAATATAGATGTATTGACCGAACCCGCTTATTATACTGAGCAGGGGAACGTAGGTCCCGTTCTTTCTTATAAATGTTATAAGGCTGAGCAGGGAATAGAGACATATCCGGATACTCACGCCACCCAAACGAAGAATAAGCATTCTGATGTATCTTCTTCGGGTGTTTTAGTTATCGAGAACTGTTTCTCAGTTCACTCTACGTCCTGGGTATTAGATATCGGATCGGGATCCCATATATGTAATATGTTACATGGGATACGTAAAGGTAGGGAACTAGAAATGGGTGATCATTCCGTAAGAGTAGGGAATGGTGTGGATGTTGTGGCCAAAGCAGTTGGCGAATATCACCTTGTATTACCAAATGGCAATACATTGATTCTGAACGAATGCTATTACATACCGACCCTGATATGTAATGTTATATTAGTTTCTTTATTAAGCAAAGAAGGATATAATTTTATAGTACAGGAAAATGTTATGAACATCTTCCTGAATCAAAAGTTGATTGGATCAGGCTCGTTACTGTAAGTCGATGTACAACACCCCAGTACTTGTGGGGAGGCGGAATTTTCAAAAACGAACTTGTTTAGTGAACAAACATCGACTAACCGCTTGAATCGAAGCTAAACGATAACTAACTGCAAACATAGAGTTTCTATGCTACTATGTTTTAGGGATTATACCTAATGAATCGTGTCCTTCGTCTTTGCGAACTCCACCTCCTCCTCGGCCTTCTCGAAGTAGTAGACGATCCACCCGAGAGCTTTACTCCAAGCTTAGCCTCTAAACTTGAGGCAACTAACCTTCTTTAAGTGCTAATCAAAGAAGCTAGGTGATATAGAGTGAGGGTTATGGTTTAATTAGTCTAACTAATCCTTGTACTCAACACATGAGAGGGGAGGATTAGGGTTTGAAGAGGGAGAGCTTGAGGAGAGAGAAGGTGAAGATAATAGTGAAGTGAGAAGAATGAGTTATCATAATATATATCAAGCATTTCTTTTTATCAAGAAAAGAAAAGAAATCATTTTACAACCATGCTTGATAAATATCTTGTGGTGATTCATCTCCATGAGTCATTAAGCAATTATGAAGCATTAATGACATGGATGAATCATCCATATGACTCACTAATCTCATTCAATGTATATGCCACCTAAACCTCCTTAGTCACCATCTTCTAGAAGCTTCTCGCGCAATTACGAGAACGCCCCTCCTTTCCGCAAAAATACGGAAAAACTTTAGACTGTATAAATCCAATAACCGGATACCAGTAACTGGCTTAAACCAAAGCCGACTGGTAAAAACTGTCCGAAAGTCGTACGTGCGTAAACACACGTATGCTTCCGAACCCTTGTCGTAAAACCATACGACCTCTATATCGTTTCGCCTGGAGTAGGGAAACTCTCTGTGTGGGACTCTAGAGACTCGAC
This sequence comes from Agapanthus africanus, assembly GCA_030015575.1. NCBI lineage: Eukaryota > Viridiplantae > Streptophyta > Magnoliopsida > Asparagales > Amaryllidaceae > Agapanthus > Agapanthus africanus. Next base: position 516,482,974 of record CM057344.1, read on the forward strand.
TACTACGCTGGCAGTGGGTTTAACCACAGACCGCAAGCGGCACTAGCTGTACGTAATGGTCCCCAGGTAGATGTCGATAAGAAGGCCGATGAGGAAACCCATCCGAACTCCTACTGAGTCTGATGTGACAATCTCCATACAGTCCGGTCCGTTCGTCTTAGACTATCGCATATCGGGCCTAGGGGGCGGCAAGCGTCAGTCCCCTAATAGCGGTATAAGTCGTGTCGGAGGGAAGCCCATTACACCCTGAGAAACTACTGGAACCTACCAGCAAATCTCGCTTGCCCTGGCCAGGGACTTTGCGTAATGGCTCTCTGACACAGCGCGATATCAACCCCCAATACCGGGAGAGACGAATCCTGTCTAACCGCCACTGCCTCCAAGTGCTCGGGACTGCACCCAACTGCTACCTGTTTGCACGACTCCTTTGAGCCGTGGTAGGGTAGCAATCTAAGAACAGTGGGACACACTCGAGGCGAAGTAGCAGTGTCAAGTCTGCGGACTATGCTGTACTCATGTCACCTGGGAACTGTTCACTGACGACTGGTATAAAACCAACCAACAGTTCCCTGTGAGTCCTGTCCGGTGTACACGTAACCTAACGAGCACCTGCATACTATCTCCAGTACGACGTACTGACGGCTGTGGGACAGACCATCTCCCCAACTGGGATGAGAAGCGTACACACTAGTCTACTCCGGAGTATCGATGCCCTGTCTCGATAATCCAATGACTAGGGACCTGAATAAGGATGTCCTTGTAGACTACCCAGCCCCCACTAGTGTGACTGCCATCACAACGCCGGTAGTCAAGCAAGATCCTAAGAGCTCTATCAATACGTATACTCACATATTAAGATAGAAAAACCAAGTAGCATACTACCATGTTTAGCAAGACTGTTATATACATGTGAATATCCCAAGCTTCCATTAAGTAATATACAAACTAGTATGATACAGTAATGGCCTTCTAGGGCATAAACACTAACAATCTCCCACTTGCACTAGGGCCATGTACTGGCGTATTGCAGACCGATGATCTCGAGTAGCCTCTCGAATTGAATCTGAGGTAGGGCCTTCGTGAATGGATCAGCAATGTTCTCTTCAGAAGCAACTCTCCGAACCTCGATCTCCTGACGATCAATGATCTCCCTGATCAGGTGATACCGCCTTAAGATGTGTCTGGACTTCTGATGGGACCTTGGTTCCTTCGCTAAAGCTATAGCTCCGTTGTTGTCGCAATACAGAGGTATTGGATCAACAATGGTAGGAACCACCTGAAGTTCTGTTAGGAACTTTTTCATCCAGACTGCTTCTTTTGCGGCATCGCAAGCAGCTATATACTCCGCTTCCATCGTCGAGTCAGCAACGGTGTCCTGCTTGGAGCTCTTCCAGCACACCGCCCCTCCATTGAGGGTAAAGACATAACCCGACATGGACTTGGAATCGTCCTTATCACTCTGAAAGCCGGAATCAGCAAAGGCCTCCAACCTGAGGTCTTTTCCGCCGTAAACCAAGAACATCTCCTTAGTCCTTCTCAGGTACTTGAGAATGTTCTTTACTGCTATCCAGTGCTTCTCCCCTGGGTCTGACTGATACCGGCTTACCACGCTCAGTGCGTAAGCTACATCTGGTCTGGTACACAACATCGCATACATTATAGAGCCTACCGCAGAAGCGTAGGGTATAATAGACATGCGTTCCCTTTCCAAATCAGTCTTGGGAGACATCTCTTTGGAGAGGGTGATTCCGTGACAAGCCGGTAGATTACCGCGCTTAGAATCTTCCATACTGAATCTTTTCAGTACAGTGTCGATGTACCTGGACTGCGAAAGTCCCAACATTCTCTTGGATCTATCACGATAGATCCGGATCCCCAGAATGTAAGAGGCATCACCCAGGTCTTTCATGGAGAACCTGTGTGACAAGAATCCTATGACAGATTGTAGCATAGGAATGTCATTTCCTATCAATAGAATGTCATCCACGTACAAGACGAGGAATACGACACTTCTGGCTACAACTTTACTATATATACACGGTTCATCTGGATTTTTGATAAAGTCATATTCTTTGACTGTCTCATCAAAACAGATGTTCCAACTCCGCGATGCCTGCCTTAGTCCATAAATGGACTTAAGAAGCTTGCATACTTTCCCGCTGCTCCCACTCTGATTGAAACCTTCTGGCTGATCCATATAGACGCACTCTTCTAAATTTCCATTCAAAAAAGCCGTTTTTACGTCCATCTGCCAGATTTCATAATCATGGAAGGCAGCAATAGCAAGAAGGACCCGAATGGATTTGAGCATAGCCACTGGAGAAAAAGTTTCGTCATAGTCCAAACCAGGTCTTTGACGAAAATCCTTTGCAACAAGTCTAGCCTTATAGGTTTCCACCTGTCCATCTACACCAATCTTTTTCTTGAAGATCCATTTGCATCCTATGGGTTTTACCCCATCTGGAGCAAAGTCCAAAGTCCATACTTTGTTGGTGTACATGGACTCCATTTCGGTCCGCATTGCATCTAGCCATCGTACCGAGTCGCCGCTCTGGATGGCCTGCTGGAAGTCAGTAGGTTCATCATCATCTGTGATGCAATCCTCTCTATCCCCATCTATGAGAAAACCGTAGTATCTCTCAGGCGGATGAGACGGCCTACTACTCCTGCGGAGGGGTGCGGGAATGTCCTGTTCTTCTTGAACTATCGGTTCTACCAAACTTTCAGTAGCAGTTTGTGGTTCTGGAATTTCTTCCAGTTCTATTTCGCTCCCACTTATTTCCTTTTCTAAAAACTGATATTCTAGAAAATGGGCATTACGAGAAACAAACACCTTTTGTTCCTCTGCGTAATAGAATAGATACCCCTTGGAGTTCTTTGGATATCCCATAAACTGACACTTTACTGATCGTGCCTCGAGCTTGTCCACATGCTGCTTTTTAACAAAAGCTGGACATCCCCATATTTTCAGATACTGAAGATAGGGTTTCTTCCCACTCCACATCTGATATGGCGTGGTAGGCACAGTCTTGGTAGGAACCATGTTCAAAAGATATGCCGCTGATTCTAGTGCATAACCCCAGAAAGATCGCGGTAACTCAGCATTACTCATCATGGATCGTACCATATCCAATAGGGTTCGATTCCGTCTCTCCGATACACCGTTATGCTGTGGAGTGTATGGAGGAGTAAGCTGAGAGAGAATTCCTTTCTCTTTTAAGTAACCTAGGAACTCGGCACTCAAGTATTCACCACCTCGATCAGATCTAAGTGTCTTGATACTTTTGCCGGTTTGGTTTTCTACTTCATTCTTATACTCTTGGAATTTCTCAAAAGCCTCGGATTTATGTTTCATCAGATAAATGAATCCGTATCTTGAGTAATCATCCGTGAAAGTAATGAAATAGGAAAAACCACCTCTAGCATGTGTAGACAATGGACCACATACATCGCTGTGTATGAGTCCTAAGAGCTCGCTCGCTCTTACTCCTTGTCCAGTGAATGGAGTCTTTGTCATCTTTCCTTTGAGACAAGATTGACAAGTGTCATAAGTTTGATATTCGAACGAGTCCAAATATCCTTCTCTATGCAACTTAGTCAACCTTCTCTCATTGATGTGACCCAGTCTACAATGCCATAAGAAAGCTTTATTTAAATCTGGAGACTTTCTTTTTAGTGTGTTCTGGACATTGAAAATTTGGAGTTGGTTTAAAACATATATACCGTTATTTAGAGTACCGGACCCAATCAAACCATGATTAAGGTGGATGTTAACAACATCTCTTACAAACGTGAAATCATAACCTTTATTTGATAACAAGGAAACTGATATGATATTACACGTTAAGCTTGGTACAAAATAACAGTTATGTAAAACCAAAATGTGTCCACTCGTGAATCCTAGGTGATAATCCCCGACGGACGCAGCTCCCACGCTAGCTCCGTTAGCAACCTTTAGGGTCATATCACCTTCCTTCAGCACTCTACGGTTTCTCAGTGCCTGCAATGAATTGCAAATATGAGATCCTGATCCGGTATCCAATACCCAGGAAGTAGAGTTGATCGACAGACAATTCTCAATTACAAACACACCTGAAGTCGAAGCCACAGCTTGCTTCGGTTCCTGGTTCTTGGCGTTCCACGCCTTGCAATCCTTCTTCCAGTGCCCTTTCCTGTGACAATGGAAGCACTCATCCTGGCCCACTACCGGTACCTCAAACTTTTTCTTTCCCTTCCCTCCCACCTTACTAACACCTCCTCTAGGTCTGGGGACGGCCTTCTTCTTCCTTCCTTTGGCCCTAGCCTTGGACCCGGAAGAAGATGCACCGCCAACAAACATAGCGGGTGTTTCCCTTGCCTTCTGCAAGGTGCCCTCTGCACTCCTTAACATGTTCAGGAGTTCCGGAAGTTCAACTTCTTTTCCTTGAAGGTTGAAGTTCAGGATAAACTGGGCGTAGGTGGGAGGAAGGGACTGGAGAATAAGGTCTGTATATAGCTCATTATCTAAAGTCGTCCCAAGGTCTGCGAGCTCTTCAATATAGCCGATCATCTTTAGGACATGTTCTCCTACCGATGACCCGACAGCCAACCTCGCTCGAAACAAGTTCTTAGAGGTCTCGTATCTTGCTATATGAGATTGCTCTCTATAAAGTTCCTTTGTATGGAGAAATATGCCATCTAGGGTCATATCCTCGTGCCTCCTCTGATGTTCATTGTTCATTGAGGCAAGCACGATGCACTTGGTTTTCGCGCAATCTAAATCCCAGGTTTTGCGGATTTCCTTATCCGCATTGCTGGATTTGGGACCAGGGACAGCAGGTGCCGTAGCGGTGAGGATGTACCCCAATTTGTCATAGGTCAAAGCCATTTTGACATTCCGCAGCCAATCTTTATAGTTTGGCCCTGTCAGTATATTTTTCTCTAAAAGTAACTTAAGTCCAGTCATTTTCAGGGTCGCTGCAATTAGGAGAGAGAGAAGAAAACTCTTTAGCATGATGCTCTTGCAAGTTTAGAGTGGTTTTTAGTTTATCTAAACTGGATGGCTCCCACTGTTTCTCGAATCCTTCCTCAAACCATAAAAGAAGAATTAGCCAGGACTATTCTCACCGTACAATACTTGCTTAACCGTTCAGCCAGGCCAGTGTCGATACTTCGAGGGAGGTTTTCCAACGCTTTCGCGAAGTTCCTTAATTAAATAACCTCTTTTCTCTGGGGGCGTAACCCCGCTGACACTTTTCTGGACACCTACTTGGTTTATAGCATTGATCGTTAAGTGACGAATATCCTGATAAGTAGCATATACTCACAGTAGGATCGGGATCCAAATATCATCGTATGATAATGTTGAAGGAATCCTACCAACATTCATCAAACTCCAAATGGTATGCATCTCTTTGCAAATTTCAGTTTCTTTAGAAATTCCCGATATATATTTTTGCCCCATGCTCTTATGACCTTGGCGTTGGTCAAAATATCATAAGTCACATGTCAAGTTCTACCCATCATTATCTTGTTAATTTGAACCCATCCGTACATATCCTTGACGTTGGCCAAAATGATCATACGACTGTCCCAAACTAACTCATCTATCTATGCAACAAATGAATACCCAGCAGCTACCAAACACTATGCCTTGGCGTTGGTCAAAATACATAGCTTGAATACTACTGAATACCCAGATGAAATGACGGAGGGCTACGAATGGTTTTGGCGAAACCGTGAACGTAGTGAACTTGATATAACCGAAGGAACCTGATAGCTTTTAAAAGGAGTGGTTAAGTCTCCGCATTTAAAAATATCTGTTTTAAAATTAACCGAGTGGTTTCTTTTAAATTGTTCCAACGATTTAAACTTTGGTTTGTTTTTCTTTGCATTATAGATAATGCGTCCCATCATTAACCTATCATTGCAGAAAACAACGAAAATACAACGTCCTCTTATGCCATCCGCATTCGCCACGGGGTCCCGTCATCACCCGTTAGGTTACTTAACTAACGACAGAGCGGGGGCTGGGCTAGCGCGGGTGTAAAACATAAGTGACGTCTAAATAGCTATCATATATAGATATTGTACATTCGTCAGACGCAATAATAGGCATTCCAGATCACAGATGAACTTTATTGGATTTGCAAGCAATCCGTGTTTGTTTTGAGCCTGCAACAAAAGACGGATTACACAGTTGTGATGAATAGCCATTACCCCACCCAAGACCCCAACGGGTACGGCAAACTACCCGCCCGGCAGTTTGTGCACCCCACCTTGGGTCTGTCCTAGGAGCAAAAACAGTAAAATGAAATAATACAACGGTGGCTACAACCGCAACCTGGATGTGCCCCGCAAAATAATATTACAACAAATTACATTTACATCAAATGAATTAAATAATAACCAATCACATAACCCCGGCTAATCATCACAACAGTCCAACACAGTTCATATCCACAAACAGTAAAAACCATTACAGAAATGTGCAACCCCCTGCCAACCGACATACTAGCAGTTAGGGGAGGTTTACGAACATATTATACAAACACAGATATAATCCAATAAGCAAATACTGTATAATTTCGATCGATTAAACATATTTAATATTGCTCCAATACTTCTCTGTAAACTTGGAACCTGAGCAAAATTAAAAAAAATACCAGAAAATCCCAAATATCACAGAGAACCATCACAAGAAAAATGGGTCCCTGAATCGTCAACTCGGCGGCGGAAGCGCGGCGGGATCTGTGCTATCCGCCGCGGTTCCGCGGCGCCGTAGGTGATTCAGGGGACCAAATTTTTTGTGTGTCCTACTACTGTCATTTTAAGCTTTCTGAACATCCCTGAAAAATTTTTGGACTTCATTTATAAATCGACAGAAACTTGATATTTTAGGGTTTTCCGGTTTCGTTTTTTCCGTTCGAAATTCATACAAATTTGCAAAAAAGTTATTTATTGTTTAGCGAGGCTCTGATACCACTGTAAGTCGATGTACAACACCCCAGTACTTGTGGGGAGGCGGAATTTTCAAAAAGGAACTTGTTTAGTGAACAAACATCGACTAACCGCTTGAATCGAAGCTAAACGATAACTAACTAGAAACATAGAAACTCTATGTTTGTAGTTAGTTATCGTTTAGCTTCGATTCAAGCGGTTAGTCGATGTTTGTTCACTAAACAAGTTCGTTTTTGAAAATTCCGCCTCCCCACAAGTACTGGGGTGTTGTACATCGACTTACAGAGGTATCAGAGCCTCGCTAAACAATAAATAACTTTTTTGTGTGTTCTATTACTGTCAATTTAAGCTTTCTGAACATCCCTGAAAAATTTTTGGACTTCATTTATAAATCGACAGAAACTTGATATTTTAGGGTTATGATAACTCATTCTTCTCATTCAATGTATATACCACCTAAACCTCCTTAGTCACCATCTTCTAGAAGCTTCTCGCGCAATTACGAGAACGCCCCTCCTTTCCGCAAAAATACGGAAAAACTTTAGACTGTATAAATCCAATAACCGGATACCAGTAACTGGCTTAAACTAAAGCCGACTGGTAAAAACTGTCCGAAAGTCGTACGTGCGTAAACACACGTATGCGTCCGAACCCTTGTCGTAAAACCATACGACCTCTATATCGTTTCGCCTGGAGTAGGGAAACTCTCTGGGTGGGACTCTAGAGACTCGACTACTACGCTGGCAGTGGGTTTAACTACAGACCGCAAGCGGCACTAGCTGTACGTAACGGTCCCCAGGTAGATGTCGATAAGAAGGCCGATGAGGAAACCCATCCGAACTCCTACTGAGTCTGATGTGACAATCTCCATACAGTCCGGTCCGTTCTTCTTAGACTATCGCATATCGGGCCTAGGGGGGCGGCAAGCGTCAGTCCCCTAATAGCGGTATAAGTCGTGTCGGAGGGAAGCCCATTACACCCTGAGAAACTACTGGAACCTACCAGCAAATCTCGCTTGCCCTGGCCAGGGACTTTGCGTAATGGCTCTCTGACACAGCGCGATATCAACCCCCAATACCGGGAGAGACGAATCCTGTCTAACCGCCACTGCCTCCAAGTGCTCGGGACTGCACCCAACTGCTACCTGTTTGCATGACTCCTTTGAGCCGTGGTAGGGTAGCAATCTAAGAACAGTGGGACACACTCGAGGCGAAGTAGCAGTGTCAAGTCTGCGGACTATGCTGTACTCATGTCACCTGGGAACTGTTCACTGACGACTGGTATAAAACCAACCAACAGTTCCCTGTGAGTCCTGTCCGGTATACCCGTAACCTAATGAGCACCTGCATACTATCTCCAGTACGACGTACTGACGGCTGTGGGACAGACCATCTCCCCAACTGGGATGAGAAGCGTACACACTAGTCTACTCCGGAGTATCGATGCCCTGTCTCGATAATCCAACGACTAGGGACCTGAATAAGGATGTGCTTGTAGACTACCCAGCCCCCACTAGTGTGACTGCCATCACAACGCCGGTAATCAAGCAAGATCCTAAGAGCTCTATCAATACGTATACTCACATATTAAGATAGAAAAACCAAGTAGCATACTACCATGTTTAGCAAGACTGTTATATACATGTGAATATCCCAAGCTTCCATTAAGTAATATACAAACTAGTATGATACAGTAATGGCCTTCTAGGGCATAAACACTAACAGTTACATAATGACATATACGTTCTAAATCAAAACACAGTTCTTAATATACAGAACACACACAAGAGGAAAAGTTCAGAAATGAACGAAACCTTCTTGTGGCATTATAGACTAGGTCATATCAATGCGACACGACTTGCTAAGTTACATAGAGATGGTTATTTAAATGCGTTCGAATTATCATCTTATGAAACTTACCATTCATGTCTCAAAGGCAAAATGACCAAAACTCCGTTTAGTGGACACGGAGAAAGAGTTACAGAACTCTTGGGACTGATACATAGTGATATATGTGGTCCCATGTCTACACATACCAGGAATGGTTCCTCGTACTTCATTACATTCACTGACGATCTCTCAAGATACGGACATGTGTTCCTACTGAAACACAAGTCTGAAACTTTTGAGAAATTCAAAGAATATAAACACGAAGTTGAGAACCAAACGGGTAAAAGTATTAAGACCCTTCGATCAGATTGAGGAGGAGAATACTTGAGCAATGAGTTCCTGGAATATTTAAAAGAGAATGGGATTCTCTCTCAGCTTACTCCACCCTATACACCACAGCACAACGGTGTATCGGAACGGAGGAATCACACCCTATTAGATATGGTGCGCTCTATGATAAGCTTCGCTGAGTTGCCTATTTCCTTTTGGGGTTATGCGCTTGAGACAGCGGCATACCTATTCAATCAAGTTCTATCTAAATCTGTACCTACCACACCATATGAGATATGGAGTGGGAAGAGACCATATCTTAAACGAGTTAAGATATGGGGTTGTTCGGCCTATGTCAAAAGACAAAATCCGGGTAAACTCGAGGCACGTTCAGTTCTTTGCCAGTTTGTGGGATATCCAAAGAATTCATATGGATATTTTTTCTATCACAGTGAGGAGCAAAAAGTGTTTGTTGCTCAGCATGCCACCTTTTTATAAAAGGAATTTCCTGTTAAAGAAATTAATGGCAAAGAGGTAGAGCTGGAAGAAGTTCTAATAACACAAACTGCAACTGAAGATTTAGTGGAAGCAGAAGATTCAGTAGTTCCCGATGAACCTCAGCCGCTCCGCCGATCTAGTAGGGTTCTTCATCCACCTAAGAGATACTACGGTTTTCTCATTGATGGTTGGAGTGGGGATTGCATCATGGAAGATGATGACCCGACTAGTTTTGAGCAGGCCATCACGAGTGGTGACTATGTGAAATGGCTGGATGCAATGCGATCTGAGATGGAATCCATGTACACCAACAAAGTATGGACTTTGGAAATTGCTCTTGAAGGGGTAAAACCTATTGGGAGTAAATGGATCTTTAAGAAGAAACTTGGTGTAGATGGAAAAGTTGAGACTTTCAAAGCTAGACTTGTTGTAAAGGGTTTTCGTCAACGACCAGGTGTGGATTATGACGAAACCTTTTCTTCAGTGGTTATGCTTAAGTCCATCTGGATCTTACTTGCCATTGCTGCATACCATGACTACGAAATCTGGCAAATGGATGTTAAGACCGCCTTTCTAAATGGTGATTTGGAAGAGTGCGTGTACATGACTCAGTCAGAGGGCTTTGTAGACAGTGGGAGTAGCGGAAAGGTGTGCAAGCTGCTTAAATCCATCTATGGGTTGAAGCAGGCATCTCGGAGTTGGAACATATGTTTTGATGTGGTAGTCAAAGAGTTTGATTTCATCAAAAACATAGATGATCCTTGTATATACAAGAAGGTGGCAGAGAGTAAGGTTGTCTTCCTCGTATTGTACGTGGATGACATACTCTTGATAGGAAATGATATTCCTATGCTGCACTCGGTCAAGCTCTTTTTATCACATAGATTTTCAATGAAAGATCTAGGTGATGCCTCCTGCATTTTGGGAATCAAGATCTATAGAGATAGATCTAGACGGATACTGGGATTGTCCCAATCCAGGTACATTGACACCATATTAAAGAGGTTTAGTATTGAAGAATCCAAGCGTGGGAACTTACCCACAATCTCTGGACTCACTCTCTCCAAAAAGATGTCTCCCAAGACTGATTTGGAAAGAGCTCGCATGCAAGGAATACCCGATGCTTCAGCAGTATGCTATATCATGTACGCGATGCTATGTACCAGACCCAATGTAGCATACTCACTAAGTGTAGTGTAGGTATCAAGCAGATCCAGGAGAGGATCACTGGACAGCTGTGAAGAACATTCTCAAGTACTTGAAAAGGACTAAGGAGATGTTCTTGGTGTATGGTAACGGAGAACTCTAGGTGGAGTCCTTTACCGATTTGAGATTCCAAAGTGATAAGGACGACTCTAAGTCGCACTCGGGTTTTGTCTTTACCCTAAATGGAGGGGCGGTTTGTTGGAAGAGTTCCAAACAGGAAACCGTGGTAGACTCGACGATGGAGGCTGAATACATCGCTGCCAACGATGCTGCCAAAGAGGTTGTCTGGATAAAGATGTTCATCACTGAACTTGGTGAGGTTCCGTCCATTGAACATCCAATACCTCTGTATTGTGATAACAATGGAGCTGTGGCTTTAGCCAAGGAACCCAAGTCCCATCAGAAGTCCAGACATATTCTGAAGCGGTATCACCTGATCCGGGAGATAGTTGATCGCCGGAGATCGAGGTCAGGAGAGTTGATACGAAGGACAACACCGTGGATCCACTCATGAAGGTCATACCGCAGATACATTTTGAGAGACTCTTCGGGTTGTTGGGTATGAGATACTACAAAAGCCGGCCTTAGTATAAGTAGGAGATTATTAGTTATGTATATGCCCTAGAGGCCATTGTTGTACATATGATGTATATTATAATGGATGCTTGGATATATATAGAGAGGACTTTCTTTCTCGATATGATAGTATGCTATCTGGTTTCACTTTGTCTTAACATGTTGACTTGTATTAGTTTACTGTCTTGCTCTCACATGTTGATAAAGCCCTTAGGATATGTACTTGACTCCTGGAACTATGATAAAGATCATACTAGTGGGGCCAGGATAGTCTATAAGTACATCCTATAACTGTTCCTAGTCGATGGTGTATCAAGACAGGGCATCGATACTCCAGAGTAAACTAGCGTATATGCATCTTGACCTATTAGATGGGTGATGGATGATCCCACATCCATTGGTGTTCGACATCAAAGATGGTGTACGGGTGCTCAGTGGAGACTGGGTACACTAAACGGACTCGCCGAGAACTCCTGGATGCTATTATACCTATCGTCAGATAAGAGTTCTCCGGTGACACTGGTACAGGTTAGTCTGTAGACCCGAGATCGTCATAGATTCTTGTGTGATTCCCACTGTGCTTTGATTTCCACCTTACCACGTCCAAGAGGGCATGCAAAACGGTGGCTTTTGGGTACAGTCCCGAATCACATGGAGGCAATGAGCGATATGAGGGGTTTCATCTATCCCGGTATTGGGAGTTGATGTTATGCTGTGTTCGATTGGCTATAACTAGAAGTCCCTGGCCAGGGCTGATTTGGAGTGTTAATCCTTACATCGATACGACTTATCGGATACTGGGGTCTGATGTTTACCACCCCTAGACTAGATATGCAACATATCAGACGAAGAGATCAGACTGTACGGGAGTGTTACTGATTGGATTCACAGGAGAATGTACAGGCTTGCTTGTTGATCTTTTGATTGCTCAATACACGGGTGGCTGTTACGTTTAGCTGACTGCTTGCAGCTTGTGGGTGTTTGATATAATCATCACCTACTGCCGGCGTATTGACGATTCTTTAGAGTCATACACAGAGGTTTCCTAGCTTAGGATAAAAGAAGTAGAAGCATATATGTGATATGTGTAGAGTTACTAGGCACTCTAATAAGGTCCTACAATGCATTAACCATGCCCGTTTAAAATTTTAGCTGTGCCGAATAACCCTAAACAAGATCGTTGCTAGAAAATTAGGGTTTCACATGCTAGTAAAAGACATTTACTACTAAGGGAATACGAAATACAACCTTTGTAGATCGGTCCTTCACTTCTAAAGCTCCTTGTCGTAGTCCCTTCACTGCGATCATGGTTTTCCCGGGCTCTTGCATGGCTTCACGAGGCGAAAGATGCGTCCTTACTTGAAGTCTTCGAGGCCGAAGATGATCTACGTCGAGAGAATACCGACTCAAGCTACTGCTTCACTAACTTGAGAATTAGTGAAGCAAACACCCTAAACTAAAGTGCTAGTCTAGTAGAGGATGGAGAAATAGGAGGTGGGTTCCCTTTAGAATTTTATTTCTCACAATGTTTCACTCTCTTTTTAAAACCCTAGCAAGCCTTTTCTTTTACTCAATGAAGAAGAAGATGAACAAAAGAAAAGAATGAGGATAATGATCAAGTGAGTGAGCTAACCATGGTGAGTGAGTATCATATACTAACTCATGTAGAGACATAACCATGGCTAATCAAAATGGTTAGATTAACAAAATTCTAAAGTAATGACAAAGCTAGTGGACTTTGTCAAAGCAAAGCAGGCTTCTACAAGCTTCATGCTCTTTCCAAAATTCCACTAATTTTGTAATTACCTTAAATAATTATAACCCACCATAATAAATAGAATGGTGTATGTCTTACACACCCATGTCAAGTATATCATCAACCATGATACAAAAAAGAAAACACATTTTAATATATATCACATATATATATTAAAGTGTGCTCATGTGAGAAAAATCCTTAAGTGAACAAGTGTTAGTTAATGTAAACTAGTATATCTAATATACAATTATACACTAAATCATTAAATCAACACTTGACTTAATAATCCGGTCATATCTCATATAACCGACTAACATCCAATGTATCGACTTATCGAATCAATACTTGATTCGATAACCCGGCTATATCATATATAACCGACCGATACAAAAAGTCTTGAGAATAAGTATCACATACACGCATTATTCTCGGTCCCGCACATATCACATATGCGCTCCTATTTCGTTTTGCCTGAGCCAGTAAAACCTCTGTGTAGGACTCTAAAGACTCGTCAATACGCCGGCAGTAGGTGATGATCACATCAAGCACCCACAAGGCGTCAGCGGTACTAGCTGGACGTAACGGCCACCCGGGTATTGAGCGATCAGAAGATCAGCAAGCAAGCCCGCTCCAACTCCTGTAAAAGCCTGCCGGTAACACTTCTCGTACAGTCCAGTCTCCTCGTCTGATATGCATATCAAGTCTAGGGGTGGTAAACGTCAGACCCCAATAACCGATAAGTCATGCTGATGTGAGGCTCATAACGGGTCGAGAAACTACTGGTAACACTTACCAGTAAATCTCTAACTCAGCCCTGGCCAGAGACTTCCCTGTTATGGCCAATCGAGCACAGCGCAACATCAACCCCCAATACCGGGAGAGATGAAACCCCTCATATCGCTCATTGCCTCCATGCGACTCGGGACTGTACCCAAAAACCACCATTTTGCACGTCCTCATGGACGTGGTAAGGTGGAAATCAAAGCACAGTGGGAATCACACAAGACTCTATGACGATCTCGGGTCTACAGACTAACCTGCATAAGTGTCACCAGAGAACTGCCATCTGACGTGAGGTATAATACCATCTGGGAGTTCTCGGCGAGTACGTCCAGTGTACCCAGTCTCCATTGAGCACCCGTATACCATCTCTGATGTCAAACACCAATAGATATGGGATCATCCATCGCCCATCTCATGGGTCGAGAAGCGTATACGCTAGTCTACTCTGGTATATCGATGCCCTGTCTCGATACACCCACGACTAGGAACATTAAAGGATATACTTATGGACTACTCTGTCCCCACTAGTATGATTTGCATCATAGCCCAGGTAGTCAAGTACACATCCTAAGGGCTTTACCAACATGTAACTATAAGACAGTATCAAGAGACAAGTATACATGTTAAGAGAAAGAGCAACCAGATAGCATACTATCATATCGAGCAAGAAAGTCCTCTCTATATATGTCCAAACATCCAATATAATATACATCATCTGTACAATACTGGCCTCTAGGGCATACATACAACTAACAATCTCCCACTTGCACTAGGGCCAGCTGCTGTAGTATCGCATACCTAGCATCCCGAAGAGTCTCTCAAACTGTATCTGGGGAATGGCCTTCGTGAGTGGATCCGCAATGTTGTTCTTCGTGTCAACCCTCCTGACCTCGATCTCCCAGTGATCAACTATCTCCCGGATCAGGTGATACCGCCTCAGAATATGCCTGGATCGCTGATGGGACCTGGGTTCCTTGGCTAAAGCCACCGCTCCATTGTTATCACAATACAAAGGTATTGGATGCTCAATGGATGGAACCACTCCAAGTTCAGTAATGAACTTCTTGATCCGGACAGCCTCTTTGGCAGCATCGTTGGCAGCGATGTATTCAGCCTCCATCGTCGAGTCTGCCACGGTTTCCTGCTTGGAACTCTTCCAGCTAACCGCCCCTCCGTAGAGGGTAAAGACAAATCCCGAGTGCGACTTAGAGTCGTCCTTATCACTTTGGAAGCTCGAATCGGTAAAGGACTCCACTTGGAGTTCTCCGTTACCATACACCAAGATGATCTCTTTAGTCCTTCGTAAGTACTTGAGAATGCTCTTCACAGCTGTCCAGTGACTCTCTCCAGGATCATCTTGATACCTGCTCACTACACTTAGTGAGTATGCTGCATCGGGTCTGGTACACAGCATCGCATACATGATAGAGCCTACAGCCGAAGCATAGGGTATCCCTTGCATGCGAGCTCTCTCCAAATCAGTCTTGGGAGACATCTCTTTGGAGAGAGTGAGTCCAGAGATCGTGGGTAAATTCTTACGCTTGGATTCTTCCATACTAAACCTCTTTAGTATGGTGTCAATGTACCTAGTTTGGGACAATCCCAATATCCTTTTAGATCTATCTCTATAGATCATAATTCCCAATATGCAAGAGGCATCACCAAGATCTTTCATTGAGAATCTTTATGATAAGAAGAGCTTGACTGATTGCAGCATAGGAATGTCATTTCCTATCAAGAGTATGTCGTCTATGTACAATACGAGGAAAACAACCTTACTCTCTGCCACCTTCTTGTAGATACAAGGTTCATCTACGTTTTTGACGAAATCAAACTCTTTGATAACGACGTCAAAGCAGATGTTCCAACTCCGCGATGCTTGCTTTAATCCATAAATGGATTTAAGCAGCTTGCACACCTTCCCGCTGCTCCCACTAGCTACGAAGCCCTCTGGTTGAGTCATGTACACGCTCTCTTCTAAATCACCGTTTAGAAAGACGGTCTTAACATCCATTTGCCAGATTTCGTAGTCATGATATGCAGCGATGGCAAGCATGATCCGGATGGATTTAAGCATAGCCACTGGAGAAAAGGTTTCGTCATAGTCCACACCTGGTTTTTGACGAAAACCCTTTGCAACAAGTCTAGCTTTGAAAGTCTCAACTTTCCCATCTACACCAAGTTTTTTCTTGATGATCCACTTGCTCCCAATAGGTTTTACCTATTTAGGAGCATCTTCCAAAGTCCATACTTTGTTGGTGTACATGGATTCCATCTCGGACCGCATTGCATCCAGCCATTTCACTGAGTCCCCACTCGTGATGGCCTGCTCGAAGCTAGTTGGGTCATCATCCTCCATGATGCAATCCTCGCTCCCAGCATCCATAAGAAAACCGTAGTATCTTTCAGGTGGGTGAGGAACCCTACTAGATCGGCGGAGTGGCTGGGGTTCATCGGGAACTAACGAATCCTCCGGTTCGACCAAATCTTTTGTTGTGGTTTGTACAGCTGGAACCTCTTCCAGTTCTACCTCAGAGCCACTAATCTCTTTTGCAAGAAATTCCTTTTCTAAAAAGGTGGCGTGTTGAGCAACAAACACTCTTTGTTCCTCACTGTGGTAGAAGATATACCCTCGCGAATGCTTGGGATATCCAACAAACTTACACAAAACAGACCTTGCCTCGAGTTTGTCCGGTTTTTGTCTTTTGACATAGGCCGGGCAACCCCATATCTTAATAAAATTGAGATATGGTCTCTTCCCCTCCCATATCTCATATAAGGTGGTAGGCACAGATTTGGTAGGAACCCTATTCAGTAGGTATGCTGCTGTCTCCAGTGCATAGCCCCAGAAAGAAATAGGTAACTCAGCTATGCTCATCATAGAGCGCACCATATCTAATAGGGTGCGATTCCTCCATTCTGATACACCGTTGTGCTGTGGTGTATATGGAGGAGTTAGCTGAGAGAGAATCCCATTCTCTTTAAGGAAGTCCAGGAATTCATTGCTCAAGTATTCACCTCCTCGATCAGATCGAAGGATTTTAATACTTTTCCCGGTTTGGTTCTCGACTTCTTGTTTATATTCTCTAAATTTCTCAAAAGCTTCTGATTTGTGTTTCATCAGGAACACATATCCGAATCTAGAGAGATCGTCAGTGAATGTAATGAAGTACGAAGAACCATCCCTGGCATGTGTAGACATGGGACCGCATACATCGCTATATATTAGTCCCAAGAGTTCCGTAACACTTTCTCCGTGTCCCGTAAACGGAGTTTTGGTCATCTTGCCTTTGAGACATGACTGGAAAGTGTCATAAGATGAAAATTCAAACGGATTCAATTATCCATCCTTATGCAACTTAGCTAGTCGTGTCGCATTGATGTGACCCAGTCTACAATGCCACAAGAAGGATTCGTTCAGTTCTGAACTCTTCCTCTTATGTGTGTTCGTTATGCTCAGAACTGTTGATTGATTTAGAACATAAATGCCATTGCACAACGTGCCTGATTCAACCAACTTTTGGTTCAGAAAAATATTCATAACATTATCTTGTAATACAAAATTATATCCCTCTTTACTCAACAAAGAAACCGATATAATGTTGCATATCAGGTTCGGCATGAAATAGCATTCGTTCAGAATCAATGTATTACCAGTTGGTAATACAAGGTGATATTCCTCGACGGTTTTAGCTGCAACAATTGCACCATTTCCAACCCTTATGTCTTTATCACCTTCTCCAAGTTCTCTACCTTTCCTAAGCCCATGTAACCGATTACATATATGGGATCCTGACTCGGTATCTAATACCCAGGACGTAGAGCAAATGGAGAAACAGTTCTCTGTAACGAACACACCCGAAGAAAATGCATCAACATGTTCTTTCTTCATTCGAGTGGCATGGGAATCCTGGTATTCCCCTATATCCTGTTCAGTCTTATAACTTTTATAAGAAAGAACGGATCCAACGTTCCCCGGCACACTATAACATGCGGGTCAGTCAATACATCCATATTATTATCTTTATTAAGGCATGATATGGTCGCTACCTGGAGAGAGAGAGAAGAAAACACTTTAGCGTATGCTCTTGCAAGATCAGATTTGTTATTATTTTATCTAATCAGGATGGCTCCCACTGTTTTTATCAAATCTTCCTTCAAACCCTAAAAGGAAAGACTAGCCGGGATTAATTACACTCTACAACTTCGCCAATCTTTCAGCCAGGCCAGTGTCGGTACTTTGAGGGAGGTTCCCCGTACTTTCGCACGGACCAAATTAAAGTAAACCTCGTTTTCCCAGAGGCGTAACCCCGTTGACACCTTTCTAGACACCTACTTGATCGGCTAATTGTCCTGTGTAAAACTCTCTCAGGAGTAACGATTACTCGCAGTGGGTATCGGGATCCAACTATCTCATAGAAGGTATGCAATCTCATTGCAAATTTCAACACTTGAAATTCCCGATAATATTTTGTCCCTAGTCCCTATGACCTTGACAAAGGCCAACAAATCATAGGATGCTAAACAAGTTCAACCTGTCATTTCTTGATTGAATCAAACCCACCCGCACGACCCTTGACAAAGGCCAACAAGGTCGTACGACTACCTTAAAACAATCTGCATCATATGCAAAAGCAGATAAGCACCATTCAGCTACCGCACACTACGCCTTGACAAAGGCCAACAAACGCAGCACGAATACTAAACAGTTCTTATCTGAAATGACGGAGGGCTATGACAGGTTTTTCTGAAAACCTATTGCGTAATGAACTTGATACGTTGTAGAATCTAGTGAATTTTGAAATGGAGTGATTTTGAGGCTTTCATTAGTTTTGCTAAAAAGGTCACTTCCGGTGAAGGGATCTCGGCTCTTTCCTTATGGAATAAGGTGCGGGATATATCATATATATCACTATGCAAAGCAAAACTCCAAAAGCAATCAAAAACAAACCGAGTGTTGTAGCATCTGCCAGTTTTGCTAAAGAGGTCACTCCCGGTGAAGGGATCTTGGCTCTTTCCTCATCGAATAAGGTGCGGGATATATCATATATACCACTATGCAAAGCAAAACTGTAGCTACCCTTTTTGAAAATTTGATTCTACAACATCTTTTAGGTTTCTTTTCTTTCATTAATCGCATTAATGAAGTCCCATCATTTAAGTCACCTAAACATCACAGACAAATACGACGTACACTTATGCCATCCGCATTCGCCTCGATGTCCCCTCATGCACCGTTAGGTTAGGTAACTAACGACAGAGCGGGGCAGGGCTAGCGCGGGTGTAAAACATAAGCAACGTCTATATAATATATCATATATACTATATGCAGTATTTATCACATCATATCAAATGATCACATCACAGATATCGCAGTAGAAGAAACATATGAAACATTGGATATACTAGGACGTCCGTGTTTTATTTTGAGCCTCTATAAAACACGGATTCCACGGTCGCGATGAATAGCCAAACCCACACCCCTAGACCCCTACGAGAGTGGCAAGCAACCCTTCTAATTCTAGAGTTAGGAGACCCGGACTCGACTCCTCGAGTTGGTCTCCCACTGGACTCTAGAACCCGGTTACTTGTGCTCTTCTCCTTGGGTCTATCCTAGTGCGGAAAAGTAAATAATATACAAATGGTGACATCAACCTCATCCCGGAAGTGCCCCAATAAAAGAATATTACATACATTTAATTTTACATGAATGAAAATAAAAACTCTCATCTCACATAAAACCCTCCGGCTATTCAGAACGCGACGATCCAATATAACATATCCAGCAACACATAACATCACATGTCATCAACATAAATAAATATGCGCATCCCAATTGTCGTTGACATATAGCAACGAAACCGGCGATATCACATATTACACTTACGGTCGCACAAAAGAAAGTGTAAAACTAAAACATCTGGAATCCACAATCTCTTTAGACATCGTAAATCCGAAATATCACATACTTCGCATTTCATGCCTAACTGTATGAATTGCACATATTGTATCACATTCCAGATAAATAGACAGTATTAAACTTTCAGATCGAATAATCAAATACCAAAGATTTCCATAATAGCTCAACACTTGAGTGGAGTTCAAAAATTCCAGAATATGTCACAGTAGCAACGGTCCAGCCGTAGAAGGGTCAAGCCAACGCCTCACATGTGGCACGCCGTACTGCCCCAAACCCTAAGGTTCAAAAGGTAGTTCAAGACGGTCACATAATCGAGTTAAGGTTTGTTGTCTTCTAGAGGGTCCATCGCGTTACATGCACGTTTTTCTGAAAGATTTATATTCAAGAAAAATTCAACACTTGAAAGTTTTTCGTGCCGGGAAAAAATGAGTTAATGATATCCGTTCGAACATTTTAATACTTTCTAAATTATCCGGAATACAAAACGAAATTAAATATTTCAATCGAATCAACGATTACAAAATAAACCCCAGAATACTCAACACTTGAGTCAGAATAAAAAAATACCCAGAAAGATGCAGGAATAGTAACTGATATTACTGCATAAAGAACAGTCCCTAATACTCTTTTCCTGCCGCGGAACCGCCGCGATATGTGGCTTAGTGCCGCGGTTCCGCGGCCAAGTGGAGGACTTCGGGGCTCGTTTTTCATGGTAACCCTTAGAATTCCCTGCTGATTTTTTAAGGTATTTTTAATTCAGAAAAATCACAGTTTTTAAAAAATGTACAGAGAGGGGGTTAAATTGACGTTTCCGGGTTCGATCGGGGTTTTAACTTCGTATACACGTCGTCTAATGCTCTAGCTAGGCTCTGATACCACTGTAGGGTTACTAGGCACTCTAATAAGGTTCTACAATGCATCAACCATGCCCGTTTAAAATTTTAGCCGTGCCGAATAACCCTAAACAAGATCGTTGCTAGAAAATTAGGGTTTCACATGCTAGTAAAAGACATTTACTACTAAGGGAATACGAAATACAACTTTTGTAGATCGGTCCTTCACTTCTAAAGCTCCTTGTCGTAGTTCCTAAACTGCAATCATGGTTTTCCCGGGCTTTTGCATGGCTTCACGAGGCGAAAGATGCGTCCTTGCTTGAAGTCTTCGAGGCTGAAGATAATCTACGTCGAGGGAATACCGACTCAAGCTACTACTTCACTAACTTGAGAATTAGTGAAGCAAACACCCTAAACTAAAGTGCTAGTCTAGTAGAGGATGGAGAAATAGGAGGTGGGTTCTCTTTAAAATTTTATTTCTCACAATGTTTCACTCTCTTTTTAAAACCCTAGCAAGCTTTTTCTTTTACTCAATGAAGAAGAAGATGAACAAAAGAAAAGAATGAGGATAATGATCAAGTGAGTGAGCTAACCATGGTGAGTGAGTATCATATACTAACCCATGTAGAGACATAACCATGGCTAATCAAAATGGTTAGGTTAACAAAAATCTAAAGTAAAGACAAAGCTAGTGGATTTTATCAAAGCAAAGCAAGCTTCTACAAGCTTCATGCTCTTTCCAAAATTCCACTAATTTTGTAATTACCTTAAATAATTATAACCCACCATAATAAATAGAATGGTGTATGTCTTATACACCCATGTCAAGTATATCATCAACCATGATACAAAAAAGAAAACACATTTTAATATATATCACATATATATATTAAAGTGTGCTCATGTGAGAAAAAACCTTAAGTGAACAAGTGTTAGTTAATATAAACTAGTATATCTAATATACAATTATACACTAAATCATTAAATCAACACTTGACTTAATAATCCGGTCATATCTCATATAACCGACTAACATCCAATGTATCGACTTATCGAATCAATACTTGATTCAATAACCCGGCTATATCATATATAACCGACCGATACAAAAAGTCGCGAGAATAGAATACGGTATCACATACACGCATTATTCTCGGTCCCGCACATATCACATACGCGCTCCTATTTCTTTTTGCCTGAGCCAGTAAAACCTCTGTGTAGGACTCTAAAGACTCGTCAATACGCCGACAGTAGGTGATGATCACATCAAGCACCCACAAGCCGTTAGCGGTACTAGCTAGACGTAACGGCCACCCGGGTATTGAGCGATCAGAAGATCAGCAAGCAAGCCTGCTCCAACTCCTGTAAAAGCCTGCCGGTAACACTTCTCGTACAGTCCAGTCTCCTCGTCTGATATGCATATCAAGTCTAGGGGTGGTAAACGTCAGACCCCAATAACCGATAAGTCGTGCTGATGTGAGGCTCATAACGGGTCGAGAAACTACTGGTAACACTTACCAGTAAATCTCTAACTCAGCCCTGGCCAGGGACTTCCCTGTTATGGCCAATCGAGCACAGCGCAACATCAACCCCTAATACCGGGAGAGATGAAACCCCTCATATCGCTCATTGCCTCCATGCGACTCGGGACTGTACCCAAAAACCACCGTTTTGCACGCCCTCATGGACGTGGTAAGGTGGAAATCAAAGCACAGTGGGAATCACACAAGACTCTATGACGATCTCGGGTCTACAGACTAACCTGCATAAGTGTCACCAGAGAACTGCCATCTGACGTGAGGTATAATACCATCTGGGAGTTCTCGGCGAGTCCGTCCAGTGTACCCAGTCTCCATTGAGCACCCGTATACCATCTCTGATGTCAAACACCAATGGATATGGGATCATCCATCGCCCATCTCATGGGTCGAGAAGCGTATACGCTAGTCTACTCTGGTATATCGATGCCCTGTCTCGATACACCCATGACTAGGAACATTAAAGGATGTACTTATGGACTACTCTGTCCCCACTAGTATGATTTGCATCATAGCCCAGGTAGTCAAGTACACATCCTAAGGGCTTTACCAACATGTAACTATAAGACAGTATCAAGAGACAAGTATACATGTTAAGATAAAGAGCAACCAGATAGCATACTATCATATCGAGCAAGAAAGTCCTCTCTATATATGTCCAAGCATCCAATATAATATACATCATCTGTACAATACTGGCCTCTAGGGCATACATACACTTAACAATATGCGTGGGACCGAGAATAATATGATATGAGATACCGTATTCTATTCTCGCGATATGAGATATCGACCGGGTATATGCGATATAGCCGGGTCATCGGATCAAGTGTTGATTCGATGAATTGGTACATGTTATATTAGTCGGTTATATGTAATATAGCCGGATTGTCGGATCAAGTGTTGATTCGATAATTTAATGTATAATTATATATGTGATATATTACATTACGTTAACTAATATAAGCTCACTTTATTGATTCATTTTCTCACTGGATAATACATTAATGTATATGATGTTAATAGTATTATTTTCTTTTGTTACAAACTATATTGTATATGTGATATATAATATTGTAACAAGTTAGGGTTACAAATGCAACATGGTTGTTAAGTTTAAACCAAGTTAGGGTTTGGATTTGGGTTAGCTTTTGGGTTAGCTTTTTCATGAAGCTTTCCTTTTATCATTTAGCTTTGATATTTTGTGTAGATATTTATTAACTCAACCCAAACCCTTAACCATAGTTTATTCTCTACATGAGTTAATTCCTTCATTTATTAACTCATAGTTGTCATTTGTAACCACAACAATTCATTATTCATCACAAAAGCTTTCTTCTTCTTCTTCCTCCTTGAAAAAACTTTCTAGCTTTTTGTGTTGTGATGATTTAAAATGAGAAATTGAAAAGAAAAGAGAGCAAAATTCCTACTTCATCATCCTCATCTATTCTAGCCACATAGATTAGGGTGTTCACTTCTCTAATAAGTTCATTAGTGAAGTGTAAGCTTGGGCTAGAGATTCTTCAAGATAGATCATCTTAGATCAAGAAGACTTCAAGCAAGCATGGATCATTCGACTTGTGGAGCTTCTCTAGAGTCCGGGAGTTCATTGATCGTGGCGAAGGGACTACTACTCGGAGCTTATGAAGCGAAGAAACGGACTATAAAGGTTGTAATCCCTCTCTCTTAGATGTAAAGTTGTTTACATGCATGTTAACCCTAATTCTTTAGTTAAGATCTTGGTTAGGGTTTGTTTATCATCCTAAAAATTTTAAAGTAGCATGATTGATACTTGCCAAAACCTTCACAAGGTGCTATGCTAACCCTACAATAATACCTTTGTAGAGTCTTTGATTTATGTGAATAAAAAATCTTTTTGCTGCTTCTTTGGTGCATATTTTCCTTTTGTTTGTGGAAAACATTTGTATTTACATGGTCCAGCTTTCACGTCAAGTCGGTTCTTCGTCTGGCGATCGCACGTCGAGTTGAATTCGACTATTTGCCAAGTGTGCAAAGACCGGTGAAGGGTCGGTATCTCCATGGCCCCGAACTTGAGGTTGGGATCGTTAGACGTGGATGGCCTTATGGTGGGGGCTTGGACCATAGCGTTGGCGGTTAGTAACACCAGCTACGGATGACTGGACATGGTAGATGCTCGGTTGCCTCTTGGTGAGGGCTTAGGTATCTGGCTTCTTTGGGTAGTGAATGACATCCATCATAACTGAGCATGGTAGCTGCTCGGTTGCCTCTTGGTGAGGGCTTCGATCCTTAGCGCTGGAAGGGCTGTAAAAGGTGGGTAAGGATGGACCGAGCAGTGAAGCTGCTCAGTGGCCTCTTGGCGAAGGCTTTGATCCTTAAGGACGGGCCGAGCAGGGTTACTGTCCGGTGCCTCTTGGTGAAGGCTTTGATCTCTGACGTTGTGGGGTAGGGAACTACCAGCCAGGGATAACCGAGTAAGGGCGGGCCCGGTTGCCTCTTGATGAGGGCTTTGATCCTTAGCACTGGAGGGGCTGTAAGGGGCCTGTTAAGGACGGGCCGAGCAGGGTTACTGCCCGGTGCCTTTTGGCGAGGGCTTTGATCCTTAAGGATGGGCCGAGCAGGGTTACTGTCCGGTGCCTCTTGGCGAGGGCTTTGATCCCTGGCGTCGTGGGGTAGAGAGTTACCGTCCAGGGATAACCGAGCAAGGGCGTGCCCAGTTGCCTCTTGATGAGGGCTTTTGATCCTTAGCGTGGGAGGGACCGTAAGGGGCCTGCTAAGGACAGGCTGAGTAGGGTTACTGCCCGGTGCCTCTTGGCGAGGGCTTTGATCCTTAAGGACGGGCCGAGCAGGGTTACTTCCCGGTGCCTCTTGGCGAGGGCTTTGATCCCTGGCGTTGTGTGGTAGGGAACTACCAGCCAGAGATAACCGAGCAAGGGCGGGCCCGGTTGCCTCTTGATGAGGGCTTTTGATCTTTAGCGCGGGAGGGGCCGTAAGAGGCCTACTAAGGACGGGCCGAGCAGGGTTACTGTCCGGTGCCTCTTGGCGAAGGCTTTGATCCTTAAGGATGGGCCGAGCAGGGTTACTGCCCGGTGCTTCTTGGCGAGGGCTTTGATCTCTGGCGTTGTGGGGTAGGGAACTACTAGCCGGGAATAACCGAGCAAGGGCAGGCCCGGTTGCCTCTTGATGAAGGCTTTTGATCCTTAGGGCAGGAAGGGTCATAAGAGGCCTACTAAGGACGGGCCGAGCAGGGTTACTGCCCGGTGCCTCTTGGCGAGGGCTTTGATCCCAGGCGTCGTAGGGTAGGGAACTACCAGCCAGGGATAACCGAGCAAGGGCAGGCCCGATTTCCTCTTGATGAGAGTTTTGATCCCTGGCGTCATGGGGTAGGGAACTACCATCCAGGGATAGCCGAGAAGGGTAGCCGCTCAGCCGCCTCTTGGTGAGGATTTTGATCCTTAGCGCGGGAGGGACCGTAAGAGGCCTACTAAGGACGGACGGAACAGGGTTACTGCCCGGTGCCTCTTGGCGAGGGCTTTGATCCCTGGCATCGTGGGGTAGGGAACTACCATCCAGGGATAACTGAGCAAGGGCGGGCCCAGTTGCCTCTTGATGAGGGCTTTGATCCCTGGCGTAATAGGGTAGGGAACTACCAGCCAGAGATAGCCGAGCTGGGTAGCCGCTTAGCCGCCTCTTAGTGAGGGCTTTGATCCTTGGCGAGGGCTTTGATCTCTGGTGTGGGAGGGGCCTCAAGGGGCCTGCTAAGGACAGGCAGAGCAGGATGGTTGCCCTCACTGGTATAGCTCAAGCTTCTCAGCGTTGTAAGGCCGTAGAAACTTGCGCTCGTCCACGTCTTGCAAGCGGTAGGCCCCGCTGGGAAGGACCTCGGAGAAGAGGAAGGGACCATCCCATTTAGGAGAAAATTTATGCAGCCTGCCTGGGTCGACGAACTCGTTTCGCCTCAGGACTAGGTCTCCGGTCTTGAAAAAGCGACGCTTGACTCACGCGTTGTAGTATCGGGCGGTTTGCTGCTGATAGGCACCAGCTCTGATCTGAGCCCGGTCTCGTTTCTCCAACAAGATGTCTAGGTTGGTCCAAAGGGCCATGGTGTTCGCTTCGTCGTCGAAGTGTTCGACCCGGTGACTGGGTAGCCCGATCTCTGCTGGGACCATTGCCTCGTGTAGCGTTCCTAGGCACTCTTGTGAAGGCTCATACGGCATCAAACATGCCCGAATAAAATTTTAGACGTGCTGAACAACCCAAAGCCGGAATCTTTGCTAGATTATTAGGGATTAACATGCAAGTAAACATCTTTACTACTAAGTGTGAGGGATTAAAACCTTTGTAGTCCACTCCTTCGCTTCATAAGCTGCGAGTAGAAGTCCTTCGCCGCGATCCACGATCTCCCGGACTCAAGAGAGGCTCCACGACTCGAACGATCCATGCTAGTTTGTAGTGTTCCGCTTCTCCGATGATCTACGTCGAAGTTGCTATAACTCAAGCTCTCTCACTCTAATGAGGTGAACACCCTAATCTAATGGGCTAGATTAGATGAGGATGATGGAGTAGTATTTATTCTTTCTTTTTATATCATTTTCTCACAAGAAATCATCACAAAAGAAATAACTAGTGAGCTTTTTCAAAAACTCAAGAGAGAAGAAGATGAAGAATAATGAGATAAATCCTTTTGTGATGAATAGTAGATAAGAATATATGATTGATTATGGAACCATGGTCACGGATGAGAAGCTTAACCTTTGTAGAGAATAAACTAGAGCTAGGGTTTGGTTAGGTTAAGGAATGTGTCATGGATAAATATCAACCATAATATCTTAACCAAGACAAAAGGAAATCCTTCTAGAATGAGCAAGAAGGAGCTAACCCTAATCAAACCCTAATCTCTTTTTATCATCACTAAACATGTTTCATAATAAATCATATCATGTTACTATAATATATATCACATATATATTATATTTGTAACAAAAGAAAATAATACAATTAATATATATCGCATATATATCAATGTATTAATCGGTGAGAAAATGAAATAATAAAGCGAGCCAATATTAGATAATGTAATACAATATATCATATATATTATTATACATTAAATCATCGAATCAACACTTGATTCGACAATCCGGCTATATCGAATATAACCGACTAATATATCATGTACCGATTCATCGAACCAACACTTGATCCGATGTCCCGGTTCATATCTAATATCGCGAGAATATAATATGGTATCTCATATCGTATTATCCTCGGTCCTGCGCATATCACATATGTGCCTCTACTCCGTTTTGCCTGAGCCAAGAAACCTCTGTGTAGGACTCTAAAGAATCGTCAATACGCCGGTAGCAGGTGATGATCATATCAAACACCCACAAGTTGCAAGCGGTCAGCTAAACGTAACAGCCACCCAGGTATTGAGCGATCAGAAGATCAACAAGCTATCCTGTCCGTTCTCCTGTGAATCCAATCAGTAACACTCCCGTACAGTCCGGTCTTTTCGTCTGATATGTCGCATATCAAGTCTAGGGGTGGTATACGTCAGACCCCAGTAACCGATAAGTCGTGTCGATGTGAGGCTCATAACAGGTCGAGAAACTACTGGTAACACTTACCAGTATATCTCTATATCATCCCTGGCCAGGGACTTCCAGTTATAGCCAATCGAACACAGCACAACATCAACTCCCTATACCGGGAGAGACGAATCCCCTCCTATCGCTCATTGCCTCCATGTGATTCGGGACTGTACCCAAAAGCCACCGTTTTGCATGCCCTCTTGGACGTGGTAAGGTGGAAATCAAAGCACAGTGGGAATCACACAAGACTCTATGACGATCTCGGGTCTACAGACTACCCTGTACCAGTGTCACCGGAGAACTGCCATCTGACGTGTGGTATATCACCATCTGGGAGTTCTCGGCGAGTCCGTACAGTGTACCCAGTCTCCACTGAGCACCCGTACACCATCCTTGATGTCAAACACCGATGGATATGGGATCATCCATCGCCCATCATATGGGTCAAGATGCGTATACGCTAGTCTACTCTGGTGTATCGATGCCCTGTCTCGATATACCCTCGACTAGGAAAATTTATAGGATGTACTCATCGACTACCGTGGCCCCACTAGTATGATCTCATCATAATCCCAGTAGTCAAGTACAGATCCTAAGGTCTTTATCAACATGTGAGAGAAAGACAGTAAACCAATACAAGTCAACATGTTAAGATAAAGTGAAACCAAATAACATACTATCATGACGAGCAAGAAAGTCCTCTCTGTATATATCCAAGCATCCATCATAATATACATCATATGTACAACAATGGCCTCTAGGGCATATACATGACTAACAATCTCCCACTTGCACTAAGGCCAGCTGCTGTAGTATCTCATACCTAGCATCCCGAATAATCTCTCAAACTGTATCTGGGGAATGGCCTTCGTGAGTGGATCCGCAGTGTTGTCCTTCGTATCTGCTCTCCTGACCTCGATCTCCCGGCGATCAACTATCTCCCTGATCAGGTGATACCGCCTCAGAATATGTCTGGACTTCTGATGGGATCTAGGTTCCTTGGCCAAAGCCACAGCTCCATTGTTATCGCAATACAGAGGTATTGGATGTTCAATGGATGGAACCACACCAAGTTCAGTGATGAACTTCTTTATCCAGACAGCCTCTTTGGCAGCATCGTTGGCAGCGATGTATTCAGCCTCCATCGTCGAGTCTGCAACGGTATCCTGTTTGGAACTCTTCCAACATACCACCCCTCCATTGAGGGTAAAGATAAATCCCGAGTGCGACTTAGAGTCGTCCTTATCACTTTGGAAGCTGGAATCGATAAAGGACTCTACCCGGAGTTCTCCGTTACCATACACCAAGAACATGTCTCTGGTCCTTCGTAAGTACTTGAGAATGTTCTTCACAGCTGTCCAGTGACTCTCTCCAGGATCTGCTTGATACCTACTCACTACACTTAGTGAGTATGCTACATCGGGTCTGGTACACAGCATTGCATACATGATAGAGCCTACTGCCGAAGCATAGGGTATCCCTTGCATGCGAGCTCTCTCCAAATCGGTCTTGGGAGACATCTCTTTGGAGAGAGTGAGTCCAGAGATCGTGGGTTGGTTCTCACACTTGGATTCTTCCATACTAAACCTCTTTAGTATGGTGTCAATGTGACTAGATTGGGACAATCCCAGTATCCTTTTGGATCTATCTCTATAGATCCTAATCCTCAATATGCAGGAGGCATCACCTAGATCTTTCATTGAGAATCTTTGTGATAAGAAGAGCTTGACTGATTACAGCATAGGAATATCATTTCCTATCAAGAGTATGTCATCCACGTACAATACGAGGAAGACAACCTTACTCTCTGCTACCTTCTTATAGATACAAGGTTCATCTATATTTTTGATGAAGTCAAACTCTTTGCCTACAACATCAAAATAGATGTTCCAACTCTGCGATACTTGCTTTAACACATAAATGGATTTAAGCAGCTTGCACACCTTTCCGCTGCTCCCACTATCTACGAATCCCTCTGGCTGAGTCATGTACACGCACTCTTCTAAATCACCGTTTAGAAAGGCGGTCTTAACATCCATTTGCCAGATTTCGTAGTCATGGTATGCAGCAATGGCAAGTAAGATCCGGATGGACTTAAGCATAGCCACTGGAGAAAAAGTTTCGTCATAATCCACACCTGGTCATTGACGAAACCCTTTGCTATAAGTCTAGCTTTGAAAGTCTCAACTTTTCCATCTACACTAAATTTCTTTTTAAAAATCCACTCCCAATGGGTTTTACCCCTTCAGGAGCATTTTCCAAAGTCCATATTTTATTGGTGTACATGGATTCCATCTCAGATCGCATTGCATCTAGCCATTTCACAGAGTCAGCACTCGTGATGGCCTGCTCGAAACTAGTTGGGTCGTCATCTTCCATGATGCAATCCTCGCTTCCACCATCAATGAGAAAACCGTTGTATCTCTTAGGTGGATAAGAAACCCTACTAGATCGGCGGAGAGGCTGGGGTTCGTCGGGTACTACTGAATCCTCTGGTTCTACCAAATCTTCAGTTGCAGTTTGTGTTGCTGGAACCTCTTCCAGCTCTACCTCTTTGCCACTAATTTCTTTTGCAAGAAAATCCTTATCCAAAAAGGTGGCATATTTAGAAACAAACACTTTTTGTTCTTCAGCGTGGTAGAAAAAGTATCCTTGGGAATTCTTAGGATATCCCACAAACTTGCGAAGAACTGACCGTAGCCTCGAGTTTTTCTGGATTTTTCCTTTTGACATAGGCCGGATAACCCCATATCTTAACTCGTTTAAAATATGGTCTCTTCCCACTCCATATCTCATATGGTGTGGTAGGTACAGATTTAGACGGGACTTGATTCAATAGGTATGCTGTTGTCTCAAGCGCATAACCCCAGAAGGAAATAGGTAACTCAGCTGTACTCATCATCGAGCGCACCATATCTAATAGGGTGCGATTCCTCCGTTCCGATACACCGTTGTGTTGTGGTGTATAAGGAGGAGTAAGCTGAGAGAGAATCCCATTCTCTTTTAGATAATCTAGGAACTCATTGCTTAAGTATTCACCTCCTCGATCAGATCGAAGAATCTTAATACTTTTGCCCGTTTGATTCTCGACTTCGTGCTTATATTCTCTGGATTTCTCAAAGCTTCAGACTTGTGTTTCATCAGGAACACGTGTCCGAATCTTGAGAGATCGTCAGTGAATGTAATGAAGTAGGAAGAACCGTTCCTGGCATGCGTAGACATGGGACCGCATACATCACTATGTATCAGTCCTAAGAATTCTGTAACTCTTTCTCCGTGTCCACTAAACGGAGCTTTGGTCATTTTTCCTTTGAGACATGAATGGCAAGTATCATAAGATGATAATTCGAACGGATTCAAATATCCATCCTTATGTAACTTAGCTAGCCGTGTCGCATTGATATGACCAAGTCTACAATGCCACAAGAAGGATTCGTTCATTTCTGAACTTTTCCACTTGTGTGTGTTTTGTATATTGAGGACTCTATTTTGATTTAGAATGAATATGCCATTATGTAACGAGCCTGATGCAATCAACTTTTGATTTAGGAAGATGTTCATAACATTATCCTGTACTACAAAATTATATCCTTCTTTACTTAATAAAGAAACTGATATAATGTTGCACATCATGTTCGGTATATAATAGCACTCATTTAAAATCAGTGTATTACGACTTGGTAATACTAGGTGATATTCGCCAACTGCTTTGGCTGCAATACTTGCCCCATTCCCTACTTGAACGGAATGATCACCTTTTCCCAGTTCTCTACCTTTCCGTAGCCCATGTAACAATTTACATATGTGGGATCCTGATCCGGTATCTAATACCCAGGACGTAGGGTGAACTGAGAAACAGTTCTCAATAACTAACACACCTGAAGAAGATGCATCAACATGCATGTTCTTTTGGGCGTCTTGAGAATCCAGATATTCTCCTGTTTCCTGTTCAGTCTTATAACTCTTATATGAAAGAACGGGTCCAATGTTCCCCTGCTTAGTATAATAAGCGGGTTCAGTCAATACATCCATATTATTATCTTGATTATGGCCTGACATGGTTGCTACCTGGAGAGAGGGAAGAAAACACTTTAGCGTATGCTCTTGCAAGATTAGATTGGTTATTATCTTATCTAATCAGGATGTCTCCCACTATTTTTATCAAATCTTCCTTCAAACCTAAAAGGTAAGATTAGCCGGGATTAATTACACCCTACAATTTCGTCAATTTTTCAGCCAGATCAGTGTCGGTACTTGAGGGAGGTTCCCCATGCTTTCGCACGGACCTAATTAAAGTAAACCTCGTTTTCCCAGAGGCGTAACCCCGTTAACACTTTTCTAGACATCTACTTGATCGGCTAATTGTCCTGTGTAAAACTCTCCCAGGAGTAACACTTACTCGCAGTGGGTATCGGGATCCAACTATCTCATAGGAGGTATGCAATCTCATTGCAAATTTCAACACTTGAAATTCCCGATAATATTTTTCCCCTAACATGCTATGACCTTGACGAATGCCAACAAACCATAGTCCGCTAGTCAGGTTCAACCCGAACATTTCTTGATTGAATTAAACCCAGCCGTACGTCCTTTGACGAAATCCAACAAAACCGCACGACTACCCTAACCCAATCTCATCATATGTAGCAGATAAGTAATAGTTAGCTACCGCACACTACGCCTTGACGAAAGCCAACAAACGTAGCACGAATACTAAGTATTACCTATCTGAAATGTCGGAGAGCTACGCAGGTTTTTTCAGAAAAACCCTGAGCGTAATGAACTTGATATCGTTGTAGAATCATGTGTTTTTGAAAAAGGAGTGTTTTTGAGGCTTTTCTAGTTTCGCTAAAGAGGTCACTCCCGGTGAAGGGATCTCGGCTCTTTCCTCATCGAATAAGGTGCATGACATATCATATATATCACTGTGCAAAGCAAAACTCTAAAAGCAATCAAAAGACAAACCGAGTTTTGTAGCATCTGCCAGTTTCGCTAAAGAGGTCACTCCCGGTGAAGGGATCTCGGCTCTTTCCTCATCGAATAAGGTGCAGGGTTATATCATATATACCGCTATGCAAAGCAAAACTGTAGCTACCCTTTTTATAAAGTTTTGATTCTACAACATCTTTTAGGTTTCTTTTCTTTTTATTAATCTCATTAATAAAATCCCATCAGCTTATGCTTCCTAAGCATCACAGAAGAAACGAAAGCAGTAATATTTATATATCAGCATATATATATATGTAGTATAAGCATTCGTCTCAGGCAGTAATATGATCTCATCATAAAACATTGCAGCAGAAGAACATATATGAAATATTGGATATACTAGGACGTCCGTGTTTTCAATACGAGCCTGTATAAAACACGGATTCCACGGTCGCGACGAATAGCCAAACCCACATCCCAAGACCCCTACGAGAGAGGCAAGTAAGACTGCCAATTCTAGGGTTAGGAGACCCGGTCTCGACTCCTCGAGATGGCCTCCCACTGGACCCTAGAATCCAGTTACTTGTGCTCCCCTCCTTGGGTCTACCTAATGCGGAAAAGTAAATAACATACACTGGTGACATCAACCTCAACCCGGAAGTGCCCCAATAAAAGAATATTACATACAAATGAATTTTACATGAATGAAAATAAAAACCCTCATCTTACATAAAAATCCCGGCTATTTTGAACACGACGATCCAATATAACATATCACAGCAACACATAATATCACATATCATCAACGTAAGTAAGTATGCATACACCGATCGTCGTTGACGTATAGCAACGAAAACCGGCAATACAACTACATACTACACTTACGGTCACAGAAAAGAAATTGTAAAACTACAATATTTGGAATCCACAATCACTTTAGACATCGTAAATCCGAAATATCACATACTTCGCATTTCATGCCTAACTCTATGAATTCCACATATTGTATCATATTCCAGATAAATAGACAGTATTAAACTTTCCGAACAGATAATCAAATACCCAAAATTTCCTAAATTGCTCAAAACTTGAGCGGAGTTCAAATAATCCCAGATTATGTCACAGTACCGGTGATCTAGCCGTAGAAGGGTCAAGCCAACGCCTCACATGTGGCACGCCGTACTGCCCCAAACCCTAAGGTTTATAGGCAGTTCAAGACAGTCACATAATCGAGTTAAGGTTTGTTGTCTTCTAGAGGGTCCACCGTGTTACTTGTATAATTTTTCCGAAAGATTTAAACCCGATAAAAATTCAACACTTGAAAGTTTTTTGTGGCGGGAAAAAGTGAGTTAATGATATCCGTTCAAATATTTTAACAGTTTCTAAATATCCGGAAAACAATAACGCATTTAAATTTTCCGATCGAATCAACGATTACAAAATAAACCCCAGAACACTCAACACTTGAGTCAGATTAAAAGTACCCAGAAAAATACATAATCACCTACGGATATAACCATTGGAAAACGAGTCAACAACTTGTCTGTACGGCCGCGGAGCCGCGGCAGGAGCAAGGTATTGCTGCGGTTCCGCGGCGCAATATACGGATCATTGACACATGTTTCTGATAGATGCTTATATTTTCTTGCTGGTAATTTTAAGAATTTTTAATTCTGAAAAATCACAGTTTTAGAAAAAGTCCAGAGAGGGGTTAAAAAATGTCGTATCGGGTTCGATCGGAGTTTTAACTTCGTATACACGTCGCCTAATACTCTAGCTAGGCACTAATACCACTGTAGGGTTCCTAGGCACTCTTGTGAAGGCTCATAAGGCAACAAACATGCCAGAATAAAATTTTAGACGTGCCGAACAACCCAAAGCCGGGATCTTTGCTAGATTATTAGGGTTTAACATGCAAGTAAACATCTTTACTACTAAGTGTGAGGGATTACAACCTTTGTAGTCCGCTCCTTCGCTTCAGAAGCTCCGAGTAGAAGTCCCTTCGCCGTGATCCACGATCTCCCGGACTCAAGAGAGGCTCTACGACTCGAACGATCCATGCTAGCTTGTAGTGTTCCGCTTCTCCGATGATCTACGTCGAAGTTGCTATAACTCAAGCTCTCTCACTCTAATGAGGTGAACACCTTAATCTAATGGGCTAGATTAGATGAGGATGATGGAGTAGTATTTATGCTTTCTTTTTATATCATTTTCTCACAAGAAATCATCACAAAAGAAATAACTAGTGAGCTCTTTCAAAAACTCAAGAGAGAAGAAGATGAAGAATAATGAGATAAATCCTTTTGTGATGAATAGTAGATAAGAATATATGATTGATTATGGAACCATGGTCAAGGATGAGAAGCTTAACCTTTATAGAGAATAAACTAGAGCTAGGGTTTGGTTAGGTTAAGGAATGTGTCATGGATAAATATCAACCATAATATCTTAACCAAGACAAAAGGAAATCCTTCTAGAATGAGCAAGAAGGAGCTAACCCTAATCAAACCCTAATCTCTTTTTATCATCACTAAACATGTTTCATAATAAATCATATCATGTTACTATAATATATATCACATATATATTATATTTGTAACAAAAGAAAATAATACAATTAATATATATCGCATATATATCAATGTATTAATCGGTGAGAAAATTAAATAATAAAGCGAGCCAATATTAGATAATGTAATTCAATATATCATATATATTATTATACATTAAATCATCAAATCAACACTTGATTCGACAATCCGGCTATATCGAATATAACCGACTAATATATCATGTACCGATTCATCGAACCAACACTTGATCCGATGTCCCGGTTCATATCTAAATATCGCGAGAATATAATACGGTATCTCATATCGCATTATCCTCGGTCCTGCGCATATCACATATGTGCCTCTAATCCGTTTTGCCTGAGCCAAGAAACCTCTGTGTAGGACTCTAAAGAATCGTCAATACGCCGGTAGCAGGTGATGATCATATCAAACACCCACAAGCTGCAAGCGGTCAGCTAAACGTAACAGCCACCCAGGTATTGAGCGATCAGAAGATCAACAAGCTAGCCTGTCCGTTCTCCTGTGAATCCAATCAGTAACACTCCCGTACAGTCCGGTCTGTTCGTCTGATATGTCGCATATCAAGTCTAGGGGTGGTATACGTCAGACCCCAGTAACCGATAAGTCGTGTCGATGTGTCGGGACCCGGTTCTTGCTCACGGAGCAAAGTGCCACACGGAACAAAGTGCCACGCCAAGTGTCGTGTTAAGTGGGCGGGGCCCACCTTTTGAATCCGTGGGGGCCACCTCTTGAGTCCGTGGGACCCACTGTAGAACAATAGGGACTCTTCGGAATACATTCCGAAAGAGGGCAGATCTGTACTATAAATGGAATAATACCACTCTTCAATACAGAGGACAGCAGGATTGTTACAACCACTGCCGATACCAGAATGGAAGTGGGAGCACATTACTATGGATTTTGTGACGGCCTTACCACGAAGCCCTAGGGGCAATAACGCCATTTGGGTTATCGTCGATCGCCTCACGAAACCTGCACACTTCTTACCTTTCCGAGTGGGACAGTCGACAGAATCACTGGCAGAAAGATATATGCAAGAGATTGTATGACTTCACGGTGTTCCAGTCAGCATTGTGTCAGACCGGGACACCAGATTCTTATCGCACTTTTGGAAGAGCTTACAGGAGAGCTTGGGTACCCTCCTTAAATTCAGCACAGCCTATCACCCGCAGACGGATGGACAGTCCGAGCGTACGATTCAGACGCTCGAGGATATGTTGAGAGCCTGTATGTTGGACTTTCAGGGTTCCTGGGAGGACCATCTGCATCTAGTCGAGTTCTCTTATAACAATAGTTATCAGGCTAGTATTCAGATGGCTCCTTTTGAAGTACTATACGGGAGGAAGTGTCGATCCCCAGTATTTTGGGATGATGTGGGAGAACGAAGATTACTGGGCCCCGAACTCATTGTTCAGACAGTCGACAAGGTCCAAATGATCAGACAGCGTATCAAGACGGCTCAGGATCGACAGAAGAGTTGGGCAGATACCAGCAGGAGGGCACTAGAATTCGAAGTCGGAGATCATGTGTTCTTGAAGATTTCCCCTACTCGTGGAGTTATCAGGTTTGGAGGTCGGGGAAAGCTCAGTCCCCGTTTTATCGGACCTTTTGAGGTGCTAGAACGAGTAGGAGAGGTGGCCTATCGACTTGCCTTGCCTCCATCGCTAGCTGGGGTGCACAATACCTTCCACGTGTCACAGTTGCGGCGTTATGTTCGGGATGAGAGCCATGTCCTGGACCATTCAGAGCTAGTTTTGGGTACCGATTTATCGTACGAGGAGCAGCCTACTACCATCCTCGACCGCAGAGAGAAAGTGCTGAAGAATAAGATCATTCCTTTAGTCCGAGTGTCTTGGGGCGGTCGTTCCCCAGGAGAATCCACCTGGGAGCGGGAGGAAGATATCCGTGATCGTTATCCACATCTCTTTATTTAGTACTTTGTCTCCTTGTATCCTTGTTAAATTTCGAGGACGAAATTTTTGTTAAGGGGGAGGGGGGGTATGATGTAAATTCCCGCTCCCATTTTAATAAAAGTTTCCTATTTTCTGAATTTCAGCGGTTTCTTTTCTTTTCCTTCATATTTGAATTGGTTGTTTAAGCTTAATATTTATATTTTTCCAAACCCTAAAAGTTAAAACCCAAGATTTAAAACTAACTTGGAAAAACCAAAAACTAAAACAAATAAAATCAATTTAGATTAACCTTTATTTTCCCTAAACCCACAGCCCAACAACCAAAATCCAAATTTAGAATTAACATTAAAATTCTTAACCCAGCCCGTTTCCTTTTCCTCAGCCCACACTTTTTCCAAATAAATTCTTTAATCAATTCCTCCAGCCCACTCCCTCTTTCAGCCCACTCACCTTTCTATTTTAATAAATTTTGCATTTAAAATCTCGGCCCATTCTGACTTCAACCCACGATTTTTATAAGGGAATTTTATTTTTAAAATCTTTCCCAAGCCCGGCCCACTCCTCCAGCCCGCCGGTACTGTTCTTCTCCTTTCCTCTAACGGCTCTCCCCATTTTCCGCGCGCGATCCCATTTCCCCGCCGCGCCTCACGCCCACGCCCATGCCCCCGCTCCTGCAACGTTCACCCACGACATTCAACCCTCGTTCCCTTCCTATCACACCCTCATCTCTCTCTTCTCTACCATTTTCAAATTTCCCCAACTCTTCTCAACTCACGAAAACTCACCGAGCATTTTTCCCTCACTTCGCCGCCGGCGACAACCCTCGACGACCCTCGACAACCCTCGACAACCCTCGCTCACTACTCCTCCACCAACCTTCTCCCTCTAAGACTCCACACTTCATCAACCCGACCCTGCACACCAACTCCCCTGCACACAGACCCATTACAACCGAGCTCGGCCACCTTGCACCCCTCGACGCCGGCGAACTCCCCACCACATCGCCGACCTCCCTACGACCTCCTCGCCATCAGCATCAACACCCACAAACACCCACTAAACCTACACAACCAAGCTCACTATCCCTCTCTCTTTCAAGTCCCAACTACCAAGCTTATGAGTTCACTGTTGATATCCGCCGGAGCACCGTCGTCGACCCCAGCAAATCCCAGACCAACCACAGAGCACCACCTCCACTTCCAGCAAGCACTTGACGACTCCGGACAACTCCGACTCAAATTCCACATCTCGAGCCAAGCTCGCGCGAATCCGTTTCGCGGCGTACATCATGCGTTCGTGGCGCCGCCGCTGCCATACGACTCCGAGATGTTTCCAGGCAAGTGTTTACTTGTTTCATGCTAATATAGTTGTGGTACAAACCTAAATCATATAGTTTATGAATTTGCCGATTACCGATATATTATGTGACCTAAGTGTTCGATGCTAGTCTCCAATGAATATAATTGTTTAATTTGACGGAAATAAATGTTTTCTATTGGTCCTCATATTGATAAGTGTCGTGTATGAATCTCACTGGAAAATACGATTGTTAGAGACTAAAATTGATACCCCCAATTACGCCGGTAAAAACTAGAATCTTTCCCGTATCTGAAAACGATTAAAATCACCGTAAATTATATACATACTGGAATGATGCGTTCGAGGGCTTAAATCGAAACCGACTCGACGAACTTTAACCCTATGTAAACTTCTAATGATTTATGTTCTGTAACTGCGATGATAATTAGATCGGAGTGCGACTCTGGACTGCAGTCCAGAGCACCTCTGTGTATCTTGTACTGTACCAAAATGTGCGTCACTATGTTTCCTGAAGTCGT
Organism: Agapanthus africanus; assembly: GCA_030015575.1. NCBI lineage: Eukaryota > Viridiplantae > Streptophyta > Magnoliopsida > Asparagales > Amaryllidaceae > Agapanthus > Agapanthus africanus. Next base: position 516,522,032 of record CM057344.1, read on the forward strand.
ATGTTACGGAACTCTGCAATAAACTAAAGATGATTCTGTTAGATAAACAAAACAAGTGGTTCCATTCCGTTTCATTGCCGTTTGCTATTTTAAACTGTATTTAAAAGGGCAGAACGTATAACTGTCCAGAACAGATTCAGAAATGACATACTGATATTAAACTGTGTATAACTTTCGACGTACAGACACGATTGGGAATCTGTCTGTTGCGTTGAATACTCTCTCGAAAACCCTAGATTTCATTCAACTGTAGTATCGCTAAATTCTGAGCTCAACTGGGTGCAATTCGTGTTGCGAAACGGACGTTCAGTTCTAAAACTGAATTTCCAGCCGCGAGCACTTAAAATGAAACAGCTATATCTTGAAAACCGGAATCCCGATTAGACTGAAACAAATTTTGATGAATTGCTGACTGAGTGTTCTATTTATCTTACTTGCATCATTTTGTTGAATTTTTAACATATGAATTTATGCAAATTTTTGTAAGATGATGACATGCTTATTGATTCATAGTACTCATAGCTTAATGATGGCATGCATACATATATCCTACCCCCATTTGCCATATACTTAGTGTTAGTGCGTGTTGTAGTCAGTGGACATTGCATTATCGTGCGTGATTGATGTTGGTTTAGGAGTGACGAGTATACCAATGGAAAGTGAATATTTGTGACAGTGAGTGATACAGTGAACAGTGATAAAACCGTGACATTGGTATACTTGTACACGACTGAATCAAGATCACAAATAGTGTAAACCTGGGAATAAAGGGGAAATCGAAGTGGAAAGAGAATCGTATTTAGCGGGACCGTGTTTTAGAGGATGATCATTCGAGCAGTGATATATATATATTAGGTAGGATCTAGCGACCCGGCTGACAGGGTTATGTCCCGAGCATGTGGGCCGTTGTCTCGGGTATGTACGAGACTCCAGTTAAACATGATCCTCCTTCCACTATGCGATTTCAAATATGACCTAGAGACCGATAGGGACACAGAACATATTCTGCATCATATAGTAACATAGTGATTACTTGCAAAGTTCTTACATTAGTATTACCTTATTTACCTGTTTCATCTTATTATAATAATATTGATATTGTGTCGCTCTGACGACCTGAGTATGCATGCTCAGATTCCGCGGAAGGACCAGCACAGGAGACGGATCTACCCTTCGAGTTCACGGAGATATAGTTTGGTGTACTATCTTTATTTACTGCTTTCCATAAAAGTGATCGTGAGATTGAACTTGGTTAGTAATTGTTCTTGTTATCTGTAATTTGTGAACAATGAAATTTTAATGTAATAAATTAGTGATGTGATTCCTTTACTACTGTGCTTTATTTACTGATTACCATGTAATACTAGAAGCCGAAGTGTGACTACGGAGGGATGATTCCTTGACCGTAGGAGCTTGGCTGGCCTAGTCATCCCTCGTTTTTCGTATTTTGGGAAGCGGGGCGTGACATGGTTTAGAATTGTATCAGAGCTGGTCCCTCAATAGTAGGTCTGTGGTTCGAGGACGAACCATTGTTCAAAGGTGGGGAGAATGTCGGGACCCGGTTCTTGCTCACGGAGCAAAGTGCCACACGGAACAAAGTGCAACGCCAAGTGTCGTATTAAGTGGGCGGGGGCCACCTCTTGAATCCGTGGAGGCCACCTCTTGAGTCCGTAGGATCCACTGTATAACAATAGGGACTCTTCGGAATACATTCCGAAAGAGGGCAGATCTGTACTATAAATGGAATGATACCACTCTTCAATACAGAGGCGCCTTTTAAGTGAACTGGCACTACAGGAGTTTTAGAACTCCGTAGTTAAGCGTGCTCGTGCCAGGGAAGTCCTGGGATGGGTGACCTCCTGGGAAGTGGTCCCTGGTCGGGTCCGGTTCGCTCCGAAGGAAAAAACCATGCGGTTTCGGCCAGAGCGGACAATACTCTCTGTATTGGAGGTGGGGCATGACACGATGTGAGGCTCATAACAGGTTGAGAAACTACTGGTAACACTTACCAGTATATCTCTATATCATCCCTGGCCAGGGACTTCCAGTTATAGCCAATCGAACACAGCACAACATCAACTCCCTATACCGGGAGAGACGAATTCCCTCCTATCGCTCATTGCCTCCATGTGATTCGGGGCTGTACCCAAAAGCCACCGTTTTGCACGCTCTCTTGGACGTGGTAAGGTGGAAATCAAAGCGCAGTGGGAATCACACAAGACTCTATGACGATCTCGGGTCTACAGACTACCCTGTACCAGTGTCACCAGAGAACTGCCATCTGACGTATGGTATATCACCATCTGAGAGTTCTCGGCGAGTCCGTCCAGTGTACCCAGTCTCCACTGAGCACCCGTACACCATCCTTGATGTCAAACACCGATGGATATGGGATCATCCATCGCCCATCATATGGGTCAAGATGCGTATACGCTAGTCTACTCTGGTTTATCGATGCCCTGTCTCGATATACCCTCGACTAGGAACATTTATAGGATGTACTCATCGACTACCGTGGCCTCACTAGTATGATCTCATCATAATCCCAGTAGTCAAGTACAGATCCTAAGGGCTTTATCAACATGTGAGAGAAAGACAGTAAACCAATACAAGTCAACATGTTAAGATAAAGTGAAACTAAATAGCATACTATCATGACGAGCAAGAAAGTCCTCTCTGTATATATCCAAGCATCCATCATAATATACATCATATGTACAACAATGGCCTCTAGGGCATATATATAACTAACACCTCGGTCCCATAGCAGAGGCTGAAAGGGGTTTCCCCAGTGGGGGTCTTCTTTGACGTGCGCAAGGCCCATAAGACCTGGGATAACTCCTCGACCCAACCGCTTTGGCGTCCTTCTAGGCGGGATCGTAGACCTCGGAGGATGTCCCGATTAGCGACTCCAGCTTTCCCGTTGCATTGGGGATGTGCAACCGTGGAAAACTTCATGAGGATATAATACTCATTGCAGAATTCCTTCACTTTCTCATTCTCGAAGTTTGTCTCATGGTCGGTGATGATACACCTTGGTATACTGAACTGGAGTATCATATTGTTCTGCAGGAACTTGACAGTTGTGGTGGCATCCGGTTTCCTGATGGGGACAGTCGTTGGCTATTGTGCCCTCAAAGTCAATTATTGGATCGCAGGCATGTGATTGCAATGATTGAGGGAGGACCTATACCGGTAGGACAGTCTTACTCGAGATGACAGTATGCTATCTGGTTTGTCTTTATCATCGTGTATATGCTTTAGGTGACATTACAGATCACTATTACATGTTGATAGAGCCCTTAGGATTCTTTCTTGACTACCAGCAGTATGATGGCGATCATATACGTGAGAGTTGGGTAGTCTATAAGCTCAACCTTAAAGTGTCCCTAGTCGTGGGAGTTTCGAGACTGGGCATTGATACTCCATGAGTAGACTAGTGTATACGGATCGAGACCCCGACGAGGGACGGCGGCCGGTCTAAAAAGCCATTGGTGTTAGTTGGTTCACCTAAGATAGTATACAGGTGCTCATTGGGTTATGAGTACACTGGACAGACTCGCCAGGAACATGCTAGTTGAGATTATACCTATCGTCAGATAGCAGTTCCCTTTTGACATGTGTACATGTTAGTCTATCGACCTGAGATCGTCATTTGTCTCGTGTGAGTTCCTACTGTGCTTTGATTACTACCCTACCACGGCTCAAAGGAGTCGTGCAAACAGGTTTTAGTTGGGTACAGTCCCGAGCCATATGGAGGCAGTGAGCGGATCGGCAGGGGATTCGTCTCTCCCGGTATTGGGGGTGAGATCGCGCTGTGTTTAGGAGAGCTATTACACAAAGTTCTTGGCCAGGGTAAGCGAGATTTACTGGTAGGTATTCCAGTAGTTTTTCAGGGTATTCTGGGCTACACTCCGACACGACTTATACCGCTATTGGGGGTCTGATGTTTACCAGCCCCCTAGGCCCGATATGCGATACTCATAGACGAACGGACTGGACTGTATGGATATTGTCACCGACAGGCTCAGTAGGGTTTCAGGATGAGTTCGCTCGTCAGCCTCCCTTTTGCTCAATACCTGGGCAGCCGTTACGTACAGTTAGTGCCGCTGACGTGCTTGTGGTTAAACCTACTCCCAGTCCGTGCCGCTCGGGTGCGTCGCTTCACTCGTTAATGAGTCTTTAGAGTCCCCCAAGTTTTCCAAGTTCGGGCGAAACGTTGTAGAGGCCGTATGGTTTTATGGCAGGGTTCGATCATATACATGCATTCGTGCACGGACCATGATCGGACGGATCATACTAGTGGGATTTGGTTTAAGCCGGATCTTAGTATTAGATTGTTGGAATATTTTCATCTCGTTGTATTCGTATTCAGTCAGAATATGTATGCAGGTATGTATATACGGATCAGGGGTAATCTTGTAATTCGTTACGAGATTAATTTTGAAGTTGCCAATTTCTTTTCTCGACTTAAACATTTGGATTAATGTTTAATTAATTGAAATGTGGGTTTTTGGTTTAACTTTGGGCTATGATAAATCGTGGCCATTTCTTTGGCTGGGAATTTGCTATGTAATGATGAGTCATTATGCATTTATGTTTTTTTATTTATGTAAAGATATTTAGCTTAAGATATTTTGTGAAAGGTGGTTGTGGATATTTTGGGTTCAGATTTTTTTTGGGTTGCTAATTTAATGAACACCACCACTTCAAAGAATAAAACCAAAGAGGACTAATTTTTTTGGTCGAGACATTTTCTTATTCAAGCAAGCTCACTTTCTTTTCACCTTAGCCAAAACATGTTCACACTTTTCACATGGCAACTTCATTTACCTCCACCTAAATCCTTGGGTGTCTTGAAACAAAGTATTCATACACTATCGCTACTTCATGTTGGGTATCTAGGCTAGCAAACTGGATGCTAAAGTTGCTTCGGTTTGAAGCGGGAGCCTGTATAAAGAATTCTCGACGTGGAGCTACTTCGACGAGCGAGATCGGAGAGCGAAGTTCGTTGGGGCAGCCGCAACTAGCAAGGCGCAGAGATTGAAGACCGAAGGACACGGATCGATCGGTATAATCTCTTCAAACTCTTTTACAGTTTACTAGTTTACGGTTAATGGAACGATCCGGGTTTTAGGGTTATGATAGCGCCGGTTTATAAAAGTATTTGTTCCGCTTTTGGTCTCGGATTGACGGCTGGGGCACTGTCGTAAACTTACATGGTATCAGAGCAAACCCATTAACCGTATACTAGTTGGTTTAGACAATGTTAAACTATCGAAACCGAAACAAACCCGAAACAATACCCACTGCATTCCATTCTCTGTCGATTTTGAAAATGTCTTCTAAAATTATTTAAGCAACTGCAGAAGACTACTGACCTCACTACTAGACTACACACCAAACATAAGCCTTACCTCTTCAATTGGACCGCCACACGAGGTTAAAATCCGGCCAGGCCGGTTTGTTTGTGGAATTGGGACTCCGTATTGTTGGATATAGTGCCCTCAGAGTCAATTATTGGAACACAGGCACGTGATTGCAATGATTGAGGGAGGACCTATGCCGGTAGGACAGTCTTACTCAAGATGATAGTATGCTATCTGGTTTATCTTTATCATCGTGTACTGCGTTAGGTGACCTTACAGGTCACTATTGCGCGTTGATAGAGCCCTTAGGATTCTTGCTTGACGGCCAGCAGTATGATGGCGATCATATACGTGGGAGCTAGGGTCTATAAGCACATCCTTAAAAGGTCCCTAGTCGTGGGAGTTTTCGAGACAGGGCATCGATACTCCAGAGTAGACTAGTGTATACAGTCGAGACCCTGACGAGGGGCGGTGGCCGGTCTCATAAGCCACTGGTGTCAGTTGGTTCACCTAAGATGTATACAGGTGCTCATTGGGTTATGAGTACACCGGACAGGACTCGCCAGGAACATGCTAGTTGGGATTATACCAGACGTCAGATAGCAGTTCCCTGGTGACATGTGTACAGGTTAGTTCATCGACCTGAGATCGTCATTTGTCTCGTGTGAGTTCCTACTGTACTTTGATTACTACCCTACCACGGCTCAAAGAAGTCATGCAAACAGGTTTTAGTTGGGTACAGTCCCGAGCCACATGGAGGCAGTGAGCGAATCGGCAGGGGTTCCTCTCTCTTGGTATTAGGGGTGAGATCGTGTTGTGTCTAGGAGAGCCATTACACGACGTCCTTGGCCAAGGCAGGAGATTTACTGGTAGGTATTCCAGTAGTATCTCAGGGTGTTCTGGGCTACACTCCGACACGACTTGTACCGCTTTTGGGGGTCTGACTTTTACCAACCCCCTAGGCCCGCCATGCGATGCTCATAGACGAACGGACCGGACTGTACGGATATTGTCATTTACAGGCTCAGTAGGGTGTCAGGATGAGTTCGCTCATCGACCTCCCTTTTGGTCAATACTTAGTAGCCCATTACGTACGGCTAATACCTCTGACGTGCTAGTAGTTAAATCCACAGCCAAAGTATTGACGAGTCTTTAGAGTCCCCCAAAGACAGTTTCTCAAGTTTCGGGCGAAACGTTATAGAGGTCGTATGATATATGGCAGGGTTCGATCTTATACGTGCGGTATTACACGGATCATGATCGGACGGATCATACTAGTGGGCTTTGGTTTAAGACGGATCCTAGTATTAGATTTGTTGGATTACTTTAGTCTCATCGCATTCGCATTCGGTAGGAATGCGGATGCAGGTATGTATATACAGGTGAGGGGTATCCTTGTGATCCGTCACGAGTTTACTTTAGATGTTGCCGTATCTTTTTATTGTTACAAACATTTGGATTAATGTTTGTATTTGGAAATAATGAGCTAGAATTAATCATGACATGCATTAAATGTGACATGACCAAGTTTAGTGACTCATGGTCTTTTTTATTGTGCAAATGTTACATTTGTTTTGGATGTGTGAGTTGAAATGATAAGGAGAGAGAGAAAGGCAACCATATGGTTGAGGTTTACTCTTGTATTATTTTCTTGATCTCATTCTCACTCTCATTATCATACAACTCAAGAAAAGAAAAAGAATAGAAAGCCTTCTCTTCTTCTTCCTCCTCTAGCTCATTGTCTTCCTCCAATGGCAACACCTTCAACCTCTATCCAAGCCATGGATGCAAAGAGACAAAGTGATCACAAGCATTCTCTACAACACCTTGGACACGTCGGCTAGCACACTTCGTGCCCGAGTTGTTTCGGATGAAGCGGGAGCCCGTAAAAAGACTTCTCGATGTGGTGCCCTTTTTGACGAGGAGATGGAGACCGGAGATTCCGCGAGGAGATCGGGATGGTGGCCGAAGACCAAAGGACACGGATCGCTCGGTATAGCTTTCTACCCTTTCTCTAGTTAGCTAGTAGTAGGTTAATGGTCCGATCCGGGTTTTTAGTATGCGGTAGCGCCGGTTTACAAATCAAGAAAAGTTTCGTTTCTGTATTTTGGCCTCGGAAAGACGGCCGGGGCGCTACCATACACTTACACGTATTTGTACTGTGGTCTAGTCTCTGGAATGTTACTTCAGTGGTATTGTTTGTTTAGCCCCGTTTGGATATGGTTTTATCTAGTTGTTTGGGGCTATTCGGGGGTTATTTCGAAGTCGATATTTCTAACATTGTTTAAAGTTAACAGTGCATTACATTACTATCTGTGATTGTGAATGTCATTCGAGCGGTAAATCTTATTTAATTGCTATAGCTCTTTTAGACGGGTTTGCGAACGCGACATTCACGTTGATGTTCTGTGTTGTGTTGTGTTGTTGCGGATTTGTCGTGGTGGATAGCTTGGATGCAATGATAGTACAGTTTAGTTTTATTTGTACATTTAATATTGTGGGGCGAACGTCCGACATGTGGACTGTCGTCACTGCCTGTTTGTATATTATTCTTTTAGGGCACGACCGGGTTGAGGTCGATGTACCCGTTGTATATATTTTATTTTCTTTACTAGGATTACCCTGCGGTGGAGTGTACGGATAGCCGGGTTCTATAGGGAAACGGGCCCGTATCTCATGGCTTTGAGATGGAGGGGGCTTCACTCTAGAATTGGCGGGCTATTCGCCACACTCGTAGGGGTACAGGATGACCCAAGGTGGGGTGCTCAAGTTACCGGATTCCGTGAAGTGCTGGGTGATCCATTCACTTTGCTGAAGGGGGCTGCCTCACTTCTGGTTTTGGCGGATAACTTTCCGCGCTCGTAGGGGTCTAAGTTTTCATTGCACAGGCTATCTACATGACCAGGGGAACGTCGGGTTTCACTTACGGCTCAAAGGAAACCCGAGACTCCTAGATTATCTGTATTGTTTTGTGATGCTTATTACTTATCTGTGATGTTGCATTTATCACGCCTGGAGCAATTATTATATATTGATATATATACTAGTAGATGTTGTATATGTTTTACATCTGCGCTAGTCCAGTCTCCGCTCTGTCGTTAGTTAAGTAACCTGACGGGTGATGATGGGACCCAGTGGCGAATGCGGATGGCATATACATACATTTTATTTTCGTTCTTTTGTGGTGTGATTAATTGATGGGACTGCATTGATTCTGATCAATGCAAGGAAAACAAACCTATTCGATATTGTTGGGACAAATTTTCAAAAGCTGTTATTCTAAGGACGTTCTCTTTTGTTTTGCACAGTGGTATTCGGTTGTGAATACCCAGCACCTCATTCAACAAGGCAAGAGCCGAGATCCCTTCATCGGGAGTGACCCCTTGGGCAGAGGTTTGCGTTAAGATAATAATTTCACTATAGTCGATTACTTTTTTTTTTGCATCGCGGTATTCAGTTGGAATATCCTGCACCTCACTCTACGAGGAAAGAACCGAGATCCCTTCACCGGGAGTGATCTCTTTAGCAAAGGTTTTCGCCACTATATATTTGTAAAAAGCTATCTGGTTCCTTCAACGATATCAAGTTCATTACGTTAAAGGTTTTTTTCCAAAAACCATTCGTAGCCCTTCGTCATTTCAGACGGGTAGCACTTAGTATTCATGCTTTGTTTGTTGGCCTTAGTCAAGGCATAATGTATGGTAGCTATTTGTTACTTTTCTGTTGCATAGATAGATGCGTTGGTTTGGGACAGTCGTACTACTTTGTTGGCCTTAGTCAAGGGTATGTACGGGTGGGTTCAAATTAACCTGGACAATGACGCGTAGAACTTGACATGTGACTTATGATTTGTTGGCCTTAGTCAAGGTCATAAGAGCATGGGGTAAAAATCATATCGGGAGTTTCAAACATACAGGAAACTTGCCAGGCATGCACATACCTTCTGGAGTGTGATAACGTGAGTAGATTCCATCAGGTTATCAAGCGATGATAGTTGGATTCCGATACCTACTGATGAGTTGGTTTACTACTCGTGTGATCCCGACTAATTCTTCTTTCAGGTTTGGAGGAGAATTTGAGGATACAGTGGGAGACATCCTGATTAGATAAAGTGATTAACCATTCAGATCTAGGTTAGAGTGCACGCAGAGTGTTTCTTTTCTCTCTCTCTTTGGCAGCGACCATGGCCCGACTTTAGACTATGACTCGGTGACCAAGTTATCCGAACTTTCTTAAAACACCGGCTTTTGGATTGTCTGAGTTGCATACAACATTGCCACTTCTACTTTTAACCTTTGCATTTCTCCAGAACACTCCGTATCACTACGAACATCCACTTCTATTAGATAAATCCATCGTATAGTTACATATGAACTCGAAGGAACTTCTTCGAGGATGGATTATGGTTCTGGAGAGAATGAATAGGTCTATTCAGTTGTCTTTCCATTTTACCTTCTCTCGGGTTATGAGGGCTCCTAAGATTAGGAGAGGGTATACCTATTTCTCTTATTAGATAGTTTTGTTCCAAACCATAGGCATGTGCTGAAAGGTGAGGAAGGAAGAAAACCAATCAGTCTAAGTGTGGTGTGCAGAAGGTAATAAGTAAAGACAAATAAAGGGATCAGAAAGAGGGCAAAGTAAATTGCGACTGCTATCATTCACGACCAAACCGCGTATATACGGTTACAGTCATAAATCCGGATAATGGAAGAGACATTACTAGGAATAACCGGATATCCCTTCGAAACATTTTCATGTTTTAGTTTCACTATGCGTTAATTGAAAACTGATTTCCCAATTAGATCCTTACTCCAGGGTATGTATTTACCATATTTTGATTCTCACATCTGTATGGTTTTACAGATGATGAGTGGGAGTAAGTTATTGGGAATTAAGCGATCATCCTCATTATATCAGGGTTCGTTGTGATTGGTGATATTTGAGGAAATCGTCTTGGTTTTTTGTCGGACGACAAATATTTGGTTTTGAATATCCGTTGTTATGCACCAATTTCAAACCGATATATCTGTACATTTATTTTATAAAGTGAGATATAACTTTTTGAAAGTATGTCTATGACATTTACCTATATCAGTTGATGGTTAGGTAAGGAGTATTAAACAGCGGTGTAATTCTTCTTAACCATAAGTACAGTTTTCAACCTACGACGCACAGGGTATGAGTTATTAAACTCAAGGGACTTATACAAAGTATTGTATGTTGTCCAGTGTCCATTAGGACAGAGGGGTTGGTCTTCGTACTAAATTTTGTTTACTTGTGACTTCTCTAGTTTTAGACATGTGTTTCGTAAAAATACAAGGTCCAAGTTTTGAGAAGTTATAGGTACAAGAATAAAGTAGAGAACCACGTGTTGCAAGTATCGGGATTCTTCAAGGTGATCGAAGATGTAGATACTCGTGTTTGGTATTCAGTTGATAGTAATGGTTTTGAGAAACTTGTTTCTCTTTCAGGTTACTCATGTTTGGATACACTCCTAAGTTGAGTAATACCGATTGGCCTCTCTCCATTTAGTTGACATGCACTGGAGACAGCTGCATGATTTGAATCTGGTTCCAATTAAATCAATGCCTCTATTTCTATATTGTATATAAAATGGTTCATATATTAACGATGTTAAGGTACGGGGAGTTGTCCGGCTTATGCTTAAAACTATACTCTGGATAACTCAAGGCACGTTTTTGTAATGGCAGTTTGTGGGTTAACCCGGGCTATGACGAGAGTTAACTTTCTACCATCTGGAAGATCAATAGTGATATTGTTCTTGACTCGCAACAGTTTTAGTAAAATGGATTTTTTCAGAAAACAGTAGTAGGAGTATGGTAGAACTGGAAGTGATTCCAGAACCGCAAACGATTACTGAAAATTTAATTGGACCTAAAGATTCAATCAGGTTTGACATTCTATTAGCCACTCCGCAGATATGGTGGGTAACCTCAGGCACCCGAGAGGTACTTCGGTATTCTCAAAAACGGTGACAGTGAGGTTCTTGTTTACCCAGACTTGACACTACTGTTGTTCCAGACTATGAGACCCGGCAGGAGGATGAGTATAGCGTCGTTCTAAACTAGTTTTAGAAGTGCAGTGTATATGACTCTGCCAGAGGGTTGTTGTGTTCAGTGGGAGCAGCGGAAGCATAGTGGACAAGCAGCTTATGTCTATTTATAGACTAAAGCAGATATAGCGGAGATAAATCATCTATTTTTGATGTGACAGTCATAGGTTTTGACTTCATCAAAATAGGCGATGGATCTGTTAAGAAGGTAGTAGGGTGTGATATCCTGGTATTTGGATGACATACACATAGTACGAAGTGAAAATCCTATACTACGATCGGTTATACTGTGGTTGTCACACAGTGGTTTCTCCACATAAGATATGGATATAATATTATGCATTCTGATCACTAGATCTATGGTTTTAGATCTAGATTTGGGAAGTGTCCCAATCTAGGTACTTGGACAGCATTCTAAAGGTGTTTTAGAATGGACGACACCTGGCACGGTAGTGTACCTGCAGATGATGGAGTCACTCTCTCTAAAGGTGTCATACAGACTAAAGAGGAGAGGGATGTGCATGATTGGCATATCACATGCTTAGGCAATTAAGTCAATCATGAGATGTCAAGTACTACACCAGATGTTGTTTTTGCACTAGATGCAATAAGTTGAGATATTAATCCAATCCTGAAGAAACGTTTGGAAGCGGTTTTAGAACATAAGTGGGTGTTCTAGGGATTTGATAACGACAGCCTCCTTCGGAAGACGGTTATCATTCCAGGCTTCCAAGGTGACCTGGATGACAGAGTGACTGTCAGAGTTATAGTCTTCTCTCTGACGAGGGGCAGTAGTTTGGACAGATGGTCCAAGCGGATACTGAGGGAGGCATGACGCAGAATACTGATTAAATTCATTTAACGATATAGTCTAAGAAGTTTGCTGGATTTGGAGTTCATTTGTGAACCGGTTCCCATCAGATATCCAGACATATTCTAAGACATGTATTGCTCAATTCGGGAGATGGCTTTCTCCGTGAACTTGAGATAAAGAGAGACATAGAAAGAAACATCAGGGCAGATCCACTCATTGAGGCTATTTCTCGAAAGCAATAGTTTTTACAAACGAGTTTTGTGAAATTGATTAGTAGAGGAGTTGGGTGTTCGGTATCACACGGGCTGTGAGTATGCGACATCGCAATAATTAGCCTTAAGTGCAAGTGGGAGATTGTTGGCTATAGTGCCCTCAAAGTCAATTATTAGATCACAGGCACGTGATTGCAATGATTGAGGGAGGACTTATACCGGTAAGACAGTCTTACTCGAGATGACAGTATGTTATCTGGTTTGTCTTTATCATCGTGTACATGCTTTAGGTGACATTACAGATCACTATTACACGTTGATAGAGCCCTTAGGATTCTTGCTTGACTATCAGCAGTATGATGGTGATCATATACGTGAGAGTTGGGTAGTCTATAAGCACAACCTTAAAGTGTCCCTAGTCGTGAGAGTTTCGAGACTGGGCATCGATACTCTATGAGTTGACAAGTGTATACGGATCGAGACTCCGACGAGAGGCGACGGCCGGTCTCATAAGCCATTGGTGTTAGTTGGTTCACCTAAAATAGTATACAGGTGTTCATTGGGTTATGAGTACACTAGACAGACTCACCGGGAACATGCTAGTTGGTATTATACCTATTGTCAGATAGCAGTTCCCTTTTGACATGTGTACATGTTAGTCTATCGACCTGAGATCATCATTTGTTTCGTGTGAGTTCCCACTGTGCTTTGATTACTACCCTACCACGGCTCAAAGGAGTCGTGCAAACAGGTTTTAGTTGGGTACAGTCCCGAGCCATATGGAGGCAGTGAGCGGATTGGCAAGGGATTCTTCTCTCCCGGTATTGGGGGTAAGATCACGCTGTGTTTAGGAGAGCCATTATACAAAGTCTCTAGCCAGGGTAAACGAGATTTACTGGTAGGTATTCCAGTAGTTTTTCAGGGTGTTCTGGGCTACACTCCGACACGACTTATACCGCTATTGGGGGTCTGACATTTACCAGCCCCCTAGGCCCGATATGCGATACTCATAGATGAACGGACCGGACTGTACGGATATTGTCACTGACAGGCTCAGTAGGGTTTCAGGATGAGTTCGCTCGTCAGCCTCCCTTTTGCTCAATACCTGGGCAGCCGTTACGTACAGCTAGTACCACTGACGTGCTTGTGGTTAAACCCACTCCCAACATATTGATGAGTCTTTAAAGTCCCCCACAGACAGTTTCCAAAGTTCGGGCGAAACGTTGTAAAGGCCGTATGGTTTTATGGTAGGGTTCGATCATATACGTGCACTCGTGCATGGATCATGATCGGACGGATCATACTAGTGGGCTTTGATTTAAGCCGGATCCTAGTATTAGATTGTTGGAATATTTTCATCTCGTTGTATTCGTATTCAGTCAGAATACGGATGCAGATATGTATATACGGATGAGGGGTAATCTTGTAATTCATTACAAGATTACTTTTGAAGTTGCCAATTTCTTTTCTCGACATAAACATTTGGATTAATGTTTAATTAATTGAAATGTGGGTTTTTGGTTTAACTTTGGGCTATGATAATTCATGGCCATTTCTTCGGCTGGGAATTTGGTATGTAATGATGAGTCATTATGCATTTATGTTCTTTTGTTTGTGTAAAGATATTTAGATTATGATATTTTGTGAAAAGTGGCTGTGGATATTTTGGGTTCAGATTTTTTTTGGGTTGCTAATTTAATGAACAACACCACTTCAAAGAATAAAACCACAGAGGACTAATTTTTTTGGCCGAGCCATTTTCTTATTCAAGCAAGCTTACTTTCTTTTCACCTTGGCCAAAACATGTTCACGCTTTTCACATGGCAACTTCATTTACCTCCATCCAAATCCTTGGATGCTTTGAAACAAAGTATTCACACACTATCTCTACTTCATCTTGGGTATCTAGGTTAGTAAACTGGATGCCCGATTTGCTTCGGTTTGAAATGAGAGCCCGTATAAAGAATCCTCGACGTGGAGCCACTTCGACGAGCGAGATCAGAGAGCAAAATTCATTGGGGCGGCCGCAACTAGCAAGGCGCAGAGATTGAAGACCAAAGGATTTGTAAACCGGCGCTACCGCATACTAAAAACTGTTTACTAGTTTACGGTTAATGGAACGATCCGGGTTTTAAGGTTACGATAGCGTCGGTTTATAAAAGTTTTTGTTCCGCTTTTGGCCTCGGATTGACGGCCGGGGCGCTACCGTAAACTTACAATGGCCTCAATCCATTTCGTGAAGTAATCCACTACGATGAGGACATACTTGTTGGGATTTCTTAGCACCCTACTGGGTTTTCACAGCAACTGCCATGCCAAATTTAAAAAATTCTAAGGTGCTAATGAACTCTAACCCTAGGATCAAGCTAAAGTAACTAGACAATATAACATGTAATCAACCTTTACAAGTAGTGAGCAAGGAATACAACCTTTGTAGACCGGTCCTTCACTTCTAAAGCTCCGTGTAGTAGTCCCTTCACTGCGAGTATTGATCTCCCGAACTGTAGTATGGGTTCTCCCGGAGAAATGAACAAGCTTACTCGAAGTCTTCGAGGCCAAAGATGATCTACGTCGAGAAGACTCAAGCTCATGCTACCTCTTCACTAATTGTGAAATTAGTGAAGCAAACACCCTAAACTACCCAAGCAAGTGTGTAGGATGATGAAGTAGGAAGTGGTCTCTCTTTAGATTTATTTTTCTCACATTATTTTTGAAAGGTTAGCCTAGCACCTCATGTAGGGTTTGGAAGCATCACATGTACCAAAGATTAAGTTTTTATGGTGCTAAGTAAACTTACAAAGGATCAATCCTAGAAAAATTAGGGTTTCGAAATATTCATATCATCATATGAAAGGAAAGCTATGGTTTAGAGAGTACAACCTTTGTAGCTCCCTACGCTAGACTCCTCGGCTACTTAGGGTTTGAAAAACCTCCGCTTGAACTCCTCGATGTCACCGATGATCCACCCGGAGTCCGCTTTGTCCAAGCTTGCAACTTTATCCGATCAAGTGAACGAAATCAAGCTAACACTCCAAACAAATGGGCTAGACTTGTGTAGAATGGTGTTGTGGTTCTCTTTCTCACTTAAAAATCCTTTCTTGATGAGTATATTGCTCACTACAAAGAACTAGAGAGCAAAATGAGAGAGGAAGAAGAAAATGATGGCAATATCTTTTCAAGAGTAAAAGGATAACTCTTGTAATAGAAAATTGAAAATATATCAATATATATTTTCTTGTTCTCATCTCAAACCATGGTCTAAACAATGAATATTTTATTAAACTTGAGTTAAAACACAAAAGGAAAGTTTACCCAAGGTTAAAAGGTGGATGAGAATGGTTAGGTCAAGAGAAGAGTGTAGAAACAATTCAATCATAACCATTTCCTTTTTCCTTTTTGTTTTAAAACAAATGTAATAAAATTCATATTTAAAACCATGGTGTGAGTCTTATATTGCCACCATTTCCTTGTATAAGCAACCATGATAGAATGATGTATGTATGCATGTGTGCATGCACATCCATATGTGCATGAAACAATAAGGAATGCATGCATGCATCCATACATCCATAGAAACAAGAAAGGATTTCTAGTGAGAATCTAATGGTTAAATGATAAATCAACACTTGATTTATCAATCCGGCCATATCACATACGACCCTAACCAAAAGCAGGCCGCCCGATCAATATACGGTATCCCATACGCACATTTTAATCGGGTTCATGCGCATATCGCATACGCGCACCACAACGTTTCGCCTAGACTAGGAAACTCCATTGTGGGACTCTGAGACTCGTCAATACGCCGGCAGTGGGTGATGATCATATCAAGCACCACCAAGCCGCAAGCGGTCAGCTAAACATAACGGCCACCCGGGTATTGAGCGATCAGAAGAGAACAAGCGAACCTGCTACAACTCCCGTCGAGCCGATCGGCAACACTTCCCGTACAGTCCGGTCTCCTCGTCTGATATTTCGCATATCAAGTCTAGGGGTGGTAAACGTCAGACCCCAATAACCGATAAGACGTGCCGATGTAAGGCTCATAACGGGTCGAGAAACTACTGGTAACACTTACCAGCAAATCTCTGAAACAACCCTGGCCAGGGACTTCCCTGTTACGGCCAATCGAGCACAGTACAACATCAACCCCCAATACCGAGAGAGACGAAACCCCTCCTATCGCTCATTGCCTCCATATGACTTGGGACTGTACCCAAAAACCACCGTTTTGCACGCCCTCATGGAAGTGGTAAGGTGGAGATCAAAGCACAGTGGGAATCACACAAGACTCTATGACGATCTCGGGTCTACAGACTAACCTGTACAAGTGTCACCTGAGAACTGCCATCTGACGTGAGGTATAATACCATCTGGGAGTTTTCGGCGAGTCCGTCCAGTGTACCCAGTCTCCACTGAGCACCCGTATACTATCTCTGATGTCAAACACCGATGGATATGGGATCATCCATCGCCCATCTCATGGGTCGAGAAGCGTATACGCTAGTCTACACTGGTATATCGATGCCCCATCTCGATACACCTACGACTAGGAACCTTGAAGGATGTACTTATGGACTACCATGTCCCCACTAGTATGATCTGCATCATAGTCCAGGTAGTCAAGTACGTATCCTAAGGGCTTTACCAACATGTAACTATAAGACAGTTTAAAGAGACTAGTATACATGTTAAGATAAAGTGCAACCAGATAGCATACTATCATATCGAGCAAGAAAGTCATCTCTATATATGTCCAAGCATCCAATATAATATACATCATCTGTACAATACTGGCCTCTAAGGCATACATACAACTAACAATCTCCCACTTGCACTAGGGCCAACTGCTGTAGTATCGCAATCCGAGCATCCCGAAAAGTCTCTCAAACTGTATCTGGGGAATGGCCTTCGTGAGTGGATCCGCCGTGTTGTTCTTCGTGTCAACCCTCCTGACCTCGATCTCCCGGCGATGAACTATCTCCCGGATCAGGTGATACCGCCTCAGAATATGCCTGGATCGCTGATGGGACCTGGGTTCCTTGGCCAAAGCCACCGCTCCATTGTTATCGCAATACAAAGGTATTGGATGCTCAATGGATGGAACCACTCCAAGTTCAGTAATGAACTTCTTGATCCAGACAGCCTCTTTAGCAGCATCGTTGGCAGCGATGTATTCAGCCTCCATCGTCGAGTCTGCCACGGTTTCCTGCTTGGAACTCTTCCAGCTAACCGCCCCTCCATAAAGGGTAAAGACAAATCCCGACTGCGACTTGGAGCCGTCTTTATCACTCTGGAAGCTCGAATCGGTAAAGGACTCTACTTGGAGTTCTCCGTTACCATACACCAAGAGCGTCTCTTTAGTCCTTCGTAAGTACTTGAGAATGCTCTTCACAGCTGTCCAGTGACTCTCTCCAGGATCAGCTTGATACCTACTCACTACACTTAGTGAGTATGCTACATCGGGTCTGGTATATAGCATCGCGTACATGATAGAGCCTACAGCCGAAGCATAGGGTATCCCTTGCATGCGAGCTCTCTCCAAATCAGTCTTGGGAGACATCTCTTTGGAGAGAGTGACTCCAGATATCGTGGGTAAGTTCCCACGCTTGGATTCTTCCATACTAATCCTCTTTAGTATGGTGTCAATGTACCTGGACTGGGACAATCCCAATATCCGTTTGGATCTATCTCTATAGATCCTAATTCCAAATATGCAGGAGGCATCACCAAGATCTTTCATTGAGAATCTTTGTGATAAGAAGAGCTTGACCGATTGCAGCATAGGAATATCATTTCCTATCAAGAGTATGTCGTCTACGTACAATACGAGGAAGACAACCTTACTCCCTGCCACCTTCTTGTAAATACAAGGTTCATCTGGGTTTTTGACGAAATCAAACTCTTTGATAATGACGTCAAAGCAGATGTTCCAGCTCCGCGATGCTTGCTTTAACCCATAAATGGATTTAAGCAGCTTGCACACCTTCCCGCTGCTCCCACTATCTACGAAGCCCTCTGGCTGAGTCATGTACACACACTCTTCTAAATCACCGTTTAGAAAGGCGGTCTTAACATCCATTTGCCAGATTTCGTAATCATGATATGCAGCGATGGCAAGCATGATCCGGATGGATTTAAGCATAGCCACTGGAGAAAAGGTCTCGTCATAGTCCACACCTGGTCTTTGACGAAAACCCTTTGCTACAAGTCTAGCTTTGAAAGTCTCCACTTTCCCATCTACACCAAGCTTTTTCTTGAAGATCCACTTGCTCCCAATGGGTTTTACCCCTTCAGGAGCATCTTCCAAAGTCCATACTTTGTTGGTGTACATGGATTCCATCTCGGACCGCATTGCATCCAGCCATTTCACTGAGTCCCTACTCGTGATGGCCTGCTCGAAGCTAGTTGGGTCATCATCCTCCCTGATGCAATCCTCGCTCCCACCATCCATGAGAAAACCGTAGTATCTCTCAGGTTGGCGAGGAACCCTACTAGATCGGCGGAGAGGCTGAGGTTCGTTGGGAGCTACTGAATCCTCTGGTTCCACTAAATCTTCTGTTGTGTTTTGTTCAGCTGGAACCTCTTCCAGTTCTACCTCAGAGCCACTAATCTCTTTTGCAAGAAATTCCTTTTCTAAAAAGGTGGCATGTTGAGCAATAAATACTCTTTGTTCCTCACTGTGGTAGAAGATATACCCTCGCGAATGCTTGGGATATCCAACAAATTTACACAAAACAGACCTTGCCTCGAGTTTGTCCGGTTTTTGTTTCTTGACATAGGCCGGGCAACCCCATATCTTTATAAAATTAAGATATGGTCTCTTCCCCTTCCATATCTCATATGGTGTGGTAGGCACAGATTTGGTAGGAACCCTATTCAGTAGGTATGCTGCTGTTTCCAGTGCATATCCCCAGAAGAAAATAGGTAACTCAGCTACACTCATCATAGAGCACACCATATCTAATAGGGTGCAGTTCCTCCGTTCTGATACACCGTTGTGTTGTGGTGTATATGGAGGAGTTAGCTGAGAGAGAATCCCATTCTCTTTTAGGAAGTCCAGGAATTCAATGCTCAAGTATTCACCTCCTCGATCAAATCGTAGGATTTTAATACTTTTTCCGGTTTGGTTCTCAACTTCTTGTTTATATTCTCTAAATTTCTCAAAAGCTTCTGATTTGTGTTTCATCAGGAACACATACCCGAACCTAGAGAGATCGTCAGTGAATGTAATGAAGTATGAAGAACCATCCCTGGCATGTGTAGACATAGGACCGCATACATCACTATGTATCAGTCCCAAGAGTTCAGTAACTCTTTCTCCGTGTCACGTAAACGGAGTTTTGGTCATCTTACCTTTGAGACATGACTGGCAAGTGTCATAAGATGAAAATTCAAACGGATTCAAATATCCATCCTTATGCAACTTAGCCAGTCGTGTCGCATTGATGTGACCCAGTCTACAATGCCATAAGAAGGATTCGTTCAGTTCTAAACTCTTCCTCTTGTATGTGTTTGTTATGCTCAGAACTGTTGATTGATTTAGAACATAAATGCCATTGCACAACGTGCTTGATCCAACCAACTTTTGGTTACAGAAAATGTTCATAACATTATCCTGTAATACAAAATTATATCCCTCTTTACTCAACAAAGAAACCGATATAATGTTGCATATCAGTTTTGGCATGTAATAGCATTCGTTCAGAACCAATGTATTACCAGTTGGTAATGCAAGGTGATATTCCCCGACAGTCTTAGCTGCAACAATTGCACCATTTCCAACTCTTATGTCTTTATCACCTTCTCCAAGTTCTCTACCTTTTCTAAGCCCATGTAACTGATTACATATATGGGATCCTGACCCGGTATCTAATACCCAGGACATAGGGCAAATGGAGAAACAGTTCTCTGTAACGAACACACCCGAAGAAAATGCATCAACATGTACTTTCTTCATTCGGGTGGCATGGGAATCCTGGTATTCCCCTATATCCTGTTCAGTCCTATAACTCTTATAAGAAAGAACGGAACCAACGTTCCCCAGCACAGTATAACATGCGGGTTCAGTCAATACATCCATATTATTATCTTTATTAGGGCATGACATGGTCGCTACCTGGAGAGAGAGAGAAGAAAACACTTTAGCGTATACTCTTGCAAGATCAGATTGGTTATTATCTTATCTAATCAGGATGGCTCCCACTGGTTTTTATCAAATCTTCCTTCAAACCCTAAAAGGAAAGACTAGCCGGGATTAATTACACCTTACAACTTCACCGATCTTTCAGCCAGGCCAGTGTCGGTACTTTGAGGGAGGTTCCCCGTGCTTTCGCACGGACCTAATTAAAGTAAACCTCGTTTTCCCAGAGGCGTAACCCCGTTGACACCTTTCTAGACACCTACTTGATCGGCTAATTGTAATGTGTAAAACTCTCCCAGGAGTAACTCTTACTCGTGGTGGGTATCGGGATCCAACTATCTCATAGAAGGTATGCAATCTCATTGCAAATTTCAACACTTGAAATTCCCGATAATATTTTGCCCCAAGCATCCTATGACCTTGACGGAGGTCAACAAATCACAGGGTGCAAGTCAAGTTCAACCCGTCATTTCTTGATTGAATCAAATCCATCCGCACGATCCTTGACGGAGGTCAACAAGGTCGTACGACTACCCTAATCCAATCTGCATCACATGCATAAGCAGATAAATACTAGTTAGCTACCGCACACTACGCCTTGACGGAGGTCAACAAACGTAGCACGAATACTAAGTAGGATTTATCTGAAATGACGGAGGGCTACGTCAGGTTTTTCTGAAAACCTATTGCGTAATGAACTTGATATCGTTGTAGAATCAAGTAAAGTTTTGAAATGGATTGATTTTGAGGCTTTTCTAGTTTTGCTAAAGGGGTCACTCCCGGTGAAGGGATCGTCGGCCCTTTCCTCGTCGAATGAGGTGCGGGATATATCATATATATCACTGTGCAAAGCAGAAACTATAGAAGAAATCAAAAGTCAAACCGAGTGTGTAGCATCTGCCAGTTATTGCTAAAGGGGTCACTCCCAATGAAGGGATCTCGGCCCTTTCCTCATCGAATAAGGTGCAGGGTATATCATATATACCACTATGCAAAGCAAAACTGTAGCTACCCTTTTTAAAAATTTTGATTCTACAACATCTTTTAGGTTTCTTTTCTTTCATTAATCATATTAATGAAGTCCCATCATTTAAGTCACCTAAACATCACAGATAAATATGACGTACACTTATGCCATCCGCATTCGCCTCGATGTCCCCTCGTGCACCGTTAGGTTAGGTAACTAACGACAGAGCAGGGCAGGGCTAGTGCGGGTGTAAAACATAAGTAACGTCTATATAATATATCATATATACTATATACTGTATCCATCAGAACATATCAAATGATCACATCACAGATATCGCAGTAGAAACATAGATATAATGTGGGATATACTAGGACGTCCGTATTTAGTATTTAGCCAAAATAGAAAATACGGATTCCACAGTCGCGATGAATAGCCAAGCCCACACCCAGGACCCCTATGAGAGCGGCAAGCGACCCTACCAATTCTGGAGTTTAGGAGACCCGGTCTCGACTCCTCGAGATGGCCTCCCACTGAACCCCAGAACCCGGTCACCTGTGCTCCCCTCCTTGGGTCCATCCTAATGCGGAAAAGTAAATAATAATATACAATACTGGTGACACAACCTCAACCCGGAAGTGCCCCAAATAAAAGAATATTACTTTACATTTGAATTTACATGAATGAAAATATAAAACTCTCATCTCACATAAAACCCCCCGGCTATTCAATTGCGACAATCCTGCACATCATATCTCAGCAACACATAATATCTCATATCATCAACGTAAGTAAGTATGCGTACCCCAATTGTCGTTGACATATAGCAACGAAACCGGCGATATCGACATACTACACTTACGGTCACAGAAAAGAAAGTGTAAAACTGCAATATCTGGAATCCACATTCTCTTTAGACATCGTAAATGCGAAATATCACATACCTCGTATTTCATGTCTTATAATATGAATTCCACACATTGCATCCAATTCCAGATAATTAGACGGTATTAAAGTTTTCGAATGAACGATCAAATACCCAAGATTCACTAAAGCTCAACACTTGAGCGAAGTTCAAAAACTTGGAGTGTGACACAGTAGTAGCGGTCCAGCCGTAGAAAGGTCAAGCCAACGCCTCACATGTGGCACGCCGTACTGCCCCAAACCCTAAGGTTCAAAGGGCAGTTCAAGACGGTCACATAATCGAGTTAAGGTTTGTTGTCTTCTAGAGGGACCACCACAAAACTTGCACGAACCTCCGAAGGATCTAAACCCCGTGAATAATGAGCAAATGATACTCGTTCAAACACTTCAATACATTCTAATTTATCCGGAAAAGCCAAGAAATCAGAATTCCGATCGAACCGACGAGTCCAAAACCATCTCCAGAATTTTTCAAAACTAAATACAGATTAAAAATACCCTAAAAAATATACAAGCAGATTCCAGAATTACTGTATAAAACTTATCCAATAATTGATGTGTACGGCCGCGGAACCGCGGCCTAAGCAAGCTTAGGCCGCGTTTCCGCGGCAATAATTACTGTTCATGGAATAATTTTTGTACCGTAATTCTTAATTTTACCTGCTGAATTTTTTACATATTTTTAATTCTGAAAATAACCAGAATTTGAAAAAAGTCCAGAGAGCACCCAAAATACCGTATTTTCGGTTCGATCGGAGTTTTAACTTCGTAAAAGGGTCGCCTAATGTTCTAGGTCGGCTCTGATACCGGTGAAAGGTTAGCCTAGCACCTCATGTAGGGTTTGGAAGTATCACATGTACCAAAGATTAAGTTTTTATGGTGCTAAGTAAACTTACAAAGGATCAATCCTAGAAAAATTAGGGTTTCGAAATATTCATATCATATGAAAGGAAAGCTAGGGTTTAGAGAGTACAACCTTTGTAGCTCCCTACGCTAGACTCCTCAGCTACTTAGGGTTTGAAAAAGCTCCGCTTGAACTCCTCGATGTCACCGATGATCCACCCGGAGTCCGCTTTGTCCAAGCTTTCAACTTTATCCGATCAAGTGAACGAAATCAAGCTAACACTCTAAACAAATGGGCTAGACTTCTGTAGAATGGTGTTGTGGTTCTCTTTCTCACTTAAAAATCCTTTCTTGATGAGTATATTGCTCACTACAAAGAACTAGAGAGCAAAATGAGAGAGGAAGAAGAAAATGATGGCAATATCTTTTCAAGAGTAAAAGGATAACTCTTGTAATAGAAAATTGAAAATATATCAATATATATTTTCTTGTTCTCATCTCAAACCATGGTCTAAACAATGAATATTTTATTAAACTTGAGTTAAAACACAAAAGGAAAGTTTACCCAAGGTTAAAAGGTGGGTGAGAATGGTTAGGTCAAGAGAAGAGTGTAGAAACAATTCAATCATAACCATTTCCTTTTTCCTTTTTGTTTTAAAACAAATGTAATAAAATTCATATTTAAAACCATGGTGTGAGTCTTATATTGCCACCATTTCCTTGTATAAGCAACCATGATAGAATGATGTATGTATGCATGTGTGCATGCACATCCATATGTGCATGAAACAATAAGGAATGCATACATGCATCCATACATCCATAGAAACAAGAAAGGATTTCTAGTGAGAATCTAATGGTTAAATGATAAATCAACACTTGATTTATCAATCCGGCCATATCACATACGACCCTAACCAAAAGCAAGCCGCCCGATCAATATACGGTATCCCATACGCGCATTTTATTCGGGTTCATGCGCATATCGCATACGCGCACCACAACGTTTCGCCTGGACTAGGAAACTCCATTGTGGGACTCTGAGACTCGTCAATACGCCGGCAGTGGGTGATGATCATATCAAGCACCCCCAAGCCGCAAGCGGTCAGCTAAACGTAACGGCCACCCGGGTATTGAGCGATCAGAAGAGAACAAGCGAACCTGCTACAACTCCCGTCGAGCCGATCGGCAACACTTCCCGTACAGTCCGGTCTCCTCGTCTGATATGTCGCATATCAAGTCTAGGGGTGGTAAACGTCAGACCCCAATAACCGATAAGTCGTGCCGATGTATGGCTCATAACGGGTCGAGAAACTACTGGTAACACTTACCAGCAAATCTCTGAAACAGCCCTGACCAGGGACTTCCCTGTTACGGCCAATCGAGCACAGTACAACATCAACCCCCAATACCGGGAGAGACGAAACCCCCCCTATCGCTCATTGCCTCCATGTGACTCGGGACTGTACCCAAAAACCACCGTTTTGCACGCCCTCATGGACGTGGTAAGGTGGAGATCAAAGCACAGTGGGAATCACACAAGACTCTATGACGATCTCGGGTCTACAGACTAACCTGTACAAGTGTCACCTGAGAACTGCCATCTGACGTGAGGTATAATACCATCTGGGAGTTCTCGGCGAGTCCGTCCAGTGTACCCAGTCTCCACTGAGCACCCGTATACCATCTCTGATGTCAAACACCAATGGATATGGGATCATCCATCGCCCATCTCATGGGTCGAGAAGCGTATACGCTAGTCTACACTGGTATATCGATGCCCCGTCTCGATACACCTACGACTAGGGACCTTGAAGGATATACTTATGGACTACCATGTCCCCACTAGTATGATCTGCATCATAGTCCAGGTAGTCAAGTACGTATCCTAAGGGCTTTACCAACATGTAACTATAAGACAGTTTAAAGAGACTAGTATACATGTTAAGATAAAGTGCAACCAGATAGCATACTATCATATCGAGCAAGAAAGTCATCTCTATATATGTCCAAGCATCCAATATAATATACATCATCTGTACAATACTGGCCTCTAGGGCATACATACAACTAATAATTTTCTCACCATAGAAAAAGCTAGTAAGCTTTTTCTCTTATGAAGAGGAAGAAGAAGAAGTGAGGAGAAAATGAACTCATGAGGTGAGAATGTGAACCATGGGTGAGTTAGTGTCATCCACTAACTCATGTAGAGAGTTTACCATGGCTAACTATAATGGTTAAGTTAATAAATATCTACAAGTAAAACAAATGAGTGGACTTAGTCAATGGTTCCACAAGCTTCTACAAGCTTGAACCATGCGACTAATTTCCACTAATTTGGTTTGCTTTAGATAAATAAAAACCTTACATTATAATTAGTATGGTGTAACTCTCATACACCCATGTAACATATGGTATCTAGCATGACACAAAAGTTGTACATTAATATATATCATATATACACTAATGCACATAAGTGAGAAAAGAAATCATAAGTGACCTAATATTAGTTGGTGTAATCTAGTATATCAAATATATAATTATACATTAAATTATTAAATCAATACTTGATTTAATAATCCGGCTGTATCACATATAACCGACTAATATCTAATGCAACAACTTATCGAATCAACACTTGATCCGATAACCCGGCTATATCATATATAACCGACCGATGTCACAAATCGTGAGAATAGAATGCGGTATCACATACGCGCATTAATCTCGGTCCTGCACATATCTCATATGTGCTTTTACTCCATTTTGCATGAACCAGAAAACCTCTGTGTAGGACTCTAAAAACTCGTCAATACGTCGGCAGTAGGTGATGATCATATCAAACACCCACAAGCCGCAAGAGACGTGCTAAACGTAACGGCCATCCGGGTATTGAGCGATCAGAAGATCAACAAGCAAGCCTACTCATACTCCTGCGAATCCAATTAGTAACACTTATCGTACAGTCCGGTCTCTTCGTTTGATATGTCGCATATCTCGTCTATGGGTGGTAAACGTCAGACCCCAGTAACTTGATAAGTCGTGCCGATGTGAGACTCATAACAGGTCGAGAAACTATTGGTAACACTTACCAGTAAATCTCAGAATCAGCCCTGGCCAGGGACTTCATGTTATAGCCAATCAAGCACAGCGCAACATCAACTCCCAATACCGGGAGAGACGAATCCGCTCCTATCGCTCATTGCCTCCATGTGACTCGGGACTGTACCCAAAAAACATCGTTTTGCACGTCCTCTTGAACGTGGTAAGGTGGAAATCAAAGCACAGTAGGAATCACACAAGACTCTATGACGATCTCGGATCGACAGACTAACCTGTACCAGTGTCACCAGAGAACTGCCATTTGACGTGAGGTATAATACCATCTGGGAGTTCTCGGCGAGTCCGTCCAGTGTACCCAGTCTCCACTGAGCACCCGTATATCATCTCTGATGTCAAACACCAATGGATATGGGATCATCCATCCCCCATCTACATGGGTCGAGAAGCTATACGCTAGTCTACTCTGGTATATCGATGCCCCGTCTCGATACACCCACGACTAGGGACATTAAGGGATGTACTGACAGACTACCTTTGTCCCACTAGTATGATCTCCATCATAGTCTAGATAGTCAAGTACGCATCCTAAGGGCTTTACCAACATGTAATAGAGAGACAATCAGTGTACATGTTAAGATAAAAAGTAACCAGATAGTATACTATCATGTCGAGCAAGAAAGTCATCCCTATATATGTCCAAGCATCCACTACAATATACATCTCATGTACAGTATTGGCCTCTAGGGCATATATATAACTAACAATCTCCCACTTGCACTAGGGCCATCATATAGCAGTGGTTGTAGTATCTCATACTCAACCATCCCATAAAAGTCTCTCTCTGGGAAAAGGCCTTTGTGAGTGGATCCGCCGTGTTTTCTTCTGAATCTGCTCTCCTAATCTCGATCCCCTAGAGATCAACCATCTCCATGATCAGGTGATACTGCCTTAGAATGTGTCTGGGTCATTGATGGGACGGGGATTCCTAGGCCTAAACCACAACTCCATTGTCACACAATGGTAGGAACGAAGTTCATCTCATGAACAAATATACACCCAGACTGCCTCTTTAGTAGCGATGTATCTAGCCTTTATCGTCTAGTTTGCCACGGTATCTAGCTTGAAACTCTTCCAACATACCGTCCCTCCACTGAGGGTAAAGACAATGCCTGTGACTGACATTCAGTCGACCTTACCATCCTGGATGCTATCCAGTGATTCTCCCCAGGATCGATTAAACATCTTACTACACCTAGTGAGAATCCTAACATTCACTTAGATCTATCTCATACATCCAAAACCCAGGATTTAGTGTTAGTTATATGTATGCCCTAGAGGCCATTACTGTACATTGGATGTATATTGTAGTGGATGCTGGGACATATATAGGTAGGACTTTCTTGCTCGACATGATAGTACGCTATCTGGTTGCTCTTTATCTTAACATGTATACTTTCTGTCTCTCTGATTACATGTTGATAAAGCCCTTAGGATGTGTACTCGACTTCCAGGACTGTGATGCAGATCATACTAGTGGGGCCTGGGTAGTCCATGAGTACATCCTTGAATTGTTCCTAGTCGTGGGAATATCGAGACGGGGCATCGATATTCCAGAGTAGACTAGCGCATATCTTCTCGACCCATGCGATGGGCGATGGATGATCCCATATCCATTGGTGTTTGACATCGAAGATGGTATGCGGGTGCTCAGTGGAGACTGGGTACACTGAACGGACTCGCCGAGAACTCCCAGATGGTATTATACCTCACGTCAGATGGCAGTTCTCTGGTGACACTGGTACAGCTTAGTCTGTTGACCCGAGATCGTCATAGAGTCTTGTGTGTCTCCCACTGTGCTTTGATTTCCACCCTACCACGGCTCTACTGAGTTGTGCAAACAGGTGGTTTTTGGGTACAGTCCCGATTCACATGGAGGCAATGAGCGATAGGAGGGGATTCGTCTCTCCCGGTATTGGGGGTTGATGTTGTGCTATGCTCGACTGGCCATAACAGGAAATCCCTGGCCAGGGTTGCAGTGATATACTGGTAAGAGTTATCAGTAGTTTCACGAATGTTATGGACCCTACGTCGGCATGACTTATCGAGCTATTGGGGTCTGACGTTTACCACCCCTAGGCGATATATGCGACATATCAGACGAACAGACCGGACTATACGGTAGTGTTACTGGTCGGATTCGCAGGAGTGTGAGCGGGCTTGCTCGTCGATCTTCTGATCGCTCAATACCCGGGTGGCCGTTACGTTTAGCAGACCGCTTGCGGCTTGTGGGTGTTTGATATGATCATCATCCGCTACCGGCGTATTGACGAGTCTTTAGAGTCCTACACAGAGGTTTCCTGGCTCAAGCGAAACGAAATAGGAGCGCATATGAGATATGTGCGGGACCGAGAATAATGCGTGTATGTGATACCGTATTCCATTCTCGCGACGAATGTATCGATTGGTTATATGCGATATAACCTAGTTATCGAATCAAGGATTGATTCGATAAGCCGATACATTGGATACTAGCCGGTTATATGCGATATGACCGGATCATTGGATCAAGTGTTGATTTAATGATTGAATGTATAATTATATATTTGATATATTACTTTGCATTAACTAGTATTGGTTCACTTTAAATGGATTTACTCACTTGGTTTGTGCACATTGTATATGTGATATATTTTGTGCACATGATTGTATCATGTTTGATGATACATGCAAGCTAGGGTTAGTGTAAAGAATTAGACCATGGTTAGGTTTATGATTAGGGTTTTCTTTTTATTTACTTATTCATTTATTTATTCTTTTGTTCATTTTGGAAAAAGAAAAAGGTAAAGAGAAAAAGAATGGTTGCTAGTTTTGTTTGTAGTTGAAGTTTCTTGAAACTTTGACTTAGTCACCATTCTTATCTCATCCTTAACCCTAACCATTCAAGTTAACCATGGTCCATTCTCTACAACTAACCAAGGGTTAGCAAATGATAAGTATTGATTTATTTATCATTTTCATAACACTAATCATATTATTATTCATCTTCTTCTTCTTCCTCCATGAGAAGAAAGCTTGCTACATCAATGGTGATTGATGAAAAAGTGTGTGAAATCTAAATCTAAAGTCTACCCACTTCCTATTTCTTCATCCTCTACCTCTTGCCAAGTTGTATAGGGTGTTTCCTTCACAAGTTTTTCCGACTTGGTGAAGTTGGAGCTTGTTCTAGCGATGCCTCGACGTAGATCATCTTCGGCATCGAACCGACGATCAAGCCCGCCCATTCTTCGATGATGCCGACGCTAGAGCCCAAGACATGATTTGGACAGTGAGGGGACTTCATTGCGGAGCCGTGGAGGTGGTGGACCGGATCTACAAAGGTTGTATATCCGTTCCCTTAGTTAAAATGTTAACTAGTTTATGTTTTCGCCTAAATATCTAGTAAACGATCCGTAGTCGGGTTTGTAGGCACCCGTAAAATTTGATTTGTGCATGTTTGATCACTTGTGAGACTTCACTAGAGTGCCTAGGAACCCTACAGTGGTATCAGAGCCTAGCTAGAGCCTTAGGCGATGCGTAGACGGAGTTAGAAGTCCGATCGACCCGAAACCCCGACTTTAAAATGCTCTCTGGACATTTTTGTAAAATGTGGATTTTTGCAAATTAAAAATATTCAGAAAAACAAGCAGGTAAATCTAAGAATTACGATGCAAAAATTACCTAATGATCTTTCTAAAGTGCGGCGGAACCGCGGCATTAGCGTGCTAATGCGGCCCTTCCGCCGCACTTTTGTCTTATCTGCCATTGAATTTTGCACAGTAACTCCTATTTTTCAGTGCTGGTTTTCCTGGGAATTTTTAATCTGAAATCAAGAGTTGAGTATTTTGGGTTGTATTGGGAGTTCATACATTCGATCGGATTGTCAAACTTTGTCTATGTGTCGTTCCGGATAATTTTTTGAATATGTTAAAAAGTTCGACCGGATATAAATACCCAATTTTTCCCCTGTCGGGAAATTTCCAAGTGTTGGATATTTCTGTAGTTTAATCACGTTCTAAGTAGTGCAAGTAACACGATGGTCCCTCTAAAAGACAACAAACCTTAACTCGATTATGTGACCGTCTTGAACTACCCTTTGAACCTTCGGGTTTGGGGCAGTACGGCGTGCCACATGTGAGGCGTTGGCTTGACCCTTCTACGGCTGGACCGTTGGTACTGAGGCACGAACTGAATGTTTTTAGACTTGTTTCATGTATTGATCTGTATCGGGAAAACTTAGGTGTTCGATTGTTCGATCGGAAAGTTTAACATTTTCTATTTATCCGGAATGTGATACAATAATTGGAATTCACAAGAAGTTATGAGATAACTGAATGAATGTTATAAACATAGCAGTTTAGTCTCATTTGATCGGTTGCCACGGAATTTTGATGTGATCAAAAGTCCGTTGCAATCACGTAGCGTACGCGGATACTCACCGGGTAAACTTAATAGACAGCCTCACCCCATAGCCCCGACCAAGTGACTGTAGGAGAACCCCGTCGCCGAAAGCATCCGTCCGGGTGCTCGCGGCAGCGGTGTTCCGCCTTGGTGCACTTCGTCGACGGTATCAGGGGTGCGGCCGCCTACTAAAGTTTGCGACGAGCATTCGATCAGTTTTTCGGGAATCTTGTTGAATTGCCCGACTTGATATTGAAAAGTGTTTTCGATAACGAGACTAAAATGCGGGGTTTATAATTGTTAGGCATGTGATGTCTAAGTAATTCATTTGGTCAGGCATGTGATGTCTGAGGTGGTTGCGGATTCCAACTGTTGTAGTTTTACACTTTCTTTTCTGTGACCGTAAGTGTAATATGTGATGTCGCCGGTTTCGTTGCTATATGTCAACGACAATTGGGATGCGCATATTTACTTACGTTGATGACATGTGATGTTATGTGTTGCTGGATATGTTATATTGGATCGTCGTGTTTGAATAGCCGGGGGTTTTTATGTGAGATGAGTGTTTTTCATTTTCATTCATGTAAAAACTTGTATGTAATATTCTTTTATTGGGGCACTTCCAGGTTGCGGAAGTAGTCACCGTTTGTATATTATTTACTTTTTTGCACTAGGATAGACCCAAGGAGGAGGGCACAAGTAACCGGGTTCTGGAGTCCAGTGGGAGACCAACTCGAGGAGTCGAGTCCGGGTCTCCTAACTCTAGAATTGGTAGGGTTGCTTGCCGCTCTCGTAGGGGTCTTGGGGTGTGGGTTTGGCTATTCATCACGACCGTGGAATCCGTGTTTTATACTGGCTCGTATTGAAAACACGGACGTCCTAGTATATCCAATATTTCATATGTTTTTTTTTTCTGCTGCGTTATCTGTGATGTGATCATGCGATGTTCTATGCTCTGTGACAGATATTATAGTATATATGATATATTATATAGACGTTACTTATGTTTTACACCCGCGCTAGCCCTGCCCCGCTCTGCCGTTAGTTACCTAACCTAACGGTGCACGAGGGGACATCGAGGCGAATGCGGATGGCATAAGTGTACGTCATATCTATCTGTGATGTTTAGGTAATTTAATTGATGGGATATTCATTAATGAGATTAATGAAAGAAAATAAACCTAATTGATGTTGTGGAATCGAATTTCAAAATAAAACAGGTAGCTACAGTTCTTGCTTTGCATCGCGGTGTTCATTATAGAACATCCTGCACCTTATTCGATGAGGAAAGGACCGAGATCCCTTCACCGGGAGTGACTCCTTTAGCAATAACTGGCAGATGCTACAACTCTCGGTTTGTCTTTGATCGCTTCTATAGTTTCCGCTTTGCACAGTGATATATATGATATATCCCGCACCTCATTCGACGAGGAAAGGGCCGACGATCCCTTCACCGGGAGTGACCCCTTTAGCAAAACTAGAAAAGCCTCAAAAACATTCCATTTAAAAACCATTTGATTCCGCAACGAGATCAAGTTCAAAGCGTTAAAGGTTTTCACAAAAACCAGCCGCAACCCTCCGTCATTTTAGGAAGTAGAGTACTTAGTATTCGTGCTGTGTTTGTTGACCATAGTCAAGGCACAGTGTACGGTAGCTAAGTGATGTCTTCCTACACCGCATATGATGCGATTAGTTAGGACAGTCGCGTGACTTTGTTGACCTTAGTTAAGGGTCATGTGGGTGGGTCTAATTAATCACGAAATGACGGGTAGAACTTGACTAGTACTTATGATTTGTTGACCATAGTTAAGGTCATAGGTGCTAGGGGTAAAAACCTTTATCGGGAGTTTCAAGTGTTGAAACTTGCAATGAGATTGCATACCTTCTATGTGATAGTTGGATCCCGATACCCACTGCGAGTAATTGTTACTCCTGGGAGAGTTTTGCACTTTGCAATTAGCCGATCAAGTAGGTGTCTAGAAAGGTGTCAACGGGGTTACGCCTCTGGGAAAACGAGGTTTACTGTAATTAGGTCCGTGCGAAAGCACGGGGAACCTCCCTCAAAGTACCGACACTGGCCTGGCTGAAAGATTGGCGAACTTGTAGAGTGTAATTAATCCCGGCTAGTCTTTCCTTTTAGGGTTTGAAGGAAGATTTGATAAAAACAGTGGGAGCCATCCTGATTAGATAAAATATATAACCAATCTGATCTTGCAAGAGCGCACGCTGAGTGTTTTCTTTTCTCTCTCTCCAGGTAGCGACCATATCACGCCTTAATCAAGATAATAATATGGATGTATTGACCGAACCCGCTTGTTATACTGAGCTGGGGAACGTTGGTCCTGCTCCAACTTATAATTGTTATAAGACAGAGCAGGAAATAGGGGAATGCCAGGATTCCCATGCCGCCCAAACGAAGAAAGTGCATGAGATGCATCTCCTTCAGGTGTGTTCATTACAAAGAACTGTTTCTCAGTATCCTCTGCATCCTGGGTATATGATACCGGATCAGGATCCCAGATATGTAATATGTTACATAGGGCTACAAAAGGGTAGAAAAACTGAGAACGGGTGATAAGTTTCATGAGGCAGAAAACGGGGCAAGTGTTGCAGCCAAGTCTGTTGGTCACTGTCACCCTGTATTACCAATACATTGATTCTGAACAAATGCTATTAGATACCGAACCTGATATACAAAATCATATCAGTCTCTTTATTAGTAAAGAAATGATATAATTTTGTATTGATGGATAATGTTTTGAACATTTCCTATATCAAAAGTTGATATGTTCAGGCACGTTATCTAAAAGCATTGACGTTCTAAATCAAACTACAGTTCCTCGTATACAGAACACACACAAGAGGAAGAGTTCAGAAATGAACGAATCATTCTTGAGGCATTGTAGACTAGGTCACATCAATGCGACCCGACTGGCTGAAGTTACATTTTAGATGCATATTTAAATCAGTTTGAATTTACATCTTGTGAAACTTGCCGGTCATGTCACAAAGATTAGATGACCATAGCTCTGTTTATTAGAAACAGAGAAAGAGTTAGTAAACTCTTGGGACTGATACATGATGATGTATGTAAAGTCTCCTGTCTACACATGCCAGGACTGGTTCTTCATACTTCATTATATTCTCTGATAATCTCTCAAGATTCAGTCATATGTTCCTGTTGAAACATAAGTCCGAACCATTTGAGATATTCACAGAATATAAGTTAGAAGTAGAGAACCAAAATACGGGTATAAGTATTATGTCCTATGATAAGATCAGGGAGGAGAATACTTGTGCATAGAATTCCTGGACTATTCTAAAGGAGAATGAGATTCTCTCTCAGTGTTACTCCTCTGAATACACCACAGCACAACGGTGTATCGGGGCGGAGCAATCACACAATATTAGATATCGTGTGCTCTATGATGAGTATTACTGAGTTACCTATTTCCTTTTGGGGTTATGCACTTGAGAAGCTGCATACCTATTGAATTAGGTTTGAATCAAATCACTGCCAACCACTCCATATAAGATATGGTATGGGAAGAACCCATCTCTTAAGCGAGTTAAGATTTGGGGTTGTCCGGCCTATGTTTAAAGCAAAATCCGGACAAGATCGAGGCAGGATCAGTTCTGTAGAACTGGAAAGGTTCCAGCTATACAAAACTGCAATTGATGATTTGACAGAACCATAAGATTCTATAGTTCCCGACGAACCTCAGCCTCTCCACCGATCTAGTAGGGTTCCTCATCCGCCTGAGAGATACCTCGGTTTCTCGATGACAGTGGGAGCAATGATTGCATCATGAGATGATGACCCAACTATTTTCGAGCAGGCCATCGAGAGTAGGGACTCTGTAAGAATGGCTGGATGCTTAGCAATCTGAGATGGAATCCATGTACACCAGCAAAGTATGGACTTTAGCTGCTATATCTGAAGGGTTAAATCTCTATCAGGAGCAAGTATATCTTGAGAAGATTACTTGGTGTAGATGGAAAAGTTGAGACTTTCAAAGCTAGACTTGTTAAAGGTTTTCGTCATCGACCAGGCCTGGATAATGATGAAACCTTTTTCCAGTAGCTATGCTTAAGTCTATCCAGATCCTACTTACCACGGCTACATTCCATGACTACGATATCTGGTGGTTGGGTGCCATGACTGCTTTTCTAAATACTGATTTGGAAGAGAACGTCTATAAGAACACAGCCAGAGGTCTTCGTAAACAGTGGGAGCAGCGGAAACGTGTGCAAGTTGCTTTACATAATGAAGCAGGCATCGCGGAGTTGGAACGTCTGTTTTGATGTGATAGTCAAAGTGTTTGACTTCATCAAAATGGTAGACGAACCTTGTATATACAAAAGGGTAGTAGAGAGTAAGGTGGTCATCTTCGTATTGTACGTAGACAACATACTCTTGATAGGAAAAGAGTTTCCTATACTACGATCGATCAATCTCCTATTATCACAAGGATTCTCCAAATAGGATAAAGATGATACCTCCTAAATCCTGAGATTTGGACCTATGAGATAGATCTAAAGGGATATTAGGGTTCTCACTAGGTATAGTGAGATTGTATCAATCGATCCTGGGGAGAATCACTGGAAGTGTTCCAGGGTGATAAAGACGACTGAATGTCAGTCACAGGCATTGTCTTTACCCTCTGTAAAGGGACGGTATGTTGGAAGAGTTCTAAGCAAGATACCGTGGCAAACTAGACGATAAAGGCTGGTAACATCGCTATTAAAGATACTACCAAAGAGGCAGTTTGGGTGTATATTGGTTCATAGGATGAACTAGGTTCCTACCATTGTGTGACAATGGAACTGTGGCTTTGGCCCTGGAACCCTGGTCCCATCAGTGACCCAGACATAATCTAAGGCAGCATCACCTGATCATGGAGATAGTTGATCTCCAGGGTGATCGAGGTTAGTAGAGTAGACTCAGAGGACAACGCGGCGGATCCACTCACGAAGGCCCTTTTCCCAAAGAGAGATTTTTAGGGGATGGTTGAGTATGTGATACTGCAACCACTGCTACAGATGGCCCTAGTGCAAGTGGGAGATTGTTAGTTATATGTATGCCCTAGAGGCCATTACTGTACATTGGATGTATATTGTAGTGGATGCTGGGACATATATAGGTAGGACTTTCTTGCTCGACATGATAGTACGCTATCTGGTTGCTCTTTATCTTAACATGTATACTTTCTGTCTCTCTGATTACATGTTGATAAAGGCCTTAGGATGTGTACTCGACTTCCAGGACTGTGATGCAGATCATACTAGTGGGGCCTGGGTAGTCCATGAGTACATCCTTGAATTGTTCCTAGTCGTGGGAATATCGAGACGGGGCATCGATATTCCAGAGTAGACTAGCGCATATCTTCTCGACCCATGCGATGGGCGATGGATGATCCCATATCCATTAGTGTTTGACATCGAAGATGGTATGCGGGTGCTCAGTGGAGACTGGGTACACTGAACGGACTCGCCGAGAACTCCCAGATGGTATTATACCTCACGTCAGATGGCAGTTCTCTGGTGACACTGGTACAGCTTAGTCTGTTGACCCGAGATCGTCATAGAGTCTTGTGTGTCTCCCACTGTGCTTTGATTTCCACCCTACCACAGCTCTACTGAGTTGTGCAAACAGGTGGTTTTTGGGTACAGTCCCGATTCACATGGAGGCAATGAGCGATAGGAGGGGATTCGTCTCTCCCGGTATTGGGGGTTGATGTTGTGCTATGCTCGACTGGCCATAACAGGAAATCCCTGGCCAGGGTTGCAGTGATATACTGGTAAGAGTTATCAGTAGTTTCACGGATGTTATGGACCCTACGTCGGCATGACTTA
Source organism: Agapanthus africanus (assembly GCA_030015575.1). NCBI lineage: Eukaryota > Viridiplantae > Streptophyta > Magnoliopsida > Asparagales > Amaryllidaceae > Agapanthus > Agapanthus africanus. The sequence continues at coordinate 516,558,733 of CM057344.1, forward strand.
TCGAGCTATTGGGGTCTGACGTTTACCACCCCTAGGCGATATATGCGACATATCAGACGAACAGACCGGACTATACGGTAGTGTTACTGGTCGGATTCGCAGGAGTGTGAGCGGGCTTGCTCGTCGATCTTCTGATCGCTCAATACCCGGGTGGCCGTTACGTTTAGCAGACCGCTTGCGGCTTGTGGGTGTTTGATATGATCATCATCCGCTACCGGCGTATTGACGAGTCTTTAGAGTCCTACACAGAGGTTTCCTGGCTCAAGCGAAACGAAATAGGAGCGCATATGAGATATGTGCGGGACCGAGAATAATGCGTGTATGTGATACCGTATTCCATTCTCGCGACGAATGTATCGATTGGTTATATGCGATATAACCTAGTTATCGAATCAAGGATTGATTCGATAAGCCGATACATTGGATACTAGCCGGTTATATGCGATATGACCGGATCATTGGATCAAGTGTTGATTTAATGATTGAATGTATAATTATATATTTGATATATTACTTTGCATTAACTAGTATTGGTTCACTTTAAATGGATTTACTCACTTGGTTTGTGCACATTGTATATGTGATATATTTTGTGCACATGATTGTATCATGTTTGATGATACATGCAAGCTAGGGTTAGTGTAAAGAATTAGACCATGGTTAGGTTTATGATTAGGGTTTTCTTTTTATTTACTTATTCATTTATTTATTCTTTTGTTCATTTTGGAAAAAGAAAAAGGTAAAGAGAAAAAGAATGGTTGCTAGTTTTGTTTGTAGTTGAAGTTTCTTGAAACTTTGACTTAGTCACCATTCTTATCTCATCCTTAACCCTAACCATTCAAGTTAACCATGGTCCATTCTCTACAACTAACCAAGGGTTAGCAAATGATAAGTATTGATTTATTTATCATTTTCATAACACTAATCATATTATTATTCATCTTCTTCTTCTTCCTCCATGAGAAGAAAGCTTGCTACATCAATGGTGATTGATGAAAAAGTGTGTGAAATCTAAATCTAAAGTCTACCCACTTCCTATTTCTTCATCCTCTACCTCTTGCCAAGTTGTATAGGGTGTTTCCTTCACAAGTTTTTCCGACTTGGTGAAGTTGGAGCTTGTTCTAGCGATGCCTCGACGTAGATCATCTTCGGCATCGAACCGACGATCAAGCCCGCCCATTCTTCGATGATGCCGACGCTAGAGCCCAAGACATGATTTGGACAGTGAGGGGACTTCATTGCGGAGCCGTGGAGGTGGTGGACCGGATCTACAAAGGTTGTATATCCGTTCCCTTAGTTAAAATGTTAACTAGTTTATGTTTTCGCCTAAATATCTAGTAAACGATCTGTAGTCGGGTTTGTAGGCACCCGTAAAATTTGATTTGTGCATGTTTGATCACTTGTGAGACTTCACTAGAGTGCCTAGGAACCCTACATTTAGGAGGTATCACTTTGATCCTATATGGAGAATCAATGTGATAAGAGGAGATTGACCGAGTGTAGCATAGGAAACACTTTTCCTATCAAGAGTAAGTCATCCACGTACCATACGAGGAAGACCACCTTACTCTCTACAACCCTTTTGTATATACAAGGTTCATCTACCATTTTGATGGAGTCAAACTCTTTGACTACCACATCAAAACAGATGTTCCAACTCCGCGATACCTGCTTTAACCCGTAAAGCAACTTGCACACGTTTTCGCTGCTCTTACTATCTATGAAACCCTCTGGCTGTGTACTTATAGACGCTCTCTTTTAAATCAATATTTAGAAAAGAAGTCATGACACCCAACCACCAGATATCGTAGTCATGGTATGTAGCAATGGAAAGTAGGATCCGGATGGACTTAAGCATAGTTTCAGGAGAAAAGGTTTTATCATAATCCACACCTGGTCAATGACGAAAAACTTTTACAACTAGTCTAGCTTTGAATGTCTCAACTTTTCCATCTACACCAAGTAATCTTCTCAAGATATACTTGCTTCTGATGGGGATTTAACTCTTCAGATAAAGCAACCAAAGTCCATACTTTGTTGGTGTATATGGATTCCATCTCAGATTGCTTAGCATCCATCCATTCTTATAGAGTCTCCACTCTTAATGGCCTGCTCGAAACTAGTTAGGTCATCATCAGATGATGCAATCCTCGCTCCCACTGTTATAGAGAAAACCTATGTATCTCTCAGGCGGATGAGGAACCCTGCCAGATTGGAAGAGAGGCTGAGGTTCGTCGGGAGCTATTGAATCCTCCGGTTCTACCAAATCATCAGCTGTAATTTGTATAGCTGGAACTCCTTCCTGTTCTATCTCATGACCACAAATTTCTTTTCCAAAAGGTGGCATGCTGAGAAACAAAACACCTTTTGCTCCTCAGTGTAGTAGAAGATATTCCCTTGCGAATGCTTGGGATATCCAACAAACTTTCACAGAACTGACCTTGCCTCGAGCTTGTCCGGATTTTGCTTTTAGACATAGGCCGGACAACCCCAGATCTTAACTTACTTAAGAGATGGGCTCTTCCCATACCATATCACATATGGAGTGGTAGGCACTTGATTTGGCTGGAACCCCATTCAATAGGTATGAAACTTCTCAAGTGCATAACTGCAAAAAAGGAAATAGGCAACTCAGTAGTACTCATCATAGAGCGCACCATATCTAATAGGGTGCGATTGCTCCATCCCGATATACCGATGTGCTGTGGTGTATACGGAGAAGTAATGCTGAGAGAGAATCTCATTCTCCTATAGAATAGTCCAGGAATTCCGCTGTTTGCAGCAGGGAATGGGAGGCTCAGCCTATGTGGGGAAGGGGAGAGAGAGTGGTTGTGAGTGGGTTCAAGTCAACAAAAGTCCACCTCAATTATTTATCTCTATACATCTTACTTTATTCACTCTCTTTTTCTTTTCTTTTCTTTTCATGAGATGAGTATGTAAAGTGGGGACTTGGGGAATTGGTGGGCACCCAAGGTCGGCCAACACAAGAAAAAAGAGGGTGTGAAGTGTGGGAGTGAGGGTTGTAACAATTTAACATGCAACCATACCCCATTTCTATTTAATTAATTTCACTATTTAAGCCTTTTTCTATCATATTTTCTAAAACCGTTTGGCAACTTCATTTTATTTCAAAAACAACATGTTAAATTTTTTTTTAATTTGTATGATGCACAAAATTTGTTTCAACCTATTCCAATTTGTAATTTTCCCTAATTAAATGTATTAGTGACGGCTTAAAATAATATTAAAATAATTAATTTCGGAAAATTTTTTAGAAAATTTGAAATTTCACCAGTGGCTCAATAAACACCAAATACTAGTAATTATATAGCTAGAATATGTATATTTAATTTTATAATAAATATATTTGTATTTTGACTTTTTACAGAAAACCCCTTTATTTTACCGATTTTCCGAAATTTCACCGAAACGATTTTCAAAACGTTACACCCCTTGAACGTGGTAAGGTGGAAATCAAAACACAATAGGAATCACATAAGACTCTATGACAATCTCGGGTTGACAGACTAACCTGTACCAGTGTCACCAGAGAACTGCCATCTGACGTGAGGTATAATACCATCTGGGAGTTCTCGGCGAGTCCGTCCAGTGTACCCAGTCTCCACTGAGCACCCGTATATCATCTCTGATGTCGAACACCAATGGATACGGGATCATCCATCGCCCATCTACATGGGTCGAGAAGCTATACGCTAGTCTACTCTGATATATCGATGCCCCGTCTCGATACACCCACGACCAGGGACATTAAAGGATGTACTAACAGACTACCTTTGTCCCACTAGTATGATCTCCATCATAATCTAGGTAGTCAAGTACGCATCCTAACGGCTTTACCAACATGTAACAGAGAGACAATCAGTGTACATGTTAAGATTAAGAGTAACCAGATAGCATACTATCATGTCGAGCAAGAAAGTCCTCCCTATATATGTCCAAGCATCCACTACAATATACATCTCATGTACAGTAATGGCCTCTAGGGCATACATATTGTAAGTCCACGGTAGCGCCCCGGCCGTCTAACAGACGCCAAATGCGGAACAAAAACTTTTTAGAAACTGGCGCTATCGTGTACCGTAACCCGGATCTGCCATTAAAGCTAAACTAACAAATTACAAATGGGTAGAAACGTTATACCGAATGATCCGAGTCCTTCAGTCTTCAACTATCATCCCACGCTTGTTGCGGCTGCTCCGATCTCCAGAATCTCCAGTCTCGTCGTCCAGGTGGCACCACGTCGACGGATCTTTAAACGGTCTCCCGCCTCTGAACCGAGGCAACTCGATCGTCAAGTTTGCTAAAAGAGATGACCAAGATGATGTAGAGAATGAGTAGAACACTTTGTCTCGTTATGTCCAAGGCTGTAGACGAACGGTTAATGAAATTGCCTTTTGGAATCGGGTGAAATGAGAAATGAGGCTTATCTAATTTCCATGAGTCCAAAACAATACCAATCTTTTTCTAGCAACCATGAGAGGGGGGAGGCTGGCCATTTATAGGAGAAGAGGGAGGTGAGTGTAGGAGAGAGGAGGGGCTGACCACAAGGATATGAAGCTTATCATAACCTAAACACAAAGAATGAGTCACACAAAACATTAAATGCTAACCAATGAACATTAACTTAGTCACAAAAAGCATTTAATGCATCATTAATGACCAAATGACTCACTAGCCTTGTCACCCTCTCTAGAACCTTCTAGAACACTGACTCACCTCATCAAGAAAAGATAAATCCGCATTTTAACCGAATGTCAAAATACGGCTGATAGAAAACTGGAAACTTCAAACTTCCAAAAGTGATCCTGAAACGAATTTCAGGATAACCCCGTATCAGTATAAACATACCCACATTTGCATTACGACCGAATACAAATGCAACTGAGACAAAGATATTATATCTACACAGTATAATACTGGGTTCCGGCTTAAACCAAAGCCTACCAGTATTATCTGCCCGAAAAACGACACGTGCGAAAACGCACGTGCTTTTTCCGAACCTTGCCATATCACCATACGGCCTCTACAACGTTTCGCCCGAACTTGGGAAAGTGTCTGTGGGGGGACTCTAATGACTCATCAACACACTAGCACTGGGTATAACCACTAGCACGTCAGAGGTACAAGCTGCACGTAACGTTTTGCCTATGTATTGATTGGAAGGGAAGCTGACGAGCGAACTCATCTATAAACCCTACTGAGCCTGACAGTGGCAATGTATATACAGTCCGGTTCATTCGTCTAAAGAGTATCGCATATCGAGTTTAGGGGGTGGATAAAGTCAGACCCCTAATAACGCGATAAATCGTGTCGGCATGAAGCCCATCACCACCTGAGAAACTACTGATCCAAATTAGTAATTCTCCACTACCTCGGCCGAGGATTCCTAGTGATAACCACCCGTGCACTACGCGACATTAACCCCCAATACCGGGAGAGACGAATCCCCGACGATCCGCTCACTTGCCTCCAATGTGGCTCGGGACTGTACCCAACTAAAACCTGTTTGCACAACTCTTTTGAGCGTGGTAGGGTAGTAATCTAAGCACAGTGGGAACTCACATGAGACAAATGACGATCTCAGGTTGATGAACTAACCTGTACACATGTCACCAGGAAATTGCTATCTGACGATATGTATAATACCAACTAGCAGATTCCCGGCGAGTCCTGTCCGGTGTACTCATAACCCAATGAGCACCTGTATACATCTTAGGTGAACAAACTGACACCAGTGGCTTGTGAGACCGGCCACCGCCCCTCGTCGGGGTCTCGACTGTATACACTAGTCTACTTCTGGAGTATCGATGCCCTGTCTCGAAACTCCCACGACTAGGGACATTTTAAGGATGTGCTTACAGACCCCAGCTCCCACGTATATGATCGCCATCATACTGCTGGTAGTCAAGCAAGAATCCTATGGGATCTATCATCATGCAATAGTAAACTAAAGCATATATACGATGATAAAGACAAACCAGATAGCATACTATCATCTTGAGTAAGACTGTCATATTGGTATAGGTCATGTCTCAATCATTGCAATCACGTACCTGCGATCCAATAGTTGACTTTGAGGGCACTATCTCCAACATATATAACTAACAATACTTGTGCCCGCTCGAACCGGTAGGGAACTGGCCTATCATGTCCAATCCCCACTGGGTAAACGGCCATGGGAAGGTGAGGGCGGTTAGCTCGGTAGCCGGAAGGCGAGGTATGCTTCCGTAGAGTTGGCAACTTTTGCATCTCCTGATGAGCTTCTGGGCGTCTTCATGAATAGTTGGCCAGTAGTACCTGTAACGTTTTGAAAATCGTTTCGGTGAAATTTCGAAAAAATCGGTAAAATAAGGGGGTTTTCTGTAAAAAAGCCAAAATACAAATATCTTATTATAAAAATTAAATATACATATTCTAGCTATGTAATTGCTATTATTTGGTGTTTACTGAGCCGCTGGTGAAATTTTAAATTTTCTGAAAAAAATATTATTTTATTATTATTTTAAGCCGTCACTAATACATTTAATTAGGGAAAATTACAAATTGGAATGAGTTGAAACAAATTTTGTGCATCATAAAACATTAAATAAAATTTTATCATGTGATTTTTGGAACGAAATTATTTGCTAAAACGGTTTAGAAATTATTGAAGAAAAAATGATTTTTTTTAGCGTAAATGGATGTTTGGGGTATTGTATTTATCATTTTTCATCACCCCACACCCGTAAACACACCCATACCCCCATTTCCCCATCATGATGGCTGAACCCTTGCTGCCCCACTCCCACTCTTTTCCCCACTTCAAAAAGAAAAGAGAAGAAAACAAAAGAAAAGAAAAGAAAAGAAAGAATAATATACATGCATAAGAATGGGCTTTTGACTTTATTTTTGACTTTCAAACCAACACCCACACTCTCTCACCTCTCCCCCCTCCTCTCTAGCCGACCACTGCTGATTTGTTCAGCCCCTCCTCTCTCTTTCCCTCATTTCTTCTCTTCTCCAAAAAAATCCTCAAGAAAAAAATTGTCAAAAATCAAGCAAAAATCCAAATCAAAATCCACCTCCTACCCATTTTTCCTTGGCTACCATTGCATGGATCTAGGGATTTAGAATTCAATTTGGAGGCTATGTTAGCATGCTAGATCTCAATCATGTTGAGGTATAAATCCTAAACCATAATGTAATTTTCGATTAATTACTTCAATGTAGTCTAATTAGGTGTTAAATTGTGGGTTTAATTGAATGTTTGGAAATTCAAGTGGGGATTTTGAATTGAAGCTAGGGTTTGAATTAAATTAGGTTCTTTATCATTAGCTTATGATTGTAATGAGGGGATTAACATGTAATTGAAAGCAAAATCTAATTTGTTTACTAGTTGCTAATTTGTTAGTTTAAAAATGGTGATAATTATGCTAAATTGCTAACTAGGTTTTGGAAATTAAATAAAAATGTGGGATTGAAATCTAGTTAGGATTTTTAGCACATCATTAAGGTTTCCATGAGTGGTTTAACCATTTAAAATATGCAAAACCAAGTTTAATTGTAAAATTGTGAATTTTACATTAAAAAGTGTTAAAATTGATATTTTTGCAAACTAGGATTTTGGAAATTATGCAAATTTAGGAGATTAAAAATATGGTTAGGGTTTTTATCGTATTACTAACTTTATTGAGTGTAGTTTAATGCTTTAGAGCATGGAAATCCAACCTAAATTGTAGTTTGTGCATTTTTGGCTATGAAATTGTTAAAAAGGGTATTTTGTAAACTAGAATATTAGGGTTTTTGGAATTTAATGAGATTAAATTCCAAAAATTGTTTCTATGACTTATTTAAGATATTTAATAAGTATATTGGCCGCTACATTCATTTAAACGTCATGTTTTGTACAAAAACGGCGAATTGTGCTTGCTAGATTTTCGGAAAAATGACTTTTTAAGTGAAATTAGGGTTTTTGTGAGTTTTAACCTAGTTTATATTAAAATTAGTGTTCGTGAATGTGCAAATGAGTGTGATTGGATTTTTCTCGATGGTTTGACGTTTGTACATCGACATCGAGGGTTGGTTTGACTATTCTTGCATGCGTAGGCGATAGGTTTGGACCTATGGGTGATACGCGTGCCGATTTGATTTTCGTATGCCGTTTCGATTTCGAATTTAGTTTTAATGCGATACGGTGCGTTATGATATGTAGGTACCCCATGTGGACTTCGAGGCGACAAGCAAGCGCGTGGCGGCGTCGGCACCGGCAAGCGAGGACCAGATGAGTAGATTTATATCTACGGGGAGAAGTCGGGTGGATGGCGTATAGCACCCCCGCAGTCCGTGGTGGTGTATACGGATGCGTATACACACCAACAATTATTGTATGTTTTGGGATTAATAACGATGTTCGGATGGATATTGGTGTGTTGGATTACTTTATTGTTGCGAACCCTAGGGTAGTGTTGCACTACACATACACACATACATACTTGCATACATTCCTATTTATATGTGCTCATGGGATTCTTTATAGTTATGTGTTCACATGGGTATGGGACTATGTGTTCACATACGGATCTGAGGATGATACTTGGGATTGAGATGAGTCGATGAGATTTGTGTTGAGGTTGTGATATTGGTGATATAGCAGGATTCGTACTTGAGGTACGTCCTGGTGTCATAGCGGATCTTGGGGCAGCGATACAGGTGAATAGTGTTATAAATAAAATGGTCGACATATGATCGTGATATGAGACATGATATGCTAGGATATTGATATTAGGCCGTATTGGGCGATGTATACCCCTTGATGATGATGTGCTGATGATATCAGTTTGTACGAGACTGTCGATCAGTAGCCAGATCATGACCATATTGATGATATTAGTATTGTACTAGACATAGGTCAGTACCCTAGACTATGATCTTTGATAAAGAGGATACCGAATGAATAGTGTGATGAATATGATATTGACCCGTACCCAGATTTGGGATGCCGTATGACGGATTTACTTACGAGCTATATTGATGATTGATCCGCACTCTTGACTTGGGATGCCTGATTATAGATATGGTATCGGATATGATATTATTGAGGCGGGATCACCGACTATACATATACAGGTATGTATATGTATCGACTCAGATGATAGGCGGTTTCCTACCTGTAGTTCAGCTTGTTAGTTCAGCCGTATAGTTTAGTGTAGTTGTTAGATTAGATTAGACTTCTTACCTATTTCAAAAACTAACGAATCGTGGGTATTTTAGAAGACAGCCCAAGGGATCCTACGGATATTTCAAAAGACGTATCTTTTCATAAAAACACCGTAGCCCCTATTTTCAAAACCCCATGATTCGTGTTATTTCAAAAGGCACCATTTGTAGGACTTATATTAGATTATTACAGATTAGTTATAGTTGCGTCTAGTATTCAGCTCCCGCTCATTTTTACTGTTCGCTCCGCATCGCATACTTATATTATAATTTCTTATTGCATTATTAATATCATGCTGTTAGGACACCAGCACCATTACCGATGACGCGTAAATACCACGTACATTTACTTGCCGGCTCACACACATCTTCATCGGTAATTAACATGTCATGAACACTTTAGAAAATACTATTTCATTTGACATAGGTTGTTAGCTAATAGTTTAGACATGATATTAGTGTACTTGCCTTATATGCTAGTTAGACATTGTAGTTATTGCCTACTACTTCATGCATGTTATTATTCACTGTTGTGTCGCATTCATGGATTCTCATGCCTATATTCACTGTTTACATGCTATTGATGACTTGGATTCGGATTTCATGAGATTTCTTGGATTTGGAGGAAAACCGCAAAAACCATAAATAAACCTTTTCTCCCTTTTTAAAATAAAAAGTGCGGTTTTCCCATGATGTATGAGTCGTCCACCATGAGTTTGCTGATAGATTTCGAGACCCGATTCGAGGAGTGGAGGAACCGTTTCGGGTACATGGTGGGCCCGGTATGGTACCCCGGGGCAAGAGGAATGTGGTGTTAACATTGAGCCTGGCTGGGGAGCACTACCTACCGGTGATATTACCCGACGCGTCGGATATCCGGAGGATACCGTCGTGGTCTTGAGATGGATGGTAGGGGCCGGTCTGGACTGACGGCGCCCTAGATATTGAGATTGAGACATTAATATTTCGAGACAGTGAGATTTATGTTTTGTGTCGATGCTAGACACTGTTGATACTGATTTCATTTATGATACCTCGGTTTAAAAATACGAAGGAAATCTCACTAATTTATGAAAACAGTTTCTTCATTTACATGTATTCTGTTTTCATGCATGCATACCTCATTCATATGATATATTGCTACCTGAGGCACTGACACGGGCATATGAGTTTACACTCGGGTTACATATTTACCCTAGCCATTGTTATAGGCTGCATGTTATATACATTTTTGAGGATATATTATGATCATTGACTTAGGATTGCGTTATTTATGCGATTTCTATGCGTAGATGTTTTTCTATTCACGAGTTGGCAACTCACCCCCGTTGTGCCCCAGTTTCTTGCAGGTTTGCCGTACAGGTTTCTTTACGGCTTTGCGGGCATAGTTTCCTTTTCCGGGTGGCTTGCTAGTAGGTGGGTTATTTGTATCTTATCCATCATTATATCTTGTATATTACTATTCAGTTGTATCTAGAAGTTCCATCAACCAAACATGTATTTATTGAGTTAGAAACCAGTGATGTTTTTCTTTCGACCTTAGAGTCGCGCGTTCTATTTCTTGTGGTTTTGAGTTTTTGATCCTCGCCGTTGGCATTGTATATTATATTGCTTGTGTGGTTGTGACCGTCGATTGACGAAGAGCTAGCTCCCGCTTGGGGATGTCTTTTTCTTGATTTCGTATACTATTCATGTTGTATCCCGTTTGGGGGGCCAGTATTTACAAAGGAGACTCTGCCGAAATTTTCCGTAAATTTTTGATGTTTTTAAAAAACCGCATAATTCGGCTTATGCTATTGAAACAACTTGCTTTAAGTTGGTTTTTCCTGCACTCTACTACTTTTCTTGGTTTGTATTTCTGGGTTTTCGGTTTACTTAGATTACGTACGCCTCGAGACGTTCGTAGTTTAAGTGCCGGTCATGTTCCGTACTTTCGGGTCGTGACAGTACCCCTGGAGCAATGCCTTCTAGATTAATGTGTGGGCCCCTTGATGTGCGCTGCCGACTCCTTCGTGGATTTCATGGAGGACGTAGTCGGCTTCGTGGGGGTCGACGCAGCAGAGCAGGGGCTGGGCGAAGGACTTCTCGTAAAGGTTCCCATTGCTTCAGACGAAGTGACGGGCTATGTCTCGGAGACGGCGGGCTGCTTTCCGATCTTCCGGGAGCGTACCTTCCCTCAGGAATTCCACAAGGGGCATCCTCCAGTCTCGGTCCTCTTCCTGGGCTGTGTACACATGAAGTATTGTCGCCCCGTCTTCCACGCTGGGCTGTAGCAAGATTTCAAAGAGGATAGACCGATTGTTGTTGGCCGAGTAGGATGAAGCAAGCTTGCTCAGGGCATCGGCTTGGGCATTGAGCTATCTGGGTATTTGCTCTTCCTGGACCTCGTCGAAGTTTTCTGGAAGTCTTCTTACCTCGGCGAGATACTTCACCATTAGAGGTTCCCGAGCTTCAAAATGGCCGGTCACTTTGCCGACCACTAGGGCTGAGTCACTGCGGATTCGAATTGTTTTCAGCCCCAGCCCGGAGGCCATGCGCAGTCCAGCCAGCAAAGCCTCGTACTCTGCGGCATTGTTTGAGGCCTTGAATCTAAGCTTCAGAGAATACTCTATTTCCGCCTCGTTCGGGCCTCGAATGATGAGGCCGGCACCACAACCTTCCTCGGTTGAGGACCCATAGACGTAAATGACCCACTCAGGGACGGAGTCGGACCTCCTCTTGACCGAGGGTGGAGCCATGAGGGTCAGCGTGAACTCCGATTTCTTGCTGGGGATGGTGCACTCGATAATAAAATCGACCAAGGCTTGTGCCTTGATGGCCTGCCTCGGGTGGTATTTTATGTCAAACTGGGACAACTCCCACCTCCACTTCTCTAAGCGGCCCAAGGATTCGGGTGAGGCGAGGATAGCCCCCAGCGGGCGCTCGGTAGGAACGAGGATGGTGTGCGCCTGGAAGTAGTGCCATAGCTTCCTTGAGGCCACAACGAGTGCCAAGATGATCTTTCTATGGCTGGATATCTCGTTTCTGCGTCTTTGAAGATGTGGCCCACGTAGTACACCGGCTTCTGCACCCCGTCGACCTCTCAGACGAGCATCGAGCCCGCTGCTTGGTCGGACACCGTCAGATACAGTGATAACTCATCTCCTTCAACTGATCGGGTGAGCAGTGGTGGCGTCTTTAGGTGCCTCTTCAATTGGTCAAAGGTGGTCTGGTACTCCTCTGACCACTCGAACCTCGGGATCTTCCTTAGAGCTTTGAAGAATGGGAGGCACTTCTCCCCAGACCTCGACATAAAACGGCTCAGAGCGGCTACTCGTCCCTTAAGTCGCATGATCTCGACGTTAGTCTTGGGTGCGGCCATGTTGGGGATAGCGTCGATTTTCTATGGGTTAGTTTCGATTCCGCGGTGGGTGACCATGAAACCGAGGAACTTTCCCCCGGTGACTCCGAATGCGCACTTGGCGGGGTTCAGTTTCATCTTGAACTTGCGGAGCACTTTGAAGGACTCGCCCAGGTCCTTGGCGTGGTCGACCGACGAGATGGATTTGATGAGCATATCGTCGACGTAAACTTCCATGTTCCTGTCGATCTGCGGTTTGAATATGCGGTTAACCAATCGTTGGTACGTAGCTCCGGCGTTCTTGAGGCTGAAAGGCATCACCTTGTAGCAGTATACCCCCCGATCCGTCGTGAATGCGGTAAGTGTTAGTGCATATGCCCTAGGGGCCATTATTTTATCATACTAGATTGTATATTACTTAATGGAAGCTTGGGATATTCACAGTTATATATACAGTCTTGCTAAAAATAGTAGCATGCTACTTGGTTTGTGTCTACTTTAATATGTGCATATGTTTCTTGTAACGTATTACTTATACATATTAGTAGAGCCCATAGGATCTTTGCTTGATTACCAGCGTCTTGATGGCAGTCACACTAGTGGGGGCAGGGTAGCCTGTAAGCAACATCCTGTACAGGTCCCTGGTCGTTGGATTATCGAGATAGGGCATCGATATTCCGGAGTATACTAAGTGTGTACGCTTCTCATCCCAGTTGGGGAGATGGTCTGGCCCACAGCCATCAGTACGTCGTACTGGAGATAGTATGCAGGTGCTCGTTGGGTTACGGGTACACCGGACAGGACTCGCATAGGAACTGATTGGTTGGTATTATACCCGTCGTCAGTTAACAGTTCCCAGATGACATGAGTACAGCATAGTCCGCAGACTTGACACTGCTACTTCGCCTCGAGTGTGTCCTACTGTTCTTAGATTGCTACCCTACCACGGCTCAAAGGAGTCGTGCAAACAGGTAGCAGTTGGGTGCAGTCCCGAGCACTTGGAGGCAGTAGTGGTTAGATATGATTCGTCTCTCCTGGTATTGGGAGATGATATCGCGCTGTGTCAGAGAGCCATTACGCAAAGTCCCTGGCCAGGGCAAGCGAGATATACTGGTAGGTTCCAGTGGCTTCTCAGGGTGTAATGGGCTTCGCTCCGACACGACTTATACAGCTATTAGGGGACTGACGCTTGCCGCCCCCTAGGCTTGATATGCGATAGTCTTAGACGAACAGACCGGATTGTACGGAGATTGTCACCTCAGGCTCAGTGGGAGTTCGGATGATTTTCCTCATCGGCCTTCTTATCGACATCTACCTGGGGACCGTTACGTACAGCTAGTGCCGCTTGCGGTCTGTGGTTAAACCCACTGCCAGCGTAGTGTCGAGTCTTTAGAGTCCCACACAGAGAGTTTCCTTGCTCCAGACGAAACGATATAAAGGTCGTATGGTTTTACAACAAGGGTTCGGACGCGTACGTGTGTTTACGCACGTACGACTTTTCGGACAGTTTTTACTAGTCGGCTTTGGTTTAAGCCAGATTCTAGTATCGGGTTACTGGATTTATACAGTCTAAAGTTTTTCCGTGTTTTCACGGATTGAAGGGGCATTCTCGTAATTTGTCGGGAAGCTTCTAGAAGAGTGGTGACTAAGGGGTTAAGGTGGCATTGCATTAAATGAGATTAGTGACTCATTTGTGTGATTCATCCATGTCATTAATGCATCATAAATGCTTAATGACTCATGGTGATGAATCACTCATAGATATTTATGAAGCATGGTTGTTAATTCAATTATTTCATTTTTGGATAAATAATAATGCTTCATATATATTATGATAACATCATTATCTCGTTTTCATTCTCATCTTCACCTTCTCTCTCCTCAAGCTCACTCTCTCTTCAAACCCTAACCCTAGTCTCTCATGTGTTGAGATCAAGGGTTAGCTAAACTAATATTTCCATAACCTCACTCTATATCCCCTAGGTAGCTTAGATTAGCACCTTAAGCAACCTAGTTATCTCAAGTTTGAGATTTAGCTTGGCGTAGGAGCTTTCGGGTGGATCGTCTTTGATTCGAGGAGGCCGTTGAGGTGCCGATGTTCCAAGGAGCCTACGAGGAGTGGAGGACCGCGATGAAGACCCGAAGGACTAGTATCGTGAGGTATAACTTCGTATCCGAGTAGTTAAACTTCTAGTAGTTAGTTAGCAATGGTTTAGAAATGATTCATGCGCTCAAGTCCGTGTTACGAAGCTTTGATAATCGTTTTTTATATATTCCGCCTCCCCGCAAGTTCGTAGGGTGCGTGACATGGACTTACAGTGGTATCAGAGCTAACTAACCATTACTAGCTTGTTTGCAACTGATTAGAAATTCGATCGACGGAAAACACGAAAACAAAAAACCGAAAACCCTAAGTTTATGTTAATTTTAAACTTGTCTGAAAAAATATTTGACATACCTTAAAATTCACAACAGGGAAATATATGAGTTATGGGAAAATACGAGCTAGTGAATCGGTAAAACGGTAGAGAGCTTCTGCCGCGGATCCGCCGCTGAGTCAACGCCGAGTTGACTCGGAGTTTCATAGTAATTCATATTTTTTGGGTTTTTGTCTTCCTGTATGTTCTGTTTCTGCCCAGGTTGCCTCTGTACTGACCTGCTTTTGGGGTAGACACGGATAAAGGTGATCGATCGATGTTCTAAGTTAATTGCTAATCGGGTTATTATCTGTAATGTTTTATGTGTTCGTAAACCCCCCCTAACTGCTAGTATGTCGGTTGGCAGGGGGTTGCACATATCTGTAATGTTTTTTAACTGTTTGTGTATATGAACTGAATTGGACTGTTGTGATGATTAGCCGGGGTTTGAGATATGTTTAATATTCATTCATTCAATGTAAATGTAATTTGATGTAATATTCTTTTGCGGGGCACATCCAGGTTGCGGTTGTAGCCACCGTTGTATTATTTCTTTTTACTGTTTTTGCTCCTAGGATAGACCCAAGATGGGGTACACAAACTACCGGGTACGTCGAAGTGTTTAGTGGCCTACTCACGTTGTTGAGGGAGGCCGCTTCACTTCGGGTACTTGGCGGGTAGTTTGCCGTACCCGTAGGGGGCTAGGGTGGGGTAATGGCTATTCATCACAACTGTGTAATCCGTCTTTTATTGCAGGCTCAAAGAAAATGCGGATTGCTAATAAATCCAATAAAGTTCATCTGTGATCTGGAATGCTTATTATTGCGTCTGACGAATGTACAATATCTCTATATGATAGCTATTAGACGCCACTTATGTTTTACACCCGCGCTAGCCCAGTCCCGCTCTGTCATTAGTTAAGTAACCTAACGGGTGATGACGGGACCCAGTGGCGAATGCGGATGGCATAAGAAGGACGTGGTATTTTCGTTGTTTTCTGCAATGATAAGATTAATGATAGGACACATTAGTATAATGCAAAGAAAATAAACCAAAGTTGAATCGTTGGAACAAATTTAAAAGAAACCACTCGGTTATTTTAAAAAAAAAGGAGCAGAATTTTTAATTGCGGAGCTTCAATCACCCCTTTTAAAAAGCTATCAGGTTCTTTCGATTATATCAAGTTCACTACGTTCACGGTTTTGCCAAAACCATTCGTAGCCCTCCGTCATTTCATTTAGGTATTCATTAGTATTCAAGCTATGTATTTTGGCCAAAGTCAAGGCATAGTGTTTGGTAGCTGCTGGGTATTCACTTGTTGCATAGGTAGATGAGTTGGTTTGGGACAGTCGTATTATCATTTGACCAAAGTCAGGGGTATGTACGGATGGGTTCAAATTAACCTGGATAATGACGGGTAGAACTTGACATGTGACTTATGACATTTTGACCAAAGCCAAGGTCATAAGAGCATGGGGCAGAAAATAATATCGGGAATTTCTAAAGAAACTGAAATTTGCAGAGAGATGCATACCATTTTGGAGTTTGATGAATGTTGGTAGGATTCGTTCAACATTATCATACGATGATATTTTGGATCCCGATCCTACTGTGAGTATATACTACTTATCAGGAGATTCGTCACTTAACGATCAATGCTATAAACCAAGTAGGTGCCTAGAAAGGTGTCAGCAGGGTTACGCCCCCAGAGAAAAGAGGTTATTTAATTAAGGAACTTCGCGAAAGCGTTGGAAAACCTCCCTCGAAGTATCGACACTGGCCTGGCTGAACGGTTAAGCAAGTATTGTACGGTGAGAATTGTCCTGGCTAATTCTTCTTTTATGGTTTGAGGAAGGATTCGAGAAACAGTGGGAGCCATCCTGTTTAGATAAACTTAAAACCAATCTAAACTTGCAACAGCATCATACTAAAATGTTTTCTTCTCTCTCTCTTAATTGCAGCGACCTTGTGACCACACCTAGGTTACATCTAGATAACAAATTGACTGAATCTGACTTATATGACTGGCAAAAGTCTGTCCAGATGTCCATTGCCTATGACAAGCTGGACCACCCTATTAAGGGACATTCCTATTGTTGTGGGATTGGGCATTGGCAGAATGATTGCAGGACTTTAGAAGCCAGTAGCCAGGATACGAAGCATGTTGTGGCTTCGACTTCGGGTGTGTTTATGATAGAGAACTGTATGTCAGTTAACCCTACTTCCTGGGTATTGGATACCGGGTCAGGAACTCACATCTGTAATTCTTTACAGGCTCTGAGAAACCGTAGGGTTATCGGGATAGGTGATATGACCCTCACAGTTGCTAACGGAATGAGCATGGACGCTGAATCCGTAGGGGAATATTATCTTGGAATGACAACTGGGCAGATATTGATTCTGCGTAACTGTTTTTATATACCAGGTACGACTTGTAATATCATATCTGTACCCTTACTATCTAAGGAAGGATATGATTTTACTTTTACAAGAGATGTGGTTCACATCCACCTAAATCAAGTTATGATTGGGTCAGGTACATTAGAAAACGGAATATACGTATTAAATCAAGCTCAGATTTTCAGTGTCCAGAATGCACTTAAAAGAAAGTCTCCGGAAACAAATCAGGCTTTCTTATGGCATTGTAGACTAGGTCACATCAATGAAAGAAGATTGACTAAGTTACATAGAGAAGGATATTTGAATCCGTTCGAATATCAATCTTATGCAACTTGTGAATCTTATCTCATAGGAAAGATGACAAAGACTCCGTTTACTGGACACGGAGTAAGAGCAAGCGAGCTCTTAGGACTCATACATAGTGACGTGTGTGGTCCTATGTCTACACATGCGCGGGGTGGTTATTCCTACTTCATTACATTCACAGATGATTTCTCTAGGTATGGATATATCTTCTTAATGAAGTATAAATCCGAGGCCTTTGAGAAATTCCAAGAATACAAGAATGAAGTGGAAAAACAAACAGGCAAGAGTATAAAGACACTGAGATCTGATCGATGTGGTGAATACTTAAGTGCCGAGTTTCTGGCTTACTTAAAAGAGAATGGAATTCTCTCTCAGCTTACTCCTCCATACACACCACAGCACAACGGTGTATCGGAAAGGCGGAACCGAACCCTATTGGATATGGTACGTTCCATGATGAGTAACGCTGAGTTGCCGCGATCATTCTGGGGATATGCACTATCAGATATGGAGTGGGAAGAAACCCCACCTTCAGCATTTGAAAATATGGGGATGTCCAGCTTTTGTTAAAAAGCAGCATGTGGACAAGCTCGAGGCACGATCAGTACAGTTTGTGGGATATCCGAAGAACTCCAAAGGATATTATTTCTATTACGCAGAGGAACAAAAGGTTTTTGTTTCTCGTAATGCCCATTTTCTAGAACATCAGTTTTTAGAAAAGGAAACAAGTGGGAGCGAAATAGAACTGGAAGAAATTCCAGAACCACAAACTACTACTGAAAGTATGGTAGAACCAGAAGTTCAAGAAGAACTGGACATCCCCACACCACTCCGCAGAAGTAGTAGGCAGTCTCATCCGCCCGAGAGATACTACGGTTTTCTCATAGACGGGGATAGAGAGGATTGCACTATTGATTATGATGGGCCTACTAGCTTTCAGCAAGCCATTCAGAGCGGTGACTCAGTAAAATGGCTAGATGCAATGCGGACCGAAATGGAGTCCATGTACACTAACAAAGTATGGACTTTGGACATTGCTCCAGATGGGGTAAAACCCGTAGGATGCAAATGGATGTTCAAAAAAAAGATTGGTGTAAATAGACAGGTTGAAACCTATAAGGCTAGACTTGTTGCAAAGGGTTTCCGTCAAAGACCTGGCTTGGACTATCACGAAACCTTTTCTCCAGTGGCTATGCTTAAATCTATTCGGGTCCTTCTTGCTATTGCTGCCTTCCACGATTATGAAATCTGGCAGATAGACGTAAAGACGGCCTTTCTAAATGGAAATTTAGAAGAAAGCGTCTATATGGATCAGCCAGAAGGATTCATTCAGAGTGGGAGCAGCAGTAAAGTATGCAAGCTGCTTAAGTCCATTTATGGACTAAAACAGGCATCGCGGAGTTGGAACATCTGTTTTGATGATGCTGTCAAAGAATTTGACTTTATCAAAAATCCAGATGAACCATGCATATACAGTAAGATTGTAGGGAGAGCTGTAGTATTCCTCGTCTTGTACGTGGATGACATTCTCCTAATAGGAAATGATATTCCTATGTTACAGTCAGTCAAAAGATTCTTGTCACATAAATTCTCTATGAAAGACCTGGGTGATGCCACCTACATTCTGGGGATCCGGATCTATCGTGATAGATCAAAAAGGATGTTGGGACTTAGACACCATAGTGAAAAGATTCAGTATGGATGATTCTAAGCGCGGTAACCTACCGGCTTGTCACGGAATCACCCTCTCCAAAGAAATGTCTCCCAAGACTGATTGGGAAAGGGATCGCATGTCAATTATACCATACGCTTCTGCGGTAGGCTATATAATATATGCGATGTTATGTACTAGACCGGATGTAGCATACACATTGAGCGTAGTAAGCCGGTATCAGGCAAACCCAGGGGAGAAGCACTGGATAGCAGCAAAGAACATTCTCAAGTACCTGAGAAGGACTAAGGAGATGTTCTTGGTGTATGGCGGAAAAGACCTCCAGATAGAGGCCTTTGCCGACTCCGGCTTCCAGAGTGACAAAGATGACTCTAAGTCCATGTCGGTTTATGTCTTTACCCTCAATGGAGGGGCGGTCTGTTGGAAGAGTTCCAAGCAAGAGACCGTTGCTGACTCAACAATGGAAGCGGAGTACATAGCTGCTTGCGATGCCGCAAAAGATGCAGTCTGGATGAAGAAGTTCCTCACAGAACTTCAGGTGGTTCCTTCCAGTATTGGTCCAATACCTCTGTATTGTGACAACAACGGTGCTATAGCTTTAGCGAAGGAACCCAGGTCCCATCAGAAATCCAGACACACCTTAAGGCGGTATCACCTGATCAGGGAGATCGTAGATCGCCGGGAGATCGAGGTGAAAAGAGCATAGACAGAGAATAACATTGCCGATCCATTCACAAAGGTCCTTCCTCAGATGCAGTTCGAGAGGCTATTCGAGATGATAGGTCTACGATATGCCAGCTCATGACCCTAGTGCAAGTGGGAGATTGTTAGTGCATATGCCCTAGGGGCCATTATTGTATCATACTAGATTGTATATTACTTAATGGAAGCTTGGGATATTCACAGTTATATATACAGTCTTGCTAAAAATAGTAGTATGCTATTTGGTTTGTGTCTACTTTAATATGTGCATATTTTTCTTGTAACGTATCACTTATACATATTAGTAGAGCCCATAGGATCTTTGCTTGATTACCAGCGTCGTGATGGCAGTCACACTAGTGGGGGCTGGGTAGTCTGTAAGCAACATCCTGTACAGGTCCCTGGTCGTTGGATTATCGAGATAGGGCATCGATATTCCGGAGTAGACTAAGTGTGTACGCTTCTCATCCCAGTTGGGGAGATGGTCTGTCCCACAGCCATCAGTACGTCGTACTGGAGATAGTATGCAGGTGCTCGTTAGGTTACGGGTACACCGGACAAGACTTGCAGGGTAACTGATTGGTTGGTATTATACCCGTCGTCGGTTAACAGTTCCCAGATGACATGAATACAGCATAGTCCGCAGACTTGACACTGCTACTTCGCCTCGAGTGTGTCCCACTGTTCTTAGATTGCTACCCTACCACGGCTCAAAGGAGTCGTGCAAACGGGTAGCAGTTGGGTGCAGTCCCGAGCACTTGGAGGCAGTAGTGGTTAGATATGATTCGTCTCTCCTGGTATTGGGAGATGATATCGCGATGTGTCAGAGAGCTATTATGCAAAGTCCCTGGCCAGGGCAAGCGAGATATACTGGTAGGTTCCAGTACCTTCTCATGGTGTAATGGGCTTCGCTCCGACATGACTTATACAGCTATTAGGGGACTGCCGCTTGCCGCCCCCTAGGCTTGATATGCGATAGTCTTAGACGAACAGACCGGACTGTACGGAGATTGTCACATCAGGCTCAGTAGGAGTTCGGATGATTTTCTTCATCGGCCTTCTTATCGACATCTACCTGGGGACCGTTACGTACAGCTAGTGCAGCTTGCGGTCTGTGGTTAAACCCACTGCCAGCGTAGTGTCGAGTCTTTAGAGTCTCACACAGAGAGTTTCCCTGCTCCAGGCGAAACGATATAGAGGTCGTATGGTTTTACGACAAGGGTTCGGACGCGTACGTGTATTTACGCACGTACGACTTTTCGGACAGTTTTTACTAGTCGGCTTTGGTTTAAGCCAGATTCTAGTATCGGGTTACTGGATTTATACAGTCTAAAGTTTTTCCGTGTTTTCACGGATTGGAGGGGCATTCTCGTAATTTTTCGGGAAGCTTCTAGAAGAGTAGTGACTAAGGGGTTAAGGTGGCATTGCATTAAATGAGATTAGTGACTCATTTGTGTGATTCATCCATGTCAATGCTTAATAACTCATGGTGATGAATCACTCATAGATATTTATGAAGCATGGTTGTTAATTCAATTATTTCATTTTTGGATAAATAATAATGCTTCATATATATTATGATAACATCATTATCTCATTTTCATTCTCATCTTCACCTTCTCTCTCCTCAAGCTCACTCTCTCTTCAAACCCTAACCCTAGCCTCTCATGTGTTGAGATCAAGGGTTAGCTAGACTAATACTTCCATAACCTCACTCTATATCCCCTAGGTAGCTTAGATTAGCACCTTAAGCAACCTAGTTATCTCATGTTTGAGATTTAGCTTGGCGTAGGAGCTTTCAGGTGGATCGTCTTTGATTCGAGGAGGCCGTTGAGGTGTTGATGTTCCAAGGAGCCTACGAGGAGTGGAGCACCGCAATGAAGACCCGAAGGACTGGTATCGTGAGGTATAACTTCGTATCCGAGTAGTTAAACCTCTAGTAGTTAGTTAGCAATGGTTTAGAAACGATTCATGCGCTCAAGTCCGTGTTACGAAGCTTTGATAATCATTTTTCATATATTCCGCCTCCCCGCAAGTTCATGGGGTGCGTGACATGGACTTACAGTAAGATCTTCGTCTACCGGATTCATACGGATCTGATTGTAGCCGGAAAAGGCATCCATGAAGCTCAATAGCTCGTGGCCTGCCGAGCTGTTGATGAGCTGGTCTATCCGAGGGAGGGGATAGTTGTCTTTGGGGCAGGCCTTGTTGAGGTCGGTGAAGTCGACGCACATTCATTTCCCGCTCGACTTCTTGACCAGAACTATGTTCGCCAGCCACTCCGAATAGGGCACATTCCGAATAAACTTGGCGGCGAGGAGCCGATCTACTTCGTCCTCGATAGCCTTCTGTTTGACTGGGACGAAGCTTCGCTTTTTCTGCCTGATGGGTCGGGCCGTAGGATCTACCCCGAGCTTGTGAGATATGATTTTAAGGTCGATCCCAGGCATGTCAGCAGGCGCCCAAGCGAACTGTAACACTTTAGAACACGATTAGAGGTTAATTAAGTAAAAATATGGTTTTTAGTAAAAAGTCTACCAAAACGGTATTTAAATATTTTATAAAAATTAATGAATATTTTATTAGAATTTAATTAGGCTTGCACACACATGTGCATATTAATCTAAGGCTAATTTGGGGTTAAACCATGTTTATGTAGTCATGGTGTGTTAACCCATTTCATTAGGATAATATGAAATTAATTAAGTTTAGTTTTCAATTTTTTTTTAATAATAAATGATTTTTCTTTTGGGGGTTGACTTGAGGAGAGAGAGAATGATAGGCTAGGAGGCATGGGGGGGATAAGCATGGCAAGCATTTATGGAGGAGAGAGAGAGAGAGCATGGTTGACTCTCAATTGTTTTCAAAAAATAAGCAAAACACTCAATTTCCTCACACCTCACACTCTCTTCCCCTCTCGTTTTTCTGGGCCGCAGCAGCAGCAGCAGCAGCTCCCCTCCCTCTTCTTCTTTTCTTCTTCTTCTCTTTTCTTTCTTCTCCATTCATTCAAGCTCCAATCCCTACAAAAAAATCCACCTTTCTTCACAAAAATCTCTTGTTAAAGCACCCAAAATCCTTCCTTGCTGATCCTTGAGGCAAAGTCGTTAAGTTTGAGCCACACCTAGACCAATTTGAGGTATAAAGTTAACCTCAACTTCCCTTTTTGCTAAACTTGTAGCTATTTAGCATAATTTAGTGTTTAACTTAGTTTTAGTGCTAGTTTTGTGATTTAAGTGGAGTTTAGGCCAAGTTATGGTTTTTATGGCCTTATGAGCTTAACTTTGGGTTATTAGTGCTATTAAATCCAAGTTTTTGCCTCAGGTTACACTAAAACCCCCTAATGTATTAAGTTTAGTGTTAATTAGTGTTTAGTTAAGAAATTAGTGCTGTTTTGAGATCTACTTTTGAACCGGGTGTTTCAGAGAAAAGTTGAGTTTATTGGAACATGTTCACTAGACCTAGACCAGACACACGGAGCACGAGACACTAATTCACAACCCTGGCCGCAAATAAATTCTTTCTGGCCGCAATTTGTGGCCAGAGGGGGGAGTTGGGTGTCTGGGTTTGTTCTGGGGGAGTCTGCTACATATTTAAGGTGTTTGGTGTATGCAACTTTTCTTAATTCTGTTTGTATAAAAATCTGGAACTAAATACCTTGTTTCAATACTTTTAAACTTATGCGACACGTACGTTTTGTGAGTGGGTTTGGTGATTCCTATGTGTCGCAGCGTGTCAGGGTAGTTTCAGACGTGTATACACACGTTTTGGCGTATCGAGTACACACGCTTTTAGTTTCCGACGCTAGTTTCTCGTTTGGTCTTAATATCGCGTTTTTGCAGGATTTTGCCTTATGTGCATTACTTTGTGTAAATTCTAGATTCGCAGGCGGGTACTTCGGACACCGCAAAGAAGGGGAAGCAGGTGGTCGGCTACACTTAGCACGAGACACTGTGAGTAGATTTAACATCTACGGGGAAATCGCCCATATGGCGTTATGCGTCAGGGCTTGATAGGATGTTGTAGCCACATGTTATATTCATATTTATAGGTTATGCATATGTACCATAGTTGCATATCCCTCTCTTGTTGCATATGGACATAGTAGTTATGAGACACCTCACTGTTACTAACGGTTCATGCTGCACAAGCACAAATTATATGTTACACAGACACCGTTAGTAATTCCCATGACACTCGCACTATAGAATTGCTATGAACCACATATCGTTTAGCTTACCTTATCCTTGATGATTAGACATGATTCCGTTCCTATTGATGCACATACATATAGTACACTCATTCTTGCTTATATACCCACGTGCACATCCATATTGGCACATATGCATAATATACACTCATACTTGCATATGTATACCTTGTGCATTCATACATACATATTTCACATACATAGATGATGCTTGCTTGATTTCTAAAGAAATGGGGATCGCATGAAATATTTTCAAAACTGGATCCATTTTAAGGAGCGGTTTTCCCTTTTTACTTGTAGTACGATTTTATGCGGCGGGATTTACGCATTGAGTTTTGGATTCATGTGATTTCCGGATTTGAGAACAGTGGTATTATTTTAAGAAAGTATGCACTGTTTTGAAAAACCCGGTTTCTCTTGATATGATATTTCAGTGCGTCCACCATGCGTTTTTTCGGTTCTGAGACGTGTGACATGTGAACCCGATTCGAGGAGCTGGATGAGGTCGATTGCGGATACATGGTGGACCCGGTATGCTACCTCGGGGCAAGAAAAGGATGCTGTGTATACAGACGGTGAGCCTGGGAGAGGGACTACTACCTACCGGTGATTGGTTGGACCTGGCGGTTATCCGGAGGATACTGACCAGAGTCGAGAGATGGATACGGGCCGACCCGTACTGCCGGGGCCATGGGCCGATTCCGTAGACGGAGCCCGTGGGCCGATCCGGACTGACGGAGCCCGATATATGAGGATTTGCATGTCGATGCTGGACACGAGTATTTCATGATATTCTCGAGTGTCGATGTTGGGCACTCATGTTTTTCATGAGATTTATAGGATATAAGGGCCGATTAGATTGACGGCGCCTGAGTTTTACTGGTATTTAGGGTGTATTTGATGGATATCGGATATTTTTCCACGATGATGATTCGTGCAGATGATATTTCATCCCATGCTCAGTATTCTTAGATATGCATTGCATCATGTAGTTGTAGTACCTGATAGAGTACCTTGCATGATTATTGCATACCTAGATTACCATATTGATGTTATCAGATTGCACATGTTAGTGTATCGCAATACGTGCATACTCGCGATTAGCTTTATATGTTATTTACTATTCACGAGTTAGCAACTCACCCTGTTGTACCACAGTGTTTGTAGGTCGACCCTCAGAGTAGTTGCGGCAGGGCTACTTCCTTGTATCTTTTTGCTACGGATACCACTGCAGTTGGCGTGTGAGCCGTTTGCTTATAGGTGGGTTTTTGCGGTATCCGTTTATTTTCCATTTGTACACTCTATTGTATCTAGTACTCTCCATCTACCATTTCATGTATTGACTTAGAGACCAGTTTTGATGACGATGTTGTATATTTATTTTTGTACTCTAGACGTCGAGCTCATGTGAGCCGGCTTTATTATGTAGTTTTACCTTTCATGCTGTTTTTCACTTATATTGTTCATTTTTCACTGTGGCGTCGTATATTATTCTTCTGGTGGTTGTTTCCGCCATTGGGCGTGATTGCTTCTGTTTGGGGATGCTTTATTCTTATTATTAGTCATTTCATTTATATCATGTGTTGTACCCGTTTCAGGGCTAGTTTTTACAAAGGAGGTGCTGCCGAAAATTTTAAGAAAATAACTTAAACTTTAAATATTTTTACTCAAGGATTTCCAAATGTTTTAAATTAATGTTTTCATCACTCACTACTTTTAATGGTTTTGATTTCTGGGTTTCAGCTTACTTAGTCGCGTTACGCTTGTAGACGTTACGTAGTTAAGTGCCGGTCACGGGCCGAACTTTGGGTCGTGACACGAACATATCGGAGTTGTTTATAAGGAAATAAACTAGAGCATCTCGCTGAGTTCCTGTCAAGAGCGACCTGATCTGAACGATTTTTTCGTCGGCCCCGTTTACGAGGGGGACCTTTGTCAATGGCTCCACCGGGGTCCCTCGGACCTCTTTTTGCTCATCTCGAGTGTCCAGAGAACCCCTGATGTCACCTTCACCTTCAACATCGTCGGTTGGCCACCCAGATGAAGATGTTGCGGTGAAGCAAACCTTTGTAATCCGCTGGTCTATATAAGCCCGACCTATCCCGCCCTGATCGAGAGGGAACTTCATCGCCAGGTGGTAGGTCGACATCTGGGCCCGGAGGGAGTTCAGTGTTGGGCGGCCGAGAAGGATATTGTAGGCCGATGGGATTCTCTCTACGATGAATTCCATAGGTACTGTTAGCGTACGGCCGTCCTCTCCGACGTTAAACCGCAGAGTGATTACCTCTTCCGCCGAGATAGAGTGGTTGGTGAATCCTGAAAGGACGTGGAAGGTCGGCCTCAGGTTTGCTGGGGTGAGCCCCATGGGCAGAAAGCAGTCGTAGAAGTGAATGTCCGTCGAGCTTCCCGAGTCGACCAGTATCTTGTGCACCTCGTATTGGTAGACCCGAGCCGTGATCACCAAAGGGTCATTATGGGGCAGGGATATGCCGTGGAGGTCCCCGTCGTCGAAAATGATCGGCTCGGTCTCCCCGGCCATCTTCCTCGGACAGCTGTTGGCCTCTGTGGCCGGCGTGGGGTGCCGAGTCTCATAAGTACTCGAAGTACCCCCCGCCAACATGACCATGATTTTTGATGAGGTTCCTTAGGTCGCCTAGAGAGGTAGTCTTCGAGCTGCCGTGACGAGTCCCGTCCGTGCGACCCCGTCGAGGGAGGGGCGTCGGTCATGATTGGGAGCAGGCGAGCTGACCGACATCTCCTCGGGAGGGACAGGAGCGTGTAGGGGCTCAGGGCGAGGCGCTCGGGCGGCATACCTCGGTGTTGAACTGTGAGGCACCCAGTAGGTCATGGAATATTTTAGCCCAGGAGATTGGCGGCCGTGGGAGGCATCGAGGCGGTGGTCGGCTGTGCCGACGCGTGCAGAGACTTCTCTCCCTCTGTAGGGGTCCTGATCCCGAGGTGGGGGAGTGGCTGTTGGAGATAGTGCCCTCAAAGTCAATTATTGGATCGCAGGTACGTGATTGCAATGATTGAGGCAGGACCTATACCGATATGACATTCTTGTTCAAGATGATAGTATGCTATCTAGTTTGTCTTTATCATCGTATACATGTTTTAGTTCACTATTGCATGATGATAGAGCCCATAGGATTTTTGCTTGACTACCAGTAGTATGATGGCGATCATATACGTGGGATCTAGGGTCTGTAAGCACATCCTTAAAGTGTCCCTAGTCATGGGAGTTTCGAGACAGGGCATCGATACTCCAGAGTAGACTAGTGTATACAGTCAGACCCCGACGAGGGGCGATGGCCGGTCTCACAAGCCATTGGTGTCAGTAGGATCACCAAAGATGTATACAGGTGCTCATTGGGTTATGAGTACACCGGACAGGACTCGCCGGGAACCTGCTAATTGGTATTATACATATCGTCAGATAGCAGTTCCCCGGTGACATGTGTACAGGTTAGGTCATCAACTTGAGATCGTCATTTGTCTCGTGTGAGTTCCCACTGTGCTTAGATTACTACCCTACCATGCTCAAAGGAGTTGTGCAAACATGTTTTAGTTGGGTACAGTCCCGAGCCACATGGAGGCAAGTGAGCGGATCGGCAGGGGATTCGTCTCTCCCGGTATTGGGGGTGAGATCACGCTGTGTCTAGGAAAGCCATTACACAAAGCTCTCGGCCGAGGCAGGAGATTTACTGGTAGGTACTCCAGTAGTATCTCAGGGTGTTCTGGGCCACTCTCTGACACGACTTATACTGCTGTTGGGGGTCTGACGTTACCAGCCCCTAGGCCGATATGCGATACTCATAGACGAACGGACCGGACTGTATGTATATTGTCACTGTTAGGCTCAGTAGGGTTTATGGATGAGTTCGCTCGTCAGCTTCCCTTCCAATCAATACATAGGCAACCGTTACGTACAGCTTGTACCTCTGACGTGCTAGTGGTTATACCCAGTGCCAGTGTGTTGATGAGTCATTAGAGTCCCCCAAAGACAGTTTCCCAAGTTCGGGCGAAACGTTGTAGAGGCCGTATGGGTTTATGGCAGGGTTCGGAAAATGCACGTGCGTTTTCGCACGTGTCATATTTCGGGCAGATAATACTGGTCGGCTTTGGTTTAAGCCGGATCCGAGTATTATACTGTGTAGATATAATATCTTTGTCTCAGTTGCATTTGTATTCGGTCGTAATACAAATGCGGGTATGTTTATACCATTACGGGGTTATCCTGAAATTCGTTTCAGGATCACTTTTGGAAGTTGCCAGTTTCCAGTTTTCTATCAGCCGTATTTGACATTCGGTTAAATGCGGATTTATCTTTTCTTCCATGGGTGAGTCATGAGGGTGAGTCATGAGTGAGGAAGCTTCTTGATTGATGACTAGGTTTGTGACTCACTTGATTGCATTAATTGATTGGATGACTAAGCTTAAATGAGTCATTCTTTACATTAATGAGTTTTGTTATGCCTTAGATATTTTGATCAAGATCTTTTGCTTTGTGGTCACCCCCCCTCTCCTACACTCACCCACCTCCCTCTACATATATGGCCGGCCCCTCTTGATTGGAGATAGGTGATTTTTGGGAAAAAGAAAGGGTTGTTAAAATGAGTAGAGAGAGATCTAGTTCATATATATTTTCATATCTTATTTCAATCCGATCCAAAAGGCAACTTCATTAACCGTTCGTCCATAGCCTTGGACGTAACGAGACAAACTGTTCTATTCATTCTCTACTACATCTTGGTCGTCTCTTTTAGCAAACTTGACGACCGAGTTGCCTCGGTTCAGAGGCGGGAGCCCGTTTAAAGATCCGTCGATGTGGTGCCACCTGGATGACAAGACTGGAGATCAAGGAGATCGGAGCAGCCGCAACAAGCGTGGGATGATGGTTGAAGACCGAAGGACTCGGATCGTTCGGTATAACTCTTCTACCCACTTTGTAGTTTGTTAGTTTAGCTTTAATGGCATATCCGGGTTACTGTACACGATAGCGCCAGCTTATAAAAAGTTTTTGTTCCGCATTCGGCGTCTGTTAGACGGCCGGGGCGCTACCGTGGACTTACAGTGGTATCAGAGCCTCACCATTAAGCTTTACTAACTTGTGCTAACGCGTTTAAAATATCGATCGAACGGATTTTCGAAAACCGGAAAATTCCATGTCACGGTTTCTGTCGATTTTAAATCAGGTCCAAAAATTATTTTGCATATCACAGAAAGTTGTGCAGGGTTTTCTAAGCTATCTGTAGAAATTTGGTCACGTGACCCCACCAGAACATCGCGGATCCGCAGTCAAACCTAGGGTTTGACCGCGCATCCGCGGCCAATCTGTAGGACCAGTGGTCCAAATTTCTACAGTGGCTTCTTCTGTGGAAATTGTGGTTTTTGGTAATATTCTTTTGGGCCCAGATTTTGTTACTGTACAGCAGATGTACGTGGGGCCCACTTCGGGAAATTTAGTCGATCGAAATTTTAAATTTGTTAGTATGCAGTATTTACATTATATCTCCGACCGGGAATGTCATTTGATCGGTAAACCGCGTCTGATTGCTATAGTTCTTTTAGACGGGTTTGCGAACGTGACATTCGCGTTGATGTTCTGTGTTGTGCTGTGATGTTGCGGATTTGTCGTGGTGGATAGCAGTGTGCAATGGTAATGCAGTTTGGATTTATTTGTACTTTTGATATTGCGGGACGAGCGTCCAACATGTGGACTGCCGTCACTGCCTGTTGTATAATATTCTTATGGGGCACGACCGGGTTGAGGTCGATGTACCCATTGTACATATTTTATTTTATGTATTAGGTTTATCCCGTGAAGGAGTGCACGGATAGCCGGGTTCTGGAGGGCAACGGGTCCATATCTCATGGCTTTGAGAGGCAGAGGGACCTCACTCTAGAATTGGCAGACTATTCGCCGCACTCGTAGAGGGTACAGGTTGACCCAAGGAGGGGTGCTCAATTTACCGGATTCCGTGAAGTGCCGGGTGTTCCATTCACTATGCTGTGGGGGACTACCTCGCTTCAGGTTTTGGCGGGTAACTTGCCGTACCCGTAGGGGTCTAGGTTTCATTGTACAGGCTATCCACACGACCAGGGGAACGTCAGGTTTCAGCAGCGGCTCTGTGAAACCCGGCGATCCCAGATTATCTGTATTGTTCTGTGATGCTTATTACTTTTCTGTAATGTTGCATATTATCACGCCTGGAGCGATTATATGTATATTGGTATATATACTATTAGATGCTGTATATGTTTTACACCCGCGCTAGTCCAGCCCCCGCTCTGTCGTTAGTTAAGTAACCTAACGGGTGATGACAGGACCCAGTGACGAATGCGGATGGCATATACGTACATTTTATTTTCGTTCTTTTCTGGTGTGATTGATTGATGGGACTGCATTGATTCTTATCAATGCAAGGATAAAACAAACCTATATTTGATGTTGTTGGAACAAATTTTAAAAATGAGTTATTACAAAGATATTTCCTTTTGTTTTGCATAGCGGTATTCAGTTGGAATGTCCTGCACCTCATTCGACGAGGCAAGGGCTGATATCCCTTCACCGGGAAAAACCCCTTGGGTAGAAGTTTACGTCAGGGTGGTAACTTTAATATAGTCGATTACAAGTTGCTTTGCATCGCGGTATTCAGTTGGAATATCCTGCATCTCATTCCACGAGGAAAGAGCCGAGATCCTTTCACCGGGGGTGACCTCCTTAGCAAAGGTTTTTCGTCACTATATTTTTATAAAAAGCTATCAGGTTCCTTCAACGAGATCAAGTTCATTACGTTGAAGGTTTTTCGCCAAAAACCAGCCGTAGCCCTCCGTCATTTTTTTTGGGTATTCAGTAGTATTCAAGCTATGTATTTTGGCCAAAGTCAAGGCATAGTGTTTGGTAGCTGCTGGGTATTCATCTGTTGCATAGATAGATGAGTTGGTTTGGGACAGTCGTTCTGCCATTTTGGCCAAAGTCAAGGGCATGTGCGGGTGGGTTCAAATTGACCTGGATAGTGACGGGTAGAACTTGGCATGTGACTTATGATATTTTGACCAAAGCCAAGGTCATAAGAGCATGGGGCAAAAATCACATCGGGAGTTTCAAATATACAGGAAACTTTCCAGGCATGCGCATACCTTCTGGAGTGTGATAACTTGAGTGGCTTCCATCAAGTTATCATGCGATGATAGTTGGATCCCGATTCTCACTGATGAGTTAGTTTACTCTTCGGGTGATCCCGACTAATTCTTCTTTCAGGTTTGGAGGAGAATTTGAGATTACAGTGGGAGGTTTCCTGATTAGATAAATTGATAACCATTCTGATCTAGGTTAGAGTGCACGCAGAGTGTTTCTTTTCTCTCTCTTTGGCCGCGACCTTTGACCGACCCTAAACCATGACTCAGTGACCAAGTTGACGGAACCTTCTTAAAATACTGGCTTTTGGATTGTCTATAGTTGCATAAGTCATTGCCGCTCCTTCTTTTACCCTTTGTATTTCTTAGAACACCCCGTATCACTACGGACATCCACTTCTATTGGATAGATCCATCGTATGGTTATATACGAACTCGAAGGGACTTCTTCGAGGATGGATCCATGTTCAGGAGAAATAGAATTGATTATTCAGTTGTCTTTTATTATCACCTTCTCTCAGGTTACGAGGGCTCCTTGGTTTAGGAGGGTACACCTATTACGCTTATTGGATAGTCTTATTCCAAACCATAGGCAGGTGCCGAAAGGTAGGGAATGAAGAAAACCAATTAGCCTAAGTAGGGTGTGCAGAAGGTAATATGTAAAGACAAAATAAAGGGATTAGAAAGAGGGAAAAGTAAATTGTGACTGTTATCATTCACGACCAAACTGCGTAGTTCATCGCCACTCCTATTTCACCTTTGCTTTTTCCCCAGTTTCGGAGAAATAGAATAAAGGTATTATTCAGTTGTCTTTTATCATCACCTTCTCTCAGGTTGCGAGTACTCCTAGGATTGGGAGAGTACACCTATTATGTTTACTGGATAGTCTTCTTCCAAACCATAGGCTGGTGCCGAACGGTAGGGAAGGAAGAAAACTATTTAGCCTAACGATGGTGTACAGAAGGTAATGACTAAAGACAAATAAAGGGATTTGGAGAGATGGCAATGAAATATACGGTTAAAGTCATGAATTGGATTATGAAAGAGGCATTACCAGGAATACCAGGATACCCCTATGAAACATTTTTGATGTTTCAGTGCATTGTTAAAAGAAAACTGATTTCCCAATTAGATACTTACCAGCAGGGTATGTGTTTACCAGGTATGATTCTCACATCTGTATGGTTTTACAGATGATGAGTGGGAGTAAGTCATTTGGGAATTAGGTAATCATCCTCATTATATCGGAATTCGTTGTAATTGGTGATATTTGAGGAAATCGCCTGGGTACATTTTTTAACCTACGATGCACAGGTTATGAGTTATTCAACTCAGCGGACTTATACAGAGTATTGTATGTTGTCCAGTGTCCGTAAGGACAGAGGGGTAGGTCCTCATACTATGTTCCGTTTACTTATGACTTCTCTAGTTTTTAGACAAGTGTTTCGTAGAAATACAATGTCTAAGTTTTGAGAAGTTGTGGGGTATAAGAATAAAGTAGAGAACCAGGTATCGCAAGTATCGGGATTCTTCAAAGAGATCGAAGATGTAGATTCTTGTGATTGGTATTCAGATGATAGTAATGGTTTTGAGAAACTTGTTTCTCTTTCGGGTTACTCATAATTGGATGGATTCCTAAATTGAGTAATGCTGAGTAGCCTCTCTCCATTAAGTTAATATGCACTGGAGACAGCTGCATGTTTTGAATCTGGTTTCAATTAAATTAGTGCTTCTGTTTCTATATTGGATATATAATGGTTCATATCTTAATGATGTTAAGATACGGGGAGTTGTCCAGCTTATGCTTAAAACCAGACACTGGATAACTCAAGGCACGTTTCTGTAATGGCAGTTTGTGGGTTGACCCTGGCTTTGACGAGGGTTGATTTTTCTACCATCTGGAAGATCAATAGTGATATTGTTCTTGACTCGCCACAGTTTTAGTAAAATGTATTTTTTCAGAAAACAGTAGTGGGAGTATGGTAGAACTGGAAGAGATTCCAGAACCGCAAACGATTACGGAAAATTTAATAGGACCTATATATTCAATCAAGTTTGACATTCCAATAGCCACTCTGCAAATATGGTGGGTAACTTCAGACACTCGAGAGGTACTCCGGTAGCCTCAAGGACGGTGACAGGGAGGTTCTTGTTTACCCAGACTTGACACTACTGTTGTTCCAGACTATGAGACCCGGCAAGAGGATAAGTATAAAGTCGTTCTAAACTAGCTTTAGAAGTGTACGTAGATATTATTCTGCCAGAGGGTTGTCGTAGTCAGTGGGAGCAGCGAAAGCGTAGTGGGCAAGTAACTTATGTCTATTTATAGACTTGAACGGATATAGCGGAGATAGATCATCTAATTTTGATAAGACAGTCATGGCTTTGACTTCATCAGAATAGGGGATAGATCTGTTGAGAAGGTAGTAGGGTGTGATGTCCTGGTATTTGATGACATACACAGAGTAGGAAGTAAAATTCCTGTACTACAATCGGTTGTACTTTGGTCGTCACACAGTTGTTTCTCCACAAAGGAAATGGATATAATATCTGACATTCTGGTTACTAGATCTATGGTTTTAGATCTAGTATTGGGTAGTTTCCCAATCAGGGTACTTTGACAGTATTCTAATAGTATTTTAGAATAGATGACTCTTGGCATGGTAGTGTACCTGCAGGTGATGGAGTCACCCTCTCTAAAGGTGTCTTACAGACTAAGTAGGAGAGGGATGTGCATGATTGGCAGATCACTTGCTTAGGCAATTGAGTCAATCGTGAAAAGTCAAGTACCGCACCGGATGATGTTTTTGCACTAGATGCGATAAGTTTATATTAATCCAATCCTGAAGAAACATAAGGAAGCAGTTATAAAACATATATGTATGTTCTACGGATTTGATGACGGCAGCCTCCTTCGAGAGACGGTTATCATTCCAGGCTTCAAAGGTGACATGGATGACAGAGTGATTGTCAAAGTTATAGTTTCCCCTCTGACGAGGGACAGTATTATGGACAGGTGGTCCAAGAGGATACTGTGGGAGGCATGGTGCTGGATACTAATTAGGTACAGTTATCGATACTGTCTAAGAAGTTTGGATTTGGAGTTCATTTATGAACTAGGTCCCATCAGATATTCAGACATATTCTAAGACAGGTATTACTCGATTCGGGAGATGGCTTTCTCCGCGAATTTTAGATTTAGAGAGATATAGAAAGAAACATCAGGGCAGATCCACTCACTGAGGCAATTTCTCAAACACAAGAGTTTTACAAACTAGCTTTGTGAAACTGATTAGTAGAGGAGTTGGATGTTCGGTATCATACGGGCTGTGAGTATACGACATCGCAATAATTAGCCTTAAGTGCAAGTGGGAGATTGTTGGAGATAGTGCCCTCAAAGTCAATTATTGGATCGCAGGTACGTGATTGCAATGATTGAGGCAGGACCTATACCGATATGACAGTCTTGCTCAAGATGATAGTATGCTATCTGGTTTGTCTTTATCATCGTATACATGCTTCAGTTCACTATTGCATGATGATAGAGCCCATAGGATTTTTGCTTGACTACCAGCAGTATGATGGGGATCATATACGTGAGAGCTGGGGTCTGTAAGCACATCCTTAAAGTATCCCTAGTCGTGGGAGTTTCGAGATAGGGCATCGATACTCCAGAGTAGACTAGTGTATACAGTCGAAACCCCGACAAGGGGCGATGGCCGGTCTCACAAGCCATTGGTGTCAGTAGGATCACCTAAGATGTATACAGGTGCTCATTGGGTTATGAGTACACCGGACATGACTCGCCGGGAACCTGCTAGTTGGTATTATACATATCATCAGATAGCAGTTCCCCGGTGACATGTGTACAGGTTAGTTCATCGACCTGACATCGTCATTTGTCTCGTGTGAGTTCCCACTGTGCTTAGATTACTACCCTACCACGCTCAAAGGAGTTGTGCAAACATGTTTTAGTTGGGTACAGTCCCGAATGTTTTAGTTGGGTACAGTCCCGAGCCACATGGAGGCGAGTGAGCGGATCGGCAGGGGATTCGTCTCTCCCGGTATTGGGGGTGAGATCGCGCTGTGTCTAGGAGAGCCATTACACAAAGCTCTCGGCCGAGATAGGAGATTTACTAGTAGGTACTCCAGTAGTATCTCAGGGTGTTCTGGGCCACTCTCTGACACGACTTATACTGCTGTTGGGGGTCTGACGTTACCAGCCCCTAGGCCGATATGCGATACTCATAGACGAACGGACCGGACTGTATGTATATTGTCACTGTTAGGCTCAGTAGGGTTTATGGATGAGTTCGCTCGTCAGCTTCCCTTCCAATCAATACATAGGCAACCGTTACGTACAGCTTGTACCTCTGACATGCTAGTGGTTATACCCAGTGCCAGTGTGTTGATGAGTCATTAGAGTCCCCCACAGACAGTTTCTCAAGTTCGGGCGAAACGTTGTAGAGGCCGTATGGGTTTATGGCAGGGTTCGGAAAATGCACGTGCGTTTTCGCACGTGTCATATTTCGGGCAGATAATACTGATCGGCTTTGGTTTAAGCCGGATCCGAGTATTATACTGTGTAGATATAATATTTTTGTCTCAGTTGCATTTGTATTCGGTCGTAATACAAATGCGGGTATGTTTATACCATTACGGGGTTATCCTGAAATTCGTTTCAGGATCACTTTTGGAAGTTGCCAGTTTCCAGTTTTCTATCAGCCGTATTTGACATTCGGTTAAATGCGGATTTATCTTTTCTTCCATGGGTGAGTCATGAGGGTGAGTCATGAGTGTGGAAGCTTCTTGATTGATGACTAGGTTTGTGACTCACTTGATTGCATTAATTGATTGGATGACTAAGCTTAAATGAGTCATTCTTTACATTAATGAGTTTTGTTATGCCTTAGATATTTTGATCAAGATCTTTTGCTTTGTGGTCACCCCCCTCCTACACTCACCCTCCTCCCTCTACATATATGGCCGACCCCTCTTGATTGGAGATAGATGATTTTTGGGAAAAAGAAAGGGTTGTTAAAATGAGAAGAGAGAGATCTAGTTCATATATATTTTCATATCTCATTTCAATCCGATCCAAAAGGCAACTTCATTAACCGTTCGTCCATAACCTTGGACGTAACGAGACAAACTGTTCTACTCATTCTCTACTTCATCTTGGTCGTCTCTTTTAGCAAACTTGACGACCGAGTTGCCTCGGTTCAGAGGCGGGAGCCCGTTTAAAGATCCGTCGATGTGGTGCCACCTGGACGACAAGACTGGAGATCGAGGAGATCGGAGCAGCCGCAACAAGCGTGGGATGATGGTTGAAGACCGAAGGACTCGGATCATTCGGTATAACTCTTCTATCTACTTTGTAGTTTGTTAGTTTAGTTTTAATGGCAGATCCGGATTACGGTACACGATAGCGCTAGTTTATAAAAAGTTTTTGTTTCGCATTCGGCGTCTGTTAGACGGCCGGGACGCTACCGTGGACTTACAGCGGCGACCTAGGGAGCCTGCCCTACCGTTTGGACACGGACGAGTGCATCCACAACGGACACGAGTCGGTCTATCCGGGCGGTGGTGTTTGGCCGCGGAACCGCGGCCATTTAGTGCCTTCAGGGTTCTAAATTTTTTTGGTGAGTCTCTCTCTTCTCTCCCACTCCTCTGGACTTCAATAAACTGTGTTTTCTGCTGCATTCTTTGCGCAAATTCTCTTCCCCCTTCCAATAAACTGTTCTTGTGCAGGATTCTTTGTGCCGCGCTAAAAGATAAAAATTGTTTGCAGTTGATTTGTTACCGCTTTGCATTCATTAATACGGACTTAAGGGGCTTGAAACCAATTCAGATTGGGTGGGGATTTCATCACCCTTCCCAGGACCCCAGAAATCACAAAAAGCATATGCATTGATGTTCATCACAGAATACTGCATTTTATACCGCCCATTCTTACGCTCGGTTGTTTATAGGTAGGTGCTTTTAATCCGTGTTTGTTACATATTTGCAGGATACAGGTTCTCGGTTCTAAAACGGTGAAATTCATGGAAAACACGACAAAATCCGGGTTCCTGCCAACCACTGAGAAAACACGGTCTCCGCTCGTCATCCGTATGTTGCCAGATACCAGTTTAGGAAGACAAAATATCAAATCAATGTCACCTTCATGCACAAGGCTCAATGGCAACAACAAGTTCCAAGAAATCTACGCGGAGCTTGAGGCAATCATGACAAAAGACATCCACAAAAAGTCCACCTTTCCTCAACAGAAATTCTGGAAGAATTGTGAAAGAATTATCAGAAAATATGTGTACCAGACAACAGGGGACAGCAGATCAGGGCCGTACAAGAAACCCCACACCCTAAACCTACTGTAGGGGCACGGATCCGCGGCCAATAGGGGGTATTGGCGGCGGATCCGCGGCTTGGTGGGGCCCTCTCTGCGTCAACTTTTGGGGGTATTTTGGGTATTTCCCATGTGGTCTGGTGGTTGCTCTAGAACTCCATTCTCCTGCCTATAAATACAGCAGTTTTGAGCACAACCAAGGGTCATTCTTTGTTCTCCATTCTTTTGTAGGATTTAGTTCTTTTTCTTCTTCTTCTTCATTCCTCTTCCATGAAATTGTAAGTGAGAAGCTTTTTTGTGGATGTGAATAAAGATGAAGGTTTTTTGTATTATTCTTTTTGTTTAAGCTTCCCCCTTGAGCTCTCTACCTTAACTTGATCTTGCAACCTCTTAAGTGAGCTTGCAAGTTTAAGTTTTGGTCATTGGTCTCAAGAGGTTGTATCATTTCGTTCTCGCCTTAGCGCTTCAATTCACATGCGTTCTCTACCCTTCCCTTGATCTTGCAACCTCTTCATTGAGATTGCAAGTTTAAGGGTTGGCTATTGATCCCATACTTGTTTTGAGTTCTATGGTTCTTGTAATTACTTTCTTGTATTTTTCATTCTTGTCTTTAATTACTTGCAATTTATTTCCATGCTCTTTAATTACTTGCAATTTTATTCATGCACTTTCTTTCTTGTAATCTTTTCTTTTCTTTGTTCTTTTCTTTTTGTTCTCTTTTGTTCATTTTGTGAATGTTGTAATTATTATTGTTAAGAAGAAATACGGTATTATAAGTTAACATTTCTTTGCCAATTCCTTTTCCCGTTATTTTCCATTTGAACTTCGCCCAAACCATACGCAAGCGCTCCGTTAGGCACCGTACCCTGACAAGGTAACGGTGATTCCTAACCGCGACCGGTTGCATTCGGTTTGGCCGGAGGCAAAAGCAAGAGACAAGAACGGAAGGACAAGGGTAAATAAGCCGGATTCCACGAATACCGCGCTTAAATCCCCTAATCCACGTTGTTGCCGATTGCTTAGCTTCAATTGGTCAAGACTCGGCTCAAAGGTTTTGAGTACGGATTTCTTTAGCTTATAATCTTGTATCCTTTCTTAACTTTATACTTGCAGATAAACACATAGGTTAGATCAAACACACATACAGATTCTTTATTAACTCGTCTAAGATAAGAAGGTAAGATACCACCATCTCCCTGTGGACCGACCCGTGCTCAACCGGCTAGCTGCATAGCGACACCGTCTTGATCGCGGTTACACTTTAATTCTTTGAACATCCGACACGCCAAAAGCGTGCGATCAAATGGCGCCGTTGCCGGGGAGACGGTAGCGTATTTTCTTTCTTGTTATTCGGGTTAATATTCTTTTTGTATATAAAAAAAAATCTTTTTGTTTTTTTTGATCATTTTTGTGGGCAAGTGTGCAGAATTTTGCGTATTTGCAAACTGCAATTGTGGGGAGCAAAGTGTACATTCAAGGCTAAGGTGTTTATGAAGTACAGTGCCAAAGATCCGGGTAGTTTGACCCGCGCAAGCGAACTTTTCAAGCTTACCGGATTTGATTCAACGGGGGTTTCCTAACCCAAAACTTAACGGTACGTATTTTACTAACACCTTCTTCTCAAATCCGACGCTTCCAATATACTATTCTTTGCAGGATTCTTTGCAAGTTCGCTAGCAAACGCTAAAAATTGACTAACCTGTATTTGTTGCAGCGCCGCGCTTAAACTAAAAAATGATTGTTCGATTCTTTATAGAATTTTTTTTTGAATTGCGCATTGCATACGTTAATACGGACTTAAGGGCAAGCGAACCCCACAATATACGGTAAAGGATTTCATCACCTTTTCCGTGGCCCACAAATCACGAACTTGAGCATAACGATTACCCGCACAAATTTTAAAAGAAATTAGACTTTAAGCCTTAAGGACTTCGCGCTCACTAGGAGAAGTTAACTGTGTTTAGAACCTTGCTTAACGGTATATTGTTTACGGGGTGTCTAGGAAAGTGTTAACGGCGAAACCGCCAAAAGAGAAAGGGTTATTTAATTAAGGAACTTCGCGAAAGCGTTGGAAAACCTCCCCTTATCTCTGCACTTACCTGGCCTCGTGATCAGTGTATCTTGAGCCTGTTTCTCGACACAGTTTTACTTCGACAATTAAGTTCTGGAGCAGGTCTAGTTGACCTAGGTGAACCCTAGAACGATTAGGTGTGTGGTATTTTTGTGTCGTGATTGTTTTTGTCCATAATCTTTTTGTGTATACTTCATTCTTTTGTTAATAAAAAAAAAAAATCATCACATTTTTTCCCCCTCCCTTTCCCTCCTTTGTTTCATTCTCTCTTCATATCATGGGTACTCCACCTCGCAAAACTCTTGCCGAACTTTGGTACCCACAACCAGACATTACTTCATACGGTTCTTGCTTTGGCCGAACTTCGAACGATCCATCCATGCCGAAAATTTCATTGAGAGATCGGATAGACGCGTCTAGGACGAACAATTTGACTCCGCAATTCACTTCGTATCAACCATTTCAAACAGTCACCCCTTCTTACGTTGATACCCCTTCTTCGAGTCATGTTGCCACCCCGAGACCAATGTCTCTTGCTGAACAAATTGAACAATCTCGTAGCCGATCTTTCACTCCTTTCACCACTTCACGTTCTTGGGATCAACAATTCCATTCACCTTCTTATCCCAATGTTGACCCCACTCCTGTCCAGCCATTCAATTCCTACCAATCCTACCCTACTTTTGCACCTTCCCTAGACATTGCTTCAGAACCGCCATTTGGGAGTTTTCAGTATCCAAACAACTTTGAATCTTTTACTGAAACTCCTTCACAACCTATGTCTAGTCTGGAACAGTCGTTGGAAGATTTTAGGGTAGCGTCAAGCCAACAGATGATGGATTTGAATGCGTCCATGGCCGCCCTCATGCAACCTAGTGACCCGGTAGCTAGTTCTCAACTAGCTCCAACTTTTTCAATGTATGATGAGGCGGCAGGACAGGCCGTGAATTTGAGTGGAGAGAGTGAGATGTACCCCCTTCCGAATCAAACCTACCCGTCTGAAATTGAATCCCACAACTCCTATGTTGAAAGTCTATCTAGTGTTCCAAACGATTCACCAGTTGAAGATAGAATGATTAATGAGTTGTGCGACTTTGTGGTATTTGATTTACCTGATTGTGAAGGGTCCATTCCAAGTGAAACCAATCCCAATCCTTTTGACCTCTACACCTCCATCTTAGAACCAGAATCGATTAATATCCATGCTTTTGATGAGGTGTCTGAGAATATAAATTTTCACTTGATTAAGGATATTGACGCTGGGAATAATTTGGATGATGAACCCATAGATTTGACTGAGTTTTTCTTTTCAAATCATCATCCCGAGTCATTAAATGTTTTTCCCGAACCCCATATGCGTCTGGACTTTGATGAAATAGGCATGGATGAGATAAATTTTGAGGAGAATATTGAGGATAGTTTTGAGGATGAACCAATTTTGATTGATGAGTCGGATTTTCCAATTCATCCTAATCCTTCCACTGACTGTGTACACCCTCCTGAACCTTTAACCGATAACCTTCCTCAACCACTTCCCTCCATCCTTTCCATCGTTCCGACCTTGCAAGAACCCGTATCACTTCCATTTCCATTGTCTGGTTTACCAAGTTCGGCGTACCCATGGTTTCTTACGAATCTTGAGGGATTTGACCCAATCTCTCGACGGGTTAATAGATTAGCACAATCGCTGTTTTCACATCGCTCATCACGAATTGTGCTAATCTATTTACTCCATTTGCACCCTCAAGTTCGTATTCCACTTCCTTTTCCCTTCCGCCATTCTTCTTCTCATCTACCGAGACCGCATTCCACTTCTCTCCACAAGCGGTCTCGCGTAGTCTCCATTTCTTACCTCTCCGCATTCTTCCACCAGCCACTGCTTTATAGAGATACAATCTTTGAATGGTTGGTGTTAACTTTTGGCCTGTGTAAGGCCTTGTATAGTTGGATACTGTTCTTTCCCCCCTAATCCTGAATTTCAACGCTTAACAGTGGAAATACTGTTTTACTTAAGTTTGGGGGGGACACTTTTTTTTGTATATATTTTTTGTTTTCTTTTTTGTTTTGTATATAATTTGTTTTTAGGGAGCGCCGGCAATTTTGACCCTCTTGGTATAGCCTGACAGTAAGGGCACTGTCAAGTTTAAGTTTGGAGGTGTGCTCGGTAAGCTTTCTTCCTTCGCATTCATATGTATATTTTGCATCTGCATATTAAATCCATAAAATCCATAAAAATCTGAAAATTTTCTAAAAATATAAAAACTTTTTTTGTCAAGTTAGCTTGTGGAAGAACTCTGATTCAACATTCGACGGTTTTTGTTTGATAAGATAAGAATAACTAAATCTTATTTTTAGATTTTAAAAACCTGAAAGATAACTCTCCTTTGAAGTTAACTATTGCTGATATACGTCTTTACATCACACCACACGTGTCGTGTGTTTTGGAAATTAGATGACAAGTATGTTATGTTTAAAAAAACTTTTAAATAGATAAATGATTTTCTGAGGATCAAATAGGTTTGTTCTGAAATAAGTAATATATCAAGAATAGTTTATGAAGTGAGTGAATATGAAGGAATGTTATTGATGCCTTAATTGGAACTAAGTCTGAAAAATAACCCATCTGAAACTTGATTGGAATGATTACACACCAAACCCACTAAACACGTCTTTTATCCAAAAAAATAATGGAACTGCCGGTTATATCTCCGTTCGTATTAAATCATCTGATTTTCACGCCATCTGTCTTTTGTTTTTGGACCTAGGTAACTTGAGTAATTAAGTCCGTTGGGGTGTTTCTACACCTAATGCCCTAAAACCAACTGGTTTGGGTGCATTGGCCCAAAGCTCGCTAAGAAGCCTAGAAAGTCCAGATAAAAACAAAGTCAAGCAAGTGTTCTCTCCGAGTTAAAATTCCTAACGGTTCTTTGTGTGAGAATAATCTTGATAAAAGACAAGCTTTTATAAAAAAATTTAACGGAGATATGAAGGTTTTACTCTATGATAAAGACTATTGCACGTTCACAGAGGTGTGTATGAAATGAAAACAAGAAAAAGGTGGAGTGAAGAATAAGACCTAGTTTCCTGTTAGGGAAGATAGAAATTCTGAAGTTGAAACTTTACTGGAAAACGAAACTTGAAAAATGCTTAACTCGTTATAGAACTTATGTGATCCTTTTAAAATTGTTATCTGGGCTTTATTGTGCGACATGATGACTTTATTCGACCTTTCGGGAACTTAACGACACTATTTGCACTGCATGTAAAGACATATAAAATCTGTAGTTAAATAAGATGCGAGGTGTGAAAAATAAAGGTTCGATAGTCTAGACTTAGGATAATAGAATTGTTATTTTCTGAAACAAAACTTTAGGGTTTGATTATTAGTTATTTTACAAAACCAACTTGACCGGATTTTGTGGGTAGTATCCGCTGAAAACCCTCAGGAGACAACACTCCTCCTACTAGGGACACCTAGAGGTTTAACGGCTTGTTGCACGTGCTCAGTGCAATCGCTTTCCCTGCGAAAGTGCGGTTATCATTTTATTTTTGTGAATAATTGGTTTTGCTCGGGACGAGCAAAAGTTAAGTTTGGAGGTATTTTTTCATCACAGAATACTGCATTTTATACCGCCCATTCTTACGCTCGGTTGTTTATAGGTAGGTGCTTTTAATCCGTGTTTGTTACATATTTGCAGGATACAGGTTCTCGGTTCTAAAACGGTGAAATTCATGGAAAACACGACAAAATCCGGGTTCCTGCCAACCACTGAGAAAACACGGTCTCCGCTCGTCATCCGTATGTTGCCAGATACCAGTTTAGGAAGACAAAATATCAAATCAATGTCACCTTCATGCACAAGGCTCAATGGCAACAACAAGTTCCAAGAAATCTACGCGGAGCTTGAGGCAATCATGACAAAAGACATCCACAAAAAGTCCACCTTTCCTCAACAGAAATTCTGGAAGAATTGTGAAAGAATTATCAGAAAATATGTGTACCAGACAACAGGGGACAGCAGATCAGGGCCGTACAAGAAACCCCACACCCTAAACCTACTGTAGGGGCGCGGATCCGCGGCCAATAGGGGGTATTGGCGGCGGATCCGCGGCTTGGTGGGGCCCTCTCTGCGTCAACTTTTGGGGGTATTTTGGGTATTTCCCATGTGGTCTGGTGGTTGCTCTAGAACTCCATTCTCCTGCCTATAAATACAGCAGTTTTGAGCACAACCAAGGGTCATTCTTTGTTCTCCATTCTTTTGTAGGATTTAGTTCTTTTTCTTCTTCTTCTTCATTCCTCTTCCATGAAATTGTAAGTGAGAAGCTTTTTTGTGGATGTGAATAAAGATGAAGGTTTTTTGTATTATTCTTTTTGTTTAAGCTTCCCCCTTGAGCTCTCTACCTTAACTTGATCTTGCAACCTCTTAAGTGAGCTTGCAAGTTTATGTTTTGGTCATTGGTCTCAAGAGGTTGTATCATTTCGTTCTCGCCTTAGCGCTTCAATTCACATGCGTTCTCTACCCTTCCCTTGATCTTGCAACCTCTTCATTGAGATTGCAAGTTTAAGGGTTGGCTATTGATCCCATGCTTGTTTTGAGTTCTATGGTTCTTGTAATTACTTTCTTGTATTTTTCATTCTTGTCTTTAATTACTTGCAATTTATTTCCATGCTCTTTAATTACTTGCAATTTTATTCATGCACTTTCTTTCTTGTAATCTTTTCTTTTCTTTGTTCTTTTCTTTTTGTTCTCTTTTGTTCATTTTGTGAATGTTGTAATTATTATTGTTAAGAAGAAATACGGTATTATAAGTTAACATTTCTTTGCCAATTCCTTTTCCGTTATTTTCCATTTGAACTTCGCCCAAACCATACGCAAGCGCTCCGTTAGGCACCGTACCCTGACAAGGTAACGGTGATTCCTAACCGCGACCGGTTGCATTCGGTTTGGCCGGAGGCAA
This sequence comes from Agapanthus africanus, assembly GCA_030015575.1. Taxonomy (NCBI): domain Eukaryota; kingdom Viridiplantae; phylum Streptophyta; class Magnoliopsida; order Asparagales; family Amaryllidaceae; genus Agapanthus; species Agapanthus africanus. The sequence continues at coordinate 516,603,509 of CM057344.1, forward strand.
AAGCAAGAGACAAGAACGGAAGGACAAGGGTAAATAAGCCGGATTCCACGAATACCGCGCTTAAATCCCCTAATCCACGTTGTTGCCGATTGCTTAGCTTCAATTGGTCAAGACTCGGCTCAAAGGTTTTGAGTACGGATTTCTTTAGCTTATAATCTTGTATCCTTTCTTAACTTTATACTTGCAGATAAACACATAGGTTAGATCAAACACACATACAGATTCTTTATTAACTCGTCTAAGATAAGAAGGTAAGATACCACCATCTCCCTGTGGACCGACCCGTGCTCAACCGGCTAGCTGCATAGCGACACCGTCTTGATCGCGGTTACACTTTAATTCTTTGAACATCCGACACGCCAAAAGCGTGCGATCAATTGACCATTGTTAATTAAAAATACTAGACTCGGCCCTAAGGACTTCGCGCTCAATAGGACAGAGGACTAGTTACAGGCATCGGCCGTTTATCCTATCCTGACTTTTGCGGTGTCTAGGCAAGTGTGTCGAAGGCAAGTGGTTACTTAATTAGGACCACTACTTACGTAGTGGGGAGCCTCCCACTTACCTGGCACTTACCTGGTCGCAATTGTTGGAAAAGAGACGGTTTGAGGTCCTGTTTCTAGCCCTTTGGAACAGTTAGGAGCTGTCTAGCTGACCTAGGTGACCCTAGATCTAGGTGTGATTGTGCATATCTTGTTTGTGATTGCTTAAAGCCGTAAATCCGTACATATTTCTGTAAAGCCCTTTCTAAAAAAGAAAAAAATGAAAAAAATCAAAAACTTTTATAAAAACTTGCCCTTTGTCGCCAGAATTTTCACCCACCACCCATCGTATTTCTCCATTGACGTTTTCTTACCCTCACCTTCTCCGCTTTGACTATACTAAACTCGTTTAGTGTATGTCCGCTTGGACTCGGGACATTAGCGCCCGCCTAGTCCGCGTTACGTTAGTCGCTACCGACTACGCAATCGACTCAGACGTCGAAACTCCGTCCACTCCTCTTTCACCCTTACCTTTGCCGGCCAACACCGACGTTGACCGGAATTCTGTTCATACATCTTCACCTTCGCCATCACCAAGCTCTTCTTCCACGATGTCAGGATTTAATCCGAACATCTCTTTGACTACCCCAGGTTTGACTCCACCTCCTATGGATGCAAATAACCCACCACCATCGCCTGTTGTAGCGCCGCAGCGAATCGCGCTCCAGGATCGTTTCTATCCCACCCGTTCTGCACTTCCCACCTGTCTTTCTCTTCCACCGGCCAATGGGGATAATTTTGAAATTAAGCCCCACTTCATTAACATGCTTCCGCGATTTCATGGGCTTGAATCTGAAGATGCCTATATCTTCATCAACAAATTTCAAAACGTTTGTACCATGATGAAAACCACCCAGCTGTCGGACGATGCTATACGGCTATGGGTCATTCCGTTCACTTTATGCGATCTTGCTGAAAAATGGCTGTATAGCACCGCTTCCCATTCCATAACCGGTTGGGACGAGTTTGTTAAAGCGTTTCTCAAAAAATTCTATCCGAATCATAAAACCGCAAGGATCCGTAACGAAATCAACCAATTCTCCCAGCTTCCTTCTGAACCCTTCTGGAAGTGCTTTGACCGGTATAAAGACCTTCTTGTTCAGTGTCCTCACCATGGTATCGAGAAATGGCAACTTTGCCAAACCTTATACGAGGGCCTGAACCCAGCAACCAAGCAGTTGTTGGAAACCATTTGTCAGGGCCACTTCCTATCGAACTCTGACGAGGAAGCGTGGCAATTCTTTGACGACCTTGCGGAGCAAACGCTACAATGGGAGAGCACCAGACCGACTTTTTCTTCTTCTACCTCCAATTCTACCGGTCAGTCTAGGGTAGGAATTCACCAACTTGATGTCTCTATTGCGATGAAAGCTGAAATGGCTGCAATAACGAGAAAGCTTGAAGCGATAGAGAGCAAATTTTCTTCTCCTGCTCCTACCCCTATTCTTCCCCTTCGTACTATTTGCGCTTATTGTTCAGATCCTTCTCACTTAACCGAAGAGTGTCCTTACAATCCACCATCGCAAGGACAGGATCAGGTTAATGCTGCATTTCAGCAAAGACCGAGGAATGATCCATACTCTTCCGCCTACAATCCCGGTTGGAGGAACCACCCCAATTTCGCCTGGAATCAGAATCAGCATCAATTCCAAGGCAACAATTTCCAAAGGCCCCCTCCGCCGCAACAACAAGCGCAACAACAAACTCAACATCAGTTTCAGCAGCCCTTCCAACCCCAACCTTTTCAAAATCAGACGAACAACTTTGCACCCAACAATTCTTTTCCCCAAAACAATTTTGTTCCGTCAAACAACGATAAAGTTTCCTCGCTCGAACGAAGTCTGGAGGCGTTCGTTAAACAATCGACTCAATCCACCGCCAACATCCAGTCTTACATTCAGTCCTTGGTACAACACACTGCCGCTCACGGGCAAAGCATCAAAACCATCGAGGCCCAGATTGCACAGCTGAATGCGGCCTTGAGCGAGCGAGAGAAGGGGAAGTTCCCGTCCCAGCCACTCCCAAATCCCGGTCACCCGCATAATGTACATGTTGCTCTTGAACAACAGAATCATAATGTGAGTTCCGTGACCACATTGAGATCGGGAAGGATGCTGCAAAACAACATTGGCACACGAATCGACGATGACACCCCGGCCGCTGCTTCTTCTTCTTCTTCTTCTTCTTCTTCCTCTGCTGCTTCTTCGTCTTCTAAGCCTATTCTCCATTCTTCAAAAGGCTCCTCCTCTTCTTCTGCTCTTAACGGACCCACTTCTCACTCCACGAAAACACCAGTTCTGGGATCCGCTCCAGCTCCACAATCACCTCCACAAGCATTGGACTCAACTAATTTTAAAAACGTTCCATTTCCAAACCGGTTGAGGTCCAATAAACAAAATCCACAAATGGAGAAGATTCTGGAGTTATTTAAGCAGGTTAATATTAACATTCCTCTTTTAGATGCCGTCCAACAAGTCCCGTCCTACGCGAAAATCTTAAAGGACTTGTGCACGAAAAAGAGGAAGTCTCAGGTACCAAAGAAAGTTTTCTTGGCTAGTGCTGTGAGTGATGCTCTTACCCAATCTTTACCACAAAAACGGAAGGACCCTGGCTGTCCTACGATTTCTATTACCATTGGGGATAAGAACATCAACCGCGCACTATTAGATCTTGGTGCCAGTGTTAACCTGCTTCCGTACTCAGTATACGAGCAATTAGGCGTAGGAGAGCTGAAACCCACACACTGTACTCTCCAAATGGCCGACCGATCGATCACCCATCCTAGAGGTGAGCTAGAGGATGTGTTAATCAAAGTCGGGGACTTCATATTCCCCGTTGACTTCATTGTATTAGACACACAGCTTGTAGCTAACCCCCGGAATCAAATTCCGGTGATACTCGGTCGCCCATTCCTTGCAACCTCAAATGCTGTGATCAATTGTCGCAATGGTTCGATGAACCTATCTTCTGGAAATATGATAATTGAACTCAACATTTTTAGGTTGGGGAATCAGCCCTCCGAACCTAATGCTCATATACTGGACGTTTGCTCAATCCAGGAGATCACCCCTGAAGAGTGTGAATTCGAGGAGTTTCTGTTCGATCACGATAACCTTAACGCCACTAGTGCGTTCCTCCTCGAACCTGCTGCTGTTTCTGCGCCCGACAATGACTACGAGTGTTTCACTTTCACGAACGATATTAGCCACTCACCACCCGAGTTTGAATCCTTCGAATTTCCGGATGAGTTACCTGAACCATCCAACTCGGTCGCTTACACTCGTTTTGAACCTTTGCTGGAGTCCTTTGAGTTCGAGACCTCTTCACCAATCTTGCCTTCAATCGTTTCACCTCCAACGCTCGAACTCAAGCCTTTGCCGTCTCACCTTAAGTACGCTTACTTAGGTGAGAACGAGACCCTCCATGTCATCATCTTGGCTTCTCTAGCTCCAGAGCAAGAGAAAGCCCTTCTCGCGGTCTTGCACAGCAATAGGCAAGATTTTGGCTGGTCCATGGCGGACATCAAGGGGATTAGTCCCCTGATCGTTGAACATCACATTCATCTGATGGATGATGCCAAACCAGCCAGGGATCCACAAAGACGTCTCAACCCAGTCATGAAAGAGGCTGTGAAGAAGGAGATCGTAAAATGTCTGGATAGTGGTATCATTTACCCTATCTCTGATAGCCAGTGGGTTAGCCCCATTCACGTTGTCCCCAAGAAATCAGGCATCACGGTCATAACCAACGAGGCGAACGAGTTAATCCCTACTCGCACCCAAACTGGTTGGCGAGTATGCATTGATTACAGAAAACTCAACGCCGCAACGCGGAAAGACCACTTTCCGCTACCTTTCATTGACCAAATGCTTGAACGATTGGCCGGACACGAGTACTACTGCTTTCTTGATGGCTACTCCGGCTATAATCAAATTCCCATCGCCGAAAAAGACCAGGACAAGACCACATTCACTTGTCCTTTCGGCACGTTTGCATATCGTCGCATGCTCTTTGGGTTATGCAATGCGCCCGCTACCTTCCAGCGGTGTATGATGGGAATCTTCTCAGACATGGTGGAAAAATTTCTGGAGATCTTCATGGACGATTTCTCCATCTTCGGCGATTCCTTCAACGAGTGTTTGCTGCATCTCGACGCTGTCCTTACCCGATGTAAGGACAAGAACCTCACTTTGAATTGGGAGAAATGCCACTTCATGGTGCGCGAAGGTATTGTCTTAGGACATATCATCTCGCAAAATGGCATAGAGGTTGACAAAGCAAAGATTGAGGTCATTTCCAATCTACCTCCTCCCAGTTGCGTCCGAGATATCCGAGCCTTTCTTGGCCATGTCGGATTCCATAGACGGTTCATCAAGGACTTTAGCAAGATTGCTAGGCCCTTGACTCTTTTGCTGACCAAGGACATGCCATTCGACTTCAACTCGAGCTGTGTGACTGCATTCGAGTCATTAAAAAGCTCACTCACTTCTGCTCCCATTCTTTCTTCACCTGACTGGACGCACCCGTTTGAGATTATGTGCGATGCATCCGACTTTGCCATTGGTGCTGTCCTTGGACAACACATCAACAAGATGCCGCACGTAATCTATTATGCGAGCCGAACCCTGAACGACGCCCAACTCAATTATACAACAACTGAGAAGGAATTCTTGGCTGTTGTATTTGCTTTAGAAAAGTTCAAGCCCTACCTCATCGGCTCTCCAGTCATTGTCTACACAGACCATTCTGCTCTGCGCCATCTTTTTGCGAAGAAAGATGCAAAATCTCGGCTAATACGTTGGATCCTCTTACTTCAAGAGTTTGACCTTGTCATTAAGGACAAACGAGGATGTGAAAACGTAGTTGCCGACCATCTCTCACGACTTCCTTCTTCGCCTTCGCTTCCAATTCCGATCAACGACGTTTTCCCGGATGAACAGCTCTTGACAGTATCTTGCGAACCCTGGTTCGCAGATATTGTGAACTATTTGGCCACAGGATTACTACCGACTGAATGGTCAAGTCAGGACAGACTTCGCTTCTTATCCCATCGATGTTTGGGGGATAGATTTCATGGGGCCGTTTCCCAGCTCTTTTGGGAACTTGTACATCCTTCTCGCTGTTGATTACGTCTCTAAGTGGGTCGAGGCTGTACCCAGCCGGACTAACGACAACAAGGTTGTCGTTAGGTTTCTTAAAGAAAACATTTTCTCCCGTTTTGGGCACCCCCGAGCGATCATTAGCGACAATGGAACTCATTTCTGCAATAAGACTTTCGCGGCCTTGATGCGGAAATATTCCATTAATCATAAGCTCTCTACGCCCTACCACCCCCAAACCTGCGGGCAGGCCGAAGTTTCAAATCGGCAAATCAAGTAGATACTGGAGAAGACGGTTTCTAAGAACCGTAAGGATTGGTCGCTGAAACTCACTGATGCCCTTTGGGCATTTCGAACCGCTTATAAGACCGATCTTGGCATGTCTCCCTATCGGCTTGTGTACGGAAAGGCTTGCCACCTACCTGTCGAAATAGAGCATTGCGCATTTTGGGCGATAAACGAGCCGAATCTGTCTCTCGAAGATGCGGGCAGCCATCGGAAGCTGCAGTTGAACGAATTAAGCGAGCTTAGGGATGAGGCTTACGATAACGCGGTTGTCGTTAAGAACCGAACGAAGGTGTTTCACGATAAACACCTTTTGCGCAAAACCTTCGTACCTGGTCAGCAGGTACTGCTTTACGACACCCGACTACACTTCCATCCAGGAAAGCTCAGATCTCGCTGGAAAGGGCCGTATTTTGTGCGGAATGTGTATCCGCATGGCGCTGTGGATTTGGAGAATCCAAAGGACGGTTCATTTTTCAAAGCGAACGGATACCGACTAAAATCGTACCTTAGCGCCGAACCAACAGAGGAGCTCCTGTTCTTACAGGACCCGGTTTACCCTGCATAATCTTCCCCTGCCTACCACCAAACTTCGGTTATCCAGCCCAGAACAGTGGACACTGTTCCAAATAAGTTTGGGGGTATGTATATACCATTTATTATATATTTTTGGATATTCTTTTTTTTCCTTTTCTTTAAAAACAAAACAACAAAAAAATGTGTATATCTAACCGACAATTTTGACCCTTCAAATGATCTCTTCATGCAATGACAGTGAGGACACTGTCCAGTTTAAGTTTGGGGGTACGCTCGGTACGCATTTCTTACCTTCGCATTCATATGTATATTTTGCATCTGCATATTAAAACCCATAAAATCCATAAAAATCAGAAAATTTTCTGAAAACATAAAAACTTTTTTTTCAAGTTAGCTAGTGGGAGGACTCTGATTCAACATTTCGACGGTTTTGTTTGATAAAATAAAAATAACTAAATCTTATTTTTAAATTTTGAAAACCTGAAAGATAACTCTCCTTTGAAGTTAACTATAGCTGATATACGTCTTTACATCACACTACACGTGTCGTGAGTTTTGGAAATTAGATGACAAGTCTTTTATGTCTTAAAACTTTTAAATGGATAAATGATTTTCTGAGGATCAAATAGGTTTGTTCTGAAATAAGTAATATCAAGAATAGTTTATGAAGTGAAGTGAATATGAAGGAATGTTATTGATGCCTTAATTGGAACTAAGTCTGAAAAATAACCCATCTGAAACTTGATTGGAATGATTACACACCGAACCCACTAAACACGTCTTTTATCCAAAAAAATAATTGAACTGCCGGTTATGTCTCCGTTCGTATTGAATCATCATGATTTTCACGCCAAACTGTCTTTTGTTTTTGGACCTAGGTAACTTGAGTAATTAAGTCCGCTGGGGTGTTTCTACACCTAATGCCCTAAAGCCAACTGGTTTGGGTGCATTGGCCCAAAGCTCGCTAAGAAGCCTAGAAAGTCCAGATTAAAACAAAGTTAAGCAAGTGTTCTCTCCGAGTTAAAATTCCTAACGGTTCTTTGTGTGAGAATAATCTTGATAAAAGACAGGCTTTTATAAAAAAAATTTAGCGGAGATATGAAGGTTTTATTCTATGATAAAGACTATTGCACGTTCACAGAGATGTGTATGAAATGAAAACAAGAAAAAGGTGGAGTGAAAAATAAGACCTAGTTTCCTGTTAAGGAAGATAGAAATTCTGAAGTTGAAACCTTACTGGAAAACGAAACTTGAAAAATGCTTAACTCTTTATAAAACTTATGTGATCCTTTTAAAAATTTTATCCGGGCTTTTATTGTGTAACATGATGACTTTAATCGATTCTTCTGGAACTTAACAACACTATTTGCACTGCACGTAAAGACATATAAAATCTTAAGTTAAATAAGAAGCGAGATGTGAAAAATAAAGGTTCGATAGTCTAGACTTAGGATCATAGAATTATTATTTTCTGAAACAAAACTTTAGGGGTTTGAATCATAGTAATTTTGCAAAACTAGCTTGACCGGATTTTGTGGGTAGTATCCGCTGAAAACCCTCAGGAGACAACACTCCTCCTACTAGGGACACCTAGAGGTTTAACGGCTTGTTGCACGTGCTCAGTGCAATCGCGTTCCCTGCGAAAGTGAGGTTAGGAATTTTTTGTGAATAAATTGGCTTTGCTCGGGACGAGCAAATGATAAGTTTGGAGGTATTTTGATTGTTAGATATTCTGCGTGTTCAACTTTAGTTAATTACCGCAATCAAAACGGTTTCGCTTGTAGCTAGCCGGTTGAGTACGGGTCGTCCGCAGGGAGATGGGAATCTTTTTCTATGTGCTTTAACGAGTTAAGTCCAAAAGTCCAGATTTGTTTGTGATTATCTAAGTGTTAAAATGATATGTAAAGAGAGCTTGTTAGGGTTAGGATTAGGTTAGTTTGAGTTAGGAGTCGCTCACTTCTTTTGTTGCCACTCTTAATATCGGTGTTACGGTAATCGGCAACAACGGGGATTAGCACGACTAGGAAGGAACTTGCGAGTATAAGCTAGGCTTTCCAACGCTTAAGTTCTTCCTTTTGGTGCTTGTCCGTCCGTTCTTGGCTCTTAGCCATAACCTCTGGTTAATTCAACCACAACCGGTCTCACTACGGAATCACCGCTATCATGTAGGATAGGGTGCCGTGAGGAGCGGATTGTGGTTCAATTAACGGGAGTCGATTTAAGATGTTGGGCAAGGAAAGAGTGAGAGAGATTTCCTTCTCTCAAACTTCCCTTATTCTACCCTAACAAGTATGAAACTACTCACCCATTATACGGAAAAAAGAATAAAACAAAAGAGGAAGATAGAAAGAAGGAGATTAGAAGATAACAACTAGCTATTTGCGACCTCACCTCGGCAAGGATCAAGCGTAAGCATCATGGTTGTTTAAGGATAAAGGAAAAGAGGAAAGAAAGAAACAAACACAAATAACAACAACTAAGTTAACAAATGAAAATTACAAGCAATAATAATTTAACTAAAGAACAAGACAAGCATGATAAGTAAAAAGAACTTCTTTATTCATCATTCTTCACTCACAAAAGCTCACTACAAGTTTTAATGGAGAAGAGATGAGAAGAGGAAGAAGAACAACAAGTATTCTAAAACCTAAAATACAAGATTAAGCACCCTTGGCTTCACAAGGTTCTGGGCTATTTATAGGCAGTGAACTAAAAATCTAGGGCAAAATTCTGCCTCAATATAAAAAGACCAAAATAATCCTGAAGTTTCGTCAACTGAGGAGGCCGTACGGCCGCGGTTCCTCGGCCTAAGCATGCTAATGCCACGGAACCGCGGCGCTTTAGAGGAGTTGGCTCCTCGGAATTTTTGTGCTTCTTAGTGTTGATGTTTGGCTCAGTTTGGTACAGTTGTTTTCTCAGAATCTCTCCACATTTTCTCCAGAATTTCAGCAAATCAAAAGGTGATTGGATGTTGATCTTTTTGTCATGATTTCCTCGAGCTCCGCGTAGATTTCTTGGATCTTGTGTTGCCATTGAGCCTTGTGCATGAAAATGACATCGATTTGCCATTTTGTCTTTTAAACTGGTGTGTGGCAACATACGGATTGAGAGCGGAGACCCGTGTTTTATCTGTGGTTGGCAGGAACCCGGATTTTGTCGTGCTTTTCCATGAATTTCACCGTTTAGAGCCGAGAACCTGTATCCTGCAATTGACTAGCAAACACGGCTCAAGAGTATCTACCGAAAAGCAATATGATAAAAATTGGACGGTATAAAAATGCAAAAATCTGATATGAACAGGCGGCTAAGGCATTGATGGCGTTCGGGGGAGGAGAATCATCTGCGCCTCCGTTGTGGGGGAGGCGGCGACTAGTGCTTGGATCGTCGTGGTGATCGCTCGCCATTGAGTCGAAGTCGGAAGGTGAATTTTGTTCAGTGGAATCAAGAGTTCCCACAGACGGCGCCAGCTGACGTACGTCGTATCACGTCAAGATGTTACCTTCCGCGGATCTGCTGTCGAGCGACGATGGACGGCTGAGATTGATTTGGAGGTTGACTCCTGAAGCGTGTGGATTCTCAATGGTTTTTAGGTTGTGGTGGTCGAGCTATTTGCAAGGAAGTCTCGGGGTGGTTGTACAATCGAGGACCCTCCGACGATCAAGTTAGTGGTGGAATTTGGTCAGAGTAGCGGCCTAGTGAGGAGAGAATTGCGTACCTTGATCGTCTGAAAGAGGGGTTTATATAGCGGTAGCGATGGGCGGGCAGGCGCGAGAATTACGCCGGTCGTTACGCACCCGACATCACGCCCGCGTGATAAGCGGGATCCCGGATTAATGGCGAGACAGGCTCGTTAATGGGGGACCGTGATGGCGTGAAACATGAGATCGTGGGCGACGAATATCTCGCGCATGGCGAGATTCGCGGAGGTGAGGCGGTTGCGTCTGCGATAGGTGCCGTCGGTCGGTCGATATGACCGAGGAATATGAGCTCGGCAGGAGGCTCGCGGACGAGCGGGAGGCCGAGGTATCTAGGTTCCGCGGTAGCCCGGAGACAAGCTGAGGGGGCCGAGAAGGCCAATTGTGCGGGGGCTCGGAAGTGAGCCAATAGTTGTCTGTAAGGCGGGCACAGGAGTTGTGTGGTCGGTCACAGAGGGTCGGCTACGTCCAAGGGTCACAGACCCGGGTGTTCTTCCGACGTGCTGTTCTTGGTTCTTCCTTGCGGGCTTTGGGACATGTCATCAGCCACGTGTCACGATCTGGAAGATCGCCGATATCGAGCATCATCAATATGCCTTATTTTGTTTAAAACAGTGATGCATTTGATGATTAACCGAATAGAGAAAAAGTATTAACAATTTGTGCTTGGGGATATATAAGCGCAAAAATAAACAATAAGATATATAAGCCAAGAAAAGGCGAAATCAATTAAATCTAAAACAATTCATAAGAGTCCAACTTGGAGGTAAAGCTCACCGACGGTATCCACAAACATTCCCAGGGTCAACGGTGAAGACCCAGTCTCCGCCCGCCAGTGGGCCCACATGAATAAAACGAGCCCGATTGCGATTGCTCCTCGCCAAAAATCAACACCATACTTTTTTTGAAAGTCCATGCATGTCTCCATTCTTAAAAACGTATAGACTCATCTGAACATCGTATAGACTCATCTGAACATGTCTCTATATCCTTAAAAACGTCTGAACTCAAAACCCAACCTTATTCAACTTAGTTCAACACAACATTTTCCCCCAATCGCCAAACCTCATCCTCATTAAAATCTCATCACAAACATCAACAATCAAGAAATCCAATGGCCTCTTCTTCTTCATCTCAATTTCGCCTCCTCATATTCCTCTTCCTCCGATGCCTCCTCGTCGCCACGTCAGCACAGAAGGGCCCCAAGGTCCACGTCACCTCCTCGTTCCCCATCTCCAACTCATCATGGACCCCTTCTCTCAACCTCACCCTCTTCTCCCCAGACCTCCGATTCGCCGCCGGCTTCAGGCCGTCCCCTTCCGACCCCACCGGCCTCTACGTCTTCTCCGTCTGGCTCCAATCCTCTTCCGAGAAAACCGTAACCTGGTCCCTCAACCCCCGGAACCCCGTCCCCTCGTCCGCCTCGCTCTCCGTCTCCGGCGGCGGCGGCCTCACGACAACCCGCAATTACTCTCCTGCCCCTTCGGGCCAGTCCATTCTTCTCACTCTATCCGATGACGGGAGCCTCACGATGGGCGGATGGAACAGTCTCCGTTACCCGACCGACACCGTCCTCACGAACCAGCAGATCCCCGCCAACGGCACCACGCTGACCTCGGCCTCCGGCAGGTTCAGGCTCGTCAATGCCAGCGCGTTGGTGTTCAACGGCACGGATACCTACTGGCAATCGCAGGGCAATTCGCTGCTCAACCTGACCGCGGACGGAAACCTGCACCGCGGCGACGGAAGCAGCTATCTCATGTCTGATGTGAAGGAGGACGTTATGATCAGGAGGCTGACCCTGGATTGGGATGGGAACCTTAGGGTTTACAGCCTCAACGAGACCAAGGGGAGCTGGAAGATGGTGTGGCAAGCCGTCCTCGAGCCCTGCACCATTAAAGGGACCTGCAGCCTCAACCAGATTTGCGTCCCGGACGGGAACTCGACGGCGTGCGTCTGCGGGCCGGGATACCGGGACGGCGGGCCCGGCCAGGGGTGCCGGTTGAAAATGCCGTATGTTCGCGCCAGCAAGTTTCTCAGGCTGGATTACGTGTCGTTCGACACGGATGACTTGGATGAAAATGCCGAGCACCGGCAGACGAATTTCGATCAGTGTCGAGCAAACTGTTCCGCCGACCCGAGCTGCGTGGCCTTCAGCTACCAGTTCGGCGGCGGGCGGGATTGCTTCAACCATTTTAGAAATCTTCGGTTCGGCTACTGGTCGCCTGCCACCGAGAAAGTGGCTTTCCTCAGGGTTTCCGCCTCCGAATCCGATCGAAGCAATTTTACGGGCATGCAATCCATCATCGACACAACCTGCCCGATTAAAATCGGCCTTCCGACTCCGCCGAAAGAGTCCAAGACCACGGCAATAAACCTGGCCATAATCGGCACTTTGTTCGCCCTTGAGCTCTTGGCCGGGATCTTGTCGTTTTGGGCCTTTCTTAGGAAGTATTCAAAGTATCGAGACATGGCTCATACATTTGGGCTTGAGTTTCTGCCTGCAGGAGGTCCTAAGAGATTCTCTTATGCGGAGCTTAAAACCGCAACTAATGATTTTTCGGATGCCGTAGGAAGAGGGGGGTTTGGGGTTGTTTACAAAGGCCGGCTCAATGACGGCCGGATCATCGCCGTGAAAAGATTGAAAACTGGTACCGGAGGGGGTGAGGCCGAGTTCTGGGGTGAGGTCACTATAATCGCGAGAATGCACCACTTGAATCTCGTAAGAATGTGGGGCTTTTGTGCCGAGAAAGAGCAGAGGATGCTTGTGTATGAGTACATCTCCAACGGGTCCCTCGACAAATTTCTTTTCCAAGAGGAGGAGAAGTCGTCTCCCAGGCAGAAGCCGATATTGGAATGGAATGTTCGATACAGGATTGCACTCGGTGTAGCCCGTGCAATCGCTTATCTACATGAGGAGTGCCTCGAGTGGGTCCTACACTGCGACATAAAGCCTGAAAACATACTTCTTGAAGACGATTTTTGCCCAAAGGTTTCGGACTTCGGGCTGTCGAAGCTCACCAACAAGAAAGATATTGTGACCATGTCGAGAATTCGTGGGACCCGCGGCTATCTAGCGCCAGAATGGGTGACTCATCATGAGCCTATAACTGCGAAGGCCGATGTTTACAGCTTTGGCGTGGTTTTGCTAGAGATTGTGACAGGAACGAGGAGCAGCAGGTTTCAAAGAGCATCGAGGGAGAGCGAGGACTGGTATGTACAAGAACCACTTTAATCAGAAGCTAGAGATACTATAACAATTCACACTCCCCCTCAAATAGCCCTTACAAAGGCAGAGGAATTGGGATAGTAAATAATTTTTAAATCGATAATGACAAGCTTTGGATGCCATTTCAAGAACCACTTTATCTAAATTCCATATGCTTAAGCAATTGGGTTATGGAATAACAATGGGACTTTGTGTTAATATTGAAGAGGCCTCCTGAGGGAAAAATACCGCTTGTAAACGGAAAATAAATGGAAAAAAATAACGATAAATTGCCGATGATGAGGTTTGGACCTAGGACCTTTTGAAAATTAGTGCACTCCAAGTTAAGATCCATTATACCAAAAAGCTTAAGCTATTGGATTATGAGTTAATTGTGTATATTAGGCTAATAAAAACTCTTAACAGGTATTTTCCGAGATGGGCTTTCGAAAAGGTCTACATTGAGCAGAAGGTCGAGGATTTGTTGGACCCGGTGATTTTGGAGAGCTACGATGATCGAACGCATTTGGCGATGGTTGAGAGAATGGTGAAGACGGCGATGTGGTGCCTGCAGGATCGGGCAGAGACGAGGCCGTCGATGGGGAAGGTGGCGAAGATGATCGAGGGGTCAGTGGAGATAACAGAACCGGAGAAGCCCTCGATTTTCTATCTTGGGGAGGAATCGATGGATTGAATCGCAAACGAAGAATAAAGAGAAGCCGATGAAGAAAGAAATTTGGTTAAGGCAGGGATTAGATATGATGCAAGAGATCTGGAATAAGAGTCTTGTAAGATGTATATGTGCGCATAATCTATTGTTGGTCGTTCTTTGCGATTTTCAAGGAAATTAAGCTTACGAATTTTGTTTTATCATTGCTTCGGAATTTTATAATTGCATTCGGAATTCATCTTAACATAATGCAGCTCGCTCCAAAATAAGGGTATCATACGATTCCTGTAATAAGCATCGGTGACTTGCACAATTTCTTCTCTTTCACCTTAATTTACATATACGAGCAAAATGCATAGGAAAGGCGAATGTATCCTCGCCTAAGCTAACAAAGGAGCTGGTTCAAGTTCCTTAGCCAACTTCAATTATTAGACAAATAGCAGTTGAAACATAATCAGCTCCATATATAATGGAAGTGTATGCCCTAAAATTTTAAGGAAAAAAAATTCATGAAGTAACAGTTTCGAGATAACAATTAATATATTCGTTTGTTGAGAACTGATACAATATCTGACCTCTAAATCTCAAGGAACAGATTCATGAAAGCGTTACACAACACACCCTTTGGACACGCACACGCACGCACAAACTCGCAAACTGATTCGTTTACTTATGAATAGCAAGCTGATTCACTGAATGAAACGGAGGCTAAATAGGTACATTGGGACTTTTTCTATGAATTTCATAACCTTTTTAAATAGTATGTTATGCATGTAATCTTATGTTTTCATACAATTCTCAAGGAAAATTAAGCTTTATGAATTACGTTTCATCGTTTATTTTGTGATTTCTAATTGCAGTTGGGGTTCATCTATAATAATTATGTACACTTTAGACGACGTAGATACATAACAAGCAATCATGCACAGCGGAAATACATATATCTACCATAAAGGTTTACGATATACCTGATCCGATTGGTTGGATCGTTCCTCGTCCACGTCACATAGAAGATCCGATCTTTATCGTCTCCAAATAACGGCCGAAGAGAAACCACAGTTTAGTAGGAAGCGAGAATTCCCCACTTGATTACCGCACAAGCCAACCCAAATTAGAAGATCATGAAAAAGGAGACGATGGTTCTCTAGATTTTCTTTCTAGAAAAACTCTTTATGTATTATCTCTCATATGTCAAACCCTAGCCTCTTATATATGAATATATAGGGCACCCACTCAAGTGGGCGGGTATTGGGCCAGATCGGGCCCAATGACTAACATACATCAACTCGCACATTCGAGTGAGTGCCGTCCATATTTTCCTGAGCTGGTTCCCTGAACCATTGATTTCCTAAATCAATTGGATCCCTGAGAATCTCCTCCTCTTTCTCATTCTTACCTATACATATATGTTGGTGCGGCGTGGACCGTTGAGAACCTGCAAGCGGGTAGCCTTGTAGTCAGATCCGTTAGAATCGACACAAGGATCTCCCTAAAATAAAATAACATAAACCAAAATATGTTAGACTCGTGAAATCTCATACCTCAGACCCGATCAGACATGTCTGCTCAAGTACCTTCGATCTCTTTCAGAAGCGTACTTGAACACCTAGGTGTACCTTTTGATTCATCGCACTCTTAAATTTCGTCACCATGGCGTCAATAAGAGTTGGCCATGCGATACAATCAGGAGACATTCTAATCGATCCTCCTCCGGCTCTGAATAGTTAGGTCTGCTATTCACTCGCTTTCCTGACACTGCCTATCCAGACAGCATGTGCGGTATATTGTCATCGCAGCAGGAAACATCATCCAAAGTAGCAGACGCTCATAACATGCCTATCCAGACAGCCCGGTGTCACTAAGGGTAAAGACTGTCCATCCTTCCGTGAAGGAGATCGTCATAAGGGCTCATACAGTGAGGGAGATGGGATCCATTCCTTAATCTCCTTATGTGCACGATCCAAGTACATGTCATATGGCAACGTGCTACGGTATAAAATTCTCTCCTTGAGAACGTACACCATTAAAGTTATACCGTATGGACCCAAGTCCAATCACCCTGTGATTGACTTACCCGGCCATATCGCCCTACGATATACCTGAGATCTTACGACAAGCTCGCACCCCGTATGACGAGTCAGACCCCTAGTCTGCCTATATGTAAACATGTAAAAGTGGCCATGGGATAACCATTTCGGTTGCTCGGCCTATACCACATGGTAATCTCATCCTGACCCAGTCAGAGTGACTCTTGTTGGATATAGTGCCCTCAGAGTCAATTATTGGATCACAGGCACGTGATTGCAATGATTGAGGGAGGACCTATACCGGTAGGACAGTCTTACTCGAGATGATAGTATGCTATCTGGTTTATCTTTATCATCGTGTACTGCTTTAGGTGACCTTATAGGTCGCTATTACACGTTGATAGAGCCCTTAGGATTCTTGCTTGACTGCCAGCAATATGATGGCGATCATATACGTGGGAGTTGGGGTCTATAAGCACATCCTTAAAAGGTCCTTAGTCGTAGGAGTTTTCGAGACAGGGCATCGATACTCCGCAGTAGACTAGTGTATACAGTCGAGACCCCGACGAGGGGCGGTGGCCGGTCTCACAAGCCATTGGTGTCAGTTGGTTCACCTAAGATATATACAGGTGCTCATTGGGTTATGAGTACACCGGACAGGACTCGCCGGGAACATGCTAGTTGGTATTATACCTAACGTCAGATAGCAGCTCCCTGGTGATATGTGTACAGGTTAGTTCATCGACCTGAGATCGTCATTTGTCTCGTGTGAGTTTTCACTGTGCTTTGATTACTACCCTACCACGGCTTAAAGGAGTCGTGTAAACAGGTTTTAGTTGGGTACAGTCCCGAGCCACATGGAGGCAGTGAGCGGATCGGCAGGGGTTTCGTCTCTCCCGGTATTGGGGATGAGTTCGCGCTGTGTCTAGGAGAGCCATTACACGAAGTCCATGGCCAAGACAGGAGATTTACTGGTAGGTATTCCAGTAGTATCTCAGGGTGTTCTGGGCTACACTCCGACACGACTTGTATCGCTTTTGGGGGTCTGACTTTTACCAACCCCCTAGGCCCGACATGCGATGCTCATAGACGAACGGACCGGACTGTATGGATATTGTCACTGACAGGCTCAGTAGGGTGTCAGGATGAGTTCGCTCATCGACCTCCCTTTTGGTCAATACCTGGTAGCCTGTTACGTACGGCTAGTACTTCTGACGTGCTAGTGGTTAAATCCACAGCCAAAGTATTGACGAGTCTTTAGAGTCCCCCACAGACAGTTTCTCAAATTTCGGGCAAAACGTTGTAGAGGCCGTATGATATATGGCAGGGTTCGATCATATACGTGCAGTAGTGCACGGATCATTCTAGTGGGCTTTGGTTTAAGCCGGATCCTAGTATTAGATTTGTTGGATTACTTTCGTCTCATCGCATTCGCATTCAGTCGGAATGCGGATGCATGTATGTATGTACAGGTGAGGGGTACTTTTGTGATCCGTCACGAGTTTACTTTAGTAGATGCCATTCTCTTTTTATTGTTACAAACATTTGGATTAATGTTTGCATAAGGAAATAATGAGCTTAAAATCATAATTAGGAGCATTAATTGTGACACATGCACAAGTGATGAGTCATGGTCTCTTTACTTGTGCATATGTCACATTGTTGGTGGATTTGAGTGTTGAAATGAGAGGGAGAGAGAGAAAGGGCAGCCATAACCTCATGGTTAGCTCTTGTATTTTCTCACACTCTCACTCTCATTTTATCATCTCAACAAAAGAAAAAGAAAAGATAACTTCTTCTTCATCCTCTTCTTTCTTGAGCTCACTATCTCTTGGCATCCACTAAATCCTCAAGAGACAAAGTGATCACACACATTCTCTACATCGCCTTGGACACGTCAGCTAGCAAACTTCGTGCCCGAGTTGCTTCGGACGAAGCGGGAGCCCGTAAAAAGAATCGATGATGTGGTGCCCTTTCCGGCGAGGAGATCGAGCTCGGAGATGCTGTGAGGAGCTTGGGATGGTGGCCAAAGACCGAAGGACATGGATCGATCGGTATAGCTTTTCCAACCCTTTCTCTAGTAGCTAGTTATAGGTTAATGGTTCGATTTGGGATTAAAGTCTGCGATAGCGCCGGTTTCTAGTTTAGAAAAAGTTTTCGTTTCCGCATTTTGGCCTCGGACAGACGGCTGGGGCGCTACCGTAGACTTACATGGTATCAGAGCCACGCCATTAACCTTTACTAGCTTTCTCTAACATGTTTAAAATATCGATCGAACGGAATTTTCCAAAACCACATTTCCAATTCTGCAGTTTCTGTCGAAATTTTTTTCTTGTCAAAAAATTATTTTCAGTACGTCAGAAAATCAGGCAGGCTTTTCTTAGAACACTGCAGAAATTTCGTAGAAAGAGCTCACTGTAGCGCCGCGGAATTGAGGCCTTACCCACGTTTTGGCCGCGGTTCCGCCGCCGTACTGTGGCATCTCTCCACCAAATTTTCTACAGTGGTCTCTGACTTGGAATTAGGGTTTCTGGATATTTTATTTTTGGCCCAGATTATTTTGAGTGCTGGGAATTGTGCTTGGGGCCCACTTCGGGAAATTTTGTCGATCGAAAATTTTAAATATATTAGTTCACAGTGCTTACTTTATATCTGCGACCGTGAATGTCATTCGAGCAGTAAATCTTGTCTAATTGCTATAGTTCTTTTGGACGGATTTGCGAACGCGACATTCATGTTGATGTTCTGTGATGTTGCGGATTTGTCATGGTGGATAGCCTGAATGCAATGGTAGTACAGTTTGGTTATATTTGTACATTTGATATTGCGGGGCGAGCGTCCGACATGTGGACTGCCGTCACTGCCTGTTTGTATATTATTCTTTTGGGGCACGACCGGGCTGAGGTCGATGTACCCGTTGTATATTTTTTCTTTCTGTACTAGGATTACCCCGCGGTGGGGTGCACGGATAGCCGGGTTCTAGAAGGCAACGGGCTCTCATCTCATGGCTTTGAGACGGAGGGGGCTTCACTCGAGAATTGGCGGGCTATTTGTCGCACTCGTAGGGGGTATAGGTTGACCCAAGGAGGGGTGCTCAAGTTACCGGATTCCTTGAAGTGCTGGGTGGTCCATTCACTTTGTTGAAGGGGGCTTCCTCGCTTCAGGTTTGGGCGGGTAACTTACCGCACTCGTAGGGGTCTAGGATTTCATTGCACAGGCTATCCACACGATCAGGGGAACGTCGGGTTTCAGTAGAGGTTCTATGAAACCCGGGGATCCCAGATTATCTGTATTATTCTGTGATGCTTATTACATTTCTGTGATGTTGCATTTTATCACGTCTTGAGAGATTATTATATATTGATATATATACTAGTAGATGTTGTATATGTTTTACACCCGCGCTAGTCCAGTCCTCGCTCTGTCGTTAGTTAAGTAACCTAACGGGTGATGATGGGACCCAGTGGCGAATGCGGATGGCATATACGTACGTCATATTTTCGTTCTTTTGTGGTGTGATTAATTGATGGGACTGCATTGATTTGGATCAATGCAAGCTAAACAAACCTATTCTGATGTTGTTGGAATATTTTTCAAAAAGCTGTTATTGCAAGGACGTTCTCTTTTGTTTTGCACAGTGGTATTCAGTTGGAATATCCTGTACCTCAGTCGACGAGGCAAGGGCCGAGATCCCTTCACCGGGAGTGACCCCTTGGATAGAAATTTGCGTCAGGGTAATAACTTCACTATAGCCGATTGACTTTTTGCCTTGCATCGTGGTATTCAGTTGGAATATCCTGCACCTCATTCTACGGGGAAAGAGCCGAGATCCCTTCACCGGGAGTGACCTCTTTAGCAAAGGTTTTCGCCACTATATTTTTGTAAAAAGCTATGCAGTTCCTTCAATGATATCAAGTTCATTACGTTAAAGGTTTTTCGCCAAAAACCGGCCGTAGCCCTCCGTCATTTCTTACGGGTATTACTTAGTATTCGTGCTGCGTTTGTTGACCTAGTCAAGACGTAGTGTTCGATAGCTAAGTGGTACTTGTTTGTTGCATAAATGCAATTGGTTAGGACAGTCGTGCGGCCTTGTTGACCTAGTCAAGGGCACGTACGGGTGGGTTTAATGCAATCCAGAATAATGACGGGTTGTACTTGACTAGCGGTTTATGGTTTGTTGACCTAGTCAAGGTCATAAGCCGCTTGGGGTAAAAATCACATCGGGAGTTTCTAAAGAAACTGAAACTTGCCAGATATGCGCATACATTCTGGAGTGTGATAACGTGAGTGGATTCCATCACGTTATCATGCGATGATAGTTGGATCCCGATTCCTACTGATGAGTTGGTTTACTCCTCGGATGATCCCGACTAGTTCTTCTTTCAGGTTTGGAGGAGAATTTGAGGTTGCAGTGGGAGATTTCCTGATTAGATAAATTGATAACCATTCTGATCTAGGTTAGAGTGCACGCAGAGTGTTTCTTCTCTCTCTCTTTGGCAGCGACCATGGCCCGACCCTAGACTATGACTCAGCGACCAAGTTAACCGAACCTTCTTAAAACACTGGCTTTTGGATTGTCAGAGTTGCATACCTCATTGCCACTCCTACTTTTTCCCTTTTCTCCAGAACACCCCGTATTACTACGAACGTCCACTTTCATTGGATAAAACCATCGTATGGTTATATACGAACTCGAAGGAACTTGTTCCGGATTCGAGGATGGTTTCCGGTTCGGGGGAAAATGAATAGGACTATTCAGTTGTCTTTTCCTTTTACCTTCTCTCAGGTTGCGAGTGCTCCTTGGATTAGGATGGTACACCTGTTACGCTAATTGGATAGTCTTCATCCAAACCATAGGCAGATGCCGAATGGTAGGGAATGAAGAAAACCATTTAGCCTAAAAGGTGTACAGAAGGTATTAAGTAAAGACAAATAAATGGATTAGTAAGAGGGCAAAGTAAATTGCGACTGCTATTCACGACCAAACCAAGTATTTCATCGCCACTCCTACTTCACCTTTGTATTTCTCCGGGACACTCCGTATCACTACGAAGATCCACAGTTATCTGGATACTCCATCGTATGGTTATATACGAACTCGAAGGAACTTGTTCCAGTTCGGGGATGGATTCTGGTTCAGGAGAAATAAGAATAAGGTTTATTCAGTTGTCTTTTATCTTTACCTTCTCTCGAGTTGCGGGTGCTCCTAAAATTAGGACAATATACATATTATGCTTATTGGATAGTCTTCTTCCAAACCATAGGCTGGTGCCGAAAGGTAGGGAGGGAAGAAAACCATTTAGTCTAAAGGGGTGTGCAGAAGGCAATGACTAAAGACATATAAAGGGATTTGGAGAGATGGCAAAGAAATATATGCTACAGTTGTGAATCTGATAATGGAAGAGTCGTTACTTAGAATACCCGGATAACCCTTCGAAACATTTACATGTTTCAGTTTCACTGTGTATTGTTAAGAGAAAACTGATTTCCCAATTAGTTCTTACTCCAGGGTATGTATTTACCAGGTTAGATTCTCACATCTGTATGGTTTTACAGATGCCGAGTGGGAGTAAGTTATTGGGAATTGGGTGATCATCCTCATTATATCGGGATTCGTTGTAATTGGTGATATTTGAGGAAATCGCCTGGGTTGTTTGCCGGACGGCAAATATTTGGTTTTGAATATCCATTGTTATGCACCAATTTCAAATTGATATATCTGTACGTTTATTTTTATAAAGTGAGATATAACTTTTTGAAATTATGTCTATGACATTTACCTATATCAGTGGATGGTTAGGTAAGGAGCATTAAACAGCAGTGTAATTCTTCTTAACCATAAGTACAGTTTTCAACCTACGACACACAAGGAATGAGTTATTAGACTCAGGAGACTTATACAGAGTATTGTATGTTGTCCAGTGTCCATGAGGACAGAGGGGTTGGTACTCGTACTATATTCTGTTTACTTATGACTTCTCTAGTTCTTAGACATGTGTTTCGTAGAAATACAAGGTCCAAGTTTTGAGAAGTTACAGGTATATGAATAAAGTAGAGAACCAGGTATTGCAAGTATCAGGATTCTTCAAGGTGATCGAAGATGTAGATACTTGTGTATGGTATTCAGTTGATAGTAATGATTAAGAGAACTTGCTTCTCTTTCAGATTACTCATATCTGGATGTATTCCTAAGTTGAGTGATGCTGATCGGCCTCTCTCCATTTAGTTGACATGCACTGGAGACAGCTGCATGATTTGAATCTGGTTCCGATTAAATCAGTGCTTCTGTTTCTATATTGGATATAGAATAGTTCATATCTTAACAATGTTAAGTACGGGGAGTTGTCTGGCTTATGCTTAAAACCAGACTCTGGATAACTCAAGGCACGTTTTTGTAATGGCTGTTTGTAGGTTGACCCGGGCTATGACGAGGGTTAACTTTCTACCATCTGGAAGATCAATAGTGATATTGTTCTTGACTCGCCACAGTTTTGATAAAAATGGATTTTTTTCCAGAAAACAGTAGTGAGAGTATGGTAGAACTGGAAGTGATTCCAGAATCGCAAATGATTACTGAAAATTTAATAGGACCTAAAGATTCAATCTGGTTTGACATTCCATTAGCCACTCCGCAGATATGGTGGGTAACCTCAGGCACCCGAGAGGTACTCCGGTAGTCTCAAGGACGGTGACAGGGAGGTTCTTGTTTACCCAGACTTGACACTACTGTTGTTCCAGGCTATGAGACCCGGCAGGAGGATGAGTATAACGTCGTTCTGAACTGGCTTTAGAAGTGCACGTGTATATTATTCTGCCAGAGGGTTGTCGTGGTCAGTGGGAGCAGCGGAAGCATAGTGGACAAGTGGCTTATGTCTATTTATAGACTAAAGCGGTAATAGCGGAGATAGATCATCTATTTTTGATGTGAAAGTCATGGGTTTGACTTCATTAAAATAGGGGTTGGATTTGTTAAGAAGGTAGTAGGGCGTGATGTCCTGGTATTTGGATGACATACACAGAGTAGGAAGTGAAATTCCTATACTACGATCGGTTATACTTTGGTTGTCACACAGTAGTTTCTCCACAAAGGATGTAGACATAATATTAGACATTCTGGTTACTAGATCTATGGTTTTAGATCTAGATTTGGGTAGTTTCCCAATCTGGGTACTTAGACAGCATTCTATAGGTGTTTTAGAATGGACGACTCCTGGCACGGTAGTATACCTGCAGGTGATGGAGTCACCCTCTCTAAAGGTGTCTTACAGACTAAAGGGGAGAGGGATGTGCATGATTGGCAGATCACTTGCTTAGGCAATTGAGTTGATCATGAGATGTCAAGTACCACACCAGATGTTGTTTTTGCACGAGCTGCAATAAGTTGATATTGATCCAATCCTGGAGAAACGTTCGGAAGCAGTTTTAGAACATAAGTGGATGTTCTAGGGATATGATAACGACAGCCTCATTCGGGAGACGGTTATCATTCCAGGCTTCCAAGGTGACCTGAATGACAGAGTGACTGTCAGAGTTATAGTTTTCCCTCTGACGAGGGGCAGTAGTTTTGGATAGGAGGTCCAAGCGGATACTGAGGGAGGCATAGCGCAGGATACTGATTAAGTTCAGTTGACGATACAGTCTAAGAAGTTTGGATTTGGAGTTCATTTATGAACTAGGTCCCATCAGATATCCAGACATATTTTAAGACAGGTATTGCTCATTTCAGGAGATGGCTTTCTCCGCGAACTTGAGATAAAGAGAGACATAGAAAGAAACATCAGGGCGGATCCACTCACTGAGGCTATTCCTCGAACGCAATAGTTTCGCAAACGGGCTTTGTGAAACTGATTAGTAGAGGAGTTGGGTGTTCGGTATCACACGGGCTGTGAGTATGCAACATCGCAATAATTAGCCTTGAGTGCAAGTGGGAGATTGTTGGATATAGTGCCCTCAGAGTCAATTATTGGATTACAGGAACGTGATTACAATGATTGAGGGAGACCTATACCGGTAGGACAGTCTTACTCAAGATGATAGTATGCTATCTGGTTTATCTTTATCATCGTGTACTGCTTTAGGTGACCTTATAGGTCGCTATTACATGTTGATAGAGCCCTTAGGATTCTTGCTTGACTGCCAGCAATATGATGGCGATCATATACGTGGGAGCTGGGGTCTATAAGCACATCCTTAAAAGGTCCCTAGTCGTGGGAGTTTTCGAGACAGGGCATCGATACTCCGCAGTAGACTAGTGTATACAGTCGAGACCCCGACGAGGGGCGGTGGCCGGTCTCACAAGCTATTGGTGTCAGTTGGTTCACCTAAGATGTATACATGTGCTCATTGGGTTATGAGTACACCGGACAGGACTCGCCGGGAACATGCTAGTTGGTATTATACCTGATGTCAGATAGCAGTTTCCTGGTGACATGTGTACTGGTTAGTTCATCGACCTGAGATCGTCATTTGTCTCGTGTGAGTTCCCACTGTGCTTTGATTACTATCCTACCACGGCTCAAAGGAGTCGTGCAAACAGGTTTTAGTTGGGTACAGTTCCGAGCCACATGGAGGCAGTGAGTGGATCGGCAGGGGTTTCGTCTCTCCCGGTATTGGGGGTAAGATCGCGCTGTGTCTAGGAGAGCTATTACACGAAATCCTTGGCCAAGGCAGGAGATTTACTGGTAGGTATTCCGGTAGTATTTCAGGGTGTTCTGGGCTACACTCTGACACGACTTGTACCGCTTTTAGGGGTCTGACTTTTACCAACCCCCTAGGCCCGACATGCGATGCTCATAGACGAACGGACCGGATTGTACGGATATTGTCACCGACAGGCTCAGTAGGGTGTCAGGATGAGTTCTCTCATCGACCTCTCTTTTGGTCAATACCTGGTAGCCCGTTACGTACGGCTAGTACCTCTGACGTGCTAGTGGTTAAATCCACAGCCAAAATATTGACGAGTCTTTAGAGTCCTCCACAGACAGTTTCTCAAGTTTCGGGCGAAACGTTGTAGAGGCCGTATGATATATGGCAGGGTTCGATCATATACGTGCAGTAGTGCACGGATCATGATCGGACGGATCATACTAGTGGGCTTTGGTTTAAGCCGGATCCTAGTATTAGATTTGTTGGATTACTTTCGTCTCATCACATTCGCATTCAGTCGGGATGCAGATGCATGTATGTATGTACAGGTGAGGGGTACTCTTGTGATCCGTCACGACTTTACTTTAGTAGATGCCATTCTCTTTTTATTGCTGCAAACATTTGGATTAATGTTTGCATAAGGAAATAATGAGCTCAAAATCATGATTAGGAGCATTAATTGTGACACATGCATAAGTGATGAGTCATGGTCTCTTTACTTGTGCATATGTCACATTGTTGGTGGATTTGAGTGTTGAAATGAGAGGGATAGAGAGAGAAAGGGCAGCCATAACCTTATTGTTAGCTCTTGTATTTTCTCACACTCTCACTCTCATTTTATCATCTCAACAAAAGAAAACGAAAAGATAACTTCTTCTTCTTCCTCTTCTTTCTTGAGCTCACTATCTCTTCACTAATGGCATCCACTAAATCCTCAAGAGACAAAGTGATCACACACATTTTCTACATCACCTTGGACACGTCGGCTAGCGAAATTCGTGCCTGAGTTGCTTCGGACGAAGCGGGAGCCCATTAAAAGACTCGATGATGTGGTGCCCTTTCCGATGAGGAGATCGAGCTCGGAGATGCTGCGAGGAGCTTGGGATGGTGGCCAAAGACCGAAGGACATGGATCGATCGGTATAGCTTTTCCAACCCTTTCTCTAGTAGCTAGTTATAGGTTAATGGTTCGATTCAGGATTAAAGTCTGCGATAGCGCCGGTTTCTAGTTTAGAAAAAATTTTCATTTCCGCATTTTGGCCTCGGACAGACGGCCGGGGCGCTACCGTAGACTTACACTCTATTAAGTGCTCCCACTGTTGCCATACCCAGTATACAACAAAACAGTCACTACTCTAAGCAAATGACATCTAGCACTTTGTCTCACCTTCGTTTACTTCCCTAGCATCAATGGGATCTCTCGTGCGAGGGAGAGTTCCTACCTGTTGACGTATCCTTGTTAAATGTGTACCTTTCACACATCGTATACCCCATACACTTTGTATACCCTGTACACTTGTACTCCATGCCTGAAATAGTCAAACAAAATATAGAAATATCTATCCCAGATAAAAAAGAAAGCTATACACCATCAATCTTAAAATATACATTTATAAAAAGCCGCCATCCATAATGATAATGTCAAACACAAGTGTAACAAACCTAAACTTTCTGTAAAGATTTTTTTCAAAAATACAGAAAGGAATACTTAAGCCTGAGCACAAGTTATAAATTTAATTTGCTTTTTAACGGTAAGAAAGCACTTGTAGCTCATTGGTAAAGCCTTGCACTGCTGTGATGTAGCCCCAGTGATCGAATCCCCCCAGCCATATATATTTTTTAATTGATTTTCTTTTAATCTTTTAGAAGCCCAATAGTTTGCATGTGCATTACACGTAAAATGAAAAGTCACAGAGTAATCAAACACGTGCACTGGGGTATACCAAGCGATAGGGACACGTGGCCAAAGATCCAGCACCCATCACCGGTTTTTGGCCAACGAGATATCGCTTACTGTCACGACCCGAAATATTAGCTCGTGACCGGCACTTAAATCACGCCACGTCTAAAGGCGTAACGTAAATTAAGTAAGCCGAAGCCCAGAAATCTAAAACCTTTTTAAATAAAAAAGAAGAGGTGAAGTTTTGAAATAAAGGTATGATGAAAATCAAATCATTTTCTTAAATGCATAAATAGTGGGACATGAAAAATGCAAGTGAATTTTACTAGTTGAAAAACATGTTTCGTCTTTTAAAAATTTGGGCAGCACCTCCTTTGTATATTTTGATCCAAAACCACATACACATGATAATATAAAAAGCATCCCCAAGCGGGAGCTAGCTCTTCGCCAATCGGCGGATCACAACCACGCAAGACAGAATATATGTATACGACGCCCAACGGCGAAGATCAACACAAAAGATAATGAAATAAGCAAGACATCAACCCACCGCTCAAAGTCTCGCAACTACAAGTCTTGCTAAGTCTTACTACATATACAAATACTAGTTTCTAATTGATGGAGTTGACTAGATACAACAGGAATAATGAATACAAGAGTGGTACGATCCAACATGTACCACCTACCAAAGCAATCACCCGAATGCAACTGTGCGCCAACGATGCCGCTACTGATCCATGCAGTCAACTTGCAAGAACCGTGGCACAACGGGGGTGAGTTGCCAACTCGTGAGTAGAAAACATCATCAGGTAGAAACCGAAATAAACAACGATTCCTAGGTCAATTATATCATGAAGGTAATACTATGATATCTAGGGTGACCGTATATGTAAATATGTGCTTACAATAAAATCAATGCCTATCAGCATGTGGCTAACATCTACGTGTCCATCAATGACACAACAACATCATGCATGTAAATATCATGAAAGCATATGCATGTAAATATGAGAATATCAACTATCGTGTGTCCATCAACGACACATCAAAATCATGGAACCTGAGTGTCCAACACCGACACTCGAAACATCATGAAACCCGTGTCCAACATCGACACGTAAATCCTCATATCTCAGGCGCCGCATCCTCAGATCGGCCCTCAGGCGCCGCATACTCTGGTCGGCCCTCATATCCATCTCATGACTGGTCGGCATCCTCCGGATAACCGCTAGGTCCAAATACTATCACCGGTAGGTAGTGCTCCCCTACTAGGCTCACCGTCTAACTATACGAGTTTTCTTGCCTCGGGGTACCTCACTGGGTCTACCATGTACCCGCAGACGGTGCCTACCGCTTCTCGAATTGGGTTTCACATATCACACGTCTCAGAACCGAGAAAACGCATGGTGGACGTCTCTAAATATCATATCAAGAGAAACCGGGTTTTTAAAATAATACATACTTTCTTTTGAAATAACCCCGGTTCTCAAATCCAGAAATCTCATGAAAACAGCATATCTCAATGCATATAATCGTAAAGCATGATGTATGCGACATATAACAGAATGTAAGCATATCCATATATCATGCAACATGGAACAGTGATGTGAACATAGCAAGTAAATCATGCAAGGATCCATATCAAGATGCAGCAATTCTACTGTGTAGTGACATAGCAATTATCGATGATGAAAGTGTATGAGCCGGCCAATCTGTGTAAGTGCAACATACGCATCATCAATAATGGTGTAGGTGTACTAGCACAGGTATATGTAATGCAATGAGAATGACATGAACGTAGCGTAAAGTACATCGTCAACTAAATGCTATAAGGTATACATATTTAACATGACCGAGTCGGTGAATCTATCCATCGGCATCCAGCCTTACAACATCACGTACGGTATAATCCATCGTACGGCATCCTCTAGTCAAGGGTATGGATCAATCATCATAAAACTCATCACGTACGGTATCCATCGTACGGAGGCATTAAATCATTAGGGATCCTATCATCCTATATGACAATGAGGGTACGGACCTAACGTCTCGTACGGCATATCACTCATGATTCAGAACATTATATATATCTATATGCCTATATCCCAGGTCACATCCATAACAATCTCATATCAGGGGACCGATAAAGGTATAAATCATCTCTTATCGACTCGCATCTGTATACCGACATATCAATGAAGTCATCATATTATATCGTATATTCTTTTCATCACATTAAGTCATCTTATACATACATTCTACCTTATTAATCCTGTGTCATGTTACTCTAAATCTCATACTTATTCTAGTGTAACTACATATCTATAAGTCGTGATTCATATTCACTTTTCATATCCTTATAGCTTTCATCTCATATCTCAATACATATATTCAATCATTCATATCATCTGTAACTATCTTTTTAACCATGTCCATAGTTTTCTAATCTAGGTTTCTGCGACTGTATCCTATAGATCGGTTTCCATTTATAATCTGCGGGGGTGCTATACGCCATCCACCCGACTTCCCCCGTAGATATAAATCTACTCACCTTGATCCTTACTTGCCGAAGTCGATGACGCCATGCTCTGTCGTCTCGGAATCCACGCGAAGGTACCTACAATAAATACATAATCGCAATGCTATTAAAATCAAGTCTGGAAAATAAATACGGCACACTGTGCGCTCATAGATTAGAACCTATAACCTACGCATGCAAAATCAACCAATTATCCCTTGTCGTTGATGTACAAACATCCAACGACGGAATCCAAACTAAAATATCAACAATCAAATCTCAGAAATCGCAAACCCGAAATCAGCAACTAAGGAAATCCATACCAGATTTTACCCTAGGTCAAACCAGAACATTTTGCATATTGAGTTGCTTTAAATATCACATAACAAAGCCACTTACCAACAATCTCCAAGTTTCACTCTGATGTGGCCCCAAATTGCGGCCACAAGGAATTTATTTGCGGCCAAGAAGTTGAGCTGGGGTCTCGGGTTTTGGGGTTTGCTTCTAGGTTATCTGCTCATCTCTCTGTATTCGCTAAATAATTTTTGGTGGTCTCGGGTCATCCCAGATTTCCAGATACACTCACAACCGTTCAATTAACCGATATCGGGAAATTCTAACTTCATGTTTTTGGTTTCTATTCTCTGGTCCAGGTCAAGAATCATCTCTAAAGTCTTGTAAACAGCCACTAAACATCACCACATGTCCACACAACCACTCAACCCTTCTTTAGGAATTTCTAACTTCACAAATCCACACTTAATCAACTTCTAAACTAAACTAGGATGCTAGAAACTTAAACTAAACTAAATGAAAAGAATTATACCTCATTTGGGCAACTCAAGAAAAACCCTAGCTTTCCAAAGTCTTCAAAATCCAACTTTGCTTGGTCCAATGTGTTGAGGATGAGGTGGGGATCATTTTTAATGAAGGGAGTATAGGGTTTTGATAAAGATTTTGAGATGGGTCATGAGGGTAGAATGAAAAAGCTTGAAGAAGAAGAAGGAGAAGAAAAATGATGGGGGAAAATGAATGAGGCAACCCTCGCTCTCTCCTTATTCTCACCCTCTCACCCTCATGTCTTACTCTCTCTCTCTCTCCAATCATTCTCCTTTTAACCCTTTTCTCTTTTTCTCACAAAAATACACATAATACCCATAAAACAACACAAATGCAACAACATGCAACAAAATGCAACATGTCATGGTGCACTAACCATGGAAAAATGTAGAAACACGGATTTGGCTTAATCGCGATTAGTAGTGCACTAATCGGGTTTAATTTTAAACTCGCATATAATTAATTATAAAAATGCCAAATCCAATAAATATATTTTAGAATGAATAAATCATTTTAATCTCCAATTATTTCATAAATATTGGTATATATTTATACCATTTTATGAAAACCCCAATTTCGCAAATCGGGTAGTTTTCGCGTAATATATTATTTTAATATTAAATTCCAAAAATAATATTTTATATTTTCTGAAATGTTACAATCTTCCCCTCTTAAATAAATTCGATCACAGAATTTAAATTTAAATCCCCAAATACTAAAACATTTCAATACTCAACTCAAATCAACGGGGTTGCGAAATCACGGAAGATACAAAAATAATACAGCGCATCGCGTGCGCCTGAAAACGAGTATGAAACTCAAATCGAACTCCGTCAAGCGTCACACAAATTATCGGATTTGCATGCAAATCATCGGAGTTATAATAGAGATACAGATCTCGAAATCCATTACTGAAATTCAATATACACTAGTCAAATACTATAATATGTATATAGTACGCATCCTTGGAAAAATCTCTTAAAACTGAATAAAACACATGCAAAATCCTTTCTGAATAGCCACGTGTGTTAGTGTATATGCCCTATGGGCTATTATTGTATCATACTAGTTTGTATATTACTTAATGGAAGCTTGGGATATTCACATGTATATAACAGTCTTGCCAAACATGGTAGTATGCTACTTGGTTTTTCTATCTTAATATGTGAGTATACGTATTGATAGAGCTCTTAGAATCTTGCTTGACTACCAGCGTTGTGATGGCAGTCACACTAGTGGGGGCTGGGTAGTCTACAAGCACATCCTTTTTCAGGTCCCTAGTCGTAGGATTATCGAGACAGGGCATCGATACTCCGGAGTAGACTAGTGTGTACGTTTCTCATCCCAGTTGGGGAGATGGTCTGTCCCACAGCCGTCAGTACGTCGTACTGGAGATAGTATGCAGGTGCTCGTTGGGTTACGAGCACACCGGACAGGACTCACAGGGAACTGTTGGTTGGTTTTATACCAGTCGTCAGTGAACAGTTCCCAGGTGACATGAGTACAACATAGTCCGCAGACTTGACACTGCTACTTCGCCTCGAGTGTGTCCCACCGTTCTTAGATTGCTACCCTACCACGGCTCGAAGGAGTCGTGCAAACAGGTAGCAGTTGGGTGCAGTCCCGAGCACTTGGAGGCAGTGGCGGTTAGACAGGATTCGTCTCTCCCGGTATTGGGGGTTGATAACGCGCTGTGTCAGAGAGCCATTACGTAAAGTCCCTGGCCAGGGCAAGCGAGATTTGCTGGTAGGTTCCAGTAGTTTCTCAGGGTGTAATGGGTTTCGCTCCGACACGACTTATACCGCTATTAGGGGACTGACGCTTGCCGCCCCCTAGGCCCGATATGCAATAGTCTTAGACGAACAGACCGGACTGTACGGAGATTGTCACATCAGACTCAGTAGGAGTTCGGATGGGTTTTCTCATTGGCCTTCTTATCGACATCTACCTGGGGACCGTTACGTACAGCTAGTGCCGCTTGTGGTCTGTGGTTAAACCCACTGCCAGCGTAGTAGTCGAGTCTCTAGAGTCCCACACAGAGAGTTTCCCTACTCCAGGTGAAACGATATAGAGGTTGTATGGTTTTACGACAAGGGTTCGGACGCATACGTGTGTTTACGCACGTACGACATCCGGACAGTTTTTACTAGTCGGCTTTGGTTTAAGCCAGTTTCTAGTATCCGGTTATTGGATTTATACAGTCTAAAGTTTTTCCGTGTTTTCACGGATAGGAGGGGCGTTCTCGTAATTGCGCGAGAAGCTTCTAGAAGATGGTGACTTGGGGGTTAAGGTGGCATATGCATTAAATGAGATTATTGAGTCATTTGAGTGATTCATCTAAGTCATTAATGCATCATAAATGCTTAATGACTCATGGAGATGAATCACCCTCTTATATTTATTAAGCATGATGATTAATCATTCATTTTCTTTTGTTGGATAAATCATAATGCTTGATATATATTATGATAGCTCATTTTCTCATCTCATTCTCTTGCTCACTTTCTCTCTCCTCAAGCTCTCCCTCTTCAAACCTTAATCCTCCCCTCTCATGTGTTGAGTACAAGGATTAGATTAGACTACTTAATCCTTAACCATTCTCTATATCACCTAGGTTACTTAGATTAGCGATTTAAGAAACCTAGTTACCTCTAATTTGAGGTGAAGCTTGTAGTAAAGCTCTCGGGTGGATCTTTTACTACTTAGAGAAGGCCGGAGAGGACGTGGAGAACGACCAGACGAAGGACTCGGTACTTTAGGTATAATCACTTATCATAGTAGTTAACTCTTCTATGGTTTCTTGTTAGTTATTATTTATGCAAAGATTCTCGGTTAGTTGATGTTTACGCCTAAAACAAGATCGTTTTTTATTTTTCCGCCTCCCCGCAAGTTGTGGGGTGTTGTACATCGACTTACAGCGTGATGCGTAACTCACGGCACAAGTGACGGACGCTCATTTGTAAAGTAATAATTATACATTCACATATGTTTTGCTAAATATACGTTCCACCGTTTCTAAAATATCCCAAAAGGTTTTCCTTTATAAACGTTCGTGTCGCTCGCGGACACGTAAGAAATAGCAAGACTATAGATCCTTTTTGAAAACCTCTTGGTAAACTTTTTATGCATGCAAAGTACTCAGGTACTGTCCTCAGATCAGTCCTGTTCGGCTACTACATAATATAGTGCCCATCATGAAAATAAGGTGCTCAAGAGCAAAATCAGCCTTAAAAAGGCGTATCCAACAATCGCATGCGTCTGGTGCGCACGGAAACCAAAGCCAAATACAAGTGCTACAAATGTGCACAAAACCAAACTAAGTGCAACGGGTGTGCACGAAAGCATCCGTCCAGTGCAACGGATGTGCACGACAACAATATCAAGTGCACCTAGAGTGCACGAAAACCTCAATCCAGTGCAACTAACATGCACGAATGAAAATCCCAATCGAGTGCATCGAGTGTGCACAAAATCAAACACCAAGCACCTAATATGCGCAAAAATACAAATCAAACGCGTCAGGTCCGTAAAAAGCGTCTAGTGCAGCAAAGCGCACGAAAACGAACGTCAAGTGCAAATGCACACAAAAACATAAATATGGTAAAACAAATGCTCAAAATACAAATCGGATGCATCCAGTGCACGAAATACAAATCCGGTGCAGCCAATGCACGAAATCTCATCAATAACTCAAATGCGTATAAAAAGCAACACCGAATGTACCAAGGTGTATATAAAAGAAAATCATAAACTTGTGCAACTGCATGCACAAAACACGTATCAATGCACTGCAAGTACATGTGAGCTATACCGAGTGCAAAAATCAAATCGAGTGCGTACCGCATGCACAAAATCAAATCAACCGTATGAAATCCACGAAATCATAAACACGTGCAGCCAAGGCACAAAACCG
The DNA here is from genome assembly GCA_030015575.1 of Agapanthus africanus. NCBI lineage: Eukaryota > Viridiplantae > Streptophyta > Magnoliopsida > Asparagales > Amaryllidaceae > Agapanthus > Agapanthus africanus. The sequence goes on from CM057344.1 coordinate 516,637,388, forward strand.
ATATCAAGTGCAATAAATATGCACAAATCATAAACCAACATAACGGTGTACAAAGATATATCAAGTGCAATTACTACGCACAAAATGTAGATACCCAGTAGGTGCAGCCATGGTGCACGAAAACAATATCATGAAACTCAATCATCAAAACTCAAATCCAAGCGATATATGCGCGATACTCGGATCACAAACACAAATCGCAACAAATGATATTGAGGTACACCTGCTACAATGTCGAAAAAATGTCGGTGCGTCCAAAACTGGCAGAGTAAGAACATCCGCTTGTCTCCTGCTCACGGTCTGGCGTCCTCTGTCTCTGGGTCCTCATTTTCTCTTTGGATTACCAATCTCACAATCCGTCGGCTCATCGTCCCGGTCAGGTATACTAACGGAAACGATTCCGCTCTGACACTCCTCTAGTCATCTCTCGGCCAATTAGTATGACCACTCGTAAAGCAGTACGTCACTGGCATCGGTTTCTGGCCCTCTGAATATGTTGGAGATAGTGCCCTCAAAGTCAATTATTGGATCACAGGCACGTGATTGCAATGATTGAGGGAGGACCTATCCCGGTAGGACAGTCTTACTCGAGATGATAGTATGCTATCTGGTTTATCTTTATCATCGTGTACTGCTTTAGGTGACCTGACATGTCGCTATTACACGTTGATAGAGCCCCTAGGATTCTTGCTTGACGACCAGCAGTATGATGGCGATCATATACGTGGGAGCTGGGGTCTATAAGCACATCCTTAAAAGGTCCCTAGTCGTAGGAGTTTCGAGACAGGGCATCGATACTCCATTAGTAGACTAGTGTATACAGTCGAGACCCCGACGAGGGGCGGTGGCCGGTCTCACAAGCCACTGGTGTCAGTTGGTTCACCTAAGATGTATACAGGTGCTCATTGGGTTATGAGTACACCGGACAGGACTCGCCGGGAACCTGCTAGTTGGTCTTATACCAGATGTCAGATAGCAGTTCCCTGGTGACATGTGTACAGGTTAGTTCATCGACCTGAGATCGTCATTTGTCTCGTGTGAGTTCCCACTGTACTTTGATTACTACCCTACCACGGCTCAAAGGAGTCGTGCAAACAGGTTTTAGTTGGGTACAGTCCCGAGCCACATGGAGGCAGTGAGCGGATCTGCAGAGGTTCGTCTCTCCCGGTATTGGGGGTGAGGTCGCGCTGTGTCTAGGAGAGCCATTACACAAAGCCCTCGGCCAAGGCAGGAGATTTACTGGTAGGTATTCCAGTAGTGTCTCAGGGTGTTCTGGGCTTCACTCCGACACGACTTGTACCGCCTTTGGGGGTCTGACTTTTACCAACCCCCTAGGCCTGACATGCGATGCTCATAGACGAACGGACCGGACTGTACGGATATTGTCACTGACAGGCTCAGTAGGGTGTCAGGATGAGTTCGCTCATCGACGTCCCTTTTGGTCAATAGCTGGTGGCCCGTCACGTATTGGCTTATACCTCTGACATGCTAGTGGTTAAATCCACAGCCATAGTATTGACGAGTCTTTAGAGTCCACCACACTTTCAGTTACTCAGCTTTCGGGCGAAACGCTGTAGATGCCGTATGGAGATATGGCAGGGTCCGATCAGATATGTGCGGTATTGCACGGATCAGGATCGGACAGTTTTGTACTAGTGGCCGTATAGTTATATGACAGGGTTCGATCAGATACGTGCGGTATTGCACGGATCAGGATCGAACGGATTTTACTAGCCGGCTTTGGTTTAAGCCGGTACTAGTTTAGTACAGTGTAGATTTTGTCTCTTTGCATTTGTATCCGGTCCGAATACAGATGTGGGTGTGTATGCACAGTGTCAGGGTTTTCCTGTAATTTATTACAGGACCAGTTTTCTGGAGTTGCCAGTTTGCATTCCGTTCCGGCCGGTTTTCCTTTGTTCTTTCCCGGCCGGACTTTTCCGATGGAGGGGGTAATTTGCAGTTTTGCAAATTACACTTTGTGGGGGGTTCTTCTTGCAACTTTATTCATTATGATAGGATTTGCCTCCTTGCTTTTTCATGATGATTTTTGCATTGATGGGATTTGAAAGGTTGTGGTGTGAATAGAAGAAAAAAGCATGGTTGATGTTTTCTTGTCTAGGATGTGGTCACCTCTTTGATCTCCTACACTCACCTCCCTTGTTGAAACCCACCCTTGCTTGTGTGGCCGGCCACTTGAAAAGAAATGAGTGGATTCATTTTGTAGAGTGACATCTTAATCTCATTTCATTATTCCTTTGCTAGAAAAATGATTCCACACAACTCTCCATAGTTCATTCTTTGATTCCTCCATCATGGCAACTACTTACCCCAAATGAGACAAGCATCATATACACTACATTCTACAGCAAATCTTGGACGCGTCGGCTAGCCTACTTCGCGCCCGAGTTGCCTCGGTATTGAGGCGGGAGCCCGTAAAAGACGCAGGCGATGTGGTGCCCTTCCGGCGAGGAGGCGACAATATGGAGACAAGACTTTCCGCGGGAGATCGGGACGATGACGAGAAGACCGGAGGACTCGGATCACTCGGTATACTTCTCTCACTCTTTCTCTAGTTAGCTAGTATAGGTTAATGGTAAACGATCCGGGTAATTGTCCGCGGTAGCGCCAGCTTAAAAGATAAGAAAATTTTGATTCCGCATTTTGGCCTCGGATAGACGTCCGGGGCGCTGCCGTGGCCAATACATGTGACACAACTGATCCTCGGCGCAAATCTTATCGCAGCAGTGTCCTGGAAGGAACCTACTCAGGGTCTCTTCCGATATCGCCTATACCGAACTATATTGAGGCTGGTACTCTTACATAGTCATCTTTTCGTTTTCTGGATATCTGCATTCTCAGCATAGCATTTCCTCGGGAACTGGTTGTATCCCAACACCTCTGCATACACATCCGATCTCTAATCTCAACGGGGAGTAATAACAGCTTGTTAACATCTCACACGAATCTCTTGCTCCACTCGTCTTTATTATCGTCCACTTCGACGTCACGTCATGCTATCTGCGTACTGCAATTGTTCTCGGCTACAGTTAATTCGGAATCTCTCACACGGACTCGAAATCGCGAACTCGGTATCTTCATCACTCTGTAGAAGATCTCTAGCCGAACACGTCCTCGGGAACTCGTCCCAACCATCGGAGGAATATACCTTATTCATCTGCTCTCGATCAACTCACAACGCATCTGGGAGAGGTTCTCTATCTGAAGCTGGTCCACTTACTGATCTCCTATCGGATCATCCGACGAACAACGTCCTCTTTGGGTCGATCTACTCTAGATCTGAATAATATTCTCCACACTGGAAATCTTCAACTCAACTGGGCCTGCGTCGGCGCATCAAATTTAATGAATCACCTTTGTCTCTCAACTCAAGATAGACTAGCTATCATCTGTCGCATATCTGCCTGAAAGTTCCAGCGATCTCAGCTCATAAGCTCTGGAAGAGACATCCCATCAATCTCAGCAACAGTTGGGTCATCTGTCTACACGGTAGACGATATCACAATCTCTAAGGTAGACCGTACATCAACAGTCCTCTCTCAATCCGGCAGCCTCTATCAGTGGCCCGATCATACGGTGCAAAACCGAACACTCGCCTCAATTAAGAGGTCATAACACAAACACTATATCGAGACGTTCACATGTCACCAGAAAACACAATGGTCAGTCCTTGTCCATGGCGAGCTCGCCCTGACCGCATCCCAAGCAGTAGCTCCACCTGCGCTTAAACCATGGTGACAGGAACCTCAATCGTGTATCGATGAAAATAGATCAAAGGAATGAAAGGAAACAATAGATCCAGAATGGATACATGATCATAAGGAGGAACAGAATCAATAAGAGTATGATCATGGAAACAAATAGAATCAAGGATCTCAAATGGATGTATGATCAAGAGAATGAAGAGAATCACAGATCTCAAAATATGTACATCCTAAGGTTTCTTAAGTGGAGTATCATATCGTAAATATGCCGCGGAATATACGTACGGTACGCCACTCTACTCAAGCTACCTACTCCATCAATCAGGGCCAGCCTATGAAACGAAAGTTCGGGTCTAATACCCCCCTATTCAACTCTAAGTTCTGTAAGGTCAAGCCTAGGTTCCGAAATAGATTACGCCCCAGACTCCACATAGTCAAACCTAGACTCGAACCAAGGTTAAACCCAGCGCTCTGATACCAACTTTGTCACGACCTGAAATATTAGCTCGTGACCGACACTTAAATCACGCCACGTCTAAAGGCATAACATAAATTAAGTAAGCCGAAGACCAGAAATCTAAAACCTTTTTAAAAAAATAGAAGAGGTGAAGTTTTGAAATAAAGGTATGATGAAAATCAAAACATTTTCTTAAATGCATAAATAGTGGGACATGAAAAATGCAAGTGAATTTTACTAGTTGAAAAACATGTTTCGTCTTTTAAAAATTTGGGCAGCACCTCCTTTGTATATTTTGATCCAAAACCATATACACATGATAATATAAAAGGCATCCCCAAGCGGGCGCTAACTCTTTGCCAATCGGTGGATCACAACCACGCAAGAAAGAATATATATATACGACGTCCAACGGCGAAGATCAACACAAAAGATAATGAAATAAGAAAGACATCAACCCACCGCTCAAAGTCTCGCAACTACAAGTCTTGCTAAGTCTTACTACATATACAAATACTAGTTTCTGATTAATGGAGTTGACTAGATACAACAGGAATAATGAATACAAGAGTGGTACGATCCAACATGTACCACCTACCAAAGCAATCACCCGAATGCAACTGTGCGCCAGCGATGCCGCTACTGATCCATGCGGTCAACCTGCAAGAACTGTGGCACAATGGGGGTGAGTTGCCAACTCGTGAGTAGAAAACATCATCAGGTAGAAACCAAAAACAAACAACGATTCCTAGATCAACTATATCATGAAGGTAATACTATGATATCTAGGGTGACCATATATGTAAATATGCGCGAACAATAAAATCAATGCCTATCAGCATGCGACTAACATCTACGTGTCCATCAATGACACAACAACATCATGCATGTAAATATCATGAAAGCATATGCATGTAAATATGAGAATATCAACTATCGTGTGTCCATCAACGACACATCAAAATCATGGAACCTGAGTGTCCAACACCGACACTCGAAACATCATGAAACCCGTATCCAACATCGACATGTAAATCCTCATATCTCAGGCGCCACATCCTCAGATCGGCCCTCAGGCACCGCATACTCTGGTCGGCCCTCATATCCATCTTATAACTCTGGTCGGTATCCTCCGGATAACCGCCAGGTCCAAATACTATCATCGGTACGTAGTGCTCCCCTGCCAGGCTCACCGTCTAACTATACGAGTCTTCTTGCCCTGGGGTACCTCACCGGGTCCACCATGTACCCGCAGACGGTGCCTACCACTCCTCGAATCGGGTTTCATATATCACATGTCTCAGAACTAAGAAAATGCATGGTGGACGTCTCTAAATATCATATCAAGAGAAACCGGGTTTTTAAAACAATACATACTTTCTTTTGAAATAACCCCGGTTCTCAAATCCAGAAATCTCATGAAAACAACATATCTCAATGCGTATAATCGTAAAGCATGATGTATGCGATATATAATAGAATGTAAGCATATCCGTATATCATGCAACATGGAACAGTGATGTGAAGCAAGTAAATCATGCAAGGAGTCATATCATGATGCAACAATTCTACTGTATAGTGACATAGCAATTATCGATGATGAAAGTGTGTGAGCCGGCCAATCTGTGTAAGTGTAACATACGCATCATCGATAATGGTGTAGGTGTACTAGCACAGGTATATGTAATGCAATGAGAATGCCATGAACGTAGCGTAAAGTACATCGTCAGCTAAATACTATAAGGTATACGTATCTAATATGACCGAGTCGGTGAATCTATCCATCGGCATCTAGCCTCACAACATCACGTACGGTATAATCCATCGTACGACATCCTCTAGTCAAGGGTATGGATCAATCATCATAAAACTTATCACGTACGGTATCCATCGTACGGCGGCATTAAATCATTAGGGATCCTATCATCCTATATGACAATGAGGGTACGGACCTAACGTCTCGTACGGCATATCACTCATGATTCACAACATTATATATATCTATATGCCTATATCCCAGGTCACATCCGTAACAATCTCATATCAGGGGACCGGTAAAGGTATAAATCATCTCTTATCGACTCGCATCCGTATACCGACATATCAATCAAGTCATCATATCACATCGTATATTCTTTTCATCACATTAAGTCATCTTATACATACATTCTACCTTATTAATCCAGTGCCATGTTATTCTAAATCTCATACTTATTCTAGTTTAACTACATATCTATAAGTCGTGATTCACATTTACTTTTCATATCCTTATAGCTTTCATCTCATATCTCAATACATATATTCAATCATTCATATCATCTCTAACTATCTTTTTAACCAAATCTCTAGTTTTCTAATCTAGATTTCTACGACTGTATCCTATAGATCGGTTTCCATTTATAATTTGCGGGGGTGCTATACGCCATCCATCCGACTTCCCCCGTAGATATAAATCTACTCACCTTGATCCTTGCTTGCCGAAGCCGATGACGCCATGCTCCGTCATCTCGGAATCCACGCGAAGGTACCTACAATAAATACATAGTCGCAATGCTATTAAATCAAGTCCGGAAAATAAATACGGCACACGGTGCGCTCATAGGTTAGAACCTATAGCCTATGCAAGCAAAAACAACAAATTATCCCTTGTCGTTGACGTATAAACACCCAACGACGGAATCCAAACTCAAATATCAACAATCAAATCTCAGAAATCACAAACCCGAAATCAGCAACTAAGGAAATCCATCCCAGATTTTACCCTAGGTCAAAACAGAACATTTTGCATATTTGGTTGGTCTAAATATCACATAACAAATCCACTCACCAAAAATCTCCAAGTTCCACTCTGATGTGGCCGCAAATTGCGGCCACAAGGAATTTATTTGAGGCCAAGAAGTTGAGCTGGGGTCTCGGGTCTTGGGGTTTGCTTCTAGGTCACCTGCTCATCTCTCTGTATTCGCTAAATAATTTTTGGTGGTCTCGGGTCATCCCAGATTTCCAGATACACTAAAAAACTGTCAATTAACCGGTATCGGGAAATTATAACTTCGTGATTTTGGTTTTTATTCTCTGGTCCAGCTCAAGAATCATCTCTAAAGTCTTGTAAACAGCCACTAAACATCACCACATGTCCACACAACCACTCAACCCTTCTTTAGGAATTTCTAACATCATAAATCCACACTTAATCAACTTCTAAACTAAACTATGATGCTAGAAACATAAACTAAACTAAACTAAATGAAAAGAATTATATCTCATTTGGGCAACTCAAGAAAAACCCTAGCTTCCTAAAGTCTTCAAAATCCAACTTTTGCTTGGTCCAATGTGTTGAGGATGAGGTGGGGATCATTTTTAATGAAGGGAGTACAGGGTTTTGATGAAGATTTTGAGATGGGTCATGAGGATAGAATGAGGGAGCTTGAAGATGAAGAAGGAGAAGAAAAATTATGGGGGAAAATGAATGAGGTTGCCCCCCCTCTCTCCTTATTCTCACCCTCTCACACTCATGTCTCACTCTCTCTCTCTCTCCAATCATTTTCCTTTTAACCCTTTTCTCTTTTTCTCACAAAAATACACATAATACCATAAAACAACACAAATGTAACAACATGCAACAACATGCAACATGTCATGGTGCACTAATCATGGAAAAATGTTGAAACACGGATTTAGTTTAATCGCGATTAGTAGTGCACTAATCGGGTTTAATTTTAAACTCGCATATAATTAATTATAAAAATGCCAAATCCAATAAATATATTTTTGAATGAATAAATCATTTTAATCTCCAGTTATTTCATAAATATTGGTATATATTTATACCATTTTACGAAAACCCCAATTTCGTAAATCAGGTAGTTTTCGCGAAATATATTATTTTAATATTAAATTCCAAAAATAATATTTTATATTTTCTGAAATGTTACACCTACGGACGGCACCGCCGGGCCCCCCATAGGGGATGCTCCCCATATTTTAACTCCACACCCCTTGGCCTCCCCCCTTAACCCATGTACTGTTTGTTTTTATTAAAAAGAAACAGAAAATTAAAAAGAGGCATTAAACCAAATTTTTAATGCAAATTTTAATTCTATTCTTCATTACCCTAAATCCTAATTTTCCCTATAAATACCACACCACATTTCATCCCTCCTCATTCAGAATTCTATTACAAAAACTCTATAAAATTTCCAAGTCCCTAGTTGTACAAGTGGAGTTAGCAAGAGACGAAGTTCCGGCGACGTTCCAGGAGGAATCCGGCGACGAAACGACGCCCCGACGGTTCCGAGAGCTTCCTCCTTCTCCCCTCTTTCTTTATAGCCAGTAAGTCCCCTCTTCCCTTCTCAATCTCTAGTCTAAAAGTTTCACTTTTCAAAACTCATCGGAAGCGGAGTTATTCCGACTTCCGAGTCGTTTTTCATTAAAAATCCAACTCTTTCTTAATAACAAACCTACCAATTTTTAATATATTGTTTAGAAATCATAAACAAACACCTTAGAACAAGTTTCATCTCAAAAGAATCTATTATGCAACTTTTATCGTATTTTTACGGTAAAATACCATATACTTTACTTTCAACACAATTCAACATATTTCTTTGTATTACCTTTAGATAACTCATGAGGTAATGACCTACCTCATCACAACACACATCTTTGATATAGCATGATGAATTTTGGAACTCTAGTTTATGAGAAAATACGAGATTACGAATAAATACCTTAAACATTCAAAAACCATTTTCTTTAAAAAGTGTGTTATTTAATTCCTTGAAAATACGTCTCTACAACCCATTTTGGGGAACCCCGATCGGGATGGTGCGGGTTATCGCACATTCTCGGGCCTAGTAGAGCAAGATGCAGACCTCCGCAAGGAGCATTCGATCTCGATAGAATTTTTGATACAATTTTTAAGAAAATGAGATTTCTACAAAATAAATAAAATTTATTCTCATTATATATATATATATATATATATAAATATTATCAAAATATCTATTTTAAATATATTATATAAATATTTAATGTTTTCTAAATCAAAGGAATCACAATTTCATGAAACTACCATTACAATTCAATAAAAATTCTAGTATTTCATTAAAATACCATATACAATGAAAATTAGGTTCTACTCACTAGAAAATTTCACTTTTATAAAATATACATTTATGAAAACCCTAAAGACGATAACTAAATATTTTAGGTGTATTTTGAAATTATATCAAAACTTTTTTTATATAAACCCCCCTCAAGTTATACTAAATTACAATAAGGGCCCTAGTAAATATAGGTTTAAGCGGGACCAGTTCTCTCGAGTCTCAGGGAGCCGGAGAATGTGGGTTCTTGTCTATTTAAGGTAGACAATCTAACAACGGTGTTATCAATACGGTAATTGTCTTGGAAAGTGACACAAATCCTGCCGTCCATGTGCAGCAGTTACCGATAACATCAAAATTAATTCAGGACTTCAATTTTTTTTCAAAATGTCTGACTCAGACAAAGTCTCAATCTAATTAATCTAACTTGAATTCAATTCAAGTATAAACTTCAATTCAACATTAATCCGTCTATACCAGAATTCAATCTATTTTGACCGAACCGAACCATGGATATACTCTGATTACATGACTATCCATTTATAACCATTCCGTTTACTGATATCATGGTTTCGGCAAGTCTTCCATTTACTACAAGACAATACAATACAATCAGTACAATCAATACAATCATATGATAAACATTACGGGGTTTATAAAGGGGTAGACTGGTACGGAACATGTTAAAGGCGGCACGAGGTGGTCACTAAAAGACGTAATTACATCCATGCCGTTGTTCCGTGGTATTTTCGACGGAGCCTTGTACTACGGGTTACTGATTGATCGATTTTCCGTTGTGTCGGTATTTAGAAAATTATGTAGAAATCACAACCAAAAATATTTGACCGCAATCAATAACGGTGTCGAATATAGCGCGTTTGTAAGTGCGGATCGTCCACAGGGATTGTGCGATTCGTTCGTATTTTGTTTTGTTTGAATTGAAAATTTAATAGAAAAGAAAAGCAAACGATTCAAGATTTATATCAATGAATTTCAAGAATCAACTAAATCTAATCAAGAATCAAGAAAGCGTTAAACATCAATAATCAAGAATTGATATAATTCCAATCGATTTAAGTTTCAAGATTTGAAGTAAAGCTCGTAGGAATCGATTAGATCGTAGATGTGAAGAAGACTAGAAATTACCTTTTCTTATCCATTAACAAATTAATGCTAAATCGATGTAGATTTATCGAGGATTAAGGATCTTGCGAAGAATTAGGGTTTCCTCATCCTATCCTTTGTCCTTTCAATGAATCACATCCACTAGATAGCTTCTAGGAAATCGAATGATCAATCGTTGATCTCTAGATCCGTGCGAAAATAATCAAGAACGCATTTCGCATCGATCTAGATCATCGATCACTCAATTTCAAGAATTTACAATCGTTATAGAACTTAAGAAAACGTTTAAAGATTCATCAACATCATTATTCTACCGATCATCTCGACTCCTCCACGAGCGGAGTTTCATTCAAGCATCATCACAAAGAATATATTCAAGAATCGAAATATAAGCATGATGCTCGAATTGAAATATATGCAAGTTAAAAGAATCTTCACCTTTATTTATTCCACAATTTGTTACACATTGCTTAAGACTACAAGAATTTGAGAAGGAACAAAATTGTCGAATCTAGCGTTGCATCGGCTCCTTGAGTCGCGGATCGGCTTGGATCTCATGCTCCGATGAAGTCCGGCTTCGCTTCTAAAGGATGGTTGAAGGCTTGCTTTGCTAGAACTCAAAGGATCTTGAATTTGGTTTCTTGATTGCATTAGGGTTAGGGTTTGGAGGTGGCAAGTGTTAGGTTGAAGGGATGATAGAACAACAAAATGAACAACCCAATTGAAGAATTTTTTTTTGAACAACCTTTTCAAGTGAGCCCTAGGGTCCTTTTTATAGGTTTAAGAATGAGTAGCTTCCTTAAGAAGCTTGGATTAGGTTAGCTTCCCTTCTAAGCTAGTTAGTTAGGTAGAAGCCTCTAGAACTAGTTAGTTAGGGTTTAGCTTCCACCTTAAGCTAGGAGGTTAGGGGGAAGGTTCTAGGCTCTTAAGGTAGTTAGGGTGAAGCTTGTTAAGGAAGCTTGGACATCATTAGTTTAGAACCCAAGGGCTTGCAGATCTGGCAGAAAGTTCAGGAGTGTTCTGGAAAATGTAGTAACTTGAAGAGCTGTAGGAACCGAGATAGAGATTTTGAAGCTTAGCAGGGGAGCTGACGTGGCAAGGCCGCCGCGGAACCGCGGCGTAAGACGGCTCCGGCCGCGGTTCCGCGGCCAAGGTGCTGGCTTAGGGCTTCATCTTCTCTGTAGTTCTTTGTTCTGTCTTTAAGTGTACTTTCTGATATGTTGATTTCCTGAATTCCTTCTATATCATTTCCAGATTTCAAATCCCTCAGTTGGTGTCTTTTTTAGCAGCACTGTTATGTAAATTTGACCATTCTTCTGTAATTTCCTGCACAGACTTCGAAACACAAGTTGCGCTACACAAGAATGATGCGATGTTATGAAATACAGTCAATTTCCTTTAAAGTGCCGGTTTTAAAGTCTAATACATGCAATCTGGTATTTCAGAGATGTTTTGCTAATATGTGCAATATGAATACCGAACACTTCTAGATGAGTGCAAATGATAGGGAAATTGCCGTGTTAAAGATGCAGTATTTTCGACTAATCAAATTCCCCCAAACTTATTTTCGATCATCTCGAGCGAACTGTTTTATTAAAAAGAGAAGGAGAAAATAAAGAAAGAGAAAAACTATCTAGCACACTTTCGTAGGCAACACAATTGCACTGAGCACGTGCAACAAGCCTTTAAACCTCTAGGTGTCCCTAGTAGGAGGAGTGTTATTTCCTAAGGGTTTTCAGCGGATTGCACTCACAAAATCCAAAATAAAAGGAAGATCATTAATATTACATTTAAAGAAAAGAATTATAATTTTTTTTTGAAAATTAGGGTTTTCAACTATGCTAGCTTTTCGGTTGTCATGAGCCCTATCTTAATAGTCATGAAAAGATGTCAGAAATCACGTCGTCCCTTAATAAAACATCGTCTTATTCTTCATTCCTATCTGTCTTCCAAACATCGATCATATCACCCTGCGTGTGTGTAAAGACATCCCTACACCCGGAGAATTCAATTCAAGCTATCATACTCTTGCCCATCAGCCTTAGTACTTTTTAATTAATGAATATTTAAATGAATTTGCTCACACACTTTCATGCGACCGTTAATACTTCTTGAGGTACTAACCGACCAATTACTCCTGTGCTTGCTTATTTGGTGTATTTTCCTCGTCTTACACCACCTAAGGCTTAGCAGTGACTCCCAGACCAGTTGGCCTTAGGGCACTAGGTGAAGAGGCACCCTCGCTATATTTTTTTTATTGCTGCCTTGGCGATAACAAAACCAGTGTTCATTTTTCTCACCATTTTATATTTTATTCATTTTTTTTATTTCCTTCATACATCGGCTTTTTGACAAGAGCATTTCAAGGTATCCTCTACTATCCCGAGTTTCAAGACGTGTGTAAGTGCGAATAGCAGGGTATCAACGTTCAAAATGTTTGGCTTCCAGAATAGAAACTATTTTTCAGACTTATTTTTATCCTCAGATTAGTGACTTCCTTCATCTTACTAACCCTTGGGACAATGGCTCATAACTACTTATTACTAGTTCGTATAAGAAAACTTCTAATTTTCTTGGTTTTCTTAAATTTTTCTAATCTCATGGATGTAATTTTTTTCATTATTTAATCTTTTATTATCTTATTTATGTACAAAAAATGTTAAATATTAAAATATTTTTATATTTTGAAAATTTTAAATTTTTATGGGTTTTGAAAATTTTAAATTTTTATATGTTTTAAAGAAATATTTTGTGCTTATGCAAATGATATGCAATGATGCAAAAATAAGCACAAATCTTCCCCAAACTTGTTTTCAACAGTGTCCTCACTGTTGCCAACCGCTATATCTATAAAACCTGTAAGCCTGGGAGGAATTTATTAGTGGGGGCAAAATATATAAGTGAAGATCCTCCCCCAAACTTATTCTTTTCACTCACCTCCATACAAAAGATGATGCAGTGATATACATGATATGAGGTGAGACAGAGGAATTTTAATCCAAATAAAATGGCTCCTGTAAGAACAGGAGCTCCTCTGTGGGGTCAGTGGAAAAATACGGCTTTAGTCTATATCCATTCACTTTGAAAAATGTGCTATTTTTAACATTTTCTACTTCTACTGCCCCGTGCAGGTATACAGACCGCACAACAAAAGGTCCCTTCCACCGAGATCGAAGCTTACCCGCGTGAAGGTGTAGTCGTGAATCATAAAGAAGGACATGCTGACCTGGTGAAAATGTTTTCCTCAAAATGTTTTTATCGTGAAAAACCTTAGTCCTATTCTTTATGATTACAGCGTTATCATAAGCTTCATCGCGGAGTTCGCTTAGCTCATTTAATTGCAGCTTCCGAAAGTTGCAGACTTGGTTTAAGTCAAAATTGATTCCCTTAATAGCCCACAATGCTTTATGCTCAATCTCGACAGGTAAGTGACATGCCTTCCCAAACACTATCCTATATGGAGACATCCTTAGGTCGGTTTTAAATGCAGTTCGGAATGCCCAAAGAGCATCCGTCAGTTTGGTCGACCAATCTTTTCTATTCTTAGCAACAGTCTTCTCCAGGATTTGTTTGATCTGTCTATTCGAAATCTCAGCCTGCCCGCTCGTTTGGGGATGATAGGGTGTAGAAAGTCTGTGGTTGATTGCGTATTTCCGCATCAGAGTCTCGAAAGACCTGTTGCAGAAATGTGTCCCGTTATCGCTAATGATAGCACGTGGGTGTCCAAATCGCGAAAAGATATTTTCTTTTAAGAACTTAATGACAACTTTCCTGTCATTAGTGCGACATGGAATGGCTTCAACCCACTTTGAGACGTAATCAACCGCCAGCAGTATGTACAAATTCCTAAAGGAGTTGGGAAATGGACCCATAAAATCAATGCCCCAAACATCAAAAATTTCAACCACTAAGATGGGTTGCTGAGGCATTTCATTTCTCCGGGAAATTCTACCCGTGTACTGACACTGTGCGCAGGTTTTGCAATGGTCAAATGCGTCCTTGAACAAGGTCGGCCAATAAAATCCGCATTGCAAAACCTTCTCCGCCGTCTTTTTAGGACCGAAGTGACCCCCACAGGCCTGATCATGACAAAAAGAAAGAACACTCTTGAACTCTTCTTTCGGGACACACCGGCGAATGATCTGATCAGGACAATACTTAAACAGATATGGATCATCCCAGTAAAAGTGTTTTACTTGGGATAGAAAATGGTATTTGTCCTGTTTTGACCAATCGCTGGGTATAAGTCCCGTGACAAGATAGTTCACAATATCCCTGAACCAAGGTTCATTGGATACGCTCAAGAGTTGTTCGTCTGGAAACGAATCATTGATCGGCAGGGTCTGTAAGGTTAGTGTAGCACCCTATGAAGAGTTTTGAAGCATCACATAACCCAAAGTTTAAATTTTTATGGTGCTAAACGAACATGCAAAGGAATCGATCCTAGAAAATTAGGGTTTCGAAATATAAAGCGAACTAATCTAGGGTTTCGAGACTACAACCTTTGTAGCTCCCTTTCGCTGGACTCCTTGGTCTCTAGGGTGTTGAACGGAGGTCCTCTTGAAGTCCTCTTGTGTCCACGACGATCCACCACGGAGATCTCCGTCCAAGCTCGCAACTTCGTAAAACCGAAAAGAACACTCTAAACAAAACGGCTAAGCTTGTGTAGAATGAAGTTTTGGTTAAGTTTCTCACTTCAAAAACCTATCTTTAAGTGGTATTTGCTCACTAGAAAAAACTACAGAGCAAAAGAGAAAGAGGAAGAAGATGGTGGCAATTTTTAACAAGAGGTAAAAAGATAACTCATGAGAAGAAAAAGAAATATATCAATATATATTTTATTTCTTCTCACTATGAACCATGGTTAAAGTGATGGAGACATTATTTAACTTGAGTTTTAAATGATAAAGAGAAGGATAACTCTAGGTTAGTGGTAGTTGAGCATGGTTAGGTCAAAGGAAGAATGTAGAAGCAAGAATGATTATCCTTTCCTTTTCATTTTCTTTTAAATCCAAAATCAAATAATAATCCATTATATAATCTATGGTGTGAGTCTTATATTGCCACCATTTCCATATGCTAACAACCATGATGGATGAGTGTATGTATGTGTGCATGTATGCACATCCACATGTGCATGAAACTAGTATGAAAGAAAGAAAGAAAAGCACACATGCATGCACACATCCATCATCCAAGAAAAGGTTTTAAGTGAGAAAACTAATGGTTAAATGATAAATCAACACTTGATTTATCAATCCGGTCATATCTCATATGACCCCACCAAAAGCAGTTCACCCGATCAATGTTCGGTATCATATACGCACATTTCAATCGGGTGCATGCGCATATCGCATACGCGCACCACAACGTTTCGCCTGGACTGGGTAACTCCTTTGTGGGACTCTAAGACTCGTCAATACGCCGGCAGAGGGTGATGATCATATCAAGTACCCTCAAGCCGCAAGCGATCAGCTAAACGTAACGGCCACCCGGGTATTGAGCGATCAGAAGACAACAAGCGAACCTGCTACAACTCCCGTCGAGCCATCCGGCAACACTACCGTACAGTCCGGTCTCTTCGTCAGATTTGTTGCATATCGAGCCTAGGAATGGTCACGTCGACCCCAATAACTCAATAAGTCGTGCCGGTGAATGGTCTATAACAGATCGAGAAACTACTGATAACACTTATCAGCAAATCTCAGCAGCCCTGGCCAGGGACTTGCTGTTATAACCAGTCGGGCACAGCACAGCATCAACTCCCAATACCGGGAGAGACGAAACCCCTCCTATCGCTCATCGTCTTCGTGTGTCTCGGGACTGTACCCAACGGCCACCTGTTTGCACGACTCAGTAGAGCCGTGGTAGGGTGGCAATCAAAATACAGTGGGAGAACACACAAGACTCCATGACGATCTCGGGTCTACAGACTAACCTGTACCAGTGTCACCTGAGAACTGCTATCCGACGATAGATATAATTCCATATAGGAGTTCTCGGTGAGTCCGTCCAGTGTACTCAGTCACCACTGAGCACCCGTATGTGATCTTGATGTTAAACATCGATGAATGTGGGAACATCCATCGCCCATCGTATGGGTCTAGTATCATATACGCTAGTCTACTCTGGTATATCAATGCCCCGTCTCGATATACCTACGACTAGGGACGTTCCAGGATATGCTTATAGACTACAGATGTCCCACTAGTATGATCTCCATCATAATCAGAGTAGTCAAGCCGATATCCTCAGGGCTTTATCAGCATGTATGAATGAATAAAAGCATGATCAAATCAACATGTCAGATAAAAAAGAACCAGATAGCATACTATCATGTCGAGCAAGAATGCAAACTGAATATATATACATGTATAGATACATCCACTATCACATAATGGCCTCAAGGGCATACATATATCCAACAATCTCCCACTTGCACTAAGGCCAGTTATTGGCGTATCTCATACCCAACATGTCAAAAAGTCGCTCATGCTGTGGCTGAGGGAGGGCCTTGGTGAGTGGATCCGCTGCGTTGTTCTTTGTATCTACTCTCTTAATCTCGATCTCGCGGCGATCTACATTCTCCCGGATCAAATGAAAGCGCCTCAGGATATGTCTGGACCGCTGATGGGATCTGGGCTCCTTGGCTAATGCCATCGCCCCATTATTGTCACAATACAAAGGTATTGGATCAATAATGGTTGGAACTACTTCTAGCTCCGAGACGAACTTCTTCATCCAGACGGCTTCCTTGGCGGCATCATTTGCAGTAAGGTACTCAGCTTCCATCGTAGAGTCTGCAACGGTATCTTGTTTGGAACTCTTCCAACTTACCGCCCCTCCATTGAGGGTAAATACAAACCCTGAGATAGATTTGCTGTCATCCTTATCGCTCTGGAAGCTCGAATCGGTAAAGGCCTCCATTTGGAGATCTGTATTACCATACACCAAGAACAATTCTTTAGTCCTTCGTAAGTACTTAAGAATGTTCTTCATAGCTGTCCAGTGGTTCTCCCCTGGGTTGGATTGATACCTGCTTACAACACTAAGTGCATAAGCTACATCTGGGCGTGTACATAACATCGCATACATTATAGACCCTACTGCCGAAGCATAAGGTATAATGCTCATGCGAGCTCTCTCTTCATCGGTCTTTGGACAAGAATCCTTGGAGAGAGTGACTCCATGGCAAGCGAGTAAGGCACCCCGCTTGGAGTCTTCCATACTAAACCCCTTTAGGATGGTGTTGATGTACCTGGTTTGGGACAATCCCAATAACTTTTTGGATCTATCCCTATAGATCCTTATGCCCAGAATGTATGTGGCATCACCCAGGTCCTTCATGGAGAACCTTAGTGATAAGAATGATTTGACCGACTGTAGCATAGGAATATCATTTCCTATCAGAAGAATATCATCCACGTACAATACGAGGAATGTGACAGCTCTTCCTACAGCCTTCTTATAAACACAAGGTTCATCTGGATTTTTGATGAAATCAAACTCTTTGATAACATCATCGAAACAGATGTTCCAACTCCGAGATGCCTGCTTTAACCCATATATGGATTTAAGCAATCTACATGCTTTCTCGCTGCTCCCACTGTCAATGAAGCCCTCTGGCTGATCCATATAAACGCATTCTTCTAAATCTCCATTTAGAAATGCTGTTTTAACGTCCATCTGCCAGATTTCATAGTCGTAGTGAGCAGCAATAGCAAGTAGGATCCGAATGGATTTAAGCATGGCTACGGGCGAAAAAGTTTCGTCATAGTCCAAACCTGGTCTTTGACGAAAACCTTTCGCCACAAGTCTTGCCTTATAGGTCTCTACCTGCCCATCCACACCAATCTTTCTTTTAAAGATCCATTTGCACCCTACAGGTTTTACCCCAGGGGGTACAACGTCCAAAGTCCATACTTTGTTGGTGTACATAGACTCCATTTCGGATCTCATGGCATCCAGCCACTTCACAGAGTCACCACTCGTGATAGCTTGCTGAAAACTGGTAGGATCATCATCATCCATGATGCAATCTTCTCCGTTACCATCAATGAGGGAACCGTAGTACCTCTCCGGTGGGCGAGAAGTCCTACCAGACCTACGGAGTGGCCGAGGTTCTTCAGTTTCTGTTGCAACAGCCGGTTCAACCAAATCGTCATTTGTAGTTTGTGTCTCCAGAACCTCTTCTAGATCTACCACCTTGCCATCATCTTTGTCTGTGAAAAACTCTTTTTCCAAGAATGTGGCATACTGAGAAACAAACACTTTTTGTTCCTCTTTGTGGTAGAACAGATATCCATAAGAATTCTTTGGATATCCCACAAAGTTACACATGACTGACCGTGTCTCGAGTTTGTCCGGATTCTGCTTTTTAACATAGGCCGGGCAACCCCAAATCTTAATTCTCTTAAGAGATGGTCTCTTCCTATTCCATATCTCATATGGCGTGGTAGACACGGCTTTGGTTGGAACCCTGTTTAGCAGAAACGCTGCAGTCTCCAATGCATGCCCCCAAAACGAGACTGGTAACTCAGCGTCACTCATCATGGACCGGACCATATCTAATAGGGTCCTATTCCGTCGTTCTGACACACCGTTGTGCTGTGGTGTGTAAGGAGGAGTGAGCTGAGAGAGAATCCCATTCTCTTTTAGGAAGTTTGCAAATTCTGTACTGAGATACTCTCCACCTCGATCTGATCGAAGCATCTTAATACTCAAGCCGGTTTGTTTTTCTATTTCTTGTTTATATTCAACGAATTTCTCGAAAGCGTCGGACTTGTGCTTTAATAAAAATACATGACCGAATCTTGAGAAATCGTCGGTGAATGTAATGAAGTATGAAAAACCGCCTCTAGCCTGTGTAGACATTGGCCCACATACATCACTATGTATGAGGCCAAGGAGCTGAGTAGCTCTTTCTCCGTGTCCGGTAAACGGAGTTTTGGTCATTTTACCCTTGATACAAGACTGACAAGTCGCATAAGATTTATATTCAAAAGAGTTTAAATATCCATCTTTGTGTAACCTGTTTAGTCTTGTTTCGTTAATATGACCAAGTCTACAATGCCAAAGAAAAGCTTCATTTAATTCTGAAAGTTTTCTTTTATTAGTGTGTTGTATACTGAAAACTGTGTGTTGATTTAGGACATATTCCGTTATTAAGCGTACCATACCCAACCAACATTTGATTTAGGTGTATGTTCATAACATTGTTCTGCAACACAAAATTATATCCTTCATTGTCCAACAAAGAAACGGATATTATATTACATAGCATACTTGGTACAAAATAACATGGATTCAAAATCAAAATACATCCAGATGGCAACCCCAAGTGATACTCTCCCACTGCGACTGTATGTACATTAGAACCATTTCCAACGCGGAGAGTATGGTCACCTGTCTTCAAAACCTTGCTATTTCCCAGCCCCTGCATAGAATTGCAAATGTGAGAACCTGAACCGGTATCCAATACCCAGGAAGCAGAGTTTATAGAAAAACAGTTTTTCGTCACAAACGCACCTGAAGCAGAAGCATCACCATGCTTCTTCTTGAGACTTAGGTACTCCATGCAATTGCGCTTCCAATGTCCTGTCTTGTGGCAATGAAAACACTCGCCTTTCCTCGGGTCTCCAGCTGTGGACTTTCCCTTTCCCTTCACCTTTTTAACTCCGCCCTTAGGATTAGTGGGTTTCTTCTTTTTCTTTCCCTTGGCCTTAGCTTTCGGACGAGAAGAAGAAGACTGTCCAATGGTCATAACCGGAGTCTTTGCTGACTTCATAGTGCTCTCTGCACTTCTTAACATATTGAGGAGTTCAGGGAGTTCCTTCTCCATGCCATGCATGTTAAAGTTCACTATGAACTGAGCAAAGGTGGAGGGGAGGGACTGCAGAATAATATCTATATATTGTTCATTGTCCATTGTCCATCCGAGGTCCTCAAGTTCTTCTATAAGAGCTATCATCTTCAAAACATGGTCTCCTACTGGTGTGCCAGGGGCCATTCGCATCTGAAACAGTTTCTTTGATGCTTCGTATCGTAATACGCGGGATTGCTCCCCATACAACTCCTTTGTATGGAGCAATATACCGTGAATGTCCATGTCCTCGTGCTGCTTTTGATGTGTGTTGTCCATCGATGCAAGCGCGAGGCATTTTGCCGTGGCACAGTCAGCGTCCCATGTCTTGCGGACTTCAATGTCCGCAACTGAGGATTTTGGACCTGGGACGGGCGGGGCTGAAGCCGTGAGGACATATGATACTTTATCATAAGTCAAGGCGATCTTTAGATTCCTCAGCCAGTCTTTATAGTTGGTCCCATTCAGTTTGTTTTTATCTAGTAGAAGCTTAAGTCCAGTCATTGGTATCTGCCATTAAGAGAGAGAAAAGAATACACTCAGCGAAAGCTCTTGCACAGATTAGATTGGTTTATTATCTTGTCTAATCGATATTTCCCACTGCTTTTAATCAAGTTTTTCTTTCAAACCTTAAAAAGAAAAACTAGCCAGGATTAATTACAGTCTACAACTTCGCTAACCGTTCAGTCAGGCTAGTGTCGGTACTTTGAGGGAGGTTCCCCGTGCTTTCGCACGGACCTAATTAGAGTAAACCTCGTTTTCCCAGAGGCGGAGCCCCGTTAACACCTTTCTAGACACCTAATGAGTTAGCTAATTGTAAACTGTAAAACTCTCCTAGGAGCAACTATTGCCCACAGTGGGATCGGGATCCAACCATAACATGGAAGGTATGCAATCTCATTGCAAATTTCAACACTTGAAATTCCTGATGTAATTTTTACCCCTAGTACTTATGACCTTAACTATAGTCAACAAATCATAAGTACTAGTCAAGTTCTTGTTAGTTATATGTATGCCCTAGAGGCCATTACTGTACATAGGATGTATATTGTAGTGGATGCTGGGACATATATAGGGAGGACTTTCTTGCTCGACATGATAGTATGCTATCTGGTTACCCTTTACCTTAACGTGTATGCTGATTGTCTCTCTGTTACATGTTGGTAAAGCCCTTAGGATCTGTACTTGACTACCTGGACTATGATGTGGATCATACTAGTGGGGACATGGTAGTCCATAAGTACATCCTTCAAAGTCCCTAGTCGTGGGTGTATCGAGACGGGTCATCGATATACCAGAGTAGACTAGCGTATACCTTCTCGACCCATACAGATGGGCGATGGATGATCCCATATCCATTGGTGTTTGACATCAGAGATGATATACGGGTGCTCAGTAGAGACTGGGTACACTGGACGGACTCGCCGAGAACTCCCAGATGGTATTATACCTCACGTCAGATGGCAGTTCTCTGGTGACACTGGTACAGAGTAGTCTGTTGACCCAAGATCGTCATAGAGTCTTGTATGGTTCCCACTGTGCTTTGATTTCCATCTTACCACGTCCAAGAGGGCGTGCAAAACGGTGGTTTTTGGGTACAGTCCCGAGTCACATGGAGGCAATGAGCAATAGGAGGGGATTCGTCTCTCCCGGTAAAGGGAGTTGATGTTGCGCTGTGTTCGATTGGCTATAACAGGAAATCCCTGGCCAGGGTTGCTGAGATTTACTGGTAAGTGTTACCAGTAGTTTCTCGAATTGTTATAGACCTCATATCGACACGACTTATTGAGCTATTGGGGTCTGACGTTTACCACCCCTAGGCGAGATATGCGACATATCAGACGATCAGACTGGACTGTACGGTAGTGTTACTGGTTGGATTCACTGGAGTGTGAGCGGGCTTGCTCGTCGATCTTTAGATCGCTCAATACCCGGGTGGCCGTTACGTTTAGCAGACCGCTTACGGCTTGTGGGTGTTTGATATGATCATCGCCTGCTGCCGGCGTATTGACGAGTCTTTAGAGTCCTACACAGAGGTTTCCTGGCTCAAGCGAAACGAAATAGGAGCGCATATGAGATATGTGCGGGACCGAGAATAATGCGTGTATGTGATACCGTATTCCATTCTCGCGATGAATGTATCGAAAGGTTGTATGCGATATAACCTAGTTATCGAATCAAGGGTTGGTTCGATAAGCCGATACATAGAATACTAGTCGGTTATATGTGATATGACCGGATCGTTAAATCAAGTGTTGATTTAATGATTTAACGCATAATTATATATTTGATATATTACTTTGCATTGACTAGTATTGGTTCACTTTAAATGGATTTTCTCACTCGGATTGTACACATTGTATATGTGATATACTTTTGTGCACTTTATTGTATCATGTTTGATGATACATGTTATGCTAGGGTTTTTGTGTAAAGATCAAACCATGGTTACATGATTATGGTTAGGGTTTTGTTTTATTCACTTATTTATTTATCCATTTCATTTTGGAAAATAAATGAGAAGAGAAAAGAATGGTGGCTTTATTTGTTGTTTAGTTGAAGCTTCATGAAGCTTTGACTTTGTCCACCATTCTTATCTCATCCTTAACCCTAACCATTCCTTTAACCCTTGGTTAATTCTCTACACATAACCATAGTTAGAATTATGATAAGTTTGGTTTTTCTATTCTTTTTTAATTAACTTATCATATATCATTTATCTTCTTCTTCTTCTTCACTTCATGAAGAAGCTTACTTCATCAATGGTGATTGATGAAAACAAGTGAGAAATCCAAATCTAAAGTCTACCCACTTCCTATTTCTTCATCCTCTACCTCTTGCCAAGTAGTAGAGTGTGTTTTCTTCACAAGTTTCATGACTTGGTGAAGTGAGAGGTTGATCTTGCGATGCTTCGACGTAGATCATCTTCGGCATGGACATCGACGACCTAGCTCGCTTATTCTCCGATAAAGTCGACGCTAGAGCCCGGATTCTTTTTGGACAGCGGAGAGGACTTCGTTGCGGAGCTATGGAGATGGAGCACCGGATCTACAAGGGTTGTATTTCCGTTTTCTTATAGTTAAGTGTTAACTAGTTATCTTTTCGCCTAGTTTTCTAGCCAACGATCCGTAGTCGGGTTTCTCGGCACCTAGATTTTTTGAAATTGGCATGGTTGATGCCTTGTGAGACCTCTTGAGAGTGCCTAGGAACCCTACAGTGGTATCAGAGCCTAGCTAGAGCCTTAGGCGATGCGTAGACGGAGTTAGAAGTCCGATCGACCCGAAACCCCGACTTTAAAATGCTCTCTGGACATTTTTGTAAAATGTGGATTTTTGCAAATTAAAAATATGCAGAAAAATAAGCAGGTAAATCTAAGAATTACGATGCAAAAATTACCTAATGATCTTTCTAAAGTGCGGCGGAACCGCGGCATTAGCGTGATAATGCGGCCCTTCCGCGGCCCTTTTGTCTTATCTGCCATTGAATTTTGCACAGTAACTCCTATTTTTCAGTGTTGGTTTTCCTCGGAATTTTTAATCTGAAATCAAGAGTTGAGTATTTTGGGTTGTATTGGGAGTTCATACATTCGATCGGATTGTCAAACTTTGTCTATGTGTCGTTCCGGATAATTTTTTTGAATATGTTAAAAAGTTCGACCGGATATAAATACCCAATTTTTCCCTTGTCGGGAAATTTCCAAGTGTTGGATATTTCTGTAGTTTAATCACGTTCTAAGTAGTGCAAGTAACACGATGGTCCCTCTAGAAGACAACAAACCTTAACTCGATTATGTGACCGTCTTGAACTACCCTTTGAACCTTCGGGTTTGGGGCAGTACGGCGTGCCACATGTGAGGCGTTGGCTTGACCCTTCTACGGCTGGACCGTTGGTACTGAGGCGCGAACTGAATGTTTTTAGACTTGTTTCATGTGTTGATCTGTATCGGGAAAACTTGGGTGTTCGATTGTTCGATCGGAAAGTTTAACATTTTCTATTTATCCGGAATGTGATACAATAATTGGAATTCACAAGAAGTTATGAGATAACTGAATGAATGTTATAAACATAGCAGTTTAGTCTCACTTGATCGGTTGCCACGGAATTTTGATGTGATTAAAAGTCCGTCGCAATCACGTAGCGTACGCGGATACTCGCCGGGTAAACTTAATAGACAGCCTCACTCCATAGCCCCGACCAAGTGACTGTAGGAGAACCCCGTCGCCGTAAGCATCCGTTCGGGTGCTCGCGGTAGCGGTGTTCCGCCTTGGTGCACTTCGTCGCCGGTATCGGGGGTGCGGCCGCCTACTGAAGTTTGCGATGAGCATTCGATCAGGCTGTCGGGAATCTTGTTGAATTGCCCGACTTGATATTGAAAAGTGTTTTCGATTTTGAGACTAAAATGCGGGGTTTATAATTGTTAGGCATGCGATGTCTAAGGAATTCATTTGGTCAGGCATGCGATGTCTGAGGAGGTTGTGGATTCCAACTGTTGTAGTTTTACACTTTCTTTTCTGTGACCGTAAGTGTAATATGTGATATCGCCGGTTTCGTTGCTATATGTCAACGACAATTGGGATGCGCATGTTTACTTACGTTGATGACATGTGATGTTATGTGTTGCTGGATATGTTATATTGGATCGTCGTGTTTGAATAGCCGGTTTTTTTTATGTGATATGAGTGTTTTTCATTTTCATTCATGTAAAAACTTGTATGTAATATTCTTTTATTGGGGCGCTTCCAGGTTGCGGAAGTTGTCACCATTTGTATATTATTTACTTTTCCGCACTAGGATAGACCCAAGGAGGAGGGCACAAGTAACCGGGTTCTGGAGTCCAGTGGGAGACCAACTCGAGGAGTCGAGTCCGGGTCTCCTAACTCCAGAATTGGTAGGGTTGCTTGCCGCTCTCGTAGGGGTCTAGGGGTGTGGGTTTGGCTATTCATCGTGACCGTGGAATCCGTGTTTTATACTGGCTCGTATTGAAAACACGGACGTCCTAGTATATCCAATATTTCATATGATTCTTCTGCTGCGATATCTGTGATGTGATCATGTGATGTTCTGTGATAGATACAGTATATAGTATATATGATATATTATATAGAAGTTACTTATGTTTTACACCCGGGCTAGCCCTGCCCCGCTCTGCCGTTAGTTACCTAACCTAACGGTGCACGAGGGGACATCGAGGCGAATGCGGATGGCATAAGTGTACGTCATATCTATCTGTGATGTTTAGGTACTTAAATGATGGGACTTCATTAATATGATTAATGAAAGTAAAAGAAACCTAAGATGTTGTAGAATCGAATTTCAAAATAAAACAGGTAGCTACAGTTCTTGCTTTGCACAGCGGTATATATGATATATCCTGCACCTTATTCGATAAGGAAAGGACCGAGATCCCTTCACCGGGAGTGACTCCTTTAGCAATAACTGGCAGATGCTACACACTCGGTTTGTCTTTTGTTTGCTTTTAAGAGTTTTTGCTTTGCACAGTGATATATATGATATATCCCGCACCTCATTCGACAAGGAAAGGACCGACGATCCCTTCACCGGGAGTGACTCCTTTAGCAAAACTAGAAAAGCCTCAAAAACACTCCATTTCAAAATTCATTTGATTCTACAACGATATCAAGTTCATTACGCAATAGGTTTTCAGAAAAACCTGTCGTAGCCCTCCGTCATTTCAGATAAGTTGTATATAGTATTCGTGCTGCATTTGTTGGCTTTCGTCAAGGTGCAGTGTGCGGTAGCTATATGCTGCTTATCTGTTAGCATACGATGCGATTGGATTAGGGTAGTCGTGCGGCTTTATTGGCTTTTGTCAAGGGTCGTGCGGGTGGGTTTAATTCAATCAAGAAATGTACGGGTTGAACTTGACTAGCGGGCTATGGTTTGTTGGCTTTCGTCAAGGTCATAGCACGTTAGGGGCAAAATATTATCGGGAATTTCAAGTGTTGAAATTTGCAATGAGATTGCATACCTTCTATGAGATAGTTGGATCCCGATACCCGCTGCGAGTAAGAGTTACTCCTGGGAGAGTTTTATACATTACAATTAGCCGATCAAGTAGGTGTCTAGAAAGGTGTCAACGAGGTTACGCCTCTGGGAAAACGAGGTTTACATTAATTAGGTTCGTGCGAAAGCACGGGGGACCTCCCTCAAAGTACCGACACTGGCCTGGCTGAAAGATTGGCAAACTTGTAGTGTGTAATTAATCCCGGCTAGTCTTTCCTTTTAGGGTTTGAAGGAAGATTTGATAAAAAGCAGTGGGAGCCATCCTGATTAGATAAAATAATAACCAATCTATTCTTGACAGAGCGCACGCTGAGTGTTTTCTTCTCTCTCTCTCCAGGTAGCGACCATATCACGCCTTAATCAAGATAATAATACGGATAATTGACCGAACCCGCTTGTTATACTGAGCTGGGGAACGTTGGTCCCGCTCTAACTTATAATTGTTATAAGACAGAGCAGGAAATTGGGGAATACCAGATTTCCCGTGCCGCCCAAACGAAGAGAGTGCATGCTGATGCATCATCTTCGGGTGTGTTCATTACAGAGAACTGTTTCTCAGTATCCTTTACGTCCTGGGTATGTGATACCAGATCAGGATCCCAGATATGTAATCTGTTACATAGGGCCACAAGATGGGTAGAGAACTGAGAACGGGTGATAAGTTTCATGAGGCAGAAAACGGGGCAAGTGTTGCAGCCAAGTCTGTTGGTCACTGTCACCCTGTATTACGAATACATTGATTCTGAACGAATGTTATTAGATACCGAACCTGATATACAAAATCATATCTATCTCTTTATTAGTAAAGAAAGGATATAATTTTGTATTGTTGGATAATGTTTTGAACATTTCCTATATCAAAAGTTGATCGGTTCAGGCACGTTATCTAAAAGCATTAATGTTCTAAATCAAACTACAGTTCTTAGTATACGGAACACACACAAGAGGAAGAGTTCAGAAATGAATGAATTCTTCTTGAGGCATTGTAGACTAGGTCATATCAATGCGACCCGACTAGCTGAAGTTACATGTAGATGCATATTTAAATCAGTTTGAATTTACATCTTGTGAAACTTGCCAGTCATGTCACAGAGATAAGATGACCATAGCCCTGTTTATTGGAAACAGAGAAAGAGTTAGTAAACTCTTGGGATGATACGTGTTGATGTATGTAAGGTCCCCTGTCTACACATGCCAAGACCGGTTCTTTGTACTTCATTACATTCTCTGATGATCTTTCAAGATTCAGACCTATGTTCCTGCTAAAACACAAGTCCGAACCTTTTGAGATATTCACAGAATATAAGTTAGAAGTAGAGAATCAAATACGGGTATAAGTATTATGTCCTTTGATGAGATCGAGGAGGAGAATACTTGAGCACGGAATTCCTGGACTATTCTAAAAGAGAATGAGATTCTCTCTCAGCATTACTCCTCCGTATACACCATAGCACGATGGTATATCGGGGCGGAGCAATAACACCCTATATGATATGGTGTGCTCTATGATGAGTACTACTGAGTTTCCTATTTCCTTTTGGGAATTATGCGCTTGAGAACCTGCATACCTATTGAATTGGGTTCGAATCAAATCAATGCCTACCGCTTCATATATGATATGGAAAGGGAAGAGCCCATATCTTAAGTTGGTTAAGATTTGGGGTTGTCCGGGCTTTGTCTAAAAGCATAATCCGGACAAGCTCGAGGCAAGATCTGTTATGTACAACTGGAAAGGTTCCAGCTATACAAACTGCATCTGATGATTTGAAAGAACCAAAGGATTCAATAGTTACCAATGAACCTCAGCCTCTCCGCCGATCTAGTAGGGTTCCTCACCCACCTGAGAGATACTTCGTTTTCTCTATGACAGTGGGAGCAAGGACTGCATCATGAGATGATGACCCAACTAGTTTCGAGCTGGCCATCAGGAGTAAGACTCTATAAGAATGGCTGGATGCTTAGTGATCTGAGATGGAATCCTTATACACCAACAAAGTATGGACTTTAGTTGCAATATCTGAAGGGTTAAATCCCCATCAGGAGTAAGTATATCTTGAGAAGATTACTTGGTGTACATGGAAAAGTTGAGACTTTCAAAGCTAGACTTGGCAAAGGTTTTCGTCATCAACCAGGCGTGGATAATGATGAAACCTTTTCAAGTGGCTATGCTTAAGTCCATCCAGATCCTACTTGCCACGGCTACATACCATGACTACGATATCTGGCGGTTGGGTGTCATGACTGCTTTTCTAAATGATGATTTAGAAGAGAACATCTGTAAGTACACAGCCAGAGGGCTTCGTAAACAGTGGGAGCAGCGGAAACGTGTACAAGATGCTTTATAGGATAAAGCAGGCATCGCGGAGTTGGAACGTCTGTTTTGATGAATTAGTCAAAGAAGTTGACATCATCAAAATAGTAGATGAACCTTGTATAAACAAAAAGGTAGTAGGGAGTATGGTGGTGATCCTCGTAGAGTACATGGATGACATACTCTTGATAGGGAAAGAGTTTCCTATGCTACGCTCGGTCAATCTCCGTTTATCACTATGATTCTCCATCTAGGATCAAAATGATACCTCCTAAAATCCAGAGTTTTGGATCTATGAGATAGATTTAATTGGATGTTAGGATTCCCACTAGTTGTAGTGAGATGGTATCAATCGACCCTGGGGAGAATCACTGGAATGGTTCCAGGGTGATAAGACGACTGAATGTCAGTCACAGGCATTGTCTTTACCCTCAGTAAAGGGACGGTATGCTGGAAGAGTTCCAAGCTAGATACCGTGACATACTAGACGATAAAGGCAGGATACATCGCTACTTAAGATGCTACCAAAGAGGCAGTCTGGGTGTATATTGGTTTATGAGATGAACTACGTTCCTACCATTGTGAGACAATGGAGTTGTGGCTTATGGCAAGGAACGCCGGTCCCATCAGTGATCCAGACATATTCTAAGGCAGTATCACCTGATCATGGAGATGGTTGATCTCCAGGGGATCGAGGACATGAGAGTAGACTCAGAGGACAACACAGCGGATCCACTCACAAAGGCCTGTTCCCAGAGAGAGACTTTTATGGGATGGTTGAGTATGAGATACTACAACCACTGCTACAGATGGCCCTAGTGCAAGTAGAAGATTTTTAGTTATATGTATGCCCTAGAGGCCATTACTGTACATAGGATGTATATTGTAGTGGATGCTGGGACATATATAGGGAGGACTTTCTTGCTCGACATGATAGTATGCTATCTGGTTACCCTTTACCTTAACGTGTATGCTGATTGTCTCTCTGTTACATGTTGGTAAAGCCCTTAGGATCTGTACTTGACTACCTGGACTATGATGTGGATCATACTAGTGGGGACATGGTAGTCCATAAGTACATCCTTCAAAGTCCCTAGTCGTGGGTGTATCGAGACGGGGCATCGATATACCAGAGTAGACTAGCGTATACCTTCTCGACCCATACAGATGGGCGATGGATGATCCCATATCCATTGGTGTTTGACATCAGAGATGATATACGGGTGCTCAGTAGAGACTGGGTACACTGGACGGACTCGCCGAGAACTCCCAGATGGTATTATACCTCACGTCAGATGGCGGTTCTCTGGTGACACTGGTACAGAGTAGTCTGTTGACCCAAGATCGTCATAGAGTCTTGTGTGGTTCCCACTGTGCTTTGATTTCCATCTTACCACGTCCAAGAGGGCGTGCAAAACGGTGGTTTTTGGGTACAGTCCCGAGTCACATGGAGGCAATGAGCGATAGGAGGGGATTCGTCTCTCCCGGTATAGGGAGTTGATGTTGCGCTGTGTTCGATTGGCTATAACAGGAAATCCCTGGCCAGGGTTGCTGAGATTTACTGGTAAGTGTTACCAGTAGTTTCTTGAATTGTTATAGACCTCATATCGACACGACTTATTGAGCTATTGGGGTCTGACGTTTACCACCCCTAGGCGAGATATGCGACATATCAGACGATCAGACCGGACTGTACGGTAGTGTTACTGGTTGGATTCACTGGAGTGTGAGCGGGCTTGCTCATCGATCTTCAGATCGCTCAATACCCGGGTGGCCGTTACGTTTAGCAGACCGCTTGCGGCTTGTGGGTGTTTGATATGATCATCGCCTGCTGCCGGCGTATTGACGAGTCTTTAGAGTCCTACACAGAGGTTTTCTGGCTCAAGCGAAACGAAATAGGAGCGCATATGAGATATGTGCGGGACCGAGAATAATGCGTGTATGTGATACCGTATTCCATTCTCGCGATGAATGTATCGAAAGGTTGTATGCGATATAACCTAGTTATCGAATCAAGGGTTGGTTCGATAAGCCGATACATAGAATACTAGTCGGTTATATGTGATATGACCGGATCGTTAAATCAAGTGTTGATTTAATGATTTAACGCATAATTATATATTTGATATATTACTTTGCATTGACTAGTATTGGTTCACTTTAAATGGATTTTCTCACTCGGATTGTACACATTGTATATGTGATATACTTTTGTGCACTTTATTGTATCATGTTTGATGATACATGTTATGCTAGGGTTTTTGTGTAAAGATCAAACCATGGTTACATGATTATGGTTAGGGTTTTGTTTTATTCACTTATTTATTTATCCATTTCATTTTGGAAAATAAATGAGAAGAGAAAAGAATGGTGGCTTTATTTGTTGTTTAGTTGAAGCTTCATGAAGCTTTGACTTTGTCCATCATTCTTATCTCATCCTTAACCCTAACCATTCCTTTAACCCTTGGTTAATTCTCTACACATAACCATAGTTAGAATTATGATAAGTTTGGTTTTTCTATTCTTTTTTAATTAACTTATCATATATCATTTATCTTCTTCTTCTTCTTCACTTCATGAAGAAGCTTACTTCATCAATGGTGATTGATGAAAACAACTGAGAAATCCAAATCTAAAGTCTACCCACTTCCTATTTCTTCATCCTCTACCTCTTGCCAAGTAGTAGAGTGTGTTTTCTTCACAAGTTTCATGACTTGGTGAAGTGAGAGCTTGAACTTGCGATGCTTCGACGTAGATCATCTTCGGCATGGACATCGACGACCTAGCTCGCTTATTCTCATATGAAGTCGACGCTAGAGCCCGGATTCTTTTTGGACAGCGGAGAGGACTTCATTGCGGAGCTATGGAGGTGGAGCACCGGATCTACAAGGGTTGTATTTCCGTTTTCTTATAGTTAAGTGTTAACTAGTTATCTTTTCGCCTAGTTTTCTAGCCAACGATCCGTAGTCGGGTTTCTCGGCACCTAGATTTTTTGAAATTGGCATGGTTGATGCCTTGTGAGACCTCTTGAGAGTGCCTAGGAACCCTACAGTTCTACCAGTCATTTCTTGATCAATTAGACCCACCCATATGACCCTTAACTATGGTCAACAAAGTCGCATGAATGTCCTAATTAATCTGCATCATATGCAGTATAGGAAGACATCACTTAGCTACCGTACACTACGCCTTAACTAAAGTCAACAAACGTAGCACGAATACTAAGTACTCTACTTCCTAAAATGACGGAGGGTTGCGAATGATTTTTGAGAAAATCTTTAACGCTTTGAACTTGATATCGTTGTAGAATCAAACAGTTTTCAAAAGGAGTGGCTTAAGCTCCGCAGTTTTGAAATGTAGATTTTTCATAAATAGCCGAGTAGTTTTTAAATCCGATTCTACAACATCTTTTTAGGTTTATTTTCTTTACATTAATCACATTAATGTAATCCCATCATTTAAGTCCTTAAGCCAATCACAGAAAAGAAACGAAAATAACACGTACGCTTATGCCATCCGCATTCGCCGCAATGTTCCGTTATGCACCGTTAGGTTACTTAACTAACGGCATACCGGGACGGGACTAGCGCGGGTGTAAAACATAAGCAACGTCTACTATATATCATATATATAATATGTCATTCGTCTCAGATATCACAGAACACAGGAAGCAGAAACATAGATATAACGTGGGATATCCTAGGACGTCCGTATTTAGTATTTAGCCAGAATAGAAAATACGGATTCCACAGTCGCGATGAATAGCCAAGCCCACACCCTGGACCCCTACGAGAGCGGCAAGTGACCCTACCAATCCTGGAGTTTAGGAGACCCGGTCTCGACTCCTCGAGATGGCCTCCCACTGAAACCCCAGAACCCGGTCACCTGTGCTCCCCTCCTTGGGTCCATCCTAATGTGGAAAAGTAAATAATATACAACACTGGTGACATAACCTCAACCTGGAAGTGCCCCAAATAAAAGAATATTACATTACATTTGAATTTACATGAATGAAAATATAAAACTCTCATCTCACAAAAACCCCCCGGCTATTCGATCGCGACAATCCTGCACATCATATCTCAGCAACACATAATATCACATATCATCAACGTAAGTAAGTATGCGTACCCCGATTGTCGTTGATGTATAGCAACGAAACCGGCGATATCGTACATACTACACTTACGGTCACAGAAAAGAAAGTGTAAAACTATAATATTTGGAATCCAGATTCTCTTTAGACATCATAAATGCGAAATATCACATATTTCGTATTTCATGCCTAAACTATATGAATTCCACATATTGTATCACATTCCAGACAAACAGACAGTATTAAAGTTTTCGAACGAACGATCAAGCACCCAAGATTCACTAAAGCTCAACACTTGAGCAGGGTTCAAAAATCCGGAGTGTGACACAGTAGTAGCGGTCCAGCCGTAGAAGGGTCAAGCCAACGCCTCACATGTGGCACGCCGTACTGCCCCAAACCCTAGGGTTCAAAGGGAAGTTCGAGACGGTCACATAATCGAGTTAAGGTTTGTTGTCTTCTAGAGGGACCACCGCAAAAAGACTTGCACGTATCTCCAAAGTATTTAAACCCCGTGAATAGTGAGTAAATGATACTCGTTCAAACACTTCAATACTTTCTAATTTACCCGGAAAAGCTACGAAATAAAAATCCCGATCGAATTGACGAGTCCAAAACCATCTCCAGAATTTTTCAAAACCAAATACAGATTAAAAATATCCAAAAATTTATACAAGTAGATTCATGAATTACTGTACAAAAAGTATTCATCAATTCATATATACGGCCGCTGAACCGCGGCCTAAGCAAGCTTAGGCCGCGTTTCCGCGGCGAGAATCACTGTTCATGGAATAATTTTTGTACCGTAACCCTTATTTTTTCCTGCTGTATTTTTTACATATTTTTAATTCTGAAAAATGTCAATTTTTAGAAAATTTCCAGAGAGCACCCTAAAAAGTCGTATTTCGGTTCGATCGGAGTTTTAACTTCGTAAAAAGGTCGCCTAATGTTCTAGGTCGGCTCTGATACCAATGTAAGGTTAGTGTAGCATCCTATGAAGAGTTTTGAAGCATCACATGACCCAAAGTTTAAATTTTTATGGTGCTAAACGAACATGCAAAGGAATCGATCCTAGAAAATTAGGGTTTCGAAATATAAAGCGAACTAATCTAGGGTTTCGAGACTACAACCTTTGTAGCTCCCTTTCGCTGGACTCCTTGGTCTCTAGGGTGTTGAACGGAGGTCCTCTTGAAGTCCTCTTGTGTCCACGACGATCCACCACGGAGATCTCCGTCCAAGCTCGCAACTTCGTAAAACCGAAGAGAACACTCTAAACAAAACGGCTAAGCTTGTGTAGAATGAAGTTGTGGTTAAGTTTCTCACTTCAAAAACCTATCTTTAAGTGGTATTTGCTCACTAGAAAAAACTAGAGAGCAAAAGAGAAAGAGGAAGAAGATGGTGGCAATTTTTAACAAGAGGTAAAAAGATAACTCATGAGAAGAAAAAGAAATATATCAATATATATTTTATTTCTTCTCACTATGAACCATGGTTAAAGTGATGGAGACATTATTTAACTTGAGTTTTAAATGATAAAGAGAAGGATAACCCTAGGTTAGTGGTAGTTGAGCATGGTTAGGTCAAAAGAAGAATGTAGAAGCAAGAATGATTATCCTTTCCTTTTCATTTTCTTTTAAATCCAAAATCAAATAATAATCCATTATATAATCCATGGTGTGAGTCTTATATTGCCACCATTTCCATATGCTAACAACCATGATGGATGAGTGTATGTATGTGTGCATGTATGCACATCCACATGTGCATGAAACTAGCATGAAAGAAAGAAAGAAAAGCACACATGCATGCACACATCCATCATCCAAGAAAAGGTTTTAAGTGAGAAAACTAATGGTTAAATGATAAATCAACACTTGATTTATCAATCCGGTCATATCTCATATGACCCCACCAAAAGCAGTTCACCCGATCAATGTTCGGTATCATATACGCACATTTCAATCGGGTGCATGCGCATATCGCATACGCGCACGACAACGTTTCGCCTGGACTGGGTAACTCCTTTGTGGGACTCTAAGACTCGTCAATACGCCGGCAGAGGGTGATGATCATATCAAGTACCCTCAAGCCGCAAGCGGTCAGCTAAACGTAACGGCCACCCGGGTATTGAGCGATCAGAAGACAACAAGCGAACCTGCTACAACTCCCGTCGAGCCATCCGGCAACACTACCGTACAGTCCGGTCTCTTCGTCAGATATGCTGCATATCGAGCCTAGGGATGGTCACGTCGACCCCAATAACTCAATAAGTCGTGCCGGTGAATGGTCTATAACAGATCGAGAAACTACTGATAACATTTATCAGCAAATCTCAGCAGCCCTGGCCAGGGACTTGCTGTTATAACCAGTCGGGCACAGCACAGCATCAACTCCCAATACCGGGAGAGACGAAACCCCTCCTATCGCTCATCGTCTTCGTGTGTCTCGGGACTGTACCCAACGGCCACCTGTTTGCACGACTCAGTAGAGCCGTGGTAGGGTGGCAATCAAAATACAGTGGGAGAACACACAAGACTCCATGACGATCTCGGGTCTACAGACTAACCTGTACCAGTGTCACCTGAGAACTGCTATCCGACGATAGATATAATTCCATATAGGAGTTCTCAGTGAGTCCGTCCAGTGTACTCAGTCACCACTGAGCACCCGTATATGATCTTGATGTCAAACATCGATGAATGTGGGAACATCCATCGCCCATCGTATGGGTCTAGTATCATATACGCTAGTATACTCTGGTATATCAATGCCCCGTCTCGATATACCTACGACTAGGGACGTTCCAGGATATGCTTATAGACTACAGATGTCCCACTAGTATGATCTCCATCATAATCAGAGTAGTCAAGCCGATATCCTCAGGGCTTTATCAGCATGTATGAATGAATAAAAGCATGATCAAATCAACATGTCAGATAAAGAAGAACCAGATAGCATACTATCATGTCGAGCAAGAATGCAAACTGAATATATATACATGTATAGATACATCCACTATCACATAATGGCCTCTAGGGCATACATATATCCAACAGGGTCACGGGTGAAGAAGAGATGCGTGAAAGATGGTCAGCTACAACGTTTTCACATCCTTTCTTATCTTTGATAACAAGATCAAATTCTTGTAATAGAAGGATCCAACGGATTAGCCTACCTTTTGCATCTTTCTTCGCCAGAAGATGTTTTAAGGCGGAATGGTCAGTGTACACAACTATAGGTGAGCCAATCAAGTAAGGCCTGAATTTTTCTAATGCAAATACAATCACCAAAAGTTCTTTTTCGGTAGTTGTATAGTTGATTTGAGCATCATTCAGGATCTTACTCGCATAATAGATCACGTGTGGCATCTTTTCAATGTGCTGTCCTAAGACTGCTCCAACTGCAAAATCGGATGCATCACACATCAGCTCAAAGGGGTAGTCCCAATTTGGAGACGATAGAATGGGGGCTGTAGTGAGGGAGTGTTTGAGTGAGTCGAATGCTTCCTCACAATCCGAGTCAAAGTGGAAGGTCGTATCCTTAGCCAAGAGAAGAGTTAAGGGTCTAGCAATTTTGCTAAAATCCTTAACGAATCCCTATAAAAGCCCGCATGGCCAAGAAATGATCGAATGTCCTTGACGCTTTTGGGATGAGGAAGGTTTTGAATGACATCTATCTTAGCTCTGTCAACCTCAATGCCTTTCTGTGAAATAACATGTCTAAGTACAATTCCCTCTTGGACCATGAAATGGCATTTTTCCCAATTCAAGGTTAAGTTCTTCTCTTTGCAACGAGTAAGAACCGCGTCAAGATTCAATAGGCAATCAGAAAAAGAGTCTCCAAAAATCGAGAAATCGTCCATAAAGATCTCCAAAAAATTCTTGACCATGTCAGAGAATATCCCCATCATACACCGCTGAAAGGTAGCGGGAGCATTGCATAACCCAAAGGGCATGCGTCTATAAGCAAAGGTACCAAAAGGACAAGTAAAAGTGGTTTTATCTTGATCCTTTTTGGCGATGGGGACCTGATTATAGCCAGAATATCCGTCCATAAAGAAATAATACTCACGTCCAGCTAACCGTTCCAGCATTTAATCAATGAAAGGTAGAGGAAAGTGGTCTTTCCTCGTGGCAACAATGAGTTTTCTGTAATCAATACATACACGCCACCCAGTTTGGGCGCGTGTCTGAATCAACTCATTTGCCTCATTGGTAATTACAGTGATGCCGGATTTCTTAGGGACGACATGTATAGGACTCACCCATTGGCTATCGGAGATTGGGTATATAATACCATTATCAAGGCATTTGACGATCTCTTTCATCACCGCTTCCTTCATGATGGGATTTAACCGTCTCTGTGGTTCTCGGGTTGGTCTGGCATCATCCATCACATGTATATGATGTTCTACAATCAAGGGACTAATCCCTTTGATGTCCGCCATAGTCCAACCAAACGCCTCCCTATTAGATCTCAATACCGATAAAAGTGCATTCTCTTGCTCTGATGCTAGAGAAGCGGATATGATAACCGGTAGGGACTCATTCTCACCTAAATATGCATATTTAAGATGAGAAGGTAAAATTTTGAGATCTAATGCTGGTGGAGAAATAATAGAAGGTGGGATCATCGAGTGATTTTTGGAGTCACAAAGAAGCTCATAGCCTGTGAAAGATACAGACTCGGGTGGTGATAAGTCAGGAGTGTCGGACTCAAGTGTGGGAAAAGTGTCCTCACTAAGATCATGTGTAAGATCAAACAGTGATGTGGTAGTGTCGTCGAGATCTGTAAAGCAAATTTCCTCAACTCTGCAACTTTCGGGAAGGATCTCGTGGAAAAGCACACATCAAGATTATGAGCAGAGGGTTCTGATGGCTGACTTCCAACTTTGTAGATGTTTAGTTCAATGGTCATATTTCCAAATGATAAGTTCATTGAACCATTTCTACAGTTAATAACAGCATTGGAAGTGGCAAGGAATGGTCGACCCAAAATCACCGGAATTTAGCTCCGGGGGTTCGCTACAGGTTGTGTATCGAGTACGATGAAGTCTACAGGGAATACAAATTCCCCGACCTTTATCAACACATCCTCTAGTTCACCCCTAGGTTTGGTGATTGAACGGTCTGCCATTTGGAGAGTGCAGTGAGCTGGTTTCAACTCTCCAATCCCTAGCTGCTCATAGACAGAATATGGAAGTAGGTTAACACTTGCGCCAAGGTCTAACAGAGCACGATTTATGTTTTTACCCCCAATAGAAATCGATATCGTAGGACATCCTGGGTCCTTACGTTTCTTTGGTAGCTGTGGGATAAAAGCAGTGCTACTGTTATTAGACATGAAGACCTTCTTCGGCACTTGAGTCTTCCTCTTCCTAGTGCACAAGTCCTTAAGAATTTTCGCATAAGCGGGGACTTGTTGAATAGCATCTAGGAGAGGGATGTTGATGTTAACCTGTTTGAACATTTCCATAATTTTCTCCATATATGGACTCGATCTGTTACCCCTTAACCGATTCGGGTAAGGAGCTTTAGCAATAAGTGCTGGGTCCATCATAGGAGAAGGAAGTGGGGGTAGACGTGATCCCAAAAGAGGAGTGGGGATCGTCTGTGGAGAACTAGAAGGGGTATACTGAGATGTCGAGCTTAGTGGGAAATGGAGAATAGGCTCGCGAGAAGGCGGTGGGTAGAAGAACAAGGATCAGAAGTAGATGTGTGTGTGTGAGGAAAGGTCTCAGCTGGGGTGTTAATGATAGGATTTTCAATATCATCAATTCTTTCCCCAACATGGTTATTCAGCACTCTTCCCGATCTCAACGTTGTGACGACATTTACATTGTAATGCCCAGGATTCGGTAGGGTTGAGACGGAAGTTTCCCTTTTTCTCTCGCACTCATTTCGGCTTTAAGTCATGCAATTTCAGCTTCCATCGATCTGATACTCTCAGCTTGGGACGCTGAGTTTTTCTTTATCTCACTGACGGAAGATCTAACCTCAGCCGACACCTCTATGAAATTTGACAAGAGTGATTTCATGGTTTGAGTGAATTGAGAGAATTCATCAGAACAGGTCATCGGCATAGGATTAGACGGTGCAGGAGTGTTGACCTGGTTTTGAAAATTTTGTGACTGGTAGGGGTGCTGAGTGAGTTGAAGTGCTTGCTGTTGTGGTGGAAGAGCCCTTTAGAAATTATTTTGGCTTGGAACCGTGTTTTGAGATTGTTGTTGTTGGTTCCAAGCAAAATTCGGGTGATTCCTCCAACCCTGATTGTACGTGGAAGAATATGGATCGTTTCTAGGTCTTTGAAATGCGGCATTGGTATGCTCGTGACCTTGAAACAGAGAGTTTAATGGACATTCTTCCGTTAAGTGAGAAGGATCAGAACAGCACCCACATACAGTTTTGGGGAGCGACATTGGGTTTAGGGAGGCTGCTGAAAATTTATGTTCCATAGCCTCGAGCTTCCTTTGCATTGCTGCCATCTCAGCTCGAACACCTATGGACACATCAATTTGGTGTACGCCACCCCTATTCAATGATTGGGTTCCACTCTCCCACTGTAATGATTTTTCAGCGAACTCTTCTAAAAATTTCCAAGCTTCCCCATCATCCTTGGTCATAAAGGTGCCTTGACACATGTTTTCAAGGTTCTGTTTAGTGTTTGGGTTAATGCCCTCATATATGATTCGGCAAAGATCCCATCTCGGGATGCCGTGATGAGGACATTGAACCAAAAGATCCTTGAAACATTCAAAACATTTTGAGAATGGTTCAGTCGGAAGCTGGGTGAATTGATTTAGTTCGCTACGGATTCGAGCTGTCTTTTGCATAGGGTAAAATTTCTTAAGGAATGCCGCAACGAATTCTTCCCAATTCGTAATGGAGTGTGCGGTAGTGTTATATAGCCACTTCTCGGCTATATCACACAAAGTAAATGGAAGAAGTCGTAGACGCATAGCATCCACTGAAAGTTGTGACGTACCCATCATTGCGCATACGTTTTCAAATTTGGTAATGAAAACGTAAGTGTCTTCAGTCTCGAGTCCGTGGAATTTGGGTAAAAGGTTGATGTATTGGGGTTTAATCTCAAAATTATCCCCGTTAGCTGGTGGAATGGATAAGCAGGTCGAAAGAGGACCTCGCAAAGGATAGCACCTCTCTTGGAGAGAGATGCGGGGTGGATTCTACGCACCAACGGATGGCGGCAGATTAGTGGTAAAGAAATTCGATGGAGACGGATCCATCGATGTGGGTGTGGTGGTGGGTAAAGAAGAAGTAAATGGAGAAATACCGACTTCGGAGTCGATCAAGGGAACGCAGACTAAACGGGCACTAGAATCCTTTGTCCAGCCTATCTTGCACTAAAAAGGGTTAGTACAAGTGGCAGCGTGACTTATAATTAGGGGAAATGAATGAATGCGGTGTTTGTTTTGAAAATTGATACGGATTTTTGAAAAAATGCTGTGATCATAACAAGTGCAACAAGCAAAACCCTAATTCTAGGGGTCACCTAGGTCAAAGCTCTAGACCGCTCCTAACTGCCAAAAGACAAGTCGCAAGATAAATCCTCCACTGCCTCTTTGTCTCTCCTGTGGCCAGGTAAGTGCCAGGTAAGTGGGAGGTTCTCCACTATGTAACTAGTGGGCCTAATTAAGTAACCACTAGCCTTCAACACACTTGCCTTAGACACCACAAAAGAAACGCGGATAAGCAATGAATTACCCACGGCCTTCTCTTGTCCTAAATGAGCGCGACGGTCCTTAGAGTCATCTCTAGATTTCTTTTAGTTAATGAGGGTAAATGCAGATGCAAATTTTGTGATTTTTGGGGCTTTGGAAGGGTAATGAACTTCCCACCTAATCTGGATTTGGTCTTTGCCCCTTAATGTCCGTATTAATTATGCAAACAACCACAAAACCAAAAACACGCACAATTTATTTTGCTTTTTGCGGCGCTGCGATTTTTGCAAAGAAGCCTGCAGAAATTTGTTAATTGGAGCAGACAGAGGAGGAGATAAGAAAGTGTAGAATTCACCTGAGAAAAATTTGCACAGAGAGCCCTTCACCAAGGCGCGGAACCGCCACAGATGCTGGCTCAGACTGCGGGTACGCGGCCGTAGGTGCTGTTCACTGCACAATTTTTTCACAGCAAGCTGCTGTTCACTCTTTGAGCTCTGTGGAAATGTCTGAAAAAATTTTCACTTTCTCCACAGCTTCCAGAATTCCTCGCAATCAAATCACAACAACACGTTTAGATTTTGTGCGAATTTTGATCTCAAAATTGTAATGGAATAAATCTTTCAATTCAAATTTCAAATAAAGAACGAATTAGCGCACGATCCCCGGCAACGGCGCCATTTGATTGATCGATTTTCCGTTGTGTCGGTATTTAGAATATTATGTAGAAATCACAACAAAAAATATTTGACCGCAATCAATAACGGTGTCGAATGTAGCGCGTTAGTAAGTGCGGATCGTCCACAGGGATTGTGCGATTCGTTCGTATTTTGTTTTGTTTGAATTGAAAATTTAATAGAAAAGAAAAGCAAACGATTCAAGATTTATATCAATGAATTTCAAGAATCAACTAAATCTAATCAAGAATCAAGAAAGCGTTAAACATCAAGAATCAAGAATTGATATAATTCCAATCGATTTAAGTTTCAAGATTTGAAGTAAATCTCGTAGGAATCGATTAGATCGTAGATGTGAAGAAGACTAGAAATTACCTTTTCTTATCCATTAACAAATTGATGCTAAATCGATGTAGATTTATCGAGGATTAAGGATCTTGTGAAGAATTAGGGTTTCCTCATCTTATCCTTTATCCTTTCGATGAATCACATCGACTAGATAGCTTCTAGGAAATCGAATGATCAATCGTTGATCTCTAGATCCGTGCGAAAATAATCAAGAACGCATTTCGCATCGATCTAGATCATCGATCACTCAATTTCAAGAATTTACAATCGTTATAGGACTTAAGAAAACGTTTAAAGATTCATCAACATCATCATTCTACCAATCATCTTGACTCCTCCACGAGTGGAGTTTCATTCAAGCATCATCACAAAGAATATATTCAAGAATCGAAATATAAGCATAATGCTCGAATTGAAATATAAGCAAGTTAAAAGAATCTTCACCTTTATTTATTCCACAATTTGTTACACATTGCTCAAGACTACAAGAATTTGAGAAGGAACAAGATTGTCGAATCTAGCGTTGCATCGGCTCCTTGAGTCGCGGATCGGCTTGGATCTCATGCTCCGATGAAGTCCGGCTTCGCTTCTAAAGGATGGTTGAAGGCTTGCTTTGCTAGAACTCAAAGGATC
The DNA here is from genome assembly GCA_030015575.1 of Agapanthus africanus. Classification (NCBI taxonomy): domain Eukaryota; kingdom Viridiplantae; phylum Streptophyta; class Magnoliopsida; order Asparagales; family Amaryllidaceae; genus Agapanthus; species Agapanthus africanus. The sequence goes on from CM057344.1 coordinate 516,679,420, forward strand.
TTGAATTTGGTTTCTTGATTGGATTAGGGTTAGGGTTTGGAGGTGGCAAGTGTTGGGTTGAAGGGATGATAGAACAACAAAATGAACAACCCAATTGAGGAACAATTTTTTTTGAACAACCTTTTCAAGTGAGCCCTAAGGTCCTTTTTATAGGCTTAAGAATGAGTAGCTTCCTTAAGAAGCTTGGATTAGGTTAGCTTCCCTTCTAAGCTAGTTAGTTAGGTAGAAGCCTCTAAAACTAGTTAGTTAGGGTTTAGCTTCCACCTTAAGTTAGGAGGTTAGGGGGAAGGTTCTAAGCTCTTAAGGTAGTTAGGGTGAAGCTTGTTAAGGAAGCTTGGACATCATTAGTTTAGAATCAAAGGGCTTGCTGATCTGGCAAAAAGTTCAGGAGTGTTCTGGAAAATATAGTAACTTGAAGAGCTGTAGGAACCGAGATAGAGATTCTGAAGCTTAGCAGGGGAGCTGACGTGGCAAGGCTGCCGCGGAACCGCGGCGTAAGGCGGCTCCGGCCACGGTTCCGCGGCCAAGTGGCTGGCTTAGGGCTTCATCTTCTCTGTAGTTCTTTGTTCTGTCTTTAAGTGTACTTTCTGATATGTTGATTTCCTGAATTCCTTCTATATCATTTCCAGATTTTAAATCCCTGAGTTGGCGTCTTTTTTAGCAGCACTGTTATGTAAATTTGACCATTCTTCTGTAATTTCCTGCACAGACTTCGAAACACAAGTTGCGCTACACAAGAATGATGCGATGTTATGAAATACAGTCAATTTCCTTTAAAGTGCCGGTTTTAAAGTCTAACATATGCAATCTGGTATTATAGAGATGTTTTGCTAATATGTGCAATATGAATACCGAACACTTCTAGATGAGTGCAAATGATAGGGAAATTGCCGTGTTAAAGATGCAGTATTTTCGACTAATCAGTTACCAAAGTCCACGGTGTCAGTTGGACTCCTCTCGTATACACTGGCATATTCTGTACCAAGCTACAAACACTACGTTAACATAACAATCAAACATTACTAGTATACTCTGTTTCTGTCTATTCTATCTCTACTCATCTTTGGGAATTACCGAGCGATTGTTCACTGACGACATTCATTCTCTCTTCTTTTTTTGGAATGTTGTCAGGTGGTCGAACTCACTGGAGATCGGGCCCAGTACTGAGAACTTCGAGCAATTTGCTATCGGCCCAGAGCTGTAGGCACTTGTATATACTTTTCTTTTCAGTTATGCCATTATTTAGGCATTGCTTTCTATTCATGTATTTTACATTCCGGTTGTACTTGTAAAGAATTGTTAAATAAATAAAAGTTGCTGTTAATTTATATTCCTGTCTCTTGTGTACATTTTTACTTTATATTTCTTAGATACGCTCAGCGTGTTTACTTCGGAGTAAATACGCAGTGGGCCTCGTCGCGTCTCCTTACTCGTACACTGGGAAGCGGGGCGTGACAGGTTTTGTTGGCAGCCCATGCAGGTCAGTTCTGCATGGACATGCGGGTCAATTCTACATGAAGTCCTAAGCAATATAACACAAGAATCAGCAACTAAAAATATTCTTTACAATTCATATTTCTTGAATCTTACAATTTCATATGCTTTGAATCTATCCTAACCCTATTTTCTTTCAAGGTTATGGATTCTCCAAACAGCACCAGCACCAATTTCAACAACACACCACCACCTCTACCGCTTACGCCTACCATTGCTGCTCCAATCAATGAGCAGACAGTACCGCTTGAGGCGATCCGAAGCCTCCTGGAGGGACAACAGCAGTAGACTGCTATATTAATGAACCGTCCAGAAGCGGAAGCACCCGGAGTGAAGCAATTCCGGGCATTGCACCTAAAACAATTTTCAGGAAAAGAGAGCCCTCTGGAAGCTGAAGAATGGGCATAAAGTATTGAGGATGACCTAGCAGCGGCACAAGTGCCAGAGATCACTTGGGTATGAGTTGCGAAGCTGCAACTCACTGACAACGCCCAAGTTTGGTGGAAGGCGGAAGAAAGCAGTCTTGCCCAGCCTATCGAATGGAGGACTTTTCGCGACATGTTTACTTCCCAGAGCTAACAAGTATCACATACAAGTAAGTGTCTAACACTAAAAGAAAAGAAATACAACCTTTTTAGACCTCTCCTCCTTTTCTTTAGCTCCGTGTAGATGTCGTTGACACCTTGGTTCCACTCGGAGTTTGAACGCGTCCGCTTGAAGCCTTCGAAGTCCACGATGATCCACCACGGAGTTTCTTTACTCAAGCTCCTTGCTTCACTTGACCTAAGTGGAAGTGATGCAAACAACATATACAAGTGGGCTAGACTAGTATAGATTGATGAAGTGGGTAATAATCTCACTAAAAATCCTTTCATTTTCTTTCTCTTTACTCACTAGAAAATGGTAAAGAGCTTGGAGGAAGAAGGAGATGGAAATGGCTTAGCTTGTGCTCTAGAAAAATAAACACAAGAATAATATCATAATGAGATAGTCACACTCACTCTTAACCAAAGAATTAAAATATCTAGATATTTTTTAGTAGTTGAGTTAGTGGAGGATTAGAAATGAATCCATGGTTACTAAAGATATTTTAAGAAGTGTGTAGAAACAAAATATCAACCATGAGTTTTATTCCTAATTTCCATTAACTCAATAATTAAAAATATCACAAATGTTTCCATGTGAGTCTTGCATAGCCATCTCCAGTGTATCATCAACCATGACACATGTATACATGCATGTGCATACATATCAATATAAACATACATACATACATGCATATAAAGAAAGGATTTAATAATGAACTAATGGTCACATTATATTAAATCAACACTTGATTTAATAATCCGGTCATATCACATACGACCCGACCAATAGAAAATGCCAGATTAAAATACGGTATCATATACTCGTATTTAATCAAGCTCCCGCGCATATCCCTATATGCGCCCCACATTGTTTCGTCTGAGCTCGGAAACCCCTTTGTGGGACTCTAAGACTCGTCAATACGCCAATAGTAGGTAGTGATCATATCAGATACCCACAAACCGTCAGCGGTACTAGCTGCACGTAACGGCTCCCAGGTATTGAGCGAACAGAAGATCAACAAGCGAATTTGTCCAAACTCCCGTAGAGCCAACCGGCAACACTTACTGTACAGTCCGGTCACTTTGTTAGATATGTTGCATATCGAATCTAGGGATGGTATCGTCGACCCTAATAACTCAATAAGTCATGCCGATGTGTGGCCTATAACAGATCGAGAAACTACTGATAACACTTATCAGTAAATCTCATCAGCCCTAGCCAGAGACTTTCAGTTATAGCCAATCGCGCATAGCACAACATCAACCCCCAATACTGGGAGAGACGAAACCCCTCCTATCGCTCATTGCCTTCATGTGTCTCGGGACTGTACCCAAAAACCACCTGTTTGCACGACTCAGTAGAGCCGTGGTAGGGTGGAAATCAAAGCACAGTGGGAGAACACACAAGACTCTATGACGATCTCAGGTCTACAGACTAACCTGTACAAGTGTCACCTGAGAACTGCTTTCCGACGATAGATATAATACCATATAGGAGTTCTTGGCGAGTCCGTTCAGTGTACCTAGTCTCCACTGAGCACCCGTATACAATCTTTGATGTCAAACACCAATGGATATGGGATCATCCATCGCCCATCAAATGGGTCAAGAAACGTACACGCTAGTCTACTCTGGAATATCGATGCCCCGTCTCGATACACCCACGACTAGAAACATTTAAGGATACGCTTATAGACTAGTTATGCCCCACTAGTATGATCTGCATCATAATCATGATAGTCAAGCGGATATCCTAAGGGCTTTATCAACATGTACCAAATGAATAGTATACACAATCAAGCGAACATGTTAAGATAAAGAGTAATCAAATAGCATACTATCATGTCGAGCGAGAAAGTCCTGTGTGTGTGTGTATACACACACACACATATCCAAGAATCCAATATCAAATAATAGCCTCTAGGGCATACATATATCCAACAATCTCCCACTTGCACTAAGGCCACTTATTGGCATATCTCATACCCAACATCTCAAAAAGTCGCTCATGCTGCGGCTGTGAGAGGACCTTGGTGAGTGGATCCGCGGTGTTATTCTCTGTGTCTACTCTCCTAATCACGATCTCACGGCGATCAACTATCTCCCGGATCAGATGATATCGCCTCGGGATGTGTCTAGATCGTTGATGGGACCTGGGCTCTTTGGCCAATGCCATAGCTCCATTATTATCACAATACAATGGTATTAGATCAATAATGATTGGAACTACTCCTAGCTCCGAGATGAACTTCCGCATCCAGACGGCTTCCTTGGCAGCATCATTTGCAGCAATATACTCAGCTTCCACCGTGGAGTCTGCAACGGTATCATGTTTGGAACTCTTCCAACATACCGCCCCTCCATTGAGGGTAAATACAAACCCTGAGATAGATTTGCCGTCATCCTTATCACTCTGGAAGCTCGAATCGGTAAAGGCCACCATTTGGAGATCTCCGTTACCATACACCAAGAACATTTTTTTAGTCCTTCGCAAGTACTTAAGAATGTTCTTCACAGCTATCCAGTGTTTCTCCCCTGGGTTGGATTGATACCTGCTTACTACACCCAGTGCATAAGCTACATTATGACGAGTACATAACATCGCATACATTATAGATCCCACGCCTGAAGCGTAGGGTATAATGCTCATGCGAACTCTCTCTTCATCAGACTTTAGGCAAAAGTCCTTGGAGAGAGTGATTCCATGACAAGCGGGCAAGGCACCTCGCTTGGAATCTTCCATGCTAAACCTCTTTAGGATGGTGTTAATGTACCTTAATTGGGACAATCCCAACAACCTTTTAGATCTATCTCTATAGATCTTAATGCCCAAAATGTACGGGGCATCATCCAGGTCCTTCATGGAGAACCTTTGTGATAAGAATATTTTGACCGATTGTAGCATAAGAATGTCATTTCCTATCAGGAGAATGTCATCCACGTACAATACGTGGGACGTGATAGTACTCCTTACAATCTTTTTATAAATACAAGGCTCATCTGGATTTTTGACGAAATCAAACTCTTTGATCGCATCATCAAAACAGATGTTCCAACTCTGTGATGCCTTCTTTAATCCATAAATGGATTTAAGCAAGCTGTAGGGATGCTATGCACGCGCACAAGGGTCTACGAGGTATCAACCATGCCCGATTAAAAATTTAGCCGTGCTGAACAACCCGAAGCCGGATCTTTAAACTAGGGTTTAGGCGAAAACAAGCATGTTAAACTCTTTAACACTAAGTGAGAGGGATTACAACCTTTGTAGATCCGGTCCTTCACTTCTTAAGCTCCGTGTTGAGGTCCCTTCGCTGCGATCATCGTGTTCCGGACTCTCGAGAAGTTCCACGAAGAGAAAGATGCAGTTTTGCTTCCGATCTTCGATAACATAGATGATCTACCTTGAAGTTTCATTAACACAAGCTAACACTCATAAAATGATGTGAACACCCTCATCTAAATGGAAAGGGTAGATGAGGATGATGAAGTAGGATTTTTGCTCTCTTTTATTTTCATTTATTCACTCATTTTTCATCACAAAGCAAAAAGCTAGAAAGCTTTTTGCTCAAAGGAAGAAGAAGGAAGAAGATGATGAATAATATGAATTCCTTTTGTGATAAATAATGAAAGGATTAATATGATGAATAATGCAACCATGGTTGACTAAACCATAGTAGAGAATTAACCAAGGGCTAGGGTTTGTGTTGGGTTAAGTATGAGTCATAGATAAATATCAACACAAATATCTTTATCATGACAAAAAGAAACCTTCTAGAATCTACTAGAAGTCTTAACCCTAATCCAAACCCTAATCATGTTTAAACTCCACTAAACATGTTGCATTAGTTATCATATCATGTTACAATATTATATATCACATATATAGTATTTATCGTAACAAAATAAAATAATACAATTAACATATATCGCATATATATCAATGTATTACCCGAGTGAGAAAAAGAATCTTTTAGTGAGCTAATATTAGTTAATGTAATTTAATATATCATATATATTATTACACATTAAATTATCGAATCAACACTTGATCCGACAATCCGGCTATATCGCATATAACCGACTAATATTTATCCGTACCGATTCATCGAATCAACACTTGATCCGATGACCCGACTGATATCAAATATCGCAAGAATAGAATACGGTATCTCATATCGCATTATCCTCGGTCCCGCACATATCACATACGTGCCCCTACTCCGTTTTGCCTGAGTCAAGAAACCTCTGTGTAGGACTCTAAAGAATCGTCAATACGCCGGCAGTAGGTGATGATCATATCAAACACCCATAAGCTGCAAGCGGTCAGCTAAACGTAACATCCACCCAGGTATTGAGCGCTCAGAAGATCAACAAGCAAGCCTGTACATTCTCCTGTGAATCCAAACAGTAACACTCCCGTACAGTCCGGTCTCGTCGTCTGATATGTCGCATATCTCGCCTAGGGGTGGTAAACGTCAGACCCCAGTAGCTTGATAAGTCGTGTCGATATGAGATCTATAACAGTTCGAGAAACTACTGATAACACTTACCAGTAAATCTCAGCAACCCTGGCCAGGGATTTCCAGTTATAGCCAATCGAACACAGAACAACATCAACTCCCTATACCGGGAGAGACGAATCTCCTCCTATCGCTCATTGCCTCCATGTGATTCGGGACTGTACCCAAAAGCCACCTTTTTGCATGCCCTCTTGGACGTGGTATGATGGAAATCAAAGCACAGTGGGAATCACACAAGACTCTATGACGATCTCGGGTCAACAGACTACTCTGTACCAGTGTCACCGGAGAACTGCCATCTGACGTGAGGTATAATACCATCTGGGAGTTCTCGGCGTGTCCGTCCAGTATACCCAGTCTCCACTGAGCACCCGTACACCATCCTTGATGTCAAACACCGATGGATATGGGATCATCCATCGCCTATCATATGGGTCAAGATGCGTATACGCTAGTCTACTTTGGTGTATCGATGCCCTGTCTCGATATGCCCTCGACTAGGAATAGTTATAGGATGTACTCGTCGACTATCGTGGCCCCACTAGTATGATCTCATCATAGTCCCAGTAGTCGAGTACATATCCTAAGGGCTTTATCAACATGTAATATAGAGACAATCAGAGTACATGTTAAGATAAAGTACAACCAGATAGCATACTATCATGTCGAGCAAGAAAGTCCTCCCTATATATGTCCAAGCATCAATTACAATATACATCGTATGTACAGTAATGGCCTCTAGGGCATACATATAACTAACAATCTCCCACTTTCACTAGGGCCATCTGTTGTGGTATCGCATACCCAACAATTAGCTGCGGTTGAAGTATCTCATACTCAACCATCCCATAAAAGTCTCTACTGGGAAAAAGGCTTTTGTGAGTGGATCCGCGCTGTCGTCCTCTGTGTCTACTCTCCTAACCTCAATCTTTCTGGAGATCAACCATCTCCATGATCAGGTGATACTGCCTAAGAATTATATCTGGATTTCTGATGGGACGGGGGTTCCTTGGCATAAGCCACAACTCCATTGTCACACAATGGTAGGAACTAAGTTCATCTCATGAACTTATATTTATCCAGACTGCCTCTTTGGTAGCATCCATGGTAACGATGTATCTTGCCTTTAATCGTCTAGTATGTCACGGTATCTAGCTTGGAACTCTTCCAAAATACCGTCCCTCCACTGAGGGTAAAGACAATGCCTGTGACTGACATTCAGTCGTTCTTATCACCCTGGAACCTTTCCAGTGATTCTCCCCAGGATCAATTGATACCATCTCACTACATCTAGTAAGAATCCTAACATCCAATTAGATCTATCTCATAGATCCACAAACCCAGGATTTAGGAGGTATCACTTTGATCCTATATGGAGAATCCTTGTGATAAGCGGAGATTGACCGAGCGTAGCATAGGAAACTCCTTCCCTATCAAGAGTATGTCATCCTCGTACTCTACGAGGATCACCACCATACTCCCTACTACCTTTTTGTATATACAAGGTTCATCTACTATTTTGATGAAGTCAAACTCTTTGACTACCACATCAAAACAGATGTTCCAACTCCGCGATGCCTGTTTTATCATATAAAATATCTTGCACACGTTTCCGCTGCTCCCACTGTCTACGAAGCCTTCTGGCGTGTACTTATAGACGTTCTTTTCTAAAACATCATTTAGAAAAGCAGTCATGACACCCAACCGTCAGATATCGTAGTCATGGTATGTAGCCATGGCAAGTAGGATCTGGATGGACTTAAGCATAGCTTTGAAAGTCTCAACTTTTCCATGTACACCTAGTAATCTTCTCAAGATATACTTGCTCCTGATGGGGATTTAACCCTTCAGATAGAGCAATCAAAGTCCATACTTTGTTGGTGTATAAGGATTCCATCTCAGATCGATAAGCATCCAGCCATTCTTACAGAGTCCCACTCCTAATGGCCAGCTCGAAACTAGTTGGGTCATCATCTCATGATGCAATCCTCGCTCCCACTGTCATAGAGAAACCGAAGTATCTCTCAGGTGGGTGAGGACCCCTACTAGATCGGCGGAGAGGCTGAGGTTCGTTGGAAACTATTGAATCCTTTGGTTCTACCAAATCATCAGCTGCAGTTTGTATAGCTGGAACATTTCCAGTTCTACATAACAGACCTTGCCTTGAGCTTGTCCGGATTTTGCTTTTAGACATAGGCCGGACAACCCCAAATCTTAACAAACTTAAGATATGGACTCTTCCCTTTCCATATCACATATGAAGTGGTAGGCAACTGATTTGATTTGAACCCTATTCAATAGGTATGCAGCTTCTCAAGTGCATAACTCCCAAAAGGAAATAGGAAACTCAGTAGTATTCATCATAGAGCACACCATATCACATAGGGTGCTATTGCTCCGCCCCGATATACCATCGTGCTATGGTGTATACGGAGGAGTAATGCTGAGAGAGAATCTTATTCTCCTTTAGAATAGTCCAGGAATTCCGTGCTCAAGTATTCTCCTCCTTGATCTCATCAAAGGACATAATACTTATACCCGTTGTTAGTTCTCTACTTCTAACCTATATTCTGTGAATATCTCAAAAGCTTCGGACTTGTGTTTCAACAGGAACATATGTCTGAATCTTGAGAGATCATCAGAGAATGTAATGAAGTACAAAGAACCGGTCTTGGCATGTGTAGACAGGGGACTTTCATACATCAGCATGTATCAATCCCAAGAGTTCACTAACTCTTTCTTTGTTTCCAATAAACAGAGCTGTGGTCATTTTATTTTTGTGACATGACTAACAAGTTTCACAAGATGTAAATTCAAACAAATTTAAATATGCATCTAAATGTAACTTTGCTAGTCGGGTCGCATTGATATGACCTAGTCTACAATGCCTCAAGAAGGATCCGTTCATTTCTGAACTCTTCCTCTCTTATGTGTTCTGTATACTAAGAACTGTAGTTTGATTTAGAACGTCAATGCTTTTAGATAACGTGCCTGAACCGATCAACTCTTGATATAGGAAATGTTCAAAACATTATCCAACAATACAAAATTATATCCTTCTTTACTAATAAAGAGACTGATATGATGTTGTATATCAGGTTCGGTATCTAATAACATTTGTTCAGAATCAATGTATTCTGGTAATACAGGGTGATAGTGACCAACAGACTTGGCTGCAACATTTGCACCGTTTCTGTCTCATGAAACTTATCACCCGTTCTCAGTTCTCTACCTATCTGTAGCCCATGTAACAGATTACATATGCGGGATCCTGATTCGGTATCACATACCCAGGGCATAAAGGATACTGAGAAACAGTTCTCTGTATAATGAACACACCTGAAGATGATGCATCAGCATGCACTTTCTTCGTTTGGGCGGCACGGGAAATCTGGTATTCCCCAATTTCCTGCTCTGTCTTATAACAATTATAAGTTGGAGCGGGACCAACGTTCCCCAGCTCAGTATAACAAGCGGGTTCGGTCAATATATCCGTTTTATTATCTTGATTGAGGCGTGATATGGTCACTACCTGGAGAGAGAGAGAAGAAAACACTCAGCGTATGCTCTTGCAAGATTAGATTGGTTTATCTTGAAAGTGTTCCAACGATTTTTACTTGGTTTATTTTCTTCCATTAGTTCTTTTAATGCGTCCCATCATTTAATCTTACCATTGCAGAAAACAACCAAAATATGACGTACGCTTATGCCATTCGCATTCGCCACGGGGCCCCGTCATTACCCGTTAGGTTACTTAACTAACGACAGAGCGGGGGCTGGGCTAGCGCGGCTGAAAAACATAAGCAACGTCTAAATAATATCATATATAGATATATTGCAATGATAGCCATTTCAGATCACAGATGAACACATTGGATATACTAGGAATCTGCAATTCGTACGAGCCTGTAACGAAAAGTGGATTACACGGTCGCGATGAATAGCCAATACCCCACCCAAGACCCCTACGGGTGCGGCAAACTACCCGCCAAATATCCGAAGCGGAGCAACCTCCCTCAACGACGTGAGTAGGCCACTCGGCACTTCGAGATACCCGGTAGTTTGTGCACCCCACCATGGGTCTATCCTAGGAGCAAAAACAGTAAAAATAAATTATACAATGACGGCTACAACCCCGACCCGGTTGTGCGGCCATACAAATAATATTACATCAATTACAAATTTACATGAATGGAAAGAAAAGAAAACTCTCGTCTCACATCCCCCCGGCTATTCACCCGCGACAATCCAATGAATTCATATACACATACCAGCAACATCACAGATCACAGATTTGCATAGCCCCCACTAATCGACATATAGCGATTAGCAGACGTTCAATACAAATATCTCATCACAGATATAAACCCGTTAGCCTTGGTCTTTAGAAGTTCGATAAAAATACGGATTTTCAAGCCCCAAAAATAAATTTTGCTTTCTGGAAAATCTGGGCATAAAAATCATATTGTAAAAATCCCAAAACACCCCCAGGACCTCATTGCAAGAAAAATAGTCCACGGCCGAGTCAACTTGGCCGCGGATCCGCGGTGCTTTGATGGACTCTCTGGACCATTTTTCTACGGTGAGATGTAAAAACCCTGAGTCGAATTTTAAGGCATGATTTATTATTTTTGGAACAGAGGAAAAATTCGACAGAAAGTTGATAATCCGGGTGTTTTTCACGACTTTTCTACGATCGAACTTCTACTTACATTGCTAATATGTTAGATAGTGTTTAACTAGGCTCTGATACCACTGTAAGTCCATGCTACCCTTCCCCGGTACTTACGGGGTTGCGGAATTGGTGTAAAACGATTTTTCAAGAGGTGGTAACATGGACTACAAATACGGATCTTTGTTAAACAATCTACCTAACAACCTAACTAGGAGTTGTTTACCTACTCGATTAGGGGGTTATACCTTTCTTGAACTCCTTCGTCTTCAACTCTTGTGGTGTACGGACCGGCCTCCCCTCGTCGTCTTCTCATGCCGAAGATGGATCCACCCGAAAGCTTCTACCTTTGGCTTCTTCTTCGAACTTTGAAGAAACTAGAACACTTGGCTTGCTAGGCCTTGTGAACTAGAATGAGTAGAGGATTGTTTTGGTGTCTTTTTATCTCTAAGGCAATGAGTCTCAACACATGAGAATGGTTTGCCTTGAGCTAGAGAAAGAGCAAGAGGAAGAAGGAGAGAGCATGAGAATGATAGAGCTCAAGAGAGAGAAAGCAAATCAAAGAATGAGCCTCTCTTTTCTCATCCACCCTCTCATAATCCAAAAGCATCATGAGCCATAATGATAATCAAGTATTATGTGATGGTTATCATCTCACAAAAGGCAAGATCATTTCATGCATTAAATGCAATGTGTGAACAAATAAGCAAGCCAAAAGTCTTTGTATGAAATGATAGCCATAGTAATGATGGTGGTCAACAAGTCCAACCTAGTCAACCGGTCAACAAAGTCAACAAGTCAAGAAGGTCAACCTTTCAACCCAACCATGGCACAATAATACTTAATTATCATTAACCATATTTCTAATTCTCATTAGGGTTAAGCAAAGGTCAACAGTCAATAACCCTAATGAGAATCTTCTGCCTTTGTCTCTGTCAACTGTGCATACACACCCGCATCCGCGTTCCGAGGAACACGAATGCAAACGAGATAAAATCAATCCCAAAAAGTATACTAGGATCTGGCTTAAACCAAAGCCCGCTAGTAATAACTGTCCGGTCACTAAACGTGCACAAGTGCGCGGATGTGACGGAACCCTGTCGCAAAACCATGCGACCTGTCGCAAAACCATGCGACCTGTCGCAAAACCATGCGACCTCTACTCTTTTGCCTAAAGGCGAATAGCTCTCTGTGTGGGACTCTAAAGACTCGACACTACGCTGGCAGTGGATTTAACCACAGACCGCAAGCGGCACTAGCTGTGCATAACGGCCCCCAGGTAGATGCCGATAAGAAGACGGACGAGGTGAAACCCATCTGAACTCCTACTGAGCCTGAATGTGACAGTCTCCGTACAGTCCGGTCTGTTCGTCTGATACATCGCATGGCGGGCCTAGGGGAGCGGTAAACGTCAGTCTCCTAATAGCGGTATAAGTCGTGTCGGAGTGTAGCCCAGAACACCCTGAGATAACACCGGTAACCTACCAGTATATCTTGCTTGCCCTGGCCAGGGACTACTTGTGTAATGGCTCTCCTAGACACAACGCGATGTCAACCCCCAATACCGGGAGAGACGAATCCTGTCTAACCGTCACTGCCTCCAAATGCTTCGGGACTGCACCCAACTACCACCTGTTTGCACGACTCCTTTGAGCCGTGGTAGGGTAGTAATCAAAGTATAGTGGGAACACACTCGAGGCGAAGTGACAGTGTCAAGTCAGCGGACTAAGCTGTACTCATGTCACCTGGGAACTGATAACTGACGATAGGTATAGTACCAACCAATCAGTTCCCGACGAGTCCTGTCCAGTGTACTCGTAACCTAACGAGCACCCGCATACTATCTCAAGTACGACGTACTGACGGCTGTGGGATAGACTGTCTCCCCTGCTGGGATGAGAAGCGCATACGCTAGTCTACTCCGTAGTATCGATGCCCTGTCTCGATAGTCCTACGACTAGGGACCTGTATAAGGATGTGCTTGTGGATTACCCAGCCCCCACGAGTGTGACTGCCATCACAACGCTGGTAATCAAGCAAAGATCCTAAGAGCTCTACTAATATGTATAAGCAATATGCTAAAAGAAACACATGCACATATTAAAGTAGAAACAAACCAAGTAGCATACTACCATTTTGAGCAAGATTGTCAATACAAGGTGAATATTCCAAGCTTCCATTAAGTAATATACAAACTAGTATGATACAGTAATGGCCTCTAGGGCATATACACTAACAATCATTAAAAGAACTAATGCAAGAAAATAAACCAAGTAAAAAATCGTTGGAACACTTTCAAAACCACTCGGTTCTTTTCAAAAACCAACTTTTAAATGCTGAGCTTGAGCCACTCTTTTTAAAAGCTATCTCGTTCCATCGATTATATTAAGTTCACTACGTTCACGGTTTCGCCAAAACCATTCGTAGCCCTCCGTCGTTTCACATAAATAGTCAATAGTATTCAAGCTATGTTTGTTGGCCAAAGTCAAGGTATAGTGATTGGTAACTATTGGGTATTCATGTGCAGCATAGATAGATGCATTGGTTTGGGACAGTCGTACCGCCTTGTTGGCCAAAGTCAAAGGTAGGTACGGGTGGGTTCAAATTAACCTGGAGAATGACGGGTAGAACTTTACATGTGACTTATGATTTGTTGGCCAAAGTCAAGGTCATAAGAGCATAGGGCAAAAATCCACATCGGGAGTTTCAAAAGAACTGAAACTTGCTAGTGTTGCATACCATTTGGAGTGTGATGATTCTGGTAGGATTCCTTTAGTTTTGTCACGCGATGATATTTGGATCCCGATCCTACTGTGAGTATATGCTACTCCTCGGAAAATTTCTCACTTAACGATCAATGCTATAAACCAAGTAGGTGTCTAGAAAGGTGTTAGCGGGGCTACGCCCCCAGGAAAAAGAGGTTATTTAATTAAGGAACTTCGCGAAAGCGTTGGAAAACCTCCCTCGAAGTACCAACACCGGCCCGGCTGAACGGTTAAGCAAGTATTGTACGGTGAGATTGATTCCGACTAATTCTTCCTTTTTGGTTTGAGGAGGAATTCGAGAAACAGTGGGAGCCATCCTGTTTAGACAAACTAAAAACCACTTTAAACTTGCAAGAGCATCATGCTGAGTGTTTCTTCTCTCTCTCCTAATTGCAGGGACCAATCGACATGACCGGACTTAAGTTACTTCTAGATAAAAACATACTGACAGGGCCAAACTACAAAGATTGGCTCAGGAATGTCAAAATGGCAATCACTTACAACAAGCTGGGGTATCTTCTTACCACCAAAGCTCCCCCTGTCCCACGTCCCACCTCCAGCGTCGCGGATAAGGAAATCCGTAAGACTTGGGAGATCGATTGCGTGAAGGCCAAGTGCCTCGTGCTTGCCTCTATGGACAATGAACATCAGAGGAGGCACGAGAATATGGACCTCGAATCCATATTTCTCCATACAAAAGAACTGTATGGAGAGCAATCTCGTATCGCAAGATACGAAGTGTCGAAGAAGCTATTTTCGGCAAGGTTGGCCATCGGATCATCGGTAGCGGAACACGTGCTTAAGATGATTAGCTTCATTGAGGAGCTCGCGGATCTTGGGACCACGTTAGAGAACGAGCTCTATACGGACTTGATTCTCCAGTCCCTTCCTTCCACTTAAGTCTAGTTTATCCTGAACTTCAACTTGCAAGGAAAAGAAGTTGAACTTCCGGAGCTTCTCAACATGCTGAGGAGTGCAGAGGGCACCCAACAGAAAAGTAGGGATACATCCACTTTGTTTGTAGGAGGATCTTCCTCTTCTAAGTCCAAGGCGAAAGCCAAGGGAAAGAAGAAGAAAGCCCCCGCCAAACCAAGGGGCGGTGTTAGTAAAGTGGATACGAAGGGAAAAGCAAAGGCAACAAAGATAGCGGGGCAGCTGGTGGGTAAGGAAGAATGCTTCTATTGTTATAAGAAGGGACACTGGAAGAAAGATTGCAGGGCTTGGAAAGCCAGAACACAGGATCTGAAGCAAGTTGCGGCTTCAGCTTCAGGTGTGTATGTTATTGAAAACTGTCTTTCAATAAACTCTACTTCCTGGGTATTGGATACCGGATCAGGATCTCATATCTGTAATTCTTTGCAGGCACTGAGAAAGCGTAGGGTTTTGAAGGCAGGTGATATGACCCTCAGAGTTGCAAACGGAGCTGGCATGGATGCTGAGTCCGTGGGGGACTATCATCTGGGATTGTCAGATGGACACGTTTTGGTTTTGCGTAATTGCTATTTTGTACCCAATGCAACTTGTAATATCATTTCTGTATCTTTATTATCTAAAGAAGGTTATGAATTTGCATTTGTAAGTAATGTTGTGAACATTCACCTTAATCAAGTTCTGATTGGGTCAGGTACATTAAGCAATGGTATATACGTATTAAACCAACCACATATTTTTAATGTCCAGAATACACACAAAAGAAAGTCTCCGGAAATAAATCAGGCTTTCTTATGGCATTGTAGACTGGGTCACATCAATGAGAGAAGATTAACTAAGTTACATACAGATGGATATTTGGATCCATTCCAATATCAATCGTATGCCACTTGTCAATCCTGTCTCAAAGGAAAGATGACAAAGATTCCGTTCACTGGACACGGAGTAAGAGCGAGCGAGCTCTTGGGACTCGTACACAGTGACGTGTGCGGTCTAATGTCTACACATGCGCGAAGCGGTTTTTCTTACTTCATAACTTTTACGGATGACTTTTCAAGGTACGGATATGTCTTCTTATTGAAACATAAATCCGAAGCCTTTGGAAAATTCCAGGAATATAAGAATGAAGTAGAAAAACAAACCGGCAAAAGTATCAAGACACTAAGATCTGATCGAGGTGGAGAATACTTGAGTGCCGAGTTCCTGGATTACCTAAAAGAGAATGGTATTCTCTCTCAGCTTACTCCTCCATACACTCCGCAACACAACGGTGTATCGGAGAGACGGAATAGGACCCTATTGGATATGGTACGTTCCATGATGAGTAACGCTGAGTTACCGCGATCATTCTGGGGATATGCGCTAGAATCAGCTGCATATCTTTTGAACCGAGTTCCAACTAAGACTGTGCCTACCACACCATATCAGATGTGGTGTGGGAAGAAACCCTATCTTAAGCACATTAAGACATGGGGATGTCCAGCTTTTGTCAAAAAGCAGCATGCGGACAAACTCAAGGCACGCTCAGTACAGTGCAAGTTCGTGGGATATCCAAAGAACTCCAAGGGATATTTCTTCTATTGCGAAAAGGAACAAAAGGTTTTTGTTTCTCGTCATGCCTGCTTCTTGGAAACTGAGTTTTTGGAAAACCAGATAAGTGGGAGCGTAGTAGAACTGGAAGAAATTCCAGAACCACGAGCTATTACTGAGAGCTTAGTAGAACCAGAGGGTTCAAAAGAACAGGACATTCCTACACCGCTCCGCAGGAGTAGTAGGCAGTCTCATCCGCTCGAGAGATACTACGGTTTTCTCATAGACGGGGATAGAGAGGACTGCATCATTGATTATGATGAGCCTACTAGCTTCCAGCAGGCCGTTCAGAGCGTTGACTCGATAAAATGGCTGGATGCAATGCGGACCGAAATGGAGTCCATGTACACCAACAAAGTATGGACGTTGGACATTGCTCCAGATGGGGTAAAACCCGTAGGATGCAAGTGGATCTTCAAAAGGAAGATTGGTGTAGATGGACAGGTTGAGACCTATAAGGCTAGACTTGTTGCAAAAGGTTTTCGTCAAAGACCTGGTTTGGACTATGACGAGACCTTTTCTCCAGTGGCTATACTGAAATCCATTCGGATCCTTCTTGCCATTGCTGCCTTCCACGATTATGAGATTTGGCAGATGGACGTAAAGACCGCTTTTCTAAATGGAAATTTAGAAGAGTGTGTTTATATGGACCAGCCAGAGGGTTTCATTCAGAGTGGGAGCAGCGGAAAGGTGTGCAAGTTGCTTAAGTCCATCTATGGACTAAAGCAGGCATCGTGGAGTTGGAACATCTGCTTTGATGAGACGGTCAAAGAGTTTAGCTTTATCAAAAATCCAGATGAACAATGCATCTATAGTAGATTTGTAGCAAGAACTGTCGTATTCCTCGTTTTATACGTGGATGACATTCTCTTGATAGGAAATGACATTCCTATGCTACAATCTGTCAAAGGGTTCTTATCACACAGGTTCTCCATGAAGGACCTGGGCAATGCCAACTACATTCTGGGGATCCAGATCTATCGTGATAGATCTAAAAGGATGTTGGGACTTTCACAGTCAAGGTGCATCGACACCATACTGAAACGATTCAGTATGGAAGATTCCAAGGGCGGTAATCTGTCGGCTTGTCACGGAATCACCCTCTCCAAAGAGATGTCTCCTAAGACTAATTTGGAAAGGGCTCACATGTCATCAATACCCTACGCATCTGCGGTAGGCTCTATTATGTATGTGATATTATGTACAAGACTAGATGTAGCATACGCATTAAGCGTTGTAAGCCGGTATCAGTCGGACCCAGGGGAGAAGCACTGGATAGCGGTAAAGAACATTCTCAAGTACCTGAGAAGGACTAAGGAGATGTTCTTGGTGTATGGCGGAAAGGACCTCCAGATCGAGGCCTTTGCTGACTCCAGCTTCCAGAGTGACAAGGATGATTCCAAGTCCATGTCGGGTTTTGTCTTTACCCTCAATGGAGGGGCGGTGTGTTGGAAGAGTTCCAAACAGGAAACCGTTGCAGACTCGACGATGGAAGCGGAATACATCGCTGCTGCTGATGCCGCAAAAGAAGCCGTCTGGATGAGGAAGTTCTTGAGAGAACTTCAGGTGGTTCCGTCCATTGTTGATCCAATACCTCTGTATTGCGACAACAACGGGGCTATAGTTTTAGCGAAGGAACCCAGGTCCCATCAGAAATCCAGACACATCTTGAGGCGGTATCACCTGATCAGGGAGATCGTGGATCGCCAGGAGATCGAGGTTCAGAGGGTTGCTTCAGAAGATAACACTGCAGATCCATTCACCAAGGCCTTGCCCCAGACTCAGTTCGAGCGGCTGATCGAGATGATAGGTCTTCGATAAGCCAGTACATGGCCTTAGTGCAAGTGGGAGATTGTTAGTGTATATGCCCTAGAGGCCATTACTGTATCATACTAGTTTGTATATTACTTAATGGAAGCTTGGGATATTCACCTTGTATTGACAATCTTGCTCAAAATGGTAGTATGCTACTTGGTTTGTTTCTACTTTAATATGTGCATGTGTTTCTTTTAGCATATTGCTTATACATATTAGTAGAGCCCTTAGGATCTTTGCTTGATTACCAGCGTTGTGATGGCAGTCACACTCGTAGGGGCTGGGTAATCCACAAGCACATCCTTATACAGGTCCCTAGTCGTAGGACTATCGAGACAGGGCATCGATAATCCGGAGTAGTCTAGCGTATGCGCTTCTCATCCCAGCAGGGGAGATGGACTGTCCCACAGCCGTCAGTACGTCGTACTTAAGATAGTATGCGGGTGCTCGTTAGGTTACGAGTACACTGGACAGGACTCGTCGGGAACTGATTGGTTGGTACTATACCTATCGTCAGTTATCAGTTCCCAGGTGACATGAGTACAGCTTAGTCCGCTGAATTGACACTGTCACTTCGCCTCGAGTGTGTTCCCACTGTACTTTGATTACTACCCTACCACGGCTCAAAGGAGTCGTGCAAACAGGTGGTAGTTGGGTGCAGTCCCGAAGCACTTGGAGGCAGTGACGGTTAGACAGGATTCGTCTCTCCCGGTATTGGGGGTTGACATCGCGTTGTGTCTAGGAGACCCATTACATAAGTAGTCCCTGGCCAGGGCAAGCGAGATATACTGGTAGGTTACCAGTGTTATCTCAGGGTGTTCTGGGCTACACTCCGACATGACTTGTACCTCTATGAGGGGACTGACGTTTACCGCCCTCTTAGGCCCGCCATGCGATGTATCAGACGAACAGACCGGACTGTACGGAGACTGTCACATTCAGGCTCAGTAGGAGTTCAGATGGGTTTCACCTCGTCCGTCTTCTTATCGGCATCTACCTGAGGGCCGTTACGCACAGCTAGTACCGCTTGTGGTCTGTGGTTAAACCCACTGCCAGTGTAGTGTCAAGTCTTTAGAGTCCCACACAGAGAGCTATTTGCCTTTAGGCAAAAGAGTAGAGGTCGCATGGTTTTGCGACAGGTCGCATGGTTTTTGCTACAGGGTTCCGTCACATCCACGCACTTGTGCACGTTTAGTGACCGGACAGTTATTACTAGCGGGCTTTGGTTTAAGCCAGATCCTAGTATATGTTTTGGGATTGATTTTATCTCGTTTGCATTCGTGTTCCTCGGAACGCGAATGCGGGTGTGTATGCACAGTTGACAGAGATAGAGGCAGAAGATTCTCATTAGGGTTATTGACTGTTGACCTTTGCTTAACCCTAATGAGAATTAGAAATATGGTTAATGATAATTAAGTATTATTGTGCCATGGTTGGGTTGAAAGGTTGACCTTCTTGACTTGTTGACTTTGTTGACCGGTTGACTAGGTTGGACTTGTTGACCACCATCATTACTATGGCTATCATTTCATGCAAAGACTTTTGGCTTGCTTATTTGTTCACACATTGCATTTAATGCATGAAATGATCTTGCCTTTTGTGAGATGATAACCATCACATAATACTTGATTATCATTATGGCTCATGATGCTTTTGGATTATGAGAGGATGGATGAGAAAAGAGAGGCTCATTCTTTGATTTGCTTTCTCTCTCTTGAGCTCTCTCATTCTCAAGCTCTCTCCTTCTTCCTCTTGCTCTCTCTCTAGCTCAAGGCAAACCATTCTCATGTGTTGAGACTCATTGCCTTAGAGATAAAAAGACACCAAAACAATCCTCTACTCATTCTAGTTCACAAGGCCTAGCAAGCCAAGTGTTCTAGTTTCTTCAAAGTTCGAAGAAGAAGCCAAAGGTAGAAGCTTTCAGGTGGATCCATCTTCGGCGTGAGAAGACGACGAGGGGAGGCCGGTCCGTACACCACAAGAGTTGAAGACGAAGGAGTTCAAGAAAGGTATAACCCCCTAACCGAGTAGGTAAACAACTCCTAGTTAGGTTGTTAGGTAGATTGTTTAACAAAGATCCGTATTTGTAGTCCATGTTACCACCTCTTGAAAAATCGTTTTACACCAATTCCGCAACCCCGTAAGTACCGGGGAAGGGTAGCATGGACTTACATATCTAATATATCTAATCAGGATGTCTCCCACTGTTTTAATCAAATCTTCCTTCAAACCCAAAAAGGAAAGACTAGCCGGGATTAATTACACGCTACAAGTTCGCCAATCTTTCAGCCAGGCCAGTGTCGGTACTTTGAGGGAGGTTCCCCGTGCTTTCGCACGGACCTAATTAAAGTAAACCTCGTTTTCCCAGAGGCGTAACCCCGTTAACACCTTTCTAGACACCTACTTGATCTGCTAATTGTAATGTGTAAAACACTCCCAGGAGTAACTCTTACTCGCAGCGGGTATCGGGATCCAACTATCTCATAGAAGGTATGCAATCTCATTGCAAATTTCTACACTTGAAATTCCCAATAATATTTTACCCCTAGCATCCTATGACCTTGACGGAGGTCAACAAACCATAGGCTACTAGTCAAGTTCAACCCGTCATTTCCTGATTGAATTAAACTCACCCGCACGACCCTTGACGGAGGTCAATAAGGCCGCATGACTACCCTAATCCAATCTGCATCATATGCATAAGCAGATAAATACTAGTCAGCTACCGCACACTACGCCTTGACGGAGGTCAACAAACATAGCACGAATACTAAGTAGGACTTATCTGAAATGACGGAGGGCTACGACAGGTTTTTAAGAAAACCTTTTGCGTAATTAACTTGATATCGTTGTAGAATCGAGTGATTTTAAATGGAGTGTTTTTGAGGCTTTTCTAGTTTTGCTAAAGGGGTCACTCCCGGTGAAGGGATCGTCGGCCCTTTCCTCATCGAATAAGGTGCAGGGTATATCATATATACCACTATGCAAAGCAAGAACTATAGAAGCAATCAACAGACAAATCGAGTTTGTAGCATCTGCTAGTTTCACTAAAGAGGTTACTCCCGGTGACAGGATCTCGGCTCTTTCCTTATTGAATAAGGTGCTGGATGTTCTACAAGGAACACCGCTATGCAAAGCAAGAACTAGAGCTACCAGTTTTTAAACAAGTTTCTACAACATCTTTAGGTTTCATTTATTTCATTAATCTCATTAATGAAGTCCCATATATAATATAAACATTCGTCTCAGGCAGTAATATGATCTCATCACAGAACATTGCAGCAGAAGAAGATATATGAAATATTGGATATACTAGGACGTCTGTGTTTTAGTACGAGCCTGTATAAATCACGGATTCCACGGTCGCGATGAATAGCCAAACCCACATCCCTAAACCCCTACAAGAGCGGCAAGTAACTCTGCCAATTCCAGGATTAGGAGACCCGGTCTCGACTCCTCGAGATGGTCTCCCACTGGACCCTAGAACTCGGTTACTTGTGCTTCCCGCCTTGGGTCTACCTAATGCGGAAAAGTAAATAATATACAACGGTGACATCATCCTCAGCCCGGAAATGCCCCAATAAAAGAATATTACATACAAATGAATTTTACATGAATGAAAAAGAAAAAACTCTCATCTCACATAAAACCCCCGGCTATTCAAACGCGACGATCCAATATAACATATCACAGCAACACATAATATCTCATATTATCAACGTAAGCAAGTATGCGTATCCCGATTGTCGTTGATGTATAGCAACGAAACCGGCGATACACCACATACTACGCTTACGGTCACAGAAAAGAAAGTGTAAAACTACAACAGTTGGAATCCGCAACCTCCTTAGACATCGCATGCCTGACCAAATGAATTCCTTAGACATCGCATGCCTAACAATTATAAACCCCGCATTTTAGTCTCATTATCGAAAACACTTTTCAATATCAAGTCGGGCAATCCAACAAGATTCCCGATATTCTGATCGAATGCTTGTCGCAAACTTTAGTAGACGGCCGCACCCCCGGATGCCGTCGACGAAGTGCACTAAGGCGGAACACCGCTGCCGCGAGCATCTGAACGGATGCTTTACGTGATTGCGACGGACTTTTGATCACATCAAAATTCCATGGCAACCGATCATCTGAGACTAAACTGCTATGTTTATAATATTCAAATTAGTTATCTCATAACTACCTGTGAATTCCAAATATTGTATCACATTCCAGATAAATAGACAATGTTAAACTTTCCGATCGAACAATCAAACACCCAAGATTTCCCCAATATATCTTAACACTTGAAATCAGTTTTTAAAAAAATCCATCACATGCCACAGTACCAATGGTCCAGCCGTAGAAGGGTCAAGCCAACGCCTCACATGTGGCACGCCGTACTGCCGCAAACCCTAAGGTTTAGAGACGGTTCAAGACGGTCACATAATCGAGTTAAGGTTTGTTGTCTTCTAGAGGGTCCACCGCGTTACTTGCATGACTTAGAAAGTTCTTAAACACGAGAAAAAAATCCAACTTTTGAAAATTTTCCGACAGGGGAAAAAGTGAGTTATTGATATCCGATCGAACTTTTTAACAGTTTCTAAAATTATCCGGAAAGACTAAACAAAGTTAAATTATCCGATCGAATTATTAAGTCCCCAATACAACCCAGAAAACTCAACACTTGAGTGAAAATAAAAATATCCCAAAAGAATCAGTAAAACCGTACGGACATTACTGTGCAAAAATATTACATTAATTAGCCTATATGGCCGCGGAACCGCCGCGGGACCCATGCTACGGCCGCGGTTCCGCGGCGTCTTTGACGAATTAAAATTTAATTTTTACACGTGTCCATATAATTACCTGCTGAATTTTTAAAGTATTTTTAATATGAAAAAAAATCACAGTTTTGAAAAATTTCCAGAGAAGGGGTTTTATCGGGGTTCTCGGGTTCGACCGGACTTTAAACTTCGCTTAAACTTCATCTAAAGCTCTAGATTGGCTCTGATACCACTGTAGGGATGCTATGCACGCGCACAAGGGTCTATGAGGCATCAACCATGCCCGATTAAAAATTTAGCCGTGCCGAACAACCCGAAGCCGGATCTTTAAACTAGGGTTTAGGCGAAAACAAGCATGTTAAACTCTTTAACACTAAGTGAGAGGGATTACAACCTTTGTAGATCCGGTCCTTCACTTCTTAAGCTCCGTGTTGAGGTCCCTTCGCTGCGATCATCATGTTCCGGACTCTCGAGAAGTTCCACGAAGAGAAAGATGCAATCTTGCTTTCGATCTTCGATAACATAGATGATCTACCTTGAAGTTTCATTAACACAAGCTAACACTCATAAAATGATGTGAACACCCTCATCTAAATGTCAAGGGTAGATAAGAATGATGAAGTAGGATTTTTGCTCTCTTTTATTTTCATTTACTCACTCATTTTTCATCACAAAACAAAAAGCTAGAAAGCTTTTTGCTCAAAGGAAGAAGAAGGAAGAAGATGATGAATAATATGAATTCCTTTTGTGATAAATAATGAAAGAATTAATATGATGTATAATGCAACCATGGTTAACTAAACCATTGTAGAGAATTAACCAAGGGCTAGGGTTTGGGTTGGGTTAAGTATGAGTCATAGATAAATATCAACACAAATATCTTTATTATGACAAAAAGAAACCTTCTAGAATCTACTAGAAGTCTTAACCCTAATCCAAACCCTAATCATGTTTAAACTCCACTAAACATGTTGCATTAGTTATCATATCATGTTACAATATTATATATCACATATATAATATTTATCGTAACAAAATAAAATAATACAATTAATATATATCGCATATATATCAATGTATTACCCGAGTGAGAAAAAGAATCTTTTAGTGAGCTAATATTAGTTAATGTAATTTAATATATCTTATATATTATTATACATTAAATTATCGAATCAACACTTGATCCGACAATCCGGCTATATCGCATATAACCGACTAATATTTATCCGTACCGATTCATCGAATCAACACTTGATCCGATGACCCGGCTGATATCAAATATCGCGAGAATAGAATACGGTATCTCATATCGCATTATCCTCGGTCCCGCACATATCACATACGTGCCCCTACTCCGTTTTGCCTGAGTCAAGAAACCTCTGTGTAGGACTCTAAAGAATCGTCAATACGCCGGCAGTAGGTGATGATCATATCAAACACCCACAAGCTGCAAGCGGTCAGCTAAATGTAACAGCCACCCAGGTATTGAGCGCTCAGAAGATCAACAAGCAAGCATGTACATTCTCTTATGAATCCAAACAGTAACACTCCCGTACAGTCTGGTCTCATTGTCTGATATGTCGCATATCTCGCCTAGGGGTGGTAAACGTCAGACCCCAGTAGCTTGATAAGTCGTTTCGATATGAGGTCTATAACAGTTCGAGAAACTACTGATAACACTTACCAGTAAATCTCAGCAACCCTGGCCAGGGATTTCCGGTTATAGCCAATCGAACACAGCACAACATCAACTCCCTATACCGGGAGAGACGAATCCCCTCCTATCGCTCATTGCCTCCATGTGATTCGGGACTGTACCCAAAAGCCACCTTTTTGCACGCCCTCTTAGACGTGGTATGATGGAAATCAAAGCACAGTGGGAATCACACAAGACTCTATGACGATCTCGGGTCAACAGACTACTCTATACCAGTGTCACCGGAGAACTGCCATCTGACGTGAGGTATAATACCATCTGGGAGTTCTCGGCAAGTCCGTCCAGTGTACCCAGTCTCCACTGAGTACCCGTACACCATCCTTGATGTCAAACACCGATGGATATGGGATCATCCATCGCCTATCATATGGGTCAAGATGCGTATACGCTAGTCTACTTTGGTGTATCGATGCCCTGTCTCGATACACCCTCGACTAGGAACAGTTATAGGATGTACTCGTCGACTACCGTGGCCCCACTAGTATGATCTCATCATAGTCCCAGTAGTCGAGTACATATCCTAAGGGCTTTATCAACATGTAATATAGAGACAATCAGAGTACATGTTAAGATAAAGTACAACCAGATAGCATACTATCATGTCGAGCAAGAAAGTCCTCCCTATATATGTCCAAGCATCTATTACAATATACATCGTATGTACAGTAATGAACTCTAGGGCATACATATAACTAACACAAGCTACATGCTTTCTCGCTGCTCCCACTATCAACGAAGCCCTCTGGCTGATCCATATAAACGTACTCTTCTAAATCACCATTTAGAAATGCAGTTTTAACGTCCATCTGCCAGATTTGATAGTCGTAGTGAGCAGCAATGGCAAGTAGGACCCGAATGGATTTAAGCATGGCTACAGGAGAGAAAGTTTCGTCATAGTCCAGTTCTGGTCTTCGACGAAAACCTTTCGCTACAAGCCTTCCCTTATAGGTCTGTACTTGTCCATCTACACCGATCTTTCTCTTAAAAATCTATTTGCACCCTAGGGGTTTTACCCCAGAGGGTACAACTTCCAAAGTCCACACTTTGTTGGTGTACATAGACTCCATTTCGGATCTCATGGCATCCAGCCACTTCACTGAGTCACTACTCGTGATAGCTTGCTGAAAACTAGTAGGGTCATCATCATCCATGATGCAATCTTCTCTGTCACCATCAATGAGGAAACCATAGTATCTCTCCGGTAGGCGAGAAGTCCTACTAGATCTATGGAGTGGCCGAGATTCATAAGATTCTCTTGCAACATTAGGTTCGCCCAAATCGTCATTGGTAACTGTTGAGAACACACCCGGCGCGCAAACGCGTATGTTTTGGAAATGGACATGTTTTAAGAAATGGATTGCGCACGCGATCTCGTTCTCATTTTAAAATTTATAAACCGCAAGTGCACGGCGTGTTGTAGCAAGCCGGCAAGTACGGGTCGATCCGCAGGGAATTGTGTATTAAGTCTTTTGATTTAAGGTTCAACAAATAATGAATGGTTTGGTTTGTCACTAAAAATAGAAATAAAAATACGAAAACAAGGAAAACAAGTTAAGAAAGAAGTGGCTGTGGCTTTGGCTCGGAAGGTTGAATTGCGACGATTCCTTCGATGCTTCCTTGATCATGAGTTGTCCGCCTTTACGTCGATCCCGGTATGAAGCGTGACTTGTCAAGGCGGTTGCGAATCACAAATCATCAAACTCCGATACTCGCCGCAAAACACGAAACGAGTCTGTTTTGTTCACTTACCGTTTGTATGTCCAAGTTTGAGGTATCAACACTAAACACAAGGGTTAGCAAGCATACGGCAACATCAAAAACACAAAGTAGTGAGTGAAAGCAAATAATTTTAGTGTTGAGTTTGCTAAGTATTTATGATAGTATATAGTATATGAAACCAAGAGATTTGTCAAGTCACTTAATCACAAAATACCATATCTAAACCTAACAACCTTAACACTAAATTGATTTTAACTTAAACATTGAAATGGAGAAAGGGAGTGAATATGTTTTATGAGGAGGTTACAAAGTAACCATGTTTCAAAATACCATACCACATCAATACATAAACAATTTTTAAGTTAGAATCATATATATAAGCACATTAAACATTAACAAGAGGAGGAGGAGGCAAAGCCTTTCTTTCATCTCATTTCCTCACCATTACCACAACCAAAAATATTAGTTAAGCATGATAAAAAGAAAAACAAATAAGAAAAAGAAGCAAGTAACCAAAGAAAAAACAATATTATTAACACTTGAAGTTGGTGTACAAGATATTGGTAACTTGTTCAACCTCCATAATGAAGCTCTCAAGAGAAAGTTTCAAGAGGGAAGAAAAAAAAGAGACCAAGTTAAAGCTCACACAACTCTCAAGCCTAAACCAAAAATAATCAATAATAAAACTAAACAATATATGCCTCCTTTGCTCAATATCTGTTCTGGTATTTATAGGCTCAACTCCAGAATAAACAAACAATATAGATGGACTGATGTGACCCTAAGAAATGACCAGAAGGAAAATGGGGGTATTTGGAGCAAGGGGGCCAGTGTCGCTGGATTATATTGGGGGCCCGCCGGTCTAAATCTGAGCTTAAAGGCTCGGGTTGGCATGGTGGATTTGTGTGCTCTCCACAATCACAATGATGCTGCTTGATTTATCAGTTTAAGCCTGATTTGCATACAGAGATTTGGAGAGAATATGATGCCATACATCACATCAAAACTTTTAGCATTTATTACCCATTGTTGGGGTCAAAATTTACACCCCGGTTGACCAAGTCAAAATCAATGTCAACCCTAAGCCAAGTGGGCCCAAGCCCAGGTCAAGTGGGCCAATGCCCGGGTCGAGCCCGAACATGAAGCGGCCGGCCTCCCCCATGCCAAAATGAAAATTTTGTAATAAATAATTTTGGTGTATTTCTTTTATTTTATTTTATGAATAAATGTAAGAAAATGGGCATAAAGCCAAATTTTTGTAAAGCTCTTGGCTTATGTGCAAAAAGAAATGGCACATGAGCCATGGGATGGGCAAAATGCCATTTTGTAAAGCCCAAGGGGCTATGTGTAAAGTGTATAACCTATAAAGGCAAAGATAATGAAAATATCTCAACAAATTTTTCTCTCTCCAAAAAAGAATCAAGATCTGTTATCTTCTCCTTCCTCAAGGTTCAAAACCTTCTTCTTTCCTTTGAATTAAATCAAGAGTTTTACTCTTCCTTTTCCAAAACTAAATAGTTTTTCACCATAAAACCCACAAAGGGGAGCTTGGATCTTCTATTAGATCTCAAAAAGGTGAGATTTTTTTAAATCCTGCCTTTCTCCAAGATCCAGCCAAACGACAGGAAGAAGAAGGAGACCCATCTCCAGAAACCCCATTTTGGGGAAGATCCAGAGCTCAAGGGGAGAAACCCCCTTCATCAGCTTCAAAATATCCTAGGAGTTTAACTCCTCATATATATACAAAATAATAAGTGTTCCTTTCTGGGAGTACAACTTCCATTGCAGGGACTAAGTCCCTTTTGCCTCCCGAGCGCGCCCAGAGCGCTAGCCCTTGCGCTCAAAGCACTAGCGCCCGAGCGCCCACGTGCCTGGCACGTGGGGCGCTAGTGCCCAGAGCGCTAGCACCCTTGCGCTCGGAGCGCTAGCGCCCACGTGCCTGGCACGTGGGTCGCTAGCGCTCCGAGCACTAGCGCCCGAGCGCCCATGTGCCTGGCACGTGGGGAGCTAGCGCCCAGAGCGCTAGCGCCCTGGCGCTCAAAGCCCTGGCGCCCAAAGTGATAGTGCCCGAGCGCTTTCTCCCACGCATCCTTTGGATGCCATTTTCCCTTATATACATATACATATATTATGTATGTATATATACATATACACACACACATACTCCACGACACTGTCCCTGTTAGAAAAAAATTTCTAGCGGGGCGCTGCCCCGCACCCCGCAAGAGGGTTACTAGCCCCCTTGACCCCCATCCTGCTATCGGGTAGTGGGACCCCCGTAAAAACTCTGCGGGCCCCCAATATATCCAAAACCCTTCAAAACACGCACACTGCATGTTGAGTTCGCATGACTTGTTTGACCCGTTAATCGGAGGTTCTCTCGCTCCAAAGGCGAGGGGTAATTAACGACAGCTTAGTCCGCGGCTGCCGAAGATTTGGATCCCCGCAATTAATAAACCCCAACCTACCCTAGGCAGGGGGAATCTGTAATGCGTCTGACAAGCGCGCGCACATTCCCATTTCAATAGGGTGACGAAAAACACCCTACACCCATGTCCCCCTATTTGTACAAGCCATCATTTGTGTGTGCCATGGGCAGCCCCACCATGGTCCATGCCAAAGATTTGTGTGTACACTTGTATTGTGTTGGACCAAAATTGTGTGCACCCTTTTATTTGCAAAAGAACTCTTTGGATATCGGTCGGTTTCCTGTTCTGATTGCAGTGTTGGCTCCCAAGCGTTATATCCGTGATATTGAGTGTGTTTCCGGTATTTAATCAGGAATACCTGTAAACTGTAATTATTGAGCAGACACTGATTAATAGTACCGATATATAAAAAAATAGATAATGAATGAGCGGTATTAAAATGCAGTTTTCTGTGATGAACAAATACCCCCAAACTTATCTTTTGCTTGTCCCGACCAAAACAAAAAATCCTAGCCTTACTTTCGCAGGGAATGCGATTGCACTGAGCATGTGCAACAAGCCGTTAAACCTCTAGGTATTCCTAGTAGGAGGAGTGTTGTCTCCTGAGGGTTTTCAGTGGATTACACCCACAAAATCCAGTCAAGTTAGTATCGTGGAGAAACTGTTGATTCTAATATTAAGTTTAGAGATCAAAGTTGGAAATTCTAACACCCAAGTTAGAAACGTTAGACCATATTTTTCACTCCTCACAATTTGTTTAACATAAACGTATACACGTCTTTTCGTGATTGTGTCCATAAGTTTTTAAGAACTTTGATTAGGGCCATCATGTCATAATTACAGACCAGGATAGACTTCTAAAGGATCACACGAGTTTGAAAGGAGTTAAGATTTTTTCAAGTTTTATTCTCCAGTTAGATTTCAAGTCAGAATATATATCATTTTTAACAGAGAACCTAAGTCTTATTTTTCACTCCTACCTTTCACCTGTTGTTATTCATACACACATTTCGTTATCGTGCAAAACGTCTTTTATAAATATACCTTCATATCTCCGCGAAAAAACTGTTTTAATAGAAAACTCATCTCCGACAAGATTATTCTCCCACAAAGAACCATGAGGACTTTTAACTCAGAGAGAACACTTGCTTAGCTTGCTTTATTTGGCGATTGGAAAATTAGCGAGTTTTGGGTCAATGACTCCCAAACCAGATGGTTTTAGGGTATTAGGTGTGGAGACACCCCAAGAACTTAATTACCCAAGTTACCAGGGCCACAAAACAAAAGACTTGTTTTATTTTAAAATATTTGGAACTCAGTGAAAACGGAGATATAGCCAGCATTTCTTTTAAATCCGAAGACGTACATGTGGATAAGGTGTGTAATCACTCCAACAAGGTTCCAGATGGGTTATTTTTCAGACTTATAGCTTCTATTAAAACCTCAATAATATCCTTCATATTCACCTTATTTTATGAACTATTCTTGATATTTACTTAACTCAGAACAAACCTGTTTGATCCTAAAGATATTTATCAATTTTTCAAAAGCTTTACAGACATGTCAGACTTTCATCTAATTCTCAAAAACACACGACACATGTATAGTGATATAAAAGACGTATATCGGCTACGGTTAAACACAAAGGAGGGTTATTTTTTCGGGTCGGCAGTCTCACAAAAAGGATTTAGTTATTTCTAACTTATCAACCGAACTGTCAGACTTCGAATTTAAGTTCTCCTATTAGCTAACATGAAAAAGTTTTATATTTTTGGGAATTTTTTTCAATTTTTATGGGTTTTTTTAATATGTATGCAATGCAGAATATACACATGATGCAGCAAAATAAACGCAGTGCTCATCCCCAAACCTAAGTTTTACTATGTCTTCATCATTGCCTCCGTCTCCGGTAGCTAGACTTAGACATCAGGATGAGAATTTTATTCAAAGTAAAAGAAAAAACTTAAGACTAATTACAACATATACAAGTTAAACAATTAGGTTAGTCCAGAAATTAATACCGGCCATTTAAAGATTTTGTCTATATAGTGCAATGGCTGGTAAAAGAATATGTATATAAAAAGAAAAAAGAAAAAGAAAAAGAAAAGGTATATGTTAGATGTTAATGAAGGGCATGGGTGTGTGTATGTAGGGATCAGAAGACGTTGAAGATGAAGATGAAGTTTGGAAGAGGTCAAAGAATTGTTTCCTAGATGAATTGAATGTTCATAAAGCACATGTTGAGTTCCGAAGTCAGGTTCGTTTAAAAACTGGAGTTCATCCGCAAAAAGTTCAGCAAAAGAAAGGTTCTTAGGATGTTCCCAAATTGATCCTGACTCAAACTCACCAAGAATATCAAGTTCATCCGCAAAAATTTCCTCAAAACTCGACATGAAAGAATGTTTTTCAAGGCTGCCTTCCTCCCTATGATCTTTCACAATCCTATTCCTATTGTTACAGCTCACAGACTTTCCCAATACAATTTCTCCCTCATCATAATCACAAATGGGTAGGTTTATGTCATCTAAAAAAGTAGGTTCCCACACTAACGTTTCTTCCGAAACAATATCATTAGGTGATACAAAAATTGTGGGTTCCTAATCATTGATCTCTTCGAACAATCTATTTGAACCATACCCGACAAATTCACAAGGTTTCTCTTCTAAAATTGGAGTGCAAAAATCAGTCGGTTCAAGAATTTCTTCTTCAAGTAAAATTTTGGTTAAATCAATCTCTAAATCACAAGTGACAAGAGGCTCAGTGGATACCTGAAGGCTAGTGGTGGACTGAATTAGAGGGTTTTCTTGTGTGTCATGGTAATACTCAGTCAATTCATTTGTATCATCATCTATGAAATCATCAAAATTCGTTTGATCGTTTATCTCACTTGGATGACTTTCCAGATGACAGACATTAACATTATTGGGTTCCGATTGACTGTGTTCACTCCCCAGAATCCTCTCAGCTAAATGTTTCGCTTGTTCTTCTATTCTAGCCAAAGATTGAGCTTGAGCGTGAAATAATTGCTCAGACTGTTGTATGAACAGGGCTAGCGTCGAAGCTGATTGATTCTCGACCGCAGTCATTACTTCAATACCTCTCTCTAAAGCGGTCAACTTAGCATCCATCTCACTATCATTCCCTAATGATGGTTCAATTGTTTTGGGTTGAAAGGGTTGTGATGGTGGTGATGCTAAAGCGGTCAATCTGTCGACCTCTTTCTCTAAATTTTCAATCATTTGGTCTATGGTTGAAATGGGACTGGGTTCAAGAGTGTTAGGTGGGTGACCATTATCAAAACTCTGGGATGGTTGGTCACCCCCTTAGAAAGGACAGTTGTCATGAATGTGGGAAGAATCTTGGCAATTTGAACGAGTGAATTGGGATTGAGTATAAACAAAAGAATAAGAATCATGAAAAATTGAATTAAATCGTGTATCACCCATATTAACAAGAATTCACAAATATCACAAAAACAAGAATATCACACCCCTAGCAGTCTATGTTATGCTAGTCAACTAGACCTGCTCAAGAACCTGATTGTTGAAGTAAAACTGTGTCAGAAACAAGCTCAAGATATACGGATCACGAAGCCAGGTAGGTGCAGAGAAAAGGGAAGGTTTTCCAACGCTTTCGCGAAGTTCCTGAATTAGATAAGCCTTTCTCTTGAACACTTGCGTAGACACCCCGTGAACGATATACCGTTCAGCGATGTTCTAAACACAGTCAACTTCTCCTACAGAGCGCGACGTCCTTAAAGTCAGAGTTCTAATTGATTTTAAATTACTGGGGGTATGCAAGAATGCAGTTTTGTGATTTGTGGGCCACGGAGAAAGTTGATGAAATCTTTTACCGTATCTTGTTTGGTCTTTTTGCCCTTAATTTCCGTATTAAGATGCAGATACACTATCAATAAAAGAATTCAAGAATTCAATCAATAAAGCAGTTCTTTTTCGTTGATTGTTGGAGATTTTTGCGTACGTGCGCTTTTTAAAATATAAATCAAAGAATAGTTAACCGCAATCAAGATGGTGTCGCTTGGTAGCTAGCCAGTTGAGTACGGGTCGGTCCACAGGGAGATAGATTCCTATTCTATGTGTTCTAACGATTTAATCCAAAAAATGGTGTTTTTATTTTAAGATCTACGGCAGATAAAAAATTTAGAACTACGACAGATAAAAAATTTATAACTACGGCAGATAAAAAACTTATAAGTACGACAGATAAAAAACTTAACTAGGGCAGATAAGAAATTCAAGATAAAAGAAAACTTACTTCTTTATTGATGCACTCTTTGACGATTACAATGGTATTGAAAATTTGAATAAAAAGAGGCATCTCAAAAGAGGCACCCAAAGGAGGCACCCTCCAAAAAGAGCTGTAGGGTTCCTATTTATAGATTATAGAAACCCTAGGGTTTACAGCTGATCCATATCTAGAATTACAAAAATACCCTTAAGAAAACCGAGTCAATGCACCGACGCACCGACACGCGCCGACATGCGCTTAGCACGGTCGTGGATCCACGACCATAAGCATAGTTTGGCCGCGGTTCCGCCGCCATTTGATGGTCTTGATGCATAATTTCTTCAGGGCTTCATTCTGTTGCTTTTTCCTTCTATTTTATTCACTTGGTTCTTCAGAATGTCTTCTAGTTTCTTCCAGATTTCCACAGTGCAGAATGTTGTGGATTTTTCCCGTTTGCTTCGTGTTAAAGTCTTGAATCTTGTGCTTCCCTCATACGTTGTGAAATTGTTCATTGATCTTCGTTTGTTCTTCAAACTGTAGGCATGATAAAGATTCTCTATTTGTTGGTCGTAGTCTCACTTTTGTAGCGTCTTTTCATCATTTTCACTGTTTTGTTCCGAGAACCTGTAACCTGCAACTATTTAGCAGACATGGATCAAAAGCACCTATTTATTTGCGAATAAGAATGGGGAATATAATAATGCAAAATTATGATATGAACAAATACCCCCAAACTTATTTTTTGCCCGTCCTCGAGCAAAACTAGTTTTATTCTTGAAAAAGCCTAACCTCACTTTCGCAGGGAAACGCGATTGCACTGAGCTAGTGCAACAAGCCGTTAAACCTCTAGGTGTCCCTAGTAGGAGGAGTATTGTCTCCTGAGGGTTTTCAGCGGATACTATCCACAAAATCCGATCAATTTGGCATGTTGACTTTCATTCTACAATTAGGTATTCTAGCAAGAAATTCTATTATCTTTAACTTATAAATCATCAACCCATGTTTTTCACACTTCCTGTTTATTTAACTTAAGATCATACATGTTCTGCAAATTTACTTAGCTTTTAGCATCTTTTGAATTTTCCTTCTAAGGTTCCATCTCAACTTAGGAATTTTTACCATCTCTACAAAAGATATAAGTCCTATTTTTCATTCCTATCTCTCATCCAAACTCCAATCATATACCCCTACGTGTGTGTATGTATCACCCCTACACTTGGAAATTCAATTCAAGCTCTTATACTCTTGTCCATCGTCCAAAGTACTTTTAGTTTGTGAATTTTATATGAAATTGCTCACACATCCTTCATGCGACCGTTAATACTTCTTGAGGTACTAATGACCGATTACAAAATGTGTTTGCACATTAAGGCGTAATTCCTCGTCTTGTAATACCTAAGGCTTTAGCAGTGACTCCCAAACCAGTTCGTCTAAGGCACTAGGTGATGAAGCACCCTCGCTATATATTTTTATTATTTTACGCATCCTTAAGTAACTACAAAACCAGTGTTCATTTTTTTTATATCTCTTTATTCACACTTATAATTTTATTTTCCTTCATACTAAGGATTTTAGACGAGAGCATTTCAAGGTATCCTCTACCATTCCAAGTTTCAAGGTTCGTGTTTGTGCAAGTTGTAGGGTATATATTTTCAGAATTTAGACTTAAGATTCAGAATTATTTTTCAGACTTACACTTCAAATAAAAATTCAATACTCTTCCTTTATTTTGACTTAGCCCTAGAACTGAACTCAAAATTTGCCTATTTCTAAATAAAGTACAAGGACATGTTTTTTCTACCGTTAAACTTTAAGAAAGGTTATTTTTAGGGTTTTTAAATTTACCAAGTTTAGGATCTAGTTTTTCCTTAACTATTCAACCATCATGTTGAACTTAAGTCAAATATGGCCAAAATTGAACTTTTCAATTTTTATAATTTTTAAATTTTTTTAATTTTTATGGGTTTTAAAATAAGTATACAAATACAAAAATATACACATGAATGCGAAGGAAGAAAGCTTACCGAGCACACCCCCAAACTTAAACTTGACAGTGTCCTCACTGTCAGGCTATACCAAGAGGGTCAAAATTGTCGGCACTCCCCTTATTATTTTTTTATATATTTTTTTTATTGTTAAAAGAAAAAAAAACAAAATATATATACAAAAAGGTCCCCCTCAAACTTAAGTGAGACAGTGCTTCCACTGTTTAAGTGTTAAAGTTCAGAGTTAGGGAGGAGAAAAACACAGTATCAAGCTATACAGGGCCTTACACTGGCCAAAGGTTAGCACCAACCATTCAAAAAATTTATCGTTATAATGGTAAGGTTTGTGAAAGAATGGAGTGTAGAGAAAAGAAATGAGAAGCACACGAGACCGTGTGGAGATAGAAGCAGTATACGGTCTCGGTGGAGGAGAAGAATGACGGAAGGGAAAAAGAAATGGTGGTGGTGGTTCGACTTCTTCGGGTGGAGGTTGATTAATCACAAAATCCGTGTCGTTTAGGAATGCGAGTTCGTCGGCGAAAATATCTTCGAAACTTTCATCGAAGGTCCGATTGAACGTTTCAATGTCAATAAGTGTCACGCCAGAATTCAACACACTTGATTTTTCAAAAATTACGGAGGTAGGAGACTCGTAAAGCTCATTTACCTTATTTTCAAAAGAGTTTAAATAAAGTTGTTTTTCTAAAATTATCGAACTCAAAATATCGGATTGTGATTCATTAACACTCGGTATCATTAAAGGAAGATTAGAAGAAAAACCAAAGAAAGTGGGAATACGAACTTGAGGGTGGGGATGGAGTGTATAAATTAGCACAATTTGTAATGACCGATGTGTAAAAAGCGATTGTGCTAATCTATCAACCCATGGAGAAATGAGATCAAATCCCTCAAGATTCGTGAGAAAACATGGGTACGTCGAACTTGGTAAACCAGACATTGAAAATGAAAGGGATACGGTCTCTTGCAAGGTCGGAACGAGGATGGAGGGAAGTGAGTGAGGAAGGGTATCGGTTAAAGATTTAGGAGGGTGTACACAATCAGTGGAAGGGACAGGATTGTAAGTGCACGGCGGCGCCCCGGCCGTCAATCCGACGCCGGAATGCGGAAGCGGTGAATAACTTAAATTTTGCGGACTTTGCAAACCGGCACCACCGCGCACTTTAACCGGATCGGGCCATTAAACTAAATCTAGCTAACTACAAAGAGAAGGGGAAGAGATATACCGACGATCCAAGTCCTCCGGTCTTCATCTCCACTCCGATCTCCTCGCGGGATCTCCGTCCGTCTCCTCCTCGTCGGAAAGAGCACCACGAAGCCGGGTACTTTTACGGGCTCCCACCTCAATACCGAGGCAACTCGCGCATGAAGCCGGCTACTCGACATGCTCAAGATATACTGTAGGGAATGTAATGTAGAATGCGCTTTGTCTCAATGGGGTTTGTAGTTGCCATGATGGAGGAATCAAAGAATAGAAAAACGGTGCTTGCATTTTTCTAGCAAGAAAATGAGATCAAGAATGAACTCTCAAGATGAACCTCTCATTTTCTTTTTCTTCTTCTCTCTTTTCTTTTTCTTCAACCAATTCATCAAGTGAGAGCAAGAGGGTGGAGGAATGAATACATATTGCAAAGGGAGGTGAGTGTAGGAGCATAAGAAAGGTGACTATATCCAAGGGACAAAGAAACATGCACCATGCTTGCACTTTTTCAAACCATACCCTCATCAAATCACAAGTCAAAGCAAGTTATGGTGCAAAGAAAAGAAAGCTATCATAATCAATATATACATGCAATAAAA
Organism: Agapanthus africanus; assembly: GCA_030015575.1. Classification (NCBI taxonomy): domain Eukaryota; kingdom Viridiplantae; phylum Streptophyta; class Magnoliopsida; order Asparagales; family Amaryllidaceae; genus Agapanthus; species Agapanthus africanus. The sequence goes on from CM057344.1 coordinate 516,716,490, forward strand.
ACCCTCCACAAAGTGTTATTTGCGAACTTGCAAATAACCCCCTCCATCGGAAAAGTCCGGCCGGGAAAGAACAAAGGAAAACCGGCCGGAACGGAATGCAAACTGGCAACTCCAGAAAACTGGTCCCGTAATAAATTACAGGAAAACCCCAATACTGTGCATACACACCCGCATCTGTATTCCGTCCGGATACAAATGCAATGAGACAAAATCTACACTGTACTAAACTAGGACCGGCTTAAACCAAAGCCGGCTAGTAATATCCGTTCGATCCTGATCCGTGCAATACCGCACGTATCTGATCGAACCCTGCCATATAACTATACGGCCACTAGTACAAAACTGTCCGATCCTGATCCGTGCAATACCGCACGTATCTGATCGGACCCTGCCATATCTCCATACGGCCTCTACAGCGTTTCGCCCGAAAGCTGAGTAACTGAAAGTGTGGTGGACTCTAAAGACTCGTCAATACAATGGCTGTGGATTTAACCACTAGCACGTCAGAGGTATAAGCCAATACGTAACGGGCCACCAGCTATTGACAAAAAGGGACGTCGATGAGCGAACTCATCCTGACACCCTACTGAGCCTGTCAGTGACAATATCCGTGCAGTCCGGTCCGTTCGTCTATGAGTATCGCATGGCGGGCCTAGGGGGTTGGTAAAAGTCAGACCCCCAAAAGCGGTACAAGTCGTGTCGGAGTGTAGCCCAGAACACCCTGAGATACTACTGGAATACCTACCAGTAAATCTCCTTGCCTTGGCCAAGGACTTTGTGTAATGGCTCTCCTAGACACAGCACGACCTCACCCCCAATACCGGGAGAGACGAACCCCTGAAGATACGCTCACTGCCTCCATGTGGCTCGGGACTGTACCCAACTAAAACCTGTTTGCACGACTCCTTTGAGCCGTGGTAGGGTAGTAATCAAAGTACAGTGGGAACTCACACGAGACAAATGACGATCCCCAGGTCGATGAACTAACCTGCACACATGTCACCAGGGAACTGCCATCTGACGTCTGGTATATGACCAACTAGCAGGTTCCCGGCGAGTCCTGTCCGGTGTACTCATAACCCAATGAGCACCTGTATACATCTTAGGTGATCCAACAGACACCAGTGGCTTGTGAGACCGGCCACCGCCCCTCGTCGGGGTCTCGACTGTATACACTAGTCTACTAATGGAGTATCGATGCCCAGTCTCGAAACTCCCACGACTAGGGACCTTTTAAGGATATGCTTGTAGACCCCCAGCTCCCACTTATATGATCGCCCTCATACTGCTGGTGGTCAAGCAAGAATCCTAGGGGCTCTATCAACGTGTAATAGCGACGTGTCATGTCACCTAAAGCAGTACACGATGATAAAGGTAAACCAGATAGCATACTATCATCTCGAGTAAGACTGTCCTACCGGGATAGGTCCTCCCTCAATCATTACAATCACGTACCTGTGACCTAATAATTGACTCTGAGGGCACTATCTCCAACAATCTCCCACTTGCACTCAAGGCTAATTATTGCGATGTCGCATACTCACAGCCCGTGTGATACCGAACATCCAACTCCTCTACTAGTCAGTCTCACAAAGCTCGTTTGCGAAACTATTGCGTTCGAGGAATAGCCTCAGTGAGCGGACCCGCTTAGTTGTTTCTTTCTATGTCTCTCTATATCTCAAGTTCGCGAAGAAAGCCATCTCCCGAAATGAGCAAAATCAGTCTTAGAATATGTCTGGATGTCTGATGGGACGTAGCTCATAAATGAACTCCAAACCCAAACTTCTTAGACTGTATTGACAACTGAACTTAATCAGTGTCCAGCGCGCCATGCCTCCCTCAGTATTGCCTTGGACCACCTGTCCAAAATACTGCCCCTCATCAGAAGGAAAACTATAACTCTGACAACCTCCTTGCCGTCCATGTCACCTTGGAAGCCTGGAATGATAACTGTCTTCTAAATGAGGCTGTCGTTATCATCTCCCTAGAACATTTGCTTATGTTCTAAAACTGCTTCCGACTGTTTCTCCAGGATTGGATCAATGTCAGCTTATTGCATCTGGTGCAAGAACAACATCTGGTGTGGTACTTGACATCTCATGATTGACTCAATTGCCTGAGCAAGTGATCTGCCAATCATGCACATCCCTCTCCCCTTTAGTCTGTAAGACACCTTTGGAGAGGGTGACTCCATTACCTGCAGGTACGCTACCGTGCCAGGAGTCGTCCATCCTAAATACTCTTAGAATGCTGTCAAGTACCCTGATTGGGAAACCACCCAAATCTAGATCTAAAACCATAGATCTAGTAACCAGTATGTCTGATATAATGTCCAAGTCCTTTGTGGAGAAACAACTGTGTGACGACCAAAGTATAACCGATCGTAGTGCAGGAGCTTCTTTTCCTACTCTGTGTATATCATCCAAATACCAGGATATCACACCCTACTACCTTCTCAACAGATCCATCCCCTATTCTGATGAAGTCAAACCCATGACTGTCACGTCAGAAATAGATGATCTATCTCCGCTACATCTGCTCTAGTCTATAAATAGACATAAGCAACCTGTCCACCAATGCTTCCGCTGCTCCCACTGACTACGACAACCCTCTGGCAGAGTCATATACACGTACACTTCTGAAGCGAGTTCAGAACGACGCTATACTCATCCTCCCGCCGGGTCTCGCAGCCTGGAACAACAGCATTGGTAATAGTGGGTAAACAAGAACTTCCCCGTCACCGTCCTTGAGGCTACCGTAGTACCTCTCGGGTGCCTGAAGTTACCCACCATATCTGCGGAGTGGCCAATGGAATGTCAATCCAGATTGAATCTTTAGGTTCCTTATCAAATCTTCAGTAATCGTTTGTGGTTCTGGAATCACTTCCAGTTCTACCATACTCCCACTACTGTTTTCTGAAAAAATCCATTTTTAATAAAACTGTGGCGAGTCTAGAACAATATCGCTATTGTTCATCCAGATGGTAGAAAGTCAACCCTCGTCATAGCCTGGGTCAACCCACAAACAGCCATTACAGAAACGTGCCTTGAGTTGTCCAGTGTCTGGTTTTAATCATAAACCGGACAACTCCCCGTACCTTAACATCGTTAAGATATGAACTGTTCTATATCCAATATAGAAACAGAGGTACTGATTTAATTGAACCAGATTCAAATCATGCAACTGTCTCCAGTGCATGTTAACTAAATGGAAGGAGGCCGATCAGCGTTACTCAACTTAGGAATACTTCCAATTATGAGTAACCTGAAAAAGAAGCAAGATCTCTTTATCATTACTATCAACTGAATACCATTCACAAGCATCTACATCTTCGATCTCTTTGAAGAATCCCGATACTTGCTACACCTGGTTCTCTACTCTATTCAAATACCTGTAACTTCTCAAAATTCGGACCCTGTGTTTCCACGAAACACCGGTCTAAAAACTAGAGAAGTCATAAGTAAACCGAATATAGTACGAGGACCTACCCCTCTGTCCTAATGGACCCTGGACAACATACAATACTCTGTATAAGTCCCTTGAGTCTGATAACTCATTCACTGTGTGCCGTAGGTTGAAAACTGTACTTATGGTTAAGAAGAATTACACCGCTGTTTAATGCTCCTTACCTAACCATCCACTGATATAGGTAAATGTCGTAGACATAATTTCAGAAAGGTATATCTCACTCTATAAAAATAGACGTACAGATATATCAATTTGAAATTGGTGCATGACTGCGGATATTCAAAACCAAATATTTGCCGACCGGCAAACAGCCCAGGTGATTTCCTCAAATATCACTGATTGCAACGAATCCCGATATAATGAGGATGATCACCCAATTCCCAATAACTTACTCCCACTCATCATCTGTAAAACCATACAGATGTGAGAATCATACCTGGTAAATACATACCCTGGAGTAAGTGTCTAATCGGGAAATCAGTTCTCTTTTAACATTACACAGTGAAACTGAAACATTGAAATGTTTCGATGGGGTATCCTGGTATTCCTAGTAATGCCTCTTCCATCATCACGTCTGTAATCTTGTAATTCTTTGCCACCTCTCCAAATCCCTTCATCTGTCTTTAGTCTTTACCTTCTGCACACCCCTTTAGGCCAAATGGTTTTCTTCCTTCCCTACCGTTCGGCACCAGCCTATGGTTTGGAAGAAGACTATCCAATAAGCATAATGGGTGTACTGTCCCTATCCTAGGAACACTCGCAACACGAGAGAAGGTGAAGATAAAAGACACCTGAATGTACTTTATTCCTATTTCTCCTGGACCAGGATCCATCCCCGAACTGGAACAAGTTCCTTTCGAGTTCGTATATAACCATACGATGGATTATCCAATAAAATGGGATCTTCGTAGTGATACGGAGTGTCCTGGAGAAATACAAAGGTGATTTAGGATTGGCGAAGAAATACTTGGTTCGGTCGTGAATAGCAGTCGCAATTTACTTTGCCCTCTTACTAATCCCTTGTTTTGTCTGAACTTAATACCTTCTGTACACCGTTTAGGCTAACTGGTTTTCTTCATTCCCTACCGGTCGGCACCAGCCTATGGTTTGGAAGAAGACTATCCAATTTGCGTAATAGGTGTACTACTCCTAAACCAAGGAGTACTCGCAACCTGAGAGAAGGTGAAAAGAAAAGACAACTGAATAATCCTATCCGTTTTCTCCAGAACCGGAAACCATCCTCGAATTCCTTCGAGTTCGTATCTAACCATACGATGGTTTTGTCCAATGGAAGTGGACGTTCGTAGTAATACGGGGTGTCCTGGAGAAAAGGGTAAAAGTAGGAGTGGCAATGAGGTCTGCAACTCTGACAATCCAAAAGCCAGTGTTAAGAAGGTTCGGTCAACTTGGTCACTGAGTCATAGTCTAGGGTCGGGTCAATGGTCGCTGCCAAAGAGAGAGAGAAAAGAAACACTCAGCGTGCACTCTAACCTAGATCAGAATGGTTACCAATTTATCTAATCTGGAATCCTCCCACTGTACCTCAAATTCTCCTCCAAACCTGAAAGAAGAATTAGTCGGGGTCACCCGAGGAGTAAACTAACTCATCAGTGGGAATCGGGATCCAACTCTCATCGCATGACAACGTGACGGAATCCGCTCACGGTATCACACTCCAGAAGGTATGCTCATATCTGGCAAGTTTCAGTACTTTTGAAACTCCCGATGTGATTTCTGCCCCATGCTCTTATGACCTTGACTTTGGCCAACATATCATAAGTCACATGTCAAGTTCTGCCCGTCATTCTCCAGGTTAATTTGAGTCCACCCGTACATACCCTTGACTTTGGCCAAAATGGCAGCACGACTGTCCCAAACCAACGCATCTATCTATGCTGCATATGAATACCCCAATAGCTACCAATCACTGTGCCTTGACTTTGGCCAACATACACAGCTTGAATACTATTGACCACCCATATGAAACGACGGAGGGCTACGAATGGTTTCTGGCGAAAACCTTTAACGTAAAGAACTTGATATCGTTGAAGGAACGGATAGCTTTTTAGAAAATATAGTGACGAAAACCTTTACTAAAGAGGTCACTCCCGGTGAAGGGATCTCGGCTCTTTCCCCGTAGAATGAGGTGCAGGATATTCCAAATGAATACCACGGTGCAAAGCAAAAGTAATCGGCTATAGTGAAGTTAATGCCCTGACGCAAACTTTTTGTCCAAGGGGTCACTCCCGGTGAAGGGATCTCGGCCCTTGCCTCGTCGACTGAGGAGCAGGATATTCTAAATGAATACCACGATGCAAAACAAAAGTAAACGTCCTTGCAATAACAGCTTTTTGAAAAAGTGTTCCAACAACATCAGATTAGGTTTGTTTTTAACTTTGCATTGATCCGAATCAATGCAGTCCCATCAATTGATCACACCAAAAAGAACGAAAATATACTGATGTACGTATATGCCATCCGCATTCGCCACTGGGTCCCGTCATTACCCGTTAGGTTAGCTAACTAACGACAGAGCGGGGACTGGACTAGCGCGGATGTAAAACATATACAACATCTACTAATATATATACCAATATATTATATTCGCTCAAGGCGTGAATAAAATGCAACATCACAGATAATGAACAGCATCACAGAAACAATACAGATATCTGGGATCCCCGGGTTTCACAGAGCCGCTGAAACCCGACGTTCCCCTGGTCGTGTGGATAGCCTGTGCAATGAAATCCTAGACCCCTACGGGCGCGGCAAGTCACCCGCCAAAACCTGAAGCGAGGCAGCCCCCTTCAGCGCCGTGAATGGACCACCCAGCACTTCACGGAATCCGGTAACTTGGGCACCCCTCCTGGGTCAACCTGTACCCCCTACGAGTGCGGCGAATAGCCTGCCAATCCTAGAGTGAAGCCCCTTCCGTCTCAATGCCATGAGATGCGGGCTTGTTGCCCTCTAGAACCCGGCTATCCGTGCACCCCTCCGCGGGGCAATCCTAGTACAGAAAGTAAAATATACATACACCGGGTACATCGACCGCAACCAGGTCGTGCCCCAAAAGAATAATACAAACTGGCAGTGACGGCAGTCCACATGTCGGACGCTCGCCCCGCAATATCAAATGTATATAATACAACAAAACAGTACTAGCATTGCATCCAGGCTATCCCCACGACCGATCCGCAACATCACAGCAAATACATAGAACATCAACGTGAAAGTCACGTTCGCAAATCCGTCTAACTGGGCTATAGCAGTTAGACGGGATTTACCGATCGAGTGACATTCACGGTCGCAGATATAATGTAAATACTGTGAAAAATGTGTTAAAAATTTTCCGATTGATCAAACATTAACAAGTGGGCCCCCAAACAAAACTGTAGCAACCACAGAAAACCTGGGCCCAATTTTAATATTCCAAAAACCACAATTATCACTCAGAAACACACTGCAAACTTTTGGGAGAATGAACAGTCAAACTTGCCGCGGAAGCGCGGCCAAAGTAGGGTTTTGGCCGCCCTTCCGCGGTGCTAAAGTGGGTTCATCATACCAAATTTTTACAGTATGCTTAGAATTCCCTGCACATCACTCTGAGACAACCTGAAAAATTTTTGGACTCAAAAAAAATTCGACAGAAACTGATGTGCAAAGAAATACGGGTTTTCGGGATTTTGTTCGATCGGAAACGTAAAACACATTACACAAAAGCTAGACGAAGTTAATGGCGAGTCTCTGATACCACTGTAAGTGCACGGCGGCGCCCCGGCCGTCAATCCGACGCCGGAATGCGGAAGCGGTGAATAACTTAAATTTTGCGGACTTTGCAAACCGGCACCACCGCGCACTTTAACCGGATCGGGCCATTAAACTAAATCTAGCTAACTACAAAGAGAAGGGGAAGAGATATACCGACGATCCAAGTCCTCCGGTCTTCATCTCCACTCCGATCTCCTCGCGGGATCTCCGTCCGTCTCCTCCTCGTCGGAAAGAGCACCACGAAGCCGGGTACTTTTACGGGCTCCCACCTCAATACCGAGGCAACTCGCGCATGAAGCCGGCTACTCGACATGCTCAAGATATACTGTAGGGAATGTAATGTAGAATGCGCTTTGTCTCAATGGGGTTTGTAGTTGCCATGATGGAGGAATCAAAGAATAGAAAAACGGTGCTTGCATTTTTCTAGCAAGAAAATGAGATCAAGAATGAACTCTCAAGATGAACCTCTCATTTTCTTTTTCTTCTTCTCTCTTTTCTTTTTCTTCAACCAATTCATCAAGTGAGAGCAAGAGGGTGGAGGAATGAATACATATTGCAAAGGGAGGTGAGTGTAGGAGCATAAGAAAGGTGACTATATCCAAGGGACAAAGAAACATGCACCATGCTTGCACTTTTTCAAACCATACCCTCATCAAATCACAAGTCAAAGCAAGTTATGGTGCAAAGAAAAGAAAGCTATCATAATCAATATATATGCAATAAAAACCCTCCACAAAGTGTTATTTACGAACTTGCAAATAACCCCCTCCATCGGAAAAGTCCGGCCGGGAAAGAACAAAGGAAAACCGGCCGGAACGGAATGCAAACTGGCAACTCCAGAAAACTGGTCCCGTAATAAATTACAGGAAAACCCCAATACTGTGCATACACACCCGCATCTGTATTCCGTCCGGATACAAATGCAATGAGACAAAATCTACACTGTACTAAACTAGGACCGGCTTAAACCAAAGCCGGCTAGTAATATCCGTTCGATCCTGATCCGTGCAATACCGCACGTATCTGATCGAACCCTGCCATATAACTATACGGCCACTAGTACAAAACTGTCCGATCCTGATCCGTGCAATACCGCACGTATCTGATCGGACCCTGCCATATCTCCATACGGCCTCTACAGCGTTTCGCCCGAAAGCTGAGTAACTGAAAGTGTGGTGGACTCTAAAGACTCGTCAATACAATGGCTGTGGATTTAACCACTAGCACGTCAGAGGTATAAGCCAATACGTAACGGGCCACCAGCTATTGACAAAAAGGGACGTCGATGAGCGAACTCATCCTGACACCCTACTGAGCCTGTCAGTGACAATATCCGTGCAGTCCGGTCCGTTCGTCTATGAGTATCGCATGGCGGGCCTAGGGGGTTGGTAAAAGTCAGACCCCCAAAAGCGGTACAAGTCGTGTCGGAGTGTAGCCCAGAACACCCTGAGATACTACTGGAATACCTACCAGTAAATCTCCTTGCCTTGGCCAAGGACTTTGTGTAATGGCTCTCCTAGACACAGCACGACCTCACCCCCAATACCGGGAGAGACGAACCCCTGAAGATACGCTCACTGCCTCCATGTGGCTCGGGACTGTACCCAACTAAAACCTGTTTGCACGACTCCTTTGAGCCGTGGTAGGGTAGTAATCAAAGTACAGTGGGAACTCACACGAGACAAATGACGATCCCCAGGTCGATGAACTAACCTGCACACATGTCACCAGGGAACTGCCATCTGACGTCTGGTATATGACCAACTAGCAGGTTCCCGGCGAGTCCTGTCCGGTGTACTCATAACCCAATGAGCACCTGTATACATCTTAGGTGATCCAACAGACACCAGTGGCTTGTGAGACCGGCCACCGCCCCTCGTCGGGGTCTCGACTGTATACACTAGTCTACTAATGGAGTATCGATGCCCAGTCTCGAAACTCCCACGACTAGGGACCTTTTAAGGATATGCTTGTAGACCCCCAGCTCCCACTTATATGATCGCCCTCATACTGCTGGTGGTCAAGCAAGAATCCTAGGGGCTCTATCAACGTGTAATAGCGACGTGTCATGTCACCTAAAGCAGTACACGATGATAAAGGTAAACCAGATAGCATACTATCATCTCGAGTAAGACTGTCCTACCGGGATAGGTCCTCCCTCAATCATTACAATCACGTACCTGTGACCTAATAATTGACTCTGAGGGCACTATCTCCAACAAGGATGAATTGGAAAATCCGACTCATCAAACAAAACTGGTTCATCCTCAATAATTTCCTCAATATTCTCCTCAAAATTTAGCTTATCCATGCCATTCTCATCAAAATCAAGACGCATATGAAGTTCGGGAAAAACATTTAATGACTCGGGATGATGAATCAGAGAGAAAAATTCAGTCAAATCTGCGGGTTCATCATCCAAAATATTCCCAGTGTCGATATCCTCAATCAAGTGAAAATCAATTTTTTCAGACACTTCATCAAAAGCATGGATATTATTCAATCCAGGTTCTAGAGTGGAGGTGTAGAGGTCAAAAGGATTGGTGACGGTTTCACTCGAAAGGGGCTCTTCACAATCAGGTAAATCAAACACTACAAAGTCACACAACTCATTACACGTTTTATTTAGGACACTTGATTGAAAACCGAAGTTGTGGGATTCAATTGGGGATGGGTAGGTTTGATTTGGAAGTGTGTACAGCTCACTTTCACCACTCAAATTCTCACTCTGTCCAACCGCCTTATCATACATTAGAATTTTTGGAGCTAGTTGGAAACTAGCTACCGGGTCATTAGGTTGTAATAGGGCGGCTATAGACGCATCCAAATTCTTCATCTGTTGGTTTTTCCCTACTATATAAGCTTCCAACGACTGTTCCAGACTAGACATGGGTTGTGAAGGGGTTTCAGTAAATGATTCAAAGTTGTTTGGATACTGGAGACTCCCAAATGGCTGTGTAGAAGCAATGTCTAGGGAATGTGCAAAAGTCGGGTAGGACTGGTAGGAATTGACTGGTTGGACAGGATTAAGATCAACATTTGGATAAAAAGATGAATGGAATTGTTGATCCCAAGAACTGGATGTGTTGAGAGGAGTGAAAGATCGGCTACGAGATTGTTCAATATGCTCAGCAATAGACATGGGTTTCGGAGTTACAACAGGACTCAAAGAAGGAGTATCAACGTAAAAAGGTGGTGAAGGTTGAAACGGTTGATACAAAGTGGATTGCAGAGTCCAACTGTTTCTCCTAGACGCTTCTATTCGATCTTTCAAAGAAATTTTGGGCATGGAGGGGTCGTCCGTAATTCGACCAAAACAATTCGCGTAGGAAGCAATGTTTGGTTCAGGGTACCAAAGTTCGGCAAGAGTTTTGGGAGGTGGGGTACCCATGATGTGAGAAAGGAGAAGAAAAGAATGTGAAGAATTTTTTATTTTTATTTAAAAAAATTGTTTGTTTTTGGAGTCTTGAAATTTTTGGAAGTGTTTTTTTTAGAAATAGTTTTGCAAAAATTTGTACAGAACTAATCACAATTTATACATTCACAATCAAGCCTAGAGCTAGGGTCTCTTAAGTCAACTAGACTGCTCCTAACTGTTCCAAAGGGCAAGTTGTGAGATCCTCAAATCGCCTTTTCACCGCCAATTGTGGCCAGATAAGCACAAGTAAAGAAAGGAGGGATCCGCTCACGAATCACCGTGAGACGGGCCTCTTAAAATTACCTTTCCTACTTGTCTAGCCTAGGCACCACAAAATCTGGTTTAGATAAATGACCGATGCCTACAACTTTTCCTTTGTCCTATTGAGCGCGACAGTCCTTATTGGCCGAGTCTAATATTTTTTATTAACTCGAAGGTCGAAGCAAATGTTTTTTGTGATTTTTGGGGTCCTAGGAAGGTTAATGAAATCCCCACCCAATCTTGATTGGTGTTATAGGTCTTTAAAAGTCCGTTTTAAATATGCAAAGCAATTAACACACAAAATCTAAAACACTTTCAATTTTTTTATTATTTTGCAGCGCAAAGAATCCTGCACAAAAACAATTTATTGGAGAGGGAGAAAGATTTTACGCAAAGAGTCCTGCAGGAATTTTTTTTCAGTTGAGTTCAGAGGGTAGAGGAGAGGACAAAAATACATACAGAGAATTTTAGGATGCTGACGTCAGCAGTTGACCGCGGTTCCGCGGTCAAACGCTTGAATCCGCCGCGGTTCCGCGGTGGTTAAGATGGTTTAGCTCTCCAAAATATTTCTCTGTGTTGTTTGGATTCTCCCCTGTTTGTTCAGATTCTCTGTTTCTTGATTTGTTCATTGGGATTTTCCAGATCTGAATCTGTCCGTCTTCTTTTTCTGCACAATTCACACAATACCTCTCAAAAAGAACAAGATGAATTTTATTTTATTTTATTTTTTTTGTTTTAAAATTTTTCAATTTTTTATTTTTTTTATTTTAATTTTTTTAACCCGAAATTACACAAAAAAGAGACTACCGTCTCCCCGACAACGGTGCCATTTGATTGTTGGAGATTTTTGCGTACATGCGCTTTTTAAAAGATAAATCAAAGAATAGTTAATCATAATCAAGACGGTGTCGCTTGGTAGCTTGCCGGTTGAGTACGGGTCGGTCCGCAGGGAGATGGATTCCTATTCTATGTATTCTAACGAGTTAATCCAAAAAATGGTGTTTTTATTTTAAGATCTACGGCAGATAAAAAATTTAGAACTACGGCAGATAAAAAATTTAGAACTACGGCAGATAAAAAACTTATAACTACGGCAGATAAAAAACTTAACTAGGGCAGATAAGAAATTCAAGATAAAAGAAAACTTACTTCTTTATTGATGCACTCTTTGACGATTACAATGGTATTGAAAATTTGAATAAAAAGAGGCATCTCAAAAGAGGCACCCAAAGGAGGCACCCTCTAAAAAGAGCTGTAGGGTTCCTATTTATAGATTATAGAAACCCTAGGGGTTACATCTGATCCATATCTAGAATTACAAAAATACCCTTAAGAAAACCGAGCCAATGCACCGACGCACCGACACGCGCTTAGCATGGCCGCGGATCCGCGGCCATAAGCATGGTTTGGCCGCGGTTCCGCGGCAATTTGATGGTCTTGATGCATCATTTCTTCAGGGCTTCATTCTGTTGCTTTTTCCTTCTATTTTATTCACTTGGTTCTTCAGAATGTCTTCTATTTTCTTCCAGATTTCCACAGTGCAGAATGTTGTAGACTTTTCCCGTTTGCTTCGTGTTGAAGTCTTGAATCTTGAGCTGCCCTCATACGTTGTGAAATTGTTCATTAATCTTCATTTGTTCTTCAAACTGTAGGCATGATAAAGATTCTCTATTTGTTGGTCGTAGTCTCACTTTTGTAGCGTCTTTTCATCATTTTCACTGTTTTGTTCCGAGAACCTGTAATCTGCAACTATTTAGCAGACATGGATCAAAAACACCTATTTATTTGCAAAATGAATAAGAATGGGGAATATAATAATGCAAAATTATGATACGAACAAAGCGCTGCAACAAATACGGGTTAGTTCTCTGTATAATTGGTGGCAAGATTGTGCGAAGAATCCTGCAGAAGATAGAAATATTGGAACGCGTCGTATTCGAGAAGAATGTGTTAGGAAATACGTACTGATACGATTTGGGTTAAGAAACCCCTTTGAAGTGATTACGGGTATTTGAATGTTCGCTTGCGTAGGTCAAACAACCCAGATCTTTGGCACTGTACTTCACTAACGTTTTGCAATTGAATTTGATCCTTGCTCCGCACGATCTCTGGTCGTAATTCCTTAAAAACTGAAATGTCGGAAAAATACGATATTTAGTGTCAAAAAGCGATATATCGGCCCCAATTCCTGCACACTAAAAATTATAAAAATAAAAAAATACCATTAGAATACCAACAATGCACTGAAGATCACACAAAAAGAACAAACCAAAAACCTCACCAAATATCTGGCAGCGCCGGATTTTTCAATGATGTCGCGGTCAATTTAGGGAATTTGGTGCTATAATTTTGTGTAGGTTCTCTAGGCAATATTAGTAATCTATTGGTATACTTTGATTTTTAAATTTAAGTTCAGAGTGATAGCGGGTTATAACAACAGAGAGTAAAGTTACAAAAATGTGTGTTATGTTAGTTTTGAAATTTTTTTGAGTTAGAAGTTAATTTGTTAGTACGAACCAGAAATAACAATACCTAATACTACCAACTCCCCGGCAACGGTGCTAAAAACTTGTTGGGAATTCACTCGCGCGCACAAACGCGTATGTTTTGGAAATGAATATGTTTTAAGAAATGGATTGTGCATGCGAGCTCGTTCTCGTTTTTAAATTTATAAACCTCAAGTGCACGACGCGTTGTAGAAAGCTCGCAAGTATGGGTCGATCCACAGGAAATTGTGTATTAGGTCTTGTGATTTAAGGTTCAGCAAATAATGAATGGTTTGGTTTGTCACTAAAAATAGAAATAAAAATACGAAAACAAGGAAAACAAGTTAAGAAAGAAGTGTCTGTGGCTTTGGCTCAGAAGGTCGAATCATGACGATTCCTTCGATGCTTCCTTGATCATGAGTTTTCCGTCTTTACGTCGATCCCGGCATGAAGCATGACTTGTCAAGGCGGTTGCGAATCACAAATCATTAAACTCCGATACTCGCCGCAAAACATGAAACGAGTCCGTTTTGTTCACTTTCCATTTGTATGTCCAAATTTGAGGTATCAACACTAAACACAAGGGTTAGCAAGCATATGACAACATTAAAAACACAAAGTAGTGAGTGAAAGCAAATGATTTTAGTGCTCATATCAGAAAACTGCATTCTAATACTGCCCAATCATTATCTATTTGTTGTATTTATCGGTATTATTAACCGGTGTCTACTCAGTATTACAGATTACAGGTATCCATGACAAAATACTGGAACTGCATCCAAAAGCACGGATATATCACTTGAGGGAAGACACTGCGACCAGAAACGCAAACCGACCAATACTTCAGGAGTTCCTTTACGCAACAAGTTGTGTACTCATTTTTTTATTTAAATGGTCCAATACAACAAGTGTGTACATAAGACTTTTAAGCACATGTGGATATGATTTTATATGCATTCAAGGAGATGATTTTATATGCATATGATTTTATATGCATTCAAGACTAAAAATCATGTGTTCAAATCAAAAGGAATCAAACAAATCAGCATGAGCCATAATGGGGCAGCCATGAATCAAGCCACATGTGGGAATGGAGTAATGAGCATTTAATGGTGAAGATTATGTGTGTGATTTAAAGATTCAAATTTCCTTCTAAAACTGAGTGCAAATCAAATTCAAATAGATAAATCAACATGGACCATGATGGGGAAGACAAGAATCAAGGCACAAATGGACATGAAGTAATGTGCATTCAATGCTAAAGATTTTGTGTTGATTTAAAAATTAGAATTTCCCTCCATTCTTTGGAGCCTATAAAAGCAGGCAGTGGGCAAAGGTTCAAGGGTCATTCTTTTAGTCTTGGATTGTCATTCTTTGTCCAAGTTTTCTTTTCTCTTTTCTTGTAAATAGATTAGTCCCCTTGAAGTCTTAACCTTCTCTTGATCCTTCAACCTCTTTATTGAGCTTGAAAGTTTAAGGGTTGGTTATTGATCTCAAGGGGTTGTATCATTCTTGAAGTTTAATAAAGTGTTCTTTTGTGCTTCCTTCACCATGAGTTCTTTGCCCTCTCTTGATCTTGCAACCTCTTTATTGAGCTTGCAAGTTTAAGTTTGGGTTATTGAACCCATGTCTTGCAATATGTTTTTTGGTTCCTAATCTTTTACTTACTTGCATTTTATTCTTGCTCTTTTAATTCTCGCACTTAAATTCCATGCACTTAAATTACTTGCTTGTAATCTTTTCTTTTCTTTGTTCTTCTCTTTTGTTTTCTCTTTTTGGTTTGTTTTGTGAATGATGTGAATATTGTTGTTAGGAAAAGAGAAAGATATTGTAAGTTAACATTTCGTTTTTCATTTGCTTTTCCCGTCTTTTCCATTTGAAACTCCGTCCAAACCCTATGCAAGCGCTCCGTTAGGCACCCTACCCTACCAAGGTAAAGGTGATTCCTAACCGTGACCGGTTGCATTCGGTTTGGCCGGAGGCGAAAGCAAGAGACAAGAACGGACGGACAAGGGTCAATAAGCCGGATTCCATGAATACCGTGCTTAAGTCCCCTAATCCACGTTGTTGCCGATTGTTCTAGCTTCATTGGTTAAGTTCGGCTCAAAGTACTTGAATACGGAATCCATTAACTTACACTATCCTATCGTTTCCTAACAAGCCTTATACTTGAATATAACACATAGGTTAGATAACGAACAAATCCGCCACGCGCATTAACTCGTAAGAACAAGAACTTAAAACGCTCTGTCTCCCTGTGGATCGACCCGTGCTCATCGCGGCTAGCTGCAAAGCGATACCGTCCTGATCGCGGTTAACTTTAGAACTATTAAATATCCGACACGCTTTTGGCGTGCGATCAGGTCTCGATCAGTATACACTAGTCTACACTGGAGTATCGATGCCCGGTCTCGATACTCCTACGGCTAGGGACATTTAAGGATGTGCTTATAGACCCCAGCTCCCACATATATGATCGCCATCATAATGCTGGCAGTCAAGCAAGAATCCTATGGGCTCTATCAACATGTATATGATGATAAAGACAAACCAAATAGCATACTATCATATTGAATAAGACTGTTTTATCGGTATAGGTCCTCACTTAATCATCATAATCACAAGTCCGCGACTATGATAATTGCCTTGAGGGAACTATAGCCAACAGCCTAGCACCCTTATTAGGTTTTAACAAGCATCAAGTATGCAACTATAAAAATTTAGGGTGCTAACCAACCCGAACCTATCGAACTAGAGGATTAGGCGTAAAGCTAACAAGTATCACATACAAGTAAGTGTGTAACACTAAGAGAAAAGAAATACAACATTTATAGACCTCTCCTCCTTGTCTTTAGCTCCGTATAGATATCCTTGACTCCTCGGTTCCACTTGGAGTTTGAACGCGTCCGCTTGAAGCCTTCGAATTCCACGATGATCGACCACGGAGTTCCTTTACCCAAGCTCCTTGCTTCACTTGACCTAAGTGGAAGTGATGCAAACAACCTATACAAGTGGCTAGACTAGTATAGATTGATGAAGTGGGTAATAATCTCACTAAAAAACCTTTCTTTTTCTTTCTCTTTACTCACTAGAAAATGGCCATGTCACGCCCCGCTTCCCAGAGTGCGCTAAGATCGGCACGTGACAGAGCCAACTATGCTACATGTGGCTAGAAAACATCTCTCCACAGTCACATTACGGCTGTCTATAAGATATCAAGAACAGTAAAATAAAATAATCTATTTAGTACATGTCTATCTGCCAAAATAAACGAGTCAAGAAATAATATGCTGAAGAAATAAATCCAATAAACAATAACATCTGGAAAGTACGTCCCAAATACGGGCTCACATCAGGAAATGAAAATGCTGAAAGAAAACTAAACTAAACTAAACTAAACACCAACATGCTCCTCACTGTTCGGCCTGTCGGTTGAAGTACTCCTGGTCGGCCTGTGAAAGAGATAAAGGATCCAGGCCATGCAAAACCCAGACGTCAGTGCGTCATAATATCAAATAATAGAATATAACCAGGAGGTAACAAGATATGCAGGCATGAGTATAAACAGTAATATGTGTATAAAAAGTAACACGGATATGGAACAGTGAAGTGTATAAGTATATGTGGCGTGCGATGAGTAATCTGAACTAAACTACCGGGTTATCTATTCTACAGTTTGTGAAATCAATTTAATGGAATCGTCGATGTAACTCAATAGTATCCCGTGCATGCCCGGGACCACGGTCAAGACTCTCGAGCTAAATCCAAGACGTGCCGCTAGGTAGTAAACAGGTAACATGTACAGACGAATGATGTCAGCAGCATCATCCCGGGGTAGGCCTAGCCTGTAAACTGATCAGTATAAGTATCGAACTATCGAGTTACAAGTCAGGTTTCATCATTGATTTCCCCTTACCCCCAAGTTATGTATTCAAGTCGGGTATTGATAAATATGAAACTAATGCCAACACAGGATCAAGCAGGTACAGGTTTTGTCTAAATAGACAACATGATATGTCCATAGGGACAACATGTCAGGATTGTCGGCATTAGAAACAGGATCAGGTAATAGGTCAAGTAGTGGTGTATCAGGTCATGACAGGTAGTGCACAGATATCAAATGGATGCTCGTAATAAAACTGTAGCAAGTACGGATGCACGATAAAAGTACGGATGCACAGTAAAACACGGATGCATAAATATCTATCAGGGATTACATCTACAATTCCATGACTACGCATGATGCACATTATCAAGCATGGAGTGCTAATATAACAGTAACATGAAATGATATGATCTGGCATGCAACTAGATGTATAATAAATTGTACGGATGCGAACGGATATTGTAAAACTGTAAAACTGTAACACAAGATGCACAATGCAGTGAACATGTAACACTATTATTAATATGGATGCAAAATATGTATCATAGGATGTAGCAAGATAAACTTGCCTGATCGGATCTCACGACGGGATGCGTACGTTGCGTCCGACGTCGGGTAAACGTCGCAATGTACACATGAGCACGGGATAGGACCAGGCAAAGCAAGAAGGTGAGCACGCTGGCTGGAAAAGTCTACTAGGTCTTCCGAATCGTCGGCGGTGGTACGGATCTAGCGATCACCGAAAAACGCGATTCCAAGAAATCAAGGGAAGAAGAAAGAAGAAGAAGGAAAAGAAAGAAAGAAAGAAAGGAGAAGGGGGGCTCTCTCCGTGGGTTCTATGGTATTGGGAGAAGGAGAGAAGGTGGTGGCGAGTCGGGAAGACGTCGGCGATAGGCTCCGGCGACGTGAGGCCTGAAGGCTGGCGTGGGTTCTTGGGTCGTGGGGTTCAACGTCGGGGTTTGGAGCGATGGGTATGCAGGGGAGGAGATGGAGTCGGTTCTGGTGACGAGGGGAGGCCGATGAGGGTGTTCGGCGGTGAGGGTGTCGGCAACGGCGACGCAGGTGAGAGCATGGGGTTACAGGCACGAGTTTGGGTGTGCAGGTGTGCTGTCGGGACAAGGAAAGAGAGAAGAAGGTGGAGGTGAGGACGAGAGCGTAGAGACGAGGGTGTTGACGAGGGTCTCCGGCGGAGAAGGCGACGGCGATGGGCAAAAGGAGCGGGCGTGGGTACTCGCGACGATGAGGCGGGAATGAAGAAGGAAGGTGAGAATAGCGAGGGGGAGGTGACGGGATTCTTCAGGTGATAGTAAAATATATAAAGAAAGAGAGAGAGAGAGAGAGAGAGAGAGAGAGCTGAGTTGAGATTTTGGATTTTGAAAAGGATTTTAAAATATATTTTAGTTTTAAAAAAATTAGTTAGGATATATATATAACAGATATATATATTAGAATATAATATTATATATATTTTGAGATTTTGGCTAAAACAAAAATAGTCCAAAACGCGCCCGGGTCGGATCTAAAATTATGGTTTGAAAATACGGATAACATACGTGTTAACCAACGCCAAAATAGGATATCCGAATAACGAAAATGCATACCCCAAGAACACGTAGCTATCCAAACGAGTCTGTTTCATTGAACGGGACGAGAACACGATGTACGGATGCTACAACAGGGTTAGGGGTATGATGCAGGCCATGCTAGATATTTTTAAAATATTTTATTTGACTTTATATCTTATATTGAAAAATGCAGATGCCAGATATAATACAGTTATACAACATGAAAGTGCACGGATTCTCATAACTAGCCGGGATAAATCATAAATAGGAATCAAGATGGGTTTCCAGCATGGGGGTCGGGTCGGATGCAAACACGGATACCAATTACACTATTCGCACCAAAAACACAATAAATCAAGAAGTAGCCATAAATAAAGAAATACCCAAATTAGAACCGGTATAAATGAACTAGGGTGTTACAGCTTGGAAGAAGAAGAGATGGAAATGGCTTAGCTTGAGCTATAGAAAAATAAACACAAGAATAATATCATAATGAGAGAGTCACACTTACTCTTAACCAAAGCATGAAAATATCTAGATATTTTTTAGTAGTTGAGTTGGTGGAGAATTAGAAATGAAACCATGGTTACTAAAGATATTTTAAGAAGTGTGCAGAAACAAAATATCAACCATGAGTTTTATTCTTAATTTCCATTAACTCAATAATTAAAAATATCATAAATGTTTCCATGTGAGTCTTGCATAGCCATTTCCAATGTATCATCAACCATGACACATGTATACATGCATGTGTGCATATATATCAATATAAACATACATACATGCATGCATATAAAGAAAGGATTTAATAATGAACTAATGGCCACATTATATTAAATCAACACTTGATTTAATAATCCGGTCATATCACATACGACCCGACCAATAGAAAACGCCAGATTAAAATACGGTATCATATACTCGTATTTAATCATGCTTCCGCGTATATCCCCATATGCGCCCCACATCGTTTTGCCTGAGCTCGGAAACGCCTTTGTGGGACTTTAAGACTCGTCAATACGCCAGCAGTATGTAGTGATCATATCAGATACCCACAAACCGTCAGCGGTACTAGCTGCACGTGTAACGCTTTGAAATTCGTTTAGGTTAATTTTCACGTTAATTAGCGATAATGCGTGTTTTCATAAAACCTTAATAATAATTATTTTCCACATAAAACGGAATAAATCTAATGTTAATTCTCAAAATAGGTAAATATATATATAATTGTGTTTCATTAGTTAATATTTAAATTATGGGTCACACATTTATCAAATTTCCTAAACTATTATTTTTCTAAGCCAATTTTTTTTTGTTTAGCATGCACAATCCTAATCACCTTAGGTTAATGTTGTAACTTGTCTTTATTTTCTTTTCCTCATGGTTCTATTTCCTTCTTATCCCTTTTTTAAAACCAAAACAAGTCAAACAAATAAAGAAAATAAGATAATGAGGTGGAAAAGAGGCATGGGGGGTTATTTTATTAAGCATGGGAAACCTTGACTTTGAGCACACTCCAACCCTCACACTCTCTCTCTCTTCCAGCAGCAGCCCCTGCAGTTCCAGCAGCCCCTCCCTCATTCTTCTCCTTTCAAAGCCTTCATCTCCATCAAAAAAATCCATCTTTTATCACACAAACCTCATGTTTAACACTCCAAATCACTCCTTTATTGGTTCTTGAGCCTAATCTGTGCTCTAGGAGGTAAGGACAGCAAGTTTGTGCCACCACTTGACCTTTTTGAGGTATAAAGCTTACCTTACCAGCCTTTTTGCTAAACTTGTAGTTTATTTAGCTTAAATTAGTGTTTATGAGGGATTTAGTGCTAATTAAGTGGTTTAAGTGGAGATTAGGTTAAGTTAATGTTATTATGGCTTGATTAGCTTAATTAAGTGTTGTTAGTGTCGCCTAATCCAAGTCCTAGCACCAGTTTTCACTAAAACTCCTAAATGTCGCAAATTAGTGTTTTTAAAACGTTTTTAAAACAAGTTTTAGGATACGGGTATCTGGTGTTTCTGGGGTTATTTTCTGGTTAAACAAACATATACATTATACTATACTTTGTGTTAGGAGTGTAGTGTAAAAACATGAACCATTTTTACCTGTTTTGGACCGAGATCACCCCCATTGTGGCCGACCCATTTTTGGCGGATCATGTTGAAACTTCGCAGGTAGTTGTCTGTAGGTATTATAAGAGGTTTGGTCTTATTTGTTTTTCTTGTTTTTGCTCCAGGTAAAATCTGGGACCATTTTACCTATAATTAGTGTAGTGGGACTTGCGCGACACGTACGTTCCCAGTTGGGTTTGGTGTTGCTGTGTATCATGGCATGTCATGGTGGTTTCGGACATTAGCACACACGTTTCGGTGGTTCGAGTGCACACGCGTTAGCTTGCGATGCTAGTTTCTCGTATGGTCTTGATATCGCGTTTTTGCAGGATTTTAGCCTTATGTGTGTTGCTTTGTGTAAAATCTAGGATCGCAGGCGGGGACTCCAGAAGCCGCGAAGAAGGGGAAATAGGTGGTCGAGTATACTTAGCTCGAGATCGCCGGTGAGTAGATTTAACATCTACAGGGAAATCGCCCGTGTGGCGTTATGCGTCAGGACTTGATATACTAGTGTAGCCGCATGTTTATATCCATATATATCGAGTGTGCATGAGCATCATACATACCATTTCTTGTTGTGCCTTGAATAGGTACCCAGTGAACACTGCACTGTTACTGACGGTTTATGTTGCACGAGCACTAAATTGTATGCTACACCCACACCGTCGGTAATTGCCATGACACGCCTGTACACATGTCCGGTAGTTGATTGTTATTGACAATGGTGCACGAATTATTGCACATCCATACTTGTGCACATACTTATTGCACACCTATACTTGTGCACATACATATTGCACATCCATACTCCTACGCATACATATTGTACACCCATACTTGTGCACATACATATTGCACATCCATACTCGTACACTTACATATTGTACACCCATACTTGTGCACATACATATTTCACATCCATACTCGTACACTTACATATTTTACACCCATACTTGTGCACATACATATTGCACATCCATACTCGTACACTTACATATTGTACACCCATACTGTGCACATACATATTGCACATCCATACTCGTACACTTACATATTGTACACCCATACTTGTGTATATACATATTGCATATCCATACTCGTACACATACATATTGTACACCCATACCATGAACATACATATTGCACATCCATACTTGTGCACATACTTATTGCACATCCATACTTGTGCACATACCTATTGCACATCCATGCTTGCGTACATACATAGATGATGCTGGCTTGATTTTGGAGACTTGGGAACCGTGTGACATATTTTAATAATGGATTCATTTAAAAGAGCGGTTTTCCCTTTTATGCTCATGGTACGATTTTATGTTGCATATATCATATATCATATTGCATGGATTTACACATTGAGTTATGGATTTCATGTGATTTCTGGATTTGAGAACCGTGGTATTATTTCAAGAAGGTATGCATTGTTTTGAAAATCCGGTTTCTCTTGATATGATATTTCGGTGTGTCCACCATGCGTTTTCTCGGTTCTGAGACGTGTGCTTGAAACCCGATTCGAGGAGTTGGATGATCCGTTTGCGGGTTCATGGTGGGCCCGGTATGGTACCCCGGGGTGAGAACGGATTGTTGTGCAGTAGATGATGAGCCTGGCAGAGGGACTACTACCTACCGGTGATTGGTTGGACCTAGAAGTTATCCGGAGGATACCGACCGGAGCCGAGAGATGGATAGGGGCCGACCCGTACTGCCGGAGCCCGAGGGACGATCTCCCAGACGGAGCCCATGGGCCGATCCGGACTGACGGAGCCCGATATATGAGGATTTGCGTGTCGATGCTGGACACGAGTATTTCATGATGTTTTCGAGTGCCGATATTGGGCACTCCGGTTCATGAGACTTACAGGATTTGAGGGCCGATTAGAGTGGCGGCGCCTGAGTTGTTGGGATTTGGGGTGTATTTGATGGACATCGGTTTTTTCCACGATGATGATTCGTGTTGATGATATATGTTATCCCATGCTCAACATTCATTCATATGCATTGCATCATGTATTGTAGTACCTGATAGCGTACCTCGCATGATTATTGCATACCCAGATTACCATAGTGATGTTATCAGATTGCTCATGTTAGAGTATCGCAATACGTGCATATCTGCGATTATCTGTATATGTTATTTATAATTCACGAGTTGGCAACTCACCCCCGTTGTTCCACAGTGATTTGCAGGTTGGCCCTCAGAGTAGTTGCGGCAGGCTATATTATTGTATCTTTTTGCTATGGATACCGCTACAGTTGGCGTGTGAGCCGTTTTGCTTATAGGTGGGTTTTGCGGTTATCCGTTTACATTTCATTGTACACCTTATTGTGTCTAGTACTCTCCATCTACCATTTGTATATTGACTTAGAGACCAGTTGTGAGGACGATATTGTATATTATTTTGTGACTCTGGATGTCGAGCTCGTGTGAGCTGACTTTATTTATGCAGTTTAATCTTTTGTGCTGTTTTTCACTTATCTTGTTAATTTCTTCGCTACGGCGTCGTATATTATTCTTGTGGTAATTGCTTCCGCCGTTGGGCGTGATTGCTCCCATTTGGGGATGCTTTATTTATATCATGTATTGTTTTACCTGTATCTTATGCTGTACCCGTTTCGGGGCTAGTTTTTACAAAGGAGGTGCTGCCGAAATTTTTAAGAAAATAATTTAAACTTTAAAGACTTTTACTTGAAATTTCTAAATGTTCTTAACAAATGTTTTCATTAATTACTATTTTTATGGTTTAAATTTCTGGGTTTTTGGCTTACTTAAATTGCGTTACGCCTGTAGACGTTACATGGTTTAAGTGCCGGCCACGTGCCGAATTCTGGGTCGTGACAAAGTTGGTATCAGAGCGTAGGTTTTACCTTCCGGAGTGTAGGATGACCTTGGTATGATGGAGTAGGTAACTTAAGCAGAGTGACGTAGCGTGTGTATGTTCCGCGGCATACTTACGACACGGTACTCCGCCTAAGTGACCTTAGGACTTATTGGTCGAAATTCATTCGTGATTATGTACATTCTGTAAGTCTACGTCGCTTACCCCATAAGCTAGCGAGGAGGCGGAACAAGTAAAAATCAAAATTTTCTTACAAAGGCAACATAGACTAAGCTAAAGGATCTTTGCCAAACCATCGCTAACAAAAACGGGAGGTTTAATCTACTATAATAGACGATTATACCTCACGATTCTAGTCCTTCGGTTCTTTTCTCCGTTGTCCTCCTCGTCCATGTGAGCTCCGAGGATCGATCCGGATCTTGGTCACCTCCACGGCCTCCTTGAGTCGAAGACGATCCACCCGAGAGTCTATAGTCCAAGCTCCACCTCAAGCTGAGGTAACTAGGGCAACAAGTTTGCTATGCTTGATGTCCTAGGTGATGTAGAGGAAGAAGATGGATTTGTTTGTCTATTTAGATCCTTATTTTCTCAACACATGATATCTAAAGGATTTTGTAGTGAGGAAGAAGAAGAAGAACCATGGGAGCTCTCTTTTGATGAGAGAGAATGAGAAGGAGATAATGATCCATATGAAAAATAATTACCAATCTTTTATCATGATAAATTGTGATGGCAACCCTTGATTTGACCATTATCATGTCAAGATAAATCCAAAGCCAAAGAAATATCTAGTGCTCACAAAAATATCTAAGTCAACAATGGTCAACTGGGTCAAATGGTCAACATGGTCAAACCAATTAGCCATAACATAATTATCATTAAAAAGATTAGTAAACATTTTCTACCACCTCATAATGGTTTTGACCAAGTCAATGGTCAAAACCCTAATGAGACACCTCCTTCTTCGCTCCTCACATCCGTGCATACACACCCGCATCCGCATTCCGTAGAATACGAATAATAGAAGACAAAACTGATCCATCTGTATAATACTAGGATCCGGCTTAAACTAAAGCCCACTAGTATTGTCCGTCTGATCATCATACGCGCACAAGTGCACGTAAGCGATCGAAACCCTGCCGTAAAACCATACGACCTCTACACCTTCTGCTCAGTGCAGGGAAACTCTCTGTGTGGGACTCTAAAGACTCGACACTACGCTGGCAGTGGGTTTAACCATAGACCGCAAGAGGCACTAGCTGTACGTAACGGTCCCCAGGTAGTTTTCGATAAGAAGGCCGATGAGGAAAACCCATCCGAACTCCTGCTGAGCCTGTATGTGACAATTTCCGTACAGTCCGGTCTGTTCGTCTAAGAGTATCGCATGTCGGGCTTAGGGGGCGGTAAACGTCAGACCCCTAATAGCGGTACAAGTCGTGTCGGAGTGTAGCCCAGAACACCCTAAGAAATTACTAGAAACACTACCAGTAAATCTCGCTTGCCCTGGCCAGAGACTTTGTGTAATGGCTCTCATAGACACAGCGCGATATCAACCCCCAATACCGGGAGAGACGAATCATGTCTAACCGCTACTGCCTCCAAGTGCTTCGGGACTGCACCCCACTACTACTTGTTTGCATGACTCCTTTGAGCCGTGGTAGGATAGTAATCAAAGTACAGTGGGAACACACTCGAGGCGAAGTAACAGTGTCAAGTCAACGGACTGAGCTGTACTCAAGTCACCTGGGAACTGTGATCTGACGATAGGTATGTTGGATATAGTGCCCTCAAATTCAATTATTGGATCGCATGTACGTGATTGCAATGATTGAGGAGGACCTATACCGGTAGCACAGTCTTACTCGAGATGATAGTATGCTATCTGGTTTGCCTTTATCAGTTGTGTATAGGTTCAGGTGACTGATCGCTATTACATGTTGATAGAGCCCTTAGGATCTTGCTTGACTACCAGCAGTATGATGGCGATCATATACGTGAGAGTTGGGTAGTCCATAAGCACATCCTTAATAGTGGTCCCTAGTCGTGGGAGTTTCGAGACAGGGCATTGATACTCCGGAGTAGACTAGTGTATACAGTCGAGACCCCGACGAGGGGCGGTGGCCGGTCTCACAAGCCACTGGTGTCAGTTGGATCACCTAAGATGTATACAGGTGCTCATTGGGTTATGAGTACACCGGACAGGACTCGCCGGGAACCTACTAGTTGGTATTGTACCTAGCGTCAGATAGCAGTACCCTGGTGACATGTGTACAGGTTGGTTCATCGACCTGAGGTCGTCATTTATCTCGTGTGAGTTCCCACTGTGCTTTGATTTCTACCCTACCATGGCTCAAAGGAGTCGTGCAAACAGGTATTTTTTTGGTACAGTTCTGAGCCACATGGAGGCAAGTGAGCGGATCGGCCGGGGATTCGTCTCTCCCGGTATTGGGGGTGAGATCGCGCTGTGTCTAGGAAAGCCATTACACCAAGTCCTTGTCCAAGGCAGGTGAGAATTACTGGTAAGTATTCCAGTAGTTTCTCAGGGTGTTCAGGGCTTGTCTCCGACACGACTTATACCGCTATTGGGGGTCTGACGTTACCAGCCTCCTAGGCCCGATATGCGATACTCATAGACGAACGGACCGGACTGTATGTATATTGTCACTTTTAGGCTCAGTAGGGTTTCAGGATGAGTTCGCTCATCGGCTTCCCTTGAGGTCAGTACATGGGCAGCCGTTACGCACTGCTAGTGCCGTTGACGTGCTTGTGGTTAAACCCACTGCGAGGGTACTGATGAGTCATTAGAGTCCCCTACAGATAGTTTCCCAAGTTCGGGCGAAACGTTGTAGAGGCCGTATGGTTTTATGGCAGGGTTCGAAAAATGCACGTGCGTTTACGCTCGTGTCATATTTCAGGCAGATAATACTGGTGGGCTTTGGTTTAAACCGGATCCATGTATTATACTGTGTAGATATAATATCTTTGTCTCAGTTGCATTTGTATTCGGTCGTAATAAAAATGCGGGTATGTTTATACTGTTACGGGGTTATCCTGAAATTCGTTTCGGGATCGCTTTTGGAAGTTGCCAGTTTTCTATTACCCGTCTTAAACATTTAGTTTAATGCGGATTTATCTTTTCTTGAGAATGAGTCATGAGTGTGGAAGATTCTAGAAGCTTCTTGTTTTGGTGACTAGGTTCATGAATCATTCATTAGCATTAAATGAATGGTGACTTGGTTAATGACTCATTCTTGCATTTAATGTTATGCAAAGTGTCATTAGTGATTCATTCTTTCCTTTAATGAAATGATAAGGATTCATGTTTATGGTCACCCTCTCCCTTGCTCCTACACTCACCCCTCCCTCATAAAAGTGGCCGGCCATTTCTTTTGGTGGGCTAAGTTGTTTTGGGAATAAGATTATGATAGATTTGTTCATGGAAATTTCATATAGCTCATTTTCTCATCACTCGATTAAAAAAGGCAACTTCATCAACCGTTCATCCATGGTTTTGGATGAAGTGAGACAAAGTGTTCTACTCATCTCTACATCAATCTTGGTCATCTCTTTTAGCAAACTTGATGATCGAGTTGCCTCGGTATAGAGGCGGGAGCGCATTTAAAGATCCGTAGATGTGGTGCCACCTCGACGAGGAGCCAGGAGATCGGAGCAGCTGCAACGGAGCGTGGGATGATGGCGCCAGTTATAAAAGTTTTTGATCCGCATTTGGCGTCTGAAAGATGGCCGGGGCGCTACCGTAGACTTACATGGTATCAGAGCCACGCCATTAAGCTTTACTAACTTGTTCTAACACGTTTAAAACATCGATCGAACAGAATTTCCGAAACTGCAATTTTTCTGTGTAAAGTTCTGTCGATTTTTAAAACAGGCCTAAAAATAATTTTGAGCATCTCAGAAAATTGTGCAGGCTTTTTTAAGAATTCTAGTGAAATTTGGTCAACTGAAGCTTCCAAAGCGCCGCGGAACCGCCGCGCAAACCCTAGTTTGGCCGCGGTTCCACCGCCGTTTTAGAGCTACAGGAAACCATTTTTCTACAGTTGGTTCTTCATGTAAAATTGTGGTTTCTGGAATATTTCTTTTGGGCCCAGATTTTGTTACTGTACTGCAGATGTACGTGGGGCTTACTTCGGGAAGTTTTGTTGATCGAAATTTAAACGTGTTAGTTTACAATACTTACATTATATCTCCGACATTGAATGTCATTCGAGCGGTAAATTGCGTCTAATTGCTATAGTTCTTTTAGACGGGTTTGCGAACGTGACATTCGCGTTGATGTTCTGTGTTGTGCTGTGATGTTGGGGATTTGTCGTGGTGGATAGCAGTGTGCAATGGTAGTGCAGTTTGGATTTATTTGTACATTTGATATTGCGGGGCGAGCATCCAACATGTGGACTACCGTCACTGTCTGTTTGTATAATATTCTTTTGGGGCACGACCGGGCTGAGGTCGATGTACCCGTTGTACATATTTTTCATTTCTGTACTAGGTTTTACCCCGCGACGGAGTGCACGGATAGCCGGGTTCTGGAGGGCAACGGGTCCGCATCTCATGGCTTTGAGAGGAAGATGGGCCTCACTCTAGAATTGGCAGACTATTCGCCGCACTCGTAGAGGGTACAGGTTGACCCAATGAGGGGTGACCAAGTTACCGGATTCCGTAAAGTGCAGGATGGTCCATTCACTTTGCTGTAGGGGCTGCCTCGCTTCAGGTTTTGGCGGGTAACTTGCCGCACCTGTAGGGGTCTAGGTTTCATTGCACAGGCTATCCACACGACCAGGGGAACTTCGGGTTTCAGCAGCGGCTCTGTGAAACCCGGGGATCCCAGATTATCTCTATTGTTCTATGATGCTTATTACTTTTCTGTAATGTTGCATATTATCACGCCTGGAGCGATTATTGTATATTGGTATATATACTAGTAGATGTTGTATATGTTTTACACCCGCGCTAGTCCAGTCCCCGCTCTGTCGTTAGTTAAGTAACCTAACGGGTGATGAAGGGACCCAGTGACGAATGCAGATGGCATATACGTACATTTTATTTTCGTTCTTTTCTGGTGTGATTAATTGATGGGACTGCGTTGATTCTGATCAATGCAAAAGAAAACAAACCTGTTTGGATGTTGTTGGAACAGTTTTAAAAAGTGTTGTTACAAAGACGTTTCCTTTTGTTTTGCACAGTGGTATTCGGTTGGAATATCATGCACCTTATTCGACGAGGCAAGGGCCGAGATCCCTTCACCGGGATGACCCCTTGGGCAGAAGTTTGCGTCAGGGTAATAACTTCACTATAGTCGATTACATGTTTCTTTGCATTGCGGTATTTAGTTGGAATATCCAGCACCTCATTCCACGAGGAAAGTGCCGAGATCCCTTCACCGGGAGTGACCTCTTTAGCAAAGGTTTTCGCCACTATATTTCATAAAAAGCTATCAGGTTCCTTCAACGAGATCAAGTTCATTATGTTAAAGGTTTTTCGCCAAAAACCAGCCGCAGCCCTCCGTCGTTTCAGACGGTAGCACATAGTATTCATGCTATGTTTGTTGGCTTTCGTCAAGGCATAGTGGATGGTAGCTGCTTGTTACTGTTCTGTTGCAAAGATAGATGAGTTGGTTTAGGACAGTCGTATTACCTTGTTGGCTTTCGTCAAGGGTATGTACGGGTGGGTTCGAATTAACAAGATAATGACGGGCAGAACTTGACATGTGACTTATGATTTGTTGGATTTCGTCAAGGTCATAAGAACATGGGGCAAAAATCACATCGGGAGTTTCAAAAGAAACTGAAACTTGCCAGGCATGCGCATACCTTCTGGAGTGTGATAACGTGAGTGGATTCCTTCACGTTATCATGCGATGAGAGTTGGATCCCGATTCCCACTGATGAGTTGGTTTACTCTTCGGGTGATCCCGATTGATTCTTCTTTCAGGTTTGGAGGAGAATTTGACAGTACAGTGGGAGGTTTCCTGATTAGATAAAGTGATAACCATTCTGATCTAGGTTAGAGTGCACGCAGAGTGTTTCTTTGCTCTCTCTCTTTGGCAGCGACCTTTGACCGACCCTAGACTATGACTCAGTGACCAAGTTGACCGAACCTTCTTAAAATACTGGCTTTTGGATTGTCTAAGTTGCATAAGTCATTGCCACTCCTTCTTTTACCCTTTGCATTTCTCAGAACACCCCGTATTACTACGGACATCCACTTCCATTGGATAGATCCATCGTATGGTTATATACGAACTCGAAGGCACTTCTTCGAGGATGGATCCAGGTTCAGGAGAAATAGAATTGGTTTATTCAGTTGTCTTTTATCATCACCTTCTCTCAGGTTGCGTGGGCTCCTTTGTTTAGGAGAGTACACCTATTACGCTTATTGGATAGTCTTCTTCCAAACCATAGGCAGGTGCCGAAAGGTAGGGAATGAAGAAAACCAATTAGCCTAAGTAGGGTGTACAGAAGGAAATGAATAAAGACAAAATAAAGGGATTAGAAAGAGGGCAAAGTAAATTGCGACTGCTATCATTCACGATCAAACCGCGTACTTCATTGCCACTCCTATTTCACCTTTGCTTTTTTCCCCAGTTCGGGAGAAATAGAATAAGGTATTATTCAGTTGTCTTTTATCATCACCTTCTTTCAAGTTGCGAGTACTCCTTGGTTTAGGAGGGTACACCTATTACGCTTATTGGATAGTCTTCTCCAAACCACAGGCTGGTGCCGAACGGTAGGGAAGGAAGAAAACCATTTAGCCTAACGATGGTGTACAGAAGGTAACGACTAAAGACAAATAAAGGAATTTAGAGAGATGGCAAAGAAATATACGGTTACAGTCATGAATTGGATTATGGAAGAGGCATTACTAGGAATACCAGGATACCCCTACGAAACATTTTCATGTTTCAGTGCATTGTTAAAGGAAAACCGATTTCCCGATTAGATACTTACTCCAGGGTATGTATTTACCAGGTATGATTCTCACATCTGTATGGTTTTACAGATGATGAGTGGGAGTAGGTTATTCGGAATAAGGTGATCATCCTCATTATATCGGAATTTGATGTAATTGGTGATATTTGAGGACATCACCTGAGTTTTTGCCAGATGGCATGTATTTGGTTTTGAGTATCCATTGTTGTGCACCAATTTTAAAATGATATATCTGTACGTTTATTTTTATAAAGAGAGATATAACTTTTTAAAATTATGTTCGTGACATTTACCTGTATCAGTTGTCGATTGGGTAAGGAGCATTGAACAGCGGAGTAGTTCTTAACCATAAGTACAGTTTTCAACCTACGATGCACAGGTTTTGTGTTATTCGACTCAGGGGACTTATACAGAGTATTGTATGTTTTCCAGTGTCCATCAGGACAAAGGGGTTGGTCCTCGTACTATGTTCTGGTTACTTGTGACTTCTCTAGTTTTTAGGCAAGTGTTTCGTTGAAATACAAGGTCTAAGTTTTGAGAAGTTACGGGTATAGGAATAAAGTAGAGAACCAAGTGTCGCAAGTATCGGGATTCTTCAAAGAGATCGAAGATGTAGATACTTGTGATTGGTATTCAGTTGATAGTAATGGTTTTTGAGAAACTTGTTTCTCTTTCAGGTTACTCATAATTGGATGAATTCCTAAGTTGAGTAATGCTGATTAGCCTCTCTCCATTAAAGTTGATATGCACTGGAGACAGCTGCATGATTAGAATCTGGTTTCAATTAAATAAGTGCCAAAGTTTCTATATTGGATATAGAATGGTTCATATCTTAACGATGTTAAGCTACGGTGAGTTGTCCGGTTTATGCTTAAAACCAGACTCTGGATAACTCAGGGCACGTTTCTGTAATGGCAGTTTGCGGGTTGGCCCAGGCTATGACGAGGGTTGACTTTCTACCATCTGGAAGATCAATAGTGATATTGTTCTTGACTCGCCACAGTTTTAGTAAAATGGATTTTTTCAGAAAATAGTAGTGGGAGTATGGTAGAACTGGAAGTGATTCCAGAACCGCAAACGATTACGGAAAATTTAATAGGACCTAAAGATTCAATCAGGTTTGACATTCCATTAGCCACTCCGCAGATATGGTTGGTAACCTCAGACACCCGAGAAGTACTCTGGTAGCCTCAAGGACGGTGACAGGGAGGTTCTTGTTTACCCAGACTTGACACTACTATTGTTCCAGGCTATGAGACCCGGCAGGAGGTTAAGTATAGCGTCGTTCTAAACTAGCTTTAGAAGTGCACATATATATTATTCTGCCAGAGGGTTGTTGTGGTCAGTGGGAGCAGCGGAAGCATAGTGGGCAAGTAGCTTATGTCTATTTATAGATTAGAGCAGATATAGCGGAGATAGATCATCTAATTTTGATGTGACAGTCATGGCTTTGACTTCATCAGAATAGGGGATGGATCTGTTAAGAAAATAGTAGAGTGTGATGTCCTGGTATTTGGATGACATACACAGAGTAGGAAGTAAAATTCCTATACTACGATCGGTTATACTGTGGTTGTCACACAGTTGTTTCTCCACACAGGATATGGATATAATATCTGACATTCTGGTTACTAGATCTATTATTTTAGATCTAGATTTGGGTAATTTCCCAATATGGGTACTTTGACAATATTCTAATAGTTTTTAGAATAGATGACTCCTGGCATGGTGGTGTACCTGCAGATGATGGAGTCACCCTCTCTAAAGATGTCTTACAGACTAAAGGGGAGAGGGATGTGCATGATTGGCAGATCACTTGCTTAGGCAATTGAGTCAATCGTAAGATGTTAAGTACCACACCAGATGTTGTTTTTGCACTAGATGCGATAAGTTTATATTAATCCAATCCTGGAGAAACATAAGGAAGCAGTTTTAGAACATAAGTGCATGTTCTACGGATTTGTTGACGGCAGCCTCCTTCGGGAGACGGTTATCATTCCAGGCTTCAAAGGTGACATGGATGACAGAGTGATTGTCAGAGTTATAGTTTTCCCTCTGACGAGGGACAGTATTATGGACAGGTGGTCCAAAAGGATACTGTGGGAGGCATGGTGCTGGAAACTGATTAGTTTCAGTGGTCGATACAGTCTAAGAAGTTTGGATTTGGAGTTCATTTATGAACTAGGTCCCATCAGATATCCAGACATATTATAAGACAGGTATTACTCAATTCGGGAGATGGCTTTCTCCGCGAACTTGAGATTAAGAGAGACATAGAAAGGAACATCAGGGCGGATCCACTCGCTGAGGCTATTTCTCGAACACACGAGTTTTACAAACGAGCTTTGTGAAACTGATTAGTAGAGGAGTTGGGTGTTCGGTATCACACGGGCTATGAGTATGCGACATCGCAATAATTAGCCTTAAGTGCAAGTGGGAGATTGTTGGATATAGTGCCCTCAAAGTCAACTATTGGATCGCAGGTACGTGATTGCAATGATTGAGGATGGCCTATACCGGTAGCACAGTCTTACTCGAGATGATAGTATGCTATCTGGTTTGCCTTTATCAGTCGTGTATAGGTTCAGGTGACTGATCGCTATTACACGTTGATAGAGCCCTTAGGATCTTGCTTGACTACCAGCAGTATGATGGCGATCATATACGTGAGAGTTGGGTAGTCCATTAGCACATACTTAATAGTGGTCCCTAGTCGTGGGAGTTTCGAGACAAGGCATCGATACTCCAGAGTAGACTAGTGTATACAGTCGAGACCCCGACGAGGGACGGTGGCCGGTCTCACAAGCCACTGGTGTCAGTTGGATCACCTATGATGTATACAGGTGCTCATTGGGTTATGAGTACACCGGACAGGACTCGCCGGGAACCTGCTAGTTAGTATTGTACCTAGCGTCAGATAGCAGTTTCCTGGTGACATGTGTACAGGTTAGTTCATCGACCTGAGGTCGTCATTTGTCTTGTGTGAGTTCCCGCCGCGCTTTGATTTTTACCTTACCATGGCTCAAAGGAGTCGTGCAAACAGGTATTTTTTGGGTACAGTCCCGAGCCACATGGAGGCAAGTGAGCGGATCTATAGCAACCCCACGACGACTGCTGACTCTCCC
This sequence comes from Agapanthus africanus, assembly GCA_030015575.1. Taxonomy (NCBI): domain Eukaryota; kingdom Viridiplantae; phylum Streptophyta; class Magnoliopsida; order Asparagales; family Amaryllidaceae; genus Agapanthus; species Agapanthus africanus. Next base: position 516,750,375 of record CM057344.1, read on the forward strand.
GTGGATACGAACTAAGCATCTGGCCTCGTCCCGAATCTCTGCCACTCCCCGTACCAGAACGATACCTGTCGCAGCGTCTGAATGTCTGTCTCCGTGCTGATATACCAGTACGAACTCTCTTCGGGTCTGGAACTACCGAAGTCTCAGCAAGGCACTCCTCGACTAATAGGGCTGCGTCTACCGCTGCTGCATATGTCTCGTAATACTGCGCGCTGATCGCAAGGAACAGTGGTGTAAGCAAGCCTCGGACAAATCTCTTGACTCGCAACTCCTCAGTAGCCACTAGATACGGGGCATAGATAGATAGCTTTGTGAATAGCACAGCATACTCTGCCACTGACATCTCCGGAGTCTGGCGTAAGGACTCGAACCTGCGTGCTCTAGCATCTCTGACGCTCAGTGGAAGGAAGTGGGCAAGGAATAGCGCCACGAACTCTATACAGGTCATAGGAAGAAGACCTGCTGCTCTGCCCTTCTCGACTGATTCGCACCATTTCTGCGCAAGACCTTCCAGGCGAAAGCTCACGAACTCGACCCATCTCGCATCTGCGCATCTGAGGGAACGACATATCCGAGCCATCCTATCAATGAAAGATTGTGGGTCCTCGACTGCATCGGTGCCTGTGAAGACCGGAGGCTTCAGCCTCATAAACTCTGATAGCGATACGGAGATGACCTCTGTAGCTGTAGGGACAACTGCCTGTGCTGTGGGTATCACCGCGGTCTCTGCAACGGGTGGAACTACCTCTGGTCGCTGCGCTCGAAGTGTCTCAACTAGAGATCCCATCATCTGGCGCATCTCCTCCATACTGGATCCCACCGTCTGGCGCATCTCCTTCATACCAGCCCCTATCATGGCGATCTGATCCGTCACGGGAGGATAGCCTGCTCGGGCACAACCGGTGTACTGCCCGGATCCGTCCTCGTCTTAGACAAATCAACTCTAATCTCGGCCCTCGCGGCCGCTCTCTGCGCCCTCGTAGTCTTTGGCGGCATAATGGCTGAAAGGAAATTAGGATTCGATAAGAATACGGAAATCGGATCACAAGAATATATATACTCAAGAAGGAATTTAAATCAATAAGTCCTAAGGTCGCCTTGGCGGAGTACCGTGTCGTGAGTACGCCGAGGAACATACACACGCTACGCCACTCTGCTTCAGCTACCTACTCCATCATACCAAGGTCATCCTACACTCCGAAAGGTAAAACCTATGCTCTGATACCAACTTTGTCACGACCCGAATATTTTGACTCGTAACCGGCACTTAACCAAGCAACGTCTACAGGCGTAACGCGACTAAGTAAGCCGATCCCAGAAATCAAAAACCATTTAAAGGTAGTGAGTGTTGAAAATATTTAGTTAAAACATTTAGAAAACCTTAAATAGCTCAATAAGTTCTTTTGAAGTCACGTTATCATTTAAATAATTTTGGCAGCATTTCCTTTGTAAAAGTAACCCCGAAATCGAGTATAAACAGGATATAAGTGAAAATGATATATAATGAAATAAAGCATTTACAAACGGGAGCAATCACGCCCAACGGTGGAAAATAACAACACAAAAGTAATATACGACGCCGTAGCGAAGAATGAGCAATAAGTAAACATCACAGTATAATAAACTGCATATATATATAAACCATCGGCTCCCACGAGCTCGACACCAGAATACAAATAATATACATCATCGTCCTCACACTGTTTCTAAGTCAAGTACATATATGGTAGATGGAGAATACTAGATACAAAAGTGTGTACAATAAAAGTAACCAGATACCACAACCCACCTAATAGCAAAATAGCTCTCGCACTAACTGTAGTGGTATCTATAGCCAAAAGATGCAAAAAGGCAGCCTGCCGCGACAACTCTGAGGGGCAACCTGCAAATACTGTGGCACAACGGGGGTGAGTTGCCAACTCGTGAATAGAGATAACATATAAGGGTAATCGCGAACATGCACGTACTGCGCTACTCTATCATATGCCAGCAGGTAAAAATCTATATGCGACAAGCCGTAGGTGCAATAATCATGCAAGTGCTATGTCAGGTAAAATAACTACAGGATGGGATACATGATAATCAATGCTGAGCATGGGCTAAACAACATCTACACGGAATATCAATCGTGGAAAAATAATCGGTGCCCAAAACTGCACCCAAATCCCAAATAAAGGCACTCTCCTCGGCCCTCAAATCCTGTAAATCTCTGAGAATCATGAGTGCCCAACATCGGCACTCAAAATATCATAAAATACTCGTGTCCAACATCGACACGCAAATCCTCATATATCGGCCTCCGTAAGTCCGGGTCAGCCCATGGGCTCCGTCTGCGGTATCGGCCCTCGGCCCCGGCAGTACGGATCATCCCGCGTCCATCTCTCCACTCTGGTCGGTATCCTCCGGATAACCGCCAGGTCCAACCAATCACTGGTAGGTACTCGCCCACCTCCAGGCTCAATAGGCAAAGTCCATCGATCATCTTGCCGAGGGGAACCATACCGGGTCCACCATGAACCCGCAAACGGATCATCCAACACCTCGAATCGGGTTTCAAGCACACGTCTCAGCACCGAGAAAACGCGTGGTGGACGCACCAAAATATCATATCACGAGGAACCGGGTTTTCAAATAGTGCATCTTTTCTGAAATAATCCCACGGTCCTCAAACCAGAAATCACATGAAAATCCAACACCAATGAGTAAATCAAATGCGATGTGCTATGTACATCAAGCCATAATATAGGTACAAGGGAGAAACCGCTTTTAAAATAGTTTCAGTTTTCAAAGACATCGTGCGGCTCCCAATTCTATGAAAATCATATCGAATCATATGTGAAATGAACTACAGTATAACGATCATGGCAATTCTACAGTGAGTGTGTCATGGCAATTACTAACGGTGTGTGTGTAACATGCAGATCAGTGCTCGTGCAACATGAACCGTTAGTAATAGTGCGGTGTTCTATCAATTATAAGTTTACATACATATAGCAGGGAATGCAGTATGCAACAACAGTATCCATGATAGTCAATGTAAGTAAATGCAACATATAGCTATAAGGTCCTATCAGCCCTGACGCATAACACCATGCGGGCGATATCCCCGTAGATGTTAAATCTACTCACCGAATTCTTGCGCTAAGTGTAGCCGACGACTTGCTTCCCCTTATTCGCAGCGTCCGTCTCACTCGCCTGCGAACCTATAATTACACAATATATCACACATAAGCTCAAATCCACAAAAACGCGATATTAGGGTCAAACTAGAAACCCGCGTCGAAAACCAAGTGCGCATGTGCGCGATACGCTAAAACGTGTGATTAAGCGTCTGAAACTACCTCGACGCGTCGCGATACGCAGAACACCCCAAACCCGCACACGTATCACGTGTGTCGCGAACATTTAAAATACGAGAAACAGGTAATTAGCTCCAGATTTTGATACAGAAAGAGTTTTTCAAAACTATACATACCATAAAACCCCACATAGCAGCAGACACCTATCACCAAACCCTCAACCCCCAGGTCACCAATCTGGCCGCAATTTGCGGCCAGAAATAATATTTCGGCGGCCCAGGTTGGGAGCCTGCCTCCCGTGCTTCGTGTGTGTTTTCTACTCCTAGTGTACGTGCTCCAGTAATTAAAATTTTATTCTGAAATAATCAGAGTGCAAGCAGATTTCAACAGTGTCCAGAAACCAGTTAAAAAGGACATTTAGCACAAAATTGATACTTCAGGGTATTTTTATGTAATCTGAAATGAAAACTTGGTTTGAACGGCTTTAATAGCACTTAAATGAGTTAACCAAGCCATAAAATTCCAAACTTATCATGTACTTCACAAAATTCCCTTCAATATCACAAAATGCATATAAAAACATGATTTTTAGCTAAAATACTACAAATTATGAGAAAGGGTGTTAAGTGTGAGTTTAATACCTTTCAAAAGTCTTAGGAAAACCAAAACTTCCAGCTCTTTCCTCAAGTGTGCAGACTTGCCTCCAAACTCCCCCCAAAAGCCATTTTTCTAAGGTTTTGAGTGCAAGAATGAGTGGTTCTTGTGTAGGTTTTGAACAAGAATCAAAGAGAAGTGAAAGATCAAGAACAAGGTGATGAAAATGGGGTATTGTTGCTGCTGGAGCTGCTGCTCTGCAGAGATTTCAGCAAGAGAAGAGAAAAAGAGAAGAAAGAGAGAGAGAGAGATGCTTCAATAAATGCTCACCATACCTCATTAAATGCACACCATACCTCTTTCTTTTCTCTCAAATCAATTTCTTTTTGTTTTAAAAGGACAAAGAAAATGTAAATTTGAAAAGGGTGAGAAGGAATAACTATGTGCCACTAAAATGCTAAGTATGCAAGCAAGCACACAATCCTCATTAGGAAAGTAATTAAGGAAAATAATTCTAATTAAAAGAACACATAGCTAAATTAAAATTAATTAAAGATAATAAACCCCGTTTAAAATATATGAAACCCCAATTCATCTCAATTGGACTAGATAAAAAGGAAATTAAGATTTTACGGGTTTCATGAAAACACGCATCAATATTATCTAACGCGAAATAACCCTAAACGAGTTTTCAAAGTGTCACAATCTACCCCCTTAAAGAAATTCGGTCCCCGAATTTAAAATATAACAACACGTACCTTTAAAGAGATGGGGATATCTCTTCCTCATCTCGCTCTCGGTCTCCCAAGTGACCTCCTCGCTGCTCGGGCCACGCCAAAGTACCTTGACTGACGGTATGTCCTTCGATCTCAATTTCTTCACTTGTCGATCCAAAATGATCACCGTCTGCTCTACATATGAAAGGTCACGCTCAAGCTGGATCGTCGGGTGCTGAATCGCATGCGAAGGATCATGAAGATATCTGCGGAGTATCGAAATATGAAATACGGGGTGCACATCTGGGAAACTAGGCGGAAGGGCCAACCGATACGCAACTGCACCAACGCGCTCGAGGATCTCGAAGGGGTCCACATATCTGGGACTAAGCTTCCCCTTCTTCCCAAATCTCATCACACCTTTCATTGGGGAGACCCTCAAGAAAACATGATCACCAACAGAAAACTCAAGTCTGCGCCGACGACGGTCCGCATAAGATCTCTTCCTACTCTGGGCTGCCCTCATCCTATCGCGAATCAACTAGATCTTCGTGGTCATCTCCTCAACAATCTGTAGCCCTATGATACAGCTCTCACTGAGCTTCGTCCAACAGGCGGGCGATCTGCATCTCCTCCCATAAAGAGCCTCAAACGGTGCCATCTGAATGGTCTCCTGGTAGCTGTTATTGTAGGAGAACTCTACTAAGGGCAAATGATGATCCCAGCTACCTCTGAAGTCTAATACGCACGCTCTGAGCATGTCCTCGAGAGTCTAAATAGTCCGCTCTGACTGTCCGTCGGTCTGCGGATGAAATGTTGTGCTGAAACTCAAGCGGGTGCCCAAAGCCTCCTGAAGCCTCTGCCATAGTCGGCTGGTAAGCTGGGTGCCTCTGTCGGACACGATACATGTCGGAACTCCGTGCAGTCGTACGATCTCGTCGATGTATATCTGGGCATACTGAGTAAATCTGAAAGTCTTCTTCACCGGTAGAAAGTGAGCCGCTTTCGTCAAATGATCCACGATCACCCAGATAGAGTCATACCCTCGACTAGTCCTGGGTAGACCCACAATGAAGTCCATAGAAATCTGTTCCCATTTCCACTCTGGAATGGGTAACGGCTGTAGCTCTCCCGCGGGACTCTGGTGCTCGGCCTTAACTTGCTGACAAGCCAGGCATCTTGACACGAAATCTGCGATGTCCCTCTTCATACCGTCCCACCAGTTAACATCTCTCATATCATGGTACATCTTGGTGGAACCTGGATGAACACTGTACACCGAGCGATGTGCCCCCTCAAGAATCTCACGCCGCAGTCCCTCAGCATTTGGTATGCACAGTCTAGTCCTAAATCGTAGTATCCCCTAATCATCGATCACGAACTCGAAAAATCTGCCCTGTCCCATCTGTGTCCTGATCTCTGAACAACGGTCATCACTGTGCTGTGCCTCATGTATACGGTCAAGCAACTGTGGGCGTGCACGAACATGCGCAATCTTTCCTCCGATCGGCGTAAACTTGAACTGTACCGGGCTTTCGCATAAAATCTGCCAATCTGCCGACGACTGACTCTGCACTGTGCTAAAAAAAGATAAACTATCCCCGGGCCTCCTGCTTAAAGCATCCGCCACCACATTAGCCTTGCCCGGGTGGTACAAGATCTCGCAATCGTAATCCTTCACTAACTCCATCCATCGGCGCTGTCTAAGGTTCAGGTCTCGCTGCTGAAATATATACTTTAAGCTCTTGTGATCAGTGAATATCTGGCACGACTCGCCGTAAAGGTAATGTTGCCAGATCTTAAGTGCAAAGACCACTGCAGCCATCTCCAAATCGTGAGTGGGGTAGTTCTGTTCATGTTTCTTCAATTGCCGTGAAGCATACGCGATCACCCTGTCATGCTGCATCAATACGCACCCTAGCCCCACTAGAGAAGCATCACAATATACCATAAATCCGCCTGACCTGAAGGCAATGATAATACTGGTGCCGTAGTCAGTAGAGCCCGTAACTGCTGAAAACTATGCTCACACTCCTCCGTCCAAATGAAAGGAACTCCCTTCCAGGTCAACCCGGTCAACGGTGTAGCAATACGGGAGAAGTCCTGCACGAATCGCCTGTAGTAGCCGGCCAGCCCTAGAAAGCTGCGAATCTCCGTAACTGATGTGGGTCTGGGCCAACTCCCAACGGCCTCGATCTTCCTCGGGTCTACACATATACCGTCTCATGAAATCACATGCCCCAAGAAGTCTACGATGTCCAGCCAGAAATCACACTTGGAGAATTTGGCGAAAAGCTGATGCTCCCTCAAGGTTTGCAGTGTAATCCGCAGGTGCTGCTCGTGCTCCTCACTACTCCGGGAATACACCAAGATATCATCAATGAATACAATGATGAACAAATCAAGATATGGCCGGAAAATACGGTTCATCAAGTCCATAAATGCTGCTGGCACATTGGTGAGTCTGAACGATATCACCAAAAACTCGTAATGGCCGTAGCGCATGCAGAAAGCTGTCCTAGGAATGTCCTCGTGTCGAACCCGCAGCTGATGGTAGCCTGAATGCAAATCGATCCTCGAAAAGTATCCTGCCCCTTGAAGCTGGTCGAACAAATCGTCGATGCGTGGCAAAGGATACCTGTTCCGCACTGTAACCTTGTTCAGCTGGCGGTAGTCGATACACAAACGCAAACTACCGTCCTTCTTCTTAACAAACAGGACTGGAGCACCCCAAGGAGAAACACTAGGTCGAATAAGTCCCTTGTCCAGCAAATCTTGCAACTGGCCCTTCAATTCTCTAAGTTCCGCCAGGGCCATCCGATAAGGCGGTATAGAAATAGGACCCGCGTCAGGAACCAAATCAATACAGAAAGAAATGTCGCGCTCGGGCGGTAGCCCAGGAAGCTCGTCAGGGAACACATCTGGGAACTAGCTAACAACCGGAACTTGATCCAACGGAACTTCTGTAGCTCTAGTATCGCAAACATAGGCGAGAAATCCCTGACATCCCCTCCTCAAAAGCTGTCCAGCGCGAAAAGAAGAAATCAAACTGTGAGGGGTGGCACCACGGTCCCCCAGCACAACAAAAACCGACTCGCCGGGAAAACAAAATCTAACTGTCTTCTCACGGCAGTCCACAGAAGCATAGCACGTGGCTAACCAATCCATGCCCAAAATAACGTCGAAGTCCAACATCTCAAGAAGGATCAAGTCGACAGGAAACTCTCTCTCGCCAATACAGACGGTACAGGATCGGAACACGTGCCTAGCAACAAACGACTCTCCCACAGGAGTGGTCACAACAAGCGGCTAATCAAGCAAACCGGACTCTCTACCCAAACTCGACACAAAGTGTGTGGATACGTACGAGTGCGTGGATCCGGGGTCGAATAACACGTGTGCATCAACCGAACATACTAGAAGGATACCTGAGACCACCGCATTGGACGCCTGTGCGTCTTGATGCGTCAAAATAAAAACTCGCGCCTGTCCTCCACCTGTGACTGACTGTCCTCTGCCTCGGTCGCCCCGTCCTCTCTGAGCAAATCCTCCATTCCCACGACCTCTCTGTGTATGAGTCTGACGTGGAGTAACAGTAGGTACAATAGGCAACGCCCTCTGGGGTGGTGAAGGTGGTAAGGTGATGTGCGGTGCTGCTGTCTCCCTCCGGTGTATCTCAGGACAATCTCTGACGAGGTGAAGTAGACTGCCGCATCTATAGCAACCCCGCGACGACTGTTGACTCTCCCGTGGATACGAATTAAACATCTGGCCTCGTCCCGAATCTCTGCCACTCCCCGTACCGGAACGATACCTGTCGCGGCGTCTGAATGTCTGTCTCCGTGCTGATATACCAGTACGAACTCTCTTCGGGTCTGGAACTACTGAAGTCTCAGCAAGGCGCTCCTTGACTAATAGGGCTGCGTCTACCGCTGTTGCATATGTCTCGTAATGCTGCACGCTGATCGCAAGGAACAGTGGTGTAAGCAAGTCTTGGACAAATCTCTTGACTCGCAACTCCTCAGTAGCCACTAGATACGGGGCATAGATAGATAGCTCTGTGAACAGCACATCATACTCTGCCACTGACATCTCCGGAGTCGGGCGTAAGGACTCGAACCTGCATGCTCTAGCATCTCTGATGCTCAGTGGAAGGAAGCGGGCAAGGAATAGCGCCACGAACTCTATCCAGGTCATAGGAGGAAGACTTGCTGCTCTGCCCTTCTCGACTGATTCGCACCATTTCTACGCAAGACCTTCCAGGCGGAAGCTCGCGAACTTGACCCATCTCGCATCTGCGCATCTGAGGGAACGACATATCCGAGCCATCCTATCAATAAAAGACTGTGGGTCCTCGGCTGCATCGGTGCCTGTGAAGACCGGAGGCTTCAGCCTCATAAATTCTGATAGCGATACGGAGATGACCTCTGTAGCTGTAGGGACAACTGCCTGTGTTGTGGGTATCACCGTGGTCTCTGCAACGGGTGGAACTACCTCTGGTCGCTGCGCTCGAAGTGTCTCAACTAGAGATCCCATCATCTGGCGCATCTCCTCCATACTGGATCCCACCGTCTGGCGCATCTCCTGCATACCAGCCCCTATCATGGCGATCTGATCCGTCACGGGAGGAATAGCCTGCTCGGGCACAACCGGTGTACTACCCGGATCCGTCCTCGTCTCAGACAAATAACCTCTAATCTCGGCCCTCGCGGCCGCTCTGCGCCCTCGTAGTCTTTGGCGGCAGAATGGCTGAAAGGAAATTAGGATTCGATAAGAATACGGAAATCGAATCACAAGAATATATATACTCAAGAAGAAATTTAAATCAATAAGTCCTAAGGTCACTTAGGCGGAGTACCGTGTCGAGAGTATGCCGCGGAACATACACACGCTACGCCACTCTGCTTCAGCTACCTACTCCATCATACCAAGGTCATCCTATACTCCGAAAGGTAAAACCTACGCTCTGATACCAACTTTGTCACAACCCGAATATTTCGACTCGTGACCGGCACTTAATCACGCAACGTCTACAGGCGTAACGCGACTAAGTAAGCCGAACCCAGAAATCAAACCATTTAAAAGTAGTGAGTGTTGAAAACATTTAGTTAAAACATTTAGAAAACCTTAAATAGCTCAATAAGTTCTTTTGAAGTCACGTTATCATTTAAATAATTTTGGCAGCATTTCCTTTGTAAAAGTAACCCCGAAATCGAGTATAAACAGGATATAAGTGAAAATGATATATAATGAAATAAAGCATTTCCAAACGGGAGCAATCACGCCCAACGGCGGAAAACAACAACACAAGAGTAATATACGACGCCGTAGCGAAGAATGAGCAATAAGTAAACATCACAGTATAATAAACTGCATATATATAAACCGTTGGCTCCCACGAGCTCGACACCAGAATACAAATAATATACATCATCGTCCTCACACTGTTTCTAAGTCAAGTACATATATGGTAGATGGAGAATACTAGATACAAAAGTGTGTACAATAAAAGTAACCAGATACCACAACCCACCTAATAGCAAAATAGCTCTCGCACTAACTGTAGTGGTATCTGTAGCCAAAAGATGCAAAAAGGCAGACTGCCGCGACTACTCTGAGGGGCAACCTGCAAATACTGTGGTACAACGGGGGTGAGTTGCCAACTCGTGAATAGAGATAACATATAAGGGTAATCGCGAGCATGCACGTACTGCGCTACTCTATCATATGCCAGCAGGTAAAATCTATATGCGACAAGCAGTAGGTGCAATAATCATGCAAGTGCTATGTCAGGTAAAATAACAACAGGATGAGATACATGATAATCAATGCTGAGCATGGGCTAAACAACATCTACACGGAATATCAATCGTGGAAAAATAATCGGTGCCCAAAACTGCACCCAAATCCCAAATAAACTCAGGCGCCGGCACTCTCCTCGGCCCTCAAATCCTGTAAATCTCTGAGAATCACGAGTGCCCAACATCGGCACTCAAAATATCATAAAATACTCATGTCCAACATTGACACGCAAATCCTCATATATCGGCCTCCGTAAGTCCGGGTCAGCCCACGGGCTCCGTCTGCGGTATCGGCCCTCGGCCCCGGCAGTACGGATCATCCCGCATCCATCTCTCGACTCTTGTCGGTATCCTCCAGATAACAGCGAGGTCCAACCAATCACCGGTAGGTACTCGCCCACCTCCAGGCTCAATAGGCAAAGTCCATCGATCATCTTGCCGAAGGGAACCATACCGGGTCCACCACGAACCCGCAAACGGATCATCCAACACCTCGAATCGGGTTTCAAGCACACGTCTCAGCACCGAGAAAACGCGTGGTGGACACACCAAAATATCATATCATGAGGAACCGGGTTTTCAAATAGTGCATCTTTTCTCAAATCCTCAAACCAGAAATTACAAGAAAATCCAACACCAATGAGTAAATCAAATGCGATGTGCTATGTACATCAAGCCATAATATAGGTACAAGGGAGAAACCGCTTTTTAAAATAGTTTTAGTTTTCAAAGACATCGTGCGGCTCCCAATTCTATGAAAATCATATCGAATCATATGTGAAATGAACTACAGTATAACGATCATGGCAATTCTACAGTGTGTGTGTCATGGAAATTACTAACGGTGTGTGTGTAACATGCAGATCAGTGCTCGTGCAACATGAACCTTTAGTAATAGTGCGGTGTTCTATCAATTCTAAGTTTACATACATATAGTAGGGAATGCAGTATGCAACAACAGTATCCATGATAGTCAATGTACGTAAATGCAACATATAGCTATAAGGTCCTATCAGCCCTGATGCATAACGCCATGCGGGCGATATCCCCGTAGATGTTAAATCTACTCACCGAAGTCTCGTGATAAGTGTAGCCGACGACTAGCTTCCCCTACTTCGCAGCGTCCGTCTCACTCGCCTGCGAACCTATAATTACACAATATATCACACATAAGCTCAAATCCACAAAAACGCGATATTAGGGTCAAACTAGAAACCCGCGTCGCAAACCAAGCACGCGTGTGCGCGATACGCTAAAACGTGTTATTAAGCGTCTGAAACTACCTCGACGCATCGCGATACGCAGAACACCCCAAACCCGCACACGTATCACGTGTGTCGCGAAGATTTAAAATACGAGAAACAGGTAATTAGCTCCAGATTTTGATACAGAAAGAGTTTTGCAAAACTATACATACCATAAAACCCCACATAGCAGCAGACACCTATCACCAAAATCTCAACCCCCAGGTCACCAATCTGGCCGCAATTTGCGGCCAGAAATAATATTTCGGCGGCCCAGGTTGGGAGCCTGCCTCCCGTGCTTCGTGTGTGTTTTCTACTCCTAGTGTACGTGCTCCAGTAATTACAATTTTATTCTGAAATAATCAGAGTGCAAGCAGATTTCAACAGAGTCCAGAAACCAGTTAAAAAGCACATTTTGCACAAAATTGATACTTCAGGGTATTTTTATGTAATTTGAAATGAAAACTTGGTTTGAACGGCTCTAATAGCACTTAAATGAGTTAACCAAGCTATAAAATTCCCAACTTATCATGTACTTCACAAAATTCCCTTCTGTTGGAGATAGTGCCCTCAGAGTCAATTATTGGATCACAGGCACGTGATTGTAATGATTGAGGGAGGACCTATCCCGGTAAGACAGTCTTACTCGAGATGATAGTATGCTATCTGGTTTATCTTTATCATCGTGTACTGCTTTAGGTGACCTGACAGGTCGCTATTACACGTTGATAGAGCCCCTAGTATTCTTGCTTGACGACCAGCAGTATGATGGCGATCATATACGTGGGAGCTGGGGTCTATAAGCACATCCTTAAATGGTCCCTAGTCGTGGGAGTTTCGAGACAGGGCATCGATACTCCATTAGTAGACTAGTGTATACAGTCGAGACCCCGACGAGGGGCGGTGGCCGATCTCACAAGCCACTGGTGTCAGTTGGTTCACCTAAGATGTATACAGGTGCTCATTGGGTTATGAGTACACCGGACAGGACTCGCTGGGAACATGCTAGTTGGTCTTATACCTGACGTCAGATAGCAGTTCCCTGGTGACATGTGTGCAGGTTAGTTCATCGACCTGAGATCGTCATTTGTCTCGTGTGAGTTCCCACTGTGCTTTGATTACTACCCTACCATGGCTCAAAGGAGTCGTGCAAACAGGTTTTAGTTGGGCACAGTCCCGAGCCATATGGAGGCAACGAGCGGATCTGCAGGGGTTCGTCTCTCCCGGTATTGGGGGTGAGGTCGCGCTGTGTCTAGGAGAGCCATTACACAAAGCCCTCGGCCGAGGCAGGAGATTTGCTGGTAGGTATTCCAGTAGTATCTCAGGGTGTTCTGGGCTTCACTCCGACACGACTTGTACCGCCTTTGGGGGTCTGACTTTTACCAACCCCCTAAGCCCGCCATGCGATGCTCATAGACGAATGGACCGGACTGTACGGATATTGTCACTGACAGGCTCAGTAGGGTGTCAGGATGAGTTCGCTCATCGACGTCCCTTTTGGTCAATAGCTGGTGGCCCGTCACGTATTGGCTTATACCTCTGACGTGCTAGTGGTTAAATCCACAGCCATAGTATTGACGAGTCTTTAGAGTCCACCACACTTTCAGTTACTCAAGTTTCGGGCGAAACGCTGTAGAGGCCGTATGGAGATATGGCAGGGTCCGATCAGATACGTGCGGTATTGCACGGATCAGGATCGGACGGTTTGTACTAGTGGCCGTGTGGATATATGGCAAGGTTCGATCAGATACGTGCGGTATTGCACGGATCAGGATCGAACGGATATTACTAGCCGGTTTTGGTTTAAGCCGGATCCTAGTTTAGTACTGTGTAGATTTTGTCTCATTGCATTTGTATCCGGTCGGAATACAGATGCGGGTGTGTATGCACAGTATCGGGGTTTTCCTGTAATTTATTACGGGACCAGTTTTCTGGAGTTTCCAGTTTGCATTCCGTTCCGGCCGGTTTTCCTTTGTTCTTTCCCGGCCGGACTTTTCCGATGGAGGGTGTTATTTGCAGTTTTGCAAATAATATTTATGGAGGGGGTATCTTGCATATTGGTGGCATCATGATAGTTTTTCATGATGAGATTCTTTTTCCTTCTTATCATTTGCTTTTTGAGAAAGGATTGATTAGAGTTGATTATGTGTTTTGGATGTGAGGTTTGCTTTATGATGTGGTCACCTCTTCTCTTTCTCCTACCCTCACCTCCCTCTTGATATCTCTCCACCATTCTCATTTGAGGGGGCCGGCCACTTGGTGCATGGGGAGAGAAAATGAGAGGGTTCATTTTGTATGAGGAATTCATTTTTCATCTCATTCTTCTTGCTACTAAATTTCTCACATCACTCCAAAGTTCATTCCTTCGATCCCTCCATCAAGGCAACAAAACCCAAGTGAGACATAGCCTATACACTTTCTACAGCAAACCTTGGGCACGTCGACTAGCCAGCTTCGTGCCCGTGTTGCCTCGGTATTGAGGTTAGAGCCCGTAAAAGATGCAGACGATGTGGTGCCCTTCCGGCAAGGAGGCGACGACCGGAGTTTCCGCGGGAGATCGGGACGACGACGAGAAGACCGGAGGACTCGGATCACTCGGTATATCTCTCACCCTTTCTCTTGTTTGCTAGTATCGGTTAATGGTTACGATCCGGGTTTATTGTCCGCGGTAGCGCCAGTTTAAAAGATAAGAAAATTTTGATTCCGCATTTTGGCCTCGGATAGACGGCCGGGGCGCTGCCGTGGCGAAACATGGTATCAGAGCCACGCCATTAACCTAGTCTAGCTTGTTCTAGTGTGTTTTGCTTCTCCGATCGAACAAAAATTCCAAAACCGTGTTTTCTTCACATCAGTTTTCTGTCGATTTTTTCCGGGCTCGAAAAATTTTTCAGGTTATTACAGAATGATGTACAGAGAAACCTAAGAACACTGGAAAAATTTGGTAACCCAATTCTTCCGTACGACCGCGGAACCGCGGCCTTAAACCCTCTTTGGCCGCGGTTCCGCCGCAGGAAGTTGGGATCACTTCGCCATATTTTTACAGTGGGCTTGTGGGCTGAAAATAAGGGTTTTGGTATATTTTGTTTGGGCCCAGATTTTCTGCAAGTGCTACAGTAAGGCTTTGGGGCCCACTTGGTATATTTTGTTCGATCGGATATTTTAAACTCATTATTTCACAGTATTTACATTATATCTGCTACCGTGAATATCACTTGATCGGTAAATCCTGTCTAACTGCTATAGCCCGGTTAGACGGATTTGCGAACGTGATTTTCACGTTGATGTTCTGTGTTTATGCTGTGTTGTTGCGGATCGGTCGTGGGGGATAGCCTGGATGCAATGCCAGCACTGTTTTGTTTTATATGTACATTTGATATTGCGGGGCGAGCGTTCGACATGTGGACTGTCGTCACTGCCTGTTTGTATTATTCTTTTGGGGCACGACCTGGTTGCGGTCGATGTACCCGTTGTATGTATATTTTACTTTCTGTACTAGGATTACCCCGCGGAGGGGTGCACGGATAGCCGGGTTCTAGAGGGCAACGGGCCCGCATCTCATGGCATTGAGACGGAGGGGGCTTCACTCTAGGATTGGCGGGCTATTCGCCGCACTCGTAGGGGGTACAGGTTGACCCAGGAGGGGTGCCCAAGTTACCGGATTCCGTGAAGTGCTGGGTGGTCCATTCACGGTGCTGAAGGGGGCTGCCTCGCTTCAGGTTTTGGCGGGTGACTTGTCGCGCCCGTAGGGGTCTAGGATTTCATTGCACAGGCTATCCACACGATCAGGGGAACGTCGGGTTTCAGCAGCGGCTCTGTGAAACCCGGGGCTTCCAGATATCTGTATTGTTCTGTGATGCTGTATATTTCTGTGATGTTGCATTTTATCACGCCTTGAGCGAATATAATATATTGGTATATATATTAGAAGATGTTGTATATGTTTTACATCCGCGCTAGTCCAGTCCCCGCTCTGTCGTTAGTTAGCTAACCTAACGGGTAATGACGGGACCCAGTGGCGAATGCGGATGGCATATACGTACATCAGTATATTTTCGTTCTTTGTGGTGTGATCAATTGATGGGACTGCGTTGATTCGGATCAATGCAAGATAAACAAACCTATTCTGATGTTGTTGGAACACTTTTCAAAAAGCTGTTATTGCAAGGATGTTCACTTTTGTTTTGCATCGTGGTATTCATTTGTAATATCCTGCTCCTCAGTCGACGAGGCAAGGGCCGAGATCCCTTCACCGGGAGTGACCCCTTGGACAGAAGTTTGCGTCAGTGCATTAACTTCACTATAGCCGATTGCCTTTTGCTTTGCATCGTGGTATTCAGTTGGAATATCCTGCACCTCATTCTACGGGGAAAGAGCCGAGATCCCTTCACCGGGAGTGACCTCTTTAGTAAAGGTTTTCGTCACTATATTTTTATAAAAGGCTATGCAGTTCCTTCAACGATATCAAGTTCATTACGTTAAAGGTTTTTCGCCAAAAACCATTCGTAGCCCTCCGTCATTTCTTATGGGAATTATTTAGTATTCGTGCTGTGTTTGTTGACTCCGTCAAGGCGTAGTGTACGGTAGCTAAGTGGTGCTTGTTTGTTACATAAATGGGATTGGTTAGGACAGTCGTGCGGCCTTGTTGACTCCGTCAAGGGCACGTACGGGTGGGTTTAATGCAGTCCAGACAATGACGGGTTGAACTTGACTAGGACTCTTTGATTTGTTGACTCCGTCAAGGTCACTTGAGTCCTGGGGGTAAAAATCACATCGGGAGTTTCAAAAGAACTGAAACTTGCCAGACATGCGCATACCTTCTGGAGTGTGGTGACGTGAGTGGATTCCGTCATGTTATCATGCGATGATAGTTGGATCCCGATTCCCACTGATGAGTTGGTTTACTCTTCGGGTGATCCCGACTAATTCTTCTTTCAGGTTTGGGGAAGAATTTGAGGTCACAGTGGGAGGTTTCCAGATTAGATAAAGTGATAACCATTCTGATCTAGGTTAGAGTGCACGCTGAGTGTTTCTTCTCTCTCTCTCTTTGGCAGCGACCATTGACCCGACCCAAGACTATGACTCAGTGACCAAGTTGATCGAACCTTCTTAAACACTGGCTTTTGGATTGTCTGAGTTGCAGACCTCGTTGCCACTCCTACTTTTACCCTTTTCTCCAGGACACCCCGTATTACTACAAACGTCCACTTCCATTGGACAAAACCATCGTATGGTTAGATACGAACTCGAAGGAATTTATTCGAGGATGGTTTCCGGTTCTGGAGAAAACGAATAGGACTATTCAGTTGTCTTTTCCTTTTACCTTCTCTCAGGTTGCGAGTACTCCTTGGTTTAGGAGATAGTACACCTATTATGTAAATTGGATAGTCTTCTTCCAAACCTTAGGCTGGTGCCGAACGGCGGGGAATGAAGAAAACCAATTAGCATAACGATGGTGTACAGAAGGTATTAAGTTAAGACAAAGCAAGGGATTAGTAAGAGGGCAAAGTAAATTGCGACTGCTATTCACGACCAAACCGAGTATATCTTCGCCAAACCTAAATCACCTTTGTATTTCTCCAGGACACTCCGTATCACTACGAAGATCCACAGTTTATTTGGATACTCCATCGTATGGTTATATACGAACTTGAAAGGAACTTGTTCCAGTTCGGGGATGGATTCTGGTCCAGGAGAAATAGGAATAAGGTTTATTCGGTTGTCTTTTATCTTCACCTTCTCTCGCATTGCGAGTGCTCCTAGGATTAGGACAGTACACCCATTATGCTTATTGGATAGTCTTCTTCCAAACCATAGGCTGGTGCCGAACGGTAGGGAAGGAAGAAAACCATTTGGCCTAAAGGGGTGTGCAGACGGTAATGACTAAAGACATATAAAGGGATTTGGACAGATGGCAAAGAGATATACGGTTACAGTTGTGAATCTGGATAATGGTAGAGGCATTACTAGGAATACCAGGATACCCTATCGAAACATTTCAATGTTTCAGTTCAACTGTGTACTGTTAAAAGAAAAACTGATTTCCTGATTAGACACTTGCTCCGGTGTATGTATTTACCAGGTTTGATTCTCACATCTGTATGGTTTTATAGATGATGAGTGGGAGTAAGTTATTGGGAATAGGGCGATCATCCTCATTATATCGGGATTCGTTGTAATCGGTGATATTTGAGGAAGTCACCTGGGCTGTTTGCCGGTCGGCAAATATTTGGTTTTGAATATCCGTTGTTATGCACCAATTTCAAATTGATATATCTGTACGTCTATTTTTATAGAGTGAGATATACCTTTTGAAATTATGTCTATGACATTTACCTATATCAGTGGATGGTTAGGTAAGGAGCATTGAACAGCGGTGTAATTCTTCTTAACCATAGTACAGTTTTCAACCTACGACACACAGTGAATGAGTTGTTAGACTCAGGGACTTATACAGAGTATTGTATATTGTCCAGTGTCCATTAGGACAGTGGGGTTGGTCCTCATACTATATTCTGTTTACTTTTAACTACTCTAATTCTTAGACATGTATTTCGTAGAAACACAGGGTCTGAGTTTTGAGGAGTTATTGGGTATAAGAATAGAGTAGAGAACCAGGTATAGCAAGTTTCGGGATTCTTCAAGGTGATCGAAGATGTAGATACTTGTGTATGGTATTCAGTTGATAGTAATGAGAACTTGCTTCTCTTTCAGGTTACTCATAATTGGAAGCATTCCTAAATTGAGTAACGCTGATCGGCCTCCTTCCATTTAGTTGACATGCACTGGAGATAGCTGCATGATTTGAATCTGGTTCATTTAAATCAGTGCCTCTGTTTCTATATTGGATATAGAACAGTTCATATCTTAACGATGTTAAGGTACGGGGAGTTGTCCGGCTTATGATTAAAACCAGACACTGGACAACTCAAGGCACGTTTCTGTAATGGCTGTTTGTGGGTTGACCCAGGCTATGACGAGGGTTGACTTTCTACCATCTGGAAGATCAATAGTGATATTGTTCTTAAACTCGCCACATTTTAAAAGGAAATGGTTATTTTTCAGAAAACAGCAGTGGGAGTATGGTAGAACTGGAAGCGATTCCAGAACCGCAAACGATTACTGAAGATTTGATAAGGAACCTAAAGATTCAATCTGATTTGACATTCCATTGGCCACTCCGCAGATAAGGTGGGTAACTTCAGGCACCCGAGAGGTACTCCGGTAGCCTCAAGGACGGTGACAGGGAAGTTCCTGTTTACCCACACTTGCCATTGTTGTTGTTCCAGGCTGCGAGACCCGGCAGGAGGATGAGTATAGCGTCGTTCTAAACTAGCTTTAGAAGTGCACGTCTATATGACTCTGCCAGAGGGTTGTCGTAGTCAGTGGGAGCAGCGGAAGCATTGGTGGACATCAGGCTTATGTCTATAGACTAAAGCAGATATAGCGGAGATAGATCATCTATTTCTGATGTGACAGTCATAGGTTTGACGTCATCAGAATAGGGGATGGATCTGTTAAGTAGGTAGTATGGTGTGATGTCCTGGTTTTGGATGACATACACAGAGTAGGAAAGGAAACTCCTATAATACGATCGGTTATACTTTGGTTGTCACACAGTGGTTTCTCCACACAGGACTTGGATATTATATCAGACATTCTGGTTACTAGATCTATGGTTTTAGATCTAGATTTTGGTGGTTTCCTAATCTGGGTACCTTGACAGCATTCTATGAGTATTTAGAATGGACGACTCCTAGCACGGTAGTACACCTGCAGGTAATGGAGTCACCCTCTCTAAAGGTGTCTTACAGACTAAAGGGGAGAGGGATACACATGATTGACAGATCACTTGCTTAGGCAATTGAGTCAATCATGAGATGTCAAGTACCACACCAGATGTTGTTCTTGCAGTAGCTACAATAAGCTGATATTAATCCAATCCTGGAGAAACAGTCGGAAGCAGTTTTAGGACATAAGTGCGTGTTCTAGGGATGTGATAATGACAGCCTCTTTTAGGAGACGGTTATCATTCCAGGCTTCCAAGGTGACATGGATGGCAGAGTGGCTGTCAGAGTTATAGTTTCTCCTTCTGACGAGGGGCAGTATTTTGGACAGGTGGTCCAAGGCAATACTGAGGGAGGCATGGCGCTGGGTACTGATTAAGTTCAGTTATCGATACAGTCTAAGAAGTTTGGATTTGGAGTTCATTTATGAGCTAGGTCCCATCAGATATCCAGACATATTCTAAGACAGGTATTGCTCATTTCGGGAGATGGTTTTCTCTGCGAACTTGAGATATAGAGAGACATAGAAAGAAACTTCTCAGCGGATCCACTCACTGAGACTATTCCTCGAACGCAATAGTTTCGCAAACGAGCTTTGTGAGACTGACTAGTAGAGGAGTTGGGTGTTCGGTATCACACGGGCTGTGAGTATGCGACATCGCAATAATTAGCCTTGAGTGCAAGTGGGAGATTGTTGGAGATAGTGCCCTCAGAGTCAATTATTGGATCACAGGCACGTGATTGCAATGATTGAGGGAGGACCTATCCCGGTAAGACAGTCTTACTCGAGATGATAGTATGCTATCTGGTTTATCTTTATCATCGTGTACCGCTTTAGGTGACCTGACAGGTCGCTATTACACGTTGATAGAGCCCTTAGGATTCTTGCTTGACGACCAGCAGTATGATGGCGATCATATACGTGGGAGCTGGGGTCTATAAGCACATCCTTAAATGGTCCCTAGTCGTGGGAGTTTCGAGACAGGGCATCGATACTCCATTAGTAGACTAGTGTATACAGTCGAGACCCCGACGAGGGGCGGTGGCCGGTCTCACAAGCCACTGGTGTCAGTTGGTTCACCTAAGATGTATACAGGTGCTTATTGGGTTATGAGTACACCGGACAGGACTCGCCGGGAACATGCTAGTTGGTCTTATACCTGACGTCAGATAGCAGTTCCTTGGTGACATGTGTACAGGTTAGTTCATCGACCTGAGATCGTCATTTGTCTCGTGTGAGTTCCCACTGTGCTTTGATTACTACCCTACCACGGCTCAAAGGAGTCGTGCAAACAGGTTTTAGTTGGGTACAGTCCCGAGCCACATGGAGGCAGTGAGCGGATCTGCAGGGGTTCGTCTCTCCCGGTATTGGGGGTGAGGTCGCGCTGTGTCTAGGAGAGCCATTACACAAAGCCCTCGGCCGAGGCAGGAGATTTGCTGGTAGGTATTCCAGTAGTATCTCAGGGTGTTCTGGGCTTCACTCCGACACGACTTGTACCGCCTTTGGGGGTCTGACTTTTACCAACCCCCTAGGCCCGCCATGCGATGCTCATAGACGAACGGACCGGACTGTACGGATATTGTCACTGACAGGCTCAGTAGGGTGTCAGGATGAGTTCGCTCATCGACGTCCCTTTTGGTCAATAGCTGGTGGCCCGTCACGTATTGGCTTATACCTCTGACGTGCTAGTGGTTAAATCCATAGCCATAGTATTGACGAGTCTTTAGAGTCCACCACACTTTCAGTTACTCAAGTTTCGGGCGAAACGCTGTAGAGGCCGTATGGAGATATGGCAGGGTCCGATCAGATACGTGCGGTATTGCACGGATCAGGATCGGACGGTTTGTACTAGTGGCCGTGTGGATATATGGCAAGGTTCGATCAGATACGTGCGGTATTGCACGGATCAGGATCGAACGGATATTACTAGCCGGTTTTGGTTTAAGCCGGATCCTAGTTTAGTACTGTGTAGATTTTGTCTCATTGCATTTGTATCCGGTCGGAATACAGATGCGGGTGTGTATGCACAGTATCGGGGTTTTCCTGTAATTTATTACGGGACCAGTTTTCTGGAGTTGCCAGTTTGCATTCCGTTCTGGCCGGTTTTCCTTTGTTCTTTCCCGGCCGGACTTTTCCGATGGAGGGTGTTATTGGCAGTTTTGCAAATAATATTTATGGAGGGGGTATCTTGCATATTGGTGGCATCATGATAGTTTTTCATGATGAGATTCTTTTTCCTTCTTATCATTTGCTTTTTGAGAAAGGATTGATTAGAGTTGATTATGTGTTTTGGATGTGAGGTTTGCTTTATGATGTGGTCACCTCTTCTCTTTCTCCTACCCTCACCTCCCTCTTGATATCTCTCCACCATTCTCATTTGAGGGGGCCGGCCACTTGGTGCATGGGGAGAGAAAATGAAAGGGTTCATTTTGTATGAGGAATTCATTTTTCATCTCATTCTTCTTGCTACTAAATTTCTCACATCACTCCAAAGTTCATTCCTTCGATCCCTCCATCAAGGCAACAAAACCCAAGTGAGACATAGCCTATACACTTTCTACAGCAAACCTTGGGCACGTCGACTAGCCAGCTTCGTGCCCGAGTTGCCTCGGTATTGAGGTGGGAGCCCGTAAAAGATGCAGACGATGTGGTGCCCTTTCGGAAAGGAGGCGACGACCGGAGTTTCCGCGGGAGATCGGGACGACGACGAGAAGACCGGAGGACTCGGATCACTCGGTATATCTCTCACCCTTTCTCTTGTTTGCTAGTATCGGTTAATGGTTACGATCCGGGTTTATTGTCCGCGGTAGCGCCAGTTTAAAAGATAAGAAAATTTTGATTCCGCATTTTGGCCTCGGATAGACGGCCGGGGCGCTGCCATGGCGAAACACCTTCAATATCACAAAATGCATATAAAAACATGATTTTTAGCTAAAATACTATAAATTTTGAGAAAGGGTGTTAAGTGTGAGTTTAATAACTCCCAGAAGCCTTAGGAAAACCAAAACTTCCAGCTCTTTCCTCAAGTGTGCAGACTTGCTTCCAAACACCCCCCAAAAGCCATTTTTTTAAGGTTTTGAGTGCAAGAATGAGTGGTTCTTGTGTAGGTTTTGAACAAGAATCAAAAAGAAGTGAAAGATCAAGAACAAGGTGATGAAAATGGGGTATTGTTGCTGCTGGAGCTACTGCTCTGCAGAGATTTCAGCAAGAGAAAAGAAAAAGAGAAGAAAGAGAGAGAGATGCTTCAATAAATGCTCACCATACCTCATTAAATGCACACCATACCTCTTTCTTTTCTCTCAAATCAATTTCTTTTTGTTTTAAAAGGAAAAAGAAAATGTAAATTTGAAAAGGGTGAGAAGGAATAAGTATGTGCCACTAAAATGCTAAGTATGCAAGCAAGCACACCAATCCTCATTAGGAAAGTAATTAAGGAAAATAATTCTAATTAAAAGAACACATAGCTAAATTATAATTAATTAAAGATAATAAACCCCGTTTAAAATATATGAAACCCCAATTCATCTCAATTGGACTAGATAAAAAGGAAATTAAGATTTTACGGGTTTCATGAAAACACGCATCAATATTATCTAACACGAAATAACCCTAAACGAGTTTTCAAAGTGTTACAACGATCTCCCTGATCAGGTAGTACCTCCTCAAAATGTGTCTGGACTTCTGATGGGACCTGCGTTCCTTCGCTAAAGCAATAGCGCCGTTGTTGTTGTAATACAGCGATATTGGATCAACAATGGTAGGAACCACCTGAAGTTCGAGGAACTTCTTCATCCAGATAGCCTCTTTTGCGGCATCGCAAGCAGCTATGTACTCCGCTTCCATCGTCGAGTCAGCAACGGTGTCCTGCTTGGAGCTCTTCCAACAGACCGCCCCTCCATTGAGGGTAAAGACATAACCCGATATGGACTTGGAGTTATCCTTGTCACTCTGGAAGCCGGAGTCAGCAAAGGCCTCGATCTAGAGGTCTTTTCCACCATACACCAAGAACATCTCCTTAGTCCTTCTCATGTACTTGAGAATGTTTTTTACTGCTATCCAGTGCTTCTCCCTTGGGTCCAACTGATACCGGCTTACAACGCTTAATGCGTATGCTACGTCTGGTCTGGTACACAACATCGCATACATTATAGAGCCTACCGCAGGTGTGTAGGGTATAGATGATATGCGAGCACTTTCCAAATCAGTCTTGGGAGACATCTCTTTGGAAAGGGTGATTCCGTGATAAGCCGGTAGATTACCGTGCTTTGAATCTTCCATACTGAATCATTTCAGTATGGTGTCCATGTACCTGGACCGCGAAAGTCCCAACATCCTCTTAGATCTATCACGATAGATCTGGATCCCCAGAATGTAGGAGGCATCACCCAGGTCCTTCATGGAGAACCTCTGTGACAAGAATCCTTTGACTGACTGTAGCATAGCAATATCATTTCCTATTAAGAAAATGTCATCCACGTACAAGACGAGGAATACCACAGTTCTCCCTACAATCTTAATGTAAATGCATGGTTCATCTGGATTTTTGATAAAGTCGAATTCTTTGACCGTATCATCAAAGCAGATGTTCCAACTCCGCGATGCCTGCTTTAGTCCATAAATGGACTTAAGAAACATGCACACTTTACCGCTGCTCCCACTCTGAATGAAACCCTCCGGCTGATCCATATAGACACACTCTTCCAAATTTCCATTTAGAAAAGCCGTGTTTACGTCCATCTGCCAGATCTCATAATCATGGAAGGCAGCAATGGCAAGAAGGATCCGAATGGATTTGAGCATAGCCACTGGAGAAAAGGTTTCGTCATTGTCCAAACCAGGTCTTTGATGAAAACCCTTTGCAACAAGTCTAGCTTTATAGCTTTCAACCTGCCCATCTACGCCAATCTTCTTTCTGAAGATCCATTTGCAGCCTACGGCTTTTACCCCTTCTGGAGCAATGTCCAAAGTCTAAACTTTGTTGGTGTACATGGACTCCATTTCGGTCCGAATTGCATCCAGCCATTTTACTGAGTTGCCGCTCTGAATGGCTTGCTGGAAGCTAGTAGGCTCATCATTTTCAATGATGCAATCCTCTGGATCCCCGTCTATGAGAAAACCGTAGTATCTCTCGGGCGAATGAGACTGCCTACTACTCCTGCGGATTGGCGCTGGGATGTCCGGTTCTTTTGAAACCTCTGGTTCTACCAAGCTTTCAGTAATAGCTTGTGGTTCTGGAATTTCTTCCAGTTCTATTGCGCTCCCACTTATCTGACTTTCTAAAAATTCAGTTTCCAAGAAGTGGGGATGCTGAGAAACAAAAACCTTTTGATCCTCTGCATAATAGAAAAAATAACCCCTGGAGTTCTTAGGGTATCCCACAAACTTACACAGTACTGATCGTGCCTCGAGCTTGTCCGCATGCTGCTTCTTTACAAAAGCTGGATATCCCCATGTCTTAAGATACTTAAGACAGGGTTTCTTCCCACTCCACATCTGATATGGCGTGGTAGACACAGTCTTGGTTGGAACCTTGTTCAAAAGATATGCAGCTGTTTCTAGTGCATAACCCCAGAAAGATCGCAGTAACTCAGCCTTACTCATCATGGAACGAACCATATCCAATAGGGTTCGATTCCGCCTTTCCGATACAGCATTGTGTTGTGGTGTGTATGGAGGAGTAAGCTGAGAGAGAATTCCATTCTCTTTTAAGTAGCCCAGGAACTCGGCACTCAATTATTCACCACCTCGATCAGATCTCAGTGTCTTGATACTTTTGCCTGTTTGTTTTTCCACTTCATTCTTGTATTTGTTAGTTATATGTATGCCCTACAGGCCATTACTGTACATACGATGTACATTGTAATGGATGCTTGGACATATATAGGGAGGACTTTCTTGCTCGACATGATGTATGCTATCTGGTTGTACTTTATCTTAACATGTACTCTGATTGTCTCTATGTTACATGTTGATAAAGCCCTTAGGATATGTACTCGACTACTGGGACTATGATGAGATCATACTAGTGGGGCCACGGTAGTTGACGAGTACATCCTATAACTGTTCCTAGTCCAGGGTGTATCGACGACTACTCTGTACCAATGTCACCGGAGAATTGCCATCTGACGTGAGGTATAACACCACCTGGGAGTTCTCGGCGAGTTTGTCCAGTGTACCCAGTCTCCACTGAGCACCCGTACACCATCCTTGATGTCAAACACCGATGGATATAGGATCATCCATCGCCCATCATATGGGTCAAGATGCGTATACGCTAGTCTACTCTGGTGTATCGACACAGGGCATCGATACACCAGAGTAGACTAGCGTATACGCATCTTGACCCATATGATGGGCGATGGATGATCCTATATCCATCGGTGTTTGACATCAAGGATGGTGTACGGGTGCTCAGTGGAGACTGGGTACACTGGACAAACTCGCCGAGAACTCCCAGGTGGTGTTATACCTCACGTCAGATGGCAATTCTCCGGTGACATTGGTACAGAGTAGTCTGTTGACCCGAGATCGTCACAGAGTCTTGTGTGATTCCCACTGTGCTTTGATTTCCATCATACCACGTCCAAGAGAGCGTGTAAAAGGTGTCTTTTGGGTACAGTCCCGAATCATATGGAGGCAATGTTCGATAGGAGGGGATTCGTCTCTCCCGGTATAGGGAGTTGATGTTGTGCTGTGTTCGATTGGCTATAACTGGAAATCCCTGGCCAGGGTTGCTGAGATTTACTGGTAAGTGTTATCAGTAATTTCTCGAACTGTTATAGACCTCATATCGACACGACTTATCAAGCTACTGGGGTCTGACGTATACCACCCCTAAGCGAGATATGCGACATATCAGACGACGAGACCGGACTGTACGGGAGTGTTACTGACTGGATTCACAGGAGAATGTACAGGCTTGCTCGTTGATCTTCTGAGCGCTCAATACCTGGGTGGCTGTTACGTTTAGCTGACCGCTTGCAGCTTGTGGGTGTTTGATATGATCATCACCTACTGCCGGCGTATTGACGATTCTTTAGAGTCCTATACAGAGGTTTCTTGGCTCAGGAAAAACGGAGTAGGAGCACATATATGATATGTGCGGGACCGAGAACAATGCGTGTATGTGATACCGTATTAGATTCTCGCGATATGAGATATCGGCCGGGTATATGTGATATAGCCGGGTCATCGGATCAAGTGTTGATTCGATGAACTGATACAGATTATATTAGTCGGTTATTTGTGAAATAGCCGGATTATCGGATCAAGTGTTGATTCGATAATTTAATGTATAATTATATATTTGATATATTAAATTACATTAACCGATATAAGCTCACTAAAAGATTCTTTTTCTTAATCGGGTAATACATTGATATATATGCGATATATGTTAATTGTATTATTTTATTTTGTTACAATAAATATTATATATGTGATATATAATATTGTAACATGATGTGGTTATTAATGCAATATGTTTAGTGGAGATTAAACATGGTTAGGGTTTGATTTGGGTTAAGCTTTTCTAGAAGTTTCTAGAAGCTTTCATTTTTATTTTGGAAAAGATATTTGTGTTGATATTTTAAGTGACTTATCTTTAACTCAATCCAAACCTTAGCCCTAGTTAAATCTCTACAAAGGTTACATTGACCATGGTTGCATTCTAACCTCCTTCTTGACTTTCATTATTCATCACAAAAGGATTCATAATTATTCTTCATCTTCTTCCTTGAGTTCTTCATGGAAAAGCATTCTAGGTTTTTTAAAGGTGATGAAAATGGGTGAGAATAAGAAAACAAATGAGAGCTAAAATCCTACTTCATCATCCTCATCTACCCTTTCCATTTAGATGAGAGTGTTCACTTCATTTAGTGAGTGAGAGCTTGTGTTAATGAAACTTCAAGGTAGATCATCTTTGTTATCGAAGATCGGAAGCAAGCTTGCATCTTTCTCTTCGTGGTGCCTCTCGAGAGTCCAGATGCACGATGATCGCAGCGAAGGGACATCAACACGGAGCTTAAGAAGTAAAGGACAGGATCTATAAAGGTTGTAATCTCTCTCACTTAGAGTTAAAGTGTTTAACATGCTAGTTTTCGCCTAATCTCTAGTTTAATGATCTTGTTTAGGGTTGTTCGACACGGCTAAATTTTTATTCGGGCATGGTTGATGCCTTCCCTTGTGCGTGTGCCTAGCATCCCTACAGTGGTATCAGAGCCAAGCTAGAGCTTTAGGCGAAGTCTAGGCGATGTTTAAAGTCCGATCGAACCCCGACACGGACCCTTCTCTGGAAATTTTATAAAAATGTTGATTTTTTCATATTAAAAATACTTTAAAAAATAAGCAGGGAAATCTAAGGATAACTGTAGAATACGACTACCTAATTCCACTGTAGCGCCGCGGATCCACCGCAATACCCTGCTTTTGGCGGCGGTTCCGCGGCCGTATGTGGAGATCGGGGACTCATTTTTCTACATTAACGTCCGTAGGTGTTTCCTGATTCTTCTGGGAATTTTTAATTTATACTCAACTGTTGAGTTTTCTGGGTTGTATTGGGGACTCGTTGATTCGATCGGATAATTTAACTTCGTTTATGTTTTTTCCGGATAATTTTAGAAACTATTAAAAAGTTCGAACGGATATCAATAACTCACTTTTTCCCCTGTCGGAAATTTTTTCAAAAGTTGGATTTTTTCTCGAGTTTGAAACTTCCGGAAAATCATGCAAGTAACGCGGTGGACCCTCTAGAAGAACACAAACCTTAACTCGATTATGTGACCGTCTTGAACCGCATCTAAACCTTAGGGTTTGTGGCAGTACGGCGTTGCCACATGTGAGGCGTTGGCTTGACCCTTCTACGGCTGGACCATTGGTACTGTAGCATGTGATGGATACTTTTTGAACTCCGCTCAAGTGTTGAGAACTATTTGGGAAATCTTGGGTGTTTGTTTATTCGATCGGAAAGTTTAACATTGTCTATTTATCTGGAATGTGATACAATATGTGGAATTCACGTAGTTAAGCATGAAATGCGAAGTATGTGATATTTCGGATTTACGATGTCTAAAGAGATTGTGGATTCCAAATGTTGTAGTTTTACACTTTCTTTTCTGTGACCGTAAGCGTAGTATGTGGTGTATTGCTGGCTTCGTTGCTATACATCAACGACAATCGGGATACGCATACTTGCTTACGTTGATGATATGAGATATTATGTGTTGCTGTGATATGTTATATTGGATCGTCGTGTTTTTGAATAGCCGAGATTTTTATGTGAGATGAGAGTTTTTTCTTTTTCATTCATGTAGAATTCATTGTATGTAATATTCTTTTATTGGGGCACTTCAAGGCTGAGGATGATGTCACCATTGTATATTATTTACTTTTCCGCATTATGTAGACCCAAGGCAGGGAGCACAAGTAACCGGGTTCTAGGGTCCAGTGGGAGACCATCTCGAGGAGTTGAGACCGGGTCTCCTAACCCTAGAATTGGCAGTGTTGCTTACCACTCTCGTAAGGGTCTAGGGATGTGGGTTTGGCTATTCATCGCGACCGTGGAATCCGTGTTTTATACAGGCTCGTATTAAAACACGGACATCCTAGTATATCCAATATTTCATATATGTTCTTCCGCTGCAATGTTCTGTGATGAGATCATATTACTGCCTGAGACGAATGTTTATATTATATATATGAGATATATGTTATATTGCAGATTTCGTTTCAAATGTGATGCTTGTGAAGCATAATAAAATGGGACTTCATTAATGAGATTAATGAAAATAAAAGAAACCTAAAGATGTTATAGAAACTTGTTTAAAAACTGGTAGTTCTAGTTCTTGCTTTGCATAGCGGTATTCCTTGTAGAATATCCAGCACCTTATTCGATAAGGAAAGAGGCAAGATCCCTTCACCGGGAGTGACCTCTTTAGCGAAACTAGAAGATGCTACAAACTCGGTTTGTCTTTTGATTGCTTATATAGTTTTAGCTTTGTATAGTGATATTTGTGAAATATCCTGCACCTTATTCGATAAGGAAAGAGCCGACGATCCTTTCACCGGGAGTGACCTCTTTAGCAAAACTAGAAGAGGCCTTAAAAACACTCCATTTAAAATTCACTCGATTCTACAACGATATAAAGTTCATTACGCAAAGGGTTTTCATAAAAACATGTCGTAGCCCTCCGTCATTTCAGATGAGTAGTTTTTAGTATTCGTGTTGCGTTTGTTGACTTAGTCAAGGCGTAGTGTGCGGTAGCTGATTAGTGCTTATCTGCAAAGTATATGATGCGATTGGATTAGGGTAGTCATGCGGCCTTGTTGACTTAGTCAAGGGTCGTGCGGGTGGGTTTAATTCAATCGGGAAATGACTGGTTGAACTTTACTTACGGTCTATGGTTTGTTGACTTAGTCAAGGTCATAGATCGCTTGGGGTAAAATATTATTGGGAATTTCAAGTGTTGAAATTTGCAATGAGATTGCATACCTTCTATGAGATGGTTGGATCCCGATATCCGCTGGGAGTAAGAGTTACTCCTGGGAGAGTTTTACACATTACAATTAGTCGATCAATTAGGTGTCTAGAAAGGTGTTAACGGGGTTACGCCCCTGGGAAAACGAGGTTTATTTTAATTAGGTCCGTACAAAAGCACGGGGAACCTCCCTCAAAGTACCGGCACTGGCTTGGCTGAAAGATTGGCGAACTTGTAGAGTGTAACTAATCCCGGCAAGTCTTTTCT
Source organism: Agapanthus africanus (assembly GCA_030015575.1). Taxonomy (NCBI): domain Eukaryota; kingdom Viridiplantae; phylum Streptophyta; class Magnoliopsida; order Asparagales; family Amaryllidaceae; genus Agapanthus; species Agapanthus africanus. Next base: position 516,780,556 of record CM057344.1, read on the forward strand.
TTTAGGGTTTGAAGGAAGATTTGACTAAAACAGTGGGAGACATCCTGATTAGATAAATTGATAACCAATCTAATCTTGTAAAAGCGCACGATGAGTGTTTTCTTCTCTCTCTCTCCTGGTTATGACCATGTCACGTCTTAATCAAGATAATAATACGGATATATTGACCGAACCCGCTTGTTATACTGCGCTAAGGAACGTTGGTCCCGCTCCAACTTATAATTGTTATAAGACAGAGCAGGAAATAGGGGATTACCAGAATTCCCGTGCCGCCCAAATGAAGAAAGTGCATGCTGATGCATCTTCTTCGGGTGTGTTCATTACCGAGAACTGTTTCTCAGTATCCTTTACGTCCTGGGTATAAGATACCGGATCAGGATCCCGCAAATGTAATTTGTTATATGGGCTACAGATAGGTAGAGAACTAAGAACGGGTGATAAATTTCATGAGATATAAACGGTGCAAGTGTAGCAGCCAAGTCTGTTGGTAGTTGTCACCCTGTATTATCAGAATACATTGATTCTGAACGAATGTTATTAGATACCGAACCTGAGATACAACATCATATCAGTCTCTTTATTAGTAAAGAAGGAATAATTTTGTATTGTTGGATAATGTTTTGAACATTTCCTACATCAAGAGTTGATCGGATCAGGCACGTTATCTAAAAGCATAGACGTTCTAAATCAAACCACAGTTCTTAACGTAAAGAACACACACAAGAGGAAGAGTTCAGAAATGAACAAATCCTTCTTGAGGCATTGTAGACTAGGTCATATCAATGCGACCCGACTAACTGAAGTTACATTTAGATGCATATTTAAATTAGTTTGAATTTACAACTTGTGAAACTTGCCGGTCATGTCACAGAGATAAGATGACCACAGCTCCGTTTATTGGAAACAGAGAAAGAGTTAGTGAACTCTTGGGATTGATACATGATGATGTATGTAAGGTCCCCTGTCTACACATGCCAAGACCGGTTCTTTGTACTTCATTACATTCTCTGATGATCTCTCAAGATTCAGACATATGTTCCTGTTGAAACACAAGTCCGAAGCTTTTGAGATATTCACAAAATATAAGTTAGAAGTGGAGAACCAAAAATGGGTATAAGTATTATGTCCTTTGATGAGATCAAGGAGGAGAATACTTGAGCATGGAGATTCCTGGACTATTCTAAAGGAGAGTGAGATTCTCTCTCAGCATTAATCCTCCGTATACACCACAGCACGTTGGTGTATCGGGGCGGAGCAAACACACCCTATTTGATATGGTGCGCTCTATGATGAGTACTACTGAGTTTCCTATTTCCTTTTGGGTGTTATGCACTTGAGAAGCTGCATACCTATTGAATAGGGTTCCAATCAAATCAGTTGCCTACCACTTCATATATGATATGCAATGGGAAGAGCCCATATCTTAAGTATGTTAAGATTTGGGGTTGTCCAGTCTATGTCTAAAAGCAAAATCCGGATAAGCTCGAGGCAAAGTCAGTTTTGTAGAAGTTTGTTGGATATCCCAAGCATTCGCAAGGGAATATCTTCTACTTAACCAAGGAACAAAAGATGTTTTGTTTCTCAACATGCCACCTTTGTGAAAGGGAATTTCTTGTGAAGAAATTAGTGGTCATGAGGTAGAATTGGAAGGAGTTCCATCTATACAACTGCAGCAGATGATTTGGTGGAACCAAAGGATTCAATAGCTTCCAATGAACCTCAGCCTCTCCGTCGATCTAGTAGGGTTCCTCACCCACCTGAGAGATACATCGATTTCTCTATGACAGTGGGAGCGAGGATTGCATCATGAGATGATGACCCAACTAGTTTCGAGCAGGCCATCAGGAGTGGGACTCTGTAAGAATGGCTGGATGCTTAGCGATCTGAGATGGAATCCTTATACACCAACAAAGTATGGACTTTGGTTGATTTATCTGAAGGGTTAAATCCCCATCAGGAGCAAGTATATCTTGAGAAGATTACTTGGTGTACATGGAAAAGTTGAGACTTCCAAAGCTATGCTTAAGTCCATCCAGATCCTACTTGCCACTGCTACATACCATGACTACGATATCTGGTGGTTGGGTGTCATGACTGCTTTTCTAAATGATGATTTGAAAGAGAGCGTCTATAAGTACACAGCCAGAGGGCTTCGTAGACAGTGGGAGCAGCGGAAACGTGTGCAAGATATTTTATGTGATAAATCAGGTATCGCGGAGTTGGAACATCTGTTTTGATGTGGTAGTCAAAGAGTTTGACTTCATCAAAATGGTAGATGAACCTTGTATATACAAAAAGGTAGTAGGGAGTATGGTGGTGATCCTCGTAGAGTACGTGGATGACATACTCTTGATAGGGAAGGAGTTTCCTATGTTACGCTCGGTCAATCTCCTCTTATCACAATGAGAATCACTGGAAAGGTTCCAGGGTGATAAGGACGACTGAATGTCAGTCGCAGGCATTGTCTTTACCCTCAGTGGAGGGACGGTATGTTGGAAGAGTTCCAAGCTAGATACCGTGGCTTACTAGACGATTAAAGGCAAGATACATTGTTACCAAGGATACTACCAAAGAGGCAGTCTGGATATATAAGTTCATGAGATGAACTTCGTTCCTACCATTGTGTGACAATGGAGTTGTGGCTTTTGCCAAGGAACACCCCGTCCCATCATAAATCCAGATATAATTCTTAGGCAGTATCACCTGATCATGGAGATGGTTAATCTCCATGGATATCAAAGTTAGGAGAGCAGACACAGAGGACAACAGCGCAGATCCACTCACAAAGGCCTTTTTCCCAGTAGAGACTTTTATGGGATGGTTGAGTATGAGATACTTCAACCACAGCTAATTGTTGGGTATGTGATACCACAACAGATGGCCCTAGTGCAAGTGGGAGATTGTTAGTTTTATGTATACCCTAGAGGCCATTATTGTACATACGATGTATATTGTAATGGATGCTTGGACATATATAGGGAGGACTTTCTTGCTCGACATGATAGTATGCTATCTGGTTGTACTTTATCTTAACATATACTCTAATTGTCTCTATGTTATATGTTGATAAGCCCTTAGGATATGTACTCGACTACTGGGACTATGATGAGATCATACTAGTGGGGCCACGGTAGTCGACGAGTACATCCTATAACTGTTCCTAGTCCAGGGTGTATCGAGACAGGGTATCGATACACCAGAGTAGACTAGCGTATACGCATCTTGACCCATATGATGGGCGATGGATGATCATATATCCATCGGTGTTTGAAATCAAGGATGGTGTACGGGTGCTCAGTGGAGACTGGGTACATTGGACGGACTCGCCGAGAACTCCCAGGTGGTATTATACCTCACGTTAGATGGCAGTTCTCCGGTGACACTGGTACAGAGTAGTCTGTTGACCCGAGATCGTCATAGAGTCTTGTGTGATTCCCACTGTGCTTCGATTTCCATCATACCACGTCCAAGAGGGCGTGCAAAAAGGTGGCTTTTGGGTACAGTCCCGAATCACATAGAGGCAATGAGCGATAGGAGGGGATTCGTCTCTCCCGGTATAGGGAGTTGATATTGTGCTGTGTTCGATTGGCTATAACTGGAAATCCCTGGCCAGGGTTGCTGAGATTTACTGGTAAGTGTTATCAGTAGTTTCTCGAACTGTTATAGACCTTATATCGACACGACTTATCAAGCTACTGGGGTCTGACGTATACCACCCCTAGGTGAGATATGCGACATATCAGACGACAAGACCGGACTGTACGGGAGTGTTACTGACTGGATTCACAGGAGAATGTACAGGCTTGCTTGTTGAACTTCTGAGCGCTCAATACCTGGGTGGCTGTTATGTTTAGCTGACCGCTTGCAGCTTGTGGGTGTTTGATATGATCATCACCTACTGCCGACGTACTGACGATTCTTTAGAGTCTTACACAGAGGTTTCTTGGCTCAGGAAAAACGGAGTAGGAGCACATATATGATATGTGCGGGACCGAGAACAATGCGTGTATATGATACCGTATTAGATTCTCGCGATATGAGATATCGGCCGGGTATATGTGATATAGCCGGGTCATCGGATCAAGTGTTGATTCGATGAACTGATACATATTATATTAGTCGGTTATTTGTGAAATAGCCGGATTATCGGATCAAGTGTTGATTCGATAATTTAATGTATAATTATATATTTGATAAATTAAATTACATTAACTGATATAAGCTCACTGAAAGATTCTTTTTCTCACCGGGTAATACATTGATATATATGCGATATATGTTAATTGTATTATTTTATTTTGTTACAATAAATATTATATATGTGATATATAATATTGTAACATGATGTGGTTATTAATGCAACTTGTTTAGTGGAGATTAAATATGGTTAGGGTTTGATTTGGGTTAAGCTTTTCTAGAAGTTTCTAGAAGCTTTCATTTTTGTTTTGGAAAAGATATTTGTGTTGATATTTTAAGTGACTCATCTTTAACTCAAGCCAAACCCTAGCCCTAGTTAAATCTCTACAAAGGTTACATTGGCCATGGTTGCATTTCTAACCTCCTTCTTGACTTTCATTATTCATCACAAAAGGATTCATAATTATTCTTCATCTTCTTCCTTGGGTTCTTCATGGAAAAGCTTTCTAGCTTTTTCAAAGGTGATGAAAATGAGTGAGAATAAGAAAACAAATGAGAGCTAAAATCCTACTTCATCATCCTCATCTACCCTTGCCATTTAGATGAGAGTGTTCACTTCATTCAGTGAGTGAGAGCTTGTGTTATTGAAACTTCAAGGTAGATCATCTTTGTTATCGAAGATCGGAAGCAAGCTTGCATCTTTCTCTTCGTCGAGCCTCTCGAGAGTCTGGATGCACGATGATCGCAGCGAAGGGACATCAACATGGAGCTTAAGAAGTGAAGGACAGGATCTACAAAGGTTGTAATCCCTCTCACTTAGTGTTAAAGTGTTTAACATGCTAGTTTTCTCCTAATCTCTAGTTTAAAGATCTTGTTTAGGGTTGTTCGGCACGGCTAAATTTTTATTCAGGCATGGTTGATGCCTTATAGACCCTTGTGCGTGTGCCTAGCATCCCTACAGTATTCCCGAAATTTCTCAAAGGCCTCGGATTTATGCTTCATCAAGAAGACATGTCCATACCTGGAGAATTCGTCCGTAAAAATAATGAAATAGGAAAAAGCACTTCTTGCATGTGTAGACATTGGACCATACACGTCGATGTGTATGAGTCCCAAGAGCTCGCTCGCTCTTACTCCGTGTTCAGTGAACGGAGTCTTTGTCATCTTTCCCATGAGACAAGATTCACAAGTAGCATAAGGCTGATATTCGAACGGATTCAAATATCACTCTTTATGTAACTTCATCAACCATGTCTCATTGATGTGGCCCAGTCTATAATGCCATAAGAAAGCCTGATTTGTATCCGGAGACATTCTTTTAAGTGTGTTCTGGACACTGAAAACCTGAGCTTGATTTAATACGTATATTCCATTTTTCTAATGTACCTGACCCAATCAGAACTTGATTTAGGTGGATATGGACCACATCGCTTACAAATGAAAAATCATATCCTTCCTTAGAAAGTAAGGATACAGACATGAGATTACAAGCCATAATAGGTACATACAAACAGTTACGTAGAATCAATATCTGCCCACTTGTCAATCCTAGATGATATTCCCCTACGAATTCAGCGTCTACGCTCATTCCGTTTGCAACTCTGAGAATTATATCACCTAACCTGATAACTCTACGGTTTCTTAAAGCCTGTAATGAATTACAGATATGAGATCCTTATCCGGTATCTAGTACCCAAGAAGTAGAGTTAATTGACATACAGTTTTCTATTACAAACACACCCAAAGCCAAAGACACAACATGCATCGAATCCTGGCTACTGGCTTTACAAGCCCTGCAATCTCTCTGCCAATGTCCTTTCCCGTAACAATAGAGATGTTCCTCCTTCGCTACATCTAGTCCCGAAACTTCTGCCCTTCCCTTTCCTTCTACCTCCCTGGTTTCCTTCAGAGTGCATGTAGAGGGTATGGACTGTAGAAACAAGTCGGCATATGACCTGTTTCCCAACGTAGTTTTCAGGTCCGTGAGCTGATCAATACATCTAGTCACTGTAAGGATGTTGTCCCCTAGAGATGACCCGACAGTCAACCTCGCTTGAAGCAATTCCTTCGATGTCTCATATCTTGCGATACGAGATTGCTCTCCATATAAATCTTTGTTATGGAGGAAGATGGAAGCTAAGTCCATCTTCTCATGCTGCCTCTGGCTTGCACCATCAACTGAGGCCAACACGAGGCACATGGCATTCGCACAGTCTTTTTCCGATATCTTACGGATATCAATATCCGTGACGATGGAAACTGGTCCTGAGACGGCGTGGTTTTGAGTAGTGAAGAGGTGTCCCAGCTTGTCATGGGTAATGGATATCTGGACAGACCTTTTCCAGTCATTATAGTCAGATTCAGTCATTTTATTATCTAGATGTAACCTATGTCTGGTCACTGGGTCACTGCAATTAAGAGAGAGAGAAGAAAACACTTAGCATGATGCTCTTTCAAGTTTAGATTGGTTTATAATTTATCTCAGGATGGCTCCCACTGTTTCTCGAATCCTTCCTCAAACCATAAAAGAAGAATTAGCCAGGATTAATCTCACCGTATAATACTTGCTTAACCGTTCAGCTAGGCTAGTGTTGGTACTTCGAGGGAGGTTTTACGACGCTTTCGCGAAGTTCCTTAATTAAATAACCTCTTTTTCTTGGAGGCGTTGCCCTGCTAACACCTTTTTAGACACCTACTTGGTTTATAACATTGATCGTTAAGTGAAAAATCTCCCGAGGAGTAGCGGATACTCACAATAGGATCGGGATCCAAATATCATTGTGTGATAATGCTGAAGGAATCCTACCAACATTATCAAACTCCAAATGGTATGCAACACTAGAAAGTTTCAATTTCCTTAGAAACTCCCGATGTGGATTTTTTCCCCAAGCTCTTAAGACCTTGACGAAGGTCAACAAATCATAAGTCACATGTCAAGTTCTATCCATCAATGTCCAGGTTAATTTGAACCCACCCGTATAAACCTTGACGAAGGTTAACAAGGTAATATGACTGTCCCAAACCAACGCATCTATCTATGCTACATATGAACACCCAGCAGCTACCAATCACTATGCCTTGACGAAGGTCAACAAACATAGCTTGAATACTATTGAATATTCATATGAAATGACGGAGGGCTACGAATGGTTTTGTCGAAATCGTGAACGTAGTGAACTTGATATAATCGAAGGAACCTGATAGCTTTTAAAAGGAGTGGTTTAAGTTCCGCATTTAAAAGTTTTGTTGTTTTGAAAAAACCGAGTGGTTTTTAAATTGTTCCAACGATTCAACTTTGGTTTGTTTTCTTTCCATTAATGTAATGCATCCCATCATTTAATCCTGCCATTGCAGAAAACAACGAAAATATGGCGTACGCTTATGCCATCCGCATTCGCCACTGGGCCCCATTATCACCCGTTAGGTTACTTAACTAACGACAGAGCAGGGGCTGGACTAGCGCGGATGCAAAACATAAGCAATGCCTACTAGATATCATATATATATATATACATTCGTCAGATACAATGATAGGCATTCCAGATCACATATGAACACATTGGATATACTAGGAATCCGCGTTTCGTTTGAGCCAGCAACGAAAGACGGATTACACGGTCGTGATGAATAGCCAAACCCCACCCTAGACCCCTACGGGTGCGGCAAACTACCCGCCAAATACCCGAAGTGAAGCAACCTCCCTCAATAACGTGAGTAGGTCACTCGGCACTTCAAAGTACCGGGTAGTTTGTTCACCCCACCTTGGGTCTATCCTAGGAGCAAAAACAATGAAAGAAATAATATACAATGGCGGCTACAATCTCAACCCGAATGTGCGACCATAAAATACTATTACATCAAATTACAAATTTTACATCGAATGAAAAATGAAAACTCTCATCTCACATCCCCGGCTATTCATCACGATGATCCAACAAGTTCATATCCACAAACCAACATCACAGATCACAGATATGTACAACCCCCACTAATCGACGTATAGTGATTAGTAGACGTTCAATACATATATCATTTCACAAACACAGAAACATTAAACGACTTTAAAGTTACGACTTCGAAACACCCGCAGTGCCACAGTGAATATTTAATAGCAAAGTCAAAATTGGCAAAAATAAACAACTCCTGAAACCTAAGATATAAGTCAAAAAGCCACAAAACAAAAACGAAGCATTTCCTCCTCACTTGGGCCGAGGTCTCCGGTCCCATGGGCAAAGTGGCCGGTCCCCCATGTGAGAAAATGTTCCAGTTTTGTTTAGTGGTCTTTTTACTGTTCATATATCACTCTGTACTTGTTAAAATAATTTTCAGAGTACATTGAAAATTCGACAGAAACTTAACTTTTGGGTTCGTTGTTTTCGGGTTGTTTTTGTTTCGTAGTTTAATACGTCGTTTAAATTGTTAGTAATGGTTTAGCTTGACTCTGATACCACTGTAAGTCTATGTCGCTCACCCCGCAAGCTAGCGAGGAGACGGAACAAGTAAAAATCAAAATTTTCTTACAAAGGCAACATAGACTAAGCTAAAGGATCTTTGCCAAACCATCGCTAACAAAAACGGGAGGTTTAATCTACTATAATAGACGATTATACCTCATGATTTCTAGTCCTTCGGTTCTTTTCTCCACTGTCCTCCTCGTCCATGTGAGCTCCGAGGATCGATCCGGATCTTGGTCACCTCTACGGCCTCCTTGAGTCGAAGACGATCCACCCGAGAGCCTATAGTCCGAGCTCCACCTCAAGCCGAGGTAACTAGGGCAAAAAGTTTGCTATGCTTGATGTCTTAGGTGATGTAGAGGAAGAAGATGGATTTGTTTGTCTATTTAGATCCTTATTTTCTCAACACATGAGATCTAAAGGATTTTGTAGTGAGAAGAAAGAAGAAGAACCATGGGAGCTCTCTTTTGATGAGAGAGAATGAGAAGGAGATAATGATCCATATGAAAAATAATTACCAATCTTTTATCATGATAAATTGTGATGGCAACCCTTGATTTGACCATTATCATGTCAAGATAAATCCAAAGCCAAAGAAGTATCTAGTGCTCACAAAAATATCTAAGTCAACAATAGTCAATTAGGTCAAATGGTCAACATGATCAAATGGTCAAACCAATTAGCCATAACACAATTATCATGAAAAAGATTACTAAACATTTTCCACCACCTCATAATGGTTTTGACCAAGTCAATGGTCAAAACCCTAATGAGGCACCTCCTTCTTCGCTCCTCACATCCGTGCATACACACCCGCATCCGCATTCCGTAGAATATGAATACTAGAAGACAAAACTGATCTATCTGTACAATACTAGGATCCGGCTTAAACCAAAACCCACTATTATTGTCCGCCTGATCATCATATGCGCACAAGTGCACGTAAGAGATCGAAGCCCTGCCGTAAAACCATACGGCCTCTACACTTTTTGCTCAGTGCAGGAAAACTCTCTGTGTGGGACTCTAAAGACTCGACACTACACTGGCAGTGGGTTTAACCACAGACCGCAAGCAGCACTGGCTGTACGTAACAGTCCCCAGGTAGATGTCGATAAGAAGGCCGATGAGGAAAACCCATCCGAACTCCTACTGAGCCTGAATGTGACAATCTCCGTACAGTCCGATCCGTTCTTCTGAGAGTATCGCATGTCGGGCCTAGGAGGCGGTAAACGTCAGACCCCCTAATAGTGGTACAAGTCGTGTCGGAGTGTAGCCCAGAACACCCTGAGAAACTACTGGAAACACTACCAGTAAATCTCGCTTGCTCTGTCCAGGGAATTTGTGTAATGGATCTCCTAGACACAGCGCGATATCAACCCCCAATACCGGGAGAGACGAATCCTGTCTAACCGCTACTGCCTCCAAGTGCTTCGGGACTGCACCCAACTACTACCTGTTTGTATGACTTCTTTGAGCCATGTTAGGGTAGTAATCAAAGTACAGTGGGAACACACTCGAGGCAAAGTAGCATTGTCAAGTCAACGGACTAAGCTGTACTCATGCCACCTGGGAATTGTTATCCGGCGATAGGTACAGTACCAACCAACAGTTCCCTACGAGTCCTGTCCGGTGTACTCGTAACCTAACGAGCACCTGCATACTATCTCCAATACGACGTACTAATGGTTGTGGGACAGACCGTCTCCCCTGCTGGGATAAGAAGCATATACACTAGTCTACTCTGGAGTATCGATGCCCCGTCTCGATAATCCTACGACTAGGGACCTGTATAAGAATGTGCATGTAGATTAACCAGCCCCTACTAGTGTGAATGCCATCACAACGCTGGTAATCAAGCAAAGATCCTAAGGGCTCTACTAATATGTATAAGCGGTGTGCTAAAAGAAACACATGCATATATTGAAGTAGAAACAAACCAAGTAGCATACTACCATTTTGAGCAAGACTGTCTATACAATTGCGAATATCCCAAGCTTCCATTAAGTAATATACAAACTAGTATAATACAGTAATAGCCTCTAGGGCATATACACTAACACATTCTTGAGATTCGATTTCCGTGTTCTTGTCGAATTTTGTTTTCTTTTCCTGCCATTATGCCGCCGAAGACTACGAGGGCGCAGAGGGCGGCCGCGAGAGCCAAGATCAGAGTTGACTCATCTGAGATGAGGACTGACCCAGGCGGTACGCTAGTTGTACCGGAGCAGATTGATCCGCCTACGACAGACCATATTGCTATGCTAGGGGCCGGTATGCTGGATTTGCGCCAGATGATGGGGTCGTTAGTTGAGGCCATTCGAGCGAAGAGACAGGAGGTTGTTCGACCTGTTGCGGGGACCGCGATGGTACCTACGGTTCAGGCAGTTGCACCTGCAGCTACGGAGGTGATCACAGTATTGTTTTCTGAGTTCATGAGGCTGAAGCCTCCGGTCTTCACAGGCACGGATGCAGCTAAGGATCCGCAGTCATTTATCGATCAGATGTCCAGGATATGCCGTTTGTTGGCAATAGTGCTTTCAAGGCAATTATCATAGTCGCGGACTTGTGATTATGATGATTGAGTGAGGACCTATACCGATAAAACAGTCTTACTCAAGATGATAGTATGGTATCTGGTTTGTCTTTATCATCATGTTGATAAAGCCCATAGGATTCTTGCTTGACTGCCAGCATTATGATGGCGATCATATATGTGGGAGCTGGGGTCTATAAGCACATCCTTAAATGTCCATAGTCGTAGGAGTATCGAGACCGGGTATCGATACTCCAGTGTAGACTAGTGTATACTGATCGAGACCCCGACGAGGGGCGGTGGCCAGATCTCACAAGCCATTGGTGTTAGTTTGTTTCATCTAAGATAGTATACAGGTGCTCATTGGGTTATGAGTACACTGGACGGACTCACCGGGAACCGGCTAGTTGGTATTATACCTATTGTCAGATAGCAGTTCCCAGGTGACATGTGTACAGGTTAGTCTGTCGACCTAAGATCATCATTTGTCTCGTGTGAGTTCCCACTGTGCTTTGATTACTACCCTACCACGGCTCAAAGGAGTCGTGCAAACAGGTTTTAGTTGGGTATAGTCCCGAGCCACATGGAGGCAGTGATCGGATCGTCGGGGATTCGTCTCTCCCGGTATTGGGGGTTGATGTTACGTTGTGTACGGATGGCCATCACCATAAATCCGTAGCCATGGTGGTCAAGAATTACCGATCCAGGATCGATAGTTTCTTAGGTGGTGATGGGTTTCATACTGACACTAAATGTCGCGTTGTTAGGGGTCTGACTTTATCCACCCCCTTAGACTCGATATGTGATGCTCTTAGACGAACAAACCGGACTGTACGGATATTGTCACTGTCAGGCTCAGTAAGGGTTCAGGATGAGTTTGCTCGCCGGCCTCCCTTTCGCTCAATACCTGGGTAGCCGTTACATACAGCTAATACCGCTGACGTGCTTATGGTTAAACCCACTGCCAGCGTATTGACGAGTCTTTAGAGTCCCACACAGAGGGTTTTCCTGATTCTGGCGAAATGATGTAGTAGCCGTATTGGATACGTGCAGGGTTCCGATCGATTGATGTACATTGTTGTACTCGGACTTTCGATTAGACAGTTGATAATACTAGCCGGCTCGGGTTTGAGCCGGATTATTAAATTAGGTATTGATTTAATAATTTACATATATGTATTTCGGTACGTATATTCTAGTATTATATTCTTTGTGTTATGCTATCTTTTTGGGTATTCGTATTTCGGTACGAATGCAGATATATTTACAGGTGAATGTAATCCGTATTTTTTACCGGATAACATTCTAGAAGGTGCCACCTCATTTCTTGATTTGACCATTTTATTAAAATGGTAAATGAGGTGGATATTAGCATGATGAGGTGTGGAGACAACCATGCTTGCAATAGTGCACACAAATGAATTGTCAAGTCAATTGTGTTCACTATTCAAGTATGTTAGGATTTTAAAATTGAAAAAAATGCATTTTACAAAACCTTGCATGCTATTTTCTCTTTCCAAGGGAAGCTCATTTTTTTGAAGTATGATGGTTTTGTTCATTGTTTTTCTTCTTGAGCTCCTCCTTCACCATTTGTGTTTCACCTCCACTAGCTTTCATGCTTTGCTTCCAACTTCATGAATTGAGATAGCTAACACTAAGAAACATTCACACTACATTCTAGGCTCTCTAGGGTAGCATCCTAGAGACCCTAGTTGCTCCGTATGCATCATGTCATGGAGCTAGAGCCGGAGTTATATCCCTCGGGTGGATCATCGGAGATGGAAGAAGACCGGCAACCAACCATCATCAAAGGATCACGAGAAGCTTGGAATGAAGACCGAAGGACACGGATCAACTCGGTATAACGATTCTAACCTCTTCTTAGTTTGCTAGTTTAGGGTTTAAGGTCGATCCGGGATTCGGGTAACGGTAGCGCCGGTTTAGAAAATTTTTGTTTAGCATTTTGGCCGCGTTTCTATGGCCGGGGCGCTGCCGTGACCCAACATGGTATCAGAGCCACCCTTTAAACCCCTTACTAGCTTGTTTAAATGTGTTTGAAAGATCGATCGACGGAAATTTCCAAAATCACGGTTTCATTTTTCTGTTCTCTGCCGATTTTCAAAAGTGTTCAAAAAATATTTTCCAGTGGCTTAAAAATCCGTGCAGACGATTTTAGGGGTACAGAAAAAATTTGGGCTTCTGATTCCTCTAAAGCGCCGCGGAACCGCTGCACTTACCCCTATTGGCGGCGGATCCGTGGCCATTTAGTGGCGAAGGGCTTCAAATTTTTTCCTGTAGCCTCCTGACTTGGAGTTGTGTTTTTTGTAATATCCTGTTTTGACCCAGGTTTCTGTGAAGTGTTGGTTTTGCTATTGGGGCCAATTTGGAAATTAGTCGATCGATATTTTAAGTGTGCGTTTAACAGTACATACATTTCTATCTGCGACCGTGAATGTCAATTGATCGGTAAACCCGTCTAACTGCTATATGTTCTTTTAGACGGGTTTGCGAACGTGACATTCGTGTTGATATTCTGTATTGTGCTGTGATGTTGGTTGGATCGTCATGGTGGATAGCAATGGTGCAATGTTAGTACAGTTTTATTTCATTTGTACATTTGATATTGCAGGGCGAGCGTCCGACATGTGGACTACCGTCACTGCCAGTTTGTATATTATTCTTTTGGGGTACGACTGGGCTGAGGTCGATGTCACCCTTGTATATTATTTTATTTTCTGTACTAGGATTACCCTGCGGTGGAGTGCACGAATAGCCGGGCTCTAGAGGGCAATGGTCCGCATCACATGGCGTTGAGACGAGGGGACCTTACTCTAGAATTAGCGGGCTATTCTCCGCACTCATAGGGGGTATAGGTATGACCCACGGAGGGGTGCTCAAGTTACCGGATTCCGAGAAGTGCTGGGTGGCCCTTTCACATTGTTGAAGGGGGCTGCCTCGCTTCTGGTTTTGCGGATAACTTTCCGCACTCGTAGGGGTCTAGGTTTTCATTGTACAGGCTATCCACACGACAGGGAACGTCGGGTCTCACTTGCGGCTCAAGTGAAACCCGGGGCTCCAGATTATCCACCATTCTGTGTTGTTTCTGTGATGCTTCTGTGATGTTGCTTTATATCATGCCTGGGACGATTGTTATATATTTATATATATACTAGTAGATGTTGTATATGTTTTGCACCCGCGCTAACCCAGTCCCCGCTCTGTCGTTAGTTAAGTAACCTAACGGGTAATGACGGGACCCAGTGGCGAATGCGGATGGCATATACGTACATTTTATTTTCATTCTTTTCTGGTGTGATTAATTGATGGGACTGCATAGATTATTATCAATGCAAGGATAAAACAAACCTATATATGTTGTTGTTGGAACCAAGTTTTTTAAAACTGACATTACAGACGTTCTCTTTTGCTTTGCATCGTAGTATTCGATTGGGAATATCCTGCACCTCATTCGACGAGGCAAGGGCCGAGATCCCTTCATCGGGAGTGACCCCTTGGGTAAAAGTTTGCGTCAACATAATAACTTTACTATAGTCGATTATTTTTTCTTTGCATCGTGGTATTCAGTTTGGAATATCCTGCACCTCTTTCTACGAGGAAAGAGCCGAGATCCCTTCACCGGGAGTGACCTCTTTAGCAAAAGTTTTCGCCACTATAAATTTATAAAACCACTCGGTTCCTTCAACGATATCAAGTTCAATACGTTAAAGGTTTTTCGCCAAAAACCAGCCGTAGCCTTCCACCATTTCTTAAAAGTATTGCTTAGTATTCGTGCTGCGTTTGTTGACTGTGTCAAGGCGTAGTGTGCGGTAGCTAAGTAGTGCTTGTTTTTGGCATTTTAATGCGATTGGTTAGGACAGTCGTGCGGCCTTGTTGACCGTGTCAAGGGCTCGTACGGGTGGGTTTAATGCAATCCTGGATAATGACGTGTTGAACTTGACTAGGACTCTTTAATTTGTTGACTGTGTCAAGGTCACTTGGGTCCTAGGGGTAAAAATCATATCGGGAGTTTCAAACATACAGGAAACTTACCAAGCTTGTGCATACATTTTGGAGTGTGGTGACTTGAGTGGCTTCCATCAAGTTATCATGCGATGATAGTCGGATCCCGATTCCTACTGATGAGTAGGATTACTCCTCGGGTGATTCCGACTAATTCTCCTTTTGTGATTGGAGGAGAATTCGAGGAAACAGTGGGAGCCATCCTGATTAGATAAAATGATTAACCATTCTGATCTAGTTTAGAGTGCACGCTGAGTGTTTCTTTTCTCTCTCTCTGGCTGCGACTATGACCCGACCTTTGATTAAAACTCATGAACCAAGTTGACCGAACTTTCTTATAACAATTTGGTTTTTGGAATGTCACGGTGTCGCATATATCATTGCCACTTCTATGTCACCTTTGCATTTCTCCAGAACACCCCGTATTACTACGAACATCCACTTCCATTGGATAAATCCATCGTATAGTTACATACGAACTCGAAGGAACTTTTTCGAGGATGGATTCTGGTTCTGGAGAGATTGAATAGGATTTTTCGGTTGTCTTTTCTCTTTACCTTCTCTCAGGTTATGAGGGCTCCTAGGATTAGGAGAGGGTACGCCTATTGAGCTTATTGGATAGTCTTCCTCCAGACCATAGGCAGGTGCCGAATGGTAGGGAAGGAAGAAAACCAACAAGCTTAACTGTGGTGTACAGAAGGTAATAAGCAAAGACATATAAAGGGATTAGAATAATGGCAAAGGAAATTGCGATCACCATCATTCACGACAAAGACCATGTATACCCCTGCCACTCCTACATCCACTTTGGTTTTCTCTAGAACACTCCGTATCACTACGGATATCCACTTCCATTGGATAAATTCATCGTATAGTTACATACGAACTCGAAGAAACTTTTTCGAGGATGGATTCTGGTTCAAGAGAAATTGGATAGGATTATTCAGATGTCTTTTCTCTTTACCTTTTCTCAGGTTGTGAGGGCTCCTAGAATAGGAGAGTACACCTATTACGCTTATTGGATAGTCTTCTTCCAAGCCTTAGGCTGGTGTCGAAGGGTAAGGAATGAAGAAAACCAATTAGCGTAAAGAAGATGTACAGAAGGTAATTAATAAAGACATAATAAAGGGATTGGAGTGAGGGCAGGTAAGTATATGGTTACTGTCATGATTCAGGATAGTGGAAGAGGCATTACTAGGAATACCAGTTAACCCTTTTGAAACATTTTCATGTTTCAGTTTTACTGTGCGATGTTAATTGAAAACTGTTTTCCTAATAAGAATCTAACTCCAGGGTATGTATTTACCAGATCAGTTTCTCACATCTGTATATTATTACAGATGGTGAGTGGGAGTAAGATATTGGGAATTGGGTGATTAGATCCTCTTTATATCGGAATTCGTTGTAATTGGTGATATTTGAGGAAATCATCTGGATTTTGCCGGATGGAAAATGTTTGGTTTTGAATATCTGTTGTTATGCACCAATTTCAAACTGATATATCTGTACATTTATTTTATAAATTGAGATGTAACTTTTTGATATTATGTCTGTGACATTTACCTATATCAGTTGGTGATAAGGTAAGGTGCATTCAACAGCGGTGTAATCCTTCTTAACCATAGTACAGTTTTTCAACCTACGACGCACAGAGTTTGAGTTATTGAACTCAGGGGACTTATAAAAGTATTGTATGTTGTCCAGGGTCCATTAGGACAAAGGGGCTGGTACTCGTACTATATTCTGTTTACTCATGACTTCGCTTATTTTAGACATGTATTTTGTTGAAATGCAAGGTTCAGATTTTGAGAAGTTATAGGTATAAGAATAAAATAGAAAACCATTTATTGAAAGTATCAAGATTCTTCGATGAAGTCAAAGATGTAGATACTTGTGTTTGGTATTCCGTTGATAGTAATGGTTTTGAGAACTCGCTTCTCTTTCGGGTTACTCATATATGGATGCAATCCTAGATGAGTAATGTTGATTGTCCTCTTTCCATTTGGTTGATATGCACTAGAGACAGCTGCATGATTTGAATCTGGTTCCGATTAAATTAGTGCTTTCGTTTCTGTATTAGATATATATAGAATCAATTTATATCTTGACAATGTTAAGGTATAGGGAGTTGTCCGGCTGATACTTAAAACCAGAATCCGGATAAACTCAAGGCACATTTCAGTAATGATAGTTTGTGGGTTATCCTGGGCTTTGACGAGGGTTAACTTTCTACCATCAGGAAGATCAGTATTTATATTGTTCTTGACTCGCCACAGTTTTAGTAAAATGGATTTTTTCAAAAAAACAAAAGTGGGAGTATGGTAGAACTGGAAGTGATTCTAGAACCACAAACGGTCACTGATGATTTAATAGAACCTAACGATTCAATTAGTTTTGATGTTCCATTAGCCACTCCGCAGATTTGGTGGGTAACCTCAAGCACCCGAGAGGTACTTTGGTCTTCTCATAGACAGTGACAGGGAGGTTCTTGTTTACCCAGACTTGCCATTGCTGCTGTTTTAGACTATAAGACCCGGCAGGAGGATGAGTATAGCGTCATTCTAAACTAGCTTTAGAAGTGCACGAGTATATGACTCTGCCAGAGGGTTGTTGTAGTCAGTGGGAGCCGCGGAAGCATAGTGGGCAAGTAGCTTATGTCTATTTATAGACTAAACAGGTATAGAGGAAATAGATCATCTATTTTTGATGTGACAGTCATAGGTCTTGACCTCATCAGAATAAGAGATGGATCTGGTAAGAATGTAGTAGAGAGTGATGTCCTGGTATTTGGGATGACATCCACTTGATAGGAAGAGATATTCCTATACTACGATCGGTTATACTTTGGTTGTCATACAGTTGTTTCTCCATATAAGATATGGATGTAATATCAGGTTTTCTGGTTACTAGATCTATGGTTTTGGATCTAGATTTGGGAAGTATCCTTATCTGGGTACTTTGACATTAAATGGACGACTCCTGACATGGTAGTGAACCTGCGGGTGATGGAGTCAACCTCTCTAAAGGTGTCTTACAGACTAAAGGGGAAAGGGATCTACATGATTAACATATCACTTACTTAGGCAATTGAGTTAATCATGAAATGTCAAGTACCACACTAGATATTGTTTTTGCACTAACTGCAATAAACATAACCAATCCTAGAGAAACATTGGGAAGCAGTTTATGAACATAAGTGAAAGTTCTTGGGATATGGTAACGACAGCCTCCTTCTGGAAACGGTTATTATATCAGGCTTCCAAGGTGACCTGGATGACAAAGTGACTCTCAGAGTTATAGTTTTTCCCTCTTTCGAGGGACAGTATGTTGGATAGGTGGTCCAAGCGGATACTGAGGAAAGGCAAGGCGCAGGATACTGATTAAATTCAGTGGACGATACAGTCTAAGTAGTTTGCTGGATTTGGAGTTTATTTGTGAACTGGGTCCCATCAGATATCCAGACAAATTCTAAGACGGGTATTGCTCATTTCGGGAGATAGCTTTCTCCGCGAAATTGAGATATAGAGAGATACAGAAAGAAACATTGGAGCGGATCCACTCACTAAGGCTATTTCTCGAACGCAATCATTTTCGCAAACAGGCTTTGCGAAACTGATTAGTAGAGAAGTTGGGTGTTCGGTATCACACGGGCTGTGAGTATGCGACATCGCAATAATTGGCCTTAAGTGCAAGTGGGAGATTGTTGGCTATAGTGACCTCAAGGTAATTATCATTGTCGCGGACTTATGATTATGATGATTAAGTGAGGACCTATACCGATAAAACAGTCTTACTCAAGATGATAGTATGCTATCTGGTTTGTCTTTATCATCATGTTGATAAAGTCCATAAGATTCTTGCTTGACTGCCAGCATTATGATGGCGATCATATATGTGGGAGCTGGGGTCTATAAGCACATCCTTAAATGTCCCTAATCGTAGGAGTATCGAGACCGGGCATCGATACTCCAGTGTAGACTAGTGTATACTGATCGAGACCCCGACGAGGGGTGGTGGCCAGGTCTCATAAGCCATTGGTGTTAGTTTGTTTCACCTAAGATAGTATACAGGTGCTCATTGGGTTATGAGTACACTGGACGGACTCACCGATAACCTGCTAGTTGGTATTATACCTATGTCAGATAGCAGTTCCCAAGTGACATGTATACAGGTTAGTCTGTCGACCTGAGATCGTCATTTGTCTTGTTTGAGTTCCCACTATGCTTTGATTACTACCCTACCACGGCTCAAAGGAGTCGAGCAAACAGGTTTTAGTTGGGTACAGTCCCGAGCCGCATGGAGGCAGTGATCGGATCGTCCGGGATTCGTCTCTCCCGGTATTGGGGGTTGATGTCGCGTTGTGTACGGATGGCCATCACCATAAATCCGTGGCCACGGTGGACAAGAATTACCGATCCAGGATCGATAGTTTCTCAGGTGGTGATGGGTTTCATACCGACACTAAATGTCGCGTTGTTAGGGGTCTGACTTTATCCACCCCCTTAGACTCGATATGCGATGCTCTTAGACGAACAGACCGGACTGTACGGATATTATCACTGTCAAGCTCAGTAGGGGTTCAGGATGAGTTTGCTCGTCGGCCTCCCTTTCGCTCAATACCTGGGTAGTCGTTACATACAGCTAGTGCAGTTGACGTGCATGTGGTTAAACCCACTGCCGGTATGTTGATGAGTTTTTAGAGTCCCACACAGAGGGTTTCCCTGGTTCTGGCGAAATGATGTAGTGGCCGTATTGGATACGTGCCGGGTTCCGATCGATTGATGTACATTGTACTCGGACTTTTGATTGGACAGTTGATAATACTAGCCGGCTCGGGTTTGAGCCGGATTATTAAATCAGGTATTGATTTAATAATTTACATATATGTATTTCGGTACGTATATTCTAGTATTATATTCTTTGTGTTATGCTATCTTTTTGGGTATTCGTATTTCGGTATGAATGCAGATATATTTACAGGTGAATGTAATCCGTATTTTTTACCGGATAACATTCTAGAAGGTGCCACCTCATTTCTTGATTTGACCATTTTATTAAAATGGTAAATGAGGTGGATATTAGCATGATGAGGTGTGGAGACAACCATGCTTGCAATAGTGCACACAAATGAATTGTTAATTCATTTTTGTTCACTATT
Organism: Agapanthus africanus; assembly: GCA_030015575.1. Classification (NCBI taxonomy): domain Eukaryota; kingdom Viridiplantae; phylum Streptophyta; class Magnoliopsida; order Asparagales; family Amaryllidaceae; genus Agapanthus; species Agapanthus africanus. The sequence goes on from CM057344.1 coordinate 516,800,858, forward strand.
CAAGTATGGTAGGATTTTAAAATTGAAAAAATGCATTTTACAAAACCTTGCATGCTATTTTCTCTTTCCAAGGGAAGCTCATTTTTTTGAAGCATGAAGGTTTTGTTCATTGTTTTTCTTCTTGAGCTCCTCCTTCACCATTTGTGTTTCACCTCTACTAGCTTTCATGCTTTGCTTCCACCTTCATGAATTAAGATAGCTAACACTAAGAAACATTCACACTACATTCTAGGCTCTCTAGGGTAGCATCCTAGAGGCCCTAGTTGCTCTATATGCATCATGTCGTGGAGCTAGAGCCGGAGTTATATCCCTTGGGTGGATCATCGGAGATGGAGGAAGACCGGCAACCAATCATCATCAAAGGATCACGAGAAGCTTGGAATGAAGACTGAAGGACACGGATCAACTCGGTATAACGATTCTAACCTCTTCTTAGTTTGCTAGTTTAGGGTTTAAGGTCGATCCGGGATTCGGGTAACGGTAGCACCGGTTTAGAAAATTTTTGTTCCGCATTTTGGCCGCGTTTCGATGGCCGAGGAGCTGCCGTGACCCAACACCGTTCACTTAGATGCTCCGACGCGAGATGGGTTGAGTTTGTGAGCTTTCGTCTGGAAGGTCTTGCGCAGAAGTGGTGCGAATCTCTAGAGAAGGGCAGAGCTGCAGAGCTTTCTCCTATGACCTGGGATGAGTTCGTGACGGTGTTTCTCGCCTGGTTTCTTCCACAGAGTGTTAGGGATGCTCAAGCGCGCAGTTCCGAGTCGTTACGCCACACTACGAGTTTGGCGGTGGCAGAGTATGACGTGCAGTTTACCGAGCTATCTACGTATGCCCCGTATTTAGTAGCTACTGAGGAGATGCGGGTTAAGAGGTTTGTTCAAGGCTTGCTTACTCCATTATTCCTTGCTATCAGCGCGCAGCATTGTGATACCTATGCAGCAACAGTGGATGCAACCTTATTAGTCGAGGAGCGTCTTGCCGAAACTTCGGTAGTTCCGGAGCCGAAAAGGGTCCGTACTGATACATCAACACGGAGACGGCCGTTCAGGCGCCGCGACAGACTTCATGCAGGTGGCAGAGACTTGGGGCGAGGCTGATTGTTTAGCTCTTATCCCCAGGAGGGTCAGCAGTCACCGTCTAGATGTTTCCGGTGCGGGAGTTCTTATCATCGTGTTCGAGATTGTCTGGAGCAACGTGGGGGCGAGACAGCCGTACCACATGTTACATTACCACATTCTCCACCTGAGAGAGTGTTGCCTCTTGCACCTGTTGTTGCTCCGCGTCAGACTTATGCACCGAGAGGTCGTGGTCACGGAGGATATGTTCAGAGAGGACGGGGTGACCGAGGCAGTGGACGACCAGCTGCCGGTAGAGGACAGCCAGTCACAGGTAGAGGGCAGGCACGGGTATTTTCTTTGACTCATTAGGACGCGCATGCGTCCAATGCAGTAGTTTCAGGTACACTCTCAGTATGTTCTTTTGACGCACACGTGTTGTTTGATTCGGGATCTATGCACTCGTATGTTTCTACACACTTCGTGCCGAGTTTGGGCAGAGAGTCGGGTTTGCTAGATCTGCCTCTTGTTGTGACTACTCCTATTGGCGAGTCATTTATTGCGAGACACGTGTTTCGGTCGTGCGTTGTCCGTATCGGTGAGAGGGAGTTGCATGTCCACTTGATCCTTCTTGAGATGTTAGACTTCGACGTTCTCCTGAGCATGGACTAGTTAGCTACGTGCTATGCGTTTGTGGACTGCCGCGAGAAGACAGTTAGGTTGCGTTTTCCCGGCGAGTCGGTTTTTATTATGCAGGGGGACCGTGGTGCCGCCCCTCACAGTTTGATTTCTTCTCTTCGCGCTGGACAGCTCTTGAGGAAGGGATGTCAGGGATTTCTAGCGTATGTTTGCAATACTAGAGCTGCAGAGGTCCCGATGGACCAAGTTCCGATTGTTAGTGAGTTCCGTGATGTTTTCCCTGATGAGCTGCCTGGGCTACCGCCTAAGCGCGATATTGTGTTCTGCATTGACTTGACTCCCGGCACGGGGCCTATTTCCATACCGCCTTATCGGATGGCCCCGGCGGAGCTTAGAGAGTTGAAGGGTTAGTTGCAGGATTTGTTAGATAAAGGGCTTATTAGACCTAGTGTGTCTCCTTGGCGTGCTCCTTTCCTGTTCGTCAAGAAGAAGGACGGCAGTTTGCGCTTGTGTATTGATTACCGTCAGCTGAACCGGGTTACCGTACGGAACATGTATCCCTTACCACGTATCGATGATTTGTTCGAACGGCTTCAAGGTGTGGGACACTTCTCGAAGATTGACTTGCGATCAGGCTACCATCAGTTGCGGGTTCGGCAGGAGGATATTCCGAGGACGGATTTTCGCACACGTTACGGGCACTACGAGTTTTTGGTGATATCGTTCGGACTCACAAACGCCCCAGCAGCGTTTATGGACTTGATGAACCGTATTTTCAGGCCGTATCTTGATCATTTCATCATCGTATTCATTGACGACATCTTAGTGTATTCCCGGAGCCGAGAGGAGCACGAGCAGCACTTGTGGATCACATTGCAGACTTTGAGAGAGCACTAGCTGTTCGCGAAATTCTCCAAGTGTGCATTTTGGCTTGATAGTGTTGATTTCTTGGGTCACGTGATTACGAGATATGGTATACTTGTGGACTCGAAGAAGATCGAGGCCGTTCAGCATTGGCCCAGACCAGCATCAGTTACAGAGATCCACAGCTTTCTAGGCCTGGCCGGCTACTACTAACGATTTGTTCAGGACTTCTCCCGTATCGCTGCACCGTTGACCGGGTTGAGTCGGAAAGGGGTTCCTTTTGTTTGGACGGAGACGTGCGAGCATAGCTTTCAGCAGTTGCAGACTCATTTGACTACGGCGCCGGTGTTATCATTGCCATCGGATCAGGCGGATTTGTGGTTTATTGTGACGCTTCTCGAGTAGGGCTAAGCTGTGTATTGATGCAGCACGGCAGGGTTATCGCGTATGCTTCTCGGCAGCTGAAGAAACACGAACAGAATTATCCTACTCACGATTTAGAGATGGCTGCAGTGGTTTTTGCACTCAAGATTTGGAGGCATTACCTATACAGCGAGTCGTGCCAGATATTCACGGACCACAAGATCTTGAAGTACATATTTCAGCAGCGAGACCTGGATCTGAGACAGCGTCGTTGGATGGAGTTAGTGAAGGACTACGATTGCGAGATTCTTTATCACCCGGGCAAGGCGAATGTAGTGGCGAATGCTTTGAGTCGGAGGCCCGGAGGTAGTCTATCTTGTATGAGCACAATGCAGAGGCTGTCGTCGGCATATTGGCAGATTCTATGCGACAGCCGAGTGCAGTTCGAGTTTACTCCGATCGGGGGACAGCTTGTGAATATTCATGCACGTCTATAGTTGCTTGACCGTATACATGAGGTACAGTACAGTGATGACCGTTGTTCAGAGACCATGGCACAGATTGGACAGGGCAGATATTCCGAGTTCGTGATCGATGATCAGGGGATACTACGATTTGGGACTAGACTGTGCATACCAGATTTCGAGGGACTGAGGCGTGAGATTCTTGAGGAGGCACATCGATCGGTGTACAGCGTTCATTCGGGTTCCACCAAGATGTACCATGACTTGGGAGATGTTTACTGGTGGGACGGGATGAAGAGGGACATCACAGACTTCGTGTCGAGATGCCTGACTTGTCAGCAAGTCAAGGCCGAGCACTAGAGGCCAGCGGGAGAGTTGCAGCTTTTGCCTATTCCGGAGTGGAAATGGGAGCATATTTCTATGGACTTCATCGTGGGTCTACCCAGGACCAGTCGAGGGTATGACTCCATTTGGGTGATCGTGGATCGATTGACGAAAGCGGCTCACTTCCTGCCAGTGAAGACCACTTTCGGATTTGCTCAGTATGCCCAGATTTACGTCGACAAAATTGTACGGTTGCATGGCGTCCCGATATGTATTGTGTCCGACCGAGGCACCCAGTTCACCAGCCCACTATGGCAGAGGCTTCAGGAGGCTTTGGGCATCCGATTGAGTTTCAGCATGGCATTTCATCCGCAGCCCGACGGCCAGTCAGAGCGGACTATTCAGACTCTTTAGGACATGCTCCGAGCATGCGTTTTAGATTTCGGTGGTAGCTGTGATCATCATTTGCCCTTAGCAGAGTTCTCCTACAACAACAGCTTCCAGGAGACGATCCAGATGGCACCTTTCGAGGCACTATATGGGAGGAGATGTAGATTGCCCGTCTGTTGGACAGAGCACAGCGAGAGCAGTATTTTGGGGCCGCAGATTGTTGAGGAGACGACCGCGGAGATCCAGTTGATTCGTGATAGGATGAGAGCGACCCAGAGTAGGCAGAGATCTTATGCGGACCGTCGTCGGCGCAGACTTGAGTTTGCTGTAGGCAATCATGTTTTCTTGAGGGTCTCCCCAATGAAGGGTGTGATGAGATTTAGGAGAAAGGGGAAACTTAGTCCCAGATATGTGAGCCCCTTCGAGATCCTCGGGCGTATTGGTGCAGTTGCGTATCGGTTGGCTCTTCCGCCCAGTTTTCCTGACGTTCACCCCGTATTCCACGTTTTGATGCTCCGCATGTATCTTCATGACCCTTCTCATGCAATTCAGCACCCGACGATCCAGCTGGAGCGCGACCTTTCTTTTGCAGAGCAGCCAGTGGTCCTCCTGGATCGGCAGGTGAAGAAATTGAGATCAAAGGTTATACCGTCCGTGAAGGTCCTTTGGCATGGCCCAAGCAGCGAGGAGGTCACCTGGGAGACCGAGGACTAGATGAGGAAGAAATATCCCCATCTCTTTGAAGGTACGCGTAGCTAGATTTTTTTAAATTCGAGGACCGAATTTCTTTAAGGGGGGAAGATTGTAACGCTTTGAAATTCGTTTAGGTTAATTTTCGCGTTAATTAGCGATAATGCGTGTTTTCATAAAACCTTAACAATAATTATTTTCCACATAAAACGGAATAAATCTAATGTTAATTGTGAAAATAGGTAAATATATATAATTGTGTTTCATTAGTTAATATTTAAATTATGGGTCACACATTTATCAAATTTCCTAAACTATTATTTTTCTAAGCCAATTTTTTTTTGTTTAGCATGCACAACCCTAATCACCTTAGGTTAATATTGTAACTTGTCTTTATTTTCTTTTCCTTATGGTTCTATTTCCTTCTTATCCTTTTTTTAAAACCAAAACAAGTCAAACAAATAAAGAAAATAAGATAATGAGGTGGAAAAGAGGCATGAGGGGTTATTTTATTAAGCATGGGAAACCTTGACTTTGAGCACACTCCCACACTCACACACACACTCTCTCTCTCTTCCAGCAGCAACCCCTCTCTCATTCGTCTTCTTCTTCTCCTTTCAAGGCCTTCATCTCCATCAAAAAAATCCATCTTTTATCACACAAACCTCATGTTGAACACTCCAAATCACTCCTTTGTTGGTTCTTGAGCCTAATATGAGCTCTAGGAGGCAAGAACAACAAGTTTGTGCCACCACTTGACCTTTTTGAGGTATAAAGCTTACCTTACTAGCCTTTTTGCTAAAATTGTAGTTTATTTAGCTTAAATTAGTGTTTATGTGGGATTTAGTTCTAATTAAGTGGTTTAAGTGGAGATTAGGTTAAGTTAATGTTATTATGGCTTGATTAGCTTAATTAAGTGTTGTTAGTGTCGCCTAATCCAAGTCCATGCACCAGTTTTCACTAAAACACCTAAATGTCGCAAATTAGTGTTTTTAAAATGTTTTTAAAACAAGTTTTAGGATACGGGTATCTGCTGTTTCTAGGGTTATTTTCTGGTTAAACAAACATATACATTAGACTATACTTTGTGTTAGGAGTGTAGTGTAAAAACCTGGACCATTTTTACCTGTTTTGGACCGAGATCACCCCCATTGTGGTCGGCCCATTTTTGGCGGATCACGTTGAAACTTCGTAGGTAGTTGTCTATAGGTATTATAAGAGGTTTGGTCTTGTTTGTTTTTCTTGTTTTTGCTCCAGGTAAACTTTGGGACCATTTTACCTATAATTAGTGTAATGGGACTTGCGCGACACGTACGTTCCGAGTTGGGTTTGGTGTTGCTGTGTATTATGGCATTGTTGGGGTCAAAATTTACACCCCGGTTGACCGAGTCAAAGTCAAGGTCAACCCCAAGCCAGGTGGGCCTAAGCCCACGTCAAGCGGGCCCATGCCCAAGCCAAGCCCGTGGCCAAGCCTCCCCATGCCAACAACAAAATCATGTAATAAATAATTTTTATGTAATTTTTTATACATGAATGTATGCAAAATGGTCATAAAGCCAATATTTTGTAAGCCCATGGCTTATGTGCAAAAATGAAATGGCACATGAGCCATGGGATGGGCAAAATGCCATTTTTGCAAAGCCCAAGGGGCTATATGTAAATATGTAAGCCTATATAAGGCAAAATGATGATGAATAAAACAACTTTTTTATTCTCTCAAAAACCTAGGGTTTGTACATCTTTCCCTTTTCTGAAGGCTTCAAACATTTTTCTTTCTTTTGAATTAAATTAAGAGTTTTACTCTTTCTTTTCCAAAACTAGATAGTTTTTCACCACAAAACCCACAAAGGGGAACTTGGATCTACCATTAGATCTCAAAAAGAAGAGATTTTTAGATCTCACATCTCTTGATCTTCAAGATCCAGCCAATAGAGGAGGAGGAAGAAGAAGCCCTTTCATCAACCAAAACATTTTAGGAGTTTAACTACACTCTAAACCCTATTTCTGGGACTAAAAGCCCCTTTTTCTCGCCAGCGCCCTGCGCTCAAGCGCAGAGCGCCCACGTGCCGACACGTGGCGCGCTTGCGCTCAAGCGCACAACGCTCGAGCACAGAACACCCACGTGCCGACACGTGGCGCGCTTGCGCCTAAGCGCACAACACTCAAGGTGCTGGCCCCTCGCATCCTTTGGATGCCTTTTCCTCCCTCTTTATATATATATACACACACACACACACATATATATATACATATGCATACATATGTACACACACACATACACCACGACACTATCCCTGTTAGAAAAAAAATTTCTAACGGGGTGCTGCCCCGCACCCCGCAAGGGGGCTGCTAACCCCTTGACCCCCAGCCCGCTATCCGGGTAGCGGGACCCCCGTAAAAACTCTGCGCGGCTCCCGATATATCCAAACCCCTCTTCCAAAACAACACACACGTACACTGCACATTGAGTTCGCATGACCAGTTAACCCGTTAATCGGAGGTTCCCTCGCCCTTAAGGCGACGGGTAATTAACGGTAGCTTAGTTCGCGGCTGCCGGAGATTCGGATCCCCACAATCAATAAACACCGGCCTACCCTAGGTAGGGAGAATCTGTAGTACGCCTGACAAACGCGCGCGTATTCCCATCTCAATAGGGTGACGAAAAACACCCTACAGATTCTGGCACCCCCGGTGGGACCTGTCTCTCCTCCCATATTTCAGGTTAAGCGTTCATGCAAACTCAATCAATATACATATCCATTGCCTATACTGAAATCATGTTTTTTTTGTGCAGAGGGGGTTAACAATTTTCAATTGCCATCTTCGAACGCAAGTCGGTATTTGAACGACTTTCTTTGGCCCCAGTTGGGGGCAAGTCCATCAACACCGACAAAATAATAAGGCATTTCGGGCAAGCTCCAGCGGTGCCCCTGACAACTGCTCAATTGGGTATCTTCTCCAAGCTTCTGATCCAGAGGACCACCACGTCGTTAAACTGGGAATGATCGACCACCACGTTATTAAACTGGGAATAATCGACCTCTAAGTCGTTAAACTGGGAATGTAAATATATATATATATATGTAAATAAACAAAAAAATGTGTAAATAAAAGAAAAATAAAGAAAATCCGAAATGATGGGGCAACTCGCAATAAAAATCAGCGAGAAAAAATAAAAATGAAAATAAAGCCGAAATGATGGGGCAACTCGCAATAAAAATCAGCGAGTAAAAATAAAAATGAAAATAAAGCCGAAATGATGGGGCAATCGCGATCTTCGCGATAAGAAAAGCTGAAATGATAGAGCAATCGCGGTAAAAAAAAAACAACGGCAAATGATGAGTCGCTCCTGGTACTATATTCCAGTGCAGCGATGCAGACGCCGTCCAAAACTCTGAATGTCCCAACGGCGAATGATGAGTTGCTCCTAGTACCATGTCCCAGTGCAGCGATGCAGACGCCGTCCGAAACTCAAATCCCAACGGCAATTGATGAGTCGCTCCTGGTACCATATTCCAGTGCAGCGACACAGGCGCCAACAAAAATCCAATTTTCCAAAATTCTTCCGGTCCTACGGTTGGTCCCCAAGTCGACTACCGTATACAATCCACGGGCTCAAATAATTCTCATCATACCCATGCCCCACTGCAATCACCAGTCCAGCGGTTGGTCTCCGTCCTTGGAATTATGCTCCATTGGGAAGACCCACTCATGTGTCCTCACGATGCATGAGGAGAACAAACCTTCGTGGGATCCTTACGACTCACAAAGGAAAAACACACTTGGGGGTCCTCACGACTCCTGAGGAGAAAATGCACCTACGGGATCCTTACGACTCGTAGGGAGAAAATACTTTATGGGACCCTTATGGCCCATAAAATTGAAAAGCCTTAGGCGATAGGGATCTAAACCCGTCTCCTAAGCCAACGCTCCCCAATCCCCAAGTGGCGAATGATGAGTCGCTCCTGGTACCATATTCCAGTGTAGCAATGCAGACGCCAACCAAATTCCAAATCCCAATCCCTAAGTGGCGAATGATGATTTGATCCTGGTACCATATTCCAGTGCAGCGTTGCAGATACCAACCAAATTCCAAATCCCATACCCTAAATGGCGAATGATGAGTCGCTCCTGGTACCATATTTCAGTGCAGCGATGCAGACGCCAACAAAATCTCGAAATTTTTACGGCCCAACGGTCTGGATCATACATCTTGCAAAACCGTATACAATCCACGGGCATAAAACAACCCCAATCTCTCCCAAGTCCCACCAAAAATAAAGAAAAAATAAATAAAAAAATGGTTTGTCCACAAGAAAAATGGGCACGGATGAAAACCCGAAAGGGCCCCGTGAGTAAAAACAGCAGGACTGCCGGCGAGTTTGTGAAAACCCGAAAGGGTGCAAACTCGTGAAAAAGAGATGAAATACACTCACAAAGTCCTCTCGAATTTGTGAGGAGAAAATCCCCGCGTGAGATCCTTACGACTCACAAAGGAGCAACACACTTAGGAGTCCCCACGGCCTCTAAGGAGAAAATATACCTACGGGATCCTTACGACCCGTAGGGAGAAAATGCTTTGTGAGACCCTTACGGCTCCCAAAATTGAAAAGTCTTAGGTGATAGGGACCTAAAACCTGTCTCCTAAGCCATCGTTTCCTAATAAGAAAACGCAAATGATGATTCGCTCCGGTACCATATTCCAGTGTAGCGATACTGATGCCTAGAAAAACCAATTCCCAAATCCTACCGGGGCAAATGATGAGTTGCTCCTGGCATTATTCCAGTGCAGCAATGAAGATGCCGACAAAAATACCAATCCCAAAATTCTCTCATGACAAATGATGATACGCTCCTGGTACCATATTCCAGTGTAGCGATGCTGATGTCGACTCAGATCAAACAAATCAAACCAACCAATTCCAACATCGACCTCTGCGTCGAACAGCAGACACTCCGTCTTGGGGACACGTCAACCAGCGACACTCCGTAACGGGGAAACGTCAAGCAGACACTCCGTCTCGGGGACACTTCCACCAGCGACACTCTGCATCGGGGAAACGTCCAACACAGACACTCTGCATTAGGGAAACGTCCAACAACGGCACTCCATAATAGGGAAACGTCAAGCAGACACTCTGTCTCGGGGATACGTCAACCGACCGATACTCCACCTCGGGGAAACGTCAAGCAGACACTCCGTGCCGGGGGCACATCGACAACAGACACTCTGTCTCGGGGATACGTCAACCAGCTGATACTCCGCCTTGGGGAAACATCAAGCAGACACTCCGTATCGGGTCACATCGACAACAGACACTCCGTCTCGGGGATACGTCAACCAGCCGATACTCCGCCTTGGGGAAACGTCAAGCAGACACTCTGTAATGGGGGCACATCGACAACAGACACTCCGTCTCGGGGATACGTCAACCAGCCGATACTCTGCCTCGGGGAAACGTCAAGCAGACACTCCGTGCCGGGGGCACATCGATAACAGACACTCCGTCTTGGGGATACATCAACCAGCAGACACTCCGTCTCGGGGATACATCAACCAGCCGATACTCCGCCTCGGGGAAACATCAAGCAGACACTCCGTGTCGGGGCACATCGACAACAGACACTCTGTCTCGAGGATACGTCAACCAGCCGATACTCCGCCTCGGGGAAACGTCAAGCAGACACTCCATGATGGGGGCACATCGAAAACAGACACTCCATCTCGGGAATACGTCAACCAGCCGATACTCTGCCTCGGGGAAACGTCAAGCAGACACTCCGTGCCGGGGGCACATCGATAACAGACACTCCGTCTCGGGGATACGTCAACCAGCCGATACTCCATCTTGGGGAAACGTCAAGCAGACACTCCGTGCCGGGAGCACATCGACAACAGACACTCCGTCTCGGGGATACGTCAACCAGCCGATACTCCGCCTCGGGGAAACATCAAGCAGACACTCCGTGCCGGGGGCACATCGACAACAGACACTCCGACTCGGGGATACGTCAACCAGCCGATACTCCGCCTCGGGGAAACGTCAAGCAGACACTCCGTGCCGGGGGCACATCGACAACAGACACTCCGTCTCGGGGATACCAACCAGCCGATACTCCGCCTCGAGGAAACGTCAAGCAGACACTCCGTGCCGAGAGCACATCGACAACAGACACTCCATCTCAGGGATACGTCAACCAGCGACACTCTGCATCGGGGAAACGTCCAACACAGACACTCTGCATCAGGGAAACGTCCGACAGCGACACTCTGTGCCGAGGAAACATCAAACAGACACACCGTGCCGGGGACACGTCAACCAGCGACATTCTACATCGGGGAAATGTCCAACGCAGACACTCCGTATCAGGGAAACGTCAACCAGCGACACTCCGCATCAGGGAAACGTCCAACAGTGACACTCTGCGCCGGGGAGACGTCAAGTAGACACTCCTTCTCGGGGAAACGTCAACCAACCGATACTCCGCCTTGGGAAAACGTCAAGCAGACACTCCTTGCCGGGGGCACATCGACAACAGACACTGCGTCTCAGGGATACGTCAACCAGCCGATACTCCGCCTCGGGGAAACGTCAAGCAGACACTCCATGCCGGGGGCACATCAACAACAGACACTCCATCTCGGGGATACGTCAACCAGCCGATACTCCGCCTCAGGGAAACGTCAAGCAGACACTCCTTGCCGGGGGCACATCGACAACAGACACTCCGTCTCCGGGATACGTCAACCAGCCGATACTCCGCCTCGGGGAAACGTCAAGCAGACATTCCGTGCCAGGGGCACATCGACAACAGACACTCCATCTCGGGGATACGTCAACCAGCCGATACTCCGCCTCGGGGAAACGTCAAGCAGACACTCCTTGCCGGGGGCACATCGACAACAGACACTCCGTCTCGAGGATACGTCAACCAGCCGATACTCTGCCTCGGGGAAACGTCAAGCAGACACTCCATGCCGGGGTCACATTGACAACAGACACTCTGTCTCGGGGACACGTCAACCAGCGACACTCTGCATGTAACGTTTTGAAAATCGTTTCGGTGAAATTTCGGAAAATCGGTAAAATAAGGGGGTTTTCCGTAAAAAGTCAAAATATAAATATCTTTAATATAAAATTAAATATACATATTCTAGCTATGTAATTACTAGTATTTGGTGTTTATTGAGCCACTGGTAAAATTTCTAATTTTCTGAAATTTTTCCGAAATTAATAATTTTAATATTATTTTAAGCCGTTACAAATACATTAAATTTAGCGATAAATACAAATTTGAATAGGCTAATTACACACTATAGAACCTTGAAAACTAAAATCTAGTTAGTAATATAATTTTTCAGCAATTTATTTTAAGTTCTAATTGGTTATAATTAAGGGGAAAACTAAAATTTAGATAGTTTAACTAAAACTTGCAATTTGGTAACTTGAGGGGTTCTTTTTGCATGGAATTTTCTTGTACTCTCTCTCACCCATCCTCACCCACTCATGGTCGGCCCCACCACCACCAACAGCACCCCACTCACTTTCCCCTCCTTTTTACTTCTTTCATGTGAAAAGAATGGTTAAAATAAGGGTTTTTTTATATATTTATGTAGGTGGGGGTATTATGGTAATTGGAGGGGCTTTGACTTAGTTTTTTTTCACACCATTCCCTCACAACTCCCCACATCCTCCCATGGCCGAAAATGACCAGCAGCAGCCCCATTTTCCCCCCCAAATTCCTATCTCTTGTGCTTCAATTTCATTTCAAAACACATCAAAAAAATCCACAATTCCTTCACTAATTCAAAGCTAATCCCTATTCTACCTCTTCTAACATTCAAATTGGTTTAAAGCATGGTGAAAGGAGGTGTCTTTGGAGGTTAGAGAACCTAGGGTTTCAAACTTGAGAGGTATAATTCTAATCTAATGTTTAATTTGTAGTTTGATTATGCTAAAATAGGCTTTTAAAGTGTTAATTTGGTTGTTGCTGCTTGTGTGATGAAATTCAAGAGAAGGGTTGATGTTAGAAATTGAAATTGAATCATTTCATGTGGGTTAATTTGAGTGTTGTAGCTAGCTAGTAGTGTGGATTGGGTGATTGTCCAATGTTGTGACCATTTTGTCGCAAATCCGCGATGTTTGCGCAATTTTTCGATTTCTAGTGCAAACTAGGTTTTGTAAAATATTTTCTTATGTGAGATAAAACTATCGTGAGGGTTTTATCATATGATTGTTGTTTTCATGAGGAGTTTAACATGTTAATGGAATGCTAAAAACCAAACCTTGTAGCTAGTTGCAAATTGTTATTTCAAAATTTTGCTAATTAAGTTATTTGTAAACTAAGTTTTTTGGGTTTAATGAACTTGATAAGATTAAAAATCTAATTAGGGTTGTATGACTTATTTATAATATTTAGTGGATATTGTGGCCGCTGGGTTTGTTTAAATATCAAGCTTTGTACTAAAACGGTTAATTTTGCTTGCTAGATTTTCGAAAAAATAGCATTTTAAGTGAGTTTGAGATTTTCGTGAATTGAAACCTATTTCATATTATAATTAGTGTTTGCGAATGTGCAAATGAGTGTGTTTGGGTTTTTCTCGATGGTTGTTCAGTTGATAAAACTGCACATTTGTTATTACATTTTTCCTACCATTTTCATATTAAAAAGGACTTTATTATAATATATCATACATATGAGGGTTTATGTGTAAAGATACTATTTTCCATGTGTTGATATATTATAATTAGCATTTGGTAGGAAAATGTATGCAAATAAATTCATTGACCTAATCCTAGTAGAACAAAGTCTACTAAATATTATATGAGTTGTTGTGCAGAATTTTTCAAGAATAGAATCAAGCAAATCAAGTTGTTGAAGAAGACTTGCCTAATTAAGAATCAAAACTTGAAGACCAAGTCTGGCAGCAACCACGAGAAGATTTCCAAATTCTAAAGGTTCCAAGGATTGCCAAATGTTACAAGGAGCAAGACCTAAAATTTTCATCAATTGATCTTGACCTTTGGCCGCGGATCCGCGGCCAAACCCCCCTTGGGCCGCGAATCCGCGGCAGCTTTGATGAGTTAGGTACTGAAATTTTTGTGGAAGATTTTATACATCTATTTACCTAATTTGGAAGCAAAAGATTATGGATTTGGACTATAAAAAGGGACCGAGAGCCTCTTAGAAAATTCATCAAGCCGACGAGATCACGAAGTCCAAGACGGCTCACGCATCCAGGCTGATCATCAACTGTTCGTCTACCTCCTTGGAAGAGATCGAGAAGCAAACTAGTATTTGTAATCATTTTCTAAGGGATCAAAGTGTAATGAATATTGTTGATTAATAAAGGTAGCACTTTTTCTTATTCTATTTCTTCATACTTTAATTATGCAATTTCTTTCCATCTCTTTTTCTCCCAACATGCGTGAGTAATTCTCCGCTTGTTAAGGTTCGTAGGATTAGGGCAGGCTAATCGATGATGAACATCCCTAAACCCTTTTTAAGTCCTATAAAGTTTATAAACTTTATCAAAAGAATCATTAACATCCTAATCGGGCGCGCTAACAATTCATTGTTAGTCCCGACTGCGATTAGAGATTAGATTAATGATTGTTTTGGTAAAGGCTAGATATGAACGGAGTTCCGTGTCGAAATAAGGGTTAAGAGTGGGATTCCTTTTCCCTCCAGAAACCCTAATCTACACGCATCACCGTCGTTCTAGTTTTAAATCTATTAAAGGATAAAAATGGTAACTTTTAATTAATCGTCCTTAACTACTAAATCCTAACGAACCCTACAAGCCCTCTTATTATATTAACTACATCCCTAAAATAATCTAGATCTATATTTTTGCAGTCTTGCTTAACGTAGATCTAGAAACCATTCGTCAAAATTCTTTTTCCCTCCTCTCTTTCTCAACACATCTAAAGTATGAATAAAAGGTTCAACGTTTCCCTGAGGACGACCCGTACTCACCTCGGTCTAGCTACACGCGACACCGTTCTGATTGCGGTCACTACACAAACACACTTTTTCGTGTCAATCAAATGGCGCCGTTGCCGGGGAAACGTGCGTAAATTTTTATTCTTGCTATTTGTGTTGAATTCTTATACGATCTATATCATAAATAAAATAAAACTGCAAATTGTATATTTATGATTATTGTGTGAATTTTGCGAGGGAATCTGGAGTCACAAAATTGAGGAAACCGAGAGACAGAGACATTCATCAAGATCCAGAGGAGTGCAGGAGGCCACGTAGCAAAAATCACCACCTGAACCCTCCACCCAGCGGCGGAACCGCGGCAAAGGAGCTCTTTTGGTGGTGGAAGCGCGGCGGGAGAGGGGAGTTAGGGGTCCTAACTTCTTTGGTATCTTTCTCAACTCTTTCTCCCTCCTCTGAAATCCAATAAAATCTATTTTCTGCAGGATTCTTTGCAAAATAGCGCCGCTCAAAAATATTTTTGCAAAGTTTTGTTTTGCGGTTTGTTTTTGCATATTTTAATACGGATTTTTAAGGGGCAAAGACCAAATCAAGATTAGGTGGGGATTTCATCACCATTCCTAAGCCCCACAAATCACAAATTGAGCATATAGATCAACCCTTCATTAAAATATCTAGATCAGACTCTAAGGACTGTCGCGCTCAATAAGGACAGAGGAAGGTCGTGGGTAATCTATCGTTTATCCGCATTACTTTTGTAGTGCCTAGGAAAGTGTGTCAAAGGCTAGTGGTTTTTAATTAGGCCCACTACTGTGGTTCCTTCCCACTTACCTGGCACTTACCTGGCTACAAGGGTAGTACGGAGGCGGTAGAGGATTGATCCTGCGGTTTGTCCTTTGGAAATCTAGGAGCGGTCTAGAGACTGGACCTAGGTAACCTTAGTTCTAGGGTTGTTTGTGCATTTTTGTGTGATTTGTCTAAATCCGTCATTTTTCAAAACAAACCAATTATTTTCTCCCCTTTTTACCCCATCCCCCTTCTTCTCTTCTTATAATGGGTGACCCAAACAGACGATCTCTTGCCGAGCTTTGCTGTCCACAACCAGATATCTCTTGTTTTCGTAATCCCTTCGGTATACCGTCCGGCTCTTCCATGTCCTTAAGAGATCATATAGAACAAGCAGGAAGAAACAGTTGGCCACCTCAGTCTAGTTCTTATCAACTGTATCCTAATTCTACACCTGTTTCAGTTGATACCCAGAGTGAGGAAGCTCCTAGACGAATGTCCATTGCTGAGCACATAGCTAGGTCTAGAGGCCAAAGTTTCAACCCGAACCAATATCAACCATCACCTCCACTTTCCAAAGAAGAGTTTGATAGCCAACCGACCAACCCATATCAATATTCTTCTTATCATAATATTGATCCTACTCCTGCCCAATTTTTGCAACCATTCTATTCCTATCAATCCAATCCGACTTTTCCACCTTCTCTAGACAGTTCTTCTAATCAGTCATTTGGGAGTTTTAATTATCCACAGGAATTTCAATCTTATACTGAAACCCCTTATCAACCAAAGTCTAGTCTTGAGCGGAAATTAGAAGAAGGTATAGTGATGATGAACCGCATTAGAGAGGAATGGAAAGAAAGCATGGCTAAATATGAAAGGGCAACGAGTTCCGAACCAGCCCAAGATTTTTCAGTATATAATACGGGCATCGGACAAAATGAGAATTTGGGTAGAGAGACGGAATTATACACCCTACCTAATCAAACCATCCATTTCCAAACTGAAATCCACAACTCCAGTTTCATAGATTCATCAAGTACACCAAATAGAATGACTGATAAGTTGTGTGACTTTGTAGTGTTTGATTTACCCGACTGTGAAGGGTCCATTTCAAGTGAAACCATACCCAACCCTTGTGATCACTACACCTCCACTCTTGAACCAAAACTGATTGAAAACCATACTTTTGATGAGGAGTTTGAGAATTTTAACCTTCACTTGAATGAGGTGATTGACGTTAGGGATATTTTAATTGATGAACCCGAAATTTTGGATGAATTTGTCCCACCAATTCATCAAATCCTTTCACTTCCTTGTGGTCATCATCTTGAGCCTTTAATTCTTCCTGAATCCCACATATGTCTTGAAGTTGATGATAATGGTATACCCGAAGATCAGACCGAAATACAGCCTCCATCTTCCACATCTGGTCCAGCAACACTCGACATACCAATTTGTTTACCCATTTCACCTTCTACTTTCTCCAGTTCTTCTTCTGTTCCTATAGTTTCAGTGAGTTTTGATAAATCACAATCCGTTAATTCAAGTTCAATAATACCAGAAATTCAACTTGATTTGGATATTTTTGAAAATGAGGTAGATAAGTTTTTCGAGTCCTCTACCTCAATAATTTTTGAATCAAGTAGGATAAATTCTGGCACAAAACTCTTTGACAGCAAAATGTTCAATCACACCATAGATAAAAGTTTTGAAGAACTTTTTGCTGACGAACTTGAATTTTTAAACAATACGGATTTTGTGATTAATCAATCTCCACCTATAGAGGTTGGACCGTCATCATTCTTTCTTCCTAATCATTCACATTCATCCTCATTCTTTCTTTTCTATAATTTCAAACCCTTTCCAGACCACCTCTTATCCCTTCCCCACTTTTTCTTGACTCGATCCAACACATTCTTCCACCAACCTATACGATATACTGATAAAATCTTTGAATGGTTGGTGTTAACTTTTGGTCTTTGTAAAGCTTTATTTTGATCAAAAGACTCACCCCCTCTTAAAATACTTCGTATTGTCTAACTCATGTTTGAGGGGGGGTATATTTTTGGCTCTTGAACATAACTTTTGTCCTTAAATTTGTGAGCCAAAAATAAGTTTGGGGGAGCATTTTCACTTTCATATATTCTTGCCCCCATTAATAATATCCTTCCAAGCTTACAGGTTTTTGTGATCCAGCAGACAGCAACAGTGAAGACACTGTTGAAAACAAGTTTGGGGAAGGTTTGTGCTTATTTACGCATACTTTGCATTATACTATATATAAGCACAAATTTTTTTTTTTTGATAACAAAAGAGTAGAAAGTGAAAAATTACATCCAAAAGATAGGAATTGTTTAAGAAAACCATGAAAATTAAAAGTTTTCTTAAACGAACTAGTAATAAGTAGTTATGAGCTGTTGTCCCAAGGGTTAGTAAGATGAAGGAAGTCACTAATCTGAGGATAAAAATAAGTCTGAAAAATAGTTTCTATTCTGGAAGCCAAACATTTGAACGTTGATACCCTACTATATGCACTTACACACGTCTTGAAACTCGGGATAGTAGAGGATACCTTGAAATGCTCTTGTCTAAAAGCCAAAGTATGAAGGAAATAAAAAAAAATGAAAGAAGAAAATATAAAAATGGTGAAAAGAAAAAAATGAACACTGGTTTTGTATCACCAAGGCAGCAATAAAAAAATATAGCGAGGGTGCCTCTTCACCTAGTGCCCTAAGGCCAACTGGTCCGGGAGTCACTGCTAAGCCTTAGGTGGTGCAAGACGAGGAAAATATTATCACCTAATCAGCAAGCACATGAGTAATCGGTCGGTTAGTAGCTCAAGAAGTATTAACGGTCGCATGAAAATATGCGAGCAAATCCATAAATATTCATTAAGTTAAAAAGTACTACGGCAGATGGACAAGAGTATGATAGCTTGAATTGAATTCTCTGAGTGTAGGGATGTTCTATTCACACACGTAGGGGGTATATGATCGATGTTTGGATGAAAGGTAGAAACGAAAAATAAAGACGATGTTTTATTGAGGGATGCTGTGATTTCTAATATTTTTTCATGACTATTAAGATAGGGCTTATAACAACTGAAAAGCTAGTGTAGTTGGAAACTCTTCTTTTCAAAATCTTTCTTTTATGGTTCTTATCTTTATATGTAAATTTCACCATCTCTCTTTTATTATAGGATTTTGTGGGTGTAATCCGCTGAAAACCCTCAGGAGACATCACTCCTCCTACTAGGGACACCTAGAGATTTAACGGCTTGTTGCACGTGCTCAGTGCAATCGTGTTTGCCTACGAAAGTATGCTTAGTTTTCTCCTTTCTTTTTCTCCTATTGAATAAACTAGTTTGCTCGGGACGATCAAAGATAAGTTTGGGGGTATTTTTCAGTTGATAAAACTGAACATTTGTTATTACATTTTTCCTACCATTTTCATATTAAAAAGGACTTTATTATAATATATCATACATATGAGGGTTTATGTGTAAAAATACTATTTTCCATGTGTTGATATATTATAATTAGCATTTGGTAGGAAAATGTATGCATATAAATTCATTGACCTAATCCTAGTAGAACAAAGTCTACTAAATATTATTTGAGTTGTTGTGCAGAAATTTTCCAAGTTGTGCAGAATTTTTCAAGACTAGAATCAAGCAAATCAAGTTGTTGAAGAAGACTTGCCTAATTAAGAATCAAAACTTGAAGACCAAGTCTGGCAGCAACCACGAGAAGATTTCCAAATTCTAAAGGTTCCAAGGATTGCCAAATGTTACAAGGAGCAAGACCTAAAATTTTCATCAATTGATCTTGACCTTTGGCCGCGGATCCGCGGCCAAACCCCCCTTGGGCCGCGGATCCGCGGCAGCTTTGATGAGTTAGGTACTTGTAACACCTGAGTTTAGGGTTAGCAGTAATTATGTGTTAATGTGGGGGTTTTGGTAAAAAGTTTACCAAAATGGGTTTCTAGTAATTTATCTAGTTTTATAGTTATTTTTGTAGGAATTTATCTCGACCGCACACACTTGTGCACGATAGCTAGGGTTAGATTTAGGGTGACCTAGTTTGGGTGTGCATGGTGGGTTAACCATGTTTAGCCCACCATGGTAGGATTAGGTCCTTGCTTAAGGTAATTGAGTTGATTTTGGAGCAAATGAGTTTAACTAGGCTGGTTGGCTTTGACTAAGGGTACTTAGGATGTTTCAAGTTGACTTGCTAGAGAGAGAGAGAGATGTGATGGTTGCCATGATGGTTTAAGGTTGTGTCACACCAAAACTTTTTGAATGTCTCTTCACACTCAAATCCTTCTCACTCACACCCTCACATCAGCCCCATTTCCAGCATTTTCAGCCCCTAAAAAAACATCAGAACAGCCACCAAAACAAACCCCATCAGTTCCAGAAAGCAAACATCAACACACTTTCAGCTTGTTAAAACCAGCTTCAGCCACCAATTCTGCACAGATCAGCACTCAACTGCTGCACAAACAGCCCCTATCATCATTGCAATAGCCCACTTCTTAAACAACACAC
Organism: Agapanthus africanus; assembly: GCA_030015575.1. Lineage (NCBI taxonomy): Eukaryota > Viridiplantae > Streptophyta > Magnoliopsida > Asparagales > Amaryllidaceae > Agapanthus > Agapanthus africanus. The sequence continues at coordinate 516,820,930 of CM057344.1, forward strand.
ACACTCACACCATCAGCCTCCACTACAACATCATAACATTAGCTTCAGCACTCTTCCTCAGAACTTCAGCAGCAGCAGCTGCTACATCAGCTCCTAACTCTTTATACAACACTTCTTAAATAACCCACTCAACCCCATACCACGTTACTTCAACACCTCCCACACTTGCTGTTACTACAATAACTCAGAAGAAATCACCACTGAATCAGCAGCAGCAACTTCTACAAGCAGCAACAGCAGCTCTGTAAAAGTTCAGCAAGCTTCAGACCCACTTCTTTTCCAGCCTAGTTGCAGCCCCAGAAGCTATAGCAGCAGCACACCCACTCCCTCCTTCTTCTCTTCTCCTTCAGCTAGGATCTGTAGAGGTATAATTCCCTTAACCCAACTTCTCTTTGCTCATGTTATGGTTTGGTATAGTTTAGTGTTTATATTTGGTAGTTTAGTGTTTGAATTGTGTAGTTTAGTGCTAGTTGTAGAGATTTGGGTGGGATTTAGACTAGCGATGGTTTTAATGGTTAGTATAACCTTAGTAAGTGCTGTTAAGGCTAGTGGAACCAAGATTTATCCAAGTTTTCACCAGAGTAACCTATTTGCCCGACTTGGCGTAAATTAGCGATTTTAGGGACTTTTGAGCCTCTGTTGGATCTGCTGTTGACCCGAACCTTAAATCATAAAATTGTGAAGACTGTAGCACATTAACCTTAGCAGAGACACACACACAGAGCACGGGGACCCACCTCCAAAATGAGGCCGCCGGTTTATTCCTTCTGGCCGCAAATTGCGGCCAGAATAGGGGCTAGGGTGTTGGGTTTTTGGCTTTAGGGTTCTTCTGAGTAGCTTAGGCTTTTGGTATCTGTAACTTTTGTAGTTTACCCCAGAGGCAAAATCTGGAGCTATAAACGCATTTTCGATGTTTGTAACCTTGTGCGACATGCGCGTAATCCGCGTGGTTCTGTGGCGCGCTACGCGCCACAGCGCGTCGAAGTTGGTTCTGGCGAGTTCACACGCGTCGTGACGTGTCGTATGCACACGCATTTAGTTTCACGCACGCGTATCCTTTTTGCGATATTTTTACGATTTTGGTGAATCTTGTGGTTTGGTATTAAGTAATGTTAATATTACTTAGACTAGCCAAATTAGGTATGGTTTGGACCAAGTTAACCTAGGAAACCCCAGATTACACAAAAATACCCAAAGTTTTCAATTGGTACAAAATTAGCATTTTTGGAGCAAAACATAGCTTTTGAGATCTGCTGCTACCCTTGTAGGTTCAGAATAAAATTGAGTGGACCATAGCCTACTGGTGACACACTGACCCAACTACCAGAGCCCGACCCCACCACCTTCAACCCAGGCTGCCAGAAAATTCTTTCTGGCTGCAAATTACGGCCAGACTAGGGAGTTAGGTCCTAGGGTTTTTTCTACAGGTGTCTGTTACATTTTATAGGTCTCTGGTATACATAGTTTTGCAATATTTTGATCTGGGTACAATCTGGGGCACTATATTGTTTTCTGGTGTTTTTGGTTTGCGCGATACGCGTGATACACGTGTGGTTCTGTGATTCGGCGTATCGCGGCGTATCGGGTTAAGCGCTAGGCACATACACGCACGTTTCAGCGTATCGCACACACGCGCGTCAATTCATGACACGAGTTCTCGTTTTGTTTTATCGCGTATGCGAGATTTTGATTATATTTGGATTCTTGTGTAAATTCCAGGTTCGCAGGCGAGTACGTCAGACGCCGCCGGGAAAGGGAAGCAGGTGGTCGGCTATACTTAGCACACGACCAGGTGAGTAGATTTAACATCTACGGGGAAATCGCCCGTATGGCGTTAAGCGTCAGGACGTAGTAAAATGTTTAGTCTTATATGTTCATGCAAACATACTAAGTAGCATACCCTTGTTACATACATAGAACTGGTAGTATAGAACACTGCACTGTTACTAACGGTACATGCTGCACGAGCACGATTTATATGCTACACTCACACCGTTAGTGATTGCCATGATACTCACAGTATAGGATTGCTAGAAATTATAGGTTATATTGATTCCATTTCACTGATGTTGTCATGTTTTGCCATATCCATATATGCATATTTTTACCATGTTCACCTTGTAGCCCATCATAATGCTTATGTATATATATCTTGGACACATATACATCATTTCCACATTGGTGTACGTGTATATTGCTACACTCACTTAGCATATTTAGCTTCTTGCACATCCATACCTATACTTATTTTCATATGAAACATACATACTAAACTAAGGGACCGCATATGGTATTTTCCAAACTGGGTATTTTTAGAAAAAGAGCGGTTTTCCCTTTTCTTCCATACGACGCATGGCATGGATTTACGCATTAGATTGATTCATGTGATTTCTGGATTTGGGAACCGGAGTACTATTTTAAGAAATTACGCACTGTTAAAAACCCGGTTTCCCTTGATTTGATATTTTAGTGCGTCCACCATGTGTTTTCTCGGTGCTTGAGCGATACATGGAAACCCGAGTCGAGGAGCTGGACGAGGCCGATTGCGGGTACATGGTGGACCCGGTACGGTATCCCGGGGCGAGAACGGATCGCTGTGCAGTAGACGGTGAGCCTGGCAGAGGGACTACTACCTACCGGTGATTGGTTGGACCTGGCGGTTATCCGGAGGATACCGACCAGAGTCGAGAGATGGATACGGGACGACTCGTACTGCCAGGGCCGAGGGCCGACACCGCAGACAGAGCCCGTGGGCTAACCCGGATTGACAGGTGCCCGAGATATGAGGTTTTGCGTGTCGATGCTGGACACGAGTTTTCTTGATATTTGGGTGCCGATGTTGGGCACTCACGATTTTATGAGATTACAGGATTTGAGGGCCGATGTGGATAACGGCGCCTGAGTTGTTTTGGGATTAGGTGTATTGACAGACACCAGTTATTTTTCCAAGTTGACATTCCGTGTAGACATTATTTCTTCCCATACTCAGCATTTTTACTTTACATCTCATCCTGTAGCTAGCATACCTGATAGAGTACGCATGCTTGCATATCATTGCGTACCCTGCTCATCATGTATAGGGTTGTTAGATCATATCGCCATGTCTGATTATCACATATCTTGCTCATTACATAGAGATGTCATTAGATCGCACTTGTTTCATGATATTGAGCATCCAGTTCATCATATAGATGTTACCTGTTGGCATAGTTTAGAGTATCGCAGCACGTGATACTCGCGATTACCTTTATATGTTATCTACTACTCACGAGTTGGCAACTCACCCCCGTTGTGCCACAGTGTTTGCAGGTTGCCCTTTAGAGTAGTCGCGGCTGGTTGTTCACCGCACCTTTTGACACAGATACCATTGCTAGTTGGTGGGTTTGTGTACGGTATCTGTTTACTTTTGGTTGTATATTGATGTATCTAGTATTCTCCATCTACCTTCATGTATTGACTTAGAGATAGTTGTGAGGACGACATATGTTATTTTGTACTCTGGTGTCGAGCACGTTGTGAGCCGACTTCATTTATGCAGTCTTATATGTCTTGCTATCTTCATTTCATTTTTACTCAGTCATTGAGATGCTCTATTTATTCCACATGTCATTTTACTTATATCTTGTCTTCACCCGATTCCCGGGGCAAACTCTTGTATAAGAAAATGTTGCAAATAAAATTATTAAATACCACATGAACTCAAAAAGGATTTCTACTAAATTAACTAAAAAGGTTTTCTAAACATTTGGAACCGTTTTTACAAAAAATGTCTCAACACTCTACATTTAAATGGTTTTGATTTCTGGGTTGTCGTCTTACTTAGTCATGTTACGCCTTTAGACGTTACGTGGTTAAGTGCCGGTCATGGGCCGAACTTTGGGTCGTGACAAAGTTGGTATCAAAGCGTAGGTTTTACCTTCGGAGTGTAGGATGGCCCTGGTATGATGGAGTAGGTAGCTGTGGCAGGGTGGCGTGGCGTGTGCATGTTCCGCGGCATACTCACGACGCGGCACTCCGCCTAAGCGACCTTAGGACCTATTGATTGAACTTCTTTCTTGATATACATTCTTGTGATTCGAATTCCGTATCCTCATCAAATCCTATTTTCCTTTCAGCCATTATGCCGCCAAAGACTACGAGGGCACAGAGAGCAGCCGCGAGGGCCGAGATGCGAGTTGACTCGTCCGAGACGAGGATTGATCCGGGAAGTACACCTGTTGCACCCGAGCAGACTGTCCCTCCTATGACAGATCAGATCGCCACACTTGGGGCTGGTGTGTAGGAGATGCGCCAGACGATGGGATCCAGCATGCAGAAGATGCGTCAGATGATAGGGTCGCTAGTTGAGACGCTTCGAGCGCAGCAACCAGAGGTAGCTCCACCAGTCACGGGGACCGCGATGGTACCGACAGCACAGGCAGTTGCCCCTGCAGCCACGGAGGTGATTACGGTATCATTAGCAGAATTCATGAGGCTGAAGCCTCCGGTCTTCACAGGCACCGATCCAGCCGAGGACCCGCAGTCTTTCATTGACAGGAAGGCCCAGATATGCCATTCCCTCAGATGCTCAGATACGCGATGGGTAGAGTTCGCGAGCTTTCGCCTGGAAGGACTTGCGCAGAAATGGTATGAATCAGTTGAGAAGGGCAGGGCAGCAGGTCTTCCTCCTATGACCTGGACGGAGTTCGTGACGATGTTCCTTGCCCGCTTCCTTCCCCAGAGTTTAAGGATGCCCGAGCACGCAGATTTGAGTCCTTGCTCCAGACGCCAGAGATGACCGTGGCAGAGTACGATGTGCTATTCACCGAGCTATCAGTCTATGCTCCGTACCTAGTGGCCACTGAGGAGTTGCGAGTCAAGAGATTTGTCCGAGGCTTGCTTACACCACTGTTCCTTGCAATCAGCGAACAGCATTACGAGACGTATGCAGCAGCCGTAGACGCAGCCCTATTAGTCGAGGCGCGCCTTGCAGAGACTTCGGCAGTCCCAGAGCCGAAGAGGGTTCGTACTGATACATCGGCACGGAGACGGCCGTTCAGACGCCGCGACAGACACCTTGCAGGTGGCAGAGACTCGAGACGAGGTCAGCTTTTCAGCTCTTACCCCCAGGAAGGTCAGCCAGTATCATCCGGATGTTATCGATGCGGGAGTTCCTATCATCGTGTTCGAGAGTGTCCTGAGATACCCCGTAGAGAGGCAGCCGCACCGCATGTCACACTTCCTCCTTCTCCACCCCAGAGGGCATTGCCCATTGTACCTACAGTTGCCCTACACCAGACTCAGGCACAGAGAGTCCGTGGTCGCGGAGGGTTTGTTCCTAGAGGGCGAGGCGGTCGAGGCAGAGGACAGCCAGCCACCGGCAGAGTACAGCTAGTTGCTAGTAGGGGACCGCCAGTTGCAGGTGGAGGATAGGCACGGGTCTTCGCGTTGACACATCAGGACGCGCAGGCATCCAATGCGGTGGTCTCAGGTACCTTATCAGTATGTTCAGTTGATGCACACGTATTGTTCGATCCCGGATCCACGCACTCGTATGTTTCCACACATTTTGTGCCGAGTTTGGGTAGAGAGTCTGGGTTGCTTGATCAGCCGCTTGTAGTGACCACTCCCGTAGGAGAGTCATTTGTGGCTAGGCACGTGTTCCAATCCCGCGTTGTCCGTATTGGCGAGAGAGATTTGCCTGTCGATTTGATCCTTCTTGAGATGTTGGACTTCGACGTCCTCTTGGGCATGGATTGGTTAGCCACGTGCTATGCATCGGTGGACTGCTGCGAGAAAACAGTTAGATTTTGTTTTCCCGGCGAGTCGGCTTTTGTTGTGCAGGGGGACCGTGGTGCCGCCCCTCACAGATTGATTTCTTCTCTTCACGCAGGACAGCTTTTGAGGAAGGGATGTTAGGGATTTCTAGCCTACATTTGCGATACAGGAGCCACAGAGATTCCATTGGACCAGGTTCCGATTGCATGTGAGTTCCCCGACGAGCTCCCTGGGCTACCGCCTGAGCGTGATGTTGTGTTCTGTATTGACTTGATTCCCGGCACGGGGCCTATTTCTATACCGCCTTATCGGATGGCCCCGGCGGAGCTTAGTGAGTTGAAGAGTCAGTTGCAAGATTTGCTGGACAAGAGACTTATTCGACCCAGTGTTTCTCCTTGGGGTGCTCCGGTCCTGTTTGTTAAGAAGAAGGACGGCAGTTTGCGTCTGTGTATCGACTACAGGCAGCTGAACCGGGTGACCGTGCGGAACAGATATCCGTTGCCACGCATCGACGACTTGTTCGACCAGCTTCAAGGGGCAGGATATTTTTCGAGGATCGATTTGCGATCAGGCTATCATCAGCTGCGAGTTCGGCAGGAGGACATTCTGAAGACAGCTTTCCGTACGCGTTATGGCCATTATAAGTTTTTGGTGATGTCGTTCGGACTCACCAACGCGCCAGCAGCCTTCATGAACTTGATGAACCGTATATTCAGGCCATATCTCGATTTGTTCATCATCGTATTTATTGACGATATATTGGTGTATTCCCGGAGCAGAGAGGAGCACGAGCAGCACCTGCGGATCACACTGCAGACCTTGAGGGAGCACCAGCTTTATGCAAAATTCTCCAAGTGCGCGTTCTGGTTGGACAGCGTGGACTTCTTGGGTCACGTGATTACACGGGATGGTATATGTGTAGACCCGAGGAAGGTCGAGGCCGTTCATAGTTGGCCCAGACCTACATCTGTTACCGAGATACGCAGCTTCCTAGGACTGGCCGGCTACTACCGGCGATTTGTGCAGGATTTCTCCCGTATTGCTGCACCCTTGACCGGATTAACCCGGAAGGGAGTCCCTTTCGTTTGGACAGAGGAGTGCGAGCGCAGCTTCCAGCAGCTACGGACTTGCTTGACTACGGCGCCAGTATTATCATTGCCTTCAGGATCGGGCGGATTTGTAGTCTATTGTGACGCTTCACGAGTGGGGCTAGGATGTGTACTGATGCAGCACGGCAGGGTGATCGCTTATGCTTCCCGGCAATTGAAGAAACATGAACAGAACTACCCCACTCACGATTTGGAGATGGCTGCAGTGGTCTTTGCACTTAAGATCTGGCGACATTACCTCTACGGCGAGTCGTGCCAGATATTCACCGATCACAAGAGCCTCAAGTATATATTTCAGCAGCGAGACCTGAATCTCCGACAGCGCCGCTGGATGGAACTGGCGAAAGACTATGACTGCGAGATCTTATATCATCCGGGCAAGGCTAACGTAGTGGCAGATGCTTTGAGTAGGAGGCCTGAGGGTAGTCTAGCGTGTCTTAGTGCAGTACTGAGGCAGTCGTCGGCGGATTGGCAGATACTATGTGACAGCCGAGTGCAGTTCGAGTTCACGCAGATTGGGGGACAGCTTGCGCACGTTCGTGCATGCCCACAGTTGCTTGACTGTATATATGAGGCACAGCGCAGGGATGACCGTTGCTCTGAGATCATGGCACAGATTGGACAGGGCAGATTCTCCGAGTTCGTGATTGATGATCGGGGGATATTACGATTTGGGTCTAGGCTGTGCGTACCAGATGCTGAGGGACTGCGGTGTGATATTCTTGAGGAGGCACATCGGTCAGTATACAGTGTCCACCCCGGTTCCACCAAGATATACCACGATATGAGAGAGACCTACTGGTGGGACGGAATGAAGAGGGACATCGCGGAGTTCGTATCGAGATGCCTGACTTGTCAGCAAGTCAAGGCCGAGCACCAGAGGCCCGCAGGAGAGCTACAGCCATTACCCATTCCGGAGTGGAAGTGGGAACAAATTTCGATGGATTTCGTTGTGGGTCTATCCAGGACTAGGCGGGGGTATGACTCCATTTGGGTGATCGTGGATCGTCTGACGAAAGAGGCTCACTTCCTGCCGGTGAAGACGACTTTCGGATTTACGCAGTACGCCCAGATTTATATCGACGAGATTGTACGGCTACATGGGGTCCCGACATGTATTGTGTCCGACCGAGGCACCCAGTTTACCAGCAGACTATGGTAGAGGCTTCAGGAGGCTTTGGGCACTCGTTTGAGTTTCAGCACGGCATTTCATCTGCAGACCAACGGACAGTCAGAGCGGACCATTCAGACTCTCGAGGACATGCTCCGAGCGTGCATTTTAGACTTTGGTGGTAGCTGGGATCATCATTTACCCTTGATAGAGTTCTCCTACAACAATAGCTTCCAGGACACTATTCAGATGTCACCTTTCGAGGCTTTGTATAGGAGGAGATGTAGATCGCCCGTCTATTGGACAGAGCTGAGCGAGAGCAGTATTTTGGGGCTCCAGATAGTGCAGGAGACGACAGAGAAGATTCAGCTGATTCGAGACAGGATGAGGACAACTCAGAGCAGGCAGAAATCGTATGCTGACAGACGCCGCCGCAGATTAGAGTTCGCAGTTGGCGATCACGTTTTTCTGAGGGTCTCTCCAATGAAGGGAGTGATGAGGTTTGGACGAAAGGGGAAGCTTAGCCCCAGGTTCATAGGTCCTTTCGAGATCCTCGAGCGGGTAGGCGCAGTCGCATATCGTTTGGCTCTTCCACCCAGTCTTTCAGATGTTCACCCCGTCTTCCACGTATCGATGCTACGCAGATATCTTCATGACCCTTCCCACACGATCCAGCATCAGACAGTTCAGCTTGAGCCCGATCTTTCGTTCACCGTGCAGCCAGTTGAGATATTGGATCGGCAGGTGAAGAAACTTCGATCTAGGGTCCTGCCGTCGGTGAAGGTTCTTTGGCGCAGCCCGAATGGTGAGGAGATCACTTGGGAGACCGAGGGGGAGATGCGTAAGAAATTCCCTCATCTCTTTGAAGGTACATGTAGTTTTATGTTGTCGTTTTTTTAAATTCGGGGACGAATTTTCTTAAGGAGTGGAGACAGTAACACCTGAGTTTAGGGTTAGCAATAATTGTGTGTTAATGTGGGGTTTTTGGTAAAAAATTTACCAAAATGGGTTTCTTGTAATTTATCTGGTCTTATAGTTATTTTTTTAGGAATTTATCTCGACCGCACACACTTGTGCACGATAGCTAGGGTTAGACTTAGGGTGACCTAGTTTGGGTGTACATGGTGGGTTAACCATGTTTTGCCCACCATGGTAGGATTAGGGCCTTGCTTAAGGTAATTGAGTTGATTTTGGAGCAAATGAGTTTAACTAAGGTGGTTGGCTTTGACCAAGGGTGCTTAGGATGTTTCAAGTTGACTTGATAGAGAGAGAGAGAGAGAGAGATGTGATGGTTGCCATGATGGTTTAAGGTTGTGTCACACCAAAACTTTTTTAATGTCTCTTCACACTCAAATCCCTCTCACTTACACCCTCACATCAGCCCCATTTCCAGCATTTTCAGCCCCTAAAAAAACATCAGAACAGCCACCAAAACAAACCCCATCAGTTCCAGAAAGTAAACATCAACACACTTTCAGCATGTTAAAACCAGCTTCAGCCACCAATTCTGCACAGATCAGCACTCAACTGCTGCACAAACAGCCCCTATCATCATTGCAATAGCCCACTTCTTAAACAACACACACACTCACACCATCAGCCTCCACTACAACATCATAACATCAGCTTCAGCACTCTTCCTCAGAACTTCAGCAGCAGCAGCTGCTACATCAGCTCCTAACTCTTTATACAACACTTCTTAAATAACCCACTCAACCCCATACCACATTACTTCAACACCTCCCACACTTGCTGTTACTACAATAACTCAGAAGAAATCACCACTGAATCAGCAGCAGCAACTTCTACAAGCAGCAACAGCAGCTCTGTAAAAGTTCAGCAAGCTTCAGACCCACTTCTTTTCCAGCCTAGTTGCAGCCCCAGAAGCTATAGCAGCAGCATACCCACTCCCTCCTTCTTCTCTTCTCCTTCAGCTATGATCTGTAGAGGTATAATTCCCTTAACCCAACTTCTCTTTGCTCATGTTATGGTTTGGTATAGTTTAGTGTTTATATTTGGTAGTTTAGTGTTTGAATTGTGTAGTTTAGTGCTAGTTGTAGAGATTTGGGTGGGATTTAGTCTAGCGATGGTTTTAATGGTTAGTATAACCTTAGTAAGTGTTGTTAAGGCTAGTGGAACCAAGATTTATCCATGTTTTTACCAGAGTAACCTGTTTGCCCGACTTGGCGTAAATTAGCGATTTTAGAGACTTTTGAGCCTCTGTTGGATCTGCTGTTGACCCGAACCTTAAATCATAAAATTGTGAAGACTGTAGCACATTAACCTTAGCAGAGACACACACACAGAGCACGAGGACCCACCTCCAAAATGAGGCCGCCGGTTTATTCCTTCTGGCCGCAAATTGCGGCCAGAACAGGGGCTAGGGTGTTGGGTTTTTGGCTGTAGGGTTCTTCTGGGTAGCTTAGGCTTTTGGTATCTGTAACTTTTGTAGTTTGGCCCAGAGGTAAAATCTGGAGCTATAAACGCATTTTCGATGTTTGTAACCTTGTGCGACACGCGCGTGATCCGCGTGGTTCTGTGGCGCGCTGCGCGTCACAGCGCGTCGAAGTTGGTTCTGGCGAGTTCACACGCGTCGCGACGTGTCGTATGCACACGCATTTAGTTTCACGCACGCGTATCCTTTTTGAGATATTTTTACGATTTTGGTGAATCTTGTGGTTTGGTGTTAAGTAATGTTAATATTAGTTAGACTAGCCAAATTAGGTATGGTTTGGACCAAGTTAACCTAGGAAACCCCAGATTACACAAAAATACCCTAAGTTTTCAATTGGTACAAAACTTGGCGTTTTTGGAGCAAAACATAGCTTTTGAGATCTGCTGCTACCCTTGTAAGTTCAGAATAAAAGTGAGTGGACCATAGCCTACTGGTGACACACTGACCCATCTACCAGAGCCCGACCCCACCACCTTCAACCCAGGCCGCCAGAAAATTCTTTCTGGCCGCAAATTGCGGCCAGACTAGGGAGTTAGGTCTTAGGATTTTTTCTACAGGTGTCAGCTACATTTTATAGGTCTCTGGTATACATAGTTTTGCAATATTTTGATCTGGGTACAATCTGGGGCACTATATTGTTTTCTGGTGTTTTTGGTTTGCGCGATACGCGTGTGGTTCTATGATTCGGCGTATCGCGGCGTATCGGGTTAAGCGCTAGGCACATACACGCACGTTTCAGCGTATCGCACACACGCGCGTCAATTCGTGACACGAGTTCTCGTTTTGTTTTATCGCGTATGCGAGATTTTGATTATATTTGGATTCTTGTGTAAATTCCAGGTTCGCGGGCGGGTACGTCAGACGCCGCCGGGAAAGGAAAGCAGGTGGTCGGCTATACTTAGCATACGACCAGGTGAGTAGATTTAACATCTACGGGGAAATCGCCCGTATGGCGTTAAGCATCAGGGCGTAGTAGGATGTTTAGTCTTATATGTTCATGCAAACATACTAAGTAGCATACCCTTGTTACATACATAGAACTGGTAGTATAGAACACTGCATTGTCACTAACGGTACATGCTGCACGAGCACGATTTATAGAACACTCACACCGTTAGTGATTGCCATGACACTCACAGTATAGGATTGCTAGAAATTATAGGTTATATTGATTCCATTTCACTGATGTTGTCCTGTTTTGCCATATCCATATATGCATATTTTTACCATATTCACCTTGTAGCTCATCATAATGCTTATGTATATATATCTTGGACACATATGCATCATTTCCACATTGGTGTACGTGTATATTGCTACACTCACTTAGCATAATTAGCTTCTTGCACATCCATACCTATACTCATTTTCATATGAAACATACATACTAAACTAAGGGACCGCATATGGTATTTTCCAAACTGGGTATTTTTAGAAAAAGAGCGGTTTTCCCTTTTCTTCCATACGACGCATGGCATGGATTTACGCATTAGATTGATTCATGTGATTTCTGGATTTGGGAACCGGAGTACTATTTTAAGAAATTACGCACTGTTAAAAACCCGGTTTCCCTTGATTTGATATTTTAGTGCGTCCACCATGTGTTTTCTCGGTGCTTGAGCGATACATGGAAACCCGAGTCGAGGAGCTGGACGAGGCCGATTGCGGGTACATGGTGGACCCGGTACGGTACCCCGGGGCGAGAACGGATCGCTGTGCAGTAGACGGTGAGCCTGGCAGAGGGACTACTACCTACCGGTGATTGGTTGGACCTGGCGGTTATCCGGAGGATACCGACCAGAGTCGAGAGATGGATACGGGACGATACTGCCAGGACCGAGGGCCGACACCGCAGACAGAGCCCGTGGGCTAACCCGGATTGACGGGTGCCCGAGATATGAGGTTTTGCGTGTCGATGCTGGACACGAGTTTTCTTGATATTTGGGTGCCGATGTTGGGCACTCACGATTTTATGAGATTACAGGATTTGAGGGCCGATGTGGGTGACGGCGCCTGAGTTGTTTTGGAATTGGGTGTATTGACAGACACCAGTTATTTTTCCACGTTGACATTCCATGTAGACATTATTTCTTCCCATACTCAGCATTTTTACTTTACATCTCATCCTGTAGCTAGCATACCTGATAGAGTACACATGCTTGCATATCATTACGTACCCTGCTCATCATGTATAGGGTTGTTAGATCATATCGCCATGTCTGATTCTCACATATCTTGCTCATTACATAGAGATGTCATTAAATCGCACTTGTTGCATGATATTGAGCATCCAATTCATCATATAGATGTTACCTGTTGGCATAGTTTAGAGTATCGCAGCACGTGCATACTCGCGATTACCTTTATATGTTATCTACTACCCACGAGTTCGCAACTCACCCCCGTTGTGCCACAGTGTTTGTAGGTTGCCCTTTGGAGTAGTCGCGGCTGGCTGTTCACCGCACCTTTTGACACAGATACCATTGCTAGTTGGTGGGTTTTTGTACGGTATCTGTTTACTTTCGGTTGTATTTTGATGTATCTAGTATTCTCCATCTACCTTCATGTATTGACTTAGAGACAGTTGTGAGGACGACATATGTTATTTTGTACTCTGGTGTCGAGCTCGTTGTGAGCCGACTTCATTTATGCAGTCTTGTATGTCTTGCTATCTTCATTTCATTTTTACTCAGTCATTGAGATGCTCTATTTATTCCACATGTCCTTTTACTTATATCTTGTCTTCACCCGATTCCCGGGGCAAACTCTTATATAAGAAAATGTTGCAAATAAAATTATTAAATACCACATGAACTCAAAAAGGATTTCTACTAAATTAACTAAAAAGGTTTTCTAAACATTTGGAACCGTTTTTACAAAAAATGTCTTAACACTCTACATTTAAATAGTTTTGATTTCTGGGTTGTCGGCTTACTTAGTCATGTTACGCCTTTAGACGTTACGTGGTTAAGTGCCGGTCACGGGCCAAACTTTGGGTCGTGACAGTACTGAAATTTTTGTGGAAGATTTTATACATCTATTTTCCTAATTCGAAAGCAAAAGATTAGGGCTTTGGACTATAAAAAGGGACCGAGAGCCTCTTGGAAAATTCATCAAGCCGACGAGATCACGAAGTCCAAGACGGCTCACGCATCTAGGCTGATCATCAACTGTTCGTCTACCTCCTTGGAAGAGATCGAGAAGCAAACTAGTATTTGTAATCATTTTCTAAGTGATCAAAGTGTAATGAATATTGTTGATTAATAAAGGTAGCTCTTTTTCTTATTCTATTTCTTCGTAGTTTAATTATGCAATTTCTTTCCATCTCTTTTTCTCCCAACATGCGTGAGTAATTCTCCGCTTGTTAGGGTTCGTAGGATTAGGACAGGCTAATTAATGATGAACATCCCTAAACCCTTTTTAAGTCCTATAAAGTTTATAAACTTTATCAAAAGAATCATTAACATCCTAATCGGGCGCGCTAACAATTCATTGTTAGTCCCGACTGTGATTAGAGATTAGATTAATGATTATTTTGGTAAAGGCTAGATATAAACGGAGTTCCGTGTCGAGATAAGGGTTAAGAGTGGGATTCCTTTTCCCTCTAGAAATCATAATCTACACGCATCACCGTCGTTCTAGTTTTAAATCTATTAAAGGATAAAAAAGGGTAACTTTTAATTAATTGTCCTTAACTACTAAATCCTAACGAACCCTACAAACCCTCTTATTATATTAACTACATCCCTAAAATAATCTAGATCTATATTTTTGCAGTCTTGCTTAACGTAGATCTAGAAACCATTCGTCAAAATTCTTTTTCCCTCCTCTCTTTCTCAACACATCTAAAGTAAGAATAAAAGGTTCAACGTTTCCCTGAGGACGACCCGTACTCACCTCGGTCTAGCTACGCGCGACACCGTTCTGATTGCGGTCACTACACAAACACACTTTTTTGTGTCAATCAATGGTTTGGCGTTTGTACGCCGACGTCGAGGGTTTTTAGGTTAAATTGTGAAAGCAACCATAGGTTTTGACCTATGTGGGATTCGTGTGTCGTTTTGGTCATGAGTCAGATTTTAATGCGATACGGTGCGTTATGATATGTATGTACCCCATGTGGACTTTGAGACGACAAGCAAGCGCGTGACGACGTCGGCACCGGCGAGCAAGGACCAGGTGAGTAGATTTATATCTACGGGGAGAAGTCGGGTGGATGGCGTATAGCACCCCCGCAGTTCGTGGTGATGTATACGAATACGTATACACACATATATTTTGATTATATATATTATGTTGATATGAGACTTGATGATAAAGGTAGATTCTAGGTGTTCATGGATTAGTTTAGTGTTAGTTGCGAAACCCTAGAGTAGTTGTTACACCCACACACGCACACACACACATGCATACATCTATGTTATTACCTGTGCGTATATGGGGATATGTGTTTATGTGTTCACCTGGGTATGGGACTAGGTGTTCACATACTGGATTTGCGGATGATACTTGGGATTGAGATGAGTCGATGAGATTTGAGTTGAGGCCGTGAGATCGGTGATATGGCAGGATTCGTACTTGAGATACGTCCTGATGTTATAGCGGATCTTTGGATGAAAATGCCATGTGAATAGTGATATTAGTAGTGTACTAGACGTAGGTCAGTACCCCAGATGATAATCTTGATAAAAAGGATACCAGATGAACACAGTGATGAGTATGATATTGACCCGTATCCAGATTTGGGGATGCCGTACGACGGATTTACGTACGAGCTATATATTGATGATTGATCCGCACTCTTGACTTGGGATGTCTGATTATAGATATGGTATCGGATATGATATTATTGAGGCGGGATCACCGACTAATATATATACAGGTATGTATATGTATCGACTCAGATGTTAGGCGGTTTCCTTACCTGTAGTTCAGCTTGTTAGTTCAGCCGTATAGTTTAGTGTAGTTGTTAGAATAGATTAGACTCCTACCTATTTCAAAACTAACGAATCGTGGGTATTTTAAAAGACGGGTCAAGGGATTCTACGGATATTTCAAAAGACGTATCTTTTCTTAAAAACACCGTAGCCCTTATTTTCAAAACACCGCGATTCGTGTTATTTCAAAAGGCACTATTGTAAGACTTATATTAGGGTAATGCAGATTAGTTATCATTGTGTCTAGTATTCATCTCCCGCATATTATTGTTGTTGCTCCGCATCGCATACTTATTGTAATTCATATTTCATTATTGATATCATGCTGTTAGGACACCATCACCATGACCGATGATGCGTATGTACCACGTACACTTACTTGCCGGCTCACACACATCTTCATCGGTAATTGCCATATCACGTACACTTAGAAAATACTATTACATTGACATAGCCTGTTAGCTAATAGTTTAGACATGATATTAGTGTACTTGCCTAATATGCTAGTTTAGACATTGTAGTTATTACCTGCTACTTCATGCATGTTATTATTCACTGTTATGCCGCATTCATGGATACTCATGCATATATTCACTATCTTACGTGCTATTGAGGTTTTGGATTCGGATTTCCATGAGATTTTCTGGATTTGGGGGAAAACCGCAAAACTTATACAAACTTCTTCTCTCTTTTTAATAAAAAGCGCGGTTTTCCCATGATGTATGAGTCGTCCACCATGAGTTTGCTGATGGATTTCGAGACCCGAGTTCGAGGAGTGGAGGAACCGTTTCGGGTACATGGTGGACCCGGTGCGGTTCCCCGGGGCAAGAGGATCGCAGATGATGGCGTTGAGCCTGGCAGGGGAGCACTACCGACCGGTGATTTTACCCGACGCGTCGGATATCCGGAGGATACCGTTGTAGTCTTGAGATGGATGGTAGGGGCCGATCTGGACTGACGGCGCCCTAAATATTGAGATTGATACATTGAGATTTCGAGCTATTGAGGTACTGAGATTTGATGATACAGGCCAGTCCGGATAGCCGGAGCCTGAGATTTTGAGACATTGAGATTTATGTTTTGTGTCGATGCTAAACACTGTTTATGCTGATTTCATTTATGATACCTCTTTTAAAAAGATACAGAAATCTCACTAATTTATGAAAGCAGTTTTCTTCAGTACATGCATTCTGTTTCATGCATTCATACCTCATCCATATGATATATTGCTACCTGAGGCACTGACACGAGCACTTGGTATTGTCGTTGTTTAGAGGTATACCCTAGCCATTGTTATAGGCTGCTGGTTATATATTTGAGGATATATTATGATTGTATGACTTAGGATTGCATTGTTCATGCGATTTCAGTCCGTAGATATTTTCTACTCACGAATTGGCAACTCACCACCATTGTGCCACAGTTTCTTGCAGGTTTTGCCGTACAAGTTTCATTACGGCTTTGCTGGCACTGTTTCTTTTCAGGTGACTTGCTAGTAGGTGGGTTTATTTGTATCGTACCCATCATTATACTTTTTATATTATTATTCAGTTGTATCTAGAAGTTCCATCAACCAAACATGTATTTATTTCAGAGATAGAGACCAGTGATGTTTATTCTTTCGACCTTAGAGTCGCGCGTTGTACTTCTATGGATTTCTTGCTGTTTTAAGTTTCCTTTTGAGTTTTGATCCTCGCCCTTAGCGTTGTATATTATATTGCTTGTGTGGTTGTGACCGTCGATTGACGAAGAGCTAGCTCCCGCTTGGGGATGCCTTTTTATTGATTTCGTATACTATTCATGTTGTATCCCGTTTGGGGGCCAGTATTTACAAAGGAGACTCTGCCGAAATTTTCAGGAAATATTTGATGTTTTTAAAAATGCATAATTCGGCTTATGCTATTAAAACTACTTGCTTTTACTTGGTTTTCCTTCACTCCACTACTTTTCTTGGTTTGGTTTTCTGGGTTTTCGGCTTACTTAGACTACGTACGCCTCGAGACGTTTCGTAGTTTAAGTGCCGGTCATATTCCGTACTTTCGGGACGTGACACTGCATCGGGGAAACGTCCAACACAGACACTCCGCATCAGGGAAACGTCCAACAGCGACACTCCGTGCCGGGAAAACGTCAAGCAGACACTCCGTGCCGGGGACACGTCAACCAGCGACACTCTGCATCGGGAAAACGTCCAACACAGACACTTCGCATCAGGGAAACGTCCGACAGCGACACTCCGTGCCGCGGAAATGTCAAACAGACACTCCGTGCCGAGGACACGTCAACCAGCGACATTCTGCATCGGGGAAACGTCCAACGCAGACACTCCGTATCAGGGAAACATCAACCAGAGACACTCTGCATCGGGGAAACGTCCAACACAGACACTCCGCCATGGGAAAACGTCGACCAACGACACTCCGTGCCGGGGCTACGTCTACCAAACCACTCCGGGCCAGGGAAACGTCTACCACGGACACTCCGTCTCGGAGACGCGTCAAGCGTCGACCGTCCATGTCGTAAAAAGGGCGGTGCATCCCAAAAAGTGGGAACCAAAGCAAGTCGCCTCCACATGAAAGAAGATCCATCAAATTCATGCACACGACCCACATATGTGGTGTGCATGTATTGATGGGGGGCACTTTGTTGGAGTCAAAATTTACACCCCGGTTGACCGAGTCAAAGTCAAGGTCAACCCCAAGCCAGGTGGGCTTAAGCCCACGTCAAGCGGGCCCATGCCCAAGCCAAGCCCGCGGCCAAGCCTCCCCATGCCAACAACAAAATCATGTAATAAATAATTTTTATGTAATTTTTTATATATGAATGTATGCAAAATAGGCATGAAGCCAATATTTTGTAAGCATGTGCAAAAATGAAATGGCACATGAGTCATGGGTTGGGCAAAATGCCATTTTTGCAAAGCCCAAGGGGTTATATGTAAATATGTAAGCCTATATAAGGAAAAATGATGATGAATAAAACAACTTTTTCATTCTCTCAAAAACCTAGGGTTTGTACATCTTTCCCTTTTCTGAAGGCTTCAAATCTTCTTCTTTCTTTTGAATTAAATCAAGAGTTTTACTCTTCCTTTTCCAAAACTAGATAGTTTTTCACCACAAAACCCACAAAGGGGAACTTGGATCTACCATTAGATCTCAAAAATAAGAGATTTTTAGATCTCACATCTCTTGATCTTCAAGATCCAGCCAATAGAGGAGGAAGAAGAAGAACCCCTTTCATCAACCAAAACATTTTAGGAGTTTAACTCCACTATAAACCCTATTTCTGGGACTAAAAGCCCCTTTTTCTCACCAGCGCCCTGCCCTCAAGTGCAGAGCGCCGACGTGCCGACACGTAGCGCGCTTGCGCTCCAGCGCCCAGCGCTCGAGCGCACAGCGCCCATGTGCCAACACGTGGTGTGCTTGCGCTCAAGCGCACAGCGCTCAAGCGCAGAGCGCCCATGTGCCGACACGTGGCGCGCTTGCGTTCCAGCGCACAGCGCAGAAAGCCCACGTGCCGATACGTGGCGCGCTTGCGTTCAAGCGCACAACGCTCGAACACAGAGCGCCCATGTTCCGACACGTGGCGCGCTTGCGCCTAAGCGCACAGCACCTAAGCGCACAGCGCTTAAGGCGTTGGCCCCTCGCATCCTTTGGATGCCTTTTCCCCCTCTTCATACACACACACACACACACACACATATATATATATACATATGCATACATATGTACACACACACATACACCACGACACTGTCCCTGTTAGAAAAAAAAATTTCTAACGGGACGCTGCCCCGCACCCCGCAAGTGGGCTGCTAGCTCCCTTGACCCCCAGCCCGCTATCCGGGTAGCGGGACCCCGTAAAAACTCTGCGTGGCTCCCGATATATCCAAACCCCCTCTTCCAAAACAACACACACGTACACTGCACATTGAGTTCGCATGATCAGTTTAACCCGTTAATCGGAGGTTCTCTCGCCCCAAAGGCAAGGGGTAATTAACGGCAGCTTAGTCCGCGGCTGCCGGAGATTCGGATCCCCACAATCAATAAACACCAGCCTACCCTAGGCAGGGGGAATCTGTAGTATGCCTGACAAGCGCGCGCGTATTCCCATCTCAATGGGGTGACGAAAAACACCCTACAGGCATGTCGTGGTGGTTTCGGACATTAGCACACACGTTTCGGTGTTTCGAGTGCACACGCGTTAGCTTGCGACGCTAGTTTCTCGTATGGTCTTGATATCGCGTTTATGCAGGATTTTAGCCTTATGTGTATTGCTTTGTGTAAATTCTAGGATTGCAGGCGGGGACTCCAGACGCCGCGAATAAGGGGAAACAGGTGGTCGGGTATACTTAGCTCGAGATCGCCAGTGAGTAGATTTAACAACTACGGGGAAATCGCCCGTGTGGCGTTATGCGTCAGGGCTTGATATACTAGTGTAGCCGCATGTTTATATCCATATACATCGAGTGTGCATGAGCGTCATACATACCATTTCTTGTTGTGCCTTGAATCAGTACCTAGTGAGCACTGCACTGTTACTGACGGTTTATGTTGCACGAGCACTAAATTGTATGCTACACCCACACCGTCGGTAATTGCCATGACACGCCTGTACACATGTCCGGTAGTTGATTGTTATTGACATTGGTGCACGAATTATTGCACATCCATACTTGTGCACATACTTATTACACACCCATACTTGTGCACATACATATTGCATATCCATAGTCGTACACATACATATTGTACGCCCATACTTGTGCACATACATATTGCATATCCATACTCGTACACTTACATATTGTACACCCATACTTGTGCACATATATATTGCACATCCATACTCGTACACTTACATATTGTACACCCATACTTGTGCACATACATATTGCACATCCATACTCGTACACTTACATATTGTACACCCATACTTGTGCACATACATATTGCACATCCATACTCGTACACTTACATATTGTACACCCATACTGTGCACATACATATTGCACATCCATACTCGTACGCTTACATATTGTACACCCATACTTGTGCATATACATATTGCATATCCATACTCGTACACATACATATTGTACACCCATACCGTGCACATACATATTGCACATCCATACTTATGCACATACTTATTGCACATCCATACTTGTGCACATACCTATTGCACATCCATGGTTGCGTACATACATACTTGCATATACATAGATGATACTGGCTTGATTCTGGAGACTTGGAAACCGTGTGATATATTTTAAAAATGGATTCATTTAAAAGAGCGGTTTTCCCTTTTATGGTCATGGTACGTTTTTATGTTGCATATATCATAAATCATATTGCATGGATTTACGCATTGAGTTATGGATTTCATGTGATTTCTGGATTTGAGAACCGTGGTAGTATTTCAAGAAGGTATGCATTGTTTTGAAAACCCGGTTTCTCTTGATATGATATTACGGTGCGTCCACCATGCGTTTTCTCGGTTCTGAGACGTGTGCTTGAAACCCGATCCGAGGAGTTGGATGATCCGTTTGCGGGTTCATAGTGGGCCCGGTATGGTACCGCGGGGCAAGAACGGATTGTTGTGCAGTAGACGATGAGCCTGGCAGAGGGACTACTACCTACCGGTGATTGGTTGGACCTGGTGGTTATCCGGAGGATACCGACCGGAGTCGAGAGATGGATAGGGACCGACCCGTACTGCCGGATCCCGAGGGCCGATCCCGCAGACGGAGCCCGTGGGCCGATCCGGACTGGCGGAGCCCGATATATGAGGATTTGCGTATCGATGCTGGACACGAGTATTTCATGATGTTTTCGAGTGCCGATATTGGGCACTCCGGTTCCATAAGACTTACAGGATTTGAGGGCCGATTAGAGTGGCGGCGCTTGAGTTGTTAGGATTTGGGGTGTATTTGATGGACATCGAGTTTTTCCACGATGATGATTCGTGTTGACGGTATATGTTATCCCATGCTCAGCATTCATTCATATGCATTGCATCATGTATTGTAGAAGCTGATAGAGTACCTCGCATGATTATTGCATACCCAGATTACCATAGGGATGTTATCAGATTGCTCATGTTAGAGTATCGCAGTACGTGCATACCTGCGATTATCTGTATATGTTATTTACTATTCACGAGTTGGCAACTCACCCCCGTTGTGCCACAGTGTTTTGCAGGTTGGCCCTCAGAGTAGTTGCGGCAGGGCTACATCATTGTATCTTTTTGCTACGGATACCGCTACAGTTGGTGTGTGAGTCGTTTTGCTTATAGGTGGGTTTTGCGGTTATCCGTTTACATTTCATTGTACACCTTATTGTATCTAGTACTCTCCATCTACCATTTGTATATTGACTTAGAGACCAGCTGTGAGGATGATGTTATATATTATTTTGTAACTCTGGATGTCGAGTTCGTGTGAGCCGACTTTATTTATATAGTTTTATCTTTTGTGCTGTTTTTCACTTATCTTGTTCATTTCTTCGCTACGGCGTCGTATATTATTCTTATGGTAATTGCTTCTGCCGTTGGGCATGATTGCTCCCGTTTGGGGATGCTTTATTTATATCATGTATTGTTTTACCTGTATCTTATGCTGAACCCGTTTCGGAGCTAGTTTTTACAAAGTAGGCGCTGCCAAAATTTTTAAGAAAATAATTTAAACTTTAAAGATTTTTATTTGAAATTTCTAAATGTTCTTAACATATGTTTTCATCAATCACTACTTTTATGGTTTAGATTTCTGGGTTTTTGGCTTACTTAAATTGCGTTACGCCTGTAGACATTACGTGGTTTAAGTGTCGGTCATGTGCCGAATTCTGGGTCGTGACAGCACATAACGGCTCCTAGGTATTGAGCGAACAAAAGAACTTCAAGCGAACTTGTCCAAACTCTTGTAGAGCCAACCGGCAACACTTACAGTACAGTCCGGTATCTTCATCAGATATATTGCATATCGAGTCTAGGGATGGTATCGTCGACCCCAATAACTCAATAAATCATGCCGATGCGTGGACTATAACAGATCGAGAAACTACTGATAACATTTATCAGTAAATCTTATCAACCCTGTCCAGGGACTTTAAGTTATAGCCAATCGCGCATAGCACAACATCAACCCCCAATACCGGGAGAGACGAAACCCCTCCTATTGCTCATTGCCTCCATGTGTCTCGAGACAGTACCAAAAAACCACCTATTTGCATGACTCAGTAGAGCCGTGGTAGGGTGGAAATCAAAGCACAGTGGGAGAACACACAAGACTCTATGACGATCTCGGGTCTACAGACTAATCTGTACAAGTGTCACCAGAGAACTGCTATCCGACGATAGA
This sequence comes from Agapanthus africanus, assembly GCA_030015575.1. Lineage (NCBI taxonomy): Eukaryota > Viridiplantae > Streptophyta > Magnoliopsida > Asparagales > Amaryllidaceae > Agapanthus > Agapanthus africanus. Next base: position 516,843,656 of record CM057344.1, read on the forward strand.
TATAATACCATATAGGAGTTCTCGGCGAGTTCGTTCAGTGTATCCAATCTCCACTGAGCACCCGTATTCAATCTTTGATGTCAAACACCAATGGATATGGGATCATCCATCGCCCATCAAATGGGTCAAGAAACGTATACACTAGTCTACTCTGGAATATCGATGCCCCATCTCGATACACCCACGACTAGGAACATTTAAGGATACGCTTATAGACTAGCCATGCCCCACTAGTATGATCTGCATCATAATCATGATAGTCAAGCGGATATCTTAAGGGCTTTATCAATATGTACCAAATGGATAGTATACACAATCAAGTGAAATGTTAAGATAAAGAGTAACCAGATAGCATACTTGTTGGATATATGTATGCCCTAGAGGCCATTATATGATAGTGGATGTGTTTATATATATATATATATATATATATATATATATATATATATATATATATATATATACATAGGACATTCTTGCTCGACATGATAGTATGCTATCTGGTTACTCTTTATCTGATATGTTTACTTGATCATGCTTCTATTCTTTTGGTACATATTGATAAAGCCCTAAGGATATTTGCTTGACTACTATGATTATGATGGAGATCATTCTAGTGGGACGAGTGTAGTTTATAAGCATATCCTGAAATGTCCCTAGTCGTGGGTATATCGAGACGGGGCATCGATATTCTAGCGTAGACTAGCATATACGATTCTTGACCCATGTGATGGGCGATGGATGTTCCCATATCCATTGATGTTTGACATCGAGATCGTATGCGGGTGCTCAGTGGTGACTGGGTACACTGGACGGACTCGCCGAGAACTCCTATATGGTATTATATATATCGTCGGATAGCAGTTCTCAGGTGACACTGGTACAGGTTAGTCTATAGAGCCGAGATCGTCATAGAGTCTCATGTGTTCTCCCACTGTGCTTTGATTTCCACCCTACCACGGCTCTATTGAGTCGTGCAAACAGGTGGCTTTTGGGTACAGTCCCGAGACACATGGAGGCAATGAGCGATATGAGGGGTTTCGTCTCTCCCGGTATTGGGGGTTGATGTTGCGCTGTGCTCGATTGGCTATATCAGCAAGTCCCTGGCCAGGGCTGATGAGATTTACTAATAAGTGTTATCAGTAGTTTCTCGAACTGATTATAGGCCATACATCGGCATGACTTATTGAGTTATTAGAGTCGACGATACCATCCCTAGACATGATATGCAGCATATTTGACGAAGAGACCGGACTGTACGGTAGTGTCACCAGTTGGCCCGACGGGTGTTTTGACAGGTTCGCTTGTTTTCTTCTGATCGCTCAGTACCCGGGTGGCCGTTATGTTTAGCTGACCTCTTGCGGCTTGGGAGTGCTTGATATGATCATCACCCACTGCCGGCGTATTGACGAGTCTTAGAGTCCCACAGAGGAGTTTCCTAGCCCAAGCGAAACGATGTGGTGTGCTGTAACGTTTCCAAAATAATAAAATATGATTTTTGGGAAATTTTATAATTTAATATTATTTTAATGAATATTTGAATATTTTGGTATAATTAAATACAAATAAATAGGGAAAAATTATGGAAAATTCTAAAATAAGGTATTTTATGGAATTATGCCATTTTAAATTTTTTAAGATTAGTTATATGCTAATTTAGTGCTAATCGCGATTAAGAATCGCTAATTGGATTTTTAGCATTTTTGTGCAAAATTGTGCACATATCATTTTCTATACTTGTGTTGCTTGTGCATTTCTACCATGGCTTTTCTTTTGGGTCTACTATTCAAGTGAGAAGAGTTTAGTGAAGAAAAGAAAAGAAAAAGTAGTATGATGAGAGAGAGAAAGGGACCAAGTCAACCTTCACCTCTTTTGACCCATGCCCCCCCATCATTTCCCTTCTCATTTTCTCTCCCTCCCCTTGTTGGAGCTGCTGCTGCTCTCTCTCCCTCTCTCACCCTCTTCACTAAAACCCTAGATCCACCATGAAAACAAAGCCAAAACCCCATTCCCACTTCACAAAACTTACTCCCAAGCTCACTAGCTACACATTGAACCTAGCAAGATTGGATTTGGAGAACTTTGAGTAACTCAAGAATTTTCTTGAGTTGCCAAAGGAGGTAATTTCTGCACCTATTAGAGTAGTATTTCATTTCCTTGTGCATCTATTCTAGTTTCATATCGATATTGTGTTGTTTGTGGACTTTAGAGAATTCAAGTTAGGGTTTAGGGTAAAACTGAAATCAAAGATGGAATTGAGGATTGTGGTGACCTTAGAATCCCTTGTGTGATGCTAATTTGGACCCGAACCTGAACTTGAAACCAGAATACGGAATCGATATCGGGGAAAACTGTAAATCTAGAAGTGTTTTGTGTAATCTGCTATTACCCCGAGACCCCAAAAATAAAACTGAGCTGACAGTGAGATGTGCAGGCACCATGGAACCACCACACCAAACCCTAGCCCCCAACTCCAAACTGAGGCCGCCAATTAATTCCTTCTGGCCGCAAATTGCGGCCAGAGCAGGAGGGAATTGCCTCGATTTTTGTGCATGGCCCCATTTCCTATATTCTTGACCCTGGGTATGTCTAGTTTTGACTGATTCCATCTAGGGTGAAATCTGGGTTGATTTTTCCTATGTTGGTGCATGGTTTACGACTTGTGTTAGTATGGATTTTGGTATTTGGTGTTTCGTTCCTGTCGGGTGGCGTTTGGGCGTCAACGACAAGTGGATATTGATTGTGTTTGCATGCGAGGTTATAGGTTTTTACCTATAGGCGTAGCGTGTGCCGTTTTGGTTTCCGATGTGATTTTCATGTGCTTTAGCGTTTGTGATATCCTTGTAGGTACCCTACGAGATGTGAGGCAAAGAAGATGAAGATGGCGACATCGGCACCGACACATGAGAAGCAAAGTGAGTAGATTTATATCTACGGGGAGATGTCGGGTGGATGGCGTATAGCACCCCCGCAGTCCGTGGTGATGTATACGAATACGTATACACACATATATTTATTATGTGTTGTTGGGATTATTGATGGTGATAATGGTATTATTGGTGATAAGAATGTATTGGTTTAGTATAGTGCGAAACCCTAGAGTAGGGGTTGTACACGTACACATACACATACACATATACTTGCATGCATTCTTTCATTTATCTGTGCGCTTATGATGGTGTGTATATCTACACATGGGTATGGGACTATGTGTTCATATACGGGTTTTGAGGATGATACGTGGGATTGAGATGAGTCGATGAGATGCGATTAGACCGTGAGATTTGGCGACATGACAGAGTTCGTATTGGAGATGCGATATGATGGTAGTGATACCTGTCATGCGATGAGATAGTGTGATATCGACTCAGATTTAGGTGGTTTTCATACCCCTCTCGATTAGCTTGATTGTTGGGTTCGTAGTTCGCCTAGTAGGCGTTAGGCTAGACCCGAGTCATACCTATTTCAAAACTAACGAATCGGGGATATTTTAAAGATAGAGCAAAAAGGGTTTATACGGATATTTTCAAACGACGCGTCTTTTCTTAAAACACCATAGCCCTTATTTTACCAAAAGCCCTGATTCGTCTTATTTCAAAAGGCAAGGTTGCATGATATAATTATTGAGGCAGGTTCTTTACTGTTGCGTGATTACTCGATTCCGCATATTCATGCTGTTGCATTGCATCGCTTTTATTGTTGATACATTTCAGTCATGCTGCTAGGACACCAGCACAATTATCGATGATGCGTATGTTCCACGTACACTTGTTTGGCGGCTCACACACTTCATCATCGATAATTGCCATGTCACTACACTGTAGTACTGTTGCATTCAGTGTATGTTGCTTACATTTCTTCACATGTCGCATACGTCATGCTTTCTGATTATACGCATTAAGATATGTTATTTCCATGATATTTCTGGTTTTGGGAACCGTGGGTGTTTTAAAAAGAGAATATGGAATTGTTTTAAAACCCGGTTACCCTTGATATGATATTTCAGTGCGTCCACCATGTGTTTTCTCGGTGCTGAGAGCGACATGTGAAACCCGATTCGAGGAGGCGGATGAGACCGATTGCGGGTACATGGTGGACCCGGTATGGTTCCCCGGGGCAAGAAATGTTTTTCGTGGAGTAGACGATGAGCCTGGCAGGGTGGCGAGTACCTACCGGTGATTTTGTTGGACCCGGCGGTTATCCGGAGGATACCGACCGGAGTCGATAGATGGATATGGCGTACTGCCGGGGCCGAGGGCCGATACCGTAGACAGAACCTGTGGGCCGATCCGGACTGACGGAGCCCGATATATAAGGATTTACGTGCCGATGCTAGGCACAGTTTTCATGATGTTTTCGAGTGCCGATGCTAGGCACTCCGGTTCCATGATTTTGACGTGTCGCGAGGGACACAGGTGGTTTATATCCTCATATTTCCATGCATATGCTGATGATATTTACATGCATGATGGTTTTGTCATTGGGTGACGAGTGGACGGGATCCACGTACATGCAGATTTGATTATATTGATCATACCTCACATTTATGATATGCTATTACCTGAGGCACTAGCACGAGCACTTGGCACTACACTCATGTATAGAGATTACATTGCCAGTTTAGCATGCTTCAGCTTTATTCATATTGAGCTTTATTTATATCTGATCGTATTGACCTAGGTTGGGTCATGCATTCGATCTCTGCTTGTAGATATTTTCTATTCACGAGTTGGCAACTCACCCCCGTTGTGCCACAGTCCTTGCAGGTTTTTGCCGTACATATTCCATAGCGGCATTTCTGGCACACTGCTTCCATATGGGTGACTTGCATTGGTAGGTGGGTTCTTTTGTATCAGAACCGCCATTGTTCCTGTATTGTTTATTGTATCTAGAATTTCATCAACCAAAACTTGTATATTGCTTCAGACTTAGAAAACAGTGTTGTATTATTTCGACCTTAGAGTCGCGTTTGTAGTATTACGGTTTTCTGGCTGTTTTGAGTTTCTTTTTGGGTTTTGATCCTCGCCCTTTGGTGTTGTATATTATTATTGCTTGCGTGGTTGTGACTGTCGTTTGACGAAGAGCTAGCTCCCGCTTGGGGATGCCTTTTATCATTTCATATATATTATTCTTGTTGTACCCCGTTCGAGACCAGTTTTTACAAAGGAAACTCTGCCAAAATTTTCAGGAAAGGTTACACATTTTAAAAAATACATATTCGGCTTAGTTATTTAAAAACTTGGATTTTTGGAACACGATTTCTTTACTTCTTAAAAACCAGTTTTCCTTATTTACTCTTTAAATGGTTTTAGATTTCTGGGCTTTTGGCTTACTTGGATTAGATGGGGTCCTATAGACTTCATATGGTTCAAGAGCCAGTCACGTGCTCTTTCGGGTCGTGACATGTGCATATGAGATATGCGTGGGGACCGGATTAAATGCGTGTATGGGATACCGTATATTAATCGAGCGATTTACTATCGGTCGGGTCGTATGTGATATGACCGGTTTGTTAAATCAAGTATTGATTTAACATTGACTTTTAGCTCACTTCTTTTAAACCCTTTTTCTTTTGTTGTATGCATGCATGTATGCATATGTTTATGTTGATGCACATATTGATGTGCATGCACACATACATGCATACACTTGTGTGTGTCATGGTTGTTGATACACTTGTGGTGGCAATGCAAGACTCACATTGTATTGTTTATCTATATATATATATATATATATATATATATATATATATATATATATATATTTGAGTTAATACAATTAGAATTAATTCCTGGTTGAAAAATCTTCATTCTTCACTTAACCTTGACCTTTAACCATGAGTTAATTTTCATGGTTGTTTTGACTCCAAAATAAATATCTAGATATTTATTAACCTAAGGTTAAGAATGAGAATGAAATTATATATAATTTCTATTCTTATTTTTATCTTTATCTTTTATCATAACTTTAGCTCTTGTGTTGCCATCATCTTCTTCTTCCTCTTTCTCATTCTCTCTTGGTTTTTCTAGAGTGAGTGTGAGACTAAAAGATAGGGTTTTGAAGTGAGAAAACAAACCACATCACCATTCTACACTAGTCTAGCCAATTATTTTAGAGCGTTAGCTTCATCTTCATCTTTGGATCAAGTGGAGCTAGGAGCTTGGACAAAGAGGACTCCGGGTGGATCATCGTGGACTTGGAAAATCACAAGCAAGCCCGTTCCAACTCTCAAGGAGCCAAGGAGTCTAGCAAAGAGAACTACAAAGGTTGTATTCTCTTTACTTTATGTTATATTACTTGTAGTATGAGATACTACTTCATGTTACCCTAGCTTTTCTAGTTCGATTCCTAGGTTAGATTGTTTAGCACCATCTAATTTTTTAAATTGTGGCGTGTGTGATGCATCAATAACTCAAATGCGTATAAAAACAACACAGAGTGTACCAAGGTGTAAAAAATCGAAAAACGTGTGCAACTGCATGCACAAAACACGTATCAATGCACTGCAAGCACATGTGAGCTATACCGAGTGCAAAAATCAAATCAAGTGCGTACCACATGCACAAAATCAAATCAGCTGTATGAAATCCATGAAAACATAAACATGTGCTATCAAGGCACAAAATCGACATCAAGTGAAATAGGTATGCACAAATCGCAAATCAACACAACGGTGTATAAAATATATATCAAGTGCAATAACTATACACAAAAATGTAAATATCCAGTAGGTGCAGCCATGGTGCACAAAAACAATATCATGAACTCAATCATCAAAACTCAAATCCAAGCGATATAAGCGTGATACTCGGATCACAAACGCAAATCGCAACAAATGATATTGAGGTACACCTCCTACAATGTTGGAAAAAAATGTCGGTGCGCACAAAACTGACAGAGCAAGAACATCCGCCTGCCTCCTACTCACGGTCTGGCGTCCTCTGTCTCTGGGACCTCTTTTCTCTATGGATTATCGATCTCGCAATCCATCGGCTCGTCAGCCCGATCAGGTCTGATAACGGGAACGATTCTGCTCTGGCACTCCTCTGGTCATCTCTTGGCCAATTAGCATGACCACTCGTAAAGCAACACGTCACTGGCTTTGGCCTCTGGCCCTCTGAATACACGTCACACATCTGATCCTCGATGCAAATCTTATTACAGTAGTGTCCTGGAAGGAACCTGGTCAAGGTCTCTTCCAATCTCGCCTATGCCGAACTATACTGAGGCTGGTACTCTTACATAATCTTTTCTCGTTCTCTGGACATCTGCGTTCTCAACACAGCATTTCCTTTGGAACCGGTCGTATTCCAACGCTTCTGTATACACATCCGATCTCTAATCTCAACGGGGAGTAACAATAGCTCGTCGGCATCTCGCACGAACCTCTTGTTCCACTCATCTTTATTATCTTCCGCTTTGACGTCACGTTATGCTATCTGCGTACTGCAATTGTCATCGGCTACAGTCAATCTGGAGTCTCTTACACAAACTCGAAATTATGAACTTGGTATCTTCATCACTCTGTAGAAGATATCTGGCCGAACACATCCTCGGGAACTCGTCCCAACCATCGGAGGAACACTCAATACTCGTCTGTTCTCGATCAACTCAGAACGCATCTGGGTGAGGTCCTCTATCAGAAGCAGGTCCAATTACCGATCTCCTATCAGATCATCCAACGAACAACGTTATCTCTGGATCGATCTATTCTAGATCTGAGTAAGATTCTCCACACTGGAAATCTTCAACTCGACTGGGCCTGCGTCGGTGAATCAAATCTGACGAATCACCTTTGTCTCTCAGCTCAAGATAGACTAGCTATCTTCTGCTGCATCTCCGCCTGGAAGCTCCAGCGACCTCGGCACGTAAGCTCTGGAAGCGACATCTCATCAATCTAGCAACAGCTGGGTCATCTATCTGCAAGGTAGATGACATCACAAACTCTGAGGTAGGCTGCTCTTCAACCGTCCTATCACAACAAGCAGGCTCTAACAATGGCCCGATCATCTGGTGCAAAACCGAACGCTTGCCTCAAACGAGAGGTCACAACACAAACACTAACTCGAGACGTTCCCATGTCACCAGAAAATACAATGATCAGTCCTCGTCCATGACGAGCTCGCCCTGACCGCATCACTACCAGCAGCTCAATCTGTGCTCAAACCATGGTGACAGGAACCTCAAGCAAGTATCGACGAAAATAGATCAAAGGGATGAAAAGAATCAACAGATCCAGAATGGATACATGATCATAAGGAGGAATGGAATCAATGAGAGTATGATCATGGAAACGAATAGAATCAAGGATCTCAAATGAATGTATGATCAAGGGAACGAGGAGAATCACGGATCTCAAAATATGCACATCCAAAGGTTTCTTAAGTGGAGTATCGTAAATATGCCGCTGAACATACGTACGGTACGTCACTCTACTTAAGCTACCTACTCCATCAATCAGGGTCAGCCTATGTAACGAAAGTTCGGGTCTAATACCCCACTGTTCAAGTCTAAGTTCCGTAAGGTCAAGCCTAGGTTCCGAAATATATATACGCCCTAAACTCCGCATAGTCAAAAATAGACTCGAACCAAGGTTAAACCTAGCGCTCTGATACCAACTTTGGCATGACCCAAAAATATTAGCTCGTGACTGGCACTTAAATCACGCTACGTCTAAAGGCGTAACGTAACTCAAGTAAGCCGAAACCCAGAAATCTAAACCTTTTAAAGAAAATAAGAGAGGTGAAATTTTGAAAATAATGGTATGATGAAATCAAATGTTTTCTTAAATGTATAAGTAATGGAACATGAAAATTCAAGTGGATTTAGTAATTTGAAAACATATTTCGTCTTTTAAAAAAAATTGGGCAGCACCTCCTTTGTATATTTTGATCCAAAACCATATACACATAATAATATAAAAAGCATCCCTAAGCGGGAGCTAGCTCTTCGCCAATCGGCGGATTCACAACCACGCAAGTCATAAAATATGTATACGATGCCCAACGGCGAAGATCAACACAAAAGAATAATGTAAAGCAAGACATAAAACCCACCAAGCTAACATAAAACCCATCGCTCAAGCCTCGCAACTATAAGTCTTGCTACGTCTCACTGCATATACAATTACTAGTTTCTGATTTGATGGAGTTAACTAGACACAATAGGAATAATAAATACAAGAGGGGTACGATCTAACATTACCACCTACCAAAGCAAAACACCCGAATGCAGTTGTGTGTCAGCGATGCCGCTACTGATCCATGCGGTCAACCCGCAAGAACTGTGGCACAACGGGGGTGAGTTGCCAACTCGTGAGTAGAAAATATCAATAGGTAGAAATCGAATAAAACAACGATTTCCTTGGTCAACTATATCATGAAGGTAATACTATGATATCTAGGGTGACCGTATCTGCATATGTGCCAACTATGTAATTAATGCCTATAAGCATGTGGATCTCGTCCACGTGTCAACCAATGACGCAACAACATCATGTATGTAAAAATCATTGTTCCCTGCCGGAAGACGCGACCAGGACGTTGGGTCATCCGGGCCTGAATTCCGAGGGCAGATGCTAATTGGTGCTATCCGTCCACCTCTCCGAAGATGCCAAGTTGATTTATGGCACCGCGTATCGAAGGTTTAAACGGATGCGACCGATATAGCAGACTTCGTCAGATTCCCCCTCGTTTGAGCGGTTTTTGATTGTGGGGATGCTCTTCCCTGCAAGCGCAAGCCTCTGCAGTTAATTACGCTACCGCATCGCGGTAACCACTTTCTCCTTCTCCAGATGGTCACTTCGTGTCGTGGGTGTTTTTTTTTTGGTTGCCCGTGGATTGTATACGGAGACTAATTTATGTTGTCGCCCGTAGGACGTGGATTAGTCCAAATCCGTATTTTCTTAGATTTGGGTTTGGGGGTTGGGTTTAAGGATACGTTGGTCTCATTTGAGACTAAGATCAACTTAAACGTTTGTTAAGGATACGTTAGTCTCATTTCAGACTAAGATCAACTTAACGGGATCATTTCAATCCAACAAGAGAGCATTTGGGCTCAATTGTTTAGTTTAGGGACATTGCGGTCGATTACCGGTTTAAGGACATGGTGGTCCATTGTTAGTTTAAGGACATCTCGGTCCAATGTTAGTTTAATGATATTGTGGTCGAATGTTAGTTTAAAGACATTGAGGTCGAATGTTTGTTTAAAGACATTGCGGTCGAGGTTAAGGACATCATAGTCCGTGAGTTTAAAGACCTCACAGTCCAGGTTAAGGACATCGTAGTCCGTGAGTTTAAGGACCCCGCAGTCCGTAAAGTGTTTGGTTGTCGGGACCCGTCACCTCTCTGAAGACGTTGAAGGATTACAACGACAAATATCAGAGGAGTAAAGAGATGTACTCTTGAACCGGTATGAATAGGTTGAAAGATCTGTAGTCCAATTTGGAACCAAGATCTGTTAAAATATTCGTGAACGGATGGGCTCAATTAATATAAGTTGAGGACTTATGGCCAGTCTTGGGCTAAGTCCAATAAATGTTTAACATTTTAATTTTAGGCTGTTGAGCCTTTATTTGGGCTTGGGCCCTTTTACCAATGCTGAGCATTATATCTTGGCAAAATCTTTTCTTTTGTCTTGTATTGAATGCAGAGCATTCATCAGAGCTCCGGCTCATTAAAGAACAATTTATGTTCTGTCAGCGCAACATATGTTGCACTAGGCGCTTTGCACCAGTCAAAGAGCGCAGTGCGCTTTTGCCACGTGGCGCGCATGTAAGGGACAAGTGTTGCGCTCTGCGCCAGGCGCCAGATGATGAGCGCAGATGCCAGTTTGTGAGCGATAAGCGCTAGTCCATGAGCGCATTGCGCTGGCGCATACGTGAATGATACGTGGTGCGCTTGGCGCTGAGCGCCAGCCCATGAGCGCAGTGTGCTATTGCAAAGCGCAAGTTGTTTAATTGGCGCACATGTGGCGCATTTGGCGCTGAGCGCCGATCCAGGGAGCGCAGAAGCGCAGTTCAAGAGCGCAAGGCGCAGTTCAAGAACGCAAAGTGCATCTGATCAATTTTACGATCTGGGAACAAATTTATGTTCTTTAAAAGAGACTTTATCTCAAGATTTAAGAACAACAGTTCTTATTTTGCAGGAGAGATTTTCAATCTCTTATTTTGATGAAAGGCTTTTCCTTTATAGATCCATGATCTATGAGAAGAATTGTGTTCTTCTTTTATTTTGTGATGAGATCTTTTGATTTTTTTTTGTGAAAGACTTTTTGTCTTAAAGATCTATGATCTGTTTAAAGAAAAGAATTTTTCTTTCTATGAGATGATTTCATCTCTGTGTTCATCATTCATCATCTTTACCTTGAAGAAGTATCTTCTTGCAAGAGCTTGATCTCTTTTCTTTTGAATTTTTCAAAGTTTATGGGGGGTTTTCCTCTATCAGACTTGAAGTCTTGGGGCCTTTATATAGGGCAAGCTGATTTGTTGAATCAGTTAAAGAGATCTTTCTCTGATTGATTTGGGAATTTCCCAACCGTCGGATTTTTGATCCAAGGGCTTCTGATTTACAGAAGATAATCTTCTTGTTATTAATAAGATCGGGAAATCTTTCAAAACAGAATTTATTCTGTAATTTTGGTGATTTTTTTAATCACCTTTGGATCATTGATCCAACGGTGTTCCAAATTCAGGGCACAATCTTTTCTGTTTGGAAAGATTCAACAGAATTTTATTCTTGTTAATTGATGATTTAATCATATCCGTTAAATATTTGATCCAACGGTGAGGAACATTTAGTTCCAGCGCTAGCGCTTATGCGCTCTGCCCATGGTGCGCTACTTGGAGCACAGAGCTTTTAGTGCTAGCGCACACGTGCTTTGCACATAGTGCGCTACTTGGAGCGCAGCGCATCTAGCGCTAGCGTCTATGCGCTTTGCACGGGGTGCGCTAGTTGTAGCGCAGCGCTTTTATAAAAGCGCAGCTTTAATTCAAATTTTGAATTCTGAACAGAGCTTTGCTTTAATTGGGGAAACAAATGCCCCCCTACTGTTGCACTCACGGGGCCTACACGTGGGTGCAGCGGTGGAAACATCTCGACTCTTGGATCACCTAAGGAACTGAAACAGCGCTTAGTGCCTATAAATAGGACCCTTGGCCCTTGAGATGACTTCTGTTCATCTTCAATCCTTCTTGAAAATTTATTTTCTTCTTCAGAGCGCAACTCTTCTTCTTAAGAATTTTTAAGCACAGAACTTTGTCGGATTAGGTAAAGATTAAATCTTTTTGAAACATCTTTTAGGGTTTCACCCATTAACAGAGCTCTGCTCTTCATAGATCTTTGATCTAAAGAAAATCCTTTTTTAGGGTTTTATTAATAGAGCTTTGCTCTCTTGGAATCATAGATCTAAAAGGATCTTGCTTATGATTTTTTTAATCCATTAATGGAGCTTTGCTCCTTTCAGATCATATAGAAGAACCCTTAAGAGTTTATTCATGGATCTTGAAGATCAAATTGAAATTTTATTTTTGATAGATTATTCCATCATCTTCTCAGAACAAGGCTCTTCTTGAGGAATTTTATTCCTTCATCATTAGACTTTGACAGATGTCTGTGTAGCGAAGAGCGCTGCTCTCAGTGGGAGTTTTACACTTCTGCCCGAGTGATTTCTCATTTAATGAGAATCTCTTAAGGATTTCCTCATTTAATGTCAGCCTCATCTAATGATGAGGCTGTTTTATTAATGATGATGTCATCTAGATTTTGTGGGTCCCCTTTGGTCCCTTCTGACTGCATTGCAGTGCGGTACGGATTTTAAAGTACCAAGCGTCAAAGTTTAAATTACAGCACCAAAGGTTGACTTTCGTTCTTTTTCGCGCAGGTGACATGTCTTTCGACACTTCTTTTCCGTTCATCCGCTCAGAAGGCGGATTTCCTGAGGCGCCCGTAGACCGAGAGGTTTTTGTGCTGATCAAAGACCATGACTCGGAGCGCAAGAGTCTGCAACTATGGGGGAAATGGTATGATCAAATCATCATGGGCCGACGGAGCTTTTCCTATGCGACACCCTCGGAGCCTATTTCAGCGATTGCTTATGCAGATGCGCCTCCGATAAATTACACTATGGAGGAGGTCAACTGGACTTCAGAAGGTCTCCTTCGGCCTTCTATTGCCGCAGTACCTGTAAGTCCATGCTATCTCTCCCGGTACTTACGGGCTTGCGGAATTTGATGAAAAACAATTTTCTAGAGGCGGTAACATGGACTCAAAACGGATCTTTGTTAAACTATCTACCTAACAACCTAACTACGAGTTGTTAACTACTCGGTTAGGGGGTTATACCTTTCTTTCTTGAACTCCTTCGTCTTCATCTCTTGATGGTGTACGGATCGGCTTCACCCCGTCGTCTCCTTGTGCCGAAGATCGATCCACCCAAAAGCTTCTACCTTTGGCTTCTTCTTCGAACTTTGAAGAAACTAGTTCACTTGGTTTGCTAAACCTTGTGAACTAGAGTGGGTAGAGGAGAGTGTGATGGGATTTTCTCTATGGTTCTTGCTTCTCAACACATGAGACAAGTGAACCATAGACAAGAGAGAGAGCAAGAGGAAGAGGGTGAGAGCAAGAGAATGAGAGAGCTCAAAACCAAGAGAGAGAAAAGCAAAGAAAGAATGAGCCTCTCTTTTGTCATACACCCTCTCATAATCCAAAAGCATCATGAGCCATAATGTTAATCAAGTATTATTATGTGATGGTTCATACCATGTCAAAGGCAATATCATTTCCATGCACTCATTTTGCAAACCACAACAAGCAAGCAAAAGTCTTTACATGAAAATGACAACCATTGTGATGATGATGATCAACTAGTCCAACCTAGTCAACCGGTCAACAAAGTCAACAAGTCAACAAAGTCAACCCCTCAACAACCATGTCACTATAATACTTAATTAATATTATTGCTAATTATGTTTCATATTCTCATTAGGGTTTAGCAAAAAGTCAATAGTCAACAGTCAACAATCAATAACCCTAATGAGAATCCTCTGCCTCTGTCTCTCTGTCAACTGTGCATACACACCCGCATCCGCGTTCCGAGGAACACGAATGCATGCGAGATAAAACCAATCCCAAAACGTACACTAGGATCTGGCTTAAACCAAAGCCCGCTAGTGTTAACTGTCCGGAAACTAAACGTGCACAAGTGCACGGATGTGACCGAACCCTGTCGCAAAACCATGCGACCTCTACTCTTTTGCCTGAAGGTGAATAGCTTTCTGTGTGGGACTCTAAAGACTCGACACTACGCTGGCAGTGGGTTTAACCACAGACCGCAAGCGGCACTAGCTGTGCGTAACGGCCCCCAGGTAGATGCCGACAAGAAGACTGACGAGGTGAAACCCATCTGAACTCCTACTGAGCCTGAATGTGACAGTCTCCGTACAGTCCGGTCTGTTCGTCTGATACATCGCATGGCGGGCCTAGGGGGCGGTAAACGCCAGTCCCCTAATAGCGGTACAAGTCGTGTCGGAGTGAAGCCCAGAACACCCTGAGATAACACTGGAAACCTACCAGCATATCTCGCTTGCCCTGGCCAAGGACTACTCGTGTAATGGCTCTCCTAGAAACAGCGCGATGTCAACCCCCAATACCGGGAGAGACGAATCATGTCTAACCGTCACTGCCTCCAAGTGCTTCGGGACTGCACCCAAAAACTACCTGTTTGCACGACTCCTTTGAGCCATGGTAGGGTAGTAATCAAAGTACAGTGGGAACACACTCGAGGCGAAGCGACAGTGTCAAGTCAGCAAACTAAGCTGTACTCATGTAACCTGGGAACTGATAACTGACGATAGGTATAATTCCAACCAATCAGTTCCTGACGAGTCATGTCCAGTGTACTCATAACCTAACGAGCACCCGCATACTATCTCAAGTACCACGTACTGACGGCTATGGGACAGACCGTCTCCCGAGCTGCGATAAGAAGCGCATACGCTAGTCTACTCCGGAGTATCGATGCCCTGTCTCGATAGTCCTGCGACTAGGGACCTGCATAAGGATGTGCTTATAGATAACCCAGCCCCCACGAGTTTGACTGCCATCACAATGCTGGTATTCAAGCAAAGATCCTAAGGGCTCTACTAATATATATAAGCGATATGCTAAAAGAAACACATGCACATATTAAAGTAGAAATAAACCAAGTAGCATACTACCGTTTTGAGAAAGATTGTCAATACAAGGTGAATATCCCAAGCTTTCATTAAGTAATATACATACTAGTATGATACAGTAATGGCCTCTAGGGCATATACACTAACAATCTCCCACTTGCACTAAGGCCATGTACTGGCGTATCGAAGACCTATCATCTCGATCAGCCGCTCGAACTGAGTCTGGGGTAAGGCCTTCGTGAGTGGATCAGCAGTGTTATCTTCCGTATTTACTCTCTTCACCTCGATCTCCCGGCGATCAACGATCTCCCTGATCAGGTGGTACCGCCTCAAAATATGCCTAGACTTCTGATGGGACCTGGGTTCCTTCGCTAAAGCTATAGCGCCGTTGTTGTCACAATACAGCGGTATTGGATCAACACTGGTAGGAACCACCTGAAGTTCCGTGAGGAACTTCTTCATCCAGACAGCTTCCTTTGCGGCATCGCAAGCAGCTATGTACTCCGCTTCCATAGTTGAGTCAGCAACGGTTTCCTGCTTGGAACTCTTCCAGCAAACCGCCCCTCCATTGAGGGTAAAGACATAACCCGACATGGACTTGGAGTCATCCTTGTCACTCTGGAAGCTGGAGTCAGCAAAGGCCTCAATCTGGAGGTCTTTTCCGCCATACACCAAGAACATCTCCTTAGTCCTCCTCAGGTACTTGAGAATGTTCTTTACTGCTATCCAGTGTTTCTCCCCTGGGTTCGACTGATACCGGCTTACAACGCTCAATGCGTATGCTACATCTGGTCTGGTACACAACATCGCATACATAATAGAGCCTACCGCAGATGCGTAGGGTATTGATGACATGCGAGCCCTTTCCAAATCAGTCTTGGGAGACATCTCTTTGGAGAGGGTGATTCCGTGACAAGCCGGTAGATTACCGCGCTTGGAATCTTCCATACTGAATCGTTTCAGTATGGTGTCGATGTACCTTGACTATGAAAGTCCCAACATCCTCTTAGATCTATCACGATAGATCTGGATCCCCAGAATGTAGTTGGCATCGCCCAGGTCCTTCATGGAGAACCTCTGCGACAAGAATCCTTTGACTGACTGTAGCATAGGAATATCATTTCCTATTAGGAGAATGTCATCGACGTACAAGACGAGGAATACGACATTTCTCCCTACAATCTTACTGTAAATGCATGGTTCATCTGGGTTTTTGACAAAGTCAAATTCTTTGACAGTATCATCAAAGCAGATGTTCCAACTCCGCGATACCTGCTTGAGTCCATAGATGGACTTGAGTAACTTGCACACTTTACCGCTGCTCCCACTCTGAATGAATCCCTCTGGCTGATCCATATAGACGCACTCTTCCAAATTTCCATTTAGAAAAGCCGTCTTTACGTCATGGAAGGCAGCAATGGCAAGAAGGATCCGAATGGATTTGAGCATGGCTACCGGAGAAAAGGTCCCGTCATAGTCCAAACCAGGTCTTTGACGAAAACCCTTTGCAACAAGCCTAGCTTTATAGGTTTCAACCTGCCCATCTACACCAATCTTCTTTCTGAAGATCCATTTGCAGCCTACGGGTTTTACCCCTTCTGAAGCAAAGTCCAAAGTCCAAACTTTGTTGGTGTACATGGACTCCATCACGGTCCGCATTGCATCCAGCCATTTTACCGAGTCACCGCTCTGAATGGCTTGCTGGAAGCTAGTAGGCTCACCATAATCCATGGTGCAATCCTCTCTATCCCCGTCTATGAGAAAACCGTAGTATCTCTCGGACGGATGAGACTGCCTACTACTCCTGCGGAGTGGCACAGGAATGTCCGGTTCTCTTGAAACTACTGGCTCTTTCAAGCTTTCAGTAATAGCTTGTGGTTCTGGAATTTCTTCCAGTTCTATTGCGCTCCCACTTATCTGATTTTCCAAAAATTCAGATTCCAAGAAGTGGGCATGCGGAGAAACAAAAACTTTTTGTTCTTCTGCGGAATAGAAAAGATACCCTCTGGAGTTCTTTAGGTATCCCACAAATTTACACAGTACTGAGCGTGCCTCGAGCTTGTCCGCATGCTGCTTTTTTACAAAAGCTGGACATCCCCATACCTTAAGATACTTAAGACAGGGTTTCTTCCCACTCCACATCTGATATGGGTTGGTAGGCACAGTCTTGGTTGGAGCCTTGTTCAAGAGATATGCAGCTGCTTCTAGTGCATAACCCCAGAAAGATTGCGGCAACTCAGCCTTACTCATCATAGAACGAACCATATCCAATAGGGTTCGGTTCCGCCTTTCAGATACACCGTTGTGTTGTGGTGTGTATGGAGGAGTACGCTGAGAGAGAATTCCATTCTCTTTTAAGTAGTCCAGAAACTCGGCACTTAAGTATTCACCACCTCGATCAGATCTCAGTGTCTTTATACTTTTGCCTATTTGTTTTTCAACTTCATTCTTGTATTCCCGTAATTTCCCAAAGGCCTCGGATTTGTGCTTCATTAAGAAGACATGTCCATACCTAGAGAAATCATCTGTGAAAGTAATGAAGTATGAATAACCACTTCGCGCATGTGTAGACATTGGACCACACACATCACTGTGTATGAGTCCTAAGAGCTCGCTCGCTCTTACTCCATGTCCAGTGAACGGAGTCTTTGTCATCTTTCCCATGAGACAAGATTCACAAGTGGCATAAGACTGATACTCGAACGGATTCAAGTACCCCTCTTTATGTAACTTAGTTAATCGTGTCTCATTAATGTGACCCAGTCTACAATGCCATAAGAAAGCCTGATTTGTTTCCGGAGACTTTTTTTTAAGTGTGTTCTGGACACTGAATATCTGAGCTTGATTTAATACGTATATCCCGTTATTTAATATACCTGACCCAATCAGAACTTGATTTAGGTGGATGTGTACTACATCGCTTACAAAAGTAAATTCATATCCTTCCTTAGAAAGTAAGGATACAGATATGATATTACAAGTCGCACCTGGTACATACAAACAGTTACGCAAAATCAATATCTGCCCAGTTGTCAGTCCAAGATGATATTCCCCTACAGATTCAGCATCCATGCTCATTCCGTTAGCAACCCTGAGAGTCATATCACCTTTCCTGATAACCCTACGGTTTCTCAGAGCCTGTAATGAATTACAGATGTGAGATCCTGATCCGGTATCCAATACCCAGGAAGTAGGATTAACTGACATACAGTTCTCTATCATAAACACACCCGAAGCCGAAGCCACAACATGCTTCGAATTCTGGCAACTGGCTTTGCTAGCCCTGCAATCTTTCTGCCAAAGTTCATTCCCGTTACAATAGGAACGTCCCTCTTTTACTACATCCAGTCCTGAAACTTTTGCCCTTGCTTTTCCTTTTACTTCCCTGGTTTCCTTCAGGGTATAAGCAGAGGGCAGGGACTGTAGAATTAAGTCAGTACTTGACCCATTCTCCAACGTGGTCTCCAGGTCCGTGAGCTCAAAATAGCTGGTCTCTGTAAGGACGTTGTCCCCTACAGATGACCTGACAGCCAACCTCGCTTGAAGCAATTCGTTCGAGGTCTCATATCTTGCGATACGAGATTGCTCTCCATATAAATCTTTGTTATGGAGGAAGATAGAAACTGAGTCCATCTTCTCGTGCTGCCTCTGGTTTGCACCATCAACTGAGGCTAACACGAGGCACTTGGCTTTCGCACAATGCTTTTCCGATGTCCTGCTGATGTAAATCTCCGTGACAGGGAAAACTGGACCTGAGACGGCAGGGGTTTGATTAGTTAAGAGGTGTCCCAGCTTGTCATGGATAATGGACATCTGGACAGACCTTTGCCAATCATAACAGTCAGGTTCAGTCATTTTATTATCTAGATGTAACCTAGGTGTGGTCACTGGGTCGCTGCAATTAAGAAAGAGAGAAGAAAACACTCAGCATGATGCTCTTGCAAGTTTAGATTGGTTTTTAATTTGTCTAAACAGGATGGCTTCCACTGTCTCTCGAATCCCTCCTCAAACCAAAAAGGAAGAATTAGTCAGGATCAATCTCACCGTACAATTCTTGCTTAACCGTTCAGCTAGGCTAGTGTCGGTACTTCGAGGGAGGTTTTCCAACGCTTTCGCGAAGTTCCTTAATTAAATAACCTCTTTTCCCTGTGGGCGTAGCCCCGCTAACACCTTTCTAGACACCTACTTGGTTTATATCATTGATCGTTAAGTGAGAAATTTTCCGAGGAGTAGCATATACTCACAGTAGGATCGGGATCCAAATATCATTGCGTGACAAAACTGAAGGAATCCTACCAGAATCATCACACTCCAAATGGTATGCAACGCTAGCAAGTTTCAGTTCTTTTGAAACTCCCGATGTGGATTTTTGCCCCATGCTCTTATGACCTTGACGAAGGTCAACAAATCATAAGTCACATGTCAAGTTCTACCCGTCATTGTCCAGGTTAATTTGAACCCACCCGTATATACCCTTGATGAAGGTCAACAGGGTAATACGACTGTCCCAAACCAACGCATCTATCTATGCTACATATGAACACCCAACAGCTACCAATCACTATGCCTTGACGAAGGTCGACAAACATAGGTTGAATACAATTGAATATTCATACGAAACGACGGAGGGCTACGAATGGTTTTGGCGAAACCGTGAACGTAGTGAACTTGATATAATCGATGGAACGAGATAACTTTTAAAAGGAGTGGCTCAAGCTCCGCATTTAAAAGTTGGTTTTGAAAAGAAACCGAGTGGTTTTTGAAAGTGTTCCAACGACTTTTACTTGGTTTATTTTTCTTTGCATTAGTTCTTTTAATGTGTATTTTTCTTGCATTAGTTCTTTTAATGCGTCTCATCATTTAATCCTACCATTGCAGAAAACAACCAAAATATGACGTACGCTTATGCCATTCGCATTCGCCATGGGGCCCCGTCATTACCCGTTAGGTTACTTAACTAACGACAGAGCGGGGGCTGGGCTAGCACGGCTGTAAAACATAAGCAACGCCTAAATAATATCATATATAGATATATTGCAATGATAGCCATTTCAGATCACAGATGAACACATTGGATATACTAGGAACCCGCAATTCGTACGAGCCTGTAATGAAAAGCAGATTACACGGTCGCGGTGAATAGCCAAAACCCCACCCAAGACCCCTACGGGTGCGGCAAACTACCCGCCAAGTACCCGAAGCGAAGCAACCTCCCTCAACTCTGTGAGTAGGCCACTCGGCACTTCGGGATACCCGGTAGTTTGTGCACCCCCTCCATGGGTCTATCCTGGGAGCAAAAACAGTAAAAAGAAAATATACAATGACGGCTACAACCCCGACCCGGTTGTGCGGCCATATAAATAATTATTACATCAATTTACAAATTTACATGAATTGAAAGAAAAGAAAACCCTCGTCTCACAACCCCCGGCTATTCACCCGCGACAATCCAATGAATTCATATACACAAACCAATAACATTACAGATCACAGATTTGTATAACTCCCACTAATCGACATATAGCGATTAGCAGACGTTCAATACAAATATCACATCACAGAAATAAACCCGTCAGCTTAAGTCATAAGAAACTCGATCAAAATACGGTTTTTAAAGCCCCAAAAACAAAATTTTCTTTCTGGAAAATCTGGGCTGAAAAAACATATACCAAAATTCCCAAAATACCCCACTGAATATACTGCAGCAAAAACGATCCAGAGAAGAGCCAAGATGGCCGCGGAACCGCGGCAATAGCAAGCTATTGCCGCGTTTCCACGGCGGTTTGATGGAATCTTTGCATCATTTTTCTACAGTATCTTTAAAAAACCCAGAGTCGATTTTTAAAGCATGATTTATTATTTTTACAGACTTAAAAAAATCGACAGCAAGTTGGATTTTTGGGTGTATTTCGTGACTTTTTCTCCGATCGAATTTCTAGTTACTATGCTAACATGTTAGGTGGTGTTTAACTAGGCTCTGATACCACTGTAAGTCCATGCTATCTCTCCCGGTACTTACGGGGTTGCGGAATTTGATGAAAAACAATTTTCTAGAGACGGTAACATGGACTCAAAACGGATCTTTGTTAAACTATCTACCTAACAACCTAACTACGAGTTGTTAACTACTCGGTTAGGGGGTTATACCTTTCTTTCTTGAACTCCTTCGTCTTCATCTCTTGATGGTGTACGGATCGGCTTCATCCCGTCGTCTCCTTGCGCCGAAGATCGATCCACCCGAAAGCTTCTACCTTCGGCTTCTTCTTCGAACTTTGAAGAAACTAGTTCACTTGGTTTGTTAAACCTTGTGAACTAGAGTGAGTAGAGGAGAGTGTGATGGGATTTTCTCTATGGTTCTTGCTTCTCAACACATGAGACAAGTGAACCATAGACAAGAGAGAGAGCAAGAGGAAGAGGGTGAGAGCAAGAGAATGAGAGAGCTCAAAACCAAGAGAGAGAAAGGCAAAGAAAGAATGAGCCTCCCTTTTGTCATACACCCTCTCATAATCCAAAAGCATCATGAGCCATAATGTTAATCAAGTATTATTATGTGATGGTTTATATCATGTCAAAGGCAATATCATTTCCATGCACTCATTTTGCAAACCACAACAAGCAAGCAAAAGTCTTTGCATGAAAATGACAACCATTGTGATGATGATGGTCAACTAGTCCAACCTAGTCAACCGGTCAACAAAGTCAACAACTCAACAAAGTCAACCCCTCAACAACCATGTCACTATAATACTTAATTAATATTATTGCTAATTATGTTTCATATTCTCATTAGGGTTTAGCAAAAATTCAATAGTCAACAGTCAACAGTCAATAACCCTAATGAGAATCCTCTGCCTCTGTCTCTCTGTCAACTGTGCATACACACCCGCATCCGCGTTCCGAGAAATATGAATGCATGCGAGATAAAACCAATCCCAAAACGTACACTAGGATCTGGCTTAAACCAAAGCCCGCTAGTGTTAACTGTCCGGAAACTAAACGTGCACAAGTGCACGGATGTGACCGAACCCTGTCGCAAAACCATGCGACCTGTCGCAAAACCATGCGACCTCTACTCTTTTGCCTGAAGGCGAATAGCTTTCTGTGTGGGACTCTAAAGACTCGACACTACGCTGGCAGTGGGTTTAACCACAGACCGCAAGCGGCACTAGCTGTGCGTAACGGCCCCCAGGTAGATGCCGACAAGAAGACTGACGAGGTGAAACCCATCTGAACTCCTACTGAGCCTGAATGTGACAGTCTCCGTACAGTCCGGTCTGTTCGTCTGATACATCGCATGGCGGGCCTAGGGGGCGGTAAACGTCAGTTCCCTAATAGCGGTACAAGTCGTGTCGGAGTGAAGCCCAGAACACCCTGAGATAACACTGGAAACCTACCAGCATATCTCGCTTGCCCTGGCCAGGGACTACTCGTGTAATAGCTCTCTTAGACACAGCGCGATGTCAACCCCCAATACCGGGAGAGACGAATCCTGTCTAACCGTCACTGCCTCCAAGTGCTTCCGGACTGCACCCAAAAACTACCTGTTTGCATGACTCCTTTGAGCCGTGGTAGGGTAGTAATCAAAGTACAGTGGGAACACACTCGAGGCGAAGTGACAGTGTCAAGTCAGCGGACTAAGCTGTACTCATGTCACCTGGGAACTGATAACTGACGATAGGTATAATTCCAACCAATCAGTTCCCGACGAGTCCTGTCCAGTGTACTCGTAACCTAACGAGCACCCGCATACTATCTCAAGTACGACGTACTGACGGCTGTGGGACAGACCGTCTCCCGAGCTGGGATAAGAAGCACATACGCTAGTCTACTCCGGAGTATCGATGCCCTGTCTCGATAATCCTGCGACTAGGGACCTGCATAAGGATGTGCTTATAGATTACCCAGCCCCCATGAGTGTGACTGCCATCACAACGCTGGTAATCAAGCAAAGATCCTAAGGGCTCTAATAATATGCATAAGCGATATGCTAAAAGAAACATGTGCACATATTAAAGTAGAAACAAACCAAGTAGCATACTACCATTTTGAGCAAGATTGTCAATACAAGGTGAATATCCCAAGCTTCCATTAAGTAATATACATACTAGTATGATACAGTAATGGCCTCTAGGGCATATACACTAACAGTACCCGTGCAGCAGCCGGTGGCCTTGGACATCCTGGGGCGACGCATATGTCAGGGCGAGTCGCGCCCTGGGGATAGCCGTACAATGTAGGACTAACTCCCCGTCACCCAGCCGGATATTTGCAGTGGGCCCGGTATATTTTATCGGCGAGGAAATCACAGTTGATGAAGCTCGGATTGTATCCCGCCATTTATGCTTCTTTGTTTCAATATTCCACACCCCCTGCATGGTGGGTCAGGGCATTCCTGGAACAGTGGAACATTCCAACCCACACCTTCCTCCTATCAGATCGAGAAGTCTCCATTTCTTTGGAGGAGTTTGCAGAGGTCTCGGGTTTACCCGTTAGGGGGTAACATTATGAGGAATTGCTTCCCCCGGATGAGTATGTTTTCGCTACCAAATCAGTGGTAATGGGTCTTACTCCCGAGAATGCTATTCAACACCAATTTCCGAGCTTGATAAAGGTGTTGAATATGTATGAGAACCTCTCTCTTGCATCCGAAGGTCGTGGAGTTAATTTTCGGCTTTTATCGCTGATTTTCTTTGCCCGAAAATATTGAAGGAAGAAGTCGAGAAATTCGCCAGTCTAGACGAACCCTTCGACTTGGGTTTAGGCAATCTGCCAGCGGTGGAGGCGGATCAGAAGAGCTTCTTTCTACCTGATACCCCGGTCATCTCCTTTGCAGAACTGGCGGCTCCTGGGATTGACTAAGAAACATTCTTTTTAGGGTTCCTTGGGCTGTGGCTGAGTTGGTTCGCGCTTCCCATGCACCCTCGCCGTATGAGGCCGTCCGTCTTCTATCCTGCACATCGGGATGGTTGCTAGGATACAAGTGGCTGTGGGGATCTCTGGGTTAGCCTATATGTATCACGGCCTTAGCTTGGCGGCTGATACCACTGAGCCAGGGGTGCAGTCGGTAAACTTCCCGATGCATTATTTCACATCATGGCTCGAGTTACATATGCTAGGCGTCTTTGGCATCCACAAGAGGCCGAGTTTTTATGACAGGTGCAGGTTCTCTCGGATCATGCGACTGGTTAGCGCTTCTATCGTGACTCCGACGCAACGGGAAGCTAGAGGCTTGCTTCTTCGCCCGCGCACGGTTGGAGCTGGCATGTCTTTTACTGATAAAGTTTTGACCGTCGGCTAAGAGTTGGGGAAGATGGTGCTGCCACTGCAGGATATATTTAAAGACAGGGCCTTTGTGTTGAAAGTTCTGGAGATCCTTCATTTATATTCCATCAGACCGGATTTCCTAGTGTTTAGGCAAAATGATGCGGCGTTATTCATGAGATACAATCCGCACCATTTCGCCCAGCAGCTAAGTTAAAATCAGGCGTCCCACTTGAAGCTTTCTTGGCCGAACCTGCTGCTACCGAAGAGGGAATGCGGAGCGCACTGCATCATTTCATGCGCTTGAACACAGGGTCCAACTTTTTTATCAGCGAACCGAGTTGCGTCCCAAAGGCCCTTAATGTGTACGTGGCGTGGTATCAGCATTCAATGGGCGCCGTCATCAGGGAGGAGAAGCGATTATTGCTCGATCGCAAGGGTGCAGTGCCGGCTGGTGATCGAAATGTTCCTCTGAAGCGACGGAACATTGTTCATCCTCCCATGAGAAAGGTCACTGCAGTTGAGCCTCCATACGTGCTAAGCCCTACGCGCAGATTGCCCCCATCCAGCGCGCCTAAATAAAAGATGGCTGTCGCGTCCCCCGAGTCGGACATAGGAAAAGAAATTGGGACTCGTCGTCCAAAGGCGTCTACCAAACGCAAACTCGTGTTATCGGCCACCGGCGCCCGTCCTCAGAAGAAAAAGAAACAAGTACTTTCTTTGGACACCATATTAGGTTCGACGCTCCCAGCTCCAACTAGCAAAGGCTTGAGCGAATATGGGACCAATGGGGGTTTATTCGGGACGCTTGATGATACCGATCTGGAGGCTGCTATCGAAGCTTCCAAACAGTCAGCCATCCTCGAAAAAGAACTAGCCGCCCTTGCGCAGTCAGGTATACTTTACCCTTATTTGTCCGCTGTTTATATATATATATATATATTTTTTTCATGTTTTGACTGACGCTTGTTGTTTTAACAGGTGCCTCCATAGAAGAAGCTATTGCTGCTTCGCTTAAAACCTTTAGAGAGGAGGAAAGGCTTCGCGTCTCATTGCCAACAGAGGCTTCGCTTGAACGACCGATGATGGATACCGTAACGGTTCCGGAGGTAAAACCTAGCTCTGATGATAATATCCCCTTGGCGAAGGTCCTGAAGAAGTCTCCCCTCCTTGTCAAAACTGAAAAGCAGCCCAAAAAACAGACGGCAGGGGGAAAGAAGCGATCTTCTGCAATCACTAGCTCTGGACCAAAGCGGGGGAAGAAGACCGTTACTAGTCCGCCGGAAGACGGTCTTCTTTTTCTTGGTTCATCTGCCGAGGAAGCCGCGCAACTGGCTGAGGCCATAATACGCTCACAGGATGAGTCTGAGAACGTAAGGACCCCGAAGAGGCCTTATCCTGCCGTCATCTTTTACGAAGACCCTCCATCGATACGGCGGATATTCATAGGTCCTTTGGAAGAAGGGGGCGAGAGAGCCCTTAAGCAGGCTGTCTCAGCCGACGCTGAGAATGTACTTTCATTGTGGACTGGTGGCCATGAGTCTACCCTGGAACCTCGGCGGGCATACCTCCTTAGGAAGGAGCGTCGGCTTGAACAAGCCATACGAGAAGCTCCTTTGCGCATTGTTATACTTATATAGCCTTTTGTAGTGTTTTGCACTTCATATATATATATATATATATATATATATATATATCCTCGTGCAAACTTTGCAGGGACTTCGCTGATGGCAGAGGAGTTGAGTCCAAGTCGCGCCCTGACTATGGACTCTGCACATATCCCCGATGAGGCACTAATCAGTGTGGAGGGGGTTGATGCAACTGTTGTTCCTGTGATGGAGCTCCCCTTGGTGATTCCTGCTCCCCAGGTGATTGCTCCTCCGGAAGAGGCATCTTCATTAGCTGCGGATTCAATGGATCTCTCTGGGGATGGCCCGGAGACTGCAGGATAGGTAGTCAAGGCCACCGTCCTTCCATTGGAGCCTGTAGCGATGGTCACTGCTTCTCCACCGAAAGTTACTATACCGGCCCACATCCCCGATGATGTGCCTGGGGGCACGGAGGAGGCCGCCGAAGCTGCTATCCCTCCAATCCAAAGTGGGAGGAGCATCGAAGGTATTGTTCTATCTTTTATTTTAACGATCTCTTCATTATCTGAACTTTTCTGTCTTTTCAGAGCTACAGGAATTGGCGGCGTCCATCGCTGGCCTGTCTCCCAGGAAGTCTTTCCAGCGTCTACTGGAACTGGCTGCTCCACAGGCGATATCCTCTCAGCGCATCATTCTATCTTCCGGACAAGGTTAGCATTGTTCGGTTCTTTCTCGATATTATTACTTCTTCATATAACAATGTTCATATCTTCTGTAATTCTGGAAGCTGATGATGAGGTTGAGGTCCTCGATGGACCTAGGGATCTTCCAGAATCTTCTTGTATAAACGTGGGTAAGTAAAGTTTCGACGCCTTTGCATCTGTCCTCTGTTTGCAATCTTCGCTGATCATTTATCAATCTCTAACAGCTATGCCTACTTTTACTCCGTTGGAGACTCGCATTCTCATGCCGTCTGGCCCTTATGTGCTGCGTGCGTCCGAACGTATGGCCAAATTAAGTATTCACTCTTTGTTCACGTTGATCGAAGACCTTCGTGTCAGTAGCTCGCTCACGGCCGAGGAATTTGCTGCTGAAGCCAACGGTTCTCTCCCCTTTTTTTCCACTTATCACAGTGAAGCATCTGTGCATGTCTGGATCGAATTCTGTCGTCGAGTGGAAGCTTGCTTGTATGGTCTTGAATGCACGTGCCTTCCTTTGGAGGTGGTGGCTGCGAAGACAAGCTTGCAGGGGCTGATTAAGCGGTACGCTGCTAATACACTTTCCTGTGAAAAGAGGCTCCGCCGAAAGTTCTCAGAGAGGAAGCTGGCTTCAACCGCGCTCAGGGAGCTTCAAACCGAACTTACAGCTAAGACCACCCACGCATATAAACTTTGGCATGAGCATCAAGCCGTAA
The DNA here is from genome assembly GCA_030015575.1 of Agapanthus africanus. Taxonomy (NCBI): domain Eukaryota; kingdom Viridiplantae; phylum Streptophyta; class Magnoliopsida; order Asparagales; family Amaryllidaceae; genus Agapanthus; species Agapanthus africanus. Next base: position 516,871,092 of record CM057344.1, read on the forward strand.
TCAAGGACGTGGTGGCTGTTGATAAAGCTGTTATCTTTACCCAGACGATAGTTGATGCTCATAAAGCTACTGAGCAGGAGCTTGAAAGCCGGGTTGCCTTACATCAGGCCCAACAGTCGAAAGCGGAGGCCCGTCTCGCAACCATAGTCAATTTTGAAGCCGAGACCCAAGAAAGGAAGGATGAACTGATGAACCTTTTGAATCATCCGCCAGCTTGAAGAATTGTATATTTTTTTATTCTTCTTTTGTACATACTCCTGAATGAGAGTATTTTTTTATTCTTTCATAAATTGTATTTTGTATTCATTTTGATTCATGAATAAAAGACATATTTTGCTTCATAATGATGCGTCCCTTTTAGTAAGTGCATTTTGTGGACAATCAATTTTGATTTCCTTGTAGGACAGCGATGGCTTAGGAGTCAGGTTAAGATCTGCCTCTTAAGGCTTTTCAACTTTATGAGCCGTGAGGGTCTCATAAAGAATTTTCTCCCTACAGGTCGAGAGGATCCCGTATGCGTAATTTCTCCTTAAGAATCGTGAGGATTCCTAAGTGTGTTTTCTCTTGAGAGTCGTAAGGATCTCACAAAAGAGTTTGCTCCCTTACGAGTCGTGAGGATCCGTAAGTGATGGGTAAAGTTACCATTATCCGCATTCCACGGAGTCAGGAGTTGCTCTGGCCATTTCCCACGGGGTCAAGATTGACTTTAACCGTGTTTTATGGGAACAGGATTTGCTCTGGATGCTTCCCACGGGGTCATAGCCGTGTTTTGCGAGGACCAGGCACCGCTCTGGACATTTCCCATGGGGTCAGGATTGACATAGGCCATGTTCCACGTGACCAGGAATTTTGCTCTGGATGCTTCCCATGGGGTCATAGCCGTATTCTGTGAGGACCAGGCTCCGCTCAGGATGCTTCCCACGGGGTCAGGATTGACATAGGCCGTGTTCCAAGTGACCAGAAATTTGCTCTGGATGCTTCCCATGGGGTCATAGCCGTGTTCTGCGAGGACCAGGCTCCGCTCTGGATGCTTCCCATAGGGTCATAGCCGTGTTTTGCGAGGACCAAGATCCGCTCTGGACGTTTCCTATGGGGTCAGGATTGACAGAAGCCGCATTCTACATGACCAGGAATTTTGCTCTGGATGCTTCCCACGGGGTCATAGCCGTGTTCTGCGAGGACCAGGCTCCGTTCTGGATGCTTCCCACGGGGTCATAGCCGTGTTCTGCGAGAACCAGGATCCTCTCTGGACGTTTCCCACGGGGTCAGGATTGACATAAGCCGCGTTCCACATGACCAGGAATTTTGCTCTGGATGCTTCCCACGGGGTCATAGCCGTGTTCTGCGAGGACCAGGCTCCGCTCTGGATGCTTCCCACGGTGTCATAGCCATGTTCTGCGAGGACCAGGATCCGCTCTGGATGTTTCCCACGGGGTCAGGATTGACATAAGCCGCGTTCCATGTAGTCAGGAATTTTTCTCTGGATGCTTCCTACGGGGTCATAGTCGTGTTCTGCAAGGACTAGGCTCCGCTCTGGATGTTTCCCACAGGGTCATAGACGTATTCTGCGAGGACCAGGATCCGCTCTGGACGTTTCCCACGGGGTCAGGATTGACATAAGCCGCGTTCCACGTGACCAGGAATTTTTCTCTGGATGCTTTCCACGGGGTCATAGCCGTATTCTGCGAGGACCAGGCTCCGCTCTAGATGCTTCCCACGGGGTCATAGCCGTGTTCTGTGAGGATCAGGATCCGCTCTGGACGTTTCCCAAGGGGTCAGGATTGACATATGCCGCGTTCCATGTGACCAGGAATTTTGCTCTGGATGCTTCCCACGGGGTCATAGCCGTGTTCTGCGAGGACCAGGCTCCGCTCTGGATGCTTCCCATGGGGTCATAGCCGTGTTCTGCGAGGACCAGGATCCGCTCTGGACGTTTCCCACGGGGTCAGGATTGACATAATCCGCGTTCCACGTAGCCAGGAATTTTGCTCTGGATGCTTCCCACAGGATCATAGCCGTGTTCTGGGAGGACCAGGCTCCACTCTGGATGCTTCCCACTGGGTCATAGCCGTGTTCTGTGAGGACCAGGATCCGCTTTGGATGTTTCCCATGGGGTCAGGATTGACATAAGCTGCGTTCCACGTGACCAGGAATTTTAGTCTGGATGCTTCCCATGGGGTTATAGCCGTGTTCTGCGAGGACCAGGCTCCACTTTGGATGCTTCCCATGGGGTCATAGCCGTGTTCTGTGAGGACCAAGATCCGCTATGGACGTTTCCCACGGGGTCAGTATTGACATAAGCCGCGTTCCACGTGACCAGGAATTTTGCTCTGGATGCTTCCCACGGGGTCATAGCCGTGTTCTGTGAGGACCAGGCTCCGCTCTGGATGCTTCCCATGGGGTCAGGATTGACATAGGCTGTGTTCCACATGACCAGGAATGGTTGAATCTCGGTTGTTTGTGCATCGTCGAGTCATGGAACTGGGAATTTTGTCGCAGCTCCGATTTGTTGATGTCGTGTCTGTTGAAATGAGACTGGTATTGAGATGATCTCCAGGCTGCTTTGTGACCCATTGAGATTTGGCTTCTTCTTCTGATGGAGCCTGGGGAGAGAAGGTGTGATTCCTTCTTTGTTTGTGCCCCTGTATTGTATACAGGGGATTGATGCGATATCACCTGTAGGGCAAAAAGTTTCATTTTATATATTTTCTTCCTTTCGCGATGCTCTATCATTTCAGCTTTTATACCGCGAAAATCGCGATTGCCCAATCATTTCGGCTTTTTCTCGCGGTGCCCAATCATTTCGGCTATTTTTTTTATTTTTACTTGCTGCTTTTTATTGCGAGTTGCCCAATCATTTCGGCTATTTTGAATGCATGAATTTTTACTTGCTGATTTTGTTTGCAAGTTGCCCCATCATTTCGGCTATTTCGTATGCATGTGTGGCTTGCGGGCTTTTTGCTACAAGCTTAGGATTTGACACCGATTCAGGCATCAGCATCGCTACAACTGGGATATTGCCAAGAGCGAATCATCATTTGCCTTTGTCGATGTCGAGCAAAGGTGGCTTAGCAGACAGGGTTAGGATCCTGTCAACTAAGGCTTTTGACTTCATGAGCCGTAAGGGTCCCATAAAGGTATTTCTCCCTACAAGTCGTAATGATCTCGTAGATGCGTTTTCTCCTTAGGAATCGTGAGGATTCCCAAGTGTATGGCTTCTTGTAAGTCGTAAGGATCTTACTAGAGTATTTCTCCTTATAAGTCGAGAGGACTTACAAGGGCTGTTCGCCGTGCAAACATATCCCTAGTTATGGATGGGACTTTGTTAGGGAAATGTTTATTCACGCCCGTGGATTGTATACAAGGGTCGAGCCGCTTGTAGGGCAGCATTGGAGGTTGTAGTGGCTGCTTAAGAACAGGTTCAGATCCCTGTAGCTTAAGACTTTTAAATCTTACGAGTCGTGAGGATCTCGCAAGTGTAATTTCTCCTTAGGAATCATGAGGATTCCCAAGTGTATTGTTCCTTTGTGAGTCGTAAGGATCTCACGCAGGTGGTTTCTCCTCAAAAGGTCGAGAGGACCTTGCAAGTATCTTTTAACGAGGTTGCACCCTTTGGGTTTTCATAAAATCTCGCCGGTAGCCCTGCTGTTTTTACTCACGGAGCCCTTTCGGGTTTTCATCCGTGCCCATTTTGCTTATGGACATACCGTTTTCTTTTTCTTTCTTTCTCTTAATTTTATTCTCTCTCTCATTTTTTGTCAGCCTTGGGATGCTGCAGTCCACAGTAGTTTATCGACGTCTCGATCAACAGCTAGTTTAAAGACATTTCGGTCCGTTGTTAGTTTAAGGACATTTCGGTCCAAAAACAGGCTACTAGTTATAGAGTTTGGGCTTAGGAAGATAGCGAGCATACATAGGCGTCGTCATCTAACGTTGACCTAAATCGTGACTCGTTAGGCGTCGTATTTCTTTAGGAAGCGACCGTTTATTGGCCTGAAAGGTCTTTCACCATGCATGTCCATGAGTAGATAGGCTCCACCCTGGTAAATTTTGTCTATGATATACGGGCCTTCATAGTTTGGCTCGAATTTCCCCCGTTTAGCATGATTGGGGATCATAGGTCATTTGACCACTAGCACGAGTTCACCTTGGCGGAATGTTCTCGGCCTAGTCAATCTCTCGTATGAGCGCGTCAACTTTGCTTTATAAGCCTCCAGATTTTGTTGAGCCATGAGCCGGGTTTCATCAAGGGCGTCGAGCTCCTCAAGCCGAAGGTGAACGTTTTCTTCGTCTGTTAGCTCGTAGTGAACGGCCACTCGCAGAGAGGGTAACTCCATCTCGAGGGGGAGCACCGCTTCTGTGCCGAATATCAATGTGTACGGCGTTGTGTTCGTGGCCGTTTTGAATGTAGTTCGATACGCCCAGAGAGCTTCATGCAGTCTCTCGTGCCAGTCCTTCTTATTTTGAGACACCGTCTTTTTCACGATCTTCGTCAAAGTCTTGTTAAAAGCCTCAGCTAGACCATTAGCTCGGGGATTATAGACTGAAGAATATCTCCAGTCTATGTTATGCTGATGTGCGAAGCGGCTGATCTTGTGGCTTTTGTAGCCGGCTCGTTATCGGAGATAATCCGTCCCGGAGTGTCAAACCGATAAATGACGTGTGTCTTGAAGAAATGGAGGATATTCTCCATCTTCACTTCCCTCAACGGTACTGCTTCTGCCCATTTGGAGAAGTAATCAGTTGTTGCCAATATGAACCGATGTCCTCTAGACGATGCCGGTTCGATGGGCCCGATTATGTCAGTTCCCCACATTTCGAACGGCCAGCTGGCCACCATCGGATGTAGCGGATTTGGATGCTGGTGGATGAAGTCCTCATGAATTTGGCACGAGTGGCACTGCTTTGCGTATTCCAGGCAGTCTTGGATCATTGTGGGCCAATAGTAGCCCATCCTTTTGATCTTCAGCTTCATCTTCGGGCCGGCTTGGTGAGAACCACAGAGTCTGTCGTGAGTTTCTTGGATGACTCTCCTTGCCTCTTCTGGTCCCAGGCATCTTAACCACAGAGAATCAAATAATCTCATATACAGAATATCATTGACGAAGGCAAAAGACAGAGCTCGTTTCATAAGCTGATGTCTTGACGATGCATCTTCAGGCGTTCGACGGGATTTGAAGTAGTCTATAAAGACTTCTCTCTAATCCTTAGCCTTTTCCTGGTCTTTTATTCGTAGGGCTGTCTCTTTGGTCACTTCTTTCTCTTCAGACGACTCCGGAGATATTTCTGCAGGTGCAAGAACTCGACGGCTCTGCACAATGATCCTCACGTCATCGAGGTTCTCGTTGGCCAATTCTTTAGCAAGATTGGCTAATGCATCCGCTTTACTATTTTCCGCCCGCGGTATGCTTTCTAAGGTGTTGGAAGGAATTTGAGTTAGCAGTTGCTGCACTCTTTCACCGTACTTCACCAGCTCTGGCTTGCACGTTTGATAGTCGTCGTTTACTTGACTAACGATCAGTTGGGAGTCTCCGTATATGAGGAAGTTTTCAATTCCCATGTCGACAGCGATCTCAAGACCTGCTATCAAAGCTTCGTATTCGGCTTCATTGTTTGTCCTCGGCTCTGTTAAGGAGAAGGAGAAGCGCATTATCCCTCCTTGTGGAGTTACGAAGATGTGGCCTACTCCTGATTTGATTATGGGGGTGCTTTGTTTGCGTTTCTTCATGGAAGACGCTCCGTCGAAGTAGAGTTCCCATCGGGTATCATTCTCTCTTCTCTCCCCGTCGATTGTGTCAAACGCGTGTTCATCCGGCAATTCGCAGTTCAAGGGAGAGTCGGCAGGTATCGGATTCTCAGCGAGGAAGTCGGTGATGGCCTGGCCTTTCACTGCCTTAAGAGGCCGATAAGTTATCAAGAACTCCATCAAGAGCAGGGCCCATTTAGCGAGTCGTCCTGTTAGTATGGCTTTTGACATCAAATATTTGAGGGGATCCACCTTTGCTATGAGATGGACCTCATGTGCCAACGCATAGTGTCTGAGCTTCGTTATCGCGAAGATCAACGCCAGGCAGTGTTTTTCGATGGGGGAGTAGTTGCTTTCTGCCCAGGAGAACTCGACTCAAGTAGTAAAGAGCTCTCTCCTTCCCTTGGTCGTTTTCTTGTGCCCATAATGCACCTAGAGAACCTTCGAGGGCGGTTGTATACAGAATGAGAGGCTTTCCCTTGACCAGGGCGGTTAGCACCGGCGGATTCTGTAGGTATTTCTTGATTTCGTCCAGTGCGCTTTAGCATTTGCGATCCCAGACGAAAGGGGTCCCCTTCTTCATTAGGTGACTATAAGAACGAAATTTACCGGAAAGATTGGCTATGAATCGCCGGATATACGCGAGCTTCCCTTGGAGAGACCGCAGTTGCTTGAGAGTTCTTGGCGGAGGCATTTCCATGATCACCTTGATCTTCGAGGGATCTATCTCGATGCCTCAATGTCGGACGACAAATCCTAGAAACTTGCCTGAGGAAACTCCGAACGCGCATTTGAGAGGATTCATCTTCAAGTTGTATTTTCGAAGGCGCTGAAACACGATCTTCAGATGCTCTAAATGTTCCTCGTATGATTGGCTTTTAACAACGAGGTCGTCGATATAGCATTCGACAATTTCATGTATGAGGTCATCGAAAATCTTCGTCATAGCTCTCTGATAGGTGGCACCGGCGTTCTTTAGACCGAAAGGCATCACCTTGTAACAAAATATGCCCAAAGGGGTCCGGAAAGCGGTATGCTTCTGGTCTTCGGTGTGCATCTTTATCTGATTGTATCCTGATGAGCCGTCCATGAAGGAGAAAACTTCGTGAGTGAACGTATTATCTATCATCAGCTCAGTGACCGGCACTGGGAAATCGTTCTTCGGGCAAGCTTTGTTGAGATCCCGAAAGTCCACACATATGCGCACTGTCCCATTTTTCTTCATCACTGGGACGATGCTGGCAATCCAATCAGGGTACTGAACCTCTTGGATGAAGCCGGAGTCGATTAGCTTCTTGACCTCAGCATTGATGCTCATCTCAAGCTCGAGCCGCATTCTTCTCGGTGCTTGTTTGATCGGCTTGACGTCCGGAGATATCGCCAATTTATGCACAACAATCTCTGGATCTAGTCCCGGCATCTCGGAATAGTTCCATGCGAAACAGTCTTTATACAGCATGAGCACGTCTTTGAGCGTGGCCACCCTTTCTTCAGACAACAGCTCACTGACGAACGTCGGCCGTGGGTCGTTTGCCATTCCCAAGTCGATTTTCTTGTGGTTATCTGTAGTAGTATGTATCCCATCATCCAGCTCTTTTAACGCCGGTGGAAACTCTGAGATCACCTCGTCATCGTTGTTTTCGAAGCACCAGAGGAAGTCATCCATATTCTCGGTTTCTTCTTCTGATAGCGTTATCATATAACAGGTACGAGATCGCTTCCAAGACCGATGTTGATCTGGTTCTACTCTCGCTGCATGCGCGGCTTTTAGTTCATGCTTCTGCGGCGGAGTTACCCTCCAGCTGTTGGATAGAGCGAACTTACCGAGTTGGTATTGATCTTTGACCCAGTTCTTGAAAGTGAAGCAGTCTTCGAGAGGATGTCCTATTGCCCGGTGATAGGAGCAATAGTCAGGATGGGAGACTTCGCCTGCTTGTTCGGGGTGCTTGGACTCCGGGAGGGTAATCATTTGATGTTTTACGGCAAGATCAAGTATCTTCTGTGTTTTGTCCTGGGGAAAAGAGTATGCTCGACTCATTTTCTTTATAAGAGACGAATCCGGATTGCTCGATTCCCGATCGCGTGGCTTCTTAAACCTGCTTTGCCGCTGTTGAACGCCTTTCCCGCTCTTTAATTTATTTTTGCCTCTGCGTCGGGCCTTTTGTATGAAGGGTTGGCGACAAGGAGAATTGTCATTCTCAGCGGCCTGTTGAAGGAGGCGCTGCGTCCTAGCTCTCTCGTAGATGGCTATCTCGCGATTATGATCGTCTTGAACCTTTTGACCCGCTTCTCTTATGAGCTTTTCCATCTGTTCTTCGAACGACGGGCTTGGCATTTTCACGACGGGAGCTTGTTTTGGTTCAGGGTTAGCATCTTCCCACAAAGCATCTCCTTCTTCATCGAAGTCATGTATGACGTAGCTGCCATGAACTCGCTCCCGTTCCTTGGATTGAACATATCCAAGCCCGATCGTTTCCATTCTCCCGTTGGGCAACTTTCGTTGAGTTCCGGGAACGTTCCAGATCCTGTTGTAGAACTGAGCTTGTCGAGCAGTTTTCTTAAGGGGCACACCTTGGCGTCTCAAAAGTCTCTTTAGTCCGTCTGTGTAATATCTGGGCAAACGGATGGGCTGGAGCTTCTCTAGTGTAGAATCCGCGCCATGCCAGATTTCTTTCTGCACTTTTTTTTCCCCGGATCGATAAAAGAGGATCGCCTTCTCATCTTTTCGCCTGGAAGGGACGTAGAACGTCTGCAGTTCCTGCACACTATAGGTATCAAGTGCGTCAAGCTCTTTGTAGTGCTCTTGTGGGACCATGGCGATTTGCAAACTCCGATTATTGCCAGCGAAGGCTTGTATTGATGGCCAAATAGAAATACTGCATTGACCTCATCTTCCGAGTCACTGCCGAAGACCAGCATAGGGGTGGATGGTCCTGTCTTGCTGCATTAGGGCGGCCCGGAATAAACTATTTCTTCTTCTTCCTCGGTATCACTCCCGAAGACTGGAATAGTAGTGATAGCTTTGTTCTTGTCCTCCGGTTTGCGACATCTTTCTGTGTCTTCGAAATTTGGCAAGAAGTACTTGGCATCCTCATATTTGCGGACTTCGTTCATAGAGAATGGGTTTAGTTCCCCTGTCACAGTGTACTCGAGACCATTTTTGAAGTACTTCATACACTGATGTTGTGTAGAAGGGATAATGTTGTACTCGTGCGACCAAGGCCGGCCAAGCAAAGCATTATAGCAGGTCTTAGCGTCAATGACATGAAATTTAATGTCAATGACTAGCAGCCCAAAGTGCAGCGTCAGTATCTCAGACCCGAGCGTCTTTGATGATTGAGAATCAAACCCAGAGATAGTGATTTTATCACGAGTTAGGTGCTGAACGCTCATGCAAATTTCTTTCAACACTTTTACATTGAGGAGATTGACGGAGGACCCATTGTCGACCAGGATCTTACCGATCTTAATATCATGGCAGTATCCGGAGACATAAAGGGGACGGTTATGTTCGCACGTCCCGAGGAGGAGATCTTCATCGCCAAAGGTGATATCGGCTGTGTGCACTTCTTCCAGCTCGTCTTTCATCTTTTCTTCGGCGAGGAAAGCTTAGAATTGCTCGAGTTGTTGTAACGCCTTGATCAGAGAATCTCTCACTTCTTTTGATAGCAGAAGGGCGTCGAGGATGCTTAGCTATGAGGGTAGCTTCCTCAAGTGTGCCAGGACGTTGTAATCCACCTTGTTTTTCTTGGGCGGGTCCTTGGCTGCAATCTCTTTGACAACTTGATCATTGAGGGCGATATCTTCAGGGACTTTTTCTTTCCCTTTATCTTTTCTATTCGATCCACTGTTAGCAGGTCCAAGATTCTTTTCTGGCAGCGTACGATTGCGCAGCTGAATGTTCTCACAAGTCTTCATTTCTTCCGTCTCGGAGGTGGGTTCTTTGAAGAGAGGGCCAAGAGCTATTTCTTCATCAGAATCGCTCCCGAAGGTGAGAACTTATGATCTGCTGGCGTCGACCATGTGACAGTTGCCGGCAGTTCTTTTGTGCTCCTCGGTCGTATTTCTCTGCTCCCAACGAGTTTTGCGTTTCATCCGTTTGAAATGTTGTCGGTGAGCAACATATCCTTGCCACCAGCTTTTAAAAGCGTTGCACTCTTCGGTAGGATGTGTAATCCTCTGATGGTATAGGTAGAAGTTAGGATGTGCGTCCACTTCATCAAGATGAATATCTCCGGAAGAATTTCCTCTGAAAGAGGGCAACTTCATTCCCTTTGATAAGGCTCTAGCGAATCGTTTCCTTGTCTTGATCCTGCTTTTATTTGCGGCGGATGTACTTTGATCTGGTGGGAGTGCTTCGACCCTTTCGTCCAGTCGCCGGCGTTTGGCCTTTTCAAATATGGCCATCTCGTGCTCTCGATCAGCTTTGCTTTTAAGACGGTCTTCGTTCAGGAATGCATCAATCATTTCGTCTGATGGTCCTAGAAGTTCCGGCTCAGGATCTACCCCCGGTTTCTCTGCATCCAGGGCTTCTTCACCATTTATTAACGAGTGAGAAATCACATGACAACTTTCCACATAATCCTCAGACTCGTCCGACGAGTCTTCTCCATTGTCATCATCTCCGTCCTCAAGGACGTGGCTGAGAAATTCTTGACGTGTGACTAGAGTCCGTGCCTTCTGATTATATTCTTCCAGCGCGTCAATCTGCCTTTTCAGGTCCGTGCGTTTGTCACCTGGCTTCATGGGCTTCTTGGATTTCTTCTTCTTCTTCAAAGACTTTGACGGCTGGGTGTGAACGCTTTGGCTATCACCACTAATTTTTGGAGTTGGGCGCGGTTTCAACATTCCCTCGATGATCTCGGGTTTGAGCGGATTCTTCCACCTGATTGCCGGACATGTTTGGAGATCCTTCAGCATTCTTCTAGTTTTGGCAAAAAGAACGACCTACCATGGAGCTTCTTCAACAAAAGAGCACGATGCCCCCAGTGTGTCCGTCTTCTTAGGGGCGTGCGGCTGAGGCGGGTTTACTTTCCATTTCTCAGACAGTGCAAATTTGCCCCGTTGATACTGGTCTTTAATCCAGCCCTTGAAGATGAAGCAATCTTCAATTGGATGGCTTACCGTTTGATGGTAGGGGCAATAATTAGAACTATTAGCCTCGCCGGGTTGCAACGGTCATTTTGGATTCGGCAGATTGATGAGCCTGTTGCGTACCGCTACCTCGAACAGTCTCTTCGTTTTGTCTCGAGGGAACGAATAAGGACGCTTCATTTTCTCATTATAGTATCGTCGTTTCACTTCTAGTTGATCCGTTAGTTTTGGGACACTGGGCTGCTGCTGAGTATTTGCGACGAAGGTCACTTTCCCCTTTCCCTTTTCGTTTCGAGGCTCTGTTTTCGAGGAAGATGGTCTATGACCCATCTGGTTCATTTGGGCCAGCTTGTCAATCAAAGCCTGGAAAGTAGTCGGTTTGAAAAACATCATGAACTGGGAGATGGTCACATGTGAATCAAGAGTGCCCACGAACATGCCCACCGCCGGCGCTTCCTCGATGCGCTGCTCACATTTTGACCATAAATTCCGCCACCATATTGCATATTACACCCATGTTTCGCCTGGCTTTACCCTGGCGTTAATCAGTGCAGTAATCGGGGTACGCTCGCTAGCGCTCGCGAATCGCTGGGTGAATAATAGCTCCATCTCTGCGAAAGTCTTGACGGAGTCATTTGGAAGTTCAGAATACCACTCGAACACTGTCTCTGACAAGCTGCCGACGAACTGGCGGAGTAGCAGTTTGTCGTCACCTCCAGTGTTGCCGCACAAGGCTCTGAATTGAGCGACGTGTTGATGCGGATTTCCCATCCCCTTATATACGTGGAATTTGGGGATCGTATATCCCGGCGGGTACCTTATTTGGTCATACCAACCTGGATAAGGTCGTCCAGTCTTAACGATTTGTCCAGCCGCCTCGTTTTCCTAGTAAGCTCATATTTGCTGAGCAAGGTAATCATCCAGAGCGGCCTTGGAGATGGTCTCCTCTTTGGCTGCTGAAAGAGCCTGAGGAGGGTTCGATGTCTCCCCTCTGTTGTCTTCAACGATGATCGGGGGGTCTTCAGCTGGAGGTTCCGGCTGTAATATCATGCCAGCCATGTCTTGGAACAAGAGAGCCATTCGTTTGGTGTTGGCTGCTTGTTCCGCAGCCTCTTTTTTTTCTTCTCGAGCATTCTTCGGAGGAACTCGGTATCGGTTTCTTGTTCCCGACGCTGTTCCGAGGTCTCTGGATTTTCTTTTGGCTCAGTGAGTGCGACCATTGCAGTCAGCATCTCCTGAAGTTTCTGCTGCTGTTGTTCCTGAGCCTTTGTTATCGATCGGGTGAGAGGTCGATAGCCCGTAGAAGCGCGGCTTTCTTCTTTTCCGGAAGCCATATAAATAGTGTGGACCACCATGCCCCCAGACTTGGGGCATTTTGTTAGTTATATGTATGCCCTAGAGGCCATTACTATACATAGGATGTATATTGTAGTGGATGCTTGGATATATATAGGGAGGACTTTCTTGCTCGACATGATAGTATGCTATCTGGTTGCTCTTTACCTTAACGTGTACACTGATTGTCTCTCTGTTACATGTTGGTAAAGCCCTTAGGATGTGTACTTGACTACCTGGACTATGATGCGGATCATACTAGTGGGGACATGGTAGTCCATAAGTACATCCTTCAAAGTCCCTAGTCATGGGTGTATCGAGACGGGGCATCGATATACCAGAGTAGACTAGCGTGTACCTTCTCGACCCATACAGATGGGCGATGGATGATCCTATATCCATTGGTGTTTGACATCAGAGATGATATACGGGTCCTCAGTGGAGACTGGGTACACTTGACGGACTCGCCGAGAACTCCCAGATGGTATTATACCTTACGTCAGATGGCAGTTCTCTGGTGACACTGGTACAGAGTAGTCTGTTGACCCGAGATCGTCATAGAGTCTTGTGTGATTCCCACTGTGCTTTGATTTCCACCTTACCACATCCAAGAGGGCGTGCAAAACGGTGGTTTTTGGGTACAGTCCTGTTCATATCAGATTTTTGCATTTTTATACCGCCCAATTTTTATCACATTGCATAACGGTAGGTACTCTTGAGCCGTGTTTGCTAGTCAATTGCAGGATACAGGTTCTCGACCCTAAACGATGAAATTCATGGAAAAACACGACAAAATCCGGGTTCCTGCCAACCACAGATAAAACACGGATCTCCGCTCTTTATCCGTCTGTTGCCACACACCAGTTTAGGAGACAAAATGGCAAATCGATTGTCACCTTCATGCACAAAGCACAATGGCAACACCAAGTCCAAGAAATCTACGCGGAGCTCAAGAAAATCATGACAAAAGATCCATGTCCAATCACCTTTTGATCCACTAGAATTCTGGAAGAAATGTGGAAAGATTATCAGAAACAACATGTACCAGACAAAAGGGGACAGCAGACCAGGGAAGCACAGAAAATACGATGCCCCAACTCCATCAAACGGCCGCGGAACCGCGGCCAATAGGGGGTCTAGGCCGCGGTTCCGCGTCATTTCAGGCGCCGCATTTGAAGATTTTTCAGGGGTATTTTGGTCTTTTAATGTAGAGGCAGAATTTTGCCCCAGATTTCCAGTTCCCTGCCTATAAATAGCCCAAAACCTTGTGAAGCCAAGTGTGCATAATCTTGTATTTTTCTAGGTTTTAGAATACTTGTTCTTCTTCCTCTTCTCATCTCTTCTCCATTGAAAAACTTGTAGTGAGCTTTTGTGAGCGAAGAATGATGAATAAAGAAGTTCATTTTATTATCATACTTGTCTTGCTCTTATGTTAAATGCTTGTAATTTTCATTTGTTAACTTAGTTGTTGTTATTTCTTGTTGTTTCTTTCTTTCTCTTTTTCTTTATCCTTAAAACAACCATGATGCTTACGCTTGATCCTTGCCAAGGTGAGGTCGCAAATAGCTAGTTGTTATCTTCTAATCTCTTTCTTTCTATCTTCCTCTTTGTTTTGTTTTCTTTTCATTATGATGTGTGAGTAGTTTCCATACTTGTTAGGGTAGGATAAGGGAAGTTTGAGAGAAGGAAATCTCTCTCACTCTTTCCTTGCCCAACATCTTAAATCGACTCCCGTTAATTGAACCACAATCCGCTCCCTACGGCACCCTATCCTACATGATAGCGGTGATTCCGTAGTGAGACCGGTTGTGGTTGAATTAACCGGAGGTTATGGCTAAGAGCCAAGAACGGACGGACAAGCACCAAAAGGAAGAACTTAAGCGTTGGAAAGCCTAGCTTATACTCGCAAGTTCCTTCCTAGTCGTGCTAATCCCCGTTGTTGCCGATTACCGTAACACCGATATTAAGAGTGGCAACGAAAGAAGTGAGCAACTCCTAACTCAAACTAACCTAATCCTAACCCTAACAAGCTCTCTTTACATATCATTTTAACACTTAGTTAATCACAAACAAATCTGGACCTTCGGACTTAACTCGTTGAAACACATAGAAAAAGATTCCCATCTCCCAGCGGACGACCCGTACTCAACCGGCTAGCTACAAGCGAAACCGTCTTGATTGCGGTAATTAACTAAACTTGAACACGCAGAATCTCTACCAATCAAATGGCGTCGTTGCCGGGGAGACGGTAGTTTATTTCTTTGTGTAATTTCGGGTTAATTTGTGAATATAACCGAAAAAACAAAACAAAAAAAATATACTTTGTAAAAAATCATTTTGTTATTTTTGATTAGTTTTTGTGCAAGTGTGCAGGATAATACGGAATTCGAGTTCAGTGCCAAATACGTGGGATATTCGAAATTCAAGTTCAGTGCCAAAGACGTGGGAAGATAGACCCACATTTCGCGGCTACACCGCGACGGATCAAAACGAAGCAAACAGTCTACTGTAAAAATCTGGAGCAGATACAGTGATCAAATCAAGATTCAGCAAATCCAGACAAGCAGAGGACACCCAGACGAGCCCACACCAGAAAACTGAAGGCCCAAGCCCATCATACCGCCGCGGAACCGCGGCATAAGGAGGCTTAAGCCGCAGAACCGCGGCCGTTTGGTGCCTTCGGGCTGCCAAAATCTCTGTAAGTGTCTTTCTTCTCTCCCCCACTCCTCTGGACTCCAATAAACTGTGTTTTCTGCAGCATTCTTTGCGCAAATTCTCTTCCCCCTTCCAATAAACTGTTCTTGTGCAGGATTCTTTGCGCCGCGCTAAAAATAAAAATTGTTTGCAGTTGATTTGTTACTGCTTTGCATTTATTAATACGGACGTAAGGGGCTTGAAACCAATTCAGATTGGGTGGGGATTTCATCACCCTTCCCAGGACCCCAGAAATCACAAAAAGCATATGCATTGACCATCGTTAAATTAAAAAATACCAGACTCAGCGCTAAGGACTTCGCGCTCAATAGGACAGAGGACTAAATACAGGCATCGGCCGTTTATCCTATCCTGACTTTGCGGTGTCTAGGCAAGTGTGACGAAGGCAAGTGGTTATTTAATTAAGGAACTTCGCGAAAGCGTTGGACAACCTCCCACTTACCTGGCACTTATCTGGCCGCAATTGGCGGAGAAGAAGCGGTTTGAGGTCCTGTTTCTAGTTCTTTGGAACAGTTAGGAGCTGTCTAGCTGACCTAGGTGACCCTAGATCTAGGTATGATTATGCATATCTTGTTTGTGATTGCTTAAAGCCGTAAATCCGTACATATTTCTGTAAAGCTCTTCCTAAAAATAAAAAATAAAAAAAAGGAAAAAATCAAAAACTTTTATAAAAACTTGCCCTTTGTCGCCAAAATCCATTTTTTCACTCCATTACCCATCGCCTTTCTCCATTGATGTTTTCTTACCCTCACCTTCTCCGTTTTGACTATACTAAACTCGTTTAGTGTATGTCCGCTTGGACTCGGGACACTAGCGCCCGCCTAGTCCGCGTTACGTTAGTCGCTACGGACTACGCGATCGACTCAGACGTCGAAACTCCGTCCACTCCTCTTTCACCTTTACCTTTGCCGGCCAACTCCGACGTTGACCGGAATTCTGTTCATACATCTTCACCTTCACCATCACCAACCTCTTCTTCCGCGATGTCAGGATTTAATCCGAACATCTCTTTGACTACCCCTGGATTGGCTCCACCTCCTACGGAGACCAATAACCCACCACCTCCGCCTGTTGTAGCGCCGCAGCGAATCGCGCTCCAGGATCGTTTCTATCCCACCCGTTCTGCACTTCCCACTTGCCTTTCTCTTCCACCGGCCAATGGGGATAATTTTGAAATTAAGCCCCACTTCATCAACATGCTTCCACGATTTCATGGACTTGAATCTGAAGATGCTTATATCTTCATCAATAAATTTCAAAACATTTGTGCCATGATGAAAACCACCCAGCTGTCGGACGATGCTATACGTCAACGGGTCATTCCGTTCACTTTATGCGATCTTGCTGAAAAATGGCTGTATAGCACCGCTTCCCACTCCATAACCAGTTGGGACGGGTTTGTAAAAGCGTTTCTAAAGAAATTTTATCCGAATCATAAAACCGCAAGGATCCGAAATGAAATCAACCAATTCTCTCAGCTTCCTTCGGAACCCTTCTGGAAGTGCTTTGACCGGTACAAAGACCTTCTTGTTCAGTGTCCTCACCACGGTATAGAGAAATGGCAACTTTGCCAAACCTTATACGAGGGCCTGAACCCAGCAACGAAGCAGTTATTGGAAACCATCTGTCAGGGCCACTTCCTATCGAAATCTGACGAGGAAGCGTGGAAATTCTTTGACGACCTTGCGTAGCAAACGCTACAATGGGAGAGCACCAGACCGACTTCTTCTTCTTCTACCTCCATTTCTACCGGTCAGTCTAGGGTAGGAATTCACCAACTTGACGTCTCTATTGCGATGAAAGCTGAAATGGCTGCAATAACGAGAAAGCTTGAAGCCATAGAGAGCAAATTTTCTTCTCCTGCTCCTACCCCTGTTCTTCCCCTTCGTACCATCTGCGCTTGTTGTTCCGATCCTTCCCACTTGACCGAAGAGTGTCCTTACAATCCACCATCGCAAGGACAGGATCAGGTTAATGCTGCATTTCAGCAAAGACCGAGGAATGATCAATACTCTTCCACCTACAATCCCCGTTGGAGGAACCATCCCAATTTCGTCTGGAATCAGAATCAGAATCAATTCCAAGGCAACAATTTCCAAAGGCCCCCTCCGCCGCAACAACAAGCGCAACAACAAACTCAATTTCAGCAGCCCTTCCAACCCCAACCTTTTCAAAATCAGACGAACAACTTTGCACCCAACAATTCTTTTCCCCAAAACAACTTTGTTCCGTCAAACAACGATAAGGTTTCCTCGCTTGAACGAAGTCTGGAGGCGTTCGTCAAACAATCGACTCAATCCACCACAAACATCCAGTCTTCCATTCAGTCCTTAGTGCAACACACTGCCGCTCACGGGCAAAGCATCAAAACCATCGAGGCCCAGATTGCATCACTGAATGCGGCCTTAAGCGAGCGAGAGAAGGGGAAGCTCCCGTCCCAACCACTCCCAAATCCCGGTCACCCACAGAATGTACATGTCGCTCTTGAACAACAGAATCATAATGTGAGTGCCGTGACCACATTGAGATCGGGAAGGATGCTGCAAAACAACATCGGCACACGGATCAATGATGACACCCCGGCCGCTTCTTCTTCTACTTCTTCTTCTTCTTCGTCTCCTGCTTCTTCGTCTTCTGAGCCTATTCTCCGTTCTTCACAAGGCTCTCCTTCCTCTTCTTCTGCTTTGAATGGACCCACTTCTCACTCCACGAAAACACCTGTTCTGGGATCCGTTTCTCCTCCACAATCTCCTCCACAAGCATTAGACTCAACCAATTTTAAAAACGTCCCATTTCCAAACCGGTTGAGGTCTAATAAACAAAATCCTCAAATGGAGAAGATTCTGGAGTTATTTAAGCAGGTTAACATTAACATTCCTCTTTTAGATGCCGTCCAACAAGTCCCATCCTACGCGAAAATCTTAAAGGACTTGTGCACGAAAAAGAGGAAGTCTCAAGTACCAAAGAAAGTTTTCTTGGCTAGTGCTGTGAGTGATGCTCTTACCCAATCTTTACCACAAAAACGGAAGGACCCTGGCTGTCCTACGATTTCAATTACCATTGGGGATAAGAACATCAACCGCACACTATTAGATCTTGGTGCCAGTGTTAACCTGCTTCCGTACTTAGTATACTAGCAGTTAGGCGTCGGAGAGCTGAAACCCACACACTGCACTCTCCAAATGGCCGACCGATCGATCCCCCATCCTAGGGGTGAGCTAGAGGATGTGTTAATAAAAGTCGGGGACTTCATATTCCCCGTTGACTTCATTGTATTAGACACACAGCCTGTAGCTAACCCCCAGAATCAAATTCCGGTGATACTCGGTCGCCCATTTCTCGCAACCTCAAATGCTGTGATCAATTGTCGCAATGGTTCGATGAACCTCTCTTTTGGAAACATGACAATTGAACTCAACATTTTTAGGTTGGGGAATCAGCCCGCCGAACCTAATGCTCATATACTGGACGTCTGCTCGATCCTGGAGATCACCCCTGAAGAGTGTGAATTCGAGGAGTTTCTGTTCGATCATGCTAACCTTAACGCCACTAGTGCGTTCCTCCTCGAACCTGCTGCTGTTTCTGCGCCCGACAACGACTACGAGTGTTTCACATTCTTGAACGATCTTAGCCGCTCGCAACCCGAGTTTGAATCCTTCGAATTTCCGGATGAGTTACCTGAACCATCCGACTCAGTCGCTTACACTCATTTTGAACCTTTGCTGGAGTCCTTTGAGTTCGAGACTTCTGCACCAATCTTGCCTTCAATCGTTTCACCTCCGACGCTCGAACTCAAGCCTTTGCCGTCTCACCTTAAGTACGCTTACTTAGGTGAGAACGAGACCCTCCCTATCATCATCTCGGCTTCTCTAGCTCCAGAGCAAGAGAAAGCCCTTCTCACGGTCTTGCACAGCAACAGGCAAGCTTTTGCCTGGTCCATGGCGGACATCAAGGGGATTAGTCCCCTGATCGTTGAGCATCACATTCATCTGATGGATGATGCCAAACCAGCCCGGGATCCACAAAGACGGCTCAATCCAGTCATGAAAGAGGCTGTGAAGAAGGAGATCGTAAAATGTCTAGATAGTGGTATCATTTACCCTATCTCTGATAGCCAGTGGGTGAGCCCCATTCATGTTGTCCCCAAGAAGTCGGGCATCACGGTCATAACCAACGAGGCGAACGAGTTAATCCTTACTCCCACCCAAACTGGGTGGCGAGTATGCATTGATTACAGAAAACTCAACGCCGCAACGCGAAAAGACCACTTTCCGCTACCTTTCATTGACCAGATGCTTGAACGATTGGCCGGACACGAGTACTACTGCTTTCTTGATGGCTACTCCGGCTATAATCAAATTCCCATCGCCGAAAAAGACCAGGACAAGACCACTTTCACTTGTCCTTTCGGCATGTTTGCATATCGTCGCATGCCCTTTGGGTTATGCAATGCGCCCGCTACCTTCCAGCGGTGTATGATGGGAATCTTCTCAGACATGGTGGAAAAATTTCTGGAGATTTTCATGGATGATTTCTCCATCTTCGGCGATTCCTTCAACGAGTGTTTGCTGCATCTTGACGCTGTCCTTACCCGATGTAAGGACAAAAATCTCACTTTGAATTGGGAGAAGTGCCACTTCATGGTGCGCGAAGGTATTGTCTTAGGACATATCATCTCGCAAAATGGCATAGAGGTTGACAAAGCAAAGATTGAGGTCATTTCCAATCTACCTCCTCCCCGATGCGTCAGAGATATCCGAGCCTTCCTTGGCCATGCCGGTTTCTATAGACGGTTCATCAAGGACTTTAGCAAGATTGCTAGGCCCTTGACTCTTTTGCTGGCCAAGGATACGCCATTCGACTTAAACTCGAGCTGTGTGACTGCATTCGAGTCATTGAAAAGCTCACTCACTTCTGCTCCCGTTCTTTCTTCACCTGACTGGACGCACCCATTTGAGATTATGTGCGATGCATCCGACTTTGCCATTGGTGCTGTCCTTGGACAACACATCAACAAGATGCCGCACGTAATCTATTATGCAAGCCGAACCCTAAACGACGCCCAACTCAATTATACAACTACTGAGAAGGAATTCTTGGCTGTTGTATTTGCTTTAGAAAAGTTCAGGCCCTACCTCATCAGCTCTCCAGTCATTGTCTACACAGACCATTCTGCTCTGCGCCATCTTTTTGCAAAGAAAGATGCAGAATCTCGGTTAATACGTTGGATCCTTTTGCTTCAAGAGTTTGACCTTGTCATTAAGGACAAACAAGGATGTGAAAACGTAGTCGCCGACCATCTCTCACGACTTCCTTCTTCGCCTTCGCTTCCAATCCCGATCAATGACGTTTTCCCGGATGAACAGCTCTTGACAGTATCTTGCGAACCCTGGTTTGCAGATATTGTGAACTATTTGGCCACGGGATTACTACCGACTGAATGGTCAAGTCAGGACAGACTTCGTTTCTTATCCCAAGTAAAACACTTTTACTGGGACGAACCCTATTTGTTCAAGTACTGTCCCGACCAGATTATTCGTCGGTGTGTCCCTGATGAGGAATTCAAGAGTGTGCTGTCATTTTGCCACGATCAAGCGTGTGGCGGGCATTTTGGCCCCAAAAAGACAGCTGAGAAGATCTTGCAATGTGGTTTCTACTGGCCACAACTCTTCAAAGACGCTCATGACTATTGCAAGACTTGCTCCCGGTGCCAACACTTGGGCCGGATATCCCGGAGGAACGAGATGTCGCTCCAACCGATCTTGGTTGTGGAGATTTTCGATGTTTGGGGGATAGATTTCTTGGGGCCGTTTCCCAGCTCCTTTGGTAACTTGTACATTCTTCTCGCTGTTGATTACGTCTCTAAATGGGTCGAGGCTGTGCCCAGCCGGACTAACGACAACAAGGTTGTCGTTAGGTTTCTTAAAGAAAACATTTTCTCCCATTTTGGGCACCCCCGAGCGATCATTAGCGACAATGGAAGTCATTTCTGCAACAAGACTTTCGAGGCCTTGATGCGAGAATATTCCATTAATCATAAGCTCTCTACGCCCTACCACCCCCAAACATGCAGGCAGGCCGAAGTTTCAAATCGGCAAATCAAGCAGATACTGGAGAAAACGGTTTCCAAGAACCGTAAGGATTGGTCGCTGAAACTCACTGATGCCCTTTGGGCATTTCGAACCGCTTATAAGACCGACCTTGGCATGTCTCCCTATCGGCTTGTGTATGGAAAAGCCTGCCACCTACCTGTCGAAATAGAGCATCGCGCATTTTGGGCGATAAAAGAGCTGAATCTGTCTATCGAGGATGCGGGCAGCCATCGGAAGCTGCAGTTGAACGAACTGAGCGAGCTTAGGGATGAGGCTTACGATAACGCGGTTGTCGTTAAGAACCGAACGAAGGTGTTTCACGATAAACACCTTTTGCGCAAAACTTTCGTACCTGGTCAACAGGTATTGCTTTACGACACCCGACTACACTTCCATCCAGGAAAGCTCAGATCTCGCTGGAAAGGGCCGTATTTTGTGCGGAATGTGTATCCGCATGGCGCTGTGGATTTGGAAAATCCAAAGGACGGTTCATTTTTCAAAGTGAACGGACACCGACTTAAACCGTACCTTAGCGCCGAACCAACAGAGGAGCTCCTGGTCTTACAGGAGCCGGTTTACCCTGCATAATCTTCCTCTGCCTACCTCCAAACTTCGGTTATCCAGCCAAGAACAAGTGGACACTGTTCCAAATAAGTTTGGGGGTATGTATATACCATTTTGTACATGTTTGTGGATATTCTTTTTCTTTTTCTTAAAACCAAAAAAAATAATAATAATAATAAAAATTTTGTGTATATCGAACCGACAATTTTGACCCTTCAAATGATCTCTTCATGCAATGACAGTGAGGACACTGTCCAGTTTAAGTTTGGGGGTACGCTCGGTACGCATTTCTTACCTTCGCATTCATATGTATATTCTGCATCTGCATATTAAAATCCATAAAATCCATAAAAATCTGAAAATTTTCTTAAAACATAAAAACTTTTTTGTCAAGTTAGCTAGTGGGAGGACTCTGATTCAACATTTCGACGGTTTTGTTTGATAAGATAAGAATAACTAAATCTTATGTTTAGATTTTGAAAACCTGAAAGATAACTCTCCTTTGAAGTTAACTATAGCTGATATACGTCTTTACATCACACTACACGTGTCGTGAGTTTTGGAAAGTAGATGACAAGTCTTTTATGCCTAAAAACTTTTAAATGGATAAATAATTTTCTGAGGATCAAATAGGTTTGTTCGGAAATAAGTAATATCAAGAATAGTTTATGAAGTGAGTGAATATGAAGGAATGTTATTGATGCCTTAATTGGAACTAAGTCTGAAAAATAACCTATCTGGAACTTGATTGGAATGATTACACACCAAAACCCACTAAACACGTCTTTTATCCAAAAAAATAATTGAACTACCGGCTATATCTCCGTTCGTATTAAATCATCATGATTTTCACGCCAAACTGTCTTTTGTTTTTGGACCTAGGTAACTTGAGTAATTAAGTCCGCTGGGGTGTTTCTACACCTAATGCCCTAAAGCCAACTGGTTTGGGTGCATTGGCCCAAAGCTCGCTAAGAAGCCTAGAAAGTCCAGATTAAAACAAAGTCAAGCAAGTGTTCTCTCCGAGTTAAAATTCCTAACGGTTCTTTGTGTGAGAATAATCTTGATAAAAGACAGGCTTTTATAAAAAATTTAGCGGAGATATGAAGGCTTTATTCTATGATAAAGACTATTGCACATTCACAGAGGTGTGTATGAAATGAAAACAAGAAAAAGGTGGAGTGAAAAATAAGACCTAGTTTCCTGTTAGGGAAGATAGAAATTCTGAAGTTGAAACCTTACTGGAAAACGAAATTTGAAAAATGCTTAACTCTTTATAAAACTTATGTGATCCTTTCAAAATTCTTATCTAGGCTTTATTGTGTGATATGATGACTTTATTCGATCCTTCTGAAACTTAACGACACTATCTGCACTACACGTAAAGACATATAAAATCTGTAGTTAAATAAGAAGCGAGGTGTGAAAAATAAAGGTTCGATAGTCTAGACTTAGGATAATAGAATTGTTATTTTCTGAAACAAAAAAACTTTAGGGTTTGAATCTTAGTTATTTTACAAAACTAACTTGACCGGATTTTGTGGGTGTAATCCGCTGAAAACCCTCAGGAGACAACACTCCTCCTACTAGGGACACCTAGAGGTTTAACGGCTTGTTGCACGTGCTCAGTGCAATCGCGTTCCCTGCGAAAGTGAGGTTAGGAAATTTTTTTGTGAATAAATTGGCTTTGCTCGGGACGAGCAAATGATAAGTTTGGGGGTATTTGTTCATATCAGATTTTTGCATTTTTATACCGCCCAATTTTTATCACATTGCATATCGGTAGGTACTCATGAGCCGTGTTTGCTAGTCAATTGCAGGATACAGGTTCTCGGCCCTAAACGATGAAATTCATTGGAAAACACGACAAAATCCGGGTTCCTGCCAACCACAGATAAAACACGGATCTCCGCTCTTTATCCGTCTGTTGCCACACACCAGTTTAGGAAACAAAATGGCAAATCGATTGTCACCTTCATGCACAAAGCACAATGGCAACACCAAGTCCAAGAAATCTACGCGGAGCTCAAGAAAATCATGACAAAAGATCCATGTCCAATCACCTTTTGATCCACTAGAATTCTGGAAGAAATATGGAAAGATTATCATAAACAACATGTACCAGACAAAAGGGGACAGCAGACCAGGGAAGCACAGAAAATACGATGCCCCAACTCCATCAAACGGCCGCGGAACCGCGGCCAATAGGGGGTCTAGGCCGCGGTTCCGCGGCCGTTCAGGCGCCGCATTTGAAGATTTTTCAGGGGTATTTTGGTCTTTTAATGTAGAGGCAGAATTTTGCCCTAGATTTCCAGTTCCCTGCCTATAAATAGCCCAAAACCTTGTGAAGCCAAGTGTGCATAATCTTGTATTTTTCTAGGTTTTAGAATACTTGTTCTTCTTCCTCTTCTCATCTCTTCTCCATTGAAAAACTTGTGAGCTTTTGTGAGTGAAGAATGATGAATAAAGAAGTTCATTTTATTATCATACTTGTCTTGCTCTTATGTTAAATGCTTGTAATTTTCATTTGTTAACTTAGTTGTTGTTATTTCTTGTTGTTTCTTTCTTTCTCTTTTTCTTTATCCTTAAAACAACCATGATGCTTACGCTTGATCCTTGCCAAGGTGAGGTCGCAAATAGCTAGTTGTTATCTTCTAATCTCTTTCTTTCTATCTTTCTCTTTGTTTTGTTTTCTTTTCATTATGATGTGTGAGTAATTTCCATACTTGTTAGGGTAGGATAAGGGAAGTTTGAGAGAAGGAAATCTCTCTCACTCTTTCCTTGCCCAACATATTAAATCGACTCCCGTTAATTGAACCACAATCCGCTCTCTACGGCACCCTATCCTACATGATAGCGGTGATTCCGTAGTGAGACCGGTTGTGGTTGAATTAACCGGAGGTTATGGCTAAGAGCCAAGAACGGACGGACAAGCACCAAAAGGAAGAACTTAAGCGTTGGAAAGCCTAGCTTATACTCGCAAGTTCCTTCCTAGTCGTGCTAATCCCCGTTGTTGCCGATTACCGTAACACCGATATTAAGAGTGGCAACGAAAGAAGTGAGCGACTCCTAACTCAAACTAACCTAACCCTAACCCTAACAAGCTCTCTTTACATATCATTTTAACAATTAGTTAATCACAAACAAATCTGGACCTTCGGACTTAACTCGTTGAAACACATAGAAAAAGATTCCCATCTCCCTGCGGACGACCCGTACTCAACCGGCTAGCTACAAACGAAACCGTCTTGATTGCGGTAATTAACTAAACTTGAACACGCAGAATCTCTACCAATCAAGTCCCGAATCACATAGAGGCAATGAGCGATATGAGGGGATTCGTCTCTCCCGGTATATGGAGTTGATGTTGCGCTGTGTTCGATTGGCTATAACCGGAAATCCCTGGCCAGGGTTGCTGAGATTTACTGGTAAGTGTTACCTGTAGTTTCTCGAACTGTTGTAGACCTCATATCGACACGACTTATCGAGCTATTGGGGTCTAACGTTTACCACCCCTAGGCGAGATATGCGACATATCAGACGACGAGACCGGACTGTACGGTAAGTGTTACTGGTTGGATTCACAGGAGTGTGAGCGGGCTTGCTCGTCGATCTTCTGATCGCTCAATACCCGGGTGGCCGTTACGTTTAGCAGACCGCTTGCGGCTTGTGGGTGCTTGATATGATCATCATCTGCTGCCGGTGTATTGACGAGTCTTTAGAGTCCTACACAGAGGTTTCCTGGCTCAAGCGAAATGAAATAGGAGCGCATATGAGATATGTGCGGGACCGAGAATAATACCAGTATGTGATACTGTATTCGATTCTCACGATATGTGACATTGATCGGTTATATGCGATATAGCCGGGTTATCGGATCAAGTGTTGATTCGATAAGTTGTTACTATTGATATTAGTCGGTTATATGCGATATGACCGGATCGTTAAATCAAGTATTGATTTAATGATTTAATGTATAATTATATATTTGATATATTATTTTACATTAACTAATATTGGTTCACTTAAGATGTTTTTCTCACTTGTTTGTGCATATTGTATATGTGATATATTTTTGTGCACAAGTTTGTATCATGTTTGATGATACATGCAAACTTGGGTGTATGTTTGGTTTAAACCATGGTTGGTCAATGGTTAGGGTTTCATTTGCTTCATTTACTTATTCATTTATTTATTTATTCATTTGAGAAAGAAATAAAATGGTGGCAAACTTTGGATTTTCTTTGAAGCTTCTTGAAGCTTTAAAAAACTTTGACCATTTTGTTTCTTTCCTTAACCCTAACCATTTACTTAACATTAGTTTATTCTCTACACTTAACCATGGTTGCTAATATGATAAGAATGACTTTATTTTCCTTTTTAAATATTCTTATCATATTCTTTTTCTTCTTCTTCTTCTTCAAGAAGAAAGAAGCTTGCTAGCTTCAATGGTGACTTAAGAAAAAGAGTGAGAAATCCAATTCTAAAGTGAACCCACTTCCTATTTATTCATCCTCTACCACTTGCCAAGTAGTATAGGGTGTTTTCTTCACAAGTTTCATGGCTTGGTGAAGTTGGAGCTTGATCTTGTGTTGCCTCGACGTAGATCATCTTCGGCATCAAAGTCGACGACCTAGCCCGATCATTTCTTCGACGAAACCATTACTAGAGTCCGGGATCCGATGATCGCAGCGGAGGGACGTCAATGCGGAGCTATGGAGGTGGAGGACCGGATCTACAAAGGTTGTATTTTCGTTCACTTAGCACTAAAGTAGTTTAGTAGCTTGTAGTTTCGCCTAAACTCTAGTTAACGATCGCATTAGGGTTTCTCGGCACCGGAAAAATTATAATTTGGCATGGTTGATGCCTTGTAAAACCTCATTAGTGTGCCTAGGAAACCTACACATTTCATTTCAGCGTCCTTGCAGTTCGCCGTGGTCATAGGGGCTTTCTCCGGCCTCCTTCTCTTGTGAGCATTTGAAGTCGAGAGGGCCGTTGCAGCGGGCACCCAGACGGCTGTCGCCTTTTGTGGCTTGACAGGATGGTTTTCTCCTTATCGAGCTTTAAGCTTCTTTGATTGGCGGGAGTAATCCTGGTCGATCGCCGATCCTTGGACCTGTCGCCATACTTTATAAATCTTGGAAGACAGCCGCTGAGGGGGCTGCTTCGGCTTCGTTTCTGTAACATTTTCCACGGGTGGAGGAGATCTTTTCAGTACGGTGGTGGGTGAATTCCTGCGCACCCTGTTAAGCAGCTCGAAGCTGTTCCTAGTTGGAACAGCAGCATTGACTTCCACCGTTGGGGCAGGCGGAGTTAACCCAGATGGAGAGCTGCCCCCGGCCCTCCTTACTCGGCGCCAGTGACGACGACGAGCATGTCGCGCAGATGGTATTGTTTCAGCTATGGAGATGGTTTCGTCATGCCCTCTGTTCTGGTCAGACGCTGCCGGTATCAGCCTCTTGAAGACCGACGTTCGTTGAGCGGGGACGGCCAACCTATCGAAGGCAGACTTCCGAGTAGGGGAAGAAACCTTGACGATCTCGCCTGAAGCAGGAGCTGAAATAGTCAGTTTTTGTGAAGACCGACCCTTTGGTTGGAGAAGCCGCCTTAACGACTTCAGGAGCAGGGATGGCTATCCGCTTAGGGATAACCCTTTCTGGTATCACAGGCTTCTTCATGGGCCCGTTGGAGCTCTAGCCTAGTCTGTTAAAAACTGAGGCAGTGGAGTTGGGCGACCCGCTGAGAGGGGCCGCAGTAGTAGCAAGCCGATCGAAAATCAACTTCTTGGGAGCTTCTTGTGATGGTACAGCGGCGTTGAAGCTCATCGGCGGGAGCATGGTCCCAAAGAACAATCCGGTGGTAGCCTGCGTTACCTGCTCTACATGCATTGTGAAAAGGGAGGCCGCTTGGGGCCCGTACGTTACACCTCTAGATGAGGTGGAACGAGAGTTGCAGCTGCAGCTGGTGCAGGTTGAAGCCATCGATCTTCTGTTTTCTGCACGGACAAAGACACCAAATCTTAGTACCTCGACCCAAGGGTAACCATATCAAACCGCGATTCGTTCGCGAACACGACACACGAAGTGCGGAGTAGAAAGGGGAAAGGTCCCACCGGGCGTGCCAGAATCTGTTCGCCGCCGGAAGACGCGACTGGGACGTTAGGTCGTCCGGGCCTGAATTCCGAGGGCAGATGCTAATTGGTGCTATCCGTCAACCTCTCCGAAGATGCCAAGTTGATTTATGGAACCGCGTATCGGAGGTTTAAACGGATGCGGCCAATGTAGCAGACTTCGTCAGATTCCCCCTCGTTTGAGGGGTTTTTGATTGTGGGGACGCTCTTCCTTGCAGGCGCAAGCCCCTGCAGTTAATTACGTTACCGCATCGCGGTAACCACTTTCTCTTTCTCCAGATGGTCACTTCGTGTCGTGGGTATTTGTTTTGTTTTTGGTTGCCCGTGGATTGTAAACGGAGACTAATTTATGTTGTCGCCCGTAGGACGTGGATTAGTCCAAATCCGTATTTTCTTAGATTTGGGTTTGGGGGTTGGGTTTAAGGATACTTTGGTCTCATTTGAGACGAAGATCAACTTAAACATTTGTTAAGGATACGTTAGTCTCATTTCAGACTAAGATGAACTTAACAAGATCGTTTAGATCCAACAAGAGAGCATTTGGGCTCAATTTTTTAGTTTAGGGACATTGCGGTCGATTACCAGTTTAAGGACATGGTGGTCCATTGTTAGTTTAAGAACATCTCGGTCCAATGTTAGTTTAAAGACATTGCGGTCAAATGTTAGTTTAAAGACATTGCGGTCGAGGTTAAGGACATCATAGTCCGTGAGTTTAAAGACCTCACAGTCAAGGTTAAGGACATCGTAGTCCGTGAGTTTAAGGAACCCGCAGTCCGTAAAGTGTTTGGTTGTCGGGACCTATCACCTCTCTGAAGACGTTGAAGGATTACAACGACAAATATCAGAGGAGTAAAGAGATGTACCCTTGAACCGGTGTGAATTGGTTGAAAGATCTGTAGTCCAATTTGGAACCAAGATCTATTAAAATATTCATGAGCGGATGGGCTCAATTAATATAAGTTGAGGACTTATGGCCAATCTTGGGCTAAGTCCAATAAATGTTTAACATTTTAATTTTAGGCTGTTGAGCCTTTATTTAGGCTTGGGCCCTTTTACCAATGCTGAGCATTATATCTTGGCAAAATCTTTTCTTTTGTCTTGTATTGAATGCAGAGCATTCATCAGAGCTCCGGCTCATTAAAGAACAATTTATGTTCTGTCAGCGCAACATATGTTGCGCTAGGCGCTTTGCGCCAGTCAAAGAGCGCAGTGCGCTTTTGCAACGTGGGGCGCATGTAAGGGACAAGTCTTGCACTCTGCGCTAGGCGCCAGATGATGAGCACAGATGCCAGTTTGTGAGCGCTGAGCGCTAGTCCATGAGCGCATTGCGCTGGTGTAGGGGATTGGGGAGGGATGGCTTAGGGGACAGGTTTAGATCCCTATCGCCTAAGGCCTTTCAATTTTATGGGCCGTGAGGGTCCCATAAAAGCATTTTCTCCCTACGAGTCGTAAGGATCCCGCAGGTGTATTTTCTCCTTAGGAGTCGTGAGGACTCCTAAGTGTGTTTTTCCTTTATGAGTCGTAAGGATCCCACAAAGGTTTGTTCTCCTCATGTATCGTGAGGACACATGAGTGGGTCTTCTCAATGGAGCATAATTCCAAAGGCGGAGACCAGCCGCGTAACTGGTGATTGTGGTGGGGCGGAGGGTGATGAGAATTATTTTAGCCCGTGGATTGTATACGGTAGTCAATTTGGGGACTAACCGTAGGGCTGGAAGAATTTTGAAAAATTGGATTTTGGTTGGCGTCTGCATCGCTGCACTGGAATATGGTACCAGGAGCGACTCATCATTCACCGTTGTTTTGTTTGTTTGTTTTTGTTTGTGTTTTACCGCGACTGCTCTATCATTTCAGCTTTTCTTATCGCGAAAGTCGCGATTGCCCTATCATTTCGGCTTTTGTTCGCGGTTGCCCCATCATTTCGGCTTTATTTTCATCTTTATTTTACTCGCTGATTTTTATTACGAGTTGCCCTATCATTTCGTCTTTTCTTTATTTTTCTTTCATTTACAAATTTTTTGTTTATTTACATATATATATATATATATATATATATATATATATATATATATATATTTACATTCCCAGTTTAACGACTTAGAGGTCGATTGTTCCCAGTTTAATGACGTAGTGGTCGACTATTTTCAGAGAAAGGCAGATGTCTGAGAGAATCGGTTTCATGAAGAACTTCAGTCTCCGTTTGTATGAAATTGGCGGTCGCAGCTGGACTGTTTGTTAACACGCCTTTAGACAGTTCTATCTCGCCTGCCTTGTAATGTTTTTCGACCCAATCTTTGAAGACGAAGCAGTCCTCAATGGCATGACCTATCACTCTGTGATAGGGGCAGTATTTGGGGTCGTCGGTCCTATTCGCTTCCTGCGGTCTTTTTGACTCTGGCAGTTGTAGACCGTTCTTCAGGGCGTCTTTGAATATTTTACAGATTTTGTCCCTTCTGAAGGAATAGACCTTATCCAGCTTCTCTTTCAGTGGAGATTCTCCTCCCTCTCCGAACATTGGCTTCCGAGGCTGGTTGGCGCTAGGCCCGCTCATCCCTTGCTTATTTCGGTTAGCCGAAGTGTTGAAAGATTCAAAATCATCGGAGTTTCCGCCTTTGTGATTATCATCCTTTCGGTTTCTCCAGGACCTATTATTATTTTGGGAATCCGAGGAGGACTCTTGCTTTGAGCGCTCCAGCATCTGAACTTTCTTGGTCAGCTCTTGGAATGTTTTGAGACCCGCGGTGCATAGAAACGGGGCCATCCAATTGTTGAGATTTCCGACGAGGAGACTGACAGATTGGTCCTGCTCTATCGGCGGTTCGCATTTGACGGAGAGATTGCGCCATCGGGTTATAAAATCCATGCTGCTTTCGTTGTTCTTGGGCTTAGTCCTTACGAGCTCGGCAATGGTGATCTTATCACTGACGCTCATGAATCTTTGTCGAAACAAAGATTCCATTTGGACGAAAGTAGTAACGGAGCCATCCGGTATGCTCGCGTACAAGTTAAAAGCAACATCAGTCAAGCTATTAACGAACTGGCGGAGGTGAAGTGCACGTTGCCCCCAGTATTCCCGCATGAGGCTTTGAAGTGGGCGATGTGCTGGTTCGCATTTCCCATCCCATCGAATCTTCCGAATTTAGAGATGACATAGCCGCTAGGAAATTCTACCAGATCATATTGAGCAGGATATGGTCTCCCGCTACTGCTAAAATCTTTTTGCGCTTCAGCTTCGGCTACCAGTGTTTTGATTTTGCTCGCAACCAAATCCATGATTTGATCTTGAGTTAGCGGGCTACTGTCATCGGTAGCCAAGACATTTCCCGAGATAGGATGCGACTGATTTTCATGCGGTTCGCCCACTTTTGGATTTGAGGGAATAGGCGTCGGCTGCGTTGGGACACCGTTTCCCGGTTCACGAGCAGAGCCCTGTGCTTGATTGGGCGGCTGAGAGGCAAGTCGGGCCGTGAGCTGCAAGACGACGTTCGTCAAGTCGTCAATTTTGGAGTAAAGTTTGGCCATCTCCTTGTCTTTGCTTCTGAGCTGTTTTCGGAGCTCTTGGAGAAGTTGCTGCTCCGCATTCTTAGGCTAGAAAGTTGGCTCATCTTCGCTTTCCGAGCCCGACTCCTCATGGACCGAAGGGTCTTTCCGCCTATCATCCTCATCGAGAAGGTTTTCATCACCCAGCGGGGCCGGCTATTCTTGGGAAGCGGCAACCACATTCAAGCCAGATTGGATTTAGGATGTGGTGGACCCATCCTTGCTCTTGCTGCGCATGCCCACCATGTAGACAGTGTGGACCACATACCCAGCCATTTCCCCATCTTCGTCGGGGTAACCCTGTTCTTCGAACCTCATGAGGTTCAGCCTAGAAAGAGCCCTAGCCCTTTTGTTGGCTCTATATCTGAGCCTTTTCTGCCTTAACTTTTCAATTTTAAGGGCTCGGCGGGCATCCATTTCTTGGGAAGCCACCGTGAGTCAATTAGCGGGGAGCTTAGAGAAAACACCCGATCGAGCAGTTGTCAGGGGCACCGCCGAAGCTTGCTCGAGAGGCCCTGTTGCTTTGTTGGTGTTGATGGCCTTGCCCCCAGCTGGGGCCAGAGAGAGTCGTTCAAACACCGATTTGCGTTTGAGTTGGGGCGCCTTCGAGACCACCACATTTGGCCTCTTGCCTTTCGAGACCGGTTTGTCTTTCACCGGGGCTTGAGGAGCTGGGATGGCGCCAACTGGCATGAACATAATAGAGCCAAATGTTAGCAGCGGCTCCTCCCATTGTCGCCCGAGACTGGCCGGGAGGACCGTCCTGGAGTCTATCTTCATCGTGTAGGAGATGGGAGCTGAGTTCATCTTTGGAGACATTGTTGAAAGGTGATTGCTTGAAAACCCTGCATTAAAAAGCATTATTTCAGTATAAATATAGGTATGTATATTAACTGAGTTCGCATGAATGCTTAACCCAAAATATGGGAGGAGAGATAAGTCCCACCGGGCGTGCCAGAATCTGTAGGGTGTTTTTTGTCACCCCATTGAGATGGGAATACGCGTGCGCTTGTCAGGCGCATTACAGATTCCCCCTGCCTAGGGTAGGCTGTGGTTTAATGATTATGGGGATCCGAATCTCCGGCAGCCGCGGACTAAGCTGCCGTTAATTACCCCTCGCCTTTGGAGCGAGGGAACCTCCGATTGACGGGTTAAACTGGTCATGCGAACTCAATGTGCAGTGTTGTGTTTTGAAGGGGTTTTGGATATATCGGGGGGCCCGCAGAGTTTTTACGGGGGTCCCGCTAACAGGGACAGTGTCGTGGAGTATGTGTGTGTGTACATATGTATATATATATATATGTATATATATATAAGAGGGGGAAAAGGCATCCAAGGGATGCGTGGGGCCAACGCCTTGAGCGTTGTACGCTTAGGTGCTGTGCGCTTAGGCGCAAGCGCGCCACGTGTCGGTACGTGGGCGCTTTGCGCTCGAGCGCTGGGCACTTAAGCGCAAGCGCGCCACGTGTCGGCACGTAGGCGTCTTACGCTCGAGCACTGTGCGCTTGAGCGCAAGCGCACCGCGTGTCGGCACGTGGGAGCCTTGTGCTCGAGCGTTGGGCGCTGGAGCACAAGCGCGCCACGTGTCGGCACGTGGGGGCCTTGCGCTCGAGCGCGGGATGCTTGAGCGCAAGCGCGCCATGTGTTGGCATGTGGGGACCTTGCGTTCGAGCGCGGGGCGCTCGAGCGCAAGCGCGCCACGTGTCGGCACGTGGGCGCCTTACGCTCGAGTGCCGGGCGCTCGAGCGCAAGCGCGCCACGTGTCGGCACGTGGGCGCTTTGCGCTTGAGCGCAGGGCGCTGGCGAGAAAAATGGGCTTTTAGTCCCAGATATAAGGTTTAGAGTGGAGTTAAACTCCTAAAAATGTTTTGGTTGAGGAAATGGGTTCTTCTTCTTCATCCTCTGTTGGCTAGATCAAGAAATGTGAGATCAAAAAAATCTCTTCTTTTTGAGATCTAATAACAGATCCAAGTTCCGCTTTGTGGGTTTTGTGATGAAAAACTATTTAGTTTTGGAAAAGGAAGAGTAAAACTCTTGATTTAATTCAAAAGAGAGAATAAGGTTTGGAACCTTCAGAAAGGGGATAGAGACACAAACCCTAGGTTTTTTTGAGGGTAATGAAAAGTATATTAGATATTTTTATCATGTTGTCTTATATAGGCTTACATATTTATATATAACCCCTTGGGCTTTACAAAATGGCATCTTGCCCATCCCATGGCTCATGTGCCATTTCATTTTGCACATAAGCCATGGGCTTTACAAAAATTTGGCTTTACGCCCATTTTGCTTACATTCATATACAAAAAATTACATCAAAATTATTTGTTACATGATTTTTTATGTTGGCATGGGGAGGTTGGCCACGGGCTCGACTTGGGCATGGGCCCGCTTGACCTGGGTTTGGGCCCACCTGGCTTGGGGTTGACCTTGACTTTGACTCGGTCAACCGGGGAGCAAATTTTGACCCCAACAGCTGGCGCATACGTGAATGATACATGGTGCGCTTGGCACTGAGCGCCAGCCCATGAGCGCAGTGCGCTATTGCAAAGCGCAAGTTGTTTAATTGGCGCACACGTGGCGCATTTGGCGATGAGCGCCGATCCAGAGAGCGCAGAAGTGCAGTTCAAGAGCGCAAGGCGCATTTCAAGAACGCAAAGCGCATCTGATCAATTTTATGATCTGGGAACAAATTTATGTTCTTTAAAAGAGACTTTGTCTCAAGATTTAAGAACAACAGTTCTTATTTTGCAGAGATTTTCAATCTCTTATTTTGATGAAAGGCTTTGCCTTTATAGATCCATGATATGTGAGAAGAATTGTGTTCTTCTTTTATTTTGTGATGAGATCTTTTGATCTTTTTTTGTGAAAGAATTTTTGTCTTGTAGATCTATGATCTGTTTAAAGAAAAGAATTTTTCTTTCTATGAGATGATTTCATCTCTGTGTTCATCATTCATCATCTTTACCTTGAAGAAGTATCTTCTTGCAAGAGCTTGATCTCTTTTCTTTTGAATTTTTCAAAGTTTATGGGTGGGGGTTTCCTCTATCAGACTTGAAGTCTTGGGGCCTTTATATAGGGCAAGCTGATTTGTTGAATCAGTTAAAGAGATCTTTCTCTGATTGATTTGGGAATTTCCCAACCGTCGGATCTTTGATCCAAGGGCCTCTGGTTTACAGAAGATAATCTTCTTGTTATTAATAAGATTGGAAAATCTTTCTAAACAGAATTTATTCTGTATTTTTGGTGATTTTTTTAATAACCATTGGATCATTGATCCAACGGTGTTCCAAATTCAGGGCACAATCTTTTCTGTTTGGAAAGATTCAACAGAATTTTATTCTTATTAATTGATGATTTAATCATATCTGTTGGATATTTGATCCAACGGTGAGGAACATTTAGTTCCAGCGCTAGCGCTTATGCGCTCTGCCCATGGTGCGCTACTTGGAGCACAGAGCTTTTAGCGCTAGCGTACACGTGCTTTGCACATAGTACGCTACTTGGAGAGCAGCGCATCTAGCGCTAGCGCCTATGCGCTTTGCACGGGGTGCGCTAGTTGTAGCGCAGCGCTTTTATAAAAGCGCAGCTTTAATTCAAATTTTGAATTCTGAACAGAGCTTTGCTCTAATTGGGGAAACAATCATGAAAGCATATGCATGTAAATATGAGGATATCGCTAACATGTGTCCATCAACGACACATCAAAATCATGGAACCTGAGTGTCCAACATCGACACTCGAAACATCATGAAACCCGTGTCCAACACCGACACGTAAATCCTCATATCTCGACTCCATCTGCGGGATCGACCCGCGGGCTCCGGTAGAACGAGTCGGCCTATATCCATCTCATGACTCCGGTCGGTATCCTTTGGATAACCGCCAGGTCCAACCAATCACCGGTAGGTAGTACTCATCCTGCCAGGCTCATTGTCTACACCACAAAAACCATTTCTCGCCCCGGGGAACCATACCCGGTCTACCATGAACCCGCAAACAGATCATCCACCTCCTCGAATCGGGTTTCTATCACACGTCTCAGAACCGAGAAAATGCATGGTGGACGCACTGAAATATCATATCAAGAGAAACCGAGTTTTTTAAAACAATACATACTTTCTTTTGAAATAGCCACAATTCTCAAATCCAGAAATCTCATGAAAACAGCATATCTCAATGCGTATAATCGTAAAGCATGATGTATGCGACATATAACAGAATGTAAGCATATACATATATCATGCAACATGAAACAATGATGTGAACATAGCAAGTAATTCATGCAAGGAATCATATCATGATGCAGCAATTCTACTGTGTAGGTGACATAGTAATTATCGATGATGAAGTGTGTGAGCCGGCCAATCTGTATAAGTGTAACATACGCATCATCAATAATGGTTAAGGTGTACTAGCACAGGTATATGGAATGCAATGAGAATGACATGAACGTAGCATAAGTAAATAGTCAGCTAAATGCTATAAGGTATACGTATCAAACATGACCGAGTCGGTGAATCTATCAAACTGCATCCAGCCTCACAACATCGCGTACGGTATAATCTATCGTACGGTATCCTCTAGTCAAGGGTACGGATCAATCATCATAAAACTCATCACGTTCGGTAAATCACCGTACGGCGGCATTAACAATTGGGGATCCTATCAACCTATATGACAATGAGGGTACGGACCTAATGTCACGTACGGTATATCACTCATGATTCACAACATTATATATATCTATATACCTGTATCCTCGGGTCGCATCCATAACAATCTCACATCAGGGGACCGGTAAAGGTATCAATCCTTTCTTATCGACTCGCATCCGTATACCGACATATCAATCAAGTTATCATATCACATCGTATATTCTTTTCATCACATTTAGTCTTCTTACATCAAGTCAATTTTATATATACATTCTACCATATACATCAAATAACATGCTACTCTAAAACTCATACCTATTCTAGTGCAACTACATATCTATAAGTCGTGATTCACATTAACTTTTCATATCCCTAAAGCTTTCATCTCATATCTCAATATATATATATATATATATATATATATATATATATATATATATATTCAATCACCCATATCATCTCTAACTATCTTTTTAACCATGTCCCTAGTTTTCTAATCTAGCTTTCTATGACTGTATCCTATAGATCGGTTTCCATTTATAATTTGCGGGGGTGCTATACGCCATCCACCCGACTTCCCCCGTAGATATAGATCTACTCACCTTGATCCTTGCTTGCCGAAGTCGATGATGCCATGCTTCGTCGTCTCGGAATCTACGTGAAGCTACCTACAATAAATACACAATCGCAATCGCTATTAACATCAAGTCCGGAAAACCAATACGGCAAACGGATCGCCTATAGGTTAGAACCTATAGCCTACGCATGCAAAACCAACCAATTATCCCTTGTCGTTGACGTATAAACATCCAACGACCAAATACAAATCCAAATATCAAAACCAATAATTCCAAAATACGGAAAACATAACCAAAAACACCCCTATGTGCTACCAGATTTTGGTTCAGGTCAATAGGAACAAAACTAGCAAGTATAGGGTGTTGTATATGGAGTAAGTGAGCTATAGACCAAACCTAGACCCAATTGCCCTCAATTTGGCCGGCCACATGCCCCTAAAATCCGGCCACCTCGGCCCAAACTGCTCTGATGGGGTTCGTCTTTTTAGGATGGTCTCCTATTGGTCCAACTAGGTCTCTGGTATTGTTTGTTTTTCTCAGAAACTTCCCGGGTTGCTCCAGATTCCCTGTAGGCCACTAAATATCACAAAACCGACATGGTTAATTTCCTTAGTCCATATTCTCTGTTCTAGGTCCACAAATCGATCTTTAGGGTCTTGTACACTCTCCCTACAGATCACAAGTCCACAAGTCACCCAAACCCTCTCTAG
Organism: Agapanthus africanus; assembly: GCA_030015575.1. Classification (NCBI taxonomy): domain Eukaryota; kingdom Viridiplantae; phylum Streptophyta; class Magnoliopsida; order Asparagales; family Amaryllidaceae; genus Agapanthus; species Agapanthus africanus. The sequence goes on from CM057344.1 coordinate 516,908,251, forward strand.
GAATTTCTAAACATCGCATAACCAAACCAAATCACATTCTAACTAAACTAGAATACAAGAAAACTCAAAACTAACTAAATGGAAGGAATTATATCTCATTTGGGCAACTCAAGAAAAACCCTAGAAGTCCGAAGTCTCCAAAATCCAACTTTGATGGGTCTATTGTGTTGAGGGTGAGGTGGGGATCAACTTTTATGAAGGGAGTTTAGGGTTTTGATGAATATTTTGAGATGGCTCATGAGGGTTGAATGAGGAAGCTTGAAGATGAAGAAGGAGAAGGAAAATGATTATGGAAAATGAATGAGGCAGCGCCCTATCTCTCTCTCACTTATTCTCACTCTCTCTCAACTCATTTCTCACTGTCTCCCTCTCTCTCCAATCATTCTCTCTTTTTATTTTCTTTTTAAAACCCAAACTACATAATACCCCAAAAACAACACAAGAAAACAATATGTAACTAAAATGCAACATGACATGGTGCACTAGCCATAGAAAACTGTAAAAACACGAATTTGGCTTAATCGCGATTAGTAGTGCACTAATCAATTTTTATCCAAACTGCATATAATAAATTATAAAAATGCCAAATCCGATAAATATATTTTTAAGTGAATAAATCATTATAATCCCAAATTATTTCATAATTATTGGTATATATTTATACCCTTTTACGAAAACCCCAATTTCGCAAATCGGTTAGTTTTCGCGAAATATATTATTTTAATATTAAATTTCCAAAAATAATATTTTATATTTTCTGAAATGTTACAATCTTCCCCCATTAAATAAATTCGGTCCCCGAATTTAAATTTAAGCACCCAAATACTAAAACATTTCAATAATCAGCTCAAATCAACGGGGCTCCGAAATCACGGAACACATCGCATCAAGTGCGCATGAAAACGAGTATAAAACTCAAAATCGAACTCCGTCAAGCGTCACACAAATCATTGGATTTTCATGCATATCATCGAAGTTACAATGGAGATACAGATCTCGAAATCCACTACTGAAATCCAATATGCACCAGTCAAATACTATAATACGTATATAGTACGCATCCTTGAAAAATCTTCTAAATACTGAATAAAGCACATGCAAAATCCTTTATGAATAGCCGCGTGATCCGTAACTCACGGTACAAGTGACGGACGCTCGTTTGTAAAGTAATAATATACGTTCATACATGTTTTGCTAAAATATACGTTCCGCCCTTTTTGAAATATCCCTAAAAGTTTTCCTTTATAAACGTTCGTGTCGCTCACGGACACGTAAGAAATGGCGAGACTATAGCTCTTTACTGAAAACCCCTTGGTAAACCTTTAATGCATGCAAAGTACTCATGTACTGCCCTCAGATCAGTCATGTTTGGCTACTACCTAATATAGTGCCCATCATGAAAACAAAGTGCTCAAGAGCAAAATCAGCCTCAAAAGGCGTATCCAACATCACGTACGTCTGGTGTGCACGGAAATCAAATCCAATACAAGTGATACGATATGCACGAAAGTCAAAACTAAGTGCAACGGGTGTGCACGAAAACATCTGTCCAGTGCAACAGATGTGCACGACAACAACACCAAGTGCATCTAGAGTGCACGAAAGTCTCAACCCAGTGCAACTAACCTGCACAATGAAAATCCCAATCAAGTGAAATCCGTGCACAAAATCACATCTCATATTATGCGCCCAACATGCACGGAAATCCAAATCAATGCATCCGACATGCACGAATAAAATCGCACTCAAGTGCATCCGATGCGCACAAAATCCAATATCAAGCGCCTAATATGCGCAAAAATTCAACCCAAGCGCGTCAGGTTCGTATAAAACATCTAGTGCATTAGCTTGCACGAAAACGAACATCAAGTGCAAATGCGTACAAAAACACAAATCTTGTAACACAAATGCTCAAAGACATAAATCGGGTGTGACCAAGGTACGGAGTATAAATCCAGTGCAACCAATGCACGAAATAACAATCTGGTGCAACAAATGCACGAAATAACAATCCGGTGCATCCCGTGCACGAAATACAACTCCGGTGCATCTAGTGCACGAAATACAAATACAGTGCATCCAGTGCACGAAATACAAATACAGTGCATCGAGTGCACGAAATGCATCAATAACTCAAATGCGTATAAAAACAACACCGAGTGTACCAAGGTGTAAAAAATCCAAAAACGTGTGCAACTGCGTGCACAAAACACGTATCATTGCACTGCAAGCACATGTGAGCTATACCGAGTGCAAAAATCAAATCAAGTGCGTACCACATGCATAAAATTAAATCAACTGTATGAAATCCACGAAAACATAAACACGTGCTACCAAGGGACAAAATCGACATCAAGTGCAATAGGTATGCACAAATCGCAAATCAACACAACGGTGTATAAAATATATATCAAGTGCAATAACTATGCACAAAAATATAAATATCCAGTAGGTGCAGCCATGTTTCACGAAAACAATATCATGAACTCAATCATCAAAACTCAAATCCAAGTGATATAAGTGTGATACTCGGATCACAAACGCAAATCGCAACAAATGACATTGAGGTACACCTCCTACAATGTCGAAAAAAATATCGGTGCGCCCAAAATTGGCAGAGCAAGAACATCCGCCTGCCTCCTGCTCACGGTCTGGCATCCTCTGTCTTTGGGTCCTCTTTTCTCTGTGGATTACCGATCTCATAATCCATCAGCACGTCGGCCCGGTCAGGTGTGCTAACGGGAACAATTCCGCTCTGGCACTCCTCTGGTCATCTCTCGGCCAATTAGCATGATCACTCGTAAAGCAGCACGTCACTGGCTTCGGCCTCTGGCCCTATGAATACACGTCATACATCTGATCCTCGGTGCAAATCTTAATGCAGTAGTATCCTGGAAGGAACCTGCTTAGGGTCTCTTCCAATCTCGCCTATGCCGAACTATACAGAGGCTGGTACTCTTACATAATTTTTTCTCGTTCTTTGGACATCTGCGTTCTCAGCACAGCATTTCCATTGGAACTGGTCATATTCTAACGCTTCTGTATACACATCCGATCTCTAATGTCAACGGGGAGTAACAACAGCTCGTCAGCATCTCGCACGAACCTTTTGTTCCACTCATCTTTATTATCGTCCGCTTTGACGTCACGTTATCCTATCTGCGTACTGCAATTGTCCTCGGCTACAGTCAATCCGGAGTCTCTTACACGGACACGAAATTATGAACTTGGTATCTTCATCACTCTGTAGAATATATCCGGCCGAACACGTCCTCGGGAACTCGCCCCAACTATCGGAGGAACACTCAATACTCGTCCGTTCTCGATCAACTCACAACGAATCTGGGTGAGGTCCTCTATTAGAAGCTGGTCCAATTACTGATCTCCTATCGGATCATCCAACGAACAACGTCATCTCTGGATCGATCTACTCTAGATCTGAGTAAGATTCTCCACACTGGAAATATTCAACTCGACTGGGCCTGCGTCGGCGCATCAAATCTGACGAATCATCTTTGTCTCTCAGCTCAAGATAGACTAGCTATCTTCTGCCGCATCTCTGCCTGGAAGCTCCAGCGACCTCAGCTCGTAAGCTCTGGAAGCGACATCTCATCAATCTCAGCAACATCTGGGTCATCTATCTGCAAGGTAGACGACATCACAAACTCTGAGGTAGGTTGCACTTCAACCATCCTATCACAACAGGCAGTCTCTAACAATGGCCCGATCATCCGGTGCAAAACCGAACGCTTGCCTCAAACGAGAGGTCATAACACAAACATTAACTCGAGACGTTCCCATGTCACCAAAAAACAAAATGGTCAGTCCTCGTCCATGACGAGCTCGCCCTGACCGCATCACTAGCAGCAGCTCAATCTGCGCTCAAACCATGGTGACAGGAACCTCAAGCAAGTATCGACGAAAATAGATCAAAGGGATGAAAAGAATCAACAGATCCAGAATGGATACATGATCATAAGGAGGAACGGAATCAATGAGAGTATGATCATGGAAACGAATAGAATCAAGGATCTCAAATGAATGTATGATCAAGGGAAAGAGGAGAATCACATATCTCAAAATATGCACATCCTAAGGTTTCTTAAGTGGAGTATTGTATCGTAAATATGCCGCGGAACATACGTACGGTACGTCAATCTACTCAAGCTACCTACTCCATCAATCAGGGTCAGCCTATGTAACGAAAGTTCGGGTCTAATACCCCCCTGTTCAAGTCTAAGTTCCGTAAGGTCAAGCCTAGGTTCCGAAATATATATACGCCCTAGACTCTACATAGTCAAACATAGACTCGAACCAAGGTTAAACCTAGCGCTCTGATACCAACTTTGGCATGACCCAAAAATATTAGCTCGTGACCGGCACTTAAATCACGCTACTTCTAAAGGTGTAACGTAACTCAAGTAAGCCGAAACCCAGAAATCTAAACCTTTTAAATAAAATAAGAGAGGTGAAGTTTTGAAAATAAAGGTATGATAAAATCAAACATTTTCTTAAATGTATAAGTAATGGAACATGAAAATGCAAGTGGATTTAGTAATTTGAAAACATGTTTCGTCTTTTAAAGAAAATTGGACAGCACCTCCTTTGTATATTTTGATCCAAAACCACATACACATAAAAATATAAAAGGCATCCCCAAGCGGGAGCTAGCTCTTCGCCAATCGGAGGATTCACAACCACGCAAGTCATAAAATATGTATACGACGCCCAACGGCGAAGATCAACACAAAAGAATAATGTAAAGCAAGACATAAAACCCACCAAGCAAACATAAAACCCATCGCTCAAGTCTCGCAACTACAAGTCTTGCTAAGTCTCACTACATATACAATTATTAGTTTCTGATTTGATGGAGTTAACTAGACACAATAGAAATAATAAATACAAGAGGGGTACGATCCAACATGTACCACCTACCAAAGCAAAACACCCGAATGCAGCTGTGTGCCAGCGATGCCGCTACTGATCCATGCGGTCAACCTGCAAGAACTGTGGCACAACGGGAGTGAGTTGCCAACTCGTGAGTAGAAAATATCAACATGTAGAAATCGAATAAAACAACGATTTCCTAGGTCAACTATACCATGAAGGTAATACTATGATATCTAGGGTGACCGTATCTGCATATTTGCCAACAATGTAATTAATTCCTATAAGCATGTGGATCTCGTCCACGTGTCAACAAATTACACAACAACATCATGCATGTAAAAATCATGAAAGCATATGCATGTAAATATGAGGACATCACTAACGTGTGTCCATCAACGACACATCGAAATCATAGAACATGAGTGTCCAATATCGACACTCGAAACATCATGAAACCCGTGTCTAACACCGACACGTAAATCCTCATATCTCGACTCCGTCTGCGGGATCGGCCCGCGGGCTCCGGCAGAACGAGTCGGCCTATATCCATCTCATGACTCCGGTCAGTATCCTCCGGATAACCGTCAGGTCCAACCAATCACCGGTAGGTAGTACTCACCCTGCCAGGCTCATTGTCTACACCACAAAAACCATTTCTCGCCCCGGGAAACCATACCGGGTCTACCATGAACCCGCAAACGGATCATCCACCTCCTCGAATCGGGTTTCTATCATACGTCTCAAAACCGAGAAAACGTATGGTGGACGCACTAAAATATCATATCAAGAGAAACCGGGTTTTTTAAAACAATACATACTTTCTTTTGAAATAGCCACGGTTCTCAAATCCAGAAATCTCATGAAAACAGCATATCTCAATGCGTATAATCGTAAAGCATGATGTATGCGACATATAACAGAATGTAAACATATCCGTATATCATGCAACATGAAACAGTGATGTGAATATAGCAAGTAATTCATGCAAGGAATCATATCATGATGTAGCAATTCTACTGTGTAAGTAACATAGTAATTATCGATGATGAAGTGTGTGAGCCGGCCAATCTGTGCAAGTGTAACATACGCATCCTCGATAATGGTGTAGTTATACTAGCACAGGTATATGGAATGCAATGAGAATGATATGAACGTAGCATAAGTAAATCGTCAGCTAAATGCTATAAGGTATACGTATCTAACATGACCGAGTCGGTGAATCTATCAATTGGCATCCAGCCACACAACATCACGTATGGTATAATCCATCATACGGCATCCTGTAGTCAAGGGTACGGATCAATCATCATAAAACTCATCACGTACGGTAAACCATCGTACGGCAGCATTAACAATTGGGGATCCTATCAACCTATATGACAATGAGGGTATGGACCTAATGTCACGTACGGTATATCACTCATGATTCACAACAATATATATATATATATATATTTATATACCTATATCCCCGGGTCGCATCCATAACAATCTCACATCAGGGGACCGGCAAAGGTATCAATCTTCTCTTATCGACTCGCATCCGTATACCGACATATCGATCAAGTTATCATATCACATCGTATATTCTTTTCATCGCATTAAGTTATCTTATATCAAGTCAATTTTATATATACATTCTACCTTATACATCAAATGACATGCTACTCTAAAACTCATACCTATTCTAGTGCAACTACATATCTATAAGTCGTGATTGACATTCACTTTTTATATCCCTAAAGCTTTCATCTCATATCTCAATATATATATTCAATCACCCATATCATCTCTTACTATCTTTTTAACAATATCCCTAGTTTTCTAATCTAGCTTTCTACGACTGTATCCTATAGATCAGTTTCCATTTATAATTTGCGGGGGTACTATACGCCATCCACCCGACTTCCCCCGTAGATATAGATCTACTCACCTTGATCCTTGCTTGCCAAAGTCGATGACTCCATGCTCCGTCGTCTCAGAATCCACGTGAAGGTCTCTACAATAAATACACAATCGCAATCGTTATTAACGTCAAGTCCGAAAAACCAATATGGCACACGGATCGCCTATAGGTTAGAACCTATAGCCTACGTATGCAAAACCAACCAATTCTCCCTTGTCGTTGAAGTACAAGCATCCAACGACCAAATACAAATCCAAATATCAAAACCAATAATTCCAAAATACTGAAATTATAACCAAAAACTGTTGGAGATAGTGCCCTCAAAGTCAATTATTGGATCGCAGGTACGTGATTGCAATGATTGCTTCAGGACCTATACCGATATGACAGTCTTGCTCGAGATGATAGTATGCTATCTGGTTTGTCTTTATCATCGTATACATGTTTTTGTTCACTATTGCATGATGATAGAGCCCATAGGATTCTTGCTTGACTACCAGCAGTATGATGGCGATCATATACGTGGGAGCTGGGGTCTGTAAGCACATCCTTAAAGTGTCTCTAGTCGTAGGAGTTTCGAAATAGGGCATCGATACTCCAGAGTAGACTAGTGTATACAGTCGAGACCCCGACGAGGGGCGGTGGACGGTCTCACAAGCCACTGGTGTCAGTTTGATCACCTAAGATGTATACAGGTGCTCATTGGGTTATGAGTACACCGGACAGGACTCGCCGGGAACCTGCTAGTTGGGATTATACCAGAAGTCAGATAGCAGTTCCCAGGTGACATGTGTACAGGTTAGTTCATCGACCTGAGATCGTCATTTATCTCATGTGAGTTCCCACTGTGCTTAGATTACTACCCTACCACACTCAAAAGAGTTGTGCAAACAGGTTTTAGTTGGGTACAGTCCCGAGCCACATTGGAGGCAAGTGAGCGGATCGTCGGGGATTCGTCTCTCCCGGTATTGGGGGTTGATGTCGCGCAGTGCACGAGTGGCCATCACTAGGAATCCTCGGTCGAGGTAGTGGAGATTTACTGATTGGGATCAGTAGTTTCTCAGGTGGTGATGGGCTTCATGCCGACACAATTTATCGCGTTATTAGGGGTCTGACTTTATCCACCCCCCTAGACTCGATATGCGATACTCTTTAGACGAATGGACCGGACTGTATATACATTGTCACTGTCTAGCTCAGTAGGGTTTATGGATGAGTTCGCTCGTCAGCTTCCCTTCCAATCAATATATAGGCAAACCGTTACGTACAGTTTGTACCTCTGACGTGTTAGGGGTTATACCTAGTGCCAGTGTGTTGATGAGTCATTAGAATCCCCCACAGACACATTCCCAAGTTCGGGCGAAACGTTGTAGAGGCCGTATGGTGATATGTCAGGGTTCGGAAAAAGCATGTGCGTTTTCGCACGTGTCGTTTTTCGGGCAGATAATACTGGTAGGCTTTGGTTTAAGCCGGAACCCAGTATTATACTGTGTAGATATAATATCTTTGTCTCAGTTGCATTTGTATTCGGTCGTAATACAAATGCGGATATGTTTATACTGATACGGGGTTATCCTGAAATTCGTTTCAGGATCACTTTTGGAAGTTGCCAGTTTTCAGTTTTCTATCAGCCGTATTTTGACATTCGGTTAAATACGGATTTATCTTTTCTTGGGATTTGTGTGGAAGCTTCTAGAAGAGGTGACTAGGATGGTGACTAGGATAGTGAGGTGGCTTTGTTCATTAATGGTGCATTAATGAGTTGATGACTATGGTTAATGAATCATCACTCTCATTAATGTGTTCACACTAGGTGTCATTAGTGAGTCATGATAAGCTTCATTGTTAGAGTCACCCTCCCTCTTCTACACTCACCTCCCCTCCTCTATTTAGTGGCCGGCCACCTCCTTGAGAGGATGATATGGTTGTTGTTTTGAAAAGATTAAGGATTTTGGTTCATGGAAATTGATATACTCCATTTCTCATTTCGTATCGATCCAAAAGGCAACTTCATTAACCGTTCGTCCATAGCCTTGGACGTAACGAGACAAAGTGTTCTACTCATTCTCTGCTTCATCTTGGTCGTCTCTTCTAGCAAATTTGACGATCGAGTTGCCTCGGTTCAGAGGCGGGAGCCCGTTTAAAGATCCGTCGACGTGGTGCCACCTGGACGGGAAGACTGGAGATTCAGGAGATCGGAGCAGCCGCAACAAGCGTGGGATGATGGTTGAAGACCGAAGGACTCGGATCGTTCGGTATAAACTTTCTACCCCCTTTGTAGATTGTTATTTTAGCTTTAATGGCAGATCCGGGTTATAGTACGCGATAGCGCCAGTTTTAAAAAGTTTTTGTTCCACATTTGGCGTCTGTTAAACGGCCGGGGCGCTACCGTGGACTTACAGTGGTATCAGAGCCTCACCATTAAACTATACTAACTTGCGCTAACACGTTTAAAATATCGATCGAACGGATTTTCGAAAACCGCAAATTCCAAATTCAAAGTTTCTGTTAATTTTAAACAGTGTCTGAAAATTATTTTGATCATGTCAGAAAATTAAGCAGGGTTTTTTAAGCCCATATCAGAAAAATGGGCACGTGATCCTACAGTAACGCCGCGGATCCGCGGCCAAACCTAGGGTTTGACCGCGGAACCGTGGCCGTTATGTGGGAACAGTGAACCAGTTTTTTGCAGTGGGATTGTTTTGGGAATTTGTGGGTTTTGGAATATTTCTTTTGAGCCCAGATTTTGTTACTGTACAGCAGATATACGTGGGGCCCACTTCGGGAAATTTAGTCGATCGAAATTTTAAACTTGTTAGTATGCAGTACTTACTTTATATCTCCGACCGGGAATGTCATTTGATCGGTAAACCGCGTCTAATTGCTATAGTTCTTTTAGACGGGTTTGCGAACGTGACATTCGCGTTGTTGTTCGGTGTTGTGCTGTATTGTTGCGGATATGTCGTGGTAGATAGCAGGGTGCAATGATAGTGCAGTTTGGATTTATTTGTACATTTGATATTGCAGGGCGAGCGTCCAACATGTGGACTACCGTTACTGCCTGTTTATATAATATTCTTTTGGGGCACGACCGGGTCGAGGTCGATGTACCCGTTGTATATTTTTCATTTCTGTATTAGGTTTATCCCGCGAAGGAGTGCACGGATAGCCGGGTTCTGGAGGGCAACGGGTCCATATCTCATGGCTTTGAGAGGTGGAGGGACCTCACTCTAGAATTGGCAGACTATTCGCCGCACTCGTAGGGGATACAGGTTGACTCAAGGAGGGGTGCTCAATTTACCGGATTTCGTGGAGTGTCGGGTGTTCCATTCACTATGGACTACCTCGCTTCAGGTTTTGGCGGGTAACTTGCCGCACCCGTAGGGGTCTAGGTTTCATTGGACAGGCTATCCACACGACCAGGGGAACGTCAGGTTTCAGTAGCGGCTCTGTGAAACCCGGGGATCCCAGATTATCTGTATTGTTCTGTGATGCTTATTACTTTTCTGTAATGTTGCATATTATCACGCCTGGAGCGATTATTGTATATTGGTATATATACTATTAGATGTTGTATATGTTTTACACCCGCGCTAGTCCAGCCCTCGCTCTGTCGTTAGTTAAGTAACCTAACGGGTGATGACGGGACCCAGTGGCGAATGTTGGAGATAGTGCCCTCAGAGTCAATTATTGGATCACAGGCACGTGATTGCAATGATTGAGGGAGGACCTATTCCGGTAGGACAGTCTTACTCAAGATGATAGTATGCTATCTGGTTTATCTTTATCATCGTGTACTGCTTTAGGTGACCTTACAGGTCACTATTGCACGTTGATAGAGCCCCTAGGATTCTTGCTAGACTACCAGCAGTATGAGGGCGATCATATACGTGGGAGCTGGGGTCTATAAGCACATCCTTAAAAGGTCCCTAGTCGTGGGAGTTTCGAGACAGGGTATCGATATTCCAGAGTAGACTAGTGTATACAGTCGAGACCCCGACGAGGGGCGATGGCCGGTCTCACAAGCCACTGGTGTCAGTTGGTTCACCTAAGATGTATACAGGTGCTCATTGGGTTATGAGTACACCGGACAGGACTCGCCGGGAACCTGCTAGTTGGTATTATACCTGATGTCAGATAGCAGTTCCCTGGTGACATGTGTACAGGTTAGTTCATCGACCTGAGATCGTCATTTGTCTCGTGTGAGTTCCCACTGTGCTTTGATTACTACCCTACCACGCTCAAAGGAGACGTGCAAACAGGTTTTGGTTGGGTACAGTCCCGAGCCACATGGAGGCAGTGAGCGGATCTGCAGGGGTTCGTCTCTCCCGATATTGGGGGTAAGGTCGCGCTGTGTCTAGGAGAGCCAGTACATGAAAGTCCTTGGCCAAGGCAGGAGATTTATTGGTAGGTATTCCAGTAGTATCTCAGGGTGTTCTGGGCTACACTCCGACACGACTTGTACCGCTTTTGGGGGTCTGACTTTTACCAACCCCCTAGGCCCGCCATGCGATGCTCATAGACGAACGGACCGGACTGTACGGATATTGTCACTGACAGGCTCAGTAGGGTGTCAGCATGAGTTCGCTCACAGACGTCCCTTTTGGTCAATACCTGGTAGCCCGTTACGTATAGGCTAATACCTCTGACGTGCTTGTGGTTAAATCCACAACCAAGGTGTTGACGAGTCTTTAGAGTCCCCCACAGACCAGTTTCTCAAGTTTCTGGCGAAACGCTGTAGAGGCCGTATGGAGATATGGCAGGGTTCGATCAGATACGTGCGGTATTGCACAGATCAGGATCGGACGGTTAATACTAGCGGGGTTTGGTTTAAGCCGGATCCTAGTATTGCACAGTGTAGATTTTGTCTCATTGCATTTGTATTTCGGTCGGAATACAAATGCGGGTGTGTATACACAGTACCGGGGTTTACCTGTAATTTATTACGGGACCAGTTTTCTGGAGTTGCCAGTTTGCTTTCCGTTTCGGCCATTATTCCTTGTATCTTTCATTGGCCGAAGATTGGTGGAGGAGGGCTTATTTGCATTTGTGCAAATAAGCAATTTGGAGGGTTGTTTTTGCAAGTTGTAGTGTCATGATGGTTCCACCATCACATTGACTTCTTGACTTCATCATGGCTTGACCTTTGTTTGTGATGATTAGTTGGTGGAGTGTTGGACCTTGTCTTGTGATCATGCTTCATGATAACTCCACATTCTCTCTCTTGTGTTATTGGTCTCACTCTCTTTTTGATACACACCTCCACTCTCTCTCACTCCCTTCACCACATGAAAGGCCGGCCATTGAGGGGAGGGGCTGCCCATTTTTGTGTGGGGATTTTTTTGGTTCTCTTGTGCTTGAAAAATCCCCAACTTCATCTCCAAAAATTCCACATCTCATTCCTCCACCATATGGCAACTCCTTTAAACCCCATGAGACACATAGCTCACTACACTATTCTACAGCAAACCTTGGGCACGTCGGCTCACCAACTTCGTGCCCGAGTTGCCTCGGTCCAGAGGTGGGAGCCCGTAAAAGAAGCCGGCGACGTGGTGCCCTTCCGGCGAGAAGGTGGAGACCGGACATTCCGCGGGAGATTGGGATGACGACGAGAAGACCGGAGGACACGGATCGCTCGGTATATCTCTCTACCCCCTTCTCTTGTTAGCTAAGACTAGTTTAATGGCACAATCCGGGTTTATAGTGTGCGGTGGTGCCGGTTTGAAAAGTTAAAGTAAATCATCGCTTCCGCATTCCGGCGTCGGATTGACAGCCGGGGCGCCGCCGTGCACTTACAGTGGTATCAGAGCCTCGCCATTAACTTAGTCTAGCTTGGTCTAGTATGTTTAAAGCTTCGATCGAGCAAATATCCGAAAACCCGATATCATATGCATCAGTTTTCTGTCGAATTATTTTTGGCTCGAAAAATTTTTCAGTACATTGCGGAATTATATGCAGGGAATTTTAAGCATTCTGGGAAATTTGGTCATGTGATGTCACCATATCACCGCGGAACCGCGGCCAAACCCACGCATTGGCCACGGTTCCGCCGCAGTCTAGAGTGTTCACTGTACCAAAATTTTCCAGAGAGCTTCTGAGTTCAAAATGGGGTTTTTGGAATGTTATTTTTTGGGTCCAGATTTCTTTGAGTGCTACAGTAGTGCTTGGGGCCCACTTGGTAATTTTTGATCGATCGGATATTTTAAACATGTTAGTTCACAGTATTTACATTATATCTGCGACCGTGAATGTCACCCGATCGGTAAATCCTGTCTAACTGCTATAGCCCGGTTAGACGGATTTGCGAACGTGACATTCACGTTGATGTTCTGTGATTGTGCTGTGATGTTGCGGATTCGTCGTAGGGGATAGCCTGGATGCAATGCTAGTACAGTTTTTGTTGTATCATGTACATTTGATATTGTGGGGCGAGCGTCCGACATGTGGACTGCCGTCACTGCCTGTTTGTATTATTCTTTTGGGGCACGACCAGGTTGCGGTCGATGTACCCGTTGTATGTATATTTTACTTTCTGTACTAGGATTACCCCGCGGAGGAGTGCACGGATGGCCGGGTTCTAGAGGGCAACAAGCCCGCATCTCATGGCATTGAGACGGAGGGGGCTTTACTCTAGAATTGGCGGGCTATTCGCCGCACTCGTAGGGGGTACAGGTTGACCCAGGAGGGGTGCCCAAGTTACCGGATTCCGTGAAGTGCTGGGTGGTCCATTCATGTTGCTGAAGGGGGCTGCCTCGCTTCAGGTTTTGGCGGGTAACCTGCCGTGCCCGTAGGGGTCTAGGATTTCATTGCACAGGCTATCCACACGACCAGGGGAACGTCGGGTTTCAGTAGCGGCTCTGTGAAACCCGGGGATCCCAAATATCTGTATTGTTCTGTGATGCTGTACATTTCTGTGATGTTGCATTTTATCACGCCTTGAGCGAAATATTATATATTGATATATATATATACTAGTAGATGTTGTATATGTTTTGCATCCACGCTAGTCCAGTCCCCGCTCTGTCGTTAGTTAGCTAACCTAACGGGTAATGACAGGACCCAGTGGCGAATGCGGATGGCATATACGTACATCAGTATATTTTCGTTCTTTGTGGTGTAATCAATTGATGGGACTGCATTGATTCGGATCAATGCAAGTTAAAAACAAACCTAATCTGATGTTGTTGGAACATTTTTCAAAAAGCTGTTATTTGTAAGGACGTTCACTTTTGTTTAGCACAGTGGTATTCAGTTGGAATATCCTGCTCCTCAGTCGACGAGGCAAGGGCCGAGATCCCTTCACCGGGAGTGACCCCTTGGACAAAAGTTTGCGTCAGGGCAATAACTTCACTATAGCCGATTACTTTTGCTTTGCATCGTGGTATTCAGTTGGAATATCCTGCACCTCATTCTACGGGGAAAGAGCCGAGATCCCTTCACCGGGAGTGACCTCTTTAGCAAAAGTTTTCGTTGCTATATTTTTCTAAAAAGCTATCGGTTCCTTCAACGATATCAAGTTCATTACGTTAAAGATTTTCGCCAGAAACCATTCGTAGCCCTCCGTCGTTTCATATGGGTGGTCAATAGTATTCAAGCTATGTTTGTTGGCCAAAGTCAAGGCATAGTGATTGGTAGCTATTGGGTATTCATATGCAACATAGATAGATGCGTTGGTTTGGGACAGTCGTACTACTATTTTGGCCTTCGTCAAGGGTATGTACGGGTGGGTTCAAATTAACCTGGACAATGACGGGTAGAATTTGACATGTGACTTATGATATGTTGGCCTTCGTCAAGGTCATAAGAGCATGGGGCAAAAATCACATCGGGAGTTTCAAAAGAAACTGAAACTTGCCAGATATGCGCATACCTTCTGGAGTATGATAGCGTGAGCGGATTCCGTCACGTTATCATGCGATGATAGTTGGATCCCGATTCCCACTGATGAGTTGGTTTACTCCTCGGGTGATCCCGACAAATTCTTCTTTTAGGTTTGAAGGAGAATTTGAAGGTACAGTGGGAGGTTTCCAGATTAGATAAATTGGTAACCATTCTGATCTAGGTTAGAGTGCACGCTGAGTGTTTCTTTTCTCTCTCTTTGGCAGCAACCATTGACCCGACCCTAGACTATGACTCAGTGACCAAGTTGACCGAACCTTTTTAAACACTGGCTTTTGGATTGTCAGAGTTGCAAACCTCATTGTCACTCCTACTTTTACCCTTTTCTCCAGGACACCCCGTATTACTACGAACGTCCACTTCCATTGGATAAAACCATCGTATAGTTATATACGAACTCGAAGGAATTTATTCGAGGATGGTTTCCGGTTCTGGAGAAAACGGATAGGATTATTCAGTTGTCTTTTCCTTTTACCTTCTCTCAGGTTGCGAGTACTCCTTGGTTTAGGAGATAGTACACCTATTACGCAAATTGGATAGTCTTCTTCCAAACCTTAGGCTGGTGCCGACCGGTAGGGAATGAAGAAAACCAATTAGCATAACGATGGTGTACAGAAGGTATTATGTAAAGACAAAGAAAGGGATTAGTAAGAGGGCAAAGTAAATTGCGACTGATATTCACGACCAAACCAGGTATTTCATTACCACTCCCACTTCACCTTTGTATTTCTCCAGGACACTCCGTATCACTATGAAGATCCACAATTTATTGGATATTCCATCGTATGGTTATATACGAACTCGAAAGGAAATTGTTCCAGTTCGGGGATGGATTATGGTTCAGGAGAAATAGGAATAAGGTTTATTCGGTTGTATTTTATCTTCACCTTCTCTCGCATTGCGAGTGCTCCTAGGATTAGGACAGTACACCCATTATGCTTATTGGATAGTCTTCTTCCAAACCATAGGCTGGTGCCGAACGGTAGGGAAGGAAGAAAACCATTTGGCCTAAAGGGGTGTGCAGAAGGTAATGACTAAAGACATATGAAGGGATTTGGAGAGATGGCAAAGAAGTATACGGTTACAGTTGTGAATATGGAAGAGGCATTACTAGGAATACCAGGATACCCCTACGAAACATTTCAATGTTTCAGTTTCACTGTGTAATGTTAAAAGAAAACTGATTTCCCAATTAGACACTTGCTCCAGGGTATGTATTTACCAAGTCTGATTCTCACATCTGTATGGTTTTACAGATGATGAGTGGGAGTAAGTTATTGGGAATTAGGTGATCATCCTCATTATATCGGAATTCGTTGTAAATCGGTGATATTTGAGGAAATCGCCTGGGTTGTTTGCCGGTCGGCAAATATTTGGTTTTGAATATCCGTTGTCATGCACCAATTTCAAATTGATATATCTGTACGTCTATTTTTATAGAGTGAGATATACCTTTTTGAAATTATGTCTATGACATTTACCTATATCAGTTGATGGTTAGGTAAGGAGCATTAAACAGCGGTGTAATTCTTCTTAACTATAAGTACAGTTTTCAACCTACGACACATAGGGAGTGAGTTATTAGACTCAAGGGACTTGTACAGAGTATTGTATATTGTCCAGTGTCCATTAGGACAGAGGGGATGGTCCTCGTACTATATTCAGTTTACTTATGACTTCTCTAGTTTTTAGACAGGTGTTTCGTGGAAACACAGGGTCCGAATTTTGAGAAGTTATAGGTATATGAATAAAGTAGAGAACCAGGTGTTGCAAGTATCGGGATTCTTCAAGGTAATAGAAGATCTAGATATTTGTGTATGGTATTCAGTTGATAGTATTGATTAAGAGAACTTGCTTCTCTTTCAGGTTACTCATAATTGGAAGCACTCCTAAGTTGAGTAATGTTGATCGGCCTCTCTTCCATTTAGTTGACATGCGCTGGAGACAGCTGCATGATTTGAATCTGGTTCAATTAAATCAGTGTCTCTGGTCCTATATTGGATATAGAACAGTTCGTATCTTAACGATGATAAGGTACGGGGAGTTGTCCGGTTTATGCTTAAAACCAGACTCTGGATAACTCAAGGCATGTTTCTGTAATGGCTGTTTGTGGGTTGACCCAGGCTATGACGAGGGTTGACTTTCTACCATCTGGAAGATCAATAGTGATATTGTTCTAAACTCGCCACAGTTTTAAGTAAAATGGATTTTTTCAGAAAACAGTAGTGGGAGTATGGTAGAACTGGAAGTGATTCCAGAACCGCAAACGATTACACAAAATTTTGATAGGAACCTAAAGATTCAATCTGGTCTGACATTCCATTGGCCACTCCGCAGATAAGGTGGGTAACTTCAGGCACCCGAGAGGTACTCCGGTAGCCTCAAGGACGGTGACAGGGAAGTTCTTGTTTACTTAGACTTTCCATTGCTGTTGTTCCAGACCGTGAGACCCGGCAGGAGGATGAGTATAGCGTCGTTCTAAACTAACTTTAGAAGTGTACGTCTATATGACTCTGCCAGAGGGTTGTCGTGGTCAGTGGGAGCAGCGGAAGCATTGGTGGACAAATGGCTTATATCTATTTATAGACTAAAGCAGATGTAGCGGAGATAGATCATCTATTTCTGACATTTCAGTCATAGGTTTGACTTCATCAGAATAGGGGATGGATCTGTTAAGAAGGTAGTAGGGTGTGATGTCCTGGTATTTGGATGACATACACAGAGTAGGAAGTGATATTCCTATACTACGATCGGTTATACTTTGGTCATCACACAGTGGTTTCTCTACATGGGACTTGGACATTATATCAGACATACTGGTTACTAGATCTATGGTTTTAGATCTAGATTTGGGTAGTTTCCCAATCTGGGTACTTAGACAGCATTCTATGAGTATTTAGAATGGACGACTCCATGCATGGTAGTGTACCTGCAGATGATGGAGTCACCCTCTCTAAAGGTGTCTTACAGACTAAAGTAGAGAGGGATGCGCATGATTGGCAGATCACTTGTTTAGGCAATTGAGTCAATCATGAGATGTCAAGTACCACACCAGATGTTGTTCTTGCAGTAGATGCAATAAGTTGATATTAATCCTATCCTGGAGAAAAGATCGGAAGCAGTTTTAGAACATAAGTGGATGTTCTAGGGATATGATAACGACAGCCTCATTCGGGAGACAGTTATCATTCCAGGCTTCCAAGGTGACCTGGACGACAAGGAGGTTGTCAGAGTTATAGTTTTCCTTCTGACGAGGGGCAGTATTTTGGACAGGTGGTCCAAGGAAATACTGAGGGAGGCATGGCACAGGATATTGATTAAGTTCAGTTGACGATACAGTCTAAGAAGTTTGGATTTGGAGTTCATTTATGAGCTAGGTCCCATCAGACATCCAGACACATTCTAAGACAGGTATTGCTCATTTCGGGAGATGGCTTTCTCCGCGGACTTGAGATATAGAGAGATATAGAATGAAACATCAAAGTGGATCCACTCACTAAGGCTATTCCTCGAACGCAATAGTTTCGCAAACGAGCTTTGTGAGACTGACTAGTAGAGAAGTTGGGTGTTCGGTATCACACGGGCTGTGAGTATGCGACATCGAAATAATTAGCCTTGAGTGCAAGTGGAAGATTGTTGGAGATAGTGCCCTCAGAGTCAATTATTGGATCACAGGCACGTGATTGCAATGATTGAGGGAGGACCTATTCCGGTAGGACAGTCTTACACAAGATGATTGTACGCTATCTGGTTTATCTTTATCATCGTGTACTGCTTTAGGTGACCTTACAGGTCACTATTGCACGTTGATAGAGCCCCTAGGATTCTTGCTTGACTACCAGCAGTATGAGGGCGATCATATACGTGGGAGCTGGGGTCTATAAGCACATCCTTAAAAGGTCCCTAGTCGTGGGAGTTTCGAGACAGGGCATCGATACTCCATAGTAGACTAGTGTATACAGTCGAGACCCCGACGAGGAGCGATGGCCGGTCTCACAAGCCACTGGTGTCAGTTGGTTCACCTAAGATGTATACAGGTGCTCATTGGGTTATGAGTACACCGGACAGGACTCGCCGGGAACCTGCTAGTTGGTATTATACCTGATGTCAGATAGCAGTTCCCTGGTGACATGTGTACAGGTTAGTTCATCGACCTGAGATCGTCATTTGTCTCGTGTGAGTTCCCACTGTGCTTTGATTACTACCCTACCACGCTCAAAGGAGACATGCAAACAGGTTTTAGTTGGGTACAGTCCCGAGCCACATGGAGGCGGTGAGCGGATCTGCAGGGGTTCGTCTCTCCCGGTATTGAGGGTGAGGTCGCGCTGTGTCTACGAGAGCCAGTACATGAAAGTCCTTGGCCAAGGCAGAAGATTTACTGGTAGGTATTCCAGTAGTATCTCAGGGTGTTCTGGGCTACACTCCGACACGACTTGTACCGCTTTTGGGGGTCTGACTTTTACCAACCCCCTAGGCCTGCCATGCGATGCTCATAGACGAACGGACCGGACTGTACGGATATTGTCACTGACAGGCTCAGTAGGGTGTCAGCATGAGTTCGCTCACAGACGTCCTTTTTGGCCAATACCTGGTAGCCCGTTACGTATAGGCTAATACCTCTGACGTGCTTGTGGTTAAATCCACAACCAAGGTGTTGACGAGTCTTTAGAGTCCCCCACAGACCAGTTTCTCAAGTTTTGGGCGAAACGCTGTAGAGGCCATATGGAGATATGGCAGGGTTCGATCAGATACGTGCGGTATTGCACGGATCAGGATCGGACGGTTAATACTAGCGGGCTTTGGTTTAAGCCGGATCCTATTATTGCACAGTGTAGATTTTGTCTCATTGCATTTGTATTTCGGTCGGAATACAAATGCGGGTGTGTATACACAGTACCGGGGTTTTCCTGTAATTTATTACGGGACTAGTTTTCTGGAGTTGCCAGTTTGCTTTCCGTTTCGGCCATTATTCCTTGTATCTTTCATTGGGCGAAGATTGGTGGAGGAGGGCTTATTTGCATTTGTGCAAATAAGCAATTTGGAGGGTTGTTTTTGCAAGTTGTAGTGTCATGATGGTTCCACCATCACATTGACTTCTTGACTTCATCATGGCTTGACCTTTGTTTGTGATGATTAGTTGGTGGAGTGTTGGACCTTGTCTTGTGATCATGCTTCATGATAACTCCACATTCTCTCTCTTGTGTTATTGGTCTCACTCTCTTTTTGATACACACCTCCACTCTCTCTCACTCCCTTCACCACATGAGAGGCCGGCCATTGAGGGGAGGGGCTGCCCATTTTTGTGTGGGGATTTTTTTGGTTCTCTTGTGCTTGAAAAATCCCCAACTTCATCTCCAAAAATTCCATATCTCATTCCTCCACCATATAGCAACTCCTTTAAACCCCATGAGACACAATGCTCACTACACTATTCTACAGCAAACCTTGGGTACGTCGGCTCGCCAACTTTGTACCCGAGTTGCCTCGGTCCAGAGGTGGGAGCCCGTAAAAGAAGCCGGCGTTGTGGTACCCTTCCGGCGAGGAGGTGGAGACCGGACATTCCGTGGGAGATGAGGACGACGACGAGAAGACCGGAGGACACGGATCGCTCGCTATATCTCTCTACCCCCTTCTCTTGTTAGCTAAGACTAGTTTAATGGCACGATCCGGGTTTATAGTGCGCGGTGGTGCCGGTTTGAAAAGTTAAAGTAAATCATCTCTTCCGCATTCCGGCGTCGGATTGACGGCCGGGGCGTCGCCGTGCACTTACAGCGAATGCGGATGGCATATACGTACATTATATTTTCGTTCTTTTCTGGTGTGATTGATTGATGAGACTGCATTGATTCTTATCAATGCAAGGATAAAACAAACCTATATTTGATGTTATTGGAACAAATTTTAAAATGTGTTATTACAAAGATGTTTCCTTTTGTTTTGCATAGTGATATTCAGTTAGAATATCCCGCACCTCATTCCATGAGGCAAGGGCCGAGATCCCTTCACCGGGAGTGACCCCTTGGGCAGAAGTTTACGTCAGGGTAGTAACTTTAATATAGTCGATTACAAGTTGCTTTGCATCGTGGTATTCAGTTGGAATACCCAGCACCTCATTCCACGAGGAAAGAGCCGAGATCCCTTCACCGGGAGTGACCTCTTTAGCAAAGGTTTTTCGCTACTATATTTTTATAAAAAGCTATCCGGTTCCTTCAGCGATATCAAGTTCATTACGTTAAAGGTTTTTCGCCAAAAATCAGCCGTAGCCCTCCGTCATTTCTTATGGATGGTCAGTAGTATTCAAGCTATGTTTGTTGACCTTCGTCAAGGCATAGTGTTTGGTAGCTGCGGGGTATTAATTTGTTGCATAGATAGATGTGTTGGTTTGGGACAGTCGTATAGCCTTGTTGACCTTCGTCAAGGGCTTGTGCGGGTGGGTTCAAATTAACCTGGACAATGACGGGTAGAACTTGACATGTGACTTATGATTTGTTGACCTTCATCAAGGTCATAAGAGCATGAGGCAAAAATCACATCGGGAGTTTCTAAAGAAACTGAAACTTGCTAGGAATGCGCATACCTTCTGGAGTGTGATAACTTGAGTGGCTTCCATCAAGTTATCATGCGATGATAGTTGGATCCCGATTCCCACTGATGAGTTAGTTTACTCTTTGGGTGATCCCGACTAATTCTTCTTTCTGGTTTGGAGGAGAATTTGAGATTAGAGTGGGAGGTTTCCTGATTAGATAAAGTGATAACCATTCTAATCTAGGTTAGAGTGCACGCAGAGTGTTTCTTTTCTCTCTCTCTTGGGCAGTGACCATTGACCGACCCTAGACTATGACTCAGTGACCAAGTTGACCGAACCTTCTTAAAATACTGGCTTTTGGATTGTCTGAGTTGCATAAGTCATTGCCACTCCTTCTTTTACCCTTTGCATTTCTCAGAACACCTCGTATTATTACAGATATCCACTTCCATTGGATAGATCCATCGTATGGTTATATACGAACTCAAAGGGACTTCTTCGAGGATGGATCCAGGTTCAGGAGAAATAGAATTGGTTTATTCAGTTGTCTTTTATCACCTTCTCTCAGGTTACGAGGGCTCCTTAGTTTAGGAGAGTACACCTATTAGGCTTATTGGATAGTCTTATTCCAAACCATAGGCTGGTGCCGAAAGGTAGGGAATGAAGAAAACCAATTAGCCTAAGTAAGGTGTACAGAAGGTAATAACTAAAGACAAAATTAAAGGGATTAGAAAGAGGGCAAAGTAAATTGCGACTGCTAATCATTCACGACCAAACCGCGTACTTCATCGCTACTCCTATTTCACCTTTGCTTTTTCCCCAGTTCAGGAGAAATAGAATAAGGTATTATTCAGTTGTCTTTTATCATCACCTTCTCTCAAGTTACGAGTACTCCTAGAATTAGGAGGGTACACCTATTATGCTTACTGGATAGTCTTCTTCCAAACCATAGGCTGGTGTCGAACTGTAGGGAAGGAAGAAAACCACTTAGCCTAACGATGGTGTACAGGAAATGACTAAAGACAAATAAAAGGATTTGGAGAGATGGCAAAGAAATATACGGTTACAGTCATGAATTGAATTATGGAAGAGGCATTACTAAGAATACCAGAATACCCCTACGAAACATTTTCATGTTTCAGTTTAACTGTGCATTGTTAATTGTAAACTGATTTCCCGATTACATGCTTACTCCAGGGTATGTATTTACCAGGTTTCATTCTCATATCTGTATAGTTTTACAGATAATGAGCGGGAGGAAGTTATTGGGAATTAGGTGATCATCCTCATTATATCGGAACTCGTTGTAATTGGTGATATTTGAGGAAATCTCCTGGGTACAGTTTTTTAACCTACGTTGCACAGGTTATGAGTTATTCAACTCAGCGGACTTATACAGAGTATTGTATGTTGTCCAGTGTCCGTCAGGACAAAGGGGTAGGTCCTCGTACTATATTCTGTTTACTTATGACTTCTCTAGTTTTTAGACAAGTGTTTCGCAGAAATACAATGTCTAAATTTTGAGAAGTTATGGGTATAAGAATAAAGTAGAGAACCAGGTATCACAAGTATCGGGATTCTTCAAAGAGATTGAAGATGTAGATTCTTGTGATTGGTATTCAGTTGGAAGTAATGATTTTGAGAAACTTGTTTCTCCTTCGGGTTACTCATAATTGGATGTATTCCTAAGTTGAGTAATACTGATTAGCCTCTCTCCATTAAGTAGATATGCACTGGAGACAGCTGCATGATTTGAATCTGGTTCCAATTAAATTAGTGCCTCCATTTCTATATTGGATATAGAATGGTTCATATCTTAACAATGTTAAGGTACGGGGAGTTGTCCAGCTTATGCTTAAAACCAGACACTGGATAAATCAAGGCACGTTTCTGTAATGGCAGTTTATGGGTTGACCCTGGCTTTGACGAGGGTTGACATTTCTACCATCTAGAAGATCAATAGTGATATTGTTCTTGACTCGCCACAGTTTTCTTAAAATGGATTTTTTCAGAAGACAGTAGTGGAAGTATGGTAGAACTGGAAGTGATTCCAGAACCGCAAACGATTACGGAAAATTTAAAAGGACCTATATATTCAATCAGGTTTTGACATTCCAATAGCCACTCCGCAGATATGGTGGGTAACCTCAAACACCCGAGAGGTACTCCGGTAGCCTCAAGGACGGTGACAGGGAGGTTCTTGTTTACCCAGACTTGACACTACTGTTGTTCCAGACTATGAGACCCGGCAAGAGGATAAGTATAACGTCGTTCTAAACATGCTTTAGAAGTGTACGTATATATATTATTCTGCCAGAGGGTTGTCATAGTCAGTGGGAGCAGTGGAAGTATAGTGGGCAAGTAGCTTATGTTTATTTATAGACTTGAGCAGATATAGCGGAGATAAGATCATCTAATTTTGATGTGACGGTCATAGGTTTGACTTCATCAGAATAGGGAATGGATCTGTTAAGAAGGAAGTAGGGTGTGATGTCCTGAATTATGGATGACATACACAGAGTAGGAAGTAAAATTCCTATACTACGATCGGTTGTACTGTGGTCGTCACACAGTTGTTTCTCCACAAGGATATGGATATAATATCAGACATTCTGGTTACTAGATCTATGGTTTTAGATCTAGATTTGGATAGTTTCCCAATATGGGTACTTTGACAGTATTCTAAAAGTATTTTAGAATAGATGACTCCTGGCATGGTGGCGTACCTGCAGGTGATGGAGTCACCCTCTCTAAAGGTGTCTTAGAGACTAAAGGAGAGAGAGATGTACATGATTGGCAGATCACTTGCTTAGGCAATTGAGTCAATCATGAGATGTCAAGTACCACACCAGATGTAGTTTTTGCACTTGATGCGATAAGTTTATATTAATCCAATCCTGAAGAAATATAAGGAAGCGGTTTTAGAACATAAGTACATGTTCTACGGATTTGATGACGGCAGCCTCCTTCGGGAGACGGTTATCATTCCAGGCTTCCAAGATGACATGGATGACAAAGTGATTATCAGAGTTATAGTTTTCCCTCTGACGAGGGACAGTATTATGGACAGGTGGTCCAAGAGGATACTGTGGGTGGCATAGTGCTGGATACTGATTAGGTTCAGTTATCGATACAGTCTAAGAAGTTTGGATTTGGAGTTCATTTATGAACTAAGTCCCATCAGATATCCAGACATATTCTAAGACAGGTATTACTAGATTCGGGAGCTGGTTTTCTCCGCGAACTTGAGATTAAGAGAGACATAGAAAGAAACATCAGGGCGGATCCACTAATTGAGGCTATTTCTCGAACGCAAGAGTTTTACAAACTAGTTTTGTGAAACTGATTAGTAGAGGAGTTGGATGTTCGGTGTCACACGGGCTGTGAGTATGCGACATCGCAATAATTAGCCTTGAGTGCAAGTGGGAGATTGGTGGAGATAGTTCCCTCAAAGTCAATTATTGGATCGCAGGTACGTGATTGCAATGATTGCGGCAGGACCTATACCGATATGACAGTCTTGCTCGAGATGATAGTATGCTATCTGGTTTGTCTTTATCATCGTATACATGTTTTAGTTCACTATTGCATGATGATAGAGCCCATAGGATTCTTGCTTGACTACCAGCAGTATGATGGCGATCATATACGTGGGAGCTGGAGTCTGTAAGCACATCCTTAAAGTGTCCCTGGTCGTGGGAGTTTCGAGACAGGGCATCGATACTCCAGAGTAGACTAGTGTATACAGTCGAGACCCCGACGAGGGGCGGTGGCCGGTCTCACAAGCCACTGGTGTCAGTTTGATCACCTAAGATGTATACAGGTGCTCATTGGGTTATGAGTACACCGGACAGGACTCGCCGGGAACCTGCTAGTTGGTATTATACATATCGTCAGATAGCAGTTCCCTGGTGACATGTACAGGTTAGTTCATCGACCTGAGATCGTCATTTGTCTCATGTGAGTTCCCACTGTGCTTAGATTACTACCCTACCACGCTCAAA
Source organism: Agapanthus africanus (assembly GCA_030015575.1). Taxonomy (NCBI): domain Eukaryota; kingdom Viridiplantae; phylum Streptophyta; class Magnoliopsida; order Asparagales; family Amaryllidaceae; genus Agapanthus; species Agapanthus africanus. The sequence continues at coordinate 516,933,479 of CM057344.1, forward strand.
AGAGTTGTGCAAACAGGTTTTAGTTGGGTACAGTCCCGAGCCACATTGGAGGCAAGTGAGCGGATCGTCGGGGATTCGTCTCTCCCGGTATTGGGGGTTGATGTCGCGCAGTGCACGGGTGGCCATCACTAGGAATCCTCGGCCGAGGTGGTGGAGATTTACTGATTGGGATCAGTAGTTTCTCAGGTGATGATGGGCTTCATGCCGACATGATTTATCGCGTTATTAGGGTTCTGACTTTATCCACCCCCTAGGCTCGATATGCGATACTCTTTAGACGAATGGACCGGACTATATATACATTGTCACTGTCAGGCTCAGTAGGGTTTATGGATGAGTTCGCTCGTCTGCTTCCCTTCCAATCAATACATAGGAAAACCGTTACGTACAGTTTGTACCTCTGACGTGCTAGGGGTTATACCCAGTGCCAGTGTGTTGATGAGTCATTAGAGTCCCCCACAGACACATTCCCAAGTTCGGGCGAAACGTTGTAGAGGCCGTATGGTGATATGGCAGGGTTCGGAAAAAGCACGTGTGTTTTCGCACGTGTCGTTTTTCGGGCAGATAATACTGGTAGGCTTTGGTTTAAGCCGGAACCCAGTATTATACTGTGTAGATATAATATCTTTGTCTCAGTTGCATTTGTATTCGGTCGTAATACAAATGCGGGTATGTTTATATTGATACGGGGTTATCCTGAAATTCATTTCAGGATCACTTTTGGAAGTTGCCAGTTTCCAGTTTTCTATCAGCCGTATTTTTACATTCGGTTAAATACGGATTTATCTTTTCTTGGGATTTGTGTGGAAGCTTCTAGAAGAGGTGACTAGGATGGTGACTAGGATAGTGAGGTGGCTTTGTTCATTAATGGTGCATTAATGAGTTGATGACTATGGTTAATGAATCATCACTTTCATTAATGTGTTCACACTAGGTGTCATTAATGAGTCATGATAAGCTTCATTGTTAGAGTCACCCTCCCTCTCCTACACTCACCTCCCCCCTCTATTTAGTGGTCGGCCACCTCCTTGAGAGGATGATATGGTTGTTGTTTTGAAAAGATTAAGGATTTTGGTTCATGGAAATTGATATACTCCATTTCTCATTTCGTATCGAACCAAAAGGCAACTTCATTAACCGTTCGTCCATAGCCTTGGACGTAACGAGACAAAGTGTTCTACTCATTCTCTACTTCATCTTGGTCGTCTCTTCTAGCAAATTTGACGATCGAGTTGCCTCGGTTCAGAGGCGGGAGCCCGTTTAAAGATCCGTCGACGTGGTGCCACCTGGACGGGAAGACTGGAGATTCAGGAGATCGGAGTAGCCGCAACAAGCGTGGGATGATGGTAGAAGACCGAAGGACTCGGATCGTTCGGTATAACCTTTCTACCCCCTTTGTAGATTGTTAGTTTAGCTTTAATAGCAGATCCGGGTTATAGTATACGATAGCGCCAGTTGTAAAAAGTTTTTGTTCCACATTTGGCGTCTGTTAGATGGCCGGGGCGCTACCGTGGACTTACAAAAACACCCTTATATGCTCCCAGATTTTGGTTCAGGTCAATAGGAACAAAACAAGCAAGAATAGGGTGTTGTATATGGATTAAGTGAGCTATAGACCAAACCTAGACACAATTGCCCTCAACTTGGCCGGCCACATGCCCCTAAAATCCGGCCATCTTGGCCCAAACTGCTCTGATGGGGTTCGTCTTCTCAGGGTGGTCTCCTATTGGTCCAACTAAGTCTCTGGTATTGTTTGTTTTTATCAGAAACTTCCCGGGTTGCTCCAGATTCCCTGTAGGCCACTAAATATCACAAAACCGACATGTTTAATTTCCTAAGTCCGTATTCTCTGTTCTAGGTCCACAAATCAATCTCTAGGGTCTTGTACACTCTCACTACAGATCACAAGTCCATAAGTCACCCAAACCCTCTCTAGGAATTTCCAAACATCGCATAACCAAACCAAATCACATTATAACTAAACTAGAATACAAGAAAACTCAAAACTAACTAAATGGAAGGAATTATACCTCATTTAGGCAACTCAAGAAAAACCCTAGAAGTCCAAAGTCTCCAAAATCCAACTTTGACGGGTCCATTGTGTTGAGGGTGAGGTGGGGATCAACTTTTGTGAAGAGAGTTTAGGGTTTTGATGAATATTTTGAGATGGGTCATGAGGGTAGAATGAGGGAGCTTGAAGATGAAGAAGGAGAAGGAAAATGATGAGGGAAAATGAATGAGGCAACCCCCCCTCTCTCACTTATTCTCACCCTCTCTCAACTCATTTCTCACTCTCTCTCTCTCCAATCATTCTCTCTTTTTCTTTTCTTTTTAAAACCCAAACCACATAATACCCCAAAAACAACACAGGAAAACAACATGTAACCAAAATGCAACATGACATGGTGCACTAGCCATGGAAAACTGTAAAAACACGGATTTGGCTTAATCGCGATTAGTAGTGCACTAATCAATTTTTATCCAAACTGCATATAATAAATTATAAAAATGCCAAATCCGATAAATATATTTTTAAGTGAATAAATCATTTTAATCCCCAATTATTTCACAATTATTGGTATATATTTATACCCTTTTACGAAAACCCCAATTTCGCAAATCGGGTAGTTTTCACGAAATATATTATTTTAATATTAAATTTCCAAAAATAATATTTTATATTTTCTGAAAAGTTACAATCTTTCCCATTAAATAAATTCGGTCCCCGAATTTAAATTTAAGCCCCCAAATACTAAAACATTTCAATAATCAGCTCAAATCAACGGGGCTCCGAAATCACGGAAGATACAGAAATATCACAGCGCATCAAGTGCGCATGAAAACGAGTATAAAACTCAAAATCAAACTCCGTCAAACGTCACGCAAATCATCGGATTTGCACGCATATCATCGGAGTTACAATGGAGATACAGATCTCGAAATCCACTACTGAAATCCAATATGCACCAGTCAAATACTATAATACGTATATAGTACGCATCCATGAAAAATCTTCTAAATACTGAATAAAGCACATGCAAAATCCTTTCTGAATACCCACGTGATGCGTAACTCACGGCACAAGTGACGGACGCTCATTTGTAAGGTAATAATATACATTCATACATGTTTTACTAAAATATACGTTCCACCCTTTTTGAAATATCCTAAAAAGTTTTCCTTTATAAACGTTCGTATCGCGCACGGACACGTAAGAAATAGCGAGACTATAGCTCCTTTTTGAAAACCCCTTAGTAAACCTTTAATGCATGCAAAGTACTCATGTACTGTCTTCATATCAGTCATGTTTGGCCACTACCTAATATGGTGCCCATCATGGAAACAAAGTGCTCAAGAGCAAAATCAGCCTCAAAAGGCGTATCCAACATCACGTACGTCTGATGCGCACGGAAATCAAATCCAATACAAGTGCTACGATATGCACGAAAGTCAAAACTAAGTGCAACAGGTGTGCACGAAAATATCTGTCCAGTGCAACGGATGTGCACGACAACAACACCAAGTGCATCTAGAGTGCACGAAAGTCTCAACCCAGTGCAACTAACCTGCATAATGAAAATCCCAATCGGGTGCATCCGGTGTGCACAAAATCACATCTCATATCATGCGCCCAAAACGCGCGGAAATCCAAATCAATGCATCCGACATGCATGTATAAAATCCCACTCAAGTGCATCCGATGCGCACAAAATCCAATATCAAGCGTCTAATATGCACAAAAATTCAACCCAAGTGCATCAGGTTCGTATAAAACATCTAGTGCAGTAGCATGCATGAAAACGAACATCAAGAGCAAACGCGTACAAAAACACAAATCTGGTAACACAAATGCACAAAGACAAAAATCGGGTGCAACCAAGGTACGGAGTATAAATCCGGTGCAACCAATGCACGAAATACCAAGCTGGTGCAACAAATGCACGAAATAACAATCTAGTGCAACAAATGCACGAAATAACAATCCGGTGCATCCAGTGCACGAAATACAACTCCATTGTATCCAGTGCATGAAATACAAATACAGTGCATCCAGTGCACGAAATACAGATACAGTGCATCCAGTGCACGAAATGCATCAATAACTCAAATGCGTATAAAAACAACACCGAGTGTACCAAGGTGTAAAAAATCCAAAAACGTGTGCAACTGCATGCACAAAACACGTATCAATGCACTGCAACCACATGTGAGCTATACCGAGTGCAAAAATCAAATCAAGTGCGTACCACATGCACAAAATCAAATCAACTGTATGAAATCCATGAAAACATACACGTGCTACCAAGGCATAAAATCGACATCAAGTGCAATAGGTATGCATAAATCGCAAATCAACACAACGGTGTATAAAATATATATCAAGTGCAATAACTATGCACAAAAATGTAAATATCCAGTAGGTGCAGCCATGGTGCACAAAAACAATATCAAGAACTCAATCATCAAAACTCAAATCCAAGCGATATAAGCGTGATACTAGGATCACAAACGCAAATCGCAACAAATGACATTGAGGTACACCTCCTACAATGTCGGAAAAAAATGTCGGTGCGCCCAAAATTGGCAGAGCAAGAACATCCGCCTGCCTCCTGCTCACGGTCTGGCGTCCTCTGTCTCTGGGTTCTTTTTTCTCTGTGTATTACCGATCTCGCAATCCATCGGCTCGTCGGCCTGGTCAGGTGTGCTAACGGGAACGATTCCACTCTGGCACTCCTCTGGTCATCTCTTGGCCAATTAGCATGACCAATCGTAAAGCAGCACGTCACTGGCTTCGGCCTCTGGCCCTATGAATACATGTCACACATCTAATCCTCGGTGCAAATCTTATTGCAGTAGTGTCCTAGAAGGAACCTGCTCAGAGTCTCTTCCAATCTCACCTATGCCAAACTATACGGAGGCTGGTACTCTTACATAATCTTTTCTCATTCTCTGGACATCTGCGTTCTCAACACAGCATTTCCTTAGGAACTAGTCGTATTACAACGCTTCTGTATACACATCCGATCTCTAATCTCAACGGGGAGTAACAACAGCTCATCAGCATCTCGCACGAACCTCTTGTTCCACTCTTCTTTATTATCGTCCGCTTTGACGTCACGTTATGCTATCTGCGTACTGCAATTGTCCTCGGCTATAGTCAATCCGGAGTCTCTTACACGGACTCGAAATTATGAACTTGGTATCTTCATCACTCTGTAGAAGATATCTGGCCGAACACGTCCTCGGGAACTCGCCCCAACCATCGGAGGAACATTCAATACTCGTCCGTTCTCGATCAACTCACAACGCCTCTGGGTGAGGTCCTCTATCAGAAGCTGGTCCAATTACTGATCTCCTATCGGATCATCCAACGAACAACATCATCTCTGGATCGATCTACTATAGATCTGAGTAAGATTCTCCACACTGGAAATCTTCAACTCGACTGGGCCTGCGTCGGCGTATCAAATCTGACGAATCACCTTTGTCTCTCAGCTCAAGATAGACTAGCTATCTTCTGCCGCATCTTTGCCTAGAAGCTCCAGCGACCTCGGCTCGTAAGATCTGGAAGCGACATCTCATCAATCTAAGCAACAGCTGGGTCATCTATCCGCAAGGTATACTACATCACAAACTCTGAGGTAGGCTGCACTTCAACCGTCTATCACAACAGGCAGCCTCTAACAATGGCCCGATCATCCGGTGCAAAACCGAACGATTGCCTCAAACGAGAGGTCACAACACAAACACTAACTCGAGACGTTCCCATGTCACCAGAAAACACAATGGTCTGTCCTCGTCCATGACGAGCTTGCCCTGACCGCGTCACTAGCAGCAGCTCAATTTGTGCTCAAACCATGGTGACAGGAATATCAAGCAAGTATCGACGAAAATAGATCAAAGGGATGAAAAGAATCAACAGATCCAGAATGGATACATGATCATAAAGAGGAACGGAATTAATAAGAGTATGATCATGGAAACGAATAGAATCAAGGATCTCAAATGAATGTATGATCAAGGGAACGAAGAGAATCACAGATCTCAAAATATGCACATCCTAATGTTTCTTAAGTGGAGTATCATATCGTAAATATGTCGCGAAACATACGTACGGTACGTCACTCTACTCAAGCTACCTACTCTATCAATCAGGGTCAACCTATGTAACGAAAGTTCGGGTCTAATACCCCCCTGTTCAAGTCTAAGTTCCGTAAGGTCAAGCTTAGGTTCCGAAATATATATACGTCCTAGACTCGGCATAGTCAAACATAGACTCGAACCAAGGTTAAACCTAGCGCTCTGATACCAACTTTGGCACGACCCGAAAATATTAGCTCGTGACCGGCACTTAAATCACGCTACGTCTAAAGGCGTAACGTAACTTAAGTAAGCCGAAACCCAGAAATCTAAACTTTTTAAAGAAAATAAGAGAGTTGAAGTTTTGAAAATAAAGGTATGATGAAATCAAACGTTTTCTTAAATGTATAAGTAATGGAACATGAAAATTCAAGTGGATTTAGTAATTTGAAAACATGTTTCGTCTTTTAAAAAAAATTGGGCAGCACCTCCATTGTATATTTTGATCCAAACCACATACACATAATAATATAAAAAGTATCCCCGTGCGGGAGCTAGCTCTTCGCCAATCGGCGGATTCACAACCACACAAGTCATAAAATATGTATACGATACCCAACGGCGAAGATCAACATAAAAGAATAATGTAAAGCAAGACAAAAACCCACCAAGCGAACATAAAACTCATCGCTCAAGTCTCGCAACTACAAGTATTGCTAAGTCTCACTACAAATACAATTACTAGTTTCTGATTTGATGGAGTTAACTAGACACAACAGGAATAATAAATACAAGAGGGGTACGATCCAACATGTACCACCTACCAAAGCAAAACACCCGAATGCAGCTGTGTGCCAGCGATGCTGCTACTGATCCATGCGGTCAACATGCAAGAACTGTGATACAATGGGGGTGAGTTGCCAACTCGTGAATAGAAAATATCAACAGATAGAAATCGAATAAAACAACGATTTCCTAGGTCTTCTATATCATGAAAGTAATACTATGATATCTAGGGTGACCGTATATGCATATTTGCCAACAATGTAATTAATGCCTATAAGCATGTGGATCTCGTCCACGTGTCAACCAATGACACAACAACATCATGCAAGTAAAAATCATGAAAGCAAATGCATGTAAATATGAGGATATCACTAACGTGTGTCCATCAACGACACATCGAAATCTTGGAACCTGAGTGTCCAACATCGACACTCGAAATATCATGAAACCCATGTCCAACACCGACATCGTCTGCGGGATCGGCCCGCGGGTTCCGGCAGAACGAGTCGGTCTATATCCATCTCATGACACCAGTCGGTATCCTCCGGATAACCGCCAAGTCCAACCAATCACCGGTAGGTAGTACTCACCCTGCCAGGCTCATTGTCTACACCACAAAAACCATTTCTCGCCCCGGGGGACCATACCGGGTCCACCATGAACCCGCAAACGGATTATCCACCTTCTCGAATCGGGTTTCTATCACACGTCTCATAACCGAGAAAACGCATGGTGGACGCACTAAAATATCATATCAAGAGAAACCGGGTTTTTTTTAAAACAATACATACTTTCTTTTGAAATACTCACGGTTCTCAAATCCAGAAATCTCATGAAAACAGCATATCTCAATGCGTATAATCGTAAAGCATGATATATGCGACATATAACAGAATGTAAGCATATCCGTATATCATGCAACATGAAACGGTGATGTGAACATAGAAAGTAATTCATGCAAGGAATCATATCATGATGCAGCAATTCTACTGTGTAGGTGACATAGTAATTATCGATGATGAAGTGTGTGAGCCGGCCAATCTGTGTAAGTGTAACATACGCATCATCGATAATGGTTAAGGTGTACTAGCACAGGTATATGGAATGCAATGAGAATGACATGAACGTAGCATAAGTAAATCGTCAGCTAAATGCTATAAGGTATACGTATCTAACATGACCGAGTCGGTGAATCTATCAATCTGTATCCAGCCTCACAATATTACGTACGGTATAATCCATCGTATGGCATTCTCTAGTCAAGGGTACGAATCAATCATCATAAAACTCATCACGTACAGTAAATCATCATACGACGTCATTAACAATTGGGGATCCTATCAACCTATATGACAATGAGGGTACGGACCTAATGTCACGTACGGTAGATCACTCATGATTCACAACATTATATATATATATATATACTTATATCCCCGGGTCGCATCCATAACAATCTCACATCAGGGGACCGGAAAAGGTATCAATCCTCTCTTATCGACTCGCATCTGTATACCGACATATCAATCAAGTTATCATATCACATCGTATATTTTTTCATCACATTAAGTCACCTTACATCAAGTCAATTTTATATATACATTCTACCTTATACATCAAATGACATGCTACTCTAAAACTCATACATATTCTAGTGCAACTACATATCTATAAGTCGTGATTCATATTCACTTTTCTTATCTCTAAAGCTTTCATCTCATATCTCAATATATATATATATATATATATATATATATATATATATATATATATATATAAATATTCAATTACCCATATCATCTCTAACTATCTTTTTAACCATATCCCTAGTTTTCTAATCTAGTTTTCTACGACTGTATCCTATAGATCGGTTTCCATTTATAATTTGCAGGGGTGTTATACGCCATCCACCCGACTTCCCCCGTAGATATAGATCTACTCACCTTGATCCTTTCTTGCCGAAGTCGATGACGCTATGCTCCATCGTCTCGGAATCCACGTGAAGGTACCTACAATAAATACACAATCGCAATCGCTATTAGCATCAAGTCCGGAAAACCAATACGGCACACGGATCGCCTATAGGTTAGAACCTATAGCCTACGTATGCAAAACCAACCAATTATCCCTTGTCGTTGACGTACAAACATCCAACGACCAAATACAAATCCAAATATCAAAACCAATAATTCCAAAATACGGAAAACATAACCAAAAACACCTCTATGTGCTCCCAGATTTTGGTTCAGGTCAATAGGAACAAAACTAGCAAGTATAGGGTGTTGTATATGGAGTAAGTGAGCTATAGACCAAACTTAGACCCAATTGCCCTCAACTTGGCCGGCCACATGCCCCTAAAATCCGGCCACCTCGGCCCAAACTGCTCTGATGGGGTTCGTCTTCTCAGGGTGGTCTCCTATTGGTCCAATTAGGTCTCTGGTATTGTTTGTTTTTCTCATAAACTTCCCAGGTTGCTCCAGATTCTCTGTAGGCCACTAAATATCACAAAAACGACATGGTTAATTTCCTAAGTCCGTATTCTCTGTTCTAGGTCCACAAATCGATCTATAGGGTCTTGTATACTCTCATTACAGATCACAAGTCCACAAGTCATCCAAACCCTCTTTAGGAATTTCCAAATATCGCATAACCAAACCAAATCACATTCTAACTAAACTAGAATATAAGCAAACTCAAAACTAACTAAATGGAAGGAATTATGCCTCATTTGGGCAACTCAAAAAAAACCCTAGAAATCCAAAGTCTCCAAAATCCAAATTTGATGGGTCCATTATGTTGAAGGTGAGATGGGGATCAACTTTTGTGAAGAGAGTTTAGGGTTTTGATGAATATTTTGAGATAGGTCATGAGGGTAGAATGAGAGAGCTTGAAGATGAAGAAGGTGAAGGAAAATGATGAGGGAAAATGAATGAGGCAGCCCCCCCTCTCTCTCTCTTATTCTCACCCTCTCTCAACTCATTTCTCACTCTCTCTCTCCAATCATTCTCTCTTTTTCTTTTCTTTTTAAAACCCAAACCACATAATACCCCAAAAACAACACAGGAAAACAACATGTAACCAAAATGCAACATGACATGATGCACTAGCCATGGAAAACTGTAGAAACACGGATTTGGTTTAATCGCGATTAGTAGTGCACTAATATATTTTTATCCAAACTGCATATAATAAATTATAAAAATGCCAAATCCGATAAATATATATTTAAGTGAATAAATCATTTTAATCCCCAATTATTTCACAATTATTGGTGTATATTTATACCCTTTTACGAAAATCCCAATTTCGCAAATCGGGTAGTTTTCGCGAAATATATTATTTTAATTTTAAATTTCCAAAAATAATATTTTATATTTTCTGAAATATTACAAGAGGGTTTCCCTGCATCGGGCAAAAGATGTAAAGGCCAAATGGTTTTACAGCAGGGCTTCGATCACATACGTGTACTTGTGCACGTATGATGTTCGGACGGATTATACTAGTGGGCTTTGGTTTAAGCCGGATCCTAATATTATATTGATAGATTATTTTCGTCTCTTTGTATTGGTATTTTTCGGAATACGGATACGGGTATGTATATACGGATGAGGGAATTCTTGTAATTTACTCAAGATTGTTTCTAGAAGAAGACACCTCATATTTGCATTAATCATTTAGATTAAATGGTTATGTGGTGGAGGAAATGAGGTGGAGGTTTGCATTAAGTGAAGCATGGCTACTTGGTGACTCATGAGGGTGACTCACTTGATCACTATTGAAGTATGCTTGATATTTTACAAGCATGCAAGATATTTTGGTGAGATATTTTCTTGCTTGAATTATTGGTATGCTTTATTAGTGATAACTCTTAGCCATATTTATTCACTTGCTCATTTCTACACTCTTTTTCTCAAGCTTCTTCTTCTTCCTCTAACCCTAAATGTCTCAAGTGTTGAGAAAGTTAGGGTATTTAGAGATAAACTAATCCATCTACACTCTCTACATTATCTAGGACATCTAGTTTAGTGAACTAGGTGCCTTAGTTATCTAGGATTTGAGGTTGGAGCTCGGACTATACACTCTCGGGTGGATCGTCTTTGACTTGAGAGAACCAACGAGGAGGCCCAATCCGTGTACGATCCGAGGAGCCTATGACAAGGAGGAGGACAGCAAGAAGACCCGAAGGACGTGGTTCTGTGAGGTATAACTTTCTATCCGGGTAGTTAACCTCATACGGTTTTGCTAGTTAAGGTTTAGTATCGATCCTGGAGTTCAAGTCGGTGCTGCGAAGCATAAAAAAATCGTTTTTTGTATATTCCGCCTCCCCGCCAACCCGCGGGATGCACGACATCAACTTACAATAAGCTTGAGATGAATTTAAAATTTGAGAGAGAAATATTTGAAGTGCTTGTCTGTCTTGTTTAAATGAAAATAATCTTGAATTTATAGATAAGCATTTGTATTTAAAAGATTCTCCCAAAATCCTAAAATGATTTATCCCGACGGCTAAAAAATTTGAATCTCTGACCAAAAAAAATTAAAGGCCAACTTCTCTTAAGAAGTTTCCTTTCAAAACCCATTGATATCTTCTTGAGCAAATATTAGTATATAGAGCACTAGCTAGCTAGTAAATATATAATATACCATATAGTCTTAATTAGCAGTCTGAAACACAAATCCTTAAAGAGCACGATGTATTTATATAACACAAGTTAAATATTAAATAGCAAATCCAACCCATCTGGAACCATGGCTCGTTTAGTATTTGATATGATGACAGCATCCTGCCAATAAGAAAAAATCTTCGCAAAGATTAGAAATAAAATAATATATAGTTGCATGTATATTTAAACAGATAAATATATATATCAAAAGGCATCATAAAATTATAATAAAATAATATTTAGTCCCACGATGATATCGAGAATCCGTCGACACCAATTTTGATATAAAATGACAAAATAAATTTTAGCTCAATTTTTAATGATATAGAACTACTTTTTAATATGAAAAAATAGTTTAAATCTCAGAAAAACATTTTAGAAAATATATACAATATAAAAATTTAAGTGTGTATTTTCTCCAGGTTATTAGACCTAATCCCTTAACATCTTTAAAGGAAATTAAAAAAAAAAACCAACTATAACTTTGATCACTTTGATCGGTCTTTGAGTCTTTATCCGTTTTAGCTTCAAAGTTGATCTTGAAAATGTAGATTTAGTGAAGTCCAAATTTGACCTCCAACCTCCTTTGATTTGACGATATGAGTTCAGTCCTCCGTCATCCATCAAATACTCATTATAATTTAAATCTACAAAATAATCATAGTATACAAAGCAACCATTTGACAATAATCAAAATACAGGTGAGATGAGACCAACATGTTAAAGATCCGCAATATGTGGGTTTCAAAGAACTAAAAATCCCCGGCATTTATATTTACAGAAGGTTCTATTAGCAAAGGGAAGTCTTCGTTGAAATCTCAAATCACGTATAAATCTCCAGCCGTAATCAACACACAATAAACAATGGCAACCCTTAAGCATTCCTATATTAATCTCGACTCACAGCGAATCCCTTGCAGCTAAGCCTAATATTGTTAGGGCTGAACAATTTGTGCTGGTAATTTCAATCAATTTTAAAACTAAATCCTTATTTAAAATTGATCATGAAAACGATTGCCCTAAGTTATTGAATTTTGATTGAAATCTTTGGTTATAAAAAGATGCTTTAAAAACACATGCACACATAAAAACCCACATGTAAACAATTCAAATCAATAATTTACCTTGATTAAACAATATTAACAATCAAAAGCAACTGCGAAACTAAATGAAACTGATTAAGAAATAAATAATTTGATGTAAGAAAAGTGTTTCAAAACGAACCTAGAGAATGTCGCAGAAGGCAGGGAAGTGAAGGCCTAGAAGTAATGTAAGCAATTATATTTTGCTAAGTTGCTTGGGCCTTGTTGGGTCGGGCCGGGTCCCGTTAATCTTGGATTGGGAACTGAAAGCGTGCAGGCTTGATCAATTAGTTAAGCTTGGACAAGATCTTACACACGCACCAATGAGTAATGAGCAGTAGCTCAGTTTGTATGTGCACTTTACCTTTCTCATGAGAGTGCGGGATTCGAACGCAATAAGGGAAAGTTGTATAAATTAACAATTTTAGGGAAAATTCGTGGGTCCTCTCGATACGTGTGTTGTGTGTTTTGTGTGCGGATGTGTGTTGTGTATATAGGTTAGGGCTTACGGCCCCAAAAAAGAGATCTTATACACGCATGATGCCCGTGACAGATAAGAGAACATATAGAATTTTTGGAGATGCACTGCACTGAATAATAAATGTTGAATGGGTTATGTATAATTTTCTATTTCAAATTTGAAGATGCATGGATGCATGCATTACTTGGAGGGGGGAGGGAGGGAGGGAGAGTGATGATGCTCAATATTGGCGATCTCCTATATCAGGACGCGTGGCAGGTGATGTGTCCCAGAACTCAGAACAAAGGGCCCACAGGGGCCGATCAGGACACCCTGTACCCGACCTGCAAACACAAGCTGGCCCTCCTCAGGGCCCCCTGCAAATTGTCTTCCTCGGCGCCGCAGCTCGCGCCGAGCTGCCACAAGATCTGGACCCTTCGGCCCCCTCGCTCGTCCCGAGCTCCAGGCCGTAGCCGTCTTCCTCGGCCCTCCGACCAAAGTCACCGCTCACAGGCGTAACCGTCTTTCCGCGAATCTCGCCATGCGCAGATTCTACGCCAGCAGCATCCCACGTTCCACGCCATCAATCCCCATTAATGGACGATCCGCTTTCTATGCGGGCGTGACGTCGGGGGCATAACTGCCGACGAGATCTTTGCACCTGCTGCTGCGTGCCACCACCGTTATATAAACCCCCATCACAGAGGGGTCAAGTAAGTCATCTTTGACTCTTAAAAGCCGTTACTCTGCTCGGATCTCATCACTAACTTGATCGTCGAAGGGTCCTTGGTGGTACTAAACCACCCCGGGACTTCTTTGCATGTACTCGGCACCAAACTCCTCACTCCACTTCTTCCTCCAAAACCCATTGAGACCCGCACGTAACAGGAGATAATCAACAAAGTCCACTGCGAGATCAACGGAGGACAACATCTGACGGAGGCCCGAAAAGGAGCTCCATCAGTTGGAGCCGTCTGTGGGAACAAAGACTCCACAAAAACAAAAGTTGGCCTTCCGATCTCCGCCCAAATAGTAAGCAACCACCCTGAAGATCCCGGTACCAGCCGCCGCCTTCCGCTCACCGAAGGCGGGGATGAGCCACCTCCCATGACCGTCATTGACGCCCTCGCAGGCCGGATAGATCGGCTGCAATCCCTCGTGGAGGCCCTCGTCCGCTTCCAAACGGCCAGGCCTGGGCCCCAAGTCGCCGCTCCACTGCCTCCAGAAGGCTCTACTCCTGCCTGGACGGCTGACCACCAGCAGGCTGCGTCCCCTGGCCACCGATCTCTCGAGCTGATACTCCCTGAGGCCCGCTGGGCGCTCCAGGGCTCCACGCCAAGGTCCGCCGCCAGAACGCCTCGCCTCGAGCCTCCTCGCGCCCTTTATCCCCCTGAGGAGATGTCAGTCACTGATTGGTAACGAAAGAGGGGGGTTTGGACGCGGTTCCGCGGCCAATGGAGGAGATCAATTGATCATATTTTGGGTGCTCTGTACTTGTGACATTTGGCAATCCTAGGAACCTTCAGATTTCAGAAATCTTCTCTCGGTTGCTTCCAGACTTGGTCTCCAAGTTTTGCTTCTTAATTAGGCAAGTCTTCTTTAACAACTTGATTTGCTTGATTCTAGTCTTGGAAAATTCTGCACAACTTGGAAATATTCTGCACAACAACTCAAATAAGATTTAGTAGACCTAGTTCTACTAGGATTAGGTCAATGAATTTATTTGCATACATTTTCCTACCAAATACTAATTAAAATATATCAACACATGGAAAATGGTGATTTTACATATAAACCCTCATATGTATAATATATTATAATAAAGTCCTTTTTTAATATAAAAAATGGTAGGAAAATGTGATACAAATGTGCAGTTTTATCAACTGAACAAATACCCCCAAACTTATCTTTGATCGTCCCGAGCAAACTAGTTTATTTAAGAGGAGAAAAAGAAAGGCAAAAACTAAGCACACTTTCTTAGGCAGACACGATTGCACTGAGCACGTGCAACAAGCCATTAAATCTCTAGGTGTCCCTAGTAGGAGGAGTGTTGTCTCCTGAGGGTTTTTAGCGGATTACACCCACAAAATCCTATAACAAAAGAGAGATGGTGAAATTTACATATAAAGATAAGAACCATAAAAGAAATACTTTGAAAATTTAGAGTTTCCAACTACACTAGCTTTTCAGTTGTCATGAGCCCTATCTTAATAGTCATGAAAAAATGTTAGAAATCACATCATCTCTCAATAAAACATCGTCTTTATTCTTCATTCCTACCTTTCATCCAAACATTGATCATATAACCCCACGTGTGTGAAATGGACATCCCTACACTCGGAGAATTCAATTCAAGCTATCATACTCTTGTCCATCTACCTCAGTACTTTTTAACTTGATGAATATTTAGATTTGCTCGCACATTTTCATGCGACCGTTAATACTTCTTGAGGTACTAACAGACCGATTACTCGTGTGCTTGCTAATTAGGTGATAATATTTTCCTCGTCTTGCACCATCTAAGGCTTAGCAGTGACTCCCAGACCAGTTGGCCTTAGGGCACTAGGTGAAGAGGCACCCTCGCTATATTTTTTTATTGCTGCCTTGGCGATAACAAAACCAGTGTTCATTTTTGTGCTTATATATAGTATAATGCAAAGTATGTGTAAATAAGCACAAACCTCCCCCAAACTTGTTTTCAACAGTGTCCTCACTGTTGCTGTCTGCTGGATCACAAAAACCTGTAAGCTTGGAAGGACATTATTAATGGGGGCAAGAATATATGAAAGTGAAAATGCTCCCCCAAACTTATTTTTGGCTCACAATTTTGAGGACAAAAGTTATGTTCAAGAGCCAAAAATATACCTCCTCTCAAACATGAGTTAGACAATACGAAGCATTTTAAGAGGGGGTGAGTCATTTGGTCAAAGTAAGACATTACAAAGACCAAAAGTTAACACCAATCATTCAAAGATTTTATCAGTATAGCGTATAGGTTGGTGGAAGAATGTGTTGTATCGAGTGAAGAAAAAGTGGGGAAGGGATAAGAGGTGGTTTGGAAAGGGTTTGAAATTAGAGAAAAGAAAGAATGAGGATGAATGTGAATGATTAGGAAGAAGGAATGGTGATGGTTCAACCTCTATAGGTGGAGATTGATCAATCACAAAATCTGTATTGTTTAAAAATTCAAGTTCGTCAGCAAAAAGTTCTTCAAAACTTTTATCAATGGTGTGATTGAACATTTTGCTGTCAAAGAGTTTTGTGCCAGAATTTATCCTACTTGATTCATAAAAAATCATTGAGGTAGAGGACTCGAAAAACTCATCTACCTCATTTTCAAAAATATCCAAATCAAGTTGAATTTCTGGTATTATTGAACTTGAATTAACAGATTGTGATTCATCAAAACTCACTGAAACTATAGGAACAGAAGAAGAACCGGAGAAAATAGAAGGTGAAATGGGTAAACAAATTGGTGTGTCGAGTGTTACTGTACCAGATGTGGAAGATGGAGGCTGTATTTCTTCGGGTATACCTTTATCATCAACTTCAAGACATATTTGGGGTTCGGGAAGAATTAAAGGCTCAAGATGATGACCATAAGGAAGTGAAAGGATTTGATGAATTTGTGGGACAAAATCATCCAAAATTTAGGGTTCATCAATCAATAGATCCCCAACGTCAATTACCTCATTCAAGTGAAGGTTAAAATTCTCAAACACCTCATCAAAAGTATGGTTTTCAATCAGTTTTGGTTCAAGAGTGGAGATGTAGAGATCATGATCAGTCGAAAATATTGTATATTTTAGCCGGCAATTTCCTTAACATTTGCATACATTTAGAAGTGTTCGGCATTCATATTCTACATATTAGCAAATCTGTCACAAAATATGAGATTGCATGTATTAGACTTTTAAACCGACACTTTAAGGGAAATTAACCGCATTTCATGGCATCGCATCATTTCTGTATTTGCGCAACACTTGTTTCGAAGTCTGTGCAGGAAATTCCAGAAACCGAGCCAAATTGTCAAAAGTGCTGATCAAAATTACACCAAGTCTAAGTCTGGTGATCTGGCAGTAAAATTCCAGAAATTTATTCAAGGCCAATGGGCGCTTCCCGCCGCGGATCCGTGGCATGATGACGTCAGCAGAGAAGCAGATTTTCCCCATGTGCTTATTTCTAACGGCAAAGCTTCCAGAACTCTCCAGAAACTCCACGTGGCTTCATCTAGAAGGCTCGGCCAAACAACCTAGTTCTAGAAGCCTCCCTCCAACTAACTTCTTCTAGAAGCCTCCTTATAACAACCTTCTTCTAGAAAGCTCTCTCCAACAACCTTCTTCTAGAAGCCTCCTTGTAACAACCTCATTCTAGAATATTCCTTCCAACAAACTTTTTCTAGAAGATTCTTTCTAACAACCTCATTTTGGAGGGAAAATTCAAATTCAAATGAGGTAGTTCATTTTGGAGGGAAAAGTTGTTCATTTTGGAGGGAAAATTCAAATTCAAATGAGGTAGTTCATTTTGGAGGGAAAAGTTGTTCATTTTGGAGGGAAAATTCAAATTCAAATGAGGTAGTTCATTTTGGAGGGAAATTCAAATTTCATTTAACAAACTTTTGGAGGGAAATTTGAATTTCATCTAACAAACTTTTGGAGGGAAACTTAAAATTCAAATCCTAGATCTAGGGTTTTGATGGCTATAAATAGGAACCTAGATCTAAGGGATGAGGTTGTTCATTCTACACCATTTTCTTCCACAAGTCTCGTGACAAGGCTTGTGCGAAACCCTAACCCTAATTCCACTCCAAATTCAAGATCTTGAGTACCAAATCAAGCGAGAAGCCTTCAACCTTTTAGGAGCCGAGCCGATCTTCAATCGGGCAAGTGATCCAAGCCGATCCGCGATCCACGGAGACGAGCGAAGCCAAGTCGACGATTGAATTCTTCCTCTTGTAGTTCTTGAGCGAATGTAATGAAATTGTTGATATAAATAAAAGGTGAAATTCTTTAATCTTGCTTTCTTTTAATTCTTGCATCATGATTAGATCTCAATTTGTAATTGTTGTTCTTGTTGTGATGTTTGAGTAAAACTCCGCTCGTAAAGGAGTCGAGACGATTGTAGAATGATGATGTAACAATTCTTAATACTATTTTTAAGTCCTACGAGTTTTGTAAACCCTAGCAAGTTCAAGAATCGATGACCTAGTTTCGTAGCGATGCTTTCTTGATTGTGATCGCTCGAAATTAGGGATCTACGATCGTTTCTTGAATTTACTAGAGGCTAGAATATGAATGATATCGACGAAAGAACAAGAGATAAGATGAAACCCTAGTTTCACAAGAAGTCTCTAATTCTCATCGATCATCATCGATCTAGTATCAATTCATCGAAGGATAAGAATACGTAATTGTAAGATTACATCACATCTATAGATCCGATCGATTCCTACGAGCCTCATTTCGATTCTTGAGATTTGGTTTGGAAAAATCAACAAACGATCAATTCTTGATTCTATCTTTTAATGCTTTCTTAGATCTAGATTTTTCTCATTCTTGAACTTCAACTTTAAATCTTGAATTGTTTGTTTTCTTTTCCTTAAAGTTTCAACTCACCTAAATCGAAAGACGAACGATTACACTTTCCCTGTGGACGATCCGCACTCACTAACAATCTACATCCGACACCGTAGTTGATTGCGGTCAAATAATTTTTTATTGTGATTTCTTTACAATTCTTTACATACACAATCCGAAATCTTTACAATCAAATGGCGCCGTTGCCGGGGATAGTGCGCTAATAGTTCGTATTTTTGAAATTTGAGTTGAACAATTTATTTCATCATAATTTTTAGATCTAAATTCGTGCAAACACTAATACGTGTGTTGTGATTTGATTGCGAGAAAATCTGGAATCATTGGAGCTGGAGAAAAAAATTTCTGAAATTTCCAGAGAGCTGAAGAGTTCAAGTTGAACAGTGCCAAGAATTTTGGTGCAGTGAACAGTTCTTTCCACCGCCCATCCGCGGCCTAATAGGCTTATTTGCGGCGGAAGAGCCGCAGTTCCAGCTCTTCTCTGCACCAATTTTTCTCAGGTATCTTCTATCTTTCTTATCTTCTCCTCTGTCTACTCCAATAACAATTTTGTGCAGGTTTCTTTGCAAATAAATCGCAGCGCCGCAAAGCAATAAAAATTTGTGCGTGTTTTGATTCTTTTGGTTGTTTGCATATTAATACGGAAATTTAAGGGGCACGACCAAATTCAAATTAGGTGGGGATTTCATTACCCTTCCTAGGCCCCAAAAATCACAAACCTGCATCCGCATTTACCCTCATTAATTAAAAGAAATCTAGAGATGACTCTAAGGACCGTCGCGCTCAATTAGGACAAGAGAAGGCCGTGGGTAATTCATTGCTTATCCGAGTTTTCTTGTGGTGCCTAAGGCGAGTGTGTCTAAGGCTAGTGGTTTTTAATTAGGCCCACTGTAGTGGTGGTTCCTTCCCACTTACCTGGCACTTATCCGGCCACAGGGGAACAAAGAGGCAGTGGAGGATTGATCCTGCGACTTGTCTTTTGGCAGTTAGGAGCGGTCTAGAGTTTGACCTAGGTGACCACTAGATTTTAGGGTTTTGTGTGTTGCATTTGTTTTGTTGCATCATATTTTTCAAAAATCCGTATCTTTTTCAAAACAAACACCAATCACATTCATTCTTTTCCCTAATTATAAATTCACGCTGCCACTTGTCCTAACCCTTTTTAGTGCAAGATAGGCTGGACAACGGGATTCTAGTGCCTGTTAGTCCGCGTCCTTCCGATCGACCCTAAAGTCGGTATTTCTACATTAACCTTTTCTTTACCCACCACCACACCCACATCGATGGATCCACCTCCATCGAACTTCTTTTCCACTACCCTGCCGCCGTCCGTTGGTGCGCAGAATCCACCTCGCATCTCTCTCCAAGAGAGATGCTATCCTACACGAGGCCCACTTTCCACATGTCTTTCCACACCACTAGCCAACGGGGAAAATTTTCAAATAAAACCCCAATACATCAACCTTCTACCAAAATTTCACGGTCTCGAGTCTGAAGACGCATACGTGTTTATCACGAAATTTGAAAATGTATGCGCAATGATGGGTACTTCACAGTTGTCTGTGGATGCTTTCCGTCTACGTCTTCTCCCATTCACTTTGTGCGATTTAGCCGAGAAGTGGCTATATAACACTACCGCACATTCCATTTCAAATTGGGACGAATTCGTCAAAGCATTCCTTAAGAAATTCTACCCACATCAAAAGACAGCTCGAGTCCGTAGCGAAATCTATCAATTTACCCAGCTTCCAAATGAAACATTTTCAAAATGTCTCGACCGTTTCAAGGATCTGTTAATCCAATGTCCACATCACGGCATCCCGAGATGGGAATTGTGCCGAATCATTTATGAGGGCATTACTCCTTACACAAGACAGTCCCTTGAATCCATGTGTCAAGGCAACTTTATGACTAAAGATGATAGGGAAGCCTGGGAATTCTTAGAAAATTTCGCAGAAAAATCTTTACAGTGGGAGGGTGTGAGTCAATCATCTAGGGATGGCAATGATATTTCCATAGAAATTAGAGCTGAAATTTCAGCTTTACACAAGAAATTTGATGCTATGGAAAACAAATTTTTAGCCGCCGCCCTAAGTCAAATATCACTCTCCAAAACTGTATGTGGTTGCTGTTCTGATCCGTCTCACTTGACGGAAGAATGTCCGTTTCAAGGTCATGAGCATACCAATGCATCATTTCAAATACCTAGAAACGATCCATCTTCCTCCACATATGATCAGGGTTGGAGGAATCACCCTAATTTTGCTTGGAACCAATCACAATTTCAAAACACGGTTCCAACCCAACACAATTTCCAAGGGGCCCCTCCACCACAACAGCACCCACAACTTCAATTGAGTCAGCACCCCTTTCAAGCACAAAATTTCCAAAATCCGGCCAACACTTTTGCACCGTCTAGTCCTTTGCAATTGACCGGTACAGATAATACCTCTGCACTAGAACAAACCTTGGATACTTTCATGAAACAATCCATCCAAGGGACGGCAAGTTTGCAATCTTCCGTCGAGAATGTAATGAAGATCATTATCTCTCAAAATGAGAACATCAAATCGATGGAAGAACAAATTGCACAACTAAAAGCCGTAATGAGTGCACGAGAGAAAGGGAAACTTCCAGCTCAACCTTTACCTAATCCTAGCTATTCACATGATGTGGATGCAATTACGTTGAGATCTGGAAGAGTGCTTGACCATCACGTTGGGGAAGAGTTTGATGATACTGATAAATCAATCAATAACACCCCGGCTGAGACCTTTCTTCACACACACACTTCTTCTACCCTACCATCTTCTTCCGAGCCTATTCTTCATTTCCCAAAAGGCTCGCCATTACAGTCCACCTCTTTTACCCCTCCTCGGACGATCCCCACTTCTATTCCGGGATCGGTTCCACACACACTTTCTTCTTCTATGATGGACCCAGCGCTTATTGCTAAAGCACCTTATCCTAATCGGTTAAGGGCTAACACACCGAGTCCACATATGGAGAAGATTATGAACATTTTTAAGCAAGTAAACACCAACATCCCTCTCCTAGATGCCATCCAACAAGTTCCGTCCTATGCGAAAACTCTTAAGAACTTGTGCACTAGGAAGAGGAAGACTCATGTGCCCAAGAAGATTTTCATGGAAAAGACAATAGACACGGCTTTCCCCCAACAATTACCGAGGAAACGTAAGGATCCTGGATATCCTACTATTTCCGTTTCTATTGGGGAAAAACACATTAACCGTGCTCTACTAGATCTTGGCGCTAGTGTTAACTTGCTTCCATATTCAGTCTATGAGCAACTAGGGATCGGAGAGTTAAAGCCAACCAATTGCACTCTCCAGATGGCTGACCGATCAATCACCAAACCTAGGGGTGAACTGGAGGATGTGTTAATAAAAATCGGAGAATTTATATTCCCGGTAGATTTTATTATAATTGATACACAGCCTGTAGCGAACCCACGGAATCAAATTCCGGTGATTTTAGGTCGCCCCTTTTTGGCCACTTCCAATGCAGTAATCAACTGTCGTAACGGTTCTATGACCCTATCTTTCGGGAATAGGTCAATAGAACTAAACATTTACAAGTTGGGAAGTGTACCCTCCGAACCTACTGCTCAGGTCTGTTCTGTCGACTTAATGGATGTCGACAGCAGCGAATTTGATGATCCTCCTCATATTGATCTTGACTCTTTTCATACGTTGTTGTTTGACCCAACTATGTATCATACACATATGGACTCTTCCACCGAGATGTCCGGGTCAACAATTAACACTGATTATGAACTGTTCTTAGAGTCTGAAGATCACCCCGCACTTTGTGACGTATTATTCACCGGGGTATGAATGGAACTTTTGAGGAAATCTTCGCTGATGAACTCGCATTTTTAAATGACACGGGTGTTGAGATGAATCATCTCCCAATCAATGAAATTGAACCTCCACCCCTTCCTATGAACTGTAATAAGAATGCGAGTAATCCATCACATTCACTGCATCGTCTCTCCAATACGAGACGCACACACATTCTATTCCACCACTTAACCTTTCCCCACTTTTTCTTCCACCAACCCGAGCACTGCATTGATAAAATTTTTGAATGGTTGGTGTTGACATTCGGTCTTTGCAAAGCTTGGCATCGACCAATGATTTTTGACCCCCACTTGTGATTTTCAAAGATTAGCATTGCATAACTCAAGTTTGGGGGGGTATAATCGGGCTCTTGAAAATAAAATTTTTACAAAATTTTGAGCCAAAAATAAGTTTCAGGGAGGATCTTCACTTAAATATTTTGCCCCCACTAATAAATTCCTCCCAAGCTTACAGGTTTTTCGAGATTTAGCTGAAGGCAACAGTGAGGACACTGTTGAAAACAAGTTTGGGGGAGGTTTGTGCTTATTTTCGCATCATTTGCATCATACATTGCATAAGCACAAAACATTTTTAAAAAAAAAAAACCTATAAAAATTTAAAAATTTTCAAACTATAAAAATATTTTTTGTACATAAATAAGATAATGAAAGTTTAGATAGTGAACAATTACATCCATGAGATTAGAAAAATTTAAGAAAACTAAGAAAATTAGAAGTTTTCTTATACGAACTAGTAATAAGTAGTTATGAGCCGTTGTCCCAAGGGTTAGTAAGATGAAGGACGTCACTAATCTGAGGATGAAACTAAGTCTGAAAAATAGTTTCTATTCTGGAAGCCAAACATTTTGAACGTTGCTACCCTGCTATTCGCACTTACACACATCTTAAAGCCTGGGATAGTAGAGGATACCTTGAAATGCTCATGTCTTAAAGCCAAAAGTATGAAAAAAAAATATGGTGAGAAAAATGGACACTGGTTTTTGTTATCACCGAGGGAAATAAAAAAATATATAGCAAGGGTGCTTCTTCACCTAGTGCCCTAAGGCCAACTGGTCTGGGAGTCACTGTTATACCTAAGGTGGTGCTAGACGAGGAAACTACACCAAGCACGCAAGCACATTAGTAATCGGTCGGTTAGTACCTCAAGAAGTATTAACGGTCGCATGAAAGTGTGTGAGCTCATCAAAAAAAAAAAGTACTGAGGTTGATGGGCAAGAGTATGATAGCTTGAATTGAATTCTCCGGGTGTAGGGATGTCCTTTACACACACGCAGGGTGATATGATCGATGTTTGGAAAACAGATAGGAATGAAGAATAAGACGATGTTTTATTGAGGGAGGACGTGATTTCTAACATCTTTTCATGACCATTAAGATAGGGCTCATACAACCGAAAAGCTAGCTTAGTGGGAAACCCTAATTTCAAGGATTTTCTTTTACAATTCTTTTCTTTAAATGTAATATTCATGATCTTTCTTTTATTATTGGATTTTGTGGGTGCAATCCGCTGAAAACCCTCAGGAGACAACACTCCTCCTACTAGGGACACCTAGAGGTTTAAAGGCTTGTTGCACGTGCTCAGTGCAATCGTGTTGCCTACGAAAGTGTGCTAGTTAGTTTTTTCTCTTTCTTTATTTTCTCCTTCTCTTTTTAATAAAACATTCGCTCGAGACGATCGAAATTAAGTTTGGGGGTATTTGATCAGTCGAAAATATTGTATATTTTAGCCGGCAATTTCCTTAACATTTGCATACATTTAGAAGTGTTCGGCATTCATATTCTACATATTAGCAAATCTGTCACAAAATATGAGATTGCATGTATTAGACTTTTAAACCGACACTTTAAGGGAAATTAACCGCATTTCATGGCATCGCATCATTTCTGTATTTGCGCAACACTTGTTTCGAAGTCTGTGCAGGAAATTCCAGAAACCGAGCCAAATGTCAAAAGTGCTGATCAAAATTACACCAAGTCTAAGTCTGGTGATCTGGCAGTAAAATTCCAGAAATTTATTCAAGGCCAATGGGCGCTTCCGCCGCGGATCCGTGGCATGATGACGTCAGCAGAGAAGCAGATTTTCCCCATGTGCTTATTTCTAACGGCAAAGCTTCCAGAACTCTCCAGAAACTCCACGTGGCTTCATCTAGAAGGCTCGGCCAAACAACCTAGTTCTAGAAGCCTCCCTCCAACTAACTTCTTCTAGAAGCCTCCTTATAACAACCTTCTTCTAGAAAGCTCTCTCCAACA
Organism: Agapanthus africanus; assembly: GCA_030015575.1. NCBI lineage: Eukaryota > Viridiplantae > Streptophyta > Magnoliopsida > Asparagales > Amaryllidaceae > Agapanthus > Agapanthus africanus. The sequence continues at coordinate 516,958,279 of CM057344.1, forward strand.
ACCTTCTTCTAGAAGCCTCCTTGTAACAACCTCATTCTAGAATATTCCTTCCAACAAACTTTTTCTAGAAGATTCTTTCTAACAACCTCATTTTGGAGGGAAAATTCAAATTCAAATGAGGTAGTTCATTTTGGAGGGAAAAGTTGTTCATTTTGGAGGGAAAATTCAAATTCAAATGAGGTAGTTCATTTTGGAGGGAAAAGTTGTTCATTTTGGAGGGAAAATTCAAATTCAAATGAGTAGTTCATTTTGGAGGGAAATTCAAATTTCATTTAACAAACTTTTGGAGGGAAATTTGAATTTCATCTAACAAACTTTTGGAGGGAAACTTAAAATTCAAATCCTAGATCTAGGGTTTTGATGGCTATAAATAGGAACCTAGATCTAAGGGATGAGGTTGTTCATTCTACACCATTTTCTTCCACAAGTCTCGTGACAAGGCTTGTGCGAAACCCTAACCCTAATTCCACTCCAAATTCAAGATCTTGAGTACCAAATCAAGCGAGAAGCCTTCAACCTTTTAGGAGCCGAGCCGATCTTCAATCGGGCAAGTGATCCAAGCCGATCCGCGATCCACGGAGACGAGCGAAGCCAAGTCGACGATTGAATTCTTCCTCTTGTAGTTCTTGAGCGAATGTAATGAAATTGTTGATATAAATAAAAGGTGAAATTCTTTAATCTTGCTTTCTTTTAATTCTTGCATCATGATTAGATCTCAATTTGTAATTGTTGTTCTTGTTGTGATGTTTGAGTAAAACTCCGCTCGTAAAGGAGTCGAGACGATTGTAGAATGATGATGTAACAATTCTTAATACTATTTTTAAGTCCTACGAGTTTTGTAAACCCTAGCAAGTTCAAGAATCGATGACCTAGTTTCGTAGCGATGCTTTCTTGATTGTGATCGCTCGAAATTAGGGATCTACGATCGTTTCTTGAATTTACTAGAGACTAGAATATGAATGATATCGACGAAAGAACAAGAGATAAGATGAAACCCTAGTTTCACAAGAAGTCTCTAATTCTCATCGATCATCATCGATCTAGTATCAATTCATCGAAGGATAAGAATACGTAATTGTAAGATTACATCACATCTATAGATCCGATCGATTCCTACGAGCCTCATTTCGATTCTTGAGATTTGGTTTGGAAAAATCAACAAACGATCAATTCTTGATTCTATCTTTTAATGCTTTCTTAGATCTAGATTTTTCTCATTCTTGAACTTCAACTTTAAATCTTGAATTGTTTGTTTTCTTTTCCTTAAAGTTTCAACTCACCTAAATCGAAAGACGAACGATTACACTTTCCCTATGGACGATCCGCACTCACTAACAATCTACATCCGACACTGTAGTTGATTGCGGTCAAATAATTTTTGATTGTGATTTCTTTACAATTCTTTACATACACAATCCGAAATCTTTACAATCAGATCACAAGGGTTGGGTATGGATTCACTTGAAATGGACCCTTCACAGTCGGGTAAATCAAACACTACAAAATCACACAACTTATCAGTCATTCTATTTGGTGTACTTGATGAATCTATGAAACTGGAGTTGTGGATTTCAGTTTGGAAACATGAGGTTTGATTAGGAAGGGTGTATAATTCTGTCTCTCTACCCAAATTCTCATTTTGTCCGATGCCCGTATTATATACTGAAAAATCTTGGGCTGGTTCGGAACTCGTTGCCCTTTCATATTTAGCCATGCTTTCCTTCCATTCCTCTCTAATGCGGTTCATCATCACTATACCTTCTTCTAATTTCTGCTCAAGACTAGACTTTGGTTGATAAGGGGTTTCAGTGTAAGATTGAAATTCCTGTGGACAATTAAAACTCCCAAATGACTGATTAGAAGAACTGTCTAGAGAAGGTGGAAAAGTCGGATTGGATTGATAGGAATAGAATGGTTGCGAAAATTGGGTAGGAGTAGGATCAATATTATGATAAGAAGAATATTGATATGGGTTGGTCGGTTGGCTATCAAACTCTTCTTTGGAAAGTGGAGGTGATGGTTGATATTGGTCCGGGTTGAAACTTTGGCCTCTAGCCCTAGCTATGTGCTCAGCAATGGACATTCGTCTAGGGGCTTCCTCACTCTGGGTATCAACTGAAACAGGTGTAGGATTAGGATACGGTTGATAAGACCTAGACTGAGGTGGCCAACTGCTTCTTCCTACTTGTTCTATATGATCTTTTAAGGACATGGAAGAGCCGGACGGTATACCGAAGGGATTACGAAAACAAGAGATATCTGGTTGTGGACAGCAAAGCTCGGCAAGTGTTCTTCTGTTTAGGTCACCCATTATAAGAAGAGAAGAAGGGGGAAGGGGAGAAAATAATTGGTTTGTTTTGAAAAATGACGGATTTAGACAAATCACACAAAAATGCACAAACAACCCTAGAACTATGGTTACCTAGGTCCAGTCTCTAGACCGCTCCTAGACTTCCAAAGGACAAGCCGCAGGATCAATCCTCTACCGCCTCCGTACTACCCTTGTAGCCAGGTAAGTGCCAGGTAAGTGGGAAGGAACCACAGTAGTGGGCCTAATTAAAAACCACTGGCCTTTGACACACTTGCCTAGGCACTACAAAAGTAATGCGGATAAGCGATAGATTACCCACGACCTTCCTCTGTCCTTATTGAGCGTGACAGTCCTTAGAGTCTGGTCTAGATATTTTTTAAATTAATGAAGGGTTGATCTATATGCTCAGTTTGTGATTTGTGGGGCTTAGGAAGGGTGATGAAATCCCCACCTAATCTGAATTTGGTCTTGCCCTTTAAAAATCCGTATTAAAATATGCAAAAACAAACCACAAAACAAAACTTTGCAAAAAGATTTTTTTTTAGCGGCGCTATTTTGCAAAGAATTCTGCAGAAAATAGATTTTATTGGATTTGAGAGGAGAGAGAAAGAGTTAAGAAAGATACCAGAGAAGTGTGAAACCCTAGATCTCCTGTTTCCTCAAGTCCGTGAATCCAGATTCCCTCGCAAAATTCACACACAAATCGTTAAATATGCAATTTGCAGTTTTGTTTTAATAATGATATGAATCGTCTTAGATTCAACACAAATAGTAAGAATAAAAAAAATTACGCACGTTTCCCCGGCAACGGCGCCATTTGATTGGTAACGAAAGAGTGTTTTTGTAGTTTAACCACAATCAATAATGGTGTCGCGTGTAGCTAGACCGAGATGAGTACGGGTCGTCCTCTGGGAAACGTTGAACTTTTACTCTTACTTTAGATGTGTTGAAAAAGAGAGGAGGAATAAAGAGTTTTGTGAAAAGTTTCTAGATCTACGTTAAGCAAGAATGCAAAAATATAGATCTAGATTATTTTTAGGGATGTAGATAATATAATAAGAGATCTTGTAGGGTTCGTTAGGATTTAGTAGTTATGGATAATTAATTAAAAGTTACCCTTTTTATCCTTTAATAGATTTAAAACTAGAACGATGGTGATGCGTGTAGATTAGGTTTCTGGAGAGAAAAGGAATCCCACTCTTAACCCTTATCTCGACACGGAACTCCGTTCATATCCAGCCTTTACCAAAACAATCATTAATCTAATCTCTAATCGCGGTCGGAACTAACAAAGAATTGTTAGCGCGCCCGATTAGGATGTTAATGATTCTTTTGATAAAGTTCATAAACTTTATAGGACTTAAAAAGGGTTTAGGGATGTTCATCATCCATTAGCCTACCCTAATCCTATGAACCCTAACAAGCGGAGAATTACTCGCGCATGTTGGGAGAAAAAGAGATGGAAAGAAATTGCATAATTAAACTACGAGAAAATAGAATAAGAAAAAGAAAGCTACCTTTATTAATCAACAAAATTCATTACACTTTGATTCCTTAGAAAATGATTACAAAAACTAGTTTGCTTCTCGATCTCTTCCAAGGAGATAAACGAACAGTTGATGATCAGTCTGGATGCGTGAGCCGTCTTAGACTTCGTGATCGCGTCGACTTGATAAATTTTCCAAGAGGCTCTCGGTGCCTTTTTATAGTGCAAAACCAGAATATTTTTGCTGAAAACTTGGTAAAATTCATCAGAGATTGTTCTCCCAAAATTGTAGCAAAAGATCTCACTATATTGCCGCGGATCCGCGGCCAACAGGGGGGTTTGGCCGCGGTTCCGCGGCCAATGGAGAAGATCAATTGATCATATTTTGGGTGCTCTGTACTTGTGACATTTGGCAATCCTAGGCACCTTCAGATTTCAGAAATCTTCTCTCGGTTGCTTCCAGACTTGGTCTCCAAGTTTTGCTTCTTAATTAGGCAAGTCTTCTTTAACAACTTGATTTGCTTGATTCTAGTCTTGGAAAATTCTGCACAACTTGGAAATATTCTGCACAACAACTCAAATAAGATTTAGTAGACCTAGTTCTACTAGGATTAGGTCAATGAATTTATTTACATACATTTTCCTACCAAATACTAATTAAAATATATCAACACATGGAAAATGGTGTTTTTACATATAAACCCTCATATGTATAATATATTATAATAAAGTCCTTTTTTAATATAAAAAATGGTAGGAAAAATATGATACAAATGTGCAGTTTTATCAACTGAACAGTCATCTCGCCTATCCACAGGCACGGTCAACCCCGCCGCCATCGGCGGGGCCACACAGAAGGGGTCCGCCCCGACGACTCGAGCGCTACCTCGCCCCGGGACCTGAGGCGCCTCATAGAGAGGAACCGGGGCTATTCCCAGACGCAGGTCACCCACAGCGGAGGCCAGGGATCCCATGGCGCCGATTCCTCGGGATACCGCAGTCGGCTCGACGCCCTCGAGAAGAAAATCGAGGGCATGCGCCGGGAGGCTCGCCTCTCGAGCGACGGAGCTAAGTACGCCTCCAACTCGCTCACGAAGCCATTCACCGAGGAATTGCTCGCCGTCCACGTCTCGTCGCGCAACAAGCCCCCAAACGTCTCTCTGTTCGACGGGAAAACCGACCCGAAGGACCATTTGGACGCTTTCACCGCGGGATGAGCTTCTAGGATCACTCCGACGCCGCCCAGTGCAAGGCCTTTCCGGCCACCCTTATTCGCGCAGGTCGGGACTGGTTCCGGGGGCTCGAGCCCCGCTCGATTTCGACCTTTGAAGAGCTAGATACTCAGTTCCTCGGCCATTTTGTGGGAAACCGTCGACAGAAGCGCACGGTCGACCACCTCTTCACAGTTAAGAGTGGGGACAAGGAAACGTTCAAGGCCTGCATTACCCATTTCTACAACGCCCTTCTCGAGGTGCCCGAGCACCGGGACGAAACCGTCATCACGACACTTAGATCTGGTCTGAGGCATAAGGAATGGTTACGCTCCTTCACGTTGGCACAACCTAAGACCATGGCCGAGGTCTAGGCGTAGACTGAGCGCGAGATTCAGCTGGAATCCGAGGTGAATGCTAACCTCCCCCGGGCAGAACGGCCCGACCAGAAGAAGAGAGCTCGGGAGGAGAGGCTGGAGCTTCAACAGCCCTACGACCCGAAGTTCTAGGAGTATACCCCCCTCAACATCTCCTTCGCAGTGTTGCTGGAGGAGGCCCAGAACGAGGGGTTCTTCAAGTTCCCTCCGATCCCGCGTCAGGCCACGAAGCGAACCCGGGGCCTCTACTGCGCTTTCCACCGGGTACTGGGCCACGCCACGGAGGACTGCAAGCAACTGAGCGACTACATCGAAGAGCTCATCCGGTCTGGGCACCTCGCCGCCTACTTAAGGGACAAACGGCAGGCCAACCGCGAGCAGGAGCAACGTCGCCCTCCCGCTGACCTGACCATCGGTCAGATCATGCTCGTATCGGCGGACGACCAACCCGGAGCTCGGGGAGCCCCATACCCTATGCCACGCGTGGGGGCCAACAGCCCTTCAGGGAGCTCGGCCCGAGCCGATAAAGTCATCTACTAGCTTGTACCTTTCTTTTAAAGCAATGTAAACTCTTCCTGAGACCTATTGTTAATTTAATGAAGATCAATGGAGCTTTGCGAAAAGGAAAGAAAAGCTCTGTTTATTCAAAAGGTATTATGGGCTCCTCAGCCATACATGCAAAAATAAAAGAAAATTACAACAGTGGGGGGAGGGGGTGCAGCGAGCACTGCTCGTTGTACTTGATAAAGATCTCCGCCAACCGAGGTCGCGCAAGGTCCAACCTCTGTCCCCGGTTCCCCCCGCGCGCATCGACCCCGAGCCTCAACTCGTAGCATTTGCGGACGAGCGCCTCTGAGCGGGCCAGCCGGTTCGCGGAGATTAGGCCAAAGCGCCTCAAAGACCGCAGCTTGCCCACGGTCTCGTCATAGAGCAGCTCAGACATAGGGTTGTAAAGCCCCGGCGACGCCCTCCAGATGGAGTACATCAGCAGCTGCAGCAGGGAGGAGCGTCAGGGGAGCAACCGGCCGAAATGGTCCTCAATCCTCCCATAGACCAGCTGCATCGTGTCCTCGGTGCAGTACGGGTCGTACAGGTACACGTCTTCGAAGTGGACGATGTCGGGGATGGTAATTGGGAAGTCCTGCATTCTCGATGACTTGTTTATGAAGGATGGAAGGATCAATACTCTTTCGGCCTTATATAGCCCACTGCGCAGCTCAACGGTCGCCCGCTTTCACCCAAGGAGTCAGTGCCACGCGGCATCCATCCAGCCTTCTTCGGCGGAATAGAAGCGACGCGCCCCTAGCGCTTCGCTTCCCCCCCCTCCCGCATTCAATGCGTTGGCTACGCGCGCCGTTGCCCCGACCGTCCCCATTCCCCGCACCTACAGCTGGACGGTCGGGCTACACCACGCCAAGATTCAGCCCAGCAGCTACTCTGCTCGGTCCCCCCTGGCGGGAGCTTCCCTACCGAAACACCAGGGATCAAAAAGCCCTCCCAGAGGCAGTCGAGCCCGAATATCCCTCGCTCAGCTATCCCCAGCGGGCAGCTTCTCTGCCACAACGCCGAGGATCAAAAATCCCTCCCAGAGGCAGTCGAGCCCAAGAATCCCTCGCTCGGCTATCCCCAGCGGGCAGCTTCCCTGCCACAACGCCGAGGATCAAAAAGCCCTCCCAGAGGCAGTCGAGCCCGAGGATCCCTCGCTCGGCTATCGTTCAGGACAAAAGCCCTGGCCAAAAGGCACCGGGCAGTAACCCTGCCCGGCCAAGGGTTCTTGGTAGGCTTCTACAGCCCCTCCCACGCTAAGGACCAAAGCCCTCCCAGAGGCAGTCGAGTCCTTGTTCGGCTATCCCCAGCTGGTAGCTTCCTACCACAACCGACAGGGATCAAAGTCCTCGGTAAGAGGCACTGGGTAGTAACCCCGCTCGGTTCCCGTCCTGAAGGATCAAAAGCCCTCGCAAGAGGCAACCGAGCGGCTACCCTGTTCGGTCAACTCCGGTTGGTAGCTCCCTACCCTCGACGCCAGGGATCGAAAGCCCTCACAAGAGGCACCGGAGCGGCTACCCCGCCCGTTCATCCCAGGCTGGTAGTTGCCTACCCACGACGCCAGAGATTAAAGCCCTCGCCAAGAGGCAACCGCGCAGCTTCGCTGTCCGGTCATCCTTAGTGGGCTTCTTACAGCCCTCTTGCTCTTGCTCGAAGATCCCTGGTAGGTAGCTCCTCTACCGCGGTGCCAGGGACCAGAAAGCCCTTGCAAGAGGCGACTGCGCAGCTACCCTGCCTAGTCACCCCCGGATGGTGGTCAACATTCGAAATCGGAGATGCCCTGTGGCCCGCGGAGGATACGAGACCCCAGTGAGGGGCGTCAGGTCTGTCCAAGCCTAAACGATCTCCCTTCGACTCCGGGGCCCATGGGGTACCTCCTCGGCAGGGCTTGGCACGCTCATCGGCCAGTGATTGAAGTCAACTCGATGGACAATCACTAGGCAGACGGCCAACCTGACATGAAAGCACAACGGTACAGACAAAAATATCTTGCAAACAGATGGCAGAGTGCGATTCTATGGAGCCGAAGAAAAACTTTATTACTGCCAAAGATGAAGTTTTACAAAGGGTATTTTCGGGGCTCCCCAGCCTTACAAAATTCAAGAAAACAAAATAAAAGGAGAAGGGCGGGGGCTCTACGCCTCGGGGCCAGGTATGACCTCGAGGTCCTCGACCTCCACTACGTGGCTCGCTGGGTCCTCGGCAACCTCCTCGCCAGGAACCTCTTCACCCTGCTCGTCGGCGCCTACGAGGGGGAACTCGGCCCGGAGATCTGCGTCGGCAAACTCCGGCATCCGGGACTTAACGACATCGAGGGCGTCGTGCCAAATGCGGGTCGTGGCCACAGCCAAGTCGTCATAGAAGTCTTTCGACTTCTTATAGCCATCCACCGCCCTCGATTCGGTCTACTTGGCCGCCTCGGCCGCCGCCCCCAGCTCCTTCCGGAGGGCCTTCACCATCCTCTTCGGGTTGCCGGCGAGCACCTGGGCGTCCTCGAGCTTGCCTTCGGCGATCACCGTAGCCTCGCGGTGTCGGGCCACCTCCCGTTTCCCGGCCTCCACCTCGCCTTCCAAGGCGGCGACCCTCGCCGACATCGCCTCCAGCTCCCGCTTGGAGCTCTCTTGCAGCGAAGTGTACTGACCCGCAGCGCCGAGGCTACCACCTCAGCCTCCATGCGTAGGGCGAGGGCTACGTGCTGGAGAACCTGGAAAACACAGAAAAGATCAGAAAGATAGGGGGAGCACTGAATCTCACCATGAACAAACAAAAACTTACCTGCACGGACTCCTTGGCGATGGACGCCAGCTGAGCCCTGAGGGTCCCCCCAGGGACTCTGCCCCCCACCGAGGTCTCTATTTCGTGAAGGATGCTGTCCGCCACGGACAGTCCCGATGGAACCGCAAACCGGAAGCCCCCTTCCTCCACCATGGTCGGCGAGGACCGGCCCCGGGAGGGCCTCTTGGAGCTTCTCTTGAGCAGCTCCGAGGGAGAGCCGATCTCCTCTTCCGAGGCTGAGTCCTCCAGAATCAGGGCCCGCTTCCGGCCCGATGCTTTGCTGGGACCTGGGGTGGGGTCCACCACCGAGCGCTCGCGAGGCGCCGCCACTGGAGCGGTAGGGGCCGGGGCGGGCTTCGCACGGGAAGAACTAGCGCCCTTAGCCCTCGTAGGCTGCCTCGGCTGGCGCATGGAAGCTCGGTGCAAGACGAAGTTCATGGATCCTGCACAAAACAAATACCCAACAAATCAGCGACACGAGTAAAACAGAAACCCAAAAAAAGCAAGCCTAACTTACCGACGAACTCGATGGGGCTAAGCCCGGCCCAGCTCAAGACCCTCTCGGATAGCAGCACATCGGGTCGAGGGATGGTCTCCCACGACGCCACTCTCACCACGGCGGGGTCATCGGACTGGTTCCCCGGCAGACACTTCTCCCTCGACCACTTGGTAGGCACGGGCCAGTCCTCGCCCTCGGGAGGGGAAACGAAGAAAAATTTCTTTTTCCAATCATGAATGGAGGAGGGCAAGGTAACAACCCCGGTCCCGGCGGCGCCCCTCCCCCCCGGTCGCTTCCTGAAGGTGAAATAAACCCATCTTGGGTCGCCCGCTCGACCACCAGGGTGACTTTTGAAGACGAGGGAGGAATCGAGAAGGGAAAGACTGAAGGGGACCGCCTGCAACTTCAGGCGGATCAAGAACCCAAGGAGGATCCTCCACGAGTTCGGCACCAACTGGCCGGGGGCCAAACCGAAGAAATTCAGCGCGGCGACTGTAAGTCTACGGTAACGCCCCGGCCGTCTTTCCGAGGCCAAAATGCGAAAACGAAAACTTTTTCAAAACTAGAAACCGGCGCTATCGTATGCTTAAAACCCGGATCGAACCATTAACCTACAACTAGCAACTAGAGAAAGGGTTAGAAAGCTATACCGATCGATCCGTGTCCTTCGGTCTTTGGACACCATCCCAAGCTCCTCGCGGCATCTCCGGTTTCGATCTCCTCGTCGGAAAGGGCACCACATCTTCGAGTCTTTTTACGGGCTCCCGCTTCATCCGAAGCAACTCGGGCACGTAGTTCGCTAGCTGACGTGTCCAAGGCGAAGTAGAGAATGTTTGTGATAACTTTGTCTCTTGCATCCACTGCATGGATGGAGGTTGAAGATGAAGCCATCAATGTTAGTTGTGAGCTAGAGCAAGAAGAAGAAGCAACTTTCTTTTCTTTTGTTGTATGTGTGATAAAATGAGAGAGTGAGTTATTTTCAAATAATACAAGAGCAAACATATCTATCATGGCTGCTCTTCTCTCTCTTCCTCTCATTTCATCACTCAAATCCATCATATAATATGACATATGCACAATAAAAGAGACCATGAGTCACTAACCTTGTACATGCCACATTAAATGCACAAAATGATGATTTGTAGCTCATAATTTCCATATGCAAACATTAATCCAAATGTTTGCAATAATAAAAAGATATGGCAATATCTAAACTAAACTCGTGACGGATCACAAGGATACCCCTCACCTGTATATACATACCTACATCCGCATTCCGACCGAATGCGAATGGGATGAGACTAAAGTAATCCAACAAATCTAATACTAGTATCCGGCTTAAACCAAAGCCCACTAGTATGATCCGTCCGATCATGATCCGTGCACTACCGCACGTATATGATCGAACCCTGCCATATATCATACAGCCTCTACAACGTTTCGCCCGAAACTTGAAAACTGTCTGTGGGGGACTCTAAAGACTCGTCAATACTTTGGTTGTGGATTTAACCACTAGCACGTCAGAGGTACTAGCCGTACATAACGGGCTACCAGGTATTGACCAAAAGGGAGGTCGATGAGCGAACTCATCCTGACACCCTACTGAGCCTGTCAGTGACAATATTCGTACAGTCCGGTCCGTTCGTCTATGAGCATCGCATGGCGGGCCTAGGGGGTTAGTAAAAGTCAGACCCCCAAAAGCGGTACAAGTCGTGTCAGAGTGTAGCCCAGAACACCCTGAGATACTACTGGAATACCTACCAGTAAATCTCCTGCCTTGGCCAAGGACTTCGTGTAATGGCTCTCCTAGACACAGCACGATCTCACCCCCAATATCGGGAGAGACGAAACCCCTGCCGATCCGCTCACTGCCTCCATGTGGTTCGGGACTGTACCCAACTAAAACCTGTTTGCACGACTCCTTTGAGCCGTGGTAGGGTAGTAATCAAAGTACAGTGGGAACTCACACGAGACAAATGACGATCTCAGGTCGATGAACTAACCTGTACCCATGTCACCAGGGAACTGCTATCTGACGTCAGGTATAATACCAACTAGCATGTTCCCGGCGAGTCCTGTCTGGTGTACTCATAACCCAATGAGCACCTGTATACATCTTAGGTGAACCAACTGACACCAATGGCTTGTGAGACCGGCCACCGCCCCTCGTCGGGGTCTCGACTGTATACACTAGTCTACTAATGGAGGATCGATGCCCAGTCTCGAAACTTCCATGACTAGGGACCACTTTAAGGATGTGCTTATAGACCCCAGCTCCCACGTATATGATCGCCATTATACTGCTGGCCGTAAAGTAAGAATCCTATGGGCTCTATCAACGTGCAATAGTGACCTGTAATGCCACCTAAAGCAGTACACGATGATAAAGATAAACCAGATAGCATACTATCATCTTTGAGTAAGATTGTCCTACCGGCATAGGTCCTCCCTCAATCATTGCAATCACGTGCCTGCGATCCAATAATTGACTCTGAGGGCACTATATCCAACAATCTCCCACTTGCACTCAAGGCTAATTATTGCGATGTCGCATACTCACAGCCCGTGTGATACCGAACACCCAACTCCTCTACTAATCAGTCTCATAAAGCCCGTATGCGAAACTATTGCGTTCGAGGAATAGCCTCAGTGAGTGGATCCGCCCTGATGTTTCTTTCTATGTCTCTCTTTATCTCAAGTTCGCGGAGAAAGCCATCTCCCAAAGTGAGCAATACCTGTCTTAGAATATGTCAGGATATCTGATGTGACCTAGTTCATAAATGAACTCCAAATCCAAATTTCTTAGACTGTATCGTCGACTGAACTTAATCAGTATCCTGCGCCACACCTTCCTCAGTATCCCCTTGGACCACCTATCCAAAATACTGCCCCTCGTCAGAGGGAAAAACTATAACTCTGACATTCACTCTGTCATCCAGGTCACCTTGGAAGCCTGGAATGATAACTGTCTCCCGAAGGAGGCTGCCGTTATCATATCCGTAGAATATCCACTTATGTCCTAAAACTGCTTCCGATCGTTTCTCCAGAATTGGATTAATATCAACTTATTGCATCTAGTGAAAAAAACAACGTTTGGTGTGGTACTTGACATCTCATGATTGACTCAATTGCCTAAGCAAGTGATCTGCCAATCATGCACATCCCTCTCCCCTTTAGTCTGTAAGACACCTTTAGAGAGGGTGACTCGATCACCTGCAGGTACACCACCATGCCAGGAGTCGTCTATTCTAAAACACCTTTAGAATGCCGTCTTAGTACCCAGATTGGGAAACTACCCAAATCTAGATCTAAAACTATAGATCTAGTAACCAGAATATCTGATATAATATCCAATTCCTATGTGGAGAAACCACTGTGTGACAACCAAAATATAACCGATCGTAGTATAGGAATTTCACTTCCTACTCTGTGTATGTCATCCAAATACCAGGACATCATACCCTACTACCTTCTTAACAGACCCATCCCCTATTCTGATGAAGTCAAATCTATGACTGTCACATCAGAAATAGATGATCTATCTCCGCTATATCTGCTTTAGTCTATAAATAGACATAAGCCACTTGTCCACTATGCTTCCGCTGCTCCCACTGACTACGACAACCCTCTGGCAGAATAATACACACGTACACTTCTAAAGCCAGTTCAGAACGACGCTATACTCATTCTCCTGCCGGGTCTCATAGCCTGGAACAACAGTAGTGTCAAGTCTGGGTAAACAAGAATCTCCCTGTCACCGTCTTTGAGCATACCGAAGTACCTCTAGAGTGTCTGAGGTTACCCACCACATCTGCGGAGTGGCCAATGGAATGTCAAACCAGATTGAATCTTTAGGTTCTTATCAAATTTTCGGTAATCGTTTGCGGTTCTGGAATCACTTCCAGTTCTACCATACTCCCACTACTGTTTTCTGAAAAAAAAATCCATTTTACAAAAACTGTGGCGAGTCAAGAACAATATCACTATTGATCTTCCAGATGGTAGAAAGTTAACCCTCGTCATAGCCCGGGTCAACCCAGAAACAGCCATTACAGAAACGTGCCTTGAGTTATCCAGAGTCCGGTTTTAAGCATAAGCCGGACAACTCCCCGTACCTTAACATTGTTAAGATATGAACTATTATATATCCAATATAGAAACAGAGACACTGATTTAATTGGAACCAGATTCAAATCATGCAGCTGTCTCCAGTGCATGTCAACTAAATGGAGAGAGGTCGATCAGCATTACTCAACTTAGGAATACATCCAATCATGAGTAACCTGAAAGAGAAGCAAGTTCTCATAATCATTACTATCAACTGAATACCATACACAAGTATCTACATTTTCGATCACCTTGAAGAATCCTGATACTTACAATACCTGGTTCTCTAATTTATTCTTATACCTATAACTTCTCAAAACTTGGACCTTGTATTTCTATGAAATACATGTCTAAGAACTAGAGAAGTCATAAGTAAACAGAATGTCGTACGAGTACCAACCCCTCTGTCCTAATGGATACTGGACAACATACAATACTCTGTATAAGTCCCTTGAGTCTAATAACTCATTCCCTGTGTGTCGTAGGTTGAAAACTGTACTTATGGTTAAGAAGAATTACACCGCTGTTTAATACTCCTTACCTAACCATCCACTGATATAGATAAATGTCAAGGACATAATTTCAAAAAGTTATATCTCACTTTATGAAAATAAACGTACAGATATATCAATTTGAAATTGGTGCATAACAACGGATATTCAAAACCAAATATTTGCCGTCCGGCAAACAACCCAGGCGATTTCCTCAAATATATCCAATTACAACGAATCCTGATATAATGAGGATAATCACCCAATTCCCAATAACTTACTCCCACTCATCATCTGTAAAACCATACAGATGTGAGAATCAAATCTGGTAAATACATACCCTGGAGCAAGGGCTAATTGGGAAATCAGTTTTCTTTTAACAATACACAGTGAAACTGAAACATGTAAATGTTTCGAAGGGGTATACGGGTATTCCTAGTAATGCCTCTTCCATTATCAGATTCATAACTGCAACCGTATTTTTTCTTTGCCATCTCTCCAAATCCCTTTATATGTCTTTAGTCATTACCTTCTGTACACCCCTTTAGGCCAAATGGTTTTCTTCCTTCCCTACCGTTCGGCACCAGCCTATGGTTTGGAAGAAGACTATCCAATAAGCATAATAGGTGTACTCTCCTAATCCTAGGAGAACTCGCAACCCGATAGAAGGTAAAGATAAAAGACAACTGAATAAAACCTTATTCCTATTTCTCCTGAACCAGAATCCATCCCCGAACTGGAACAAGTTCCTTTCAAGTTCGTATATAACCATACGATGGAGTATCCAAATAACTGTGGATCTTCGTAGTGATGCGGAGTGTTATGGAGAAATACAAAGATGATGTAGAATTGGCGAAGAAATACTTGGTTTGGTCGTGAATATGAGTCGCAATTTACTTTGCCCTCTTACTAAGCCCTTTATTTGTCTTTACTTAATACCTTCTGTACACCTTTTAGGCTAAATGGTTTTCTTCATTCCCTACCGTTCGGCACTTGCCTATGGTTTGGATGAAGACTATCCAATAAGCGTAATAGGTGTACTGTCCTAATCTAAGGAGCACTCGCAACCTGAGAGAAGGTAAAAGGAAAAGACAACTGAATAGTCCTATTCGTTTTCTCCAGAACCAGAAACCATTCTCGAATAAGTTCCTTCGAGTTCGTATATAACCATACGATGGTTTTATCCAATGGAAGTGGATGTTTGTAGTAATACGGGGTGTTCTGGAGAAAAAGGGTAAAAGTAGGAGTGGCAATGGGGTATGCAACTCAGACAATCCTAAAGCCAGTGTTATAAGAAGGTTCGGTCAACTTGGTCATTGAGTCATAGTCAAGGGACGGGTCATGGTCGCTGCCAAAAAGAGAGAGAGAAAAGAAACACGCTGCGTGCACTCTAACCTAGATTAGAATGATTATCACTTTATCTAATCAGGAAATCCCCCACTGTATCCTCAAATTCTCCTCCAAACCTGAAAGAAGAATTAGTCGGGATCACTCGAGGAGTAAACCAACTCATCAGTGGGAATCGGGATCCAACTATCATCGCATGATAACGTGATGGAATCCACTCACGTTATCACACTCCAGAAGGTATGCGCATATCTGGCAAGTTTCAGTTTCTTTAGAAACTCCCGATGTATGTTTTTACCCCTAGGACCCAAGTGACCTTGACAATGCCAACATATCAAAGAGTCCTAGTCAAGTTCAACCCGTCATTATCTTGATTGCATTAAACCCACCCGTACGAGTCCTTGACAATGCCAACATAACCGTACAACTGTCCTAACCAATCCACATATCCATGCGACAGAAAAGCATTACAGAGCTACCGAACACTACGCCTCGGCAATGCACGACAAAAGTAGCACGAATACTAAGCAATACTAATATGAAATGACGGAGGGCTACGGCAGGTTTTTGGCGAAAAACTTTTTAACGTAATGAACTTGATATCGTTGAAGGAACCAGATAGCTTTTTATAAAAATATAGTGGCGAAAACCTTTCCTAAAGAGGTCACTCACGGTGAAGGGATCTCGGCTCTTTCCCCGCAGAATGAGGTGCAGGATATTCCAACTGAATACCGCGATGCAAAGCAAAAAGTAATCGACTATAGTGAAGTTATTACCCTGACGCAGACTTCTGTCCAAGGGGTCACTCCCGGTGAAGGGATCTCGGCCCTTGCCTCGTCGACTGAGGTGCGGGATATTCATACCCGAATACCACTGTGCAAAACAAAAGAGAACGTCCTTACAATAACAGTTTTTTTTTGAAAAATGTTCCAACAACATCAGACAGGTTTGTTTAGCTTGCATTGATCCGAATCAATGCAGTCCCATCAATTAATCACACCACAAAAGAACGAAAATATAATGTACGTATATGCCATCCGCATTCGCCACTGGGTCCCGTCATCACCCGTTAGGTTACTTAACTAACGACAGAGCAGGGACTGGACTAGCGCGGGTGTAAAACATATACAACATCTACTAGTATATATATCAATATATAATATTCGCTCATGGCGTGATAAAATGCAACATCACAGAAATGTAATAAGGATCATAGAACAATACAGATAATCTAGGATCCCCGGGTTTCATAGAGTCGCTACTGAAACCCGTCGTTTCCCTGGTCGTGTGGATAGCCTGTGTAATGAAATCCTAGACCCCTACGGGCGCGGCAAGTTACCCGCCAAAACCTGAAGTGAGGCAGCCCCCTTCAGCAAAGTGAATGGACCACCCAGCACTTCACGGAATCCGGTAACTTGTGCATCCCTCCTTGGGTCAACCTGTACCCCTACGAGTGCGGCGAATAGCCCGCCAATTCTAGAGTGAAGCCCCCCTCTGTCTCAAAGCCATGAGATGCGGGCTCGTTGCCCTCTAGAACCCGGCTATCCGTGCACCCCACCGCGGGGTAATCCTAGTACAGAAAGTAAAATATATACAACGGGTACATCGACCTCAGCCCGGTCGTGTCCCAAAAGAATAATATACAAATAGGCAGTGACGGCAGTCTACATGTCGAACGCTCGTTGTTCATACCATAATATTGCATTATTATATTCCCCATTCTTATTCGTTTTATAAATAAACAGGTGCTTTTGACGCATGTCTGCTACATATTACAGGTTATAGGTTCTTGGATCTAAAACAGTGAAAAAGATAAAAGACAATGCAAAAGTGGAACTGCAACCAACAAATAGAAGGATCTTGATCAAGCCTACAGAAAGATCAGTTCACAAAATACAAGGCATCGCAAGATTCAAGATTACAAAGCGAACGGTTAAAAGTCCACCGCAATTATTCACTGGAGATCTGGAAGAAACATAGAAGCTATTTTAATAAAAGAACCAAATAATAAGGAAGCCCAAAGACAGAAGAGCCAACAAAGGAAATTTCAAGGCCCAATACTTCCTTTTAAAGAGACAGAGACATAAAATTTTACCAAAGCTTGGGGTCTACTTTGACTAGGTCTTCCTAAGGATATTTTGGTAAATGTAGACGTGCGAATCAATTGTAACCTAGGGTTTCCTATCCTCTATAAATAGGAACTCTAAATCATTGTAAAGGCTATGCCTCCTTATGCCTCTTTGTATCAATAAAATTTAGATTTCTTTTGGAGAGCATCTGTTGGGGTAAAAATTTACACCCCGGTTGACCAAGTCAAAGTCAAGGTCAACCCCTAAGCTAGGTGGGCCCAAGCCAAGGTCAAGTGGGCCCATGCCCAAGTCGAGCCCACGGCCAGCCTCCCCATGCCAACAACAAGATCATGTAATAAATAATTTTTATGTAATTTTTTATACATGAATGTATGCAAAATGGGCATAAAGCCAATATTTTGTAAGCCCATGGCTTATGTGCAAAAATGAAATGGCACATGAGCCATGGGATAGGCAAAATGCCATTTTGTGAAGCCCAAGGGGCATTATGTAAATATGTAAGCCTATAAAAGGCAACATGATGATGAATAAGAGAACACTTTTCATTCTCTCCACAAAAATTTTAGATCTGAGATCTTTTGTGCCTCCTGCTCCTTCTCCAAGGTTCTAAACCTTCTCATTTATTTTGAATTGAATCAAGAGTTTTACTCTTTCTTTTCAAAAACTAAGAAGTCTTCCACCACAAAACCCACAATGGGGAACTTGGATCTACCATTAGATCTCAGAAAGGAGAGATTTTTAGATCTCACATCTCTTGATCATCAAGATCCAGCCAACAGAGGAGGAAGAGGAAGAACCCCTTTCATCAACCAAAATATTTTAGGAGTTTAACTCCATATATTTACATATATATATGTACATACATATATATATATATAATAAATATTTCCTTTCTGAAGCATAGCTTCTGGTTCTGGGACTAAAAGCCCCTTTGTCTCACCAGCGCCCAGCGCTCGAGCGCAAAACGCCCACGTGCCGACACGTGGTGCGCTTGTGCTCAGGCGCACTGCGCTCGAGCGCAAAGCGCCCATATGCCGACACGTGGCGCGCTTGCGCTCAAGCACACTGCGCTCGAGCGCAAAGCACCCACGTACCGACACGTGGCGCACTTGCGCTCAGGCGCACTGCACTCGAGCGCAAAGCGCCCACGTGCAGACACGTGAAGCGCTTGCGCTCAGGCGCACTGCGCTCGAGCGCAAAGCGCCCACGTGCCGACACGTGGCGCGCTTGCGCTCGGGCGAGCTTGCGCTCGAGCGCACTACGCTCAAGCGCAAAACGCCCACGTACCGACACGTGGCGCGCTTGCGCCTGAGCGCACAACGCTCAAGGCGCTGGCCCCACACATCCCTTGGATGCCTTTCCCCCCTCTTTTTATGTACATACATATATATATATACATATGTATACATATTTACACACACATGTACCCCACGACACTGTCCCTGTTAGAAAAAAAATTTTAACGGGACGCTGCCCCGCACCCCGCAAGGGGGCTGCTAGCCCCCTTGACCCCCAGCCCGCTATCCGGGTAGCGAGACCCCCGTAAAGCCTCTGCGTGGCTCCCGACATATCCAAACCCCCTTTCCAAAACAACACACGTACACTGCACATTGAGTTCGCATGACCAGTTTAACCCGTCAATCGGAGGTTCTCTCGCTCCAAAGGCGAGAGGTAATTAACGCCAGTTTAATCCGCGGCTGCCGGAGATTCGGATCCCCACAATCATTAAACCCCGGCCTACCCCAGGCAGGGGGAATCTGTAGTACGCCTGACAAGCGCGCGCGTATTCCCATCTCAATGGGGTGACGAAAAACACCCTACAGATTCTCGCACGCCCGGTGGGACCAGTCTCTCCTCCCATATTTCGGGTTAAGCGTTCATGCGAACTCAATCAATACACATACCTGTATTTATACTAAAAATAATGCTTTTTCATGCAGATTTTCAAGAAATCACCTTCCGACGATGTCTTAGATGATGAACTCAGCTCCCATCTCCTACACGATGAGGATAGACTCTAGGACGGTCCTTCCAGCCAGTCTCGGGAGACAATGGGAGGAGCCGCTGCTACCATTCGGCTCTATTGTGTTCATGCCAGTTGGCGCCATCCCAGCTCCTCAAGCCCCGGTGGCAGACAAACCGGTCTCGAAAGGCAGGAGACCAAATGTGGTAATCTCAACGGCGCCCTAACCCAAACGCAAGTCGGTGTCTGAACGACTTTTCTTGGCCCTAGCTGAGGGCAAGGCCATCAACACCAACAAAGCTACGACGCGTCTCGCGCAAGCCCCAGCGGTGCCTCTGACAACTGCTCGATCGGGTGTCTTCTCTAAGCTCCCCGCTGATCAACTCACCATGGCTTCCCGGGTAGCGGATGCCCGCCAAGCCTTCAAAATCGAGAAGCTGAGGGAGAAAAGGCTCAGATATAGAGCCAACAAAAGGGCTAGGGCTCCTGCCAGGATGAACCTCATGAGGTTCGAAGAACAGGGTTACCCTGCCGAATATGAGGAAATGGCTGGCTATGTGGTCCACACTGTCTACATGGTGGGCACGCGCAGCAAGAGCAAGGACGGGACTACCACATCTCAAACCCAATCTGGCTTGAATGTGGTGGCCGCTTCCCAAGAACAGCCGCCTCTGCTGGGTGACGAAGACCATCTCGATGAGGATGATAGGCAGAAAGACCCTTCGATCCATGAGGAGTCGGGCTCGGAAAGCGAAGAAGAGCCGGCTTTCCGCCCCAGGACCGCGGAGCAAGAGCTGCTTCAAGAGCTCCGAAAGCAGCTCAGAAACAAAGACAAGGAGATGGCCAAACTCTACTCCAAAATCGACGACTTGACGAATGTCGTGATGCAGCTCACGGCCCGACTTGCTTCTCAGCCGCCCAATCAAGCGGAGGGCTCTGCTCGTGAACCGGGAAGTGGTGTCCCAAAGCAGCCGACGCCTATTCCCTCAAATCCAAAAGTGGGCGAACCGCATGAAAATCAGTCGCATCCTATCTCGGGAAATGTCTTGGCTACCGATGACAGTAGCCCGCTAACTCAAGATCAAATCATGGATTTGGTTGCCATCAAAGTCAAAACACTGGTAGCCGAAGCTGAAGCGCAAAAAGATATTAGCAGTAGCGGGAGACCATATCCTGCTCAATATGATCTGGTAGAATTTCCTAGCGGCTATGTCATCCCCAAATTCGGAAGATTCGATGGGACGGGAAATGCGAATCAACACATCGCCCACTACAAAGCCTCATGCGGGAACACTGGGGGCAACGATGCACTTCTCCTCCGCCAGTTCGTTAATAGCTTGACCGATGTTGCTTTCGACTGGTATGCGAGCATACCGGATGGCTCCGTCACAACTTTTGTCCAAATGGAGTCTCTGTTTCGGCAGAGGTTCATGAGCGTCAGCGATAAGATTACTATTGCCGAGCTCGTAAGGACCAAGCCCAAGAGCGACGAAAGCAACATAGATTTTATAACCCGATGGCGCAATCTCTCCGTCAAATGCGAACCGCCGATAGAGCAGGACCAATCTGTCAGTCTCCTCGTCGGAAATCTCAACAATTGGATGGCCCCGTTTTTATGCACCGCGGGTCTCAAAACATTCCAAGAGCTGACCAGGAAGGTCCAGATGCTGGAGCACTCAAAACAGGAGTCCTCCTCGGATTCTCAAAATAACAATAGGTCCTGGAGAAACCGAAAGGACGATAATCGCAAAGGCGGAAACTCCGATGATTCTGGATCTTTCAACATTTTGGCTAACCGAAATAAGCAAGGGATGAGCGGGCCTAGCGTGAACCAGCCTCGGAAGCCAGTGTTCGGAGAAGGAGGAGAATCTCCACTGAAAGAGAAGCTGGATAAGGTCTATTCCTTCAGAAGGGACAAAATCCGTAAAATATTCAAAGACGCCCTGAAGAACGGTCTACAACTACCAGAGTCAAAAAGACCGCAGGAAGCGAATAGGACCGACGACCCCAAATACTGCCCCTATCACAAAGTGATAGGTCATGCCATTGAGGACTGCTTCGTCTTCAAAGATTGGGTCGAAAAGCAATACAAGGCAGGAGAGATAGAACTGTCCAAAGGCGTGTTAGTAAACAGTCAAGATGCGACTGCCAATTTCATACAAACGGAGACTGAAGTTCTTCGTGAAACGGATTCTCTCAAACATCTGCCTTTCTCTGAAAACAATCGACCACTACGTCATTAAACTGGGAACAGTCGACCTCTAAGTCGTTAAACTGGGAATGTAAAAAAAATGTAAATAAACAAAAAAATGTGTAAATAAAAGAAAAATAAAAGCCGAAATGATGGGGCAACTCGCAATAAAAATCAGCGAGTAAAAATAAAGATGTGAATAAAGCCGAAATGATGGGGCAACCGCGAATAAATAGCCGAAATGATAGGGCAATCGCGATCTTCGCGATAAGAAAAGCTGAAATGATAGAGCAATTGCGGTAAAAAAAAACGGCGAATGATGAGTCGCTCCTGGTACCATATTCCAGTGCAGCGATGCAGACACCAACCAAAATCCAGTTTCCCAAAACTCTCCCGGCCCTATGGTTGGTCCCCAAATTGACTACCGTATACAATCCACGGGCTCAAATAATTCTCATCATACCCATATCCCACTGTAATCACCAGTTACGCGGCTGGTCTCCGCCTTTGGAATTATGCTCCATTAAGAAGACCCACTCATGTGTCCTCACGATGCATGAGGAGAACAAACCTTTGTGGGATCCTTACGACTCATAAAGGAAAAACACACTTAGGAGTCCTCACGACTCCTAAGGAGAAAATACACCTGCAGGATCCTTACGACTCGTAGGGAGAAAATGCTTTTATGGGACCCTCACGGCCCATAAAATTGAAAAGCCTTAGGTGATAGGGATCCAAACCTGTCTCCTAAGCCATCGCTCCCCAATCCCCAAGCGGCGAATGATGAGTCGCTCCTGGTACCATATTCCAGTGCAGCGATGCAGACGCCAACCAATCCTAATCCCTAAATGGCGAATGATGAGTCGCTCCTGGTACCATATTCCAGTGCAGCGATGCAGATGCCAACCAATCCCAATCACTAAATGGCGAATGATGAGTCGCTCCTGGTACCATATTCCAGTGCAGCGATGCAGACGCCAACCAAGTTCCGAATCCCAAATCCCTAAGTGGTGAATGATGAGTCGCTCCTGGTACCATATTCCAGTGCAGCGATGCAGACGCCAACAAAGTCCCGAAATTTTTATGGCCCTACGGTCTGGGTCATACATCCTGCAAAACCGTATACAATCCACTGGAGTAAAACAATCCCAATCTCGCCAAAAATAATAAAATAAAAAGAAAAAAAGAAGGTATGTCCACAAGCAAAATGGGCACGGATGAAAACCCAAAAGGGCTCCGTGAGTAAAAACAACAGGACTGCCGGCGAGTTTATGAAAACCCGAAAGGGCGCAAACTCGTAAAAAAGAGATGAAATGCACTCACAAGGTCCTCTCGACTTTGTGAGGAGAAAATTCCCGCGTGAGATCCTTACGACTCACAAAGGAGCAACACACTTGGGAGTCCCCACGACTCCTAAGGAGAAAATACACTTACGGGATCCTTACGGCCCGTAGGGAGAAAATGCTTTGTGAGACCCTTATGGCTCACAAAATTGAAAAGTCTTAGGTGATAGGGACCTAAAGCCTGTCTCCTAAACCATCGTTTCTTAATAAGCAAACGCAAATGATGATTCGCTCCTGGTACCATATTCCAGTGTAGCGATGCTGATGCCAAACCAAAAAAAAAGCACTTCCTAAATCCCCTCATGAAAAATGATGATTCGCTCCTGGTACCATATTCCAGTGTAGCGATACTGATGTCAACCCAAATCAAATCAAACCAACAACCTCTGCGGCGGAATCATGCTCCGTCCCAGAATGTACCCCGTGTCGAAATCATGCTTCGCCTCGGGATATCTACCTTCCCTGCCGGAATTATGCTCCGCCTCGGAATTAAATCAACCAACAAGCTCTGCGTCGGAATTATACTTCATCTCAGAATATACCCCGTGTCGAAATCATGCTTCGCCTCGGGATATCTACCTTCCCTGCTGGAATTATGCTCCGCCTCGGAATCAAGTCAACCAGCAAGCTTTGCGTCGGAATTATGCTTCGTCTCAGAATGCACCCCGTGTCGAAATGATGCTTCGCCTCGGTGTGCCTGCCTTCCCTGTCGAAATTATGTTTCGTCTCGGAATCAAGTCAACTAGCAAGCTCTGCGTCGGAATTATGCTTCGTCTCAGAATGTACCCCGTGTCGAAATGATGCTTCGCCTCGGTGTACCTGCCTTCCCTGTCGAAATTATGCTTCGTCTCGGAATCAAGTCAGCCAACAAGCTCTGCGCCGGAATCATGCTCCGTCTCAGAATATACCCGTGTCGAAATCAATGCTTCGCCTCGAAATATTTTCCTTCCTGGTCAGAATTATACTTCGCCTAGGAATCTACCTCTGCATCGGAATGATGCTTCGGTCAGAATGTCTGCCGCTCATCGGAATGATGCTCCGATCTCTGGAATTATGCTCCGCGCTTCGGAATGATGCTCCGATCCTTGGAATCATTCTCTGCTCTTCGGAATGATGCTCCGAACCCTGGAATCATGCTCCGGCCATCGGAATGATGCTCCGATCCTTGGAATTATGCTCCACCCATCGGAATGATGCTCCGATCCTTTGGAATCATGCTCCGCTCTTCGGAATGATGCTCCGATCCCCGGAATTATGCTCCGACTCTTCGGAATGATTCTCCGACTCTGGAATTATGCTCCGCAAATCGGAATGATGCTCCAACCCTGGAATCATGCTCCGCTCATCGGAATGATACTCCGATCCTTGGAATCATGCTCCACCCTTCGGAATGATGCTCCAATCCCTGGAATTATGTTCCGCTCTTCGGAATGATGCTCCGATCCCCGGAATTATCCTCCGACTCTTCGGAATGATGCTCCGACTCTGGAATTATGCTCCGCAAATCGGAATAATGCTCCGATCCTTGGAATTATGCTCTGCTCATCGGAATGATGCTCCGATCCTTGGAATCATGCTCCGCCCCTCGGAATGATGCTCCGATCTCTTGGAATTATGCTCCGCCTTTCGGAATGATGCTCCGAATCCCGGAATGATGCTCCGAATCCTTGGAATCATGCTCCGCTCTTCGGAATGTTGCTCCGAACCCTGGAATCATGCTCCGCTCATCGGAATGATGCTCCGATCTCTGGAATTATGCTCCGCTCATCGGAATGATGCTCCGATCTCTGGAATTATGCTCCGATCGTCGGAATGATGCTCCGAACCCTGGAATGATGCTCCGTCCTTCGGAATGATGCTCCGAACCCCTGGAATCATGCTCCGCCCTTCGGAATGATGCTCCGATCCTCAGAATGATGCTCCGAACCCTGGAATGATGCTCCACCCTTCGGAATGATACTCCGCCCCTAGAATGATGTTCCACCTCGAAGTCCAACATCAAGATCCATCAATTTCATGCACACAACTCAAATGTGCGGTGTGCATTTATTGATGGGGGACACTTTGTTGGGGTAAAAATTTACACCCCGGTTGACCGAGTCAGAGTCAAGGTCAACCCCCAAGCTAGGTGGGCCCAAGCCCAGGTCAAGTGGGCCCATGCCCAAGTCGAGCCCACGGCCAGCCTCCCCATGCCAACAACAAGATCATGTAATAAATAATTTTTATGTAATTTTTTATACATGAATGTATGCAAAATGGGCATAAAGCCAATATTTTGTAAGCCCATGGCTTATGTGCAAAAATGAAATGGCACATGAGCCATGGGATAGGCAAAATGCCATTTTGTGAAGCCCAAGGGGCAATATGTAAATATGTAAGCCTATAAAAGGCAACATGATGATGAATAAGAGAACACTTTTCATTCTCTCCATAAAAAATTTAGATCTGAGATCTTTTGTGCCTCCTACTCCTTCTCCAAGGTTCTAAACCTTCTCATTTATTTTGAATTGAATCAAGAGTTTTACTCTTTCTTTTCAAAAACTAAGAAGTCTTCCACCACAAAACCCACAAAGGGGAACTTGGATCTACCATTAGATCTCAGAAAGGAGAGATTTTTAGATCTCAGAAAGGAGAGATTTTTAGATCTCACATCTCTTGATCATCAAGATCCAGCCAACAGAGGAGGAAGAGGAAGAACCCCTTTCATCAACCAAAACATTTTAGGAGTTTAACTCCATATATTTACATATATATATATATATATATATAATAAATATTTCCTTTCTGAAGCATAGCTTCTGGTTCTGGGACTAAAAGCCTCTTTGTCTCGCCAGCGCCCAGCGCTCGAGCGCAAAACGCCCACGTGCCGACACATGGCGCGCTTGCGCTCAGGCGCACTGCGCTCAAGCACAAAGCGTCCATATGCCGACACGTGGCGTGCTTGCGCTCAAGCACACTGCGCACTGCGCTCGAGCGCAAAGCACCCACGTACCGACACGTGGTGCACTTACGCTCGAGCGTAAAGCGCCCACGTGCCAACACGTGGCGCGCTTGCGCTCAGGCGCACTGCGCTCAGGCGCACTGCGCTCGAGCGCAAAGCGCCCACGTGCCGACACGTGGCGCGCTTGCGCTCGAGCGCACTGCGCTCAAGCGCAAAACGCTCACGTGCCGACACGTGGCGTGCTTGCGCCTGAGCGTACAGCGCTCAAGGCGCTAGCCCCACGCATCCCTTGGATGCCTTTTCTCTCTCTTTTTATGTACATACATATATATATACATATGTATACATATTTACACACACATATACCCCACGACACTGTCCCTGTTAGAAAAAAATTTCTAACGGGGCACTGCCCCGCACCCCGCAAGAGGGCTGCTAGCCCCCTTGACCCCCAGCCCGCTATCCGGGTAGCGGGACCCCCGTAAAAACTCTGCGTGGCTCCCGACATATCCAAACCCCCCTTTCCAAAACAACACACGTACACTGCACATTGAGTTCGCATGACCAGTTTAACCCGTCAATCGGAGGTTCTCTCGCTCCAAAGGCGAGGGGTAATTAACGGCAGTTTAGTCCGCGGCTGCCGGAGATTCGGATCCCCACAATCATTAAACCCCGGCCTACCCCAGGCAGGGGGAATCTGTAGTACGCCTGACAAGCGCGCGCGTATTCCCATCTCAATGGGGTGACGAAAAACACCCTACAGCATCGATGCCTCTTTTCATTTCAGAAATTCAGATCTGACAAGTCTTGTGTTGATGTTTGGAGAGAGCCATCTGTAAAGTAAGTAGGTAATTTCAATTCTTGCCCTAAGTAATTTTTCATTCTCTGTCCTAGATTAAATTTAATTCCTTACCCTAGTTAGATAGTTAGATCTTTAATTCAATTGCCCTAGATTAATTTAGTTTTTAGATTTAATTAATCCATTCACACCGTTCAGAATTAACTCTTAAGAGCGACTAGGAAATTCACAACATCCCTGTGGACCGACCCGTACTCACCGGCTAGCTACATGCGATGCCGTTCTTGATTGCGGTTAATAGATAGTTTTTGAGATCAATCAAATGGCGCCGTTACCGGGGATGGCGTAGTATTTCCTTTTTGCAATTTCGGGTTAATCTAAAATTGAAAAATCATAAAAAACTGAAGAATTTTTTTAATCATTTTGTTATTTTGTGAAGGGCATCTTTCTTTGAATTTTGCAGGATCTACAATCAAGTTCGGATCTGAAAATATCCAGAGATCAAAACAGAAAATATCAAATCTGAACAAACAGAGGAATATCACAACAGACAGCAGAAGAAATTTGGAGGATCGAGTCAACAAGTCAACCGCGGCGATCCAAAAAAAAACTGCCGAGGCGACGAACCCGCGGCGGATCCGCGGTGGCGGTGACGGATCGGTTCCCCAAAAAAGTCTGAAGCGCGGTTAAAAAAAAACTCTGTAAGTCTTCTGATCTCCTCCTCTGCAAATCTCGATATATCTTCTGTAAAATCTCCTGCATGATTCTTTGCGCTTAAAAAAATCTTCCCCCTTCCAATAACAAATCTTGTGCAGGATTCTTTGCGCCGCGCATAAAATAAAAATCTTTGATTGCAAGTGATTTACTGTTTCTGCATATCTTTAATCGGACTTTAAGGGGCCTTTGACCAATTCAGATTGGGTAGGGATTTCATCATCCTTCCCAGGACCCCAGAAATCACATAAGGCATATGCATTGACCATCTATTAATTAAAAAATACTAGACTCAGCCCTAAGGACTTCGAGCTCAATAGGACAGATAACTAGTTATAGGCATCGGCCGTTTATCCTAACCTGATTTTGCGGTGTCTAGGCAAGTGTGTCTAAGGCAAGTGGTTACTTAATTAGGACCGCTACTTGTAGCGGGGAGCCTCCCACTTACCTGGCACTTACCTGACCGCAATTGGCGGTGAAGAGGCGGTTTAAGGTCTTATCTCTAGCCCTTTGGAACAGTTAGGAGTTGTCTAGCTGACCTAGGTGACCCTAGATCTAGGCCTGATTGTGCATTTTTGGTTGATCGAAAGTGTGTCTTAGCCTTTTATTAAATTTTTTTTTTTTGCAAACAGTTCCAAATAAAAAAAAAGGAAAAAGAAAAAAAAATCTTTTATAAAAACTTGCAACTTGTCGCAAATAAATCCTTGCACCACCCAACCTTCTTTCTTTTCCCCTTTCTTCTATCATGGGTACCCCACATCATAAATCTCTTGCCGAACTTTGATATCCCGAACCTAACTTTGCCTCGTACGTCAATTGTTTCGGTCGATTTAAGGAAGACCCCTCCATGCCCAAAATTTCTTTGAAAGATCAAATAGAAGCGTCTAGGAGAAACAGTTCGACTTTACAACCCACTTTGTATCAACCTTGTCAACCTTCACCACCTTCATATGTTGATACCACTTTTTCAAGTCCTGCTATAACTCCTAAACCGATATCCATTGCTGAGCATATTGCTCAATCTCGTAGCCGATCTTTTACTCCTCTCCACACATCTAGTTTTAGGGGTCAACAAGTCCATTCACCTTTTTATCCAACTGTTGATCCTACTCCTGTCCAACCACCCAATTCCTACCAGTCCTACCCGACTTTCCCACCTTCACTAGACACTGTTTCTACACAGCCTTTGGGAGTTTCACGTATCCAAACAGTTTTGAATCTTTTACCGAAACCCCTCCACAATCTATGTCTAGTCTAGAACAGTCGTTGGAGGCATACATCGTAGCAACAAACAAAATGATTAGGAATGTGGATGCGTCTGTGGCCGCCCTTATGCAACCTAGTGAACCGACAGCCAGTTTCCAACTAGCTTCAAATTTTTCAATGTATGAAGAGGCGGTTGGACAGAGTGAGAATTTGAGAGGAGCGAGTGAGTTCTACACATTCCCAAATCAAATCTATCCATACCCAATTGAATCCCACAACTTCGATTTTCCATCGATTGTCCCAAATGATTCACAAGTTACAAACAAAACATCTAACGAGTTGTGTGACTTTGTAGTGCTTGATTTGCCAGATTGTGAAGAACCCCTTTCGAGTGAAACCACACCTAATCCTTTTGAACTTTACGCCTCCACTCTGGAACCTAAATCGATAAATATCCATGCTTTTGATGAGGTGTCAGAAAAAATTGATTTTCACTTGATTGAGGATATAGACGCCGGAAATATTTCGGATGATGAACCCATCGATTTAATTGAAATTTTATGTCCAATTCATCATCCCGAGTCATTAAATGTTTCTCCCGAACTTCATATGCGTCTTGATTTTGATGATATTGGCATGGATAAGAAAATTTTTGAGGAAAATATTGAGGAGAATTATGAGGATAGTATTGAGGAGAGTATTGAGGATAATATTGAGGTTGAACCATTTTTGTTTGATGTGTCGGATTTTCCAGTTCATCCTCCTGAACCTTTAACTGTTATATCACCCTCCTTCCTTTCCATCGTTCCGACCACGCACAAGATCACGCTTGAAGACTGTGAGCTTGAAAAATTTTCCTTTGAATCTGACACAGTTCTCACAGCCGATAACACTTACGAGTGTTTCACTTTTTCGGACGATATTGATGACTCACCGCCCGAGTTTGAATCCTTTGAATTTTCAGATGAGTTAGTTGAACCATCAGACTCGGTTGCTTACAGTTGTTTCGAACCATTGATGGAATCTTTCAAGTTCGAGACAATTTCCTACGGTGAGAATGAGACTATCCCTAATTCACTTCCTTTCGTCCTTCTTATCGTTCCGACCTTACAAGAGACTGTCACGCTTTCATCTCCAATACCAAGTTCGACGTACCCATGTTTTCTTGCAAATCTTGAGGGATCTGACCCCATTTCTCGACGGGTTGATAGATTAGCACAATCGTTTTTAACACATCGGTCATCACAAATTGTGCTAATTTATTCACTCAATTTACACCTTCAAAATCGTGCTACACTTCTTTCTCTTTTCCGCCATTCTTCTCCCCCACCGAGACCATATTCTACTCTTCTTCCCATTCGGTCTCGTGTGCTTCTCATTTCTTTTCTTTCCACCCCATTCTTTCACCAACCCTATCATTACCATGATAAGATTTTTGAATGGTTGGTGCTCACGTTTGGCTTATGTAAGGCCTTGCTTAGTTTGGGGAGGACCTTATTGTATATATGTATATATATATTTTTTGTTTTTCTATTAAAAATAAAATTAAAAAAAATTCAAAACAAAAAAAACAAAAAAAAATTATAAATAAATAAACAAGGGAGTGCCGACATTTTGACCCTCTTGGTGTAGCATGACAGTGAGGACACTGTCAAGTTTAACTTTGGGGGTATGCTCGGTACGTCTTCTTCCTTCACATTCATTTGTATATATTTGCATACTTATTTGAAAACCCATAAAAATTTAAAAATTTTAAAAATTATAAAAATTATTGTATTCAATTTTGGCCTAATTGACTTGAGTTTGACAAATAGGTTAACTGGCTAGAAACAACTAGATCTTAGACTTAGTAAATTAAAAACCCTAAAAATAACCTTCTTTAAAGTTTAACGGTAGAAAGTATATGTCTTTGTAGTTTATTTAGAAATAGGCAAATTTTGGGTTCACTTATTGGGCTAAGTCGAAACAAAGGAAAAGTATTGATATTTTATTAGAGTATAAGTTTGAAAAATAATTCCTACCTTAAGTCTAGATTCTGAAAATATATACCCTACAATTTGCACAATCACACACCTTGAAACTTGGAATAGTAGAGGAGACCTTGAAATGCTCTTGTCTAAAGTCCTTAGTACGATGAAAAATAAAAAAGATACAAGTGTGAATAAAGAAAAAAAATGAACACTGGTTTTTGTGATTACTTAAGGCTGCAAAAATAGAAAAATATTTAGCGAGGGTGCTTCATCACCTAGTGTCTTAGACCAACTGGTCTGGGAGTCACTGCTAAAAAGCCTTGGGTGTTACAAGACTAGAAATTACACTTTAATGTGCAAACACATCTTGTAATCGGTTGTTGGTACCTCAAGAAGTATTAACGGTCGCATGAAGGATGTGTAAGCAAAAATTCAATTAAAAATTCACCTACTAATAAGTACTTTGGATAACGGACAAGGGCATGATTGCTTGATTTGAATTTCCAAGTGTAGGGGTGATTTATACACACACGTGGGGATATGTGATTGGAGTTTAGATGAGAGAAAGGAGTGAAGAATAGAACTTGTATCTTTAGTAGAGTTGATAGAAATTCCTAAGTGGAGATGGAACTCTAGAAGGAAAACTTAAGAGATGCCGAAAGCTAAGTAAGTCTATAGAACATATATAATCTTAAGTTAGATGATGAGAAAGTGTGAAGAATATGGGTGGATAATTTTCGAGTCGACGATAATAGAATTCCTTGTTAGAAAACATAATTGGAGAACAAAAGTCGAAAAAGCCAAATTGATAGGATTTTGTGGGTAGTATCCGCTGAAAACCCTCAGGAGACAACACTCCTCCTATTAGGGACACGTAGAGGTTTAACGGCTTATTGCACGAGCTCAGTGCAATCGCGTTTCCCTGCGAAAGTGCGGTTAGGTTTTTGTCGAGAATAAAACTAAGTTTGCTCGAGGACGAGCAAAAGATAAGTTTGGGGGTATTTGTTCATACCATAATATTGCATTATTATATTCCCCATTCTTATTCATTTTATAAATAAACAGGTGCTTTTGACGCATGTCTGCTACATATTACAGGTTACAGGTTCTTGGATCTAAAACAGTGAAAAAGATAAAAGACAATGCAAAAGTGGAATTGCAACCAACAAATAGAAGGATCTTGATCAAGCCTACAGAAAGATCAGTTCACAAAATACAAGGCATCGCAAGATTCAAGATTACAAAGCGAACGGTTAAAAGTCCACCGCAATTATTCACTGGAGATCTGGAAGAAATATAGAAGCTATTTTAATAAAAGAACCAAATAATAAGGAAGCCCAAAGACAGAAGAGCCAACAAAGGAAATTTCAAGGCCCAATACTTCCTTTTAAAGAGACAGAGACATAAATTTTTACCAAAACTTGGAGTCTACTTTGACTAGGTCTTCCTAAGGATATTTTGGTTAATGTAGACGTGTGAATCAATTGTAACTTAGGGTTTCCTATCCTCTATAAATAGGAACTCTAAATCATTGTAAAGGCTATGCCTCCTTATGCCTCTTTGTATCAATAAAATTTAGATTTCTTTTAGGGAGCATCGATGCCTCTTTTTATTTCAGAAATTCAGATCTGACAAGTCTTGTGTTGATGTTTGGAGGGAGCCATCTGTAAAGTAAGTAGGTAATTTCAATTCTTGCCCTAGGTAATTTTTCATTCTCTGCCCTACATTAAATTTAATTCCTTGCCCTAATTAGATAGTTAGATCTTTAATTCAATTGCCCTAAATTAATTTAGTTTTTAGATTTAATTAATCCATTCACACCATTCGGAATTAACTCGTAAGAGCGACTAGGAAATTCACAACATCCCTGTGGACCGACCCGTACTCACCGGCTAGCTACATGCGACGCCGTTCTTGATTGCGGTTAATAGATAGTTTTTGAGATCAATCACTCGCCCCGCAATATCAAATGTACAAATATAACAAAACTGTACTACCATTGCATCCAGGCTATCCACCATGACAAATCCGCAATATCACAGCACAACACAAAATATCAATATGAATGTCACGTTCGCAAATCTGTCTAAAAGGGCTATAGCAATTAGACAGGATTTACCGATCAAATGACATTCACGGTCGCAGATATAATGTAAATACTGTGAACTAACATGTTTAAAATTTTCGATCGACAAAATTTCCCGAAATGGGCCCCAAGCACAATTCGCAGTACTCAAACAAATCTGGGCCCAAACAAAAAATACCAGAAACCCCAATTCCAAGTCAGAAAGCACTGCAGAAAGTTTGGTGCACTAATGCTACAGTACGGCGGCGGAACCGCGGCCAAAACAAGGTTATTGCCGCGGTTCCGCGGCGCTACAGTGATAGCAGTGTATCAAATTTTCATAGATTGCTTAAAAAAGCCTGCCTGATTTTCTGCAATACTCAAAATAATTTTTTGAGCACAAAAAAAATTCGACAGAAATTGTTAAATTGGAATCGTGGTTTTGGAAAATTCGACCGATCGATATTTTAAACACGTTGGAACAAGCTAGTAAAGGTTAATGGCGTGGCTCTGATACCATGTAAGTCTACGGTAGCGCCCCGGCAGTCTTTCCGAGGCCAAAATGCGGAAACGAAAACTTTTTCAAAACTAGAAACCGGCGCTATCGTATGCTTAAAACCCGGATCGAACCATTAACCTACAACTAGCAACTAGAGAAAGGGTTAGAAAGCTATACCGATCGATCCGTGTCCTTCGGCCTTTGGACACCATTCCAAACTCCTCGCGGCATCTCCGGTCTCGATCTCCTCGTCGGAAAGGGCACCACATCTTCGAGTCTTTTTACGGGCTCCCGCTTCATCCGAAGCAACTCGCGCACAAAGTTCGCTAGCCGACGTGTCCAAGGCGAAGTAGAGAATGTTTGTGACAATTTTGTCTCTTGCATCCATTGCATGAATGGAGGTTGAAGATGAAGCCATCAATGGAAATTGTGAGCTAGAGCAAGAAGAAGAAGAAGCTTTCTTTTCTTTTGTTGTATGTGTGATAAAATGAGAGAGTGAGTTGTTTTCAAATAATACAAGAGCAAACATATCTATCATGGCTGCCCTTCTCTCTCTTTCTCTCATTTCATCACTCAAATCCATCATACAATGTGACATATGCACAATAAAAGAGACCATGAGTCACTAACCTTGCACATGCCACATTAAATGCACAAAATGATGATTTCTAGCTCATAATTTCCATATCCAAACATTAATCCAAATGTTTGCAACAATAAAAAGATACGGCAACATATAAAGTAAACTCGTGACAGATCACAAGGATACCCCTCACCTGTATATACATACCTGCATCCGCATTCCGACCGAATGCGGATGCGATGAGACTAAAGTAATCCAACAAATCTAATACTATGATCCGGTTTAAACCAAAGCCCACTAGTATGATCCGTCCGATCATGATCCGTGCACTACCGCACGTATATGATCGAACCCTGCCATATATCATACGGCCTCTACAACGTTTCGCCCGAAACTTGAAAACAGTCTGTGGGGGACTCTAAAGACTCGTCAATACTTTGGCTGTGGATTTAACCACTAGCACGTCAGAGGTACTAGCCGTACGTAACGGGCTACCAGGTATTGACCAAAAGGGAGGTCGATGAGCGAACTCATCCTGACACCCTACTGAGCCTGTCAGTGAAAATATCCGTACAGTCCAGTCCGTTCGTCTATGAGCATCGCATGGCAGGCCTAGGAGGTTGGTAAAAGTCAGACCCCCCAAAAACGGTACAAGTCGTGTCGGAGTGTAGCCCAGAACACCCTGAGATACTACTGGAATACCTACCAGTAAATCTCCTGCCTTGGCCAAGGACTTCGTGTAATGGCTCTCCTAGACACAGCGCGATCTCACCCCCAATACCAGGAGAGACGAAACCCCTGCCGATCCGCTCACTGCCTCCATGTGGCTCGGGACTGTACCCAACTAAAACCTGTTTGCACGACTCCTTTGAGCCGTGGTAGGGTAGTAATCAAAGTACAGTGGGGACTCACACGAGACAAATGACGATCTCAGGTCGATGAACTAACCTGTACACATGTCACCAGGGAAATGCTATCTGACGTCAGGTATAATACCAACTAGCATGTTCCCGGCGAGTCCTGTCCGGTGTACTCATAACCCAATGAGCACCTGTATACATCTTAGGTGAACCAACTGACACCAATGGCTTGTGAGACCGGCCACCGCCCCTCGTCAGGGTCTCGACTGTATACACTAGTCTACTAATGGAGTATCGATGCCCAGTTTCGAAACTCCCACGACTAGGGACCACTTTAAGGATGTGCTTATAGATCCCAGCTCCCACATATATGATCGCCATCATACAGCTGGCCATCAAGCAAGAATCCTATGGGCTCTATCAACGTGCAATAGTGACCTGTAATGTCACCTAAAGCAGTACACGATGATAAAGATAAACCAAATAGCATACTATCATCTTTGAGTAAGATTGTCCTACCGGCATAGGTCCTCCCTCAATCATTGCAATCACGTGCCTGTGATCCAATAATTGACTCTGAGGGCACTATATCCAACAGCGACGACCTTAGGAGAGAAGGGCAGGCGCATTCCGCCCCAAAAAGCTTCCAAATACAGGGCAATCTCCCTGCCACGTACCTGATCTGCCCTCTCTCCCTCCTTGGCCAGTCGAAGCGTATAGCACGAGGGGATGTGGAAGCGTGCCCGAGCATTGGCGAGCTCGTCCTCATGCCTCACCCAGCACGAGGTGTTGGGGGCCACATCTGCCGCCTCCTCCCTGGAGGCGGCCCCCGCCTCACGATCCCGGGAAGAGGATCCAACCCCTGCTCCCTGAGGAGACTCAGACACTGCTAAAGGAACCCTAGCACCTACTCCTATAATGTCTACTGATTCTACAGAGGAAGACATCTAACCTTAGAAAAGAAAATCTTCAAAGGCTGAAAACGAAAGAAGGGAAACGAGTGCCGAGCAGCCAAGACTTGAGAGAGGGAAATATGGAGGAGTAAGGGCCCTAGAGCGGGCCCCCCCTGTTTATTGCTGCATAAGGCCTCATCCAACGGCGCCCGTCGTCTCCCGCCAAATCGGCTCTTTGTGCCCAGCGGCCCTGATCGCTCCACGTATCAGTTCTGCGCTTGGCCGTGTCCCGTCAGACGCCGCAGGCCTGCATACGTCGCATCAACCAATCGACGCTCGACACGTGGACCGTCGGTTCAGTTGCAGAGTGCACGAACCGGCGCACCTTCTTTAAATGCGGAGATCTCGCCTTGATTCGCTAGCAGGAAAGACAACCGACGGCCCGAGGACTCATCCTGACAAACCTCTGGAAATGAGCTCACCTCGGGAGGCCTGGCGATCCACTCTTGACCCGACCTGCTAGCTGGTCGGGACAAGAGTGGGGGGCTAATGATGATGCTCAATATTGGCGATCTCCTATATCAGGACGCGTGGCAGGTGACGTGTCCCAGAACTCAGAAGAAAGGGCCCACAGGGGCCGACCAGGACACCCTGTACCCGACCTGCAAACACAAGCTGGCCCTCCTCAGGGCCCCCTGCAAATTGGCTTCCTCGGCGCCGTAGCTCGCGCCGAGCTGCCACAAGACCTGTACCCCTCGGCCTCCTCGCTCGTCCCGAGCTCCAGGCCGTGGCCGTCTTCCTCGGCCCTCCGACCAAAGTCACCGCTCACAGGCATAACCGCCGCTCCGCAAATCTCGCCATGCGCAGATTCTACGCCAGCAACATCCCACGTTCCACGCCATCAATCCCCATTAATGGGCGATCCGCTTTCTACGTGGGCGTGACATCGGGGGCGTAACTGCCGGCGAGATCTTTGCACCTGCTGCTGCGTGCCACCACCGCTATATAAACCCCCATCACAGATGGGTCAAGTAAGTCATCTTTGACTCTTAAAAGTCGTTACTCTGCTCGGATCCATCACTAACTTGATCGTCGGAGGGTCCTTGGTGGTACCAAACTACCCCGGGACTTTTTTGCAGGTACTCGACACCAAACTCCTCACTCCACTTCTTCCTCCAAAACCCATTGAGACCCGCACGCAACAGGAGATAATCAACAAAGTCCACCGCGAGATCAACGAAGGACAACATCTGACGGGGGCCCGAAAAGGAGCTCCATCAGAGACTTATGCTGGACAGAGAAAGAGAGAACATAAGGTGCTATCTATTTCTTAGGTAATGATGTAGCACTACTCTCATTTATTGGAATAAATTTTTTGAAAAAACAGAGAGGTTGACATGTTCATGATTTTTTTGGGCCCAGCTGGTAAGCCCTAAAAATATACAGACAACACATACCCCACACACAATACACACATGCATCCAAGGGATTCATGAATGCATCCTGAAAACGTTAATTTGTAGTCACTTTCCTTTCCCTGGGATTCGAACCACGCACTCTCCCTAAAAGGAGAAGTGTCCATACCAACTGATTTATATTCTCCCTGTCCCTTTTTACCTGTCATTTTGAAGAGAAAAAACCGTCCAATTTTACTTGACGTTTTTGGAATAACGAGAAAATTATTAATGATAAAAATATCAATAAATGATACAGTACCAAAAACAGCCTTGAAGATTAATTGCTGATATAAAAAAGGTGATAATACTTTCCTTAATAATTGTGGGCAGAAATGGTATGATTTTTTTAGTGGTGGTGTGGAGTAGATTAATTGCTGATATTAAGAAAGTGATATACTTTTCTTAATCGGTATGCATTTCTCTAAAATGACAAGTAAAATGGGACGGAGGGAGTAGCTCACCGGTGAGATGTCCATGTTTTGAATTCTAATTACAATAGTAGAGATTTGGAAATCAAAGGGCTCATGATTAAGGATTAATCAATTAACCTGCATAATGATAGCGAGGTAAAAGTGTCTAACTAATGAAGCAGCAATATTGGGGGACGACTAAGCTGTTGCTTCTCTCTTTGGTCCTAGTTTGAATTTGAAGGTGGTACCTGAACTTTCTTTTTAGCTTAAATTTTATAAAGCAGCCTCGAATTATCTGAATTTTTGCATAGCTCCATTGAACTTTAAAAATGCCATGAGCCTTATTGAGCTGGCGATGTTAACTGAGAAAACTAGTTTCATTTGCTTGTTTAAGCCACCAAAATACTAAACAGCTCGTAAACCTTGTACATGGATTCAATAGTCCCCGATAAATTGAATATGACAATTTTGTTTTTGAAGAAAATACTATTTTTTTTTGTTGGCAGAATTGCTCTTGAAAAAAGGTTAGTATCTTGAGAATTGAATGTGCTGCCGAACGTTCAAGAAAGTTCAGTGGTGCGTTGTAAAGTATACCCTCATATTTTTTTTTCTGAAGAAAATACCATTTTTTTTGTTGGCAGAATTGCTCTTGAAAAAAGATTAGTATCTTGACAATTGAATGTGCTGCCTAACGTTCAAGAAAGTTCAGTAGTGCTTTGTAAAGTATACCATCATATTTAAATGGAGGTAAACGGGATGCAAACTATGGTTTGCAAGCTTAAATGGGATCTTAAGATAAACTATGATTATGTTATAAAAAGAGTTTTAGTAGATCGGATTGGAGCTGGGATAACTGCAATTATTTAAGCTGTATCTTGATTCAAAAATAGATACCAAACTGGATACCGTTGGCAATTTGAGGTTACCTTTGGCTAACTATATAAACTCTAGTTTAGAAAACTCAACTCCATCCCTAAACCAGGCCTGATTCCTCCTGTGTTGGCAACTCTGTTTACTTTCATATTAGGGCAATAAACCAAAGGGTAAATTGTCAAAAACCCCCAAAGAAATTTTTTCCGTTGTCAAAGACCCCCTAGCCTCGAAAAGATAGCAGAACCTCATTGAAAAGTTTTTCATTTCCAATAAACCCATTACCTGTGATATCTAGTAGTTGCCTGCTATATCTAGTTTCATGCGATATTTTAAGTAGCAGCCAGCGATAATTAAGCAGTTGTCTATGATATTCAAACCGTTTTCTACGATATCTAACTAGTTTGTATGAGTTCGTAAGATATATCAGGCTACTATGTAAATACTGCTGAAAATTTTTCTGAAGGTTCTCACTACCGTTCTGAGACCAAGAGGTTTTGACGTTGGAAAAAAGTGCCGGGGTTTTTTGACAAGTTACCCTAAAACAAAAGCTTCGTAGCATCTGATGTTACTAGTATGGAGTTCCTCTTTGGTGCATTTAATAATAAAATAATCAATAGTGCGGCTCTATTCTCCACCGTCGGATACATCGATCAACCTGCATAACTAGTTACCAAAGTTATCGTTCCAAAAGCATGACCACGTGACCTTGTCATTCTGTCAAATCAAATCAAAAATTTTTTTTTTTTTGAGAGAGAGAGAGAGAGCGCTTGGTATGGAGACGGGCGAGCATCAAAGACGATGATGATGACGGTGGCCAGCGAATTAGTTACGCCTTCACCCCACCCCCCCCCCCCCCCGACTTAAGAAAACAATAATAAAGATCAGGGGACGCCATGAAAATCGTCATCAACGGATCTTCAGCTCATGGAACAGGAGTAATCGTCACCACATAATAAATCGTTTTCTTGCAATGTTATCATCATAACTCAGCGGCGATCGAACCGGCCGACCCTCGAATCCTCAATGGCAAAAACCGGCTGCATCGACGACGGAAATAACTTAAGATGATTGGGTTGGGTCAGGATTGTGTCTGCAAAATTTAATGGCTGGGGACAGAGAAGATAAATGAGAAGAGAAAGTACTTAAATTTTAAAAAAAAGAACAGAAAAGGAAAGATGAAGAAGAAGAAGAAGAAGAAGAGACCGGGTACATAGAGGCGGAAATATGGCTTTGATGGAGAGAAAAGGATTTGATTTGACAACACCAGAAGGCATGATTTAATTGGATGTACCGGAAAATTTTTGACAGCACGTTCACCAAGGCCAAAATCAAATGCGCCAAAAGTAATTTTCATCAGCGTGAGCTGTGAATTTCTTGCTATTCATCTCAAAAAAAGTCGTGAGAGGTAACAGCAGTTCAGCCATGCTTGCAGAAAACAACCCCAGTAATCCCGAGGCACTTATGCATTGAAGAGATGTGAAAGAATATACAGCGAGGAGCATTGGAACTGGGGATCGGACGAGTCAGAGAGGAACCAATTGGATTTGACGCCTGTTGACATCCAGGCCGCCCTGTTGAGTGTTTCCAAACGCGTGGGTCCCACAAATGTTTTTCTTTTTCTGATTTCCATATCCAACCGCCCACATTCTAGGTGGGGCCCACTAAAGTAAGGGCCAACAGGGACATCCCTACCCCATATCGTGGACCCACCGTAACAAGGGTGAACAAAACAAGAGCCGCATAGCGAAAACGGAATACGTAACAGTTTGAATCAAAAATAATTTGGATGATGTAAAATTTGGCGGACAACAACTATAGGTTGTACTGTTATAGCGCATTTGGATGACTTGTGTACAAAGATGACACTGCATATTTATATCTAATTTTTCGCTAAACAGATGGTCATGTGCTCAATCTGCAATTATAAATCGAGATCATAAGAGAATAGCGAAATTTTCTTCCAAAATAATGCACAAAAGAGAGAAAAATCCATGAAATGCTTCAAGATTAAGACCCATGTCACGTTATCCTTTTAGACATATATCATGCCCTTTCTATAATTTAATGACACCAAACATAAAATGTCTACCTTCTTATAATTTTATAATAGCCAATATAAAAAGAGATTAATGGAGGAAATGTGCCGTGGGAGAGAATTTCCTCCTATGGCATCGGAAAAATCCATTCTCCATGATTTTTCTCGACGATCGGCATACATCACCTCCTTTTTTATCATCTAAGATATGGATACACCAAGTTTCATACGATTATACCATTTTTCAGCGTTGATTTAGTTGGTGCAAAATTAATGGTTTACCGACAATGGAACTTTTTACATTGCTAATTCAATGGTGAAAAAGTAGTGGAATTACATGAAATTTGGTGTATGCACATCTTAGATGATAGCGATGATGATGATGGATGCCGATCGTCGGAAAAATGGTGGAGGTTATATTTTTTCGACGCCATGGAAGGGAATCCCCTCCTATACCCTCTTTCCTCCATTATTCTCATATAAAAATTCTTCTCTTGTGACTGTAAGGATAGGTAATCATCATTCCTACCATTCTTCTGCCTCTAGTCTTTTTGTTGTTTGGTATATCTCTCTCTTTATATTATATCCAGCAATTACTCACTGTCATGGACATTCCGAAAAGTTGCTTAAAAAATATGCTATTGCATGCATGACCATAATCATATATAAATTTTATTGCAGACAAATTTTTCAAGTTTAACCTAAATTCTCTAGAAACAATTTAGATAAATTTCTTCATTTTCTGTCATAATAATTGCATAAAAATATTTGTTAATCAGTTATTGCAACTGAAATTTAGAAAACTTTTCTCCGGAGTCTTCCTACCATTATCATTGATTGTTGTCGACCTTCGTCCTCCTCCAGACGACGCTCAACTTCACATCTCATGGAATCTTCTCTTGCTAATTTTCATATTATATAATTTAACTCACAACTTTTTAATATATATATTTCAAAAGTGCCTCTAACTTTTAATATATATTTCATAGCTTTATAGGCAGTCGACTTATAATATACAAATTTTCATATCTTATAACTATCCATATCGATATTTGAATCCGCCAACAATTACATGATATAAATATGGTAACGTCTACATTTGATCCGTATCGGATCATCTATGAGAACATATACAAAGTTAAAGTGAAAGTGATGATTACAATTTTTCAAAAGACATTTGAGCATCATCTATTTCTCCATGCATGTATATATTGCAACATTTTACAATTTTATTATGTTTATTATAGAATTTAATTAATGATATTATGAGTTTATTAAAATAATAACATTTATCGGATTGGATTTTTATAAATTGGTATTTGTACGTATATCTATAAAATCTATAATAATAAATTCAATATTTTTATTTTCCTAATTAACACTATTTTGGCATGGCAACGATATTAATATTTTCTTTTTCTTTTTCCCTTAATTTTAAGAGAGAGAGGGAGGAGGCATGGGAGGATTATAATATTGGGAGAGGCATGAGTGAGCCATATGCACCATATCCTACCCATTTTTCTTTCTCCTTCTCCAACTCGCTTCTCTCTCACCTTCATCCACCAAGAAGGCTATCCAAAAGCCCCACTAGCTCCCTCTCAACCATACCCAAACTTTAGTTTTCTCCATGCGAGTCAACCCTCTCTTTCAAATTTGATCATCTTGAAGTCTTCATCTACCTCTTTAAAACCTCTTTCAAGGTTGGATCTCCTCTTACTTTCCATTTGAAAAGGTAAAAATCCATATTTTTAATAAATTTTGAATACTTGCCATGAAAACTATATCTTCTACCTAAAATTCATGATTTTATGATGTAAAATCTTGCAAACATAGGTTTTTAAATGTGTACTTGTAGTTGTAGTGAGTTAGTGTAGTTTTTCTCATTTTACAACTTTTTTGGGATAGTTGAGGTAATTTAAAGTAAAGTTTTGGTTTTAAAGTGTTTTACAAATTTTAGTTTTTTCAAGCAGTAGTTTTGTACTTCAAACGTCTGAGCTTAGAGCTTCATACGTCTGCGTGTGCTCTATATGAGCTCGTAATGTTTTTCAGACGTCTGAACTTAGAGCTTCAGATGTCTGGTTGTTCTTTTGGTTTCATTGTGTTTTGGGTCAGACATCTGTGCATCCTTCATCAGACATTTGCTTTTTCTCTGGGTTTTCTCTGTGTTTTTGGTCAGACGTCTGACACTTGTTCTTCAGACATTTGTCTACTCTCTGGAACTTCAGAGTTTTGTGTTTCAGATGCCTAGAACTTGTTCATCGGATGTCTGAAGTTCATTTTTTTGTTCATGTTTGCTTTTTCTGCCTAGTGTTTTGCTATTTACCCTTCTTGACTAATCTCTATATGAGTATACATCGATTTAGGGGAAAATCCTAAGGGGTTTAGACGTGTTTATCATAGATTTAGGCTAGATATACGTCTTTATTGTATTAGTTAACTTCGAAATTGATATTTATGTTGTGCCTCTACGTATATAGGATTGACTGAGGAGGCTCCCGAGTCGACGAGGTAGGGCAATACGGTCGTAGGCTTCGATTAGCTCGAATCGGATTTTGATGAATAGATTTAATGTCTACAAGGGGAAAATTGGGCGAATAGCTTATAGCACCCCGAAACCAAAATGCTTATGAACACTTCTTATTTATTATAATTCATGTACAATATGTTCAGTTACAATGTCATGTTTTAACATTTCTTGTTCGTTATAATTCATGTCTCGTATTGTAACACTTTAGAATGCGATTAGAGTTAATTAAGCAATATAATACGGGATTTTAATAAATTTAACCAATAATTGTTTTTACATATTTTATTATAATTAATTAATATTTTATTAAATTATTTTTGTACTTGCATACACATGTGCATGATAATCTAGGGTTCAGGATGTGTTAACCATGCTTTGTTAGCCATGGCACCTTAACACACACACACACACACACACACATATTTATTTTAAGTAAAAAGGGTTTTATTTTAAAAATTAGAAAAAGAAAAAGAATAGATAATAGGAGTCATGATGGCATAGGGGACAAAGCATGGGAGGCATTAAATGAGGAGAGAGAAAGAGCATGGCTCTTATCTTTCACCCTTACCCTCTCACCCTCTCATTTGTTTTCCCTCAACACTCCTCCGTTCTCTCATTTTCTTCTTCTTCTTCTTTACCAAAAATCTTCACTTGATCCTTACTATCCCACTAACTTTGAGCCTAAATCTTCATCAAACCTCACTAAACCCTTCATAAATCATGATTAACCCTCTTATGATGTCTTAACGCTTGCAAGGCTAGGGTTTTCCCCAAGTTTTGGTGAGGTAATGATCTTAAACTGTTATTTAGGCTCTGAGAAAGTTTGTTGTGTTAATAGTTTCAGTAAAATACCTTAATATTTTAAATTAGTGTTTATATCGTGTTTTGGTTAAACTTGGAGTCTCTGTTGAATTTGCTATTGACTTAGGCCTTATGTTGAGAAGTTGCTATCACAGAAACTTAGTTTAGAGGTCTAGAACACACCACGACAACCTGAGCCTATTCCCTTTTCCCTTGGCCATAGATTAATTCATTCTGGCCACAATTTGCGCCTAGATTGGGTATTTGGGGTTCGTGTCTTGGTCGTAGGGTCTCTGGGGAAAAATATAGGCTTGTGGCTGGTACAACTTTCACTAATTCTTTGTATATAAAAATCTGGGACCGTTTAGCTAGAATTCAAGCGTTTCGGTAACGTGCGATACGGATTTATCCGACTTTTATTTTAGTATTTCGTACGTTTACCAACCATAGGTATGGTCTAGAATGTCACTGCACACATTTAGCCGCTAAGCTAACACTTGGTAGCTTATGGGAGTCGATTCATTTGTTTGGCGTTTGTGTCCGTGTGTTATTGTAAAGTTTACTAATTTCACGAGTTTTGGTTTCGTGTGATGCTAGGATCGCAGGCAGGGACTTCGGACGCAGTCAGGAAGGGGAAAGAGGTGATCGGATTCACTTAGCTCGAGATCGTCCGGTGAGTAGATTTAACATCTACGGGGGAATCGCCTGCATGGCGTTAAGCGCCGAAGGCTAGATTCAAGTAATATAATCTTGTGTGATATGCTTATATGTCTATATATATTGATTGTGCATGAGTACCATTTTGTACATCCTATTACATGTTGTACATCGACATGTCATTAATAGGGCACTGCACCATTACTAACGGTTCAGCTTGCACGAGCACTGATTTATATGCCACACACACCGTTGGTAATTGCTATGCCATGCACACTATAGAAATTGCCATGGATAAATATTGTTGGCTATAATGCCCTTAAGGCAATTATTGTAATCGCAGGAAGGTGATTATGACGATTGAGGGATGACTTATATGGATAAAACAGCCTTACTCAAAATGATAGTATGCTATCTAGTTTGCCTTTATCATCATGTACATACATTATGTGGTATTACAGATCACTATTATGATGGCGATCATATATGTAGGAGCTGGGTGGTCTATAAGCACATCCTTAAATTTCCCTAGTCGAGAGAGTATCAAGACTGAGTATCGATACTCCGGAGTAGACTAGTGTGTACTTATC
Organism: Agapanthus africanus; assembly: GCA_030015575.1. Taxonomy (NCBI): domain Eukaryota; kingdom Viridiplantae; phylum Streptophyta; class Magnoliopsida; order Asparagales; family Amaryllidaceae; genus Agapanthus; species Agapanthus africanus. The sequence goes on from CM057344.1 coordinate 517,002,896, forward strand.
GAGACCCCAATGAGGGGTGGTGGCCGGTCTAACAAGCCATTGGTGTCAGTCAGTCACCTAAGATAGTATATAGGTGCTCATTGGGTTATGAGTACACCGAATGGACTCGCCGGGAACATGCTAATTGATATTATACCTATTGTCAGATAGCAGTTCCCAAGTGATATGTGTACAGGTTAGTCTGTCGACCTGAGATCGTCATTTGTCTCGTGTGAGTTCCCACTGTGCTTTGATTACTGCCCTACCACGGCTCAAAGGAGTCGTGCAAACAGGTTTTAGTTAGGTACAGTCCTTAACCACATATGTAACATCTCAAAAAAAAATAATAAAATATTATTTTTGGGAATTTTTATAATTTAATATTAATATTTATTGAATATTTTAATATTTTAGTATTATTAAATACAAATAAATGGGAAAAATTTTAGAAAAATTATGGAAAATTCTAAAATAAGGTAATTTATAGAATTATGCCAATTTAAAGTTTCTATGATTAATTATATGCTAATTTAGTGCTAATCGCGATTAAAAATCGCTAATTCGATTTTTGGCTTTTTTGTGCAAAAATGTGCACATATCATTTTTCACACTTGTTACACTTGTGTTACTTTTCTATTGCCATGGTTGTTCTTTTGGGTTCACTATTTGATTGAGAAGGAAAAGAAAAGAAAAGAAAGAAAAATGTTGGAATGATTATGAAAGAGAGAAGACTAGGTCAGCCATCTTTTTCAACCATCCCCCATCATTTTCCCCTTCTCATTCTCTCTCCTCTCCCTCTCCTTTTGCTGCTGCTCCTGCTCCCTCTTCTTCCTCCTCCCTCTTCAACCTAGATCCACCATGAAATCCACCCCAAAACCATATTCCCATTTCACAAAAAATGTTTCCGAGCTCACTAGCTACACATTGAACCTAGCAAGAATGGATTTGGAGGACTTTGAGCAACTCAAGAATTTTCTTGAGTTGCCAAAGAAGGTAATTTCTGCACCCTCAAGTAGTATTTCAATTTCCTTGTGCATCAATTCTAGTTTCATATCGATATTGTGTCGTTTTGTGGACTTTGGAGAATTCAAGTTAGGGTTTAGGTGAGATCTGAAATCAAAGGTGAAATTGAGGCTTGTTTTGACCTTAGAACCCCTTGTGTGATACAAATTTGGACCCAAACCTGAACTTGAACCCAGAATACGGATTTAGCAAATAGATATGGGGGAAAACTGTAAATCTGGAGTTGTATTTGGGAATCTGCTTTCATCCGAGACTTTTAAAAATAAAATTGATTGGACAGTGAGATGTGCAGGTACCCTAAAACCACCATACAAAGTCCTAGCCCCCACCTCCTCTTCCAGGCCGCAGATTTAATCTGTTTGGCCGCAATTTGCGGCCTGGGTCCCACCATTTTGTCTCGTGTTTGTTCTGTAGCTCCTACATGTATATTTTAGGCCCCTGGCATGTATAGATTTGTCTAGTTTGACCTAGGGTAAAATCTAGAGCATTTTTCCTTAGTTGCTGTTTTGGATTCGCGTTTCCGTATTCCGTATTTTAAATTCTGATTTTGCGTGTTTCGTTTTACCTCGACTATTTGGCGTTTATACGACGATATCGAGGGTTGATTGATGGTGTTGAAGGCGTGCTCATAGCTTCTAACCTATAGGCTCCTTATCGTATCGTTTTGGGTTTCGTGTGCCGTTTAAGATTTGCTTGGGTTTTAATACGCATTTGCGATACGTTAATGTGTAGGTACCCCATGAAGACTTCGGGACGACAAGAAGGCGCGTGGCGACGTCGACAAATGAAGACGCAAGGTGAGTAGATTATATCTACAGGGGGAAGTCGGGTGGATGGCGTATAGCACCCCCGCAGGCCGTAGTTGATAGATTATATATTATATATGATAGTTATAGTATGACATGGTTAGTTTGTTAAGGGTATTATGGATAGTTTAGGGTTAGAAGTTAACTAGTGTAGTTCATAATCGCGAACCCTAGAATAGATTTACACTTACACGTACACCCTTGCATATTCATTATACTTGCACTGTGTATGATGATATTGGACGACATTGGAGATGAGCCGATGATATTGGGCTTTGTGCCGCAAGATCGGTGATTTGATATGACTCGTATTTGGGATATGATATGTGATTCTTGCGGGCTGTGGATGTGTGTTTACCCCCGCATTCATACTTTATAGATGGTATCGATTTGTACTAGAATTATATCAGTACCCCAGATTACGTGATATGATGATAATGATACCTGATATTTGATAAAAGGAATGTGATATTTACCCATACCCAGCTATTGGGATGCCGTACGACGATTTACCGTACGAGCTTTATATTGATGATAGATCCGCACTCATGACTTGAGGATGTCATATGATATACTGTATCGTACGCGATAATACTGAGGCGGGATCACCGATTACTATATATATATATCGACTCAGATTTAGGTGGTTTCCATACCTCTCCCGATTGACCTGATACTTAGATCAGTGGTTTGCATAGTAGAGGTTAGGCTAGACCCGAGTCATACCTATTTCAAAAACTACGAATCAGCAATATCTTAGAGACAAAAAAGGGGATCCTACGGATACTTTAAAAAGGTGTATCTTTTCTTAAAAACACCGTAGCCCTTATTTTACTAAAAACCCTGATTCGTCTTATTTCAAATGGCATAATCGCATGATATATACATTTTGATGTAGACACTTCACTATTGCGTTGCTTTATTCGATTCTGCATTTTCATTACTATTCGCATTGCATACCATGGGTTATTGCTATGTTACCATCATACTGTTAGGACACCAGCACCATTATCGATGATGCGTATGTTCCACGTACACTTGCTTGCCGGCTCACACACTTCATCATCGATAATTGCCATGTCACTACACTGTAGTACTGTTGCATTCAGGATACGACCATTGCATGGCATACTTGTATACATACTCATTGTACACTTATATTTGTACACATACTTGTTGCACATACACAGATGATATTTCTAGATTTGGGGACCGCAAGATACTCTTTAAAACTGATTCATTTTAAAAGAGCGGCTTCTCCAATATGTGCATATCACTATTCCGTATTGCATGATATATCGATATGCTTATATTCTTTTATATGTTGCATACATCATGTTTTCTGATTATACGTATTGAGATATGTTGTTTCCATGATATTTCTGGATTTGGGAACCGTGGCTATTTCAACTGAGAATATGTATTGCCTTTAAAAATCCGGTTTCCCTTGATATGATATTTCAGTGCGTCCACCATGTGTTTTCTCGGTTCTGAGAGTAGCATATGAAACCCGATTCGAGGAGCGGTAGGCACCGTCTACGGGTACATGGTGGACTCGGTAAGGTACTCCGGGGCAAGAAGACTCGTATATGTTAGACGGTGAGCCTGGCAGGGGAGCACTACCTACCGGTGATAGTATTTGGACTCGGCGGTTATCGTGGGGATACCGACCGGAGTATGTACGTATGGATACGTCGAAATTCGAGGGTCGAAGCTGGGCACTCGGGTTTTCGAGATAGCGTATGATACGTACCTATCAGGGCCAGTCTTGGTGACAGCGCCTGATAGACGAGGATTTACGTGCCGATGCTAGGCACAGGTTTCATGATGTTTTACGATATTTCCATGATTTGATTATATCCTCATATTTCCATGCGTATGCTCTACGATATTTACATGCATGATGTTTATTGTCATTGGGTGACAGGTGGACGGGATCCACACATATACAGACATTGATCACATACAGACTGGATTCACATTGATCATATTTCATTTGTATATATAACAGGGTATGAGGGCGCTGTTATATATACCCTTACACCAATATTAGTGGAATGAGACGCTAATATATGTGTATTGATATTCATTTTTGATACTTCATCATATTTACTTCATGCAGACATACCCTATACTTATGACATATTATTACCTGAGTACTTGGCACTACATACATGTTTAGATGTTACATTGCCACTTTGTCATGCTTCAGACTTACTCTTGAGGATTATATTATATACTGATTGTTTTGACCTAGGATTATGTCTTGCATTCGGTTTCTGCTTGTAGATGTTTTCTATTCACGAGTTGGCAACTCACCCCCGTTGTGCCACAGTTCTTGCAGGTTTGCCGTACAGGTTCCATTGCGGCATTTCTGGCACACTGCTTCTTTTGCGGGTGATTGGCTTTGGTAGGTGGGTTCTTTTGCATCAAGAACCACCATCGTACTTGTATTATTCATTGTATCTAGAATTCCATCAACCAAAACTTGTATATTGTTTCAGACTTAGACACTAGTGATGTATTATTCGACCTTAGAGTCGCGCTTAGTAGTATTGCGGTTTTCATGCTTTTGGAGCTTTCTTTTTGAGTTTTGATCCTCGCCGTTCGGCGTTGTATATTATATTGCTTGTGTGGTTGTGACCGTCGATTGACGAAGAGCTAGCTCCCGCTTGGGGATGCCTTTTATCATTGCATATATATTGTTATTCTTGTTGTACCCCGTTCGGGGCCAGTTTTTACAAAAGAAACTCTGCCGAAATTTTTAGAAAGGACTTTACATTTTAAAACTGCATATTCGGCTTAGCTATTTAAAAACCTTGACTTCAAACATATTTTTCTTCACTTCTTTAAACCAGTTTTCTTATTTACTCTTAAAATGGTTTTAGATTTCTGGGCTTTTGGCTTACTTGGATCAGATGGAGTCCTATAGACTTCATATGGTTCAGGTGCCAGTCACGTGCTCTTTTCGGGTCGTGACAAAGTTGGTATCAGAGCGCTAGGTTAACCTTGGGTCAAGTCTAAGTTTGACTATGTGGAGCCTAGGGCGTCTATGTATATATACGGAACTTAGGCTTGACCTTACGGAACTTAGACTTAGTCGAGGGGGTATTAGACCCGAACTTTCTTCACGTAGGATGACCTTTGGTTGATGGAGTAGGTGACTGCAGTAGAGTGACGTACCGTGGGAATGTTCCGCGGCATACTTACGACACGCCACTCCGCTTAAGGAGCCTTAGGATGTACATTTCCTTGCACAGTATTATATTCATTCCTGATCTATCTTCATCGGTACTGGTTATGATTTTGCTGCCACGATTGCACGGGTAGAGAGAGCTACGGCTAGAGTTGCGTCAGCTTGAGCTCGTCATGGACGAGGACTGACCAGGGCGTGATTCCAGAGACATACGATTGCGTTGAGAGGCGTTGTCTTATTGTGTTTTCGCGCCACGAGCGTTTGGTGGATCGCTTTTACGAGATTTCTCGGACGTGCCGATTGGTACCAGAGGATCAGGCTACTGCTAGAGGCCAGCCAGGATGTGATGACCTTCGATATACCGCCTATTCAGAATGATTGAGGCGTTGTTCAGCGTAAGACGAATGAGCCAGTTGCTGCTGCAAACGACGAGATATCGGCCCAGATGATGGAGCTATTGCAGTACGAGATTGTACTTGGAGATATGAAGGTCGCTAGTCACTTGAGGATAGATGACTAGGACATGTGGTTCGTTCGCTTGCCGATGCGAGGTCATCAGATAGATTGCTTCCAGCTAGAGACGACTTCACGCGAAGACGTTGGAAGTCGACAGAGACGATCGAATGTCAGGAGCCCATTTTCCAAGTTTAGAGTATACGGAAAGACATGCAGGCGATTCTATGGACCCTTTAGAAGAATGAAACCCTAACTCGACATAATGACTGTGTGAAAGCCTTTGAACCTTAGGGTTTGCGGCAGTTCCGCGGCGCCATTAGTGAGGCTTGGGTTTGCCCTTCTACGGCTGGACCACCGACGCTGTGGCATGTATTCGATACTATTAAACTGTACTCAAGATGTTGATCTCTTGGGGGATTATGAGGTTCTGACGAGTCGATCGAATGTTTCGACATCATTCGGATACCATGGGATGGGATGGATTGCTTGGGAGACTCCAGATACGAGTGTAGCCGCTGGAGCACAGTCCATGCAGCCATAATGAGACGAGTCCGAAGCAGACGACATTGAAGCAGAGTGAAGTAAAGAATTTGCAAGAGATTTCGACGAGGTGACGCTCCACTCCGCTGACATCGGAGATGCGATACACATGCAGATGCGTAGTATATGGATATACCTTCCAGGAGGAGTCGCGAGAAATATGCTACCGTTCTGGAATAAGAAACAGATGTAGAAAAGATAATAACTTCCGGGAAATTCGACAGAAATGAGATTTGAGAGAGACCTCGACAGGACCTTTCTGGAATATTATACGAGAAAATCTGGACCCAGGAGTAGTCATATTGCACACACCCAGCAGGCCAAAGTTCGGCATCGTCGACAAGATAGTTGACCAGGGTCGGATAAAGGACCTTACCCAGTTGCGTTGTGAGTTGATCGAGGACGGACGAGTATTGAGTTTTCCTCCGTTGGTTGGGACGTGTTCCTGAAGACCTGTTCGGCCAGATATCTTCTACGAAATGATGAAGCTACAGAGTATGCGATTTCGAGTCCGTGTGAGAGACTTCGGATTGACCGTGGCCGAAAGCAGTGCGGTACGTAGATAGCATGGCGATACGTCATAGTGGACGACGATAAAGACAAGTGGAACCAGAGGTGCATGCGCGACGCTGACGAGCTGTCATTACTTTCCGTCGAGGCTAGAGACCTGATATGCTTACAGAGGCATTGGGATACGACCAGTTTCCGAGGAAATATGTATGGAACACGCAGATGTCCAGAACACGAGAAGAGATTATGCAAGAGTGCCAGCCTCCGTAGAGATCGGCATAAGCAACGTTGGAAGAGACCCTGAGCAGGATTCCTTCCAGGACACTGCTGCAATGATGTTTGCACCCAGGATCAGGTGTGTCACGTGCATTCAGAGAGCCAGAGGCCGACGCCAGTGATATGCTGCTTTACGAGTGGTCGTGATGATTGACCGAAAGATGATCAGAGAAGTGCCAGAACGGAATCGTCCCCATTAGCACACCTGACAGGGCCGATGAGCCGATGGATCGTGGATTGGTAATCCGCAGAGCAGATAAAGACCCAGAGACAGAGGACGCCAGACCGTGAGCAAGAGGCAAGTAGATACCTTGCGCTGCTAGCATTGGATGCACCGACACCTTCTTGACTTGAAGGAGGAAACACCGATGACGGTATTTATGATTTGTGATTTTGTGATTCGATTATCACGTATCCGTCATCTTGGATTTTGGTAATTTGGGCGTTCTGTTTGCATGATTTAGTTTTGATGACTGAGTTTCATGATATTTGTTTTCTTGCACCATTGGATAATTATATTTTGCGCATAGTTATTACATTTGAGATATTGATTGTGATTTCATGCCTATTTTATGCCAGTGATGTGATTTGCGTTTCCAGCATAGTTTTCATGCACCTGTAGTGTATTAATATACGATTCTGGTGCACGCCAGATGTACTGAATCGGGATTCTTCGTGCATGTCAAATGCACCTGATATTGCTGTCAGGCACACACGTTGCCTACGACAGATGTTTCGTGCACACCCGTTGCACCTTGATGTTGTTTCTATGGCACATTCATGGATTTTGATTTCCGTGTGCACCAGACGCACCGGATTCTCATATATACATTTTGAGATTTATTCCTTATGGAGCATTACGTTTTATGATATTTGCTATGTGTTTTCATCTGAGCGGGACTAGTCAGAGGACAGTACCCGCATACTTTTTCATGTATTTACTTTAGTTATTTACACATACAGATTTCATATATACATGTATAATTTTGATATATACCATATTAGTTTTGTTTTGAATTTGACATTGTGTCTTTATCACGACTCCGATGATTGCGGGATGCTTGACGGAGTTTTGATTTTGAGCTATCTGCTCATTACTTATGCGCATGCATTGCGCTAAGATGCGTTTTATATATTGATGGTTTCGGAGCCCCGACGACTTGGACATTTTGTTTTTTTTGAAATGTTTTAGAATTTGGGGGTTTAAATTTAAATTCGGGGACCGAATTTCTTTAATGGGGGAAGATTGTAACATCTCAAAAAAAAAATAATAATAAAATATTATTTTTGGGAATTTTTATAATTTAATATTAATATTTATTGAATATTTTAATATTTAAGTATTATTAAATACAAATAAATGGGAAAAATTTTAGAAAAATTATGGAAAATTCTAAAATAAGGTAATTTATAGAAATATGCCATTTTAAAGTTTTTATGATTAATTATATGCTAATTTAGTGCTAATCGCGATTAAAAATCGCTAATTGGATTTTTGGCTTTTTTGTGCAAAAATGTGCACATATTATTTTCCACACTTGTTATACTTGTGTTCCTTTTCTATTGCCATGGTTGTTCTTTTGGGTTCACTATTTGAGTGAGAAGGAAAAGAAAAGAAAAGAAAGAAAAATGTTGGAATGATTATGAAAGAGAGAAGACTAGGTCAACCATCCTTTTCAACCATCCCCCATCATTTTCCCCTTCTCATTCTCTCTCCTCTCCCTCTCCCTTTGCTGCTGCTCCTGCTCCCGCTTCTTCCTCCTCCCTCTTCAACCTAGATCCACCATGAAATCCACCCCAAAACCATATTCCCATTTCACAAAAAATGTTCCCGAGCTCACTAGCTACACATTGAACCTAGCAAGAATGGATTTGGAGGACTTTGAGCAACTCAAGAATTTTCTTGAGTTGCCAAAGAAGGTAATTTCTGCACCCTCAAGTAGTATTTCAATTTCCTTGTGCATCAATTCTAGTTTCATATCGATATTGTGTCGTTTTGTGGACTTTGGAGAATTCAAGTTAGGGTTTTGGTGAGATCTGAAATCAAAGGTGAAATTGAGGCTTGTTTTGACCTTAGAACCCCTTGTGTGATACAAATTTGGACCCAAACCTGAACTTGAACCCAGAATACGGTTTTAGCAAATCGATATCGGGGAAAAACTGTAAATATGGAGTTGTATTTGGGAATCTGCTTTCATCCGAGACTTTTAAAAATAAAATTGATTGGACAGTGAGATGTGCAAGTACCCTAGAACCACCATACAAAGCCCTAGCCCCCACCTCCTCTTCCAGGCCGCAGATTTAATCTGTTTGGCCGCAATTTGCGGCCTGGGTCCCACCATTTTGTCTCGTGTTTGTTCTGTAGCTCCTACATGTATATTTTAGGCCTCTGGCATGTATAGATTTGACTAGTTTGACCTAGAGTAAAATCTGGAGTATTTTTCCTTAGTTGCTGTTTTGGATTCGCGTTTCCGTATTCCGTATTTTAAATTCTGATTTTGCGTGTTTCGTTTTAGCTCGACTATTTGGCGTTTATACGACGATATCGAGGGTTGCTTGATGGTGTTGAAGGCGTGCTCATAGGTTCTAACCTATAGGCCCCTTATAGTATCGTTTTGGGTTTCGTGTGCCGTTTTAGATTTGCTTGGGTTTTAATACGCATTTGCGATACGTTAATGTGTAGGTACCCCATGAAGACTTCGGGACGACAAGAAGGCGCGTGGCGACGTCGACAAATGAAGACGCAAGGTGAGTAGATTATATCTACAGGGGGAAGTCGGGTGGATGGTGTATAGCACCCCCGCAGTCCGTAGTTGATATATTATATATATTATATATGATAGTTATAGTATGACATGGTTAGTTTGTTAAGGGTATTATGGATAGTTTAAGGTTAGAAGTTAACTAGTGTAGTTCATAGTCGCGAACCCTAGAATAGATTTACACTTACACGTACACCCTTGCATATTCATTATACTTGCACTGTGTATGATGATATTGGACGACATTGGAGATGAGCCGATGATATTGGGCCTTGTGCCGCAAGATCGGTGATTTGATATGATTCATATTTGGGATATGATATGTGATTCTTGCGGGCTGTGGATGTGTGTTTACCCCCGCATTCATACTTTATAGATGGTATCGATTTGTACTAGACTTAGATCAGTACCCCAGATTACGTGATATGATGATAATGATACCTGATATTTGATAAAAGGAATGTGATATTTACCCGTACCCAGCTATTGGGATGCCGTACGACGATTTACCGTACGAGCTTTATATTGATGATAGATCCGCACTCATGACTTGAGGATGTCATACGATATACTGTATCGTACGCGATACTACTGAGGCGGGATCACCGACTACTATATATATATATCGACTCAGATTTAGGTGGTTTCCATACCTCTCCCGATTGACCTGATACTTAGATCAGTGGTTTGCATAGTAGAGGTTAGGCTAGACCCGAGTCATACCTATTTCAAAAACTACGAATCAGGAATATCTTAGAGACAAAAAAGGGGATCCTACGGATACTTTAAAAAGGTGTATCTTTTCTTAAAAACACCGTAGCCCTTATTTTACTAAAAATCCTGATTCGTCTTATTTCAAATGGCATAATCGCATGATATATACATTTTGATGTAAACACTTCACTATTGCGTTGCTTTATTCGATTCTGCATTTTCATTACTATTCGCATTGCATACCATGGGTTATTGCTATGTTACCATCATGCTGTTAGGACACCAGTACCATTATCGATGATGCGTATGTTCCACGTACACTTGCTTGCCGGCTCACACACTTTATCATCGATAATTGCCATGTCACTACACTGTAGTACTGTTGCATTCAGGATACGACCATTGCATGGCATACTTGTATACATACTCATTGTACACTTATATTTGTACACATACTTGTGGCACATACACAGATGATATTTCTAGATTTGGGGACCGTAAGATACTCTTTAAAACTGATTCATTTTAAAAGAGCGGCTTCCCCAATATGTGCATATCACTATTCCATATTACATGATATATCGATATGCTTACATTCTTTTATATGTTGCATACATCATGTTTTCTGATTATACGCATTGAGATATGTTGTTTCCATGATATTTCTGGATTTGGGAACCGTGGCTATTTCAACTGAGAATATGTATTGCCTTTAAAAACCCGGTTTCCCTTGATATGATATTTCAGTGCGTCCACCATGTGTTTTCTCGGTTCTGAGAATGGCATTTGAAACCCGATTCGAGGAGCGGTAGGCACCGTCTGCGGGTACATGGTGGACCCGGTAAGGTACCCCGAGGCAAGAAGACTCGTATATGTTAGACGGTGAGCCTGGCAGGGGAGCACTACCTATCGGTGATAGTATTTGGACTCGGCGGTTATCGTAGGGATACCGACCGGAGTATGTACGTATGGATACGTCGAAATTCGAGGGTCTAAGCTGGGCACTCGGGTTTTCGAGATAGCGTATGATACGTACCTATCAGGGCCAGTCTTGGTGACAACGCCTGATAGACGAGGATTTACGTGCCGATACTAGGCACAGGTTTCATGATGTTTTACGATATTTCCATGATTTGATTATATCCTCATATTTCCATGCGTATGCTCTACGATATTTACATGCATGATGCTTATTGTCATTGGGTGACAGGTGGACGGGATCCACACATATACAGACATTGATCACATACAGACTGGATTCACATTGATCATACTTCATTTGTATATATAACAGGGTATGAGGGCGCTGTTATATATACCCTTACACCAATATTAGTGGAATGAGACGCTAATATATGTGTATTGATATTCATTTTTGATACTTCATCATATTTACTTCATGCAGACATACCCTATACTTATGACATATTATTACCTGAGTACTTGGCACTACATACATGTTTAGATGTTACATTGCCACCTTGTCATGCTTCAGACTTACTCTTGAGGATTATATTATATACTGATTGTTTTGACCTAGGATTATGTCTTGCATTCGGTTTCTGCTTGTAGATGTTTTCTATTCACGAGTTGGCAACTCACCCCCGTTGTGCTACAGTTCTTGCAGGTTTGCCGTACAGGTTCCATTGCGGCATTTCTGGCATACTGCTTCTTTTGCGGGTGATTTGCTTTGGTAGGTGGATTCTTTTGCATCAAGAACCACCATCGTACTTGTATTATTCATTGTATCTAGAATTCCATCAACCAAAACTTGTATATTGTTTCAGACTTAGACACTAGTGATGTATTATTCGACCTTAGAGTCGCGCTTAGTAGTATTGCGGTTTTCAAGCTTTTGGAGCTTTCTTTTTGAGTTTTGATCCTCGCCGTTCGGCGTTGTATATTATATTGCTTGTGTGGTTGTGACCGTCGATTGACGAAGAGCTAGCTCCCGCTTGGGGATGCCTTTTATCATTGCATATATATTGTTATTCTTGTTGTACCCCGTTCAGGGCCAGTTTTTACAAAAGAAACTCTGCCGAAATTTTTAGAAAGGACTTTACATTTTAAAAATGCATATTCGGCTTAGCTATTTAAAAACCTTGACTTCAAACATGTTTTTCTTCACTTCTTTAAACCAGTTTTCTTATTTACTCTTAAAATGGTTTTAGATTTCTGGGCTTTTGGCTTACTTGGATCAGATGGAGTCCTATAGACTTCATATGGTTCAGGTGTCAGCCACGTGCTCTTTTCGGGTCATGACAATATAGAGGCAGTGAGCGGATCGTCGGGGATTCGTCTCTTCCGGTATTGGGGGTTGATGTCGCGCAGTGCACGGGTGCCCATCACAAGAAATTCTTGGCCAAGGTAGATGAGAATTACTGATTTAGATCAGTAGTTTCTCAGTGGGTGATGGGCTTCATACCGACACGAAATATCGCGTTATTTAGGTCTTACTTTATTCAACCCCCTAGACTCGATATGCGATACTCTTAGACGAACAGACCGGATTTTACGGAGATTGTCATGGATATCCTTAGTAGGGGTTCGGATGAGTTTGCGCGTCGACCTTCCTTTCGCTCAATACCTGGGTAGCCGTTACGTACAGCTAGTGTCGCTGATTTGCTTATGGTTAAACCCACTGCCAGCGTATTGACGAGTCGTTAGAATCCCACGCATAGGGTTTCCCTGGTTCTGGCGAAATGATGTAGTAGCCGTATTACATACGTGCAGAGTTCCGATGGATTGATTGTACTATGTACCAGGACTTTCGATCGGACAGTTGATAATACCAGTCGACTCGGGTTTGAGCAGGATTATTAAATCAGGTATTGATTTAATAATTTACGTATATATATTTCGATATGTATATTCTAGTAATATGTTCTTTGTGTTATTCTATCTCTTCGCGTATTCGTATTTCGGTACGATTACAGGTTTGTATATATACAGTAGAATGTAATCCGTATTTATCCGGAAAACATTCTAGAAGGTGGACACCTCATTTTAGATTTGACCATTTATTTTAAATGGATAATTAGGCAGATAATTGAGAGAGGGGAGTATGGTGAGAACCATGCTTGCATAGTGTGCACAAATGAATTATTAATTCATTTGTGCAAACTATTCAAGTATGTGCTTGATTTTAAAATGGAAAAATATCTTTTACAAAACCATACTATGATATTTTCTCTCACATGAGATGGTTCATTATTTTTGAGATGGCTCATTCTCTCTTGAGCTTGTAACCTCACCATCATGCTTCACTCTCCTCTCTAGTGTTTTCTTGAGTTCCTCCACCTTCATGCTCAACCTCATCTCTACAATCTCATAAGTTGAGAATCAAGAGAGGAGGTGAGATGGATAAACACTTAGAATACTCACTACATCCTAGGCATTCTAGATTAGCAACCTAGAATCCCTAGTTGCTTCATTTGCTTTTGATGTGGAGCTAGAGCCATGAGCTACATCTCTCGGGTGGATCATCTTCGACGAAGGAAGACCAGTGGCTATGTTCAATCGAGCACGCCTCAAGGAGATAAGAAAAATGATGGAAGATCGAAGGACTTGGTTCGTTCGGTATAACACTTCTATCACCATAGTTTAGCTCTTTGTTAGTTTGCTAGTTTAGATTTATGGTTCGATTCTAGATGGGTTCGTTAGCGCCTGTTAGTGGATGTTGCACACTCTTACAACACTTGTGAGGAGGCGGAAGCGGTAAACAAAAATTTTCTTGAATGCAACACCCATATAACCCTAGATCTTGTGCTTAAATCTTAACTAGCAAACATATCTAGAGATCTTATCTACTATGATAGTGTTATACCTAAGGAACCGGTCCTTCGGGTCTTTGTTTGGATGTGACTCCTAGGCTCCTTGTGGTCGCAGAGAATTCGGTCTCCGACCACCTCAAGATCCAAGATGATCCATCCGAGAGCTATCGAACAAGCTATAAACTCTTTACAAGAGTTTAACTAAGAGATCAAGTGTGCTAGAAGTGATCACTTAGATGATGTAGAGATCAAGTATTGGATTATTATGTCTCTTGACCTATGATTCACAGCTCATGTGAGTGATTTAGGTCAAGAGGTAGAGGAAGGAGATAATGAGGTGAGAGAAGGTGAATGTGATGAATGAAAAAATCAAGCATGGAAAAAATGATATGGCTAAAGGAAAAATAATTGAAGCATGTATTATTTTTCTCCAAAATAGTGCACCATGTTTCAATAGTAACTCCAAATGAATAAAAAATGAATTTAGCCATGCCATTACCCATGTTTAGACTTTCTCCAAATTCTACCTCATTGTTTTATTTTCACAAAATAAAAACCCATTTATGAGGTGTCTCCTTCTAAAATGTATTCTTGTACAATTACAAGAATACCCCTCACCGTATACCGTATAAGTATACCCGTATCCAAATTCCGAAAAATACGAATACAAATAATCTAATATATATAATACCGGCATGCGGCTTAAACCAAAGCCTATCAGTATTATCCTTTCGATCATTATTCTTGTAACCATTACATGAACATCATTGAAACTCTGAAGTAACAACTTACGGCCTCTACATCTTTTGCCTGAACCAGGGAACCCACTGTGTGGGACTTTAAAGACTCGACAGTACGCTGGCAGTGGATTTAACCACAAGCATGTCAGCGGCACTAGCTGTGCGTAACGAACTCATCCTAACCCTGACGAGCCTGAAAGCAACACTTACCGTACAGTCCGGTTTCTTCGTTTGATATGTCGCATATGAAGTATAGGGGTGGTAAATGTCAGACCCCAGTAATTTTATAAGTCATGCTGATTTATGGCCCATAACGGTTTGAGAAACTACTGATAACTCTTATTAGTAAATCTCGACAACCCTGACCAGGGATTTGCTGTTATGGCCGATCAAGCATAAAAAGCTAGGATTTTGAGCAAGTGTGGATAGGTAATGACCTCTAAACTGTTAATTAGGTTCTTTTATTGTTGTGTAGCTTAGTAGCCGCTGTTTAGAACGATAAAGATATAGTTTTGGTGCAATATCGTATTTTTAGTGTTATTTTTGGATGTCTGTGATCTGCAGTGACCACGAGTTTTTACTGGAAAAACTAGCAGTGTAGTGGTGTAGTATTAGAGACCCTAAGTGTTCATCTGAAGCACGAACCCCACCTGACCCGTTTTGGCCGGCGAGATAGGGTAGAAATCCGGCGAGCTTGGCCGTTTAGGGGACTAGGATGTTGTGTTTTTACGGGTAGCTGTCTGCAGTTGTTTTAGGGTGTTTGGTACTGCTAGATTTTTAGGTATTGACAGTATGAAAAATCTGGGAACAATTAGCTAGTTTTAGAGTTTCGATGACGCGCGTTACGATTGATCCAACGTAGTTTTAGTATTTTGGGTAGCTTGCTGTCGTGGGTTTGTTTTGGTGATGTCGCCACACACGTTAGCCGCTAAGCGAACTCTTTTATAGCTTAAGGGAACCGATTCGTTAAATTGGCATTGTGTTCATTATTATTGCGTAGTTTGATAAATCCACGCGTTATTGTGTTTTGTGTTAATAAGATCGCAGGCGGGGACATCGGACGCTGCGAAGAAAGGAAAGTAGTTGGTCAGATTTACTTAACTCGAGATCACCGGTGAGTAGATTTAACATCTACGGTGAAGTCGCCCGTATGGCGTTATGCGTTAGGGCTTGTGTAACACCATAGATTTACGATTAGTGTTAATTAAGCGATAATGCGGATATTTAGTAAAAGTTATCAAAATAGTTTTCAAATATTTTATCAAAATTAATTAATATTTTATTATAATTTATTGCGGGCTTGCACACGCATGTGCATGTTAACCTGGGGTTAATTTGGGGTTAAACCATGCTTATGTAGCCATGACATCTAACCCCATTCCATTAAGTGTAATATGTAATGAATTAAATTAATTAGTTTTCAAATTTTAAATAAAAAATGGTTTTTAATTAGGTTGACTTGAGAGAGAGAGGTGGCATGCATCATGAGGCATGGCAAGCATGGCTTGCATTAAATGAAGAGAGAGAGAGGGGGGTATGGTTAATCTCACACCCTCATTCCCTCACTCACACACATACACCCTCACACTCTCATCTCATTCTCTCATTCTCATATTTTCTCCTTCTCATATTCTTCACCCTCACCTCTCTCAAATTGAACACTCCCCTTGTTCTTCACTAAACCCTAACCCAAATCCTCATAAACCCTCACTACCCTTCACAAAACTCAATACACCCTTCATTAAAGTTGATCTGAAGTTTATGGAGATGACTTGGAGCATGAAAAGATAGGGGTTTGAGCAAGTGTGGTTAGGTAATGACTCTAAACTGTTAATTAGTAGTTTATGTTGTTGTGTTTCTTTGTAGTTTCAGTTTAGAACCATAAAGATAAGGTTTTGGTGTAATATCGTGTTTTTAGTGTCATTTTTGAGTCACTGTAACCTGCTGTGACCCTGAGTCTTTACTGTGAAATCAATCAGTGTAGTAGTGTAGTGTTAGTTACCTTTAGTGTACACCTGAAGCACGAACCCAACCTGGGCGGTTTTGGCCAGCGAGATAGGGACCAGATCCGGCGACCTCGGTTTTTTTGGGGTCTGAGGTGTTGTGATTTTGTGGGTAGCTGTCTGCAGTTATTTTAGGTTGGTTGGTACTGCTAGATTTTTATGTTTTTACAGTGGGTAAAATTTGGGATCGATTAGTTAGTTTTTAGTGTTTCGACGACACGCGATACGGTATCCGACTCAGTTTTTATGCTTCGCGTGATTTCTGCACGTGAATTTTCTTAGTAGTGTCTCCACACACGTTAGCCGCTAAGCGAATACTTTAGAGGGTGTTGGAGTCAGTGCGTCGATTTAAATGTAATTGTATGTGTTATTGGTCGATTTCTGAGTTGCACTTGCTATGTTTTGTGTGATTTTAGGGGCGAGTGAGGGGACTTTGGATGTTGCGAAGAAAGGGAAGCAGGTGGTTGGATTTACTTAGCTCGAGATCATGGTGAGTAGATTTAACATCTACGGGAAAATCGCCCGTATGGCGTTATGCGTCAGGGCTTGATATAATAGTATAGCCGCATTTTTATATTCATATATGTTGATTATGCATGAGCATCATTACATACCATTACTTGTTGTTCCTTGATTTAGTACCTAGTGGACACTACACCATTACTGCCGGTTCATGTTGCACGAGCACTAAATTGTATACTACACCCACTCCGTCGGTAATTTCCATGACACGCACCAACCTATACGCATATGCGGTATTTTATTGTTATTGATATTGACACATGGATTATTGTTTTATTGCGCATATGAGATACATCGTGCATACATACTTACATGTATACACCCATACTTGCTATAGTTACATGTGCACCTTTGGATGAAGTTGGATTTGATTTTGGGGAATTGGGAACCGTATGATATATTTTAAAACTGGATTTATTTAAAAGAGCAGTTTTCCCTTGATATGCTCATATTACGGTTTTATGTTGCATATATCATATTGCATGGATTTACGCATTGAGATATGAATTTCAGGTGATTTATGGATTTGAGAACCGTGGTATTATTTCAAGAAAGTATGCATTGTTTTGAAAACCCGATTCTCCTGATATGATATTTCAGTGCGTTCACTATGCGTTTTCTCGGTTCTGAGATGTGTGATAGAAAACCGATTCGAAGAGTTGGATGATCCGTTTGCGGGTTCATGGTGGACCCGATATGGTACCCCGAGGCAAGAAAGGGATGTCGCGCAGTAGACGATGAGCCTGGCAGAGAGACTACTACCTACTGGTGATTGGTTGGATCTGGCGGTTATCCGGAGGATACCGACCGGAGTCGAGAGATGGATATGGGCCGACTCGTACTGCCAGAGCCCGAGGGCCGATCCGGACAGACGGAGCCCATGGGCCGATCCGGACTGACGGAGCCCGATATTGTGGATTTGCGTGTCGATGATGGACACGAGTATTTCATGATGTTTTCGAGTGCCGATATTGGGCACTCAGGTTCCATAAGATTTACAGGATATGGGGGCCGGATAGAGTGATGGCGCCTGAGTTATTGGGATTTGGGGTGTCGTTGATGGGCACCGGGTTTTTCCACGATGATGATTCATTGATGATGACATGTTTTATCCTATACTCAGCATTCATTGATATGCATTGCTTCATGTATTTGTAGTACCTGATAGAGCACCTTTCATGATTGTTGCATATCCATATTAGTATATTGATACTACCAGATTGCATGCGATAGAGTATCGCAGTATGTGCATACCTATAATTACCTGTACGATATTGCTTACTATTCACGAGTTGGCAACTTACCCTCGTTGTGCTATAGTGTTTTGTAGGTTTACCCTCAGAGTAGTCATGGTATGCTGCTTATTATATCTATTTTGCGGATACCGCTACGGTTGGCTGTGAGCCGTTTTGCTGTAGGTGGGTTGCGGTTATCCGAATTTATATTTCATTGTACATCTTATTGTATCTAGTACTCTCTATCTACCATTTCATGTATTGACTTAGAGACGAGTTATAAGGAAGATATTGTATATTATTTTGTGATTCTGGGTGTCGAGCTCGTGTAAGTCGGCTTTTATTATGCGGTTTTATCTTTTATACTATTTTCACTTATATTGTCCATTTCTTCGCTACGGCGTCGTATATATGCTTTGGTGATTGTTTCTGCCTTTGGGCGTGATTTGCTCCAGTTCGGGGATGCTTTATTTATATCATATGCTGCTTTACTTATATCTTATGTTGTACCCGTTTCGGGGCTAGTATTTACAGAGGGGGTGCTGCCGAAATTTTTAAGAAAATAAATTTAAACTTTAAAGATTTTACTTGAAATTTCCAAATGTTTTGAACAATGTTTTATAACTTACTATTTTTGATGGTTTGATTTCTGGGTTTTCGGCTTTACTTAAATTGCGTTATGCCTGTAGACGTTACGTGGTTTAAGTGCCGGTCATGTGCCAAACTTTGGGTCGTGACAAAGTTGGTATCAGAGCGCTAAGTTTTACCTTTCGGAGTGTAGAATGACCTTGGTATGATGGAGTAGGTAGCTTAAGCAGAATGACGTAGCGTGTGTATGTTCCGCGGCATACTTACGATACGGTACTCCGCCTAAGTGACCTTAGGACTTGTTGGTTGAAATTCCTTCCGTGATTATATACAACCTTGTGATTCGATTTCCGTGTTCTTATCGAATCCTGTTTTCATTTCCAGCCATTACGCCGCCGAAGACTACGAGGGTGCAGAGAGCGGCCGCGAGAGCCGAGGTCAGAGTTGGCTCGTTGGAGACGAGGACTGACCAGGGCGGTACGCCCGTTGTTTAGGAGCATATTGATCCACCCTCGCTTGATCATATTACTAGGCTAGTGGGTGGTATGCAGGATTTGCGCCAGATGATGGGATCACTAGTCGAGGCCAGTAGAGCTCAGAGAAAGAAGGTTGCCCCACCTGTTCCGGGGACCGCGATGGTGCCTCCTGTTTAGGCAGTTGTACCTGCAGCTACAGAGGTGATCACTGTATCGTTATCTGAGTTCATGAGGCTGAAGCCTCCGGTTTTCACAGGCACTGATGCAGCTGAGAATCCGTAGTCATTTATCGATCGGATGGCCAGGATATGTCGTTCGCTGAGATGCACTGACGCGAGATGGGTAGAGTTCGTGAGTTTTCGTTTGGAAGGCCTTGCCCAGAACTGGTGCGAGTCCTTGGAGAGGGGCAGAGCCGCAGGTCTTTCTCCTATGACCTGGGCTGAGTTCATGACGGCGTTTCTTGCCCGTTTTCTTACGCAGAGCGTCAGGGATGCTCGAGCTCGCAGTTTCGAGTTGTTACGTGTCACGACCCGAAATGGCACGCGACTGGCACTTGAATCATATGAAGTCTATAGGACCCTATCTAATTCAAGTAAGCCAAAAATCCCAGAAATCTAAACCATTTTAAGGAAGAAGTGAAGAAAACTAGTTTTAAAACAAGTGGTTTTAAAACCATAAGCCGAAGTATGCATTTTTAAAATCCCAAGTCTTTTCTGAAAATTTCGGCAGAGTTTCCTTTGTAAATACTGCCCCAAACGGGGTACAACATGAATAATATATGCACAATGATAAAAGGCATCCCCAAACAGGAGCTAGCTCTTCGTCAATCGACGGTCACAACCACGCAAGCAATATAATATACAACGCCGATGGTCGAGGATCAAAACTCAAAAGGAAACTCAAAATATCAAGAAAACCATAATAATACAATGCGTGACTCTAAGGTCGAAAGAATAAACAACTGGTTTTCTAAGCCTGAAATAAATACAAGTCTGGTTGATGGAGTTTACTAGATACAACTGAATAAAAATAGAGTACAATGGTGGTCACGATACAAGTGAACCCACCTACCGAAGCAATCACCCAAAAAAGGACAGTGTGCCAGCAAAGCCGCAACGAACCTGTACGGCAAAACTTGTAAGAAACTGTGGCACAACGGGGGTGAGTTGCCAACTCGTGAGTAGAAAACATCACAGAGTAGAAATCGTATGTATGACTCAATTCTTGGTCAAACGATCGGTAATATATATATCCTCAATATGATAAAGTCTGAAGCATGATAAGATGGCAAGGGTAAACATCTAAACATAAGTGTAATACCAAGTGCTCGTGTCAGTGCCTCAGGTAGCAACCTATCATAAACATGAGGTGTGATCAATGTAATCAACATGAAATCAATGTCAACTATATCATGAAGTCTATAAGTATGTGGATATCATCAAACTATGTAATCAATGCTTGTACGCATGTGGATCTCGTCCACGGGTCAACCAATGACACAAAACATCATGCATGTAAATATCATAAAATCATATGCATGAAAGTATGATGGTATAAATCAACGTGTGTCCCTCGCGACACATCAAAATCATGGAACCTGAGTATCCAGCATCGACACTCGAAATATCATGAAAACCGTTCCCAGCATCGACACGTAGATCCTCATCTCTCAGGCTCCGTCAGTCCGGATCGGCCCTCAGGCTCCGTCTGCGGGATCGGCCCGCGGGCTCCGGAAGACGGGTCGGCCCAATATCCATCTCTCGACCCGGTCGATATCCTCCGGATAACCGCCAGGCCCAACCAATCACCGGCAGGTAGTAGTCCCTCTGCAAGGCTCATCGTCATTCCCACGATCGTCTCGCCCTGGGGTACCGTACCGGGTCCACCATGAACCCGCAAATGGATCATCCAACTCCTCGAATCGGGTTTCACATATCACACGTCTCAGAACCGAGAAAACGCATGGTGGACGCACTGAAATATCATATCAAGAGAAACCGGGTTTTTAAAATAATTTATACTCTCTTTTGAAATAACCACGGTTCTCAAATCTAGAAATCTCATAAAAACAATATATCTCAATGCGTATAATCGTAAATCATGATGTATGCGACATATAAAAGAAATGTAAGCATATCAGTATATCATGCAATATGAAATAGTAATATACACATATCAAGGAAAAACCGCTCTTTCAAATGAATCCAGTTTTAAAATATATCTTGCGGTTCCCAAATCTCCAAAATCAAGCCAGAATCATCTATATATGTGCAAATAAGTGTGTATGCAAGTATGGGTGTACAATATGTATGTACGCAAGTATGGGTGTAAATTATGTATGTACGCAAATATGGGTGTACAATACGTATGTACGCAAGTATGAGTGCACAATATGTATGTACGCAAGTATAGCATACAAGGAGTCATATCCTGATGCAACAATCCTACTGTGTAGTGACATGGCAATTATCGATGATGAAGTGTGCGAGCCAGCAAGCAGATGTACGTGGAGCATACGCATCATCGGTAATGGTGCTGGTGTCCTAACAGCATGGGTTTAATATAACAATAAACACATTTAAACATGCAATGCGATGCGAATAGCAAGAATATGCGGAAAATGAATAATAAACGCAACAGTGAAGAATCTACATCAATATATATGACTCATACAGTTTTGCCATTTGAAATAACACGAATCGTGGTGTTTAGAAAAATAAGGGCTACGGTATTTTTAAGAAAAGATGCGTCTTTTGAAAATATCCGTAGAATCCTTTGGTTTGTCTTTAAAATACTCACAATTCGTTAGTTTTGAAATAGGTATGACTCGAGTCTAGTCTAACTTCTATACGTAAACTACAGGACTAAACTAACAGGCTAATCGAAAAGGTAAGGAAACCACCTAAATCTGAGTCGATACATAAAAATATAATAGTCGGTAATCCCGCCTCAATAGTATCACATACGATACATTATATAGCATGACATCCTCGAGTAAAGAGTGCAGATCTATCATCAATATAAATCTCGTACGGTAAATCCATCGTACGGCATCCCAATCTGGGTACGGGTCGAATCTCACATTTATCTCATCATTTATCTGGTATCCTTATCATCATATCCTGTATTGGGGGTACTGATCTAAGTCTAGTACAAACTGATACCATCTGCATATATATACGTGGTATGAAAACACACGCCTAAAGGCCCGCTATAATCTCATGTCGTATCTCATAATACGAATCAAATCATATCACCGATCTCAGGGCATCATGCCCAATCTCATCGACTCATCTCCCAGTACTATAAAAAATCCTCATCATCCATGTATAAGTATACGTATATATATATATATATATATATATATATATATATATATATATACACAGTCCCATATCTATGTGTGTGTATATATACATATCCCCATAAATGCATAAGTAAAACAATGTAAACATGTATGTGCGTGTGGGTGTAAACCTTATTCTAGGGTTCGCGACTAAACTAACTAATGACGCTATCATCCAATTACACTAAAATTATCCATGACTCCCAAAGTCTATCTAGATAATCAAAATCTCAAAATAAACTGTAACACCTTAGAGTGTGTTTTGTAGCTAATTATATTTTAATGTATGGTTTTTAATAAAAAGTTTACCAAATTGGGTTTTAATTATTTTATCCTATTTATTGAGTATTTTATTAGGATTTTTCTAGGCACACACACACTTGTGCATGTAAACTAGGGTGTTAATTGTGGTTTAACCATTGCTTAATCTAGTTTTATTATTGTTTAGGTGTTTTGGGTTAAATAGTTATGGTTGTTCTTTTAAAAAGAAAATGAAAAATGAATTTAAAAGTTGAATGTTGACTTTAGAGAGAGAGAAGGAGCATGGGCTACATGGTGAGCCATGCCTCTTTAATGAAGTGAGAGAGAGTGAGAAGGGGGGGGGGTTGTTTGCATTCTCTCATTCTCACTCATTGCTCTCATTTTCTCACTCTCAAACACACACACACACACTCACCTGCAGAGAGAAGCAGCAGCAGCAGAAGAAGCTTCAGCAGCAGCAGCAACTAGTAGCAGCATCATCATCATCATCATCAGCAACAGCTTCATCATCATCATCATCAGTAGCAGCAGGAGCAGCAGGCAGCAACAGCAGTAGCAGGAGCTCCAGCAACCTACAGCAGCTCTTCTCCACTTCTTTACCTGCTCTCTAGGGTTCTACAGGGTATATTGCTGAACCCAATCCCATAGTTGCTTAGCTTGTGTGTTAATTTAGCATCGGTTTGTGTTAATTAGCTAGTTTAGTGCTAATTATGGTGTTTTGTGTGGACTTTTGGATAAGTGGTGATTGTGTTAGTTAACCTAGCCTATTTTAGTGTTGTTAGGGTTACTTTAACTGAGTTTAACCCTAGATTACACTAAAATACCATAGGGTTTCCTTTTAGTGCAAATTGGTGTTTTTAAGCGATATATTAGCATTTTTGTGATCTGCTTTTGACCCGGATCCTTCAGAAAAAAATTGAGAAAACTGGGGCATGCTCACTAGGTCTAGATACCACCACCAGAACAGGAGCCCCTCATTCTTGTTCCAGGCCGCAGATTTAATGGGTTTGGCCGCAATTTGCGGCCAAGTTGGGGACATGGGTGCTGGGGTCTTGGCTAGGGTTGTCTGCTATGTTTACTAGTGTTTTGGCATGTATAGTTTTGTAAGTTTTGACCTGTAGGAAAATATGGGATCAAATACCGTTTTGCAAGTTCATTGTGTTTGCGCGATACGCACGATACGTGAGAGGGTTCTGTGATCCAGCGTATCGCGGCGTGTCGCGATGGTTTTAGACGCGTATACACACGTTTTAGTGTATCGTACACGCGCGTTTAGTTCGCGACGCGAGTTTCTCGTTTGGGTTCGATATCGCGTTTTGCGAGATATTTGGCTTATATATGATTTCCGTGTCTTATTTGCAGGTTTGCAGGCAGGTACTACGGACATGGCTACAGGGGGAGCAGATGGTAGGATTTACCTAGCGTGGAGCGTAGGTGAGTAGATTTAACATCTACAGGGGAATCGTCCGCATGGCGTTATGCATCTGGGCTAGGATTCAAATACCTGTCGCATATTCTACGTCACTGTTAGAATTGCGCCTTTACTTTATTTTCCTTGATATAGTTATACTGTGACTAGCAGCCGTAGAACACTGCATATATTATTGACGGTCCATGTTGCACGAGCACGGATTGTATGCTACACACACACCGTCAATAATTGCTATGTCACACACTAACCATTATAGATACTATTGCTTATCACACATGACATCTAGCTTATCGGTATACCTTGCACACATTTTACTTATACCGGGGGGATATCCTACATATTTTACTTATACCCAGGGGGGTATACGACATCAGTTCTTATATGTAGATATCTATACATTGCTACACCTGTATGTTACACACATATTCAGTTGCAGTTACATATTTACCTTTACTGATGTTACTTAGCTCTACCTTATTGGTTTCGCATACATCTGGTTTCAGCTACATATTCTTATTTATATGCCCGCATTTCAGATATATCGTATATTTTTATTCCTGGATTGCGCATTATTATTTGGATTTTACATGATGTTTTCTGGATTTGGGAACCGCGGGAGTTCATGAAATTATTCATACATTGAAAAACCCGGTTTCCTTGATATGATATTTGCGCATCCACCATGGGTTTTATCGGTGCTGATTATATATACCCGTACGAGGAGGCGTCGAGGCCGTAGAGGGTACATGGTGGGGCCCGGAGGTACCCCGGGGCAAGAAAGGGATGTCGATGTGCTATGAGCCGATGAGCCCGGCAGGGGAACCATACCATCCGGTGACAGTACCAATAACTCGGCGGGGATCATGGAGATACCGTTGGGAGTCATGCACGTATGCATACGTCGAAAGGCGAGGGTCAGAGCTAGGCACTCGTGCTTTCGGGACAGCGTATTATACGTACCTATCAGGATTTCTGTATCGATACTTGGCACATGTTTTCATGATATTTCTTTTAATACCTTTGTATATATAACAGGGGATTAGCCGTTGTTATATATACCCTTACACCAATATTAGTGGAATGTGAAGCTAATATATGTGTATTGCCCCCATCATATTTATTTCTGCAAATATATATATACCTTTAGGATGTTAGAAACTTACTGGAGATTCGACATGGGATATAGGTGATTCATTGACATTGGATATTGGATATGAAAGAGATTGTTGATTTGTACATTCGAGATATAGGAGAGCTATTCGATATTGTACATTGAGGTGATGTGATACTTATACGATGTGAGAGCCCAGTTGGGGGCTGATTTGAGGATTTGGGATTTGAGTGTCTTGATGGATTGTGATCCTACCACGATGTCAGGTTTCCGTGGAAATGACATATTCTACCCCATACCTCACACTTATCTATTTTATGCACAGTTTCATATATTGGTAGTACCTGTTAGTGTATCCTTATGATAGTTGCATATTTACATTCTCATATCCCTATTGCATGGTTATTGCATATTATTGTCATGTTACTATTGCTTCACATATTGATTGTACCTGCTAGTGTACTCTCCTTTATTCAGCATTTGCATGGCATGTTATTACTGTAATCGCATATCTTAGATTCATGCTGTACGTGCATTCCTGCGATTACCTGCATATGTTATCTACTATTCACGAGTTGGCAACTCACCCCCGTTGTGCCACAGGTGTTTCAGGTTGTTCCCCAGAGTAGTCGGGGCAGGCTATTCAGCTTTTCAGCTATCATCTTTTGCTACAGATACCGCACCAGCTCACAATACTATTTTGCTTAGGTGGGTTTTGGTGGTTATCTGTATTTTGTATTGTACATTCGTTGTATCTTGTACTCTCCATCTACTATTATGTTGTTGACTTAGAGACTTGGTGAGGACATTACTGTATATTATTTATGGATTTGTTGTCTTTTATATACAGCTTTCTCTCTATTGTCTTTACTTCTTCGCTACGGCGTCATATTTTTGTGTTGTATTCATCTTGGGTTAGTTTTTACAAAAAGGGGTGTTGCCAAAATTTTAAAGAAATAAAGTAAGACTTTTAAAGAATTTAGGTTGCGATTTCAAATGTTTCAAAAAACTTATATTATCTTTTCCGTATTTTCTTGGTTTAGATTTCTGGGTTTGGCTTCCTTTTACTACGTTACGTCTTTAGGCGTTGTGTAGTATTAGGGCCGTCACGGGCCAATTTTGGGTCATGACAAAGTTGGTATCAAAGCGTTAGGTTTTACCTTTCGGAGTGTAGGATGACCTTAGTATGATGGAGTAGGTAGCTTAAGCAAAGTAACGTAGTGTGTGTATGTCTGCAGCATACCCACGATGCGGTACTTCGCCTTAAGTGACCTAAGTATAAATTGCTTGAAATTCCTTCCTTGATGATTCATCTCCTTGAGATTCGATTCCTTATTCTCATCGAATCTTATATCTATTTATAGCCTTGCCGCCGATGACTATGGGGACTCAGAGTGATGCAGCGAGGGCCGAGGTCAGAGTTGGCTCGGGTGAGACGAGTACTGACCAGGATGGCACTCTAGTTGCACAGGTGCAGACGGATCAGCCTACGACCTATACTATTGATAGACTTTTGGTAGAGATGCAGGACTTACGCCAGACTATGAGTTCTTTGGTTGACGTCGTTCGGGAGCTACGACAGGAGGTTGTCACCCCTGTTACTCAGTTGTCACTTACGATCAGCATGCAGCAGTCCGTCACCTACATAGCACCAGTGGTTGCAGCTCCAGTTGACGAGGCACATATTCCAGGACAATGGAGGACTCGTACCAGCATACCAGCCCAGAGGCAGATGTTTGGTCATCGAGACAGGTTTCGTGGCTGTCGTGGGAGTAGCAGAGGCTTAGGACGAGGACAGTCGTTCTGCTCTCATCCCCAGGATGGTCAGCAGTCAGCGCATGGATGTTTTCGATGCGGAAGCCTTCAGCACTTCATCAGGGATTGTTCCTTAGCACCTCGTCATGATCGTATTCAGAGAGGCCGTGGACGTGGAAGGTTCGCTCAGAGTGCTCAGTCTACCAGAGGAGTTCAGCCAGTTACGGGTAGAGGGCAGACACAGGAGTTTGCTTCTACTCATCGGGATGCGCAAACGTCCAATGCAGAGTCTTTAGGTATCCTTAATTCGCTTGTTCTTTGATGTATTCGTTTGTTTTTCATGTTTGTACCGTGGTTCGGTAGTTTAGTCGTAGTTGTGCTAACTTCTGTCAGCGATTCTTTTGTTGCGCGACACGTATTCAGTTGTGTGCCAATCGGATAGGAGATAGAGATTCGTCCGTCGTTTTGATCCTTCTAGAGATGTTGGATTTGACGTTCTCCTGGGCACAGACTGTTTAGTTACGTGTTAGGCGTCTGTGGACTACCGTGAGGAAACAGTCAGGTTTGTTTTTCCCGGCAAGTCAGTTCTTGTTGTGCAGGTGGATAGTTGTGCCGCCTCTCACAGCTGGAATTCAGCCTTTTTCGCTAGTCGGCTACTGAGGAGATGTCGTGGATTCTTGGCGTTCATTAGTGATACCGTAGCCACAGAGGGTTTTTTGGACCGGTGTTCTTTTCGTGCGAGAGTTTTTTTCTTCCGACGTTGTTCCGGACGAGCTGGCGAAGCTTGGGAGCTAAAGGATCTGCTGCAGAGTTGTGGTTTGGGGAGTTTTGTGCGTCTGAGTGTTTCGCTTTTGGAAGCTCCTATTTCTGTTCGTTAAGGAGAAAGACGGCAGTTTAAGGTTGTGTATCGATGGATCGTTACTTGAACCGTCTTACGGTGTGGATAGGTATCCTTTACCTCGCCGTGAAGATTTCTTCGATCAGCTCCAGAGTGCGAGACATTTTCTAAGTTTGTCCGGGATCAGGTCATCATTATTGCGGATTTGGGATGATGGCATTCCGAGGACTGCCTTGTGCGTGCTACGGGCTTTGTGTGTGGGTGAGTCGTTGGATTCACTGATGCCCTGGCAGCATTTGTAAATGTGATGAACCAGATTTCTTCAGGCCGTTCCTCGACCAGTTTCTGTTGTGTTATTTATGACATTCTGGTCTATTTAATATGTCTTGAGGAACAGGAGCAGCACTTGAGGATTTGTTATGCAGATACTGGAAGAGCACCAGCAGTTTGCTAAATTCTCGGAGTGTTTCTTCAGGCTTGTTTTGTGTTGACTCCTAGGTCTTGTAGTCACGGGAGACGGTTTTGTATGGTCCCGAGGGAGATCGTGACCGTACAGCTTAGGTCCAGACATGTGTGCAGGACGGAGATCCGCAGATTGTTGGGCTTAGCAGGTTTTACCGCCGTTTCATGTAGGATTGCTAGAGTAGTGCTGCACCGTCGACTGAATGGACCGGAAGGGAGGTTTCTTTTCTGTGGACTAAGGCATGTGTACGGAGTTTTCGGCAGTTAGAGATTCGGTTAACAACTGCATCAGTTCTTTCTTTGCTTTTGGTTCGGGCGACTTTGTTGTTTAACTGTAATGTTTCTTGAGTGGGCTCGAGTGTGTACTGAGGTGACCCTATAGAGTTATCGCTTTTGCTTCCCTACATTTGGAGGAAGTACGAGAAGGATATTCCACTCATGATCTGGAGATGGCCGCGGTGGTTTTGCGTTGGAGATTTGGAGACACTACTTGGTTGAGAGTCGTGTCAGATTTTCCACGGACCACCAGAGCTTAATGTACATCTTCCTGCAGCGGATTTTGATTGTTGTGATAGTCTTCTGCAGATTTACAGTTCTTGTGTGATCGTTGAGTACAGCTTAAGTTCGTCTCTACGGAGGGGACAGCTTGCTCATGTCCGCGCCCGACCACTTTCCTTAAATCGTTTTCGCGAGACACTACCCGCCGATACTCGTTCGTCAGTGATACTTGAGCATACTCGGCTGGGTAATGATTCAGAGACCTTGAATTGTGACAATGGTGTGCTAAATTAGGGATGCGTTTGTGTACCTGGTATCATCGGGTAGAGACGTGAAATCCTAGAACATGCACATCTGTCAACTCTCTATATGCATTCAAGTTCCACCAACATTTAGCGTGACTTGTGAGATAGTTACGGGTGGACAGGGATGTAAAGAGAAGTTTCAGGTTTCGTTTCAAGGTGTCTGTCTTGTTGTGTGTTTGGGTTGAGCATCTGAGGCCGGCTGGAGAGTTGCAATCTTTAACCGTTCCGAAGTAGGAGTGGGAGCAGATCTCCACGAATTTCGTTATGGTTTCTACCCAAGTTTAGTCAGGGTGTGACTCCAATCGGATTCTTGTCGTCCGGTTTTACTCAATGTGCTCAGTTGTTTCTTGTTAAGTTGTATGTTTGTTTTAATTGTGATCAGCGGTTGGGGATCGTCACTCGCCATCGTTAGGGTTCTCCTTCGATAGCTGTTATCAGGAGACACTCTAATTGGCCACCTTTAGGCTTAGGGGTTAGGTCGTGTCGATCACCAGTCTATTGTCTTTCTGACTCTGCAGAAGTAGGACCTTGGACCCCAGCTAGTCTAGAGACTTCGGAGATGGTCCAGTTGTGTTAGGTCAGGATGGGAATTGTCCATTGCGAACTGAGGTCTTATGCCGACTGCCTTGGTCATAGACTCGAGGTCGCAGGGACATATCATGTATTCCTACGGACCTTTCGATGAATGACGTGTTGGATTTTGGGAAGCTTGTCCCGGGATTTAGGTCTTTCCGAGATCCTATAAGCGAGTTAGTTTCGTTGCCTTTAATTTGGCACTTCCGCCCAGATTATTGGATTTTCACCCCGTATTCCTTATGATGATACTCTACAATTACCTTCTTGACCTTTCTCACATGATTTAGCACCAGACCTTTTGGCTTGGACGCGATCTTTCATTCACCAGCAGCCAATTGTGGTAATGGCTCAACAGGTGGAGGAACATCGGTCAAGGGTCTTGCTATCTGTGGAGGGTTTTCTTGGACGTAGCCGTATAGTGAGATAATCACTTGGGAGGCTGCGAGCGAGATTTGAGGATTTTAATCTTCTCTTTGAAGGTACGCGTAACAGTATATTTTTAAATTCGGGGACGAATTTCTTTTAAAGGGGGGGATAATTTCTTTTAAGGGGGGGAGATTGTAACACCTTAGAATGTGTTTTGTAGCTAATTATATTTTAATGTATGGTTTTTAATAAAAAGTTTACCAAATTGGGTTTTAATTATTTTATCCTATTTATTGAGTATTTTATTAGGATTTTTCTAGGCACACACACACTTGTGCATGTAAACTAGGGTGTTAATTGTGGTTTAAACCATTGCTTAATCTAGTTTAATTATTGTTTAGGTGTTTTGGGTTAAATAGTTATGGTTGTTCTTTTAAAAAGGAAATGAAAAATGAATTTAAAAGGGTTTTATTTTGGTTGAATGTTGACTTTAGAGAGAGAGAAGGAGCATGGGCTACATGGTGAGCCATGCCTCTTTAATGAAGTGAGAGAGAGTGAGAAGGGGGGGGGTTGTTTGCATTCTCTCATTCTCACTCATTGCTCTCATTCTCTCACTCTCAAACACACACACACACACTCACCTGCAGAGAGAAGCAGCAGCAGCAGAAGAAGCTTCAGCAGCAGCAGCAACTAGTAGCAGCAGCAGCATCATCATCATCAGCAACAGCTTCATCATCATCATCATCATCAGTAGCAGCATGAGCAGCAGGCAGCAACAGCAGTAGCAGGAGCTCCAGCAACCTACAGCAGCTCTTCTCTACTTCTTCACCTGCTCTCTAGGGTTCTACAGGGTATATTGCTGAACCCAATCCCATAGTTGCTTAGCTTGTGTGTTAATTTAGCATCGGTTTGTGTTAATTAGCTAGTTTAGTGCTAATTATGGTGTTTTGTGTGGACTTTTGGATAAGTGGTGATTGTGTTAGTTAACCTAGCCTATTTTAGTGTTGTTAGGGTTACTTTAACTGAGTTTAACCCTAGATTACACTAAAATACCATAGGGTTTCCTTTTAGTGCAAATTGGTGTTTTTAAGTGATATATTAGCATTTTTGTGATCTGCTTTTGATCCGGATCCTTCAGAACAAAATTGAGAAAACTGGGGCATGCTCACTAGGTCTAGATACCACCACCAGAACACGAGCCCCTCATTCTTGTTCCAGGCCGCAGATTTAATGGGTTTGGCCGCAATTTGCGGCCAAGTTGGGGACATGGGTGCTGGGGTCTTGGCTAGGGTTGTCTGCTATGTTTACTAGTGTTTTGGCATGTATAGTTTTGTAAGTTTTGACCTGTAGGAAAATCTGGGATCAAATACCGTTTTTCATGTTCGTTGTGTTTGCGCGATACGCGCGATACGTGAGAGGGTTCTGTGATCCAGCGTATCGCGGCATGTCGGGATGGTTTTAGACGCGTATACACACGTTTTAGTGTATCGTGCACGCGCGTTTAGTTCGCGACGCGAGTTTCTCGTTTGGGTTCGATATCGCGTTTTGCGAGATATTTGGCTTATATATGATTTCCGTGTCTTATTTGCAGGTTTGCAGGCAGGGACTATGGACACGGCTACAGGGGGGAGCAGATGGTAGGATTCACCTAGCGTGGAGCGTAGGTGAGTAGATTTAACATCTACAGGGGAATCGTCCGCATGGCTTTATGCGTCTGGGCTAGAATTCAAATACCTGTCGCATATTCTACGTCACTGTTAGAATTGCGCCTTTACTTTATTTTCCTTGATATAGTTATACTGTGACTAGCAGCCGTAGGACACTGCATATATTATTGACGGTCCATATTGCACGAGCACGGATTGTATGCTACACACACACACCGTCAATAATTGCCATGTCACACACTAACCATTATAGATACTATTGCTTATCACACATGACATCTAGCTTATCGGTATACCTTGCACACACTTTACTTATACCGGGGGGATATCCTATATATTTTACTTATACCCAGGGGGGTATACGACATTAGTTCTTATATGTAGATACCTATACATTGCTACACCTGTATGTTAGACACATATTCAGTTGCAGTTACATATTTATCTTTACTGATGTTACTTAACTGTACCTTATTGGTTTCGCATACATCTGGTTTCAGCTACATATTCTTATTTATATGCCCTCATTTCAGATATATCGTATATGTTTATTTCTGGATTGCGCATTATTATTTGGATTTTACATGATGTTTTCTGGATTTGGGAACCGCGGGAGTTCATGAAATTATGCATACATTGAAAAACCCGGTTTCCTTGATATGATATTTGCGCATCTACCATGGGTTTTATCGGTGCTGATTATATATACCCCTACGAGGAGGCGTCGAGACCGTAGAGGGTACATGGTGGGGCCCGGAGGTACCCCGGGGCAAGAAAGGGATGTCGATGTGCTATGAGCCGATGAGCCCGGCAGGGGAACCATACCATCCGGTGACAGTACCAATAACTCGGCGGGGATCATGGACAATCCCAATATCCGTTTGGATCTATCTCTATAGATCCTAATTCCCAATATGCAGGAGGCATCACCAAGATCTTTCATTGAGAATCTTTGTGATAAGAAGAGCTTAACCGATTGCAGCATAGGAATATCATTTCCTATCAAGAGTATGTCGTCCACGTACAATACGAGGAAGACAACCTTACTCTCTGCCACCTTCTTGTAGATACAAGGTTCATCTGGATTTTTGACGAAATCAAACTCTTTGATAACGACGTCAAAGCAGATGTTCCAACTCCGCGATGCTTGCTTTAATCCATAAATGGATTTAAGCAGCTTGCACACCTTCCCGCTGCTCCCACTGTCTACGAAGCCCTCTAGCTGAGTCATGTACACGCATTCTTCTAAATCACCATTTAGAAAGGCGGTCTTAACATCCATTTGCCAGATTTCGTAGTCATGATATGCAGCGATGGCAAGCATGATCCGGATGGATTTAAGCATAGCTACTGGAGAAAAGGTTTCGTCATAGTCCACACCTAGTCTTTGACGAAAACCCTTTGCAACAAGTCTAGCTTTGAAAGTCTCTACTTTCCCATCTACACCAAGTTTCTTGAAGATCCACTTGCTCCCGATGGGTTTTACCCCTTCAGGAGTAACATCCAAAGTCCATACTTTGTTGGTGTACATGGATTCCATCTCGGACCGCACAGTATCCAGCCATTTCACTGAGTCCCTACTCGTGATGGCCTGCTCGAAGCTAGTTGGGTCATCATCCTCCATGATGCAATCTTCGCTTCCACCGTCAATGAGAAAACCGTAGTATCTCTCAGGTGGACGAGAAACCCTGCTAGATCGGCGGAGAGGCTGGGGTTCGTCGGGTACTACTGAATCCTCTGGTTCTACTAAATCTTCAGTTATTGTTTGTGTTGCTGGAACCTCTTCCAGTTCTACCTCAATGCCACTAATCTGTTTCATAAGAAAACATTTTTCTAAGAAAGTGGCATGTTGAGAAACAAACACCTTTTGTTCCTCGGGGTGGTAGAAGATATACCCTTGTGAATTTTTGGGATATCCTACAAACTTACATAAGACTGATCTTGCCTCGAGTTTGTCCGGATTTTGTCTTTTGACATAGGCTGGACAACCCCATATCTTAACATACTTAAGAGATGGTCTCTTCCCTTTCCATATCTCATATGGAGTGGTAGGCACTGATTTGGTAGGAACCATATTCAATAGGTGTATGGCTGTCTCAAGCGCATACCCCCAGAAGGAAATAGGTAACTCAGCTTTACTCATCATTGAACGCACCATATCTAATAGGGTACGATTCCTTCGTTCCGATACACCGTTGTGCTGTGGTGTATAAGGTGGAGTAAGCTGAGAGAGAATCCCATTCTCTTTTAGATAATCTTGGAACTCATTGCTCAAGTATTCTCCTCCTCGATCAGATCGAAGGATCTTAATACTTTTGCCCGTTTGGTTCTCTACTTCTTGCTTATATTCTTTGAATTTCTCAAAAGCTTAAGACTTGTGTTTCATTAGGAACACATGCCCGTATCTAGAGAGATCGTCGGTGAATGTAATGAAGTAGGAAGAACCGTTCCTGGCATGGGTAGACATGGGACCGCATACATCATTATGTACCAGTCCTAAGAGTTCAGTAACTCTTTCTCCATGTCCACTAAACAGAGCTTTGGTCATTTTTCCTTTGAGACATGAATGGCAAGTATCATAAGATGATAATTCGAACGGATTCAAATAACCATCCTTATGTAACTTAGCCAGTCGTGTTGCATTGATATGACCAAGTCTACAATGCCACAAGTAGGATTCTTTCATTTCTGAACCTTTCCTCTTGTGTGTGTTTTGTATATTGAGGACTGTATTTTGATTTAGAATGAATATGCCATTATGCAACGAGCCTGATGCAATCAACTTTTGATCTAGGAATATGTTCATAACATTATCTTTTACTACAAAATTATATCCTTCTTTACTTAATAAAGAAACTGATATAATGTTGCACATCATGTTCGGTATATAATAGCATTCATTTAGAATCAGTGTATCACCACTTGGTAATACTAGGTGATATTCGCCAACTGCTTTGGCTGCAACATTTGCCCCATTCCCTACTTGAACGGAATGATCACCTTTTCCCAGTTCTCTACCTTTCCGTAGCCCATGTAACATCTTACATATGTGGGATCCAGATCCGGTATCTAATACCCAGGACGTAGGGTGAACTGAGAAACAGTTCTCAATGACAAACACACCCGAAGATGATGCATCAACATGCATGTTCTCCTTTTGGGCGGTGTGAGAATCCAGATATTCTCCTGTTTCCTGTTCATTCTTATAACACTTATAAGATAGAACGGGTTCAACGTTCCCCTGCACAGTATAACATGCGGGTTCGGTCAATACATCCATATTATTATCTTTATTAAGGCATGACATGGTCGCTACCTGGAGAGAGAGAGAAGAAAACACTTTAGCGTAAGCTCGTGCAAGATCAGATTGGTTATTATCTTATCTAATCAGGATGTCTCCCACTGGTTTTTATCAAATCTTCCTTCAAACCCTAAAAGGAAAGACTAGCCGGGATTAATTACACACTACAAGTTCGCCAATCTTTCAGCCAGGCCAGTGTCGGTACTTTGAGGGAGGTCCCCCGTGCTTTCGCACGAACCTAATTAATGTAAACCTCGTTTTCCCAGAGGTGTAACCCCGTTGACACCTTTCTAGACACCTACTTGATCGGCTAATTGTAATGTGTAAAACTCTCCCAGGAGTAACTCTTACTCGCAGTGGGTATCGGGATCCAACTATCTCATAGAAGGTATGCAATCTCATTGCAAATTTCAACACTTGAAATTCCCAATAATATTTTATCCCTAGTGTTCTATGACCTTGACGAATGCCAAACAACCCATAGTCCACTAGTCAAGTTCAACCCGTACATTTCTTGATTGAATTAAACCAACCCGCACGACCCTTGACGAATGCCAAACAACGCCGTACGAATACCCTAATCCAATCTGCATCATATGCATAAGCAGATAAATACTAGTTAGCTACCGTACACTACGCCTTGACGAATGCCAAACTACCGTAGCATGAATACTAATTAGTACTTATCTGAAATGACGGAGGGCTACGCAGGTTTTCAGAAAACCTATTGCGTAATGAACTTGATATCGTTGTAGGATCAAATGTAGTTTTGAAATGGAGTGATTTTGAGGCTTTTCTAGTTTTGCTAAAGGGGTCACTCCCGGTGAAGGGATCGTCGGCCCTTTCCTCGTCGAATGAGGTGCGGGATATATCATATATATCACTGTGCAAAGCAGAAACTATAGAAGCAATCAAAAGCAGACCGAGTATGTAGCATCTGCCAGTTATTGCTAAAGGAGTCACTCCCGGTGAAGGGATCTCGGTCCTTTCCTCATCGAATAAGGTGCAGGATATATCACATATACCGCTATGCAAAGCAAGAACTGTAGCTACCTGTTTTGTTTAAAATTTGATTCTACAACATCTTAGGTTTCTTTTCTTTCATTAATCACATTAATGAAGTCCCATCATTTAAATACCTAAACATCACAGATAAATACGACGTACACTTATGCCATCCGCATTCGCCTCGATGTCCCCTCGTGCACCGTTAGGTTAGGTAACTAACGGCAGAGCGGGGCAGGGCTAGCGCGGGTGCAAAACATAAGTAACGTCTATATAATATATCATA
Source organism: Agapanthus africanus (assembly GCA_030015575.1). Lineage (NCBI taxonomy): Eukaryota > Viridiplantae > Streptophyta > Magnoliopsida > Asparagales > Amaryllidaceae > Agapanthus > Agapanthus africanus. The sequence goes on from CM057344.1 coordinate 517,039,704, forward strand.
TATACTATATACTGTATCTATCACAGAACATCACATGATCACATCACAGATAACGCAGCAGAAGAAACATATGAAACATTGGATATACTAGGACGTCCGTGTTTTCAATACGAGCCAATATAAAACACGGATTCCACGGTCGTGATGAATAGCCAATCCTACACCCCTAGACCCCTACGAGAGCGGCAAGCAACCCTACCAATTCTAGGGTTAGGAGACCCGGACTCGACTCCTCGAGTTGGTCTCCCACTGGACCCCAGAACCCGGTTACTTGTGCTCCCCTCCTTGGGTCTATCCTAATGCGGAAAAGTAAATAATATACAAAAGGTGACGACTTCTGCAACCTGGAAGTGCCCCAATAAAAGAATATTACATACAAGTTTTTACATGAATGATAATGAAAAACACTCATCTCACATAAAAACCCCCGGCTATTCAAACACGACAATCCAATATAACATATCCAGCAACACATAACATCACATGTCATCAACGTAAGTAAATATGCGCATCCCAATTGTCGTTGACATATAGCAACGAAACTGGCGATATCACATATTACACTTACGGTCACAGAAAAGAAAGTGTAAAACTACAACAATTGGAATCCGCAACCTCTTTAGACATCGCATGCCTAATCAAAATGAAATACTTAGACATCACATGCCTAACAGTTATAAACCCCGCATTTTAGTCTCATTATCGAAAACTCTTTTCAATATCAAGTGAAACTAAACCGCTAGATTTATAACATTCATTCAGTTATCTCATAACTGTTTGTGAATTCCAATTATTGTATCGCATTCCGGATAAATAGAATATATTAAACTTTCCGATCGAACATTCGAACACCCAAGTTTTCCCGAAACCATTCAACACATGAAATAGGTTCAAAGACATTCACTTCATGCCTCAGTACCAACGGTCCAGCCGTAAAAGGGTCAAGCCAACGCCTCACATGTGGCACGCCGTACTGCCCCAAACCCGAAGGTTCAAAGGGCAGTTCAAGACGGTCACATAATCGAGTTAAGGTTTGTTGTCTTCTAGAGGGACCATCGCGTTACTTGCATTACTCAGAACGTCCTTAAACCACAGAAAAATCCAACACTTGGAAATTTTCCGGCAGGGGAAAAGTTGGGTATTTATATCCGGTCGAACTTTTTAACATATTCTAAAGTTATCCGGAAAGCCATATAGACAAGATTTGATAATCCGATCGAATCGTCGATTCCCAATACAACCCCAGAACACTCAACTCTTGAGTCAAATTAAAAATTCCCAGAAAATTCAGCATAATAAAGTAGTAATTACTGTGCAAAATGGGAGTGATGATGTCATCATATTGCCGCGGAACCGCCGCAGAAGCCAGGCTTCTGCCGCGGTTCCGCCGCACTCTTTACTGTTCATGGGATAAATTTTGCATAGTAATTCTTAGATTTCCCTGCTGAATTTTTTAAGCATTTTTAATATGGAAAAATCCCAGATTTTAGAAAAAGTCCAGAGAGCACTTGGGATTTAGGGTTTCGGGTTCGTTCGGGTATCAAACGTCGTCTAGACTTCGCCTAAGGCTCTAGCTAGGCTCTGATACCACTGTAGGGTTCTTAGGCACACAGTAGAGGTCTCATAAGGCATCAACCATGCCAATTTCAAATTTTACGGGTGCCGAGAAACCCTAATACGGATCGTTGACTAGAAATTTATGCGAAAAACGAATCTAGTTAACAACTTAACTAAAGATAAGAAGCTACAACCTTTGTAGATCCGGATATCCACTTCCTTGGCTCCACGTAGGCGTTCTCTCGCTGTCCATCTCAAATCCCGGACTCAATCGTCGTTTTGATCGGAGAAATGGGCGGACTAGGTCGTCGGCTTCGTGCCGAAGATGATCTACGTCGAGGCATCACAAGTTCAAGCTCCGACTTCACAAAGTTGTGAAACTTGTGAAGAAAACACCCAAAACAACTTGGCAAGAGGTAGAGGGTGAAGAAATAGGAGGTGGGTTCACTTTAGAATTGGATTTCTCTCACTTTAGCTCAAGTTGTCATTGATGGACTTAAGCTTTTCTTGAAGAAGAAGATGATCAAGAAGAAGAAAGAATATGATAAGTTTTGAATTAAAATGAAAATAAATCAATACTTATCATAAGCTAACTAAGGTTAAGTGTAGAGAATAGACCATGGTTACTTGGATGGGTTAGGGTTAAGCATGAAGACAAGAATGGTTAAGAAGTCAAACCTTCATGAAGCTTCAACTAGAAACAAACATAGCCACCATTCTTATCTAAATCTTTTCCAAATAAATAAACAAATAAATAAATGAAAAAGCAAAACCCTAATCATCTCTTAACCATGGTTTAATCCTTTACACTTAACCACATGATCAAGTATCATCCAACATGATACAAATATGTGCACAAAAGTATATCACATATACTTCTTGCACATCAAGTGAGAAAATCCATTTAAAGTGAACCAATACTAGTTAATGCAAAGTAATATATCAAATATATAATTATACATTAAATCATTAAATCAACACTTGATTTAACGATCCGGTCATATCGCATATAACCGACTAGTATCCTATGTATCGGCTTATCGAATCAATCCTTGATTCGATATCTAGGTTATATCGAATATAACCAATCGATACATCCATTGTGAGAATGGAATACGGTATCACATACACGCATCATTCTCGGTCCTGCACATATCTCATATGCACTCCTATTTCGTTTCGCTTGAGCCAGGAAACCCTTGTGTAGGACTCTAAAGACTCGTCAATACGCCGGTAGCAAATGATGATCATATCAAGCACCCACAAGCTGCAAGCGGTCTGATAAACGTAACGGCCATCCGGGTATTGAGCGATCAGAAGATCGACGAGCTAGCCCGCTCACACTCCTGTGAATCCAACTAGTAACACTTACCGTACAGTCCGGTCTGTTCGTCTGATATGTCGCATATCAAGTCTAGGGGTGGTATACGTCAGACCCCAATAACCGATAAGTCGTGCCGATGTGAGGCTCATAACGGGTCGAGAAACTACTGGTAACACTTACCAGCAAATCTCTGATCATCCCTGGCCAGGGACTTCCCTGTTACGGCCAATCGAGCACTGCGCAACATCAACCCCCAATACCGGGAGAGACGAAACCCCTCCTATCGCTCATTGCCTCCATGTGACTCGGGACTGTGCCCAAAGACCACCGTTTTCCATGCCCTCATGGACGTGGTAAGGTGGAGATCAAAGCACAGTGGGAATCACACAAGACTCTATGACGATCTCGGGTCTACAGACTAACCTGCACAAGTGTCACCTGAGAACTGCCATCTGACGTGAGGTATAATGCCATCTGAGAGTTCTCGGCGAGTCCGTCCAGTGTATCCAGTCTCCCCTGAGCACCCGTATACCATCTCTGATGTCAAACACCAATGGATATGGGATCATCCATCGCCCATCTCATGGGTCGAGAAGCGTATACGCTAGTCTACACTGGTATATCGATGCCCTGTTTCGATACACCCACGACTAGGGACCTTGAAGGATGTACTTATAGACTACCATGTCCCCACCAGTATGATCTGCATCATAGTCCAGGTAGTCAAGTACACATCTTAAGGGCTTTATCAACATGTAACTATAAGACAGTTTAAAGAGACAAGTGTACATGTTAAGATAAAGAGCAACCGGATAGCATACTATCATATCGAGCAAGAAAGTCATCTCTATATATGTCCAAGCATCCAATATAATATACATCATCTGTACAATACTGGCCTCTAGGGCATACATACAACTAACAATCTCCCACTTGCACTAGGGCCAGCTGCTGTAGTATCGCATACCGAGCATCCCGAAGAGTCTCTCAAACTGTATCTGGGGAATGGCCTTCGTGAGTGGATACGCCGTGTTGTTCTTCGTGTCAACCCTCCTGACCTCGATCTCCCGGCGATCAACTATCTCCCGGATCAGGTGATACCGCCTCAGAATATGCCTGGATCGCTGATGGGACCTGGGTTCCTTGGCCAAAGCCACCGCTTCATTGTTATCGCAATACAAAGGTATTGGATGCTCAATGGATGGAACCACTCCAAGTTCAGTAATGAACTTCTTGATCCAGACAGCTTCTTTAGCAGCATCGTTGGCAGCGATGTATTCAGCCTCCATCGTCGAGTCTGCCACGGTTTCCTGCTTGGAACTCTTCCAGCTAACCGCCCCTCCGTAAAGGGTAAAGACAAATCCCGACTGCGACTTAGAGTCGTCCTTATCACTCTGGAAGCTCGAATCGGTAAAGGACTCCACTTGGAGTTCTCCGTTGCCATACACCAAGAGCATCTCTTTAGTTCTTCGCAAGTACTTGAGAATGCTCTTCACAGCTGTCCAGTGATTCTCTCCAGGATCAGTTTGATACCTGCTCACTACACTTAGTGAGTATGCTACATCGGGTCTGGTACATAGCATCGCATACATGATAGAGCCTACAGCCGAAGTATAGGGTATCCCTTGCATGCGAGCTCTCTCCAAATCAGTCTTGGGAGACATCTCTTTGGAGAGAGTGACTCCAGAGATCGTGGGCAAGTTCCCACGCTTGGAATCTTCCATACTAAACCTTTTTAGTATGGTGTCAATGTACCTGGATTGGGACAATCCCAATATCCGTTTGGATCTATCTCTATAGATCCTATTTCCCAATATGCAGGAGGCATCACCAAGATCTTTCATTGAGAATTTTTGTGATAAGAAGAGCTTGACCGATTGCAGCATAGGAATGAGACTCTGCCCGAAATTATATTCGCTTCTCTAGCCTTAGAGTAAGAGAACGCACTTTTGGCAGTGTTGAGATCAAATCGGCAAGCATTTGGTTGGACAATGGCCGACATCAAAGGGATCGGTCCCTTAATTGTTGAACATTATATACATCTGATGGATGAAACCAAACCAATCCGAGACCCACAAAGACGGTTAAATCCCGTTATGATGGAGGCGGTAAAGAAAGAAATCATCAAGTGACTTTATAGTGGTATAATTTATCCTATATCTGATAGCCAATGGGTAAGTCCTATTCACGCGGTCCCTAAAAACTCTGGCATCACGGTCATAACTAATGAGGATAATGACCTGATCCAAACACGCACCCAAACTGGGTGGCGCGTATGTATTGATTACAGGAAACTCAATGCCGCAACGAGGAAAGATCACTTCCTTCTACCTTTCATTGACCAGATGTTAGAACGATTAGCTGGACACGAATACTATTGTTTCTTGGACGGATACTCTGGCTATAACCAGGTCCCCATCGCCGAAAAGGATCAAGATAAAACCACATTTACTTGTCCTTTCGGTATTTTTGCTTATAGATGCATGCCCTTTGGGTTATGCAACGCTCCCGCCACATTTCAGCGGTGTATGATGGGGATATTCTCAGACATGGTTGAGAATTTTCTGGAAATTTTTATGGACTATTTCTCCATTTTCGGAGACTCCTTTGAGGACTGCCTTCGTAATATTGACACGGTTCTTACCCGCTGTAAGGATAAGAACTTAACTTTGAATTGGGAAAAATGCCATTTTATGGTCCAAGAAGGTATTGTCCTTGGACATATAATTTCACGAAAAGGCATTGAGCTTGACAGAGCTAAAATTGATGTCATCCATAACCTCTCTCGTCCCAAATGCGTCAAAGATATACGATCCTTCCTTGGTCATGCAGGATTTTATGGGAGATTCATTAAGGACTTTAGCAAAATTGCGAGACCCTTAACTCTTCTATTGGCCAAGGATACTACATTTCACTTCGATTCGGATTGTGAGGATGCTTTTGAATCGCTTAAAGGATCGCTCACTACAGCCCCCGTTCTATCATCTCCGGATTGGAACCACCCGTTCGAGCTTATGTGTGATGCATCCGATTTTGCTATTGGTTCAGTCTTAGGACAACACATTGATAAGATGCCATATGTAATTTACTATGCAAGTAGGACCTTGAGCGATGCACAAATAAATTACACAACTACCGAGAAAGAACTCTTGGCAGTTGTACTTGCCCTAGAAAAATTCAGGCCCTACTTAATTGGCTGGCCAATTGTAGTTTACACTAATCACTCTGCCCTGCGACACCTTTTATCGAAGAAAGATGCTAAGGCCAGGCTAATACGTTGGATCCTGTTGTTACAAGAATTTGATCTTGTCATCCGAGACAAAAGTGGATGTGAAAACGTAGTAGCTGACCATCTTTCACGCATCTCTTCTTCACCTACGTTGACCGTGCCGATAAATGACTTATTTCCTGACGAACAGCTCTTGACCGTATCCCACGAACCTTGGTTCATGGATATTGTGAATTATCTAGCGACAGGACTTATTCCTAGCAATTGGTCGAAACAAGACAAACATCGATTTCTATCCCAAGTAAAATACTTTTACTGGGATGAACCTTATTTGTTTAAGTATTGTTCCGATCAAATCATTCGCAGGTGTGTCCTTAACGATGAATTCAAGAGTGTGTTATCATTTTGTCATGATCAGGCATGCGGTGGTCACTTTGGACCTCGAAAAACGGCGGAGAAAGTTTTGCAATGTGGATTTTATTGGCTAACACTATTTAAAGATGCTTATGATCATAGCAAAACTTGCCCGCGGTGTCAGCACTTGGGTCGGATTTCACGAAGAAACGAGATGCCACTCCAACCTATATTGGTTGTGGAAATATTCGATGTTTGGGGTATTGATTTTATGGGCCCTTTTCCCAACTCTTTTGCGAATTTATATATCTTGTTAGCGGTTGATTACGTCTCGAAATGGGTGGAAGCAATACCGTGTCGCACTAATGACAACAAGGTTGTTATTAAGTTCCTTAAAGAAAATATCTTTTCGCGATTCGGACACCCTCGCGCTATAATTAGCGACAACGGGACACATTTATGTAATCGCTTTTTCGAGGCATTAATGCGGAAATATGCTATCAACCATAAACTTTCTACGCCCTATCATCCCCAATCAAGCGGGTAAGCTGAGATCTCGAATAGGCAAATCAAACAAATTTTGGAGAAGATTGTTTCTAAAAACCGTAATGATTGGTCAACCAAATTGACAGATGCTCTTTAGGCATTTCGCACCGCTTATAAGACCGATCTTGGTATGTCTCTATACCGCCTTGTATTTGGGAAGGCATGCTACCTTCCTGTCGAGATCAAACATAAGGCAATGTGGGCTATTAAATAGCTTAACTTCGATTTTGATCAAGCTTGCAGCTATCGGAAGCCGCAATTGAATGAGCCAAGCGAACTCCACGATGAAGCTTACGATAATGCAGTGATAGTAAAGAACCGGACTAAAGTGTTTTACGATAAAAAACTTTTTAGAAAAACTTTCACACCGGGACAACAAGTCCTTCTTTATGACTCACGACTCCATCATCATCCGGGTAAGCTTAAGTCTCGTTGGAAAGGACCTTTTGTGGTGCGGTATGTACACCCGCACAGGGCGGTAGAAGTTGAAAATTTAAAAAATGGTTCAATTTTTAAAGTAAATGGGTATAGATTAAAACCTTATTTCTCTGCTGACCCAGCGGAGGAGCTCCTGTCTTTACAGGAGCCGCTTTATCAGAACTGAATTTCCTCCGCCTCACCTCCATGTTTTGGTAACATTTTCTCGTTTTAAGAATGGAGGTGAGTGAAAATGGACTTAGCTGAATACCTGTGCATGCCAAAGAACAAGTTTGGGGGTAGTCTTCATTTAACTATTATTTTACCCCTATTATTGTCTCTCCCAACGTCTACATGTCCATGCTATCAAAAGACAACGTCAGTGCGGACACTGCTGAAAACAGGTTTGGGGGGGGGGGGTTTGTATTCACTGAATTATTTTTGGCACTGGGCATTTAAAAAAAAATAAATTTTTTTTTTTTTTTTATAATAAAAGAGTAGAAAGTGAAAAATTATATATGAAAGATAGGAATAGTTTAAGAAAAACATGAAAGTTAAATGTTTTCTTAAATGAAACTAGTAATAAGTTGTTATGAGCTGTTGTCCCAAGGGTTAGTAAGATGAAGGAAATTGCTAATCTGAGGATAAAAATAAGTCTGAAAAATAGTCCATATTCTTAAAGCCAAATATTTGAACGTTGATACCCTACTATACGCACTTACACACATCTTAAAACTTGGGATAATAGAGGATACCTTGAAATGCTCTTGTCTAAAAGCCTTAGTATTAAGGAAAATAAAATAAAAAGTATAAGTGGTGAAGAAAGAAAAAAAATGAAAACTGGTTTTGTAATTACCAAGGCAACATAAAAAATATAGCGAGGGTGATTTATCACTTAGTGCCTTAGACCAACTGGTTTGGGAGTCACTGCTAAGCCTTAGGTGTTGCATGACGAGGAATTACGCCTAAATGTGCGAGCACATTTTGTAATCGGTCGGTTAGTACCTCAAGAAGTATTAACGGTCGCATAAAGAATGTGTGAGCAATTTTATCGAAAATATTCACCAACTATATAGTACTTTGGAAGATGGACAAGAGTATGAAACCTTGAATTGAATTCTCTAAGTGTAAGGATATCTTTTACACACACGTAGGGGTATATGATCAATGTTTGGATGAAAGATAGGGAGGAAGACTATAGGCTATATTTTATTGAGGGATGTTGTGATTTCTAATATTTTTACATGACTATTAAGATAGGGCTCATAGCAATTGGAAAGCTGGTATAGTTGGAAACTCTTATTTTCAAGTTCTTTCTTTTATAATTCTTATGTGTAAGGCTATGGTAGCGCCCCGGCTGTCTTTCCGAGGCCAAAATGCGGAAACGAAAATTTTTCTAAACATGAAACTAGCGCTATCGTATGCTTAAAACCTAGATCGAACTATTAACCTACAACTAGCTATCTAGAGAAGAGATAGAAAGGCTATACCGATCGATCTGTGTCCTTCGGTTTTTGGCCACCATCCCAAACTCCTCGCGACATCTCCGGTCTTGATCTCCTCGTCGGAAAGGGCACCACATCTACGAGTCTTTTTACGGGCTCCCGCTTCATCCGAAGCAACTCGGGCACGAAGTGTGCTAGCCGACGTGTCTAAGGTGTTGTAGAGAATGTTTGTGATCACTTTGTCTCTTGCATCCATTGATTTGGATGGAGGTTAGAGGTGTTAGCATTAATGGAGATTTGAGCTAGAGGAAGAAGAAGGAGGAGAAGCTTTCTCCTTTTTTTTTTCTTGTGTTTCTTATGATAAAAAGAGAGAGTATGAGATGTGAAAATAATACAAGACGAACCTTACATCATGGCAGCCCCTCTCTCTTGTTATCATATCAACACAAATCAATCACAATATGTGACATTTGCATAAAAAATGATACCATGAGTCACCCATGAAGTACATGTTAGTTATATGTATGCCGTAGAGGCCATTACTGTACATACGATGTATATTGTAGTGGATGCTTGGACATATATAGGGATGACTTTCTTGCTCGACATGATAGTACGCTATCTGGTTGTACTTTATCTTAACATGTACTCTAATTGTCTCTATATTACATGTTGATAAAGCCCTTAGGATATGTACTCGACTACTGGGACTATGATGAGATCATACTATTGGGGCCGCGGTAGTCGACGAGTACATCCTATAACTGTTCCTAGTCGAGGGTGTATTGAGACAGGGCATCGATACACCAGAGTAGACTAGCGTATACGCATCTTGACCCATATGATGGGCGATGGATGATCCCATATCCATCGGTGTTTGACATCAAGGATGGTGTACGGGTGCTCAGTAGAGACAGGGTACACTGGACGGACTCGCCGAGAACTCCCAGATGGTATTATACCTCACGTCAGATGGCAGTTCTCCGGTGACACTGGTACAGAGTAGTCTGTTGACCCGAGATCGTCATAGAGTCTTATGTGATTCCCACTGTGCTTTGATTTCCATCATACGACGTCCAAGAGGGCGTACAAAAAGGTGGCTTTTGGGTACAGTCCCGAATCACATGGAGGCAATGAGCGATAGGAGGGGATTCGTCTCTCCCGGTATAGGGAGTTGATGTTGTGCTGTGTTCGATTGGTTATAACTGGAAATCCCTGGCCAGGGTTGCTGAGATTTACTGGTAAGTGTTATCAGTAGTTTCTCGAACTATTATAAACCTCATATCGACACGACTTATCAAGCTACTGGGGTCTGACGTTTACCACCCCTAGGCGAGATACGCGACATATCAGACGACGAGACCGGACTGTACGGGAGTGTTACTGTTTGGATTCACAGGAGAATGTACAGGCTTGCTTATTGATCTTCTGAGCGCTCAATACCTGGGTGGCTGTTACGTTTAGCTGACCGCTTGCAGCTTGTGGGTGTTTGATATGATTATCACCTACTGCCGGCGTATTGACGATTCTTTAGAGTCCTACACAGAGGTTTCTTGACTCAGGCAAAACGAAGTAGGGGCACATATGTGATATGTGCAGGGCCGAGGATAATGTGATATGTGATACCGTATTCTATTCTCATGATATTTAATATCAGCCGGGTCATCGGATCAAGTGTTGATTCGATGAATCGGTAAATGAGATATTAGTCAGTTATATGCGATATAGCCGGATTGTCGGATCAAGTGTTGATTCGATAATTTAATGTATAATAATATATATGATATATTAAATTACATTAACTAATATAAGCTCACTAAAAGATTCTTTTTCTCACTCGGGTAATACATTGATATATATGCGATATATGTTAATTGTATTATTTTATTTTGTTACAATAAAGATTATATATGTGATATATAATATTGTAACATGATATGATTACTAATGCAACATGTTTAGTGGAGATTAAACAAGATTAGGGTTTGATTTGGGTTAGTTCATTCATGAACCTTCTAGAAGGTTTTTTTTGTTTTGTGATATTTTAAAGTGACTCACCTTTAACTCAACCCAAACCCTAGACCTAGTTAAATCTCTACAAAGGTTTGTTTAACCATGGTTGCATTATTCATCATTATCATCTTTTCATTATTCATCACAAAAGGATGCTAATCATTTTTATTCATCTTCTTCTTCCTTCTTTCTTCATGGAAAAAACTTTCTAGGTTTTTCCTAAGTGATGAAACTGAGTGAGTAATTGAAAACAAATGAGAGCAAAAATCCTACTTCATCATCCTCATCTACCCTTGCCCTTTAGATGAGAGTGTTCACTTCATTTAGTGAGTGAGAGCTTGTGTTAATGAAACTTCAAGGTAGATCATCTTTGTTATCGAAGATCGGAAGCAAGCTTGCATCTTTCTCTTCGCGGAGCCTCTCGAGAGTCTGGAACACGATGATCGCAGCGAAGGGACCTCAACACGGAGCTTAAGAAGTGAAGGACCGGATCTACAAAGCTTGTAATCCCTCTCACTTAGTGTTAAAGTGTTTAACATGCTTGTTTTCGCCTAATCTCTAGTTTAAAGATCTTGTTAAGGGTTGTTCGGCATGGCTAAATCTTTATTCGGGCATGGTTGATGCCTCGTAGACCCTTGTACGTGTGTCTAGCAACCCTACAGTGGTATCAGAGCCAAGCTAGAGCTTTAGGCGAAGTCTAGGCGAAGTTTAAAGTCCGATCGAACCTGGAAACCCCTGATTATACCCTTCTTTGGATATTTGTTAAAAATGTTGATTTTTTCTAATTAAAAATGCTCAGAAAATCAAGCAGGGAAATCTAAGGATAACTGCAGAAAATGACAACCTAATACTAATGTAGTATCGCGGAACCGCGGCAGTACCCTGTTTTTAGCGGCGGTTCCGTTGCCGTATGTAAAGATTAGGGATTTCTTTTTCTACAGTAACGTCCGTAGTTGTTTCTTGATTCTTCTGGGAATTTTTAATTGTTACTCAAGTGTTGAGTTTTCTGGGTTGTATTGGGGACTCGTTGATTCGATCAGATAATTTAAATTCGTTTAAGTTTTTCCGGGTAATTTTAGAAACTGTTAAAAAGTTCGAATGGATATCAATAACTCACTTTTTCCCCTGCCGGAAAATTTCCATGCGTTCGATTTTTCCGTAGTTTAAGAACGTTCTAAGTCGTGCAAGTAACGCGGTGGACCCTCTAGAAGACAACAAACCTTAACTCGATTATGTGACCGTCTTGAACTGCCTCTAAACCTTAGGGTTTGTGGCAGTACGGCGTGCCACATGTGAGGCGTTGGCTTGACCCTTCTACGGCTGGACAATTGGTACTGTGGCATGTGATGGATATTTTAAAACTGATTTCAAGTGTTGAGAACTATTGGGGAAATCTTGGGTGTTTGATTATTCGATCGGAAAGTTTAACACTGTCTATTTATCTGGAATGTGATACAATATTTGGAATCCACATGTAGTTATGAGATAATTAATTTGAATGTTATAAATCTAGCAGTTCAGTCTCAATTGATCGGTTGCTACGGAATTTTGATGTGATCAAAAGTCCGTCGCAATCACGTAGCGTACGCGGATACTCGCCGGGTAAACTTAATGGATAGCCACACCCCATAGCCCCGACCAAGTGACAGTAGGAGAACCCCGTCGCCAAAAGCATCCGTTCAGGTGCTCGCGGCAGCGGTGTTCCTCCTTAGTGCACTTCGTCGACGGCATCCGGGGGTGCGTCCGTCTACTAAAGTTTGCGATGAGCATTCGATCAGGATGTCTGGAATCTTGTTGAATTGCCCGACTTGATGTTGAGAAGAGTTTTCGATAATGAGACTAAAATGCGGGGTTTATAACTGTTAGGCATGCGATGTCTAAGGAATTCATTTGGTTAGGCATGAGATGTCTAAGGATGTTGCGGATTCCAACTGTTGTAGTTTTACACTTTCTTTTCTGTGACCGTAAGCGTAGTATGTGGTGTATCGCCGGCTTCGTTGCTATACATCAACGACAATCGGGATACGCATACTTGCTTATGTTGATGATATGAGATATTATGTGTTGCTGTGATATGTTATATTGGATCGTCGCGTTCTGAATAGCCGGGGGTTTTATGTGAGATGAGAGTTTTTCTTTTTCATTCATGTAAAATTCATTTGTATATAATATTCTTTTATTGGGGCACTTCCGGGCTGAGGATGATGTCACTATTGTATATTATTTACTTTTCCGCATTAGGTAGACCCAAGGCGGGGAGCACAAGTAATCTGGTTCTAGGGTCCAGTAGGAGACCATCTCGAGGAGTCGAGACCGGGTCTCCTAACCCTAGAATTGACAGTGTTGCTTGCCGCTCTCGTAAGGGTCTAGGGATGTGGGTTTGGCTATTCATTGTGACCGTGGAATCCGTGTTTTATACAGGCTCGTATTAAAAACACGGACCTCCTAGTATATCCAATATTTCATATATATTCTTCTGCTGCAATGTTCTGTGATGAGATCATATTACTGCCTGAGACGAATGTTTATATTATATATATGAGATATATGTTATATTGCAGATTTCGTTTCAAATGTGATGCTTGTGAAGCATAATAAAATGGGATTTCATTAATGAGATTAATGAAACTAAAAGAAACCTAAAGATGTTGTAGAAACTTGTTTAAAAACTGGTAGCTCTAGTTCTTGCTTTGCATAGCGGTGTTCCTTGTAGAACATCCAGCACCTTATTCGATAAGGAAAGAGCCGAGATCCCTTCACCGGGAGTGATCTCTTTAGTGAAACTAGCAGATGCTACATACTCGGTTTGTCTTTTGATTGCTTCTATAGTTCTTGCTTTGCACAGTGATATTTGTGAAATATCCTGCACTTTATTCGATAAGAAAAGAGCCGACGATCCCTTCACCGGGAGTGACCTCTTTAGCAAAACTAGAAAAGCCTAAAAAACACTCCATTTAAAATCACTCGATTCTACAACGATATCAAGTTCATTATGCAAAGGGTTTTTCTTAAAAACCCGTCGTAGCCCTCCGTCATTTCAGATAAATACTTCATAGTATTCGTACTGCATTTGTTGGCTTTCGTCAAGGCGTAGTGTGCGGTAGCTATTTATGCTTATCTGTATAAGTATATGATGCGATTGAGTTAGGGTAGTCGTGCGACTTTGTTGGCATTCGTCAAGGGCCGTGCGGGTGGGTTTAATTCAATCGGGAAATGACTGGTTGAACTTGACTAGTAGCCTATGGTTTGTTGGCATTTTAAGGTCATAGGATGCTAGGGGTAAAATATTATTGGGAATTTCAAGTGTTGAAATTTGCAATGAGATTGCATACCTTCTATGAGATAGTTGGATCCCGATACCCGCTGCGAGTAAGAGTTACTCCTGGAAGAGTTTTACACATTACAATTAGCCGATCAAGTAGGTGTCTAGAAAGGTGTTAACGGGGTTACGCCCCTGGGAAAACAAGGTTTACTTTAATTTGGTCCGTGCGAAAGCACGGGGAACTTCCCTCAAAGTACCGATACTGGCCTGGCCGAAAGATTAGTGAACTTGTAGCGTGTAATTAATCCCGGCCAGTCTTTCCTTTTAGGGTTTGAAGGAAGATTTGACTAAAACAGTGGGAGACATCCTGATTAGATAAATTGATAATCAATCTAATCTTGTAAAAGCGCACGCTGAATGTTTTCTCTCTCTCTCTCCTGGTTACGACTATGTCACGCCTTAATGAAGATAGTAATATAGATATATTGACTGAACCCGCTTGTTATACCGAGCTGGGGAACGTTGGTCCCGCTCCAACTTATAATTGTTATAAGACAGAGCAGGAAATAGGGGATTACCAGAATTCCCGTGCCGCCCAAACGAAGAAAGTGCATGCTGATGCATCTTCTTCGGGTGTGATCATTACAGAGAACTGTTTCTCAGTATCCTTTACGTCCTGTGTATTTGCTACCGGATCAGGATCCCACATATGTAATTTATTACATGGGCTACAGATAGGTAGAGAACTGAGAACGGGTGATAAGTTTCATGAGATAGAAACGGTGCAAGTGTTGCAGCCAAGTCTGTTGGTCACTATCACCCTGTATTACCAGAATACATTGATTCTGAACGAATGTTATTAGATACCGAACCTGAAGTACAACATCATATCAGTCTCTTTATTAGTAAAGAAATGATATAATTTTGTATTGTTGGATAATGTTTTGAATATTTCCTATATCAAGAGTTGATCGGTTCATGCACGTTATCTAAAAGCATTGACGTTCTAAATCAAACTACAGTTCTTAGTATACAGAACACACACAAGATGAAGAGTTCATAAATGAACGAATCCTTCTTGAGGTATTGTAGACTAGGTCATATCAATGCGACCCGACTAGCTGAAATTACATATAGATGCATATTTAAATTAGTTTGAATTTATATCTTGTGAAACTTACCAGTCATGTCACAAAGATAAGATGACCACATCTCCGTTTATTGGAAACAGAGAAAGAGTTAGTGAACTCTTGGGATTGATACATGCTGAAAGTCCCCTGTCTACACATGCCAAGACCGGTTCTTTGTACTTCATTACATTCACTGATTATCTCTCAAGATCCGGACATATGTTCCTGTTGAAATACAAGTCTGGAACCTTTTGAGAAATTCAATGAATATAAGTTAGAAGTAGAGAACCAAAAACGGGTATAAGTATTATGTCCTTTGATGAGATCAAGGAGGAGAATACTTGAGCACGGAATTCCTGGACTATTCTAAAGGAGAGTGAGATTCTCTCTCAGCATTACTCCTCCGTATACACCATAGCACGATGGTATATCGGGACGGAGCAATATCACCCTATGTGATATGGTGCGCTCTATGATGAGTACTACTGAGTTTCCTATTTCCTTTTGGGAGTTATGCACTTGAGAAGTTGCATACTTATTGAATAGGGTTCAAATCAAATCAATTGCCTACCACTTCATATGTGATATGGAAAGGGAAGAGCCCATATCTTAAGTTTGTTAAGATTTGGGGTTGTCCGGCCTATGTCTAAAAAGCAAAATCCGGAAAACTCGAGGCAAAATCAGATCTGTGGAAGTTTGTTGGATATCCCTAGCATACGCAAGGGAATATCTTCTACCTAACCGAGCAACAAAAGATGTTTTGTTACTCAACATGAACCTTTGTGAAAGGGAATTTCTTGTGGAAAAATTATTGGTCATGAGGTAGAACTGGAAGGAGTTCCAGCTATACAAACTACAGTAAATGATTTGATAGAACCAAAGGATTCAATAGTTTCCAACGAACCTCAGCCTCTCCGCCGATCTAGTAGGGTTCCTCACCCACCTGAGAGATACTTCGATTTCTCTATGACAGTGGGAGCGAGGATTGCATCATAAGATGATGACCCAACTAGTTTCGAGCTGGCCATCAGGAGTGGGACTCTGTAAGAATGGTTGGATGCTTAGCGATCTGAGATGGAATCCTTATACACCAACAAAGTATGGACTTTGGTTGCTTTATCTGAAGGGTTAAATCCCCATCAAGAGCAAGTATATCTTGAGAAGATTACTTGGTGTACATGGAAAAGTTGAGACTTTCAAAGCTATGCTTAAGTCCATCCAGATCCTACTTGCCACTGCTACATACCATGACTACAATATCTGGTGGTTGGGTGTCATGACGGCTTTTCTAAATGATGTTTTAGAAGAGAGTGTCTATAAGTACACAGCCAGAGGGCTTCGTAGACAGTGGGAGCAGCGGAAACGTGTGCAAGATGTTTTATGTGATAAACCAGGCATCGCGGAGTTGGAATGTCTGTTTTGATGTGGAAGTCAAAGAGTTTGACTTCATCAAAATGGTAGATGAACCTTGTATATACAAAATGGTAGTAGAGAGTATGGTGGTGATCCTCGTAGAGTACGTAGATGACATACTCTTGATAGGGAATGAGTTTCCTATGCTACGCTCGGTTAATCTCCGCTTATCACAAGGATTCTCCATATAGGATCAAAATGATACCTCCTAAATCCCGGGTTTTGGATCTATGAGATAGATCTAATTGGATGTTAGGATACTCACTAGTTGTAGTGAGATGGTATCAATCGATCCTGGGGAGAATCACCGGAAAAATTCCAGGGTGATAAGGACGACTGAATGTCAGTCGCAGGCATTGTCTTTACCCTCAGTGGAGGGACGGTATGTTGGAAGAGTTCCAAGCTAGATACCGTGACTTACTAGACGATTAAAGGCAAGATACATCGTTACCAAGGATGCTACCAAAGAGGCAGTCTGGATATATATAAGTTCATGAGATGAACTTCGTTCCTACCATTGTGTGACATGGAGTTGTGGTTTTAGCCAAGGAACTACCGTCCCATCAGAAATCCAGATATAATTCTTAGGCAGTATCACCTGATCATGGAGATGGTTGATCTCTAGAGAGATCGAGGTTAGGAGAGTAGACACAGAGGACAACAGCGCGCATCCACTCACAAAGGCCTTTTTCCCAGTAGAGACTTTTATGGGATGTTTGAGTATGAGATACTTCAACCACAACTAATTGTTGGGTATGTGATACCACAACAGATGGCCCTAATGTAAGTGGGAGATTGTTAGTCATATGTATACCCTAGAGGCCATTACTGTACATACGATGTATATTGTAGTGGATGCTTGGACATATATAGGGAGGACTTTCTAGCTCGACATGATAGTACGCTATCTGGTTGTATTTTATCTTAACATGTACTCTGATTGTCTCTATGTTACATGTTGATAAAGCCCTTAGGATATGTACTCGACTACTGGGACTATGATGAGATCATACTAGTAGGGCCACGATAGCCGACGAGTACATCCTATAACTGTTCCTGGTCGAGCGTGTATCGAGACAGGGCATCGATACACCAGAGTAGACTAGCGTATACGCATCTTGACCCATATGATGGGCGATGGATGATCCCATATCCATCGGTGTTTGACATCAAGGATGGTGTATGGGTGCTCAGTAGAGACTGGGTACACTGGACGGACTCGCCAAGAACTCCCAGATGGTATTATACCTCATGTCAGATGGCAATTCTCCGGTGACACTGGTACAGAGTAGTCTGTTGACCCGAGATCGTCATAGAGTCTTGTGTGATTCCCACTGTGCTTTGATTTCCATCATACGACGTCCAAGAGGGCATACAAAAAGGTGGCTTTTGGGTACAGTCCCGAATCACATGGAGGCAATGAGCGATAGGAGGGGATTCGTCTTTCCCGGTATAGGGAGTTGATGTTGTGCTGTGTTCGATTGGCTATAACTAGAAATCCCTGGCCAGGGTTGCTGAGATTTACTGGTAAGTGTTATCAGTAGTTTCTCGAACTGTTATAGACCTCATATCGACACGACTTATCAAGCTACTGGGGTCTGACGTTTACCACCCCTAGGCGAGATATGCGACATATCAGACGACGAGACCGGACTGTACGGGAGTGTTACTGTTTGGATTCATAGGAGAATGTACATGCTTGCTTATTGATCTTCTGAGCACTCAATACCTGGGTGGCTGTTATGTTTAGCTGACCGCTTGCAGCTTGTGGGTGTTCGATATGATCATCACCTACTGCCGGTGTATTGACGATTCTTTAGAGTCCTACACAGAGGTTTCTTAACTCAGGCAAAATGAAGTAGGGACACATATGTGATATGTGCAGGACCGAGGATAATGCGATATGTGATACCATATTCTATTCTCGCGATATTTGATATCAGCCGGGTCATCGGATCAAGTGTTGATTCGATGAATCGGTAAATGAGATATTAGTCGGTTATATGCGATATAGCCGGATTGTCGGATTAAGTGTTGATTCGATAATTTAATGTATAATAATATATATGATATATTAAATTTTATTAACTAATATAAGCTCACTAAAAGATTCTTTTTCTCACTCGGGTAATACATTGATATATATGCGATATATGTTAATTGTATTATTTTATTTTGTTACATAAATATTATATATGTGATATATAATATTTTAACTTGATATGATTACTAATGCAACATGTTTAGTGGAGATTAAACAAGATTAGGGTTTGATTTGGGTTAGTTCATTCATGAACCTTCTAGAAGGTTTCTTTTTGTTTTGTTTTAGGTATTTTAAAGTGTCTCACCTTTAACTCAACCCAAACCCTAGCCCTAGTTAAATCTCTACAAAGGTTTGTTTAACCATGGTTGCATTATTCATCATTATCATCGTTTCATTATTCATCACAAAAGGATGCTAATCATTTTTATTCATCTTCTTCTTCCTTCTTTCTTCATGGAAAAAGCTTTCTAGGTTTTTCCTAAGTGATGAAAATGAGTGAGTAATTGAAAACAAATGAGAGCAAAAATCCTACTTCATCATCCGCATCTACCCTTGCTCTTTTGATGAGAGTGTTCACTTCATTTAGTGAGTGAGAGCTTGTGTTAATGAAACTTCAAGGTAGATCATCTTTGTTATCGAAGATCGGAAGCAAGCTTGCATCTTTCTCTTCGCGGAGCCTCTCGAGAGTCCGGAACACGATGATCGTAGCGAAGGGACCTCAACACGGAGCTTAAGAAGTGAAGGACCGGATCTACAAAGGTTGTAATCCCTCTCACTTAGTGTTAAAGTGTTTAACATGCTTGTTTTCGCCTAATCTCTAGTTTAGAGATCTTGTTAAGGGTTGTTCGGCACGGCTAAATCTTTATTCGGGCATGGTTGATGCCTCGTAGACCCTTGTGCGTGTGCCTAGCAACCCTACAATACATGTATCATTTAATGCACAAAATGATGGCTTAAGCTCCAATTTCCATTAACAAACATTAATCCAAATGTTTGCAACAATAAAAAGATACAGCAACATCTAAACTAAACTCGTGACGGATCACAAGGATACCCTTCATCTGTATATACATACCTGCATCCGCATTCCGACTGAATGCGAATGCAATGAGACTAAAGTAATCCAACAAATCTAATACCAGGATCCGGCTTAAACCAAAACCCACTAGTATGATCCGTCCAATCATGATCTGTGCAATACCGCACGTATATGATCGAACCCTGCCATATATCATACGGCCTCTACAACGTTTCGCCTGAAACTTTAGAAACTGTCTGTGGGGGACTCTAAAGACTCGTCAATACTTTGGCTGTGGATTTAACCACTAGCACGTCAGAGGTATTAGCCGTACGTAACGGGCTACCAGGTATTGACCAAAAGGAAGGTCGATGAGCGAACTCATCTTGACACCATACTGAGCCTGTCAGTGACAATATCCGTGCAGTCTGGTCCGTTCTTCTATGAGCATCGAATGGCGGGCCTAGGGGGTTGGTAAAAGTCAGACCCCCAAAAGCGGTACAAGTCGTGTCGGAGTGTAGCCCAGAACACCCTGAGATACTACTGGAATACCTACCAGTAAATCTCCTGCCTCGGCTGAGGGCTTTGTGTAATGGCTTTCCTAGACACAGCGCGATCTCACCCCTAATACCGAGAGAGACAAATCCCCTGCCGATCCGCTCACTTGCCTCCATGTGGCTCGGGACTGTACCCAACTGAAACCTGTTTGCACGACTCCTTTGAGCCGTGGTAGGGTAGTAATCAAAGCACAATGGGAACTCACACGAGACAAATGACGATCTCAGGTCGATGAACTAAACTGTACACATGTCACCAGGAAAATTCTATCTGACGTCAGGTATAATACCAACTAGCAGGTTCCTGGCGAGTCCTGTCCGGTGTACTCATAACCCAATGAGCACCTGTATACATCTTAGGTGATCCAACTGACATCAATGGCTTGTGAGACTGGCCACCGCCCCTCGTCGGGGTCTCGACTGTATACACCAGTCTACTCCGGAGTATCGATGCCCTGTCTCGAAACTCCCACGACTAGGGACCACTTTTAAGGATGTGCTTATGGACTACCCAACTCTCACGTATATGATTGCCATCATACTGTTCGTAGTCAAGCAGGATCCTAAGGGCTCTATTAACGTGTAATAGTGAACATGTCACCTAAAACTGTATACGACTGATAAAGACAAACCATGGTAGCATACTATTCTTTATCAACGTGTAATAGTGAACTACAATGTCACCTAATGCATGTACACGATGATAAAGACAAACCAGATAGTATACAAACCTCTCGAGTAAGACAGTCCTACCGGTATAGGTCCTCCCTCAATCATTGCAATCACGTGCCTGGGATCCAATAATTGACTCTGAGGGCACTATATCCAGCAATCTCCCATTTGCACTCAAGACTAGTTATTGCGATGTCGCATACTCACAGCCCGTGTGATACCGAACACCCAACTCCTCTACTAATCAGTCTCACAAAGCCCGTTTGCGAAACTATTGCGTTCGAGTAATAGCCTCAGTGAGTGGATCCGCTCTGATGTTTCTTTCTATGTCTTTCTTTATCTCAAGTTCGCGGAGAAAGCCATCTCTCGAAATGAGCAATACCTGTTTTAGAATATGTCTGTATATCTGATGGGACCTAGTTTATAAATGAACTCCAAATCCAAACTTCTTAGACTGTATCGTCAACTGAACTTAATCAGTATCCTGCGCCACACCTCCCTCAGTATCCGCTTGGACCACCTGTCCAAGATACTGCCCCTCGTCAGAGAGAAAACTATAACTCTGACAGTCACTCTGTCATCCAGGTCACCTTAGAAGCCTGGAATGATAACTGTCTCCTAAAAGAGGCGGCTGTTATCATTTCCCTAGAACATCCACTTATGTTCTAAAAATGCTTCCGAACGTTTCTCCAGGATAGGATTAATATCAACTGACTGCATCTCGTGCAAAAACAATATCGGGTGTGGTACTTGACATCTCATGATTGACTCAATTGTCTAAGCAAGTGATCTGCCAATTATGCACATCCCTCTCCCCTTTAGTCTGTAAGACACCTTTAGAGAGGGTGACTCCATCACCTGCAGGTGCACTACCGTGCCAGAAGTCGTCCATTCTAAAAAACCTTTAGAATGCTGTCTAAATACCCTGATTGGGACACTTCCCAAATCTAGATTTAAAACCATAGATCTACTAATAAGAATGTCTGATATTATATCTATATCCTATGTGGAGAAACCACTGTGTGACAACCAAAGCATAACCGATCGTAGTATAGGAATTTCAGTTCCTACTCTGTGTATGTCATCCAAATACCAAGACATCACACCCTACTACCTTCTTAACAGATCCATTCCCTATTCTGATGAAGTCAAACCTATGACTGTCACATCAGAAATAGATGATCTTTCTCCGCTATATCTGCTTTAGTCTATAAATAGAAATAAGCTACTTGTCCACTATGCTTCCGCTGCTCCCACTGACTACGACAACCCTCTGGCAGAATAATATACACGTGCACTTCTAAAGCTAGTCTAGAACGACGCTATACTCATCCTCCTGCCGGGTCTCACAGTCTGGAACAACAACAATGGCAAGTCTGGATAAACAAGAACCTCCCTGTCACCGTCTTTGAGCATACCGAAGTACTTCTCGAGTGCCTGAGGTTACCCACCATATCTGCGGAGTGGCCAATGGAATGTCAAACCAGATCGAATCTTTAGGTTCTTATCAAATTTTCAGTAATCGTTTGCGGTTCTGGAATCACTTCCAGTTCTACTATACTCCCACTACTGTTTTCTGAAAAAATCCATTTTTATTAAAACTGTGGCGAGTCAAGAACAATATCACTATTGGTCTTCCAGATGGTAGAAAGTCAACCCTTGTCATAGTCCGGGTCAACCCACAAACGGCCATTACAGAAGCATGCCATGAGTTATCCAGAGTCTGGTTTTAAGCATAAGCCGGACAACTCTCCGTACCTTAACATTGTTAAGATATGAACTATTCTATATTCAATATAGAAACAGAGGCACTGATTTAATTGGAACCAGATTCAAATCATGCAGCTGTCTCCAGTGCATGTCAGCTAAATGGAGAGAGGCCGATCAGCATTACTCAACTTAGGAATGCTTCTAATTATGAGTAATCTGAAAGAGAACCAAGTTCTCTTAATCATTACTATCAACTGAATACCATACACAAGTATCAACATCTTCGATCACCTTGAAGAATCCTGATACTTGCAACACCTGGTTCTCTACTTTATTCTTATACCTATAACTTCTCAAAACTTGGACCTTGCATTTCTACGAAACACATGTCTAAGAACTAGAGAAATCACAAGTAAACATAATACAGTACGAGTACCAACCCCTCTGTCTTCATGGACACTGGATAACATACAATACTCTGTATAAGTCCCCTGAGTCTAATAACTCATTCCCTGTGTGTCGTAGGTTGAAAACTGTACTTATGGTTAAGAAGAATTACACCGCTGTTTAATGCTCCTTACCTAACCATCCACTGATATAGGTAAATGTCATATACATAATTTCAAAAAGTTATATCTCACTTTATAAAAATAAACGTACAGATATATCAATTTGAAATTGGTGCATAACAACGGATATTCAAAACCAATATATTTGCCGTCCGGCAAACAACCCAGGCGATTTCCTCAAATATCACCAATTACAACGAATCCTGATATAATGAGGATGATCATCCAATTCCCAATAACTTACTCCCACTCATCATCTGTAAAACCATACAGATGTGAGAATCAAACCTGGTAAATACATACCCCAGAGCAAGGGCTAATTGGGAAATCAGTTTTCTTTTAACAATACACAGTTAAACTGAAACATGTAAATATTTCGAAGGAGTATCCGGGTATTCCTAGTAATGCCTCTTCCATTATCAGATTCACAACTGTAACCGTATATTTCTTTGCCATCTCTCCAAGTCCCTTTATACGTCTTTAGTCATTACCTTCTGTACACCCCTTTAGGCCAAATGGTTTTCTTCCTTCCCTACCGTTCGGCACCAGCCTATGGTTTGGAAGAAGACTATCCAATAAGCATAATGGGTGTACTCTCCTAATCTTAGGAGTACTCGTAACCTGAGAGAAGGTGAAGATAAAAAGACAACGGAATAAACCTTATTCCTATTTCTCCTGAACCAGAATTCATCCCCGAACTGGAATAAGTTCCTTCGAGTTCGTATATAACCATACGATGGAGTATCCAAATAACTGTGGATCTTCGTAGTGATACGGAGTGTTCCGGAGAATACAAAGGTGATGTAGGATTGGCGAAGAAATACTTGGTTTGGTCGTGAATAGCAGTCGCAATTTACTTTGCCCTCTTACTAATCCCTTTATTTGTCTTAACTTATTACATTCTGTACACCATCGTTAGGCTAATTGGTTTTCTTCATTCCCCACTATTCAGCACCTGCCTATGGTTTGGAAGAAGACTATCCAATAAGAGTAATAGGTGTACCGTCCTAATCCAAGGAGCACTCGCAACCTGAGAGAAGGTAAAAGGAAAAGACAACTGAATAGTCCTATTCATTTTCTCCAGAACCGGAAACCATCCTCGAATCTGGAACAAGTTCCTTCGAGTTCGTATATAACCATACGATGGTTTTATCCAATGGAAGTGGATGTTTGTAGTAATACGGGGTGTTCTGAAGAAAATGGTAAAAGTAGGAGTGGCAACGAGGTATGCGGCTCTGACAATCCAAAAGCCAGTGTTTTAAGAAGGTTCGGTTAACTTGGTCACTGAGTCATAGTCAAGGGTCGGGTCATGGTCGCTGCCAAATAGAGAGAGAAAAGAAACACTCAGTGTGCACTCTAACCTAGATCAGAATGGTTATCAATTTATCCAATCAGGAAACCTCCTACTGTAATCTCAAATTCTCCTCTGAACCTGAAAGAAGAATTAGTCGGGATCACCCGAGGAGTAAAACAACTCATCAGTGGGAATCGGGATCCAACTATCATCGCATGATAACATGACGGAATCCACTCACGTTATCACACTCCAGAAGGTATACGCATGCCTAGCATGTTTCAGTTTCTTTAGAAACTCCCGATGTGTGTTTTTACCCCTAGGACCCAAGTGACCTTGACGGAGTCAACAAATTAAAGATTCCTAGTCAAATTCAACCCGTCATTATTTTGATTGCATTAAACCCACCCGTACGTGCCCTTGACGGAGTCAACAAGGCCGCACGACTGTCCTAACCAATCCCATATCCATGCTACAAACAAGCACCACTTAGCTACCGTACACTACGCCTTGACGGAGTCAACAAACGCAGCACGAATACTAAATAATACCCGTAAGAAATGACGGAGGGCTACGGCTGGTTCTTGGCGAAAAACCTTTAACGTAATGAACTTGATATCGTTGAAGGAACCGGATAACTTTCTATAAAAAAATATATAGTGACGAAAACCTTTTGCTAAAGAGGTCACTCCCGGTGAAGGGATCTCGGCTCTTTCCCCGTAGAATGAGGTGCAGGATATTCCAACTGAATACCACGATGCAAAGCAAAAAGGCAATCGGCTATAGTGAAGTTATTACCCTGACGCAAACTTCTGTCCAAGGGGTCACTCCCGGTGAAGGGATCTCGGCCCTTGCCTCGTCGACTGAGGTGCTGGATATTCATAACCGAATACCATTGTGCAAAGCAAAGAGAATGTCCTTGCAATAACAACTTTTTGAAAAATGTTCCAACAACATCAGAATAGGTTTGTTTAGCTTGCATCGATCCGAATCAATGCAGTCCCATCAATTGATCACACCAATAAAGAACAAAAATATGATGCATGTATATGCCATCCGCATTCGCCACTGGGTCCCATCATCACCTGTTAGGTTACTTAACTAACGACAGAGCGGGGACTGGACTAGCACGGGTGTTAAACATATACAACATCTACCAGTATATATATCAATATATAATAATCGCTCAAGGCGTGATAAAATGCAACATCACAGAAATGTAATAAGCATCACAGAACAATACAAATAATCTGGGATCCCCGGGTTTCATAGAGCCGCTACTGAAACCCGACGTTCCCCTGGTCGTGTGGATAGCCTGTGCAATGAAATCCTAGACCCCTACGGACGCGGCAAGTTACCCGCCAAAACCTGAAGCGAGGCAGCCCCCTTCAACAAAGTGAATGGACCACCCAGCACTTCACGGAATCCGGTAACTTAGGCACCCCTCCTTGGGTCAACCTGTACCCCCTATGAGTGCGGCGAATAGCCTGCCAATTCTAGAGTGAAGCCCCCTCCGTCTCAAAGCCATGAGATGCGGGTCCGTTGCCCTCTAGAACCCGGCTATCCGTGCACCCCACCGCAGGGTAATCCTAGTACAGAAAGAAAAAAATATACAACGGGTACATCGACCTCAGCCCGGTCGTGCCCCAAAAGAATAATATACAAACAGGCAGTGACGGTAGTCCACATGTCGGACGCTCGCCCTGTAATATCAAATGTACAAATGAAACCAAACTGTACTACCATTGCATCCAGGCTATACACCACTACAAATCCGCAATATCGCAGCACAACACAGAACATCAACGTGAATGTCACGTTCGCAAATCCGTCTAAAAGAACTATAGCAATTAGACAGGATTTACCGATCAAATGACATTCACGGTCGCAGATATAATGTAAATACTGTGAACTAACATGTTTAAAATTTTCGATCGACAAAATTTCCCGAAGTGGGCCCCAAGTACAATACCCAGTACTCCGACAAATCTGGGCCCAAACAAAAATACCAAAAACCCCATTTCCAACACAGAGACCTCTGTAGAAAATTTCATGCAGTGTTGCTACAGTGCGGTGGTGGAACTGCGGCCAAAACGTGGGTACGGCCGCGGTTCCGCGGCACTACAGTGCAATCAATGTACCAAATTTTCCCAGAACTCTTAAAAAACCCTGCCTGATTTTCTGACATACTCAAAATAATATTTTGACGACAATAAAAATTCGACAGAAAGTTCATGATTGGAAATGCAGTTTTTGGAAATTCCGTCCGATCAAAGTTCTAAACATGTTAGAGCAAGCTAGTAAAGGTTAATGGCGTAGCTCTGATACCATGTAAGACTACGGTAGCGCCCCGGCCGTCTTTCCGAGGCCAAAATACGGAAACGAAAATTTTTCTAAACATGAAACCGGCGCTATCGTATGCTTAAAACCCAGATCGAACCATTAACCTACAACTAGCTATCTAGAGAAGGGATAGAAAGGCTATACCGATCGATCCGTGTCCTTCGGTCTTTGGCCACCATCCCAAGCACTCGCGGCATCTCCGGTCTTGATCTCCTCGTCGGAAAGGGCACCACATCTACGAGTCTTTTTACGGGCTCCCGCTTCATTCGAAGCAACTCAGGCATCAAGTGTGCCAGCCGACGTGTCCAAGGTGTTGTAGAGAATGTTTGTGATCACTTTGTCTCTTGCATCCATTGATTTGGATGGAGGTTAGAGGTGTTGCCATTAATGGAGATTTGAGCTAGAGGAAGAAGAAGGAGAAGAAGCTTTCTCATTTTTTTTTCTTGTGTTTCTTATGATAAAAAGAGAGAGTATGAGATGTGAAAATAATACAAGACCAACCTTACCTCATGGCAGCCCCCCTCTCTCTCTCTTGTTATCATATCAACACAAATCAATAACAATATGTGACATTTGCACAAGAAATGATACCATGAGTCACCCATGAAGTACATGTATCATTTAATGCACAAAATGACGGCTCAAGCTCACAATTTCCATTAACAAACATTAATCCAATTGTTTGCAACAATAAAAAGATACGGCAACATCTAAAGTAAACTCGTGACGGATCACAAGGATACCCCTCATCTGTATATACATACCTGCATCCGCATTCCGACTGAATGCGAATGCGATGAGACTAAAGTAATCCAACAAATCTAATACTTGGATCCGGCTTAAACCAAAGCCCACTAGTATGATCCGTCCGATCATGATCCGTGCAATACCGCACGTATATGATCGAACCCTGCCATATATCATACAGCCTCTACAACGTTTCGCCCGAAACTTGAGAAACTGTCTGTGGGGGACTCTAAAGACTCGTCAATACTTTGACTGTGGATTTAACCACTAGTACGTCAGAGGTATTAGCCGTACGTAATGGCCTACCAGGTATTGACCAAAAGGGAGGTCGATGAGCGAACTCATCCTGACATCCTATTGAGCCTGTCAGTGACAATATCCGTACAGTCCGGTCCGTTCGTCTATGAGCATCGCATGGCGGGCCTAAGGGGTTGATAAAAGTCAGACCCCCAAAAGTGGTACAAGTCGTGTCGGAGTGTAGCCCAGAATACCCTGAGATACTACTGGAATACCTACCAGTAAATCTCCTGCCTCGGCCGAGGGCTTTGTGTAATGGCTCTCCTAGACACAGTGCGATCTCACCCCCAATACTGGGAGAGACGAATCCCCTGCCGATCCGCTCTCTTGCTTCCATGTGGCTCGGGACTGTACCTAACTAAAACCTGTTTGCACGACTCCTTTGAGCCGTGCTAGGGTAGTAATCAAAGCACAGTGGGAACTCAGACGAGATAAATGACGATCTCAGGTCGATGAACTAACCTGTACACATGTCACCAGGGAACTGCTATCTGACGTAAGGTATAATACCAACTAGCAGGATCCCGGCGAGTCCTGTCCGGTGTACTCATAACCCAATGAGCACCTGTATACATCTTAGGTGATCCAACTGACACTAATGGCTTGTGAGACTGGCCACCGCCCTTCATCGGGGTCTCGACTGTATACACTAGTCTACTCTGGAGTATCGATGCCCTGTTTCGAAACTCTCACGACTAGGGACCACTTTTAAGGATGTGCTTATGGACTACCCAACTCTTACGTATATGATCGCTATCATACTGTTGGTAGTCAAGCAGGATCCTAAGGGCTCTATCAACGTGTAATAGTGAACATATCACCTAAAACTATACACGACTGATAAAGACAAACCATGGTAGCATACTATTCTCTATCTACGTGTAATAGTGAACTACAATATCACCTAAAGCATGTACACGATGATAAAGACAAACCAGATAGTATACAAACCTCTGGTGTAAGACCGTCCTACCGGTATTGGTCATCCCTCAATCATTGCAATCACGTGCCTTCGATCCAATAATTGACTCTGAGGGCACTATATCCGACATTATGTTTATATGTAACTTTCACCATCTTTCTTTTATAGGATTTGGTGGGTGTAATCCGCTGAAAACCCTCAGGAGATAACACTCCTCCTACTAGGGACACCTAGAGGTTTAACGGCTTATTGCACGTGCTCAGTGCAATCGTGTTGCCTACGAAAGTGTGCTACTTAGTTCTTCTTCTCTTTCCCTTGACTAACTAGTTTGCTCAGGATGATCAAAGATAAGTTTGGGGGTATTTGTTCTGTTGATAAAACTGCACATTTAATATGAAAATTTTCCTACTATTTCTATATAAAAAATGTGTTTATTATAATATATGACACATTTGAGGTTTATCTGTAAAAATACTATTTTCATGTGTTTATATATTTAATTAACATTATGTAGGAAAAAGTAAGCCTATAATATCCATGTAACATTTGGCCCATTTAAATATACTTACCTTATTAAATACCTTTGACCAATTCTTAAAACTATAATATCATGACAAATGGTTAAGTTAATATCTCAATTAAAATAAATTCTACTAATATTATTTATTGAGTTATTGTGCAGAATTTTCAGGACTAAAATCAAGGAAATCAAAGTTGGCGAAACAAATATGCCTAAATAAGAAAGTAAGCTAAAGAAATCAATTCTGGCAGTGACGTAGAGAAGATTTTCAGTTTCCAGATATTCAAAAGATCACCACGTGTTATCATGATGAAGCCTCAGAAGATTGAGCCCACGAAGACACTATAAGGCCGTGGAACCGTGGCCAAACCCACCTATTGGCCGCGGTTCCGCCACGGTTTGGACAAGTTAATGGTTGGGATTTTCTCTGTTAGGATCTTAACCACTGGTTTCCATATTAGGAAACTAGGGTTCTGGCTCTGGGACTATAAATAAGGACCGAGAGCCTCTTGGAAAGATCATCAAGCTGAAGAGATCACGAAGTCCACGACAGGCTCACGCATCCAGGCTGGTCATCTACGGTTCATCTACCTCCTTAGAAGAGATCGAGAAGCAAACTAGTATTTTTGTAATCATTTTCTTAGGGAAGAAAGTGTAAATGAATTTTGTTGATTAATAAAGATAGTTATTTTCTTATTTTATCTCTTTGTAGTTTTAATATGATTTCCCTCTTCATCTCTTCTTCTCCCAACATGCGCGAGTAATTCTTCGCTTGTTAGGGTTTATGGGATTAGGGTAGGTTAATGGATGATGAAGATCCTTAAACTATTTTTAAGTCCTATAAAGTTTATAAACTTTATCAAAAGAATAGTTAACATCCTAATTGAGCGCGCTACCAATTCATTGCTAGTCTCGACCGCGATTAGAGATTAGATTAACAATTGTTTTGGTAAAGGCTAGTTATGAACAGAGTTCCATGTCGAGATAGGGATTAAGAGTGGGAACCCTTTTCTCTCCAGAAACCCTGATCTACGTGCATCACTGTCGTTCTAGTTTTAAATCTATTAAAGGATAAAAAGAGTAATTTTTAATTAATCATCCATTACTACTAAATACCAATGAACCCTACAAGCCCCCTTTTAATATTAAACTTATCTCCGTAGTTAGTCTATATCTATATTTTGCTTTCGTGTTTAACGTAGATCTAGATCCTACAACCATTCTTTATTCTTCCTCATTTCTTTTTCAACACGTCTAAAGTAAGATTAAAAGATTCAACGTTTCCCAGAGGACGACCCGTACTCATCTCGGTCTAGCTACACGCGACACCGTTATTGATTGCGGTTAACAACATACTACACACTTAAAAACATCATCAATCAAGCCCACTTCCTCGGATGTGGTCCGGCGAGTCACCCATCAAAACCGGTGAGCTCGGCTGTACTACCCCCAGTGGACCCCATCTTTTCACAAAGCCTCCCTTGCTGCCACATAGGTTTATTTTTATTGTTTATTTATTCCTATTTTGGGTCTATAAATAGCAGATCGGTGGCAAGGGAAAGGGTTACCATATACCATGCATATACCATTTCATAGTTTTTCTTAGTTTGTTTCCTTTTTGGTTTAGGGTTGAGAGGAGTGATCTTCAATTGGTTTCTTCTTCTTCTTCCCTCTTGAAGTTCTGTTTGGAGAGCTTCATTAAGGAGGTTGAACAAGTCACCAAATCTTGTATCTTGTTCTCAAGTGTTTATATAATTGTTGCTTTCTTTTATTTACTTGCTTTCTTTTCTTGCCTTCTTTTAGTCATGCTTAACTAATTCCTTATTTTGTTTGTGTGTGAGGATGTGAGATGAAAGGCTTTGCCTCCTCCACCTCTTGTTTATGTTTCATGCGCTAAATTTACGATTCTAGCTTGAATATTGTTTATTTATTGCTATGATACGGTATCTTGAATCATGGTTACTTGTAACCTCCTCATATACCGCATTCATTCCCTTTCCCATTTTCAATGTTTAAGTTAAGATCCATTTGGTGTTATGTTATGGTATGTTGTGATAAGGGCTTGACACGCTTTTTGTTTCATATACTATATACTTTCACATACCCTTAGGAAACTCAACACCAATATCATTTGCTCTCGCTAACTATTTTGTGTTTTTGTTGTTGTGGTATGTTTGCTAATTCTTGTGCCTAGTGTTGATACCCCAAGCACGGACATACAAACGGTAAGTGACCAAAACGGACTCGTTTCATGCTTTGCGGCGAATATCGGACTTTGATGGTTTCTGCTCCGCAACCGCGTTGAGAAGTCGTGCTACATGCCGGGATCAAGGTAAGGCCGGACAACTCATGACCAAGGGAGTGTAGAGGTAAACGTCACGATTCAAAGCTTCCGAGCCAAGCCATAACCATTCTTTCCTTAACTTCTTTTCTTGCTTTTTGCTTGTTTTCGTATTCTTTTATATATTTTTTGTGACAAACCCCAATTCGTTAATTTGTTAACCTTAAACAACAATTCCTAATACACAATTCGCTGCGGATCGACCCATGCTTGTCGGCTCGCTACAACGCGCCGTGCACTTGCGGTTATAAATATTTAGAACGAGAACGATCTCGTGCGCACATTCTATTTTCCATTAAAACGTACACATTTCTAAAACATACGCGTTTGCGCGCGCGTGTGGTTTCCTAACAAGTTTTTGGCGCCGTTGCCGGGGAGTTGTGTTATTAGGTGTTGTTATTTCTGGTTTTACTAACAAAACTAACTTTTAACACAAATTCTTTCAAAACTAACACTAATTGAATTCTTTGACTTTTGTTCTCTGTTCTGGAAACCTGCAGTCACCCTGAAATTTAACTTAAAAATCTAGTAAGACCATTAGAATACTAATATAGCCTAGAGATTCCACCAAAAATCCCTGCACCTAACCCTTTGCAAAATCCGGCGACAATAGGGAAATTTCCGGCGTCGCCGGTCGTATTGTAAGTGTTTTGATTTTTTCTTTTTTGGTGATCTCCAGTTCTATGTTTTGGTTCTTTTGGTCTTGTTTGATTTTTATAATTTTGTTTGTGCAGGAATTGGGGCACACGTATCGCTTTTGACACTAAATATCGTATTTTTCCGATATTTCAGTATTTCGCGGAATTAAGACTAGCGATTGGTGGAGCGAGGTTCAAATTCAATTTCAAGACGTTAGGAAAAAATAGTGCCAAAGATCCAGGTAGTTTGACCCACGCAAGAAAACATTCAATAATTCGGATCACTTTCAAAGTGGTTTTTTAAACCAAATCATATCGGTACGTATTTCCTAACACTTTCGCTCGAATCCGACGTAACCAATTTTCTATCTTTTGCAGGATTCTTTGCACAATTTTGCCGCCAATAGAACTAGAGAACTAACCGTATTTTTTGCAGCGCTTAACAAAAATTGAAAAAGAATTATTTAAATTTCATGATTTCTTGAATTCTTTTACTTGATTGCGCATTGCATCTTAATACAGAAATTAAGGGCCAAAGACCAAAACAAGATACGGTAAAGGATTTCATCACCTTTCCTCTGTAGCCCAAAAATCACAAAAACTGCATTCTTGCATACCCTCAGTAAATTAAAATCAATTAGACTTTGACTTAAGGACATCGTGCAAATTAGGAGAATTTAACTGTGTTTAGAACACCGCTTATATCGTTCATGGGGTGTCTAAGCAAGCGTTCAAGAGAAAGGGTTATTTAATTAAGGAACTTCGCGAAAGTGTTGTAAAACCTCCCCTTCTCTCTTGCACTTATCTGTCTTCGTGATGCGTATATCTTGAGCCCGTTTCTCGACACAGTTTTATTTCGACAATCAGGTTCTTGAGCAGGTCTAGTTGACTAGCATACCATAGACTGCTAGGGGTGTGATAGTCTTTTTGTGAAATTTGTGCATCTTGTTAATATACTCAATAC
This sequence comes from Agapanthus africanus, assembly GCA_030015575.1. NCBI lineage: Eukaryota > Viridiplantae > Streptophyta > Magnoliopsida > Asparagales > Amaryllidaceae > Agapanthus > Agapanthus africanus. The sequence continues at coordinate 517,073,030 of CM057344.1, forward strand.
AATTCATTTTTTCACGACTTTTATTCTTTTGTTTATACTCAGTCCCAATTGATTTGTATAAATTGTCAAATTCTTCCCACATTCATGATGATTGTCCTTTTCTAGGGGGTGACCAACCATTCCAAATGCTTGATAACGGTCACCTACCTAGCACTCCTGAACCTAGTACCACTTCAAACATTGACTAATTGATTGCAAATTTAGAGAAAGAGGTCGACAGAATGACTACTTTAGCATCACCACCATCACAACCCCTCCAACCCGAAACCGTTGAACCATCTGTAGGGTATGATAGTGAGATGGATGCTAGGTTGACCGCTCTAGAAAAAGGTATTGAAGTGATGACTGCGGTCGAGAATCAGTCAGCTTCTACGTTAGCCCTATTCATACAGCAGTCTGAGCAATTATTTCATGCTCAGGCCCAATCGTTGGCTAGCATAGAGGGACAAGTGAAACATTTAGCTGAAAAGATTCTAGGGAGTGAGCATAGTCAATCGGAACCTAATAGTGTGAATGTCTATCATTTAGGAAGTCATCCGAGCGAGATAAATGATCAAACGAATTTTGATGATTTCAGAGATGATGATACAAATGGATTGACTGAGTGCTACCAGGACACATAAGAAAGTCCTCCGACTGATTTTTGTTTTCCAAATTTAGAGGAGGAACCTTGTGAATTTGACGGGTATGGTTGGGATAAATTGTTAGAAAAGATCAATGACCATGAACCCACAATTTTTGTATCACCTAGTGATATTGTTTCGGAAGAAACATTAGGGTGGGAACCTACTTTTTCAGATGATATGAACCTACCCAGTTATGAATGTGAAAAGGAAAAAATCGTCTTGGGAGTGAGTGTAAATAATGAGTGTAGGATAATGAGAAATAATAGGGAGGAAGACAGTTTTGAAAAGCATTCTTTCATGTCGAGTTTTGAGGAAATTTTTGCTGATGAAATTGATATTCTTGGTGAGTTTGAGTCAGGATCATTTTGGGATCATTCTTTGAACCTTTCTTTTTCTGAACTTTTTTCGGATGAACTTCAGTTTTTATACGAACTTGACTTCGGAACTCAGCATGTGCTTATTGAATATTCAATTCATTCAGAAAACAATTCTTTGACTTCCTTAAAATTTCAACTTCATCTTCAACGTTTTCTGATTCCCACTTTTACACAACCATGCCCTTCACTAACATCTAACATATACCCATTCTTTTTCCTTTTCTTCTTTTTATACAGATTTTTTTACCAGCCATTGCACTATATAGACAAAAATTTTATGTGGCTGGTATTAATTTCTGTACTAACCCAGTTTTTTTAACATGTAAATGCTGTAATTAATCTTAGGTTTTTCTCGTTTTCTTTAAATAAAATTCTCACCCTGATGTCTACGTCTAGCTACCGGACGCGGGGGCAACGATGGGGACATCGTAAAACTCAGGTTTGGAGGTGAGCACTGCGTTTATCTGCATCATGTGTATATTGTATATTCTGCATTGCATACGTATTAAAAAAACCCTATAAAAATTAAATTTTTTTACAAAAATATAAAAACTTTTCGTCAAGTCAGCTAATAGGGTAACTTTGATTTTATTCCGAAAGTTTAGTTGATACGTTAGAAGTAACTAAATCCTAGGATTAGAAATTGAAAACCCTAAAAATAACCCTCGTTCTGTTTAAACATGGTAAGTATACGTCCTTATAGTTTTTTTTTTTGAAAAATAGGTAATCTTGAGTTCAGTTCTTTAGTTAAGTCAAGATGAAGGGAGAGTATTGAAGCTTTACTGAAAGATAAGTCTGAAAAATAGTTTCTATTCTTTAGTTCAAATTTAGAAAGTGTATACTCTACAAATTGCACATACACGCACCTTGAAACTCGGGATAGTAGAGGATACCTAGAAATACTGTTGCTTGAAAGCCTAGAATGAAAGAAAAATTGGTATTTAAAGCTAAACACCCAAAAAAAGTTTCATTGAAAAATATATCTGGTCTTGAAAAGAAAAAGAAAAATAAAAGAAAAAAATAAATAAAGTCAAGACCTGGAGACTGCTATTTGTGCTTTAAGATCATACATTCAGTAATCGGCTATTAGTGCCTCAAGAAGTATTGATAGTCGCATGAAAGATGTGTGAGCAACACCGCCCATCCAGTAATGAAAAGAAGTAGTATTAGGTATTAAGGCAAGGGTACTATAGCTTGAATTGAATTCTTAAGTGTAGGGGTGAAAATTTACACACACGTAGGGGTATACAATCGTTATTTGGAGGAAAGATAGGGATGAAGATTAAGACTTATGTTTTCTGTAAGGTTGATAAATATTCCTGATTTGAGACCGCACTTTTAGAAGGAAAACCCAGGAGACACCAAGATCTTTCTAAACTGTAAAACGTATAGGATCTAGGGTTAAATAGATTGGAGGTGTGAAATATAAGGGTTGAAGATTTCTTACTTAGGATGATAAAATTTCTAACGTAGATACTAAGCTGTTGGAGTAGAATTGACGTTAGCTTATGAAACTAACTTGACTGGATTTTGTGGGTGTAATCCGCTGAAAACTCTTAGGAGACAACACTCCTCCTACTAGGGACACCTAGAGATTTAACGGCTTGTTGCACGTGCTCAATGCAATCGCGTTCCCTGCGAAAGTGAGGCTTGGATTTTTGTATTGCTCGGGACGAGCAATAGATAAGTTTGGGGGTATTTGTTCACCATATAAAACTGCATTTTAATACCGCTCATTCGTTATCTCTTTTGTTATATATCGGTACTATTAATCAGTGTCTGCTCAGTTATTACAGTTTACAGGTATTCGTGATACAACACTAAAAACACACTCAAAATCACGGATATGACTTTTGGGAGCCGACACTGCATGTAGACCAGAAAATCGACCGATATCCCAAGAGTTCTTTTGCAATAAATAGATATGTACACACTTTTTGTATAAATGGTCCAACACAAGGCAAGTGTACACACAAAACTCTTGGGCATGGACTAAGTGGGGCTGCCATGGCATGATGGTTTGAGCAAGTAGGCATGTATTGGTGTGATGGGCATTTATGTGCATTTAATACTTAAAGTTTTGATGTGAGTTAAAGCAACCATGTTTCCCTCCAAAACTCTGGAGATAAACCAGGTTGATTTAGACCAAGCAAATAACACCAGAGTGATGGTGGAGAGAGCACATGTCAACACAACAAATACGAGCCCACTTCCTCGGATTTAGTCCGGCGAGTCACCCATCAAAACCGGCGAGCTCGGCCGTACTACCCCCAGTAGACCCCATCTTTTCACAAAGCCTCCCTTGCTGTCACATAGGTTTATTTTTATTATTTATTTATTCCTATTTTGGGTCTATAAATAGCAGATCAGTGGCAAGGGAAAGGGTTACCATATACCATGCATATACCATTTCATAGTTTTTCCTAGTTTGTTTTCTTTTTGGTTTAGGCTTGAGGGGAGTGATCTTCAATTGGTTTCTTCTTCTTCCCTCTTGAAGCTCTCTTTGGAGAGCTTCATTAAGGAGGTTGAATAAGTTACCAAATCTTGTATCTTGTTCTCATGTGTTTATATAATTGTTGCTTTCTTTTATTTACTTGCTTTCTTTTCTTGCCTTCTTTTAGTCATGCTTAACTAATTCCTTATTTTGGTTGTGGTGTGTGTGAGGAAGTGAGATGAAAGGCTTTACCTCCTCCACCTCTTGTTTATGTTTCATATGCTAAATTTACGATTCTAACTTGAATATTGTTTATGTATTGCTATGATACGGTATCTTGAATCATGGTTACTTGTAACCTCCTCATATACCGTATTCATTCCCTTTCCCCATTTTCAATATTTAAGTTAAGATCCATTTGGTGTTATGTTTGCTAAGTTAGGATATGGTATGCTGTGATAAAGGCTTGACACACTTTTTGTTTCATATACTATATACCTTCACATACCCTTAGGAAACTCAACACCAAAATCATTTGCTCTTGCTAACCACTTTGTTTTTTTGTTGTTGCGGTATGCTTGCTAACTTTTGTGCCTAGTGTTGATACCCCAAGCACGGACGTACAAACGGTAAGTGACCAAAACGGACTCGTTTCATGCTTTGCGGCGAATATCGGACTTTGACGGTTTGTGCTCCGCAACCGCATTGACAAGTCGTGCTATATGCCGGGATCAAGGTAAGGCCGGACAACTCATGACCAAGGGAGTGTAGAGGTAAGCGTCACGATTCAAAGCTTCCGAGCCAAGACACAACCATTCTTTCTTTATCTTCTTTTCTTGCTTTTTGCTTGTTTTTGTATTCTTTTATATATTTTTTGTGACAAACCCTAATTCGTTAATTTGTTAACCTTAAACAACAATTCCTAATACACAATTCCCTGCGGATCGACCCGTGCTTGCCGGCTCGCTACAACGCGCCGTGCACTTACGGTTATAAATATTTAAAACGAGAACGATCTCGTGCGCGCATTACGTTTTCCATTAAAACGTACACATTTCCAAAACATACGCGTTTGCGCGTGCGTGTGGTTTCCTAACACTTAGCATGCGGGCGAAGGGTATTCACATGTTGTATAGGCGAAGTTAAAAAGTTCGAACGAATGTCAGAAACCCATTTTTCCAAGTTTAAATATTCGGAAGAACGTGCAGGTAATTTTGTGGACCCTCTAGAAGAATGAAACCTTAACTCGACATGATGACCATGGAACCGGTTTTGAACCTTAGGGTTTACGGCAGTTTAGCGGTGCTATCAGCGAGGCTTGGGTTTGCTCTTCTACGGCTGGTCCAGAGGTACTGTGGTATGTACCAGATATTATTAGACTGTGCTCAGGTGTTGAGCTTTCGGGAAATTATGGGAATTTGACGAATCGATCGAAATGTTGAACGTCGTCCAGATATCATGTGATAGGAGACCAATAAGCTGACCAGCTTCGGATAGAGGACCCCACCCAGATGCGTTGTGAGTTGATCGAGGACGGACGAGTATTGAGTATTTCTCCGATTGTTGGGACGAGTTCCCGAGGACGTGTTCGGCCAGATATCTTTTACAGAGTGAAGAAGATACCGAGTTCGTAATTTCGAGTCCGTACGAGAGACTCCGGATTGACTGTAGCCGAGGACCATTGTTGTGCGCAGATAGCACGACATGACGTTAAAGTGGACGATGATACAAACGAGTGGAGCCAGAGGTTCCTGCTAGATGCTGACGAGCTGTTGTTACTCCCCGTTGAGATAAGGATCTGATATGCATACAGAGGCGTTGGGATGCGGCTAATTCCCGAGAAAATGTTGTGCTGAGAACGCAGATGTCCAGAGAACGAGAAGAGATTATGCGAGAGTACTAGCCCCCGTACAGTTCGGCATAGGCGAGATCAGAAAGAGACCTTGAGCAGGATTCCTTCCAAGACACTGCTGCAATGTAATTTACACCCAGGATCAGTTATGTTACGTGTATTCAGATAGCCAGAGGCCGACGCCGGTGACGTGCTATTTTACGAGTGGTTATGATAATTGTCCAAGAGATGACCAGAGAAGTGCCAGAACGGAATCGTTCCCGTTAGCACACCTGACCGGGTCGATGAGCCGATGGATTGCGAGATTTGTAAATCCATAGTGAAGATGAGGACCCAGAGACATAGGACGCCAGACCGTGAGCAGGAGGCAAGCGGATGTTCTTGCTCTGCCAGTTTAGGCGCACCGACACATTTTTCGACATTGTAGGAGGTGTACCTCAATGTTATTTACCGCGATTTGCGTTGTGATCTGAGTATCACGCTTATATCGCTTGAATTTGAGTTTTGATGATTGAGTTTCATGATAGTGTTTTCGTGCACCATGGCTGCACCTGCTGGGTATTTACATTTTTGGGCATAGTTATTGCACTGGATATATATTTTATACACTGTTGTGTTGATTTGCGATTTGTGCATACCTATTGCGTTTGATGTCGATTTTGTACCTTCGTTGCATGTGTTTATGATTTCATGAATTTCATACGGATGATGTGATTTTTGCACTCGGTATAGCTCACATGTGCTTGTAGTGCATTGATACGGATTTGTGCTCATAGTTGCACACGTTTTTGATTTATACAGCTTGGTACACTCGGTGTCGTTCTTATACGCATTTGAGTTATTAATGTGATTTTCCTGCATTGGTTTCACCGTACTTGTATTTCGCACATTTGATGCATCAGATTTGAGATTTTCGTGCACAATAGATGCACCAGGTATTGTTATCGTGCACACCCGTTGCAATTGACAGATGCTTTTGTTAGTGTTTATGCCCTAGAGGCCATTACTGTATCATACTAGTTTGTATATTACTTAATGGAAGCTTGGGATATTCACAGTTGTATTGACAGTCTTGCTAAAAATGGTAGTATGCTACTTGGTTTGTGTCTACTTTAATATGTGCATATGTTTCTTTTAACGTATCGCTTATACATATTAGTAGAGCCCTTAAGATCTTTTCTTGATTACCAACGTTGTGATGGCAGTCACACTAGTGGGGGCTGGATAGTTTATAAGCAACATCCTATACAGGTCCCCAGTCGTAGGATTATCGAGACAGGGCATCGATACTCCGGAGTAGATTGGTGTATACGATTCTCATCCCAGCATAGGGAGATGGTCTGTCCCACAGCCATTAGTACATCGTACTGGAGATAGTATACAGGTGCTCGTTAGGTTACGGGTACACCAGACAGGACTCGCCGGGAACTACAGGTTGGTATTATACCTATCGTTAGATTGCAGTTCCCAGGTGACAGGAGTACAGCTTAGTCCGTCGACTTGATACTGCTACTTCGCTTCGGGTGTGTTCCCACTGTACTTAGATTACTACCCTACCACGGCTCAAAGGAGTCGTGCAAACAGGTAGTAGTTGGGTGCAGTGCCGAAGCACTTGGAGGCAGTGGCGGTTAGACAGGATTTGTCTCTTCCGGTATTGGGGGTTGATATCGCGCTGTGTATGGAGAGATATTACGCAAAGTCCCTGGCCAGGGCAAACGAGATTTACTGGTAGGTTCCAGTAGCTTCTCAAGGTGTAATGGGCTTCACTCCGACACGACTTATACCGCTATTAGGGGTCTGATGTTTACCGCCACCCTAGGCCCGATATGCGATAGTCCTAGACAAACAGACCGAACTGTACGGAGATTGTCACATCAGTTTCAGTAGGAGTTCGGATGGGTTTCCTCATCGTCCTTCTTATCGACATCTACCTAGGGACAGTTACGTACAGCTAGTACCGCTTGCGGCCTGTGGTTAAACCCACTGCCAGCATAGTGTCGAGTCTTTAGAGTCCCACACAGAGAGTTTTTCTGCACCGGGCAAAAGGTGTAGAGGCCGTATGGTTTTACGGCAGGGCCGCGATCACTTACGTACACTAGTGCACGTATTATGATCGGGCAGATAATACTAGCAGGCTTTGGTTTAAGCCAGATTCTAGTATTATACATATGGATTTATTCAGTCAAAGATTATCCGTGTTTTTCGGAAATTCGGATGAGAGGGGCAGTCTCGTAATTTATCGGGAAGCTTCTAGAAGAAGATGACTCATTTGTTTTTATTTCTTTTTGGATTAAACACAAATGAGGTGGAAAGATGAGTTGTAAGTTTTCATTAAATGCTTAATGACTCATGAGGTGATTCACCCTTAGGATTAAATGAAGCTAACAAGATATTTCTAGATATTTGATCAAGAGATATTTGTATGCTTCATTATATTCTTTCATGAATTATTATTCATTATCATTATCACAAAAGCTTTCTCTCTGCTCAAGTCTTCATCTTCTTCCTCAAAACCCTAATAGCTCTAATGAGTTGAGAATCCTAGGGTTTAAGTGACTAAGTAATCCATCTAATTACTCTACACCCTCTAGGACTTCTAGATTAGCGATCTAGAAGCCGTAGTTATCTCAGATTCGAGATAGGAGCTCGGACTATAGACTCTCGGGTGGATCGTCTTTGACTCGTGGAGGTGTTTGAGGTGCCCATGTTCCATAGAGCCTACGAGGTGTGGAGGACAGCGATGAAGACCCGAAGGACAAGTAACGTGAGGTATAACTTCAAATCCGAGTAGTTAAACATCTCGTAGTTTGCTAGTAATGGTTTAGACACGATCCGTGTGCTTAAGTCCGTGTTACGAAACTTTGATAATTGTTTTTCATATATTCCTCCTCCCCGGGAGCTAGTGGGGTGTGTGACATGGACTTACAGTGGTATCAGAGCCTACTAAACCTTTACTAGCTTGTTAGCAACTAATTAGAACTTCGATCGTCGGTAAAACACGAAAACTTAACCCCAGACCCCTCAAGTTTCTGTCAATTTTAAACGTGTCAAAAAAATTATTTGATAGGTATAAAAATTCACAGCAGGGAATTCTAAGAATACTGGAGAAATATGAGATCCCAACTCGGTGAGATTGCCGCGGAAGCACGGTGGATTAGTGCAATCCGCCGTGGATCTGCGGCCGAGTTAACTCCGAGTTGACTCGTATTTACACAGTAACTCTTAGTATTGGGTGTTCTGTTTTTCTGTATATTTTGTTTCTGCCCAGGTTATTTCAGTGCTGGCTTGCATTTGGGGTAGAGACGGAAAAAGGTTGTCGATCGAAATTCTAAGTTATTTGCTAATCAAGTTTTATCCGTGCTGTTTAATGTGTTCGTAAACCTCCCTTAATTGCTGGTATGTCGGTTAGCAGGGGTTGCGCATTTCTGTAATGGTTTTTACTGGTTTGTGTATATGAACTCCATTGGATCGTTGTGATGATTAGCCGGGGTTTGAGATGAGTTTTTATATTCATTCATTCGATGTAAATTGTAATATGATGTAATATTCTTTTGCGGGGAACAACCGGGCTGAGCTTGTAGCCACCGTTGTATTATTTCATTTACTGTTTTCTGCTCCTAGGATAGACCCAAGGTGGGGTGCACAAACTACCGGGTACTTTGAAGTGTTTAGTGGCCTACTCACGTTGTTGAGGGAAACCGCTTCACTTCGGGTACTTGGCGGGTAGTTTGCCGTACCCGTAGGGGTCTAGGGTGGGGTAATGGCTATTCATCATAACTGTGTAATCTGTTTTTCGTTGCAGGCTCAAAGGAAACGCGGATTGCTTGTATATCCAATAATGTTCATTAGTGATCTGGAATGCCTATTATTGCGTCTGACAAATGTACAATATCTATATATCATAGCTATTAGACGTCACTTATGTTTTGCACCTGCGCTAGCCCAGCCCCCGCTCTGTCGTTAGTTAAGTAACCTAACAGGTGAATGACGAGGCCCAGTGGCGAATGCGGATGGCATAAGAGGACGTTGTATTTTCGTTGTTTTCTGCAATGATAGGATAAATGATGGGACACATTATAATAATGCAAAGAAAACAAACCAAAGTTGAATCATTGGAACAAATTTAAAAGAAACAACTCAGTTATTTTAAAAGTGCAGAGTTTTTAATTACGGAGCTTTAACCACTCCTTTTAAAAAGCTATCAGGTTCCTTCGATTATATCAAGTTCACTACATTCACGGTTTCGCCAAAACCAGTCGTAGCCCTCCGTCATTTCATATGGATAGTCAGTAGTATTCAAGCTATGTTTGTTGGCCTTCGTCAAGGCATAGTGTTTGGTAGCTGCTGGGGTATTCATATGTAGCATAGATAGATGCGTTGGTTTGGGACAGTCATATTACCTTGTTGGCCATCGTCAAGGGTATGTACGGGTGGGTTCAAATTAACAGGGATAATGATGGGCAGAACTTGACATGTGACTTATGATTTGTTGGCCTTCGTCAAGGTCATAAGAGCATGGGGCAAAAAATTCACATCGGGAGTTTCTAAAGAAACTGAAACTTGCTAGTGTTGCATACCATTTGGAGTTTGATAATGTTGGTAGGATTCCTTTAGCATTATCACACAATGATATTTGGATCCCGATCCTACTGTGAGTATCCGCTACTCATCAGGAGATTCGTCACTTAACGATCAATGCTATAAACCAAGTAGGTGTCTAGAACAGTGTCAGCGGGGCTACGCCTCCAGAGAAAAGAGGTTATTTAATTAAGGAACTTCGCGAAAGCGTCGTAAAACCTCCCTCGAAGTACCGACACTAGCCTGGCTGAACGGTTAAGCAAGTATTGTACGGTGAGATCAGTGCTGGCTAATTCTTCTTTTATGGTTTGAGAAAGGATTCGAGAAACAGTGGGAGCCATCCTGTTTAGATAAACTAAAAACCAATCTAAACTTGCAAGAGCATCATGCTAAAGTGTTTTCTTCCCTCTCTCTCATTGCAGCGACCATGTGACCATGACTAGGTTACATCTAGATAACAAATTGACTGAATCTGTCTTTTATGATTGGCAAAGGTCTGTCCAGATGTACATTGCCTATGACAAGCTGGACCACCCTATTACTACTCTAGCCCCCGCCGTCCCAGGTCCAGTTTCCACCGTCGCGGATATGGATATCCATCAGACAAGGGAAAAGGATAGTGCAAATGCCAAGTGCCTCGTGTTAGCTTTAGTTGATGGTGTATACCAGATGCAGCACGAGATGATGGACTTAGTTTCCATCTTTCTCCATAAAGATTTATATGGAGAGCAATCTAGTATCGCAAGATATAGGACCTCGAACGTATTACTTCAAGCGAGGTTGGCTGTCGGGTCATCTGTAGGGGACGACATCCTTACGATGACTAGCTATATTGATGAGCTCAAGGACTTGGAGACCACGTTGGAAAACAGGTCATGCACCGACTTATTTCCATAGTCCCTACCCTCTACTTACACCCTGAAAGAAACCAGGTAGACACCTGCTCTGCTTAATGGGGGACCTTCTTCTTCTGCATCCAGGGCGAAAGCAAAGGGTGAAAAGAAGAAGACCTCCACAAAGCCGATATACAGTGTCGGTAAAGTAGAAGGAAAGGGAAGAGTAAAAGTTTCGGGACTTGCTGTAGGGAAAGAGGGATGTTCCTATTGTTATGGGAACGAGCATTGGCAGAAGGATTGCAAGGCTTTTGGAAGCCAGTAGCCAGGATACGAAGCATGTTGTGGCTTCGGCCTCGAGTGTGTATGTAATTGAGAACTGTTTGTCAATTAACTCTACTTTCTGGGTACTAGATACCGGAGCAGGATCTCATATCTGTAATTCATTACATGCTTTGAAAAACCGTAGAGTTATCAGGGTAAGTGATTTGTCTCTCAGAGTTGCAAACGGAATGAGCGTGGACGCTGAATCCGTTGGAGAATATCGCCTAGGTTTGACAAGTGAGCAGATATTGATTCTAAGTAACTATTTGAATGTACCTAGTTTGACTTGTAATATCATATCAGTGTCCTCACTTTCGAGAGAGGGATATGATTTTACATTCGTAAGCGATGTAGTTCACATCCACTTAAATCAAGTTCTGATTGTGTCCGGTACATTAGATGACGGTATACACGTATTGAGTCAAGCTCAGGTTTTCAATGTCCAGAACACACTTAAAAGAAAGTCTCCAGAAATAAATCAGGCTTTCTTATGGTATTGTAGACTAGGTCACATCAATGAAACTCGGTTGACTAAGTTACATAGAGAAGGATATTTGAATCCGTTCGAATATCAATCTTATGCTACTTGTGAATCTTGTTTCATGGGAAAGATGACAAAAACTCCGTTTACTGGACACGGAGTAAGAGCGAGCGAGCTCTTGGGACTCATACACAGCGATGTGTGTGGTCCAATGTCTACACATGCACGAGGTGGTTATTCCTACTTCATTACTTTTACGGACGATTTCTCTAGGTATGGACATATCTTCTTGATGAAGCATAAATCCGAGGCCTTTGAGAAATTCCGGGAATACAAGAATGAAGTAGAAAACCAAACAGGCAAAAGTATCAAGACACTGAGATCTGATCAAGGTGGTGAATACTTAAGTGCCGAGTTCCTGGGTTACTTAAAAGAGAATGGAATTATCTCTCAGCTTACTCCTCCATACACACCACAACACAACGGTGTATCGGAAAGGAGGAATCGAACCCTATTGGATATGGTTCGTTCCATGATTGTTAGTTGTATGTATGACCTAGAGGCCATTACTGTACATACAATGTATATTATAGTGGATGCTTGGACATATATAGGGTGGACTTTCTTGCTCGACATGATAGTACGCTATCTGGTTGCTCTTTATCTTAACCTGTACTCCGATTGTCTCTATGTTACATGTTGATAAAGCCCTTAGGATGAGTACTTGACTACCAGGACTATGATGCGGATCATACTACTGGGGACAGAGTAGTCGCCAAGTACATCCTTCAATTGTTCCTAGTCGTGGGAGTACTGAGACAGGGCATCGATACTCCAGAGTAGACTAGCGTATGCGCTTCTTGACCCATATGATGGGCGATGGATGATCCCATATCTATTGGTGTTTGACATCAGAGAAGGTATACGGGTGCTCAGTGGAGACTGGGTACACTGGACGGACTCCTACTGCCGGCGTATTGACGATTGTTTAGAGTCTTACACAGAGGTTTCCTGGCTCAGGCAAAACGGAGTAGGAGCATATATGTGATATGTGCGGGACCGAGAACAATACGTGTATGTGATACCGTATTAGATTCTCGCGATATGAGTTATCGGCTGGGTATATGAGATATAGCCGGGTCATCCGATCAAGTGTTGATTCGATGAACTGATACAGATTATATTAGTCGGTTATTTATGAAATAGCCGGATTATCGGATCAAGTGTTGATGCGATAATTTAATGTATAATTATATATTTGATATATTAAATTACATTAACTAATATAAACTCACTAAAAGATACTTTTTCTCACTCGGGTAATACATTGATATATATGCGATATATGTTAATTGTATTATTTTATTTTGTTACAAAATATATTATATATGTGATATATAATATTGTAACAAGTTAAGCTTACAAATGCAACATGTTTTGTGGAGTTTAAACATGGTTAGGGTTTGGATTAGGGTTAAACTTTCTTGAAGCTTCTAGAAGCTTTTCTTTTGTTTTTAAGTAAAAATATTTTGGTTGATATTTGTTAACCCAACCCAACCCTTCACCATGGTTAAGTCTCTACATTGGTTAAGTTATCATACTTAACCCATGGTTGCATTTCTAACCTAACAAGATTTCATTATTCATCACAAAAGGTAGATCATCTTCTTCCTTGCATGAAAAGCTTTCTAGCTTTTTGTGAAGTGATGAAAATGAGTGAGAAATAGAAAATAAATGAGAGCTAAATTCCAACTTCATCATCCTCATCTATTCAAGCCACTTAGATTAGGGTGTTTGCTTTACTATTACTTGATTAGCAAAGCAAGAGCTTGGGTTTGATTTTCTTTAAGGTAGATTATCTTTGTTATCCAAGATCGAAAGCAAGCTTGCATCTTTCTTTTGTGGAGCCTCTCTAGAGTCCGGATACTCGATGATCGCAGCGAAGGGACCTCAACACGGAGATTTAGAAGTGAAGGACCGGACTATGAAGGTTGTAATCCCAAACTCTTAGAAGTAAAGTTGTTTACTTGCTTTGTTTCGCCTAATCTTTAGTCTAAGATCTTGGTTAGGCTTGTTCGGCATATCTAAAATTTGAATCGGGCATGGTTGATGCCTTATAGAACCTTATGAGAGTGCCTAGTAACCCTACAGTGGTATCAGAGCTAAGCTAGAGCTTTAGGCGATATCTAGGCGAAGTTTAAAGTCCGATCGAACTCCGAATACCCGTTAAATCCTAGTTTCTGGAAATTTTTTCAAAAGTTGACATTTTTCACATTAAAAATACTCAGAAAATCATGCAGGGAAATATAAGAAGTACTGTGAAGTACAGACCACCAACTCCCTCACGTGACCGTGGAACCACGGCCAAACCACTCGTTTGGCGGCGGTTCAGCGGCCAAATTTTGGAGTTGGGGCCCACTACTTCAGGTATTTATTCTTAGGTCCTTTTTCATAATTCTGGGAATTTTTAATTCTACTCAATTGTTGAGCCTTCTGAGAATTATTGGGAACTCGTTGATTCAATCGGAAAGATTAACTTCGTTTAAATTTTCCGGGTAATTTAGAACGTGTTAAAAAGTTCGAACGGATATCAATAACTCACTTTTTTTCCTGTCGGAAAATTTCCAAGTGTTGAATTTTTCCGTAGTTTAAGAACGTTTTTAGTCGTGAAAGTAACGCGGTGGACCCTCTAGAAGAATACAAACCTTAACTCGATTATGTGACCGTCTGAACCGCCTCTAAACCTTAGGGTTTGTGGCAGTACGGCGTTGCTACATGTGAGGCGTTGGTTTGACCCTTTTACGGCTGGACCATTAGTACTGTGGCATATGATGGTTGTTTTTTAAATTAATTTCAAGTGTTGAGAATTATTTGGGAAATCTTGGGTATTTGTTTATTCGATCGGAAAGTTTAACATTGTCTATTCATCAGGAATGTGATTCAATATTTGGAATCCACAAGGAGTTATGAGATAACTAATTTGAATGTTATAAATCTAGTAGTTCAGTCTCAGATGATCGATTGCCACGGGATTTTGATGTGATCAAAAGTCCGTCGCAATCATGTAGCGTACGCGGATACTCGCTGGGTAAACTTAATAGATAGCCACGCCTTATAGCCCCGACCAAGTGACTGTAGGAGAACCTCGTTGCCAAAAGCATCCATTCGGATGCTCGCGGCAGCGGTGTTCCGCCTTAGTGCACTTAGTCGACGGCATCCGGGGGTGTGGCCGTCTACTAAAGTTTGCGACGAGCATTCGATCAGGATGTCGGGAATCTTGTTGAATTGCCCGACTTGATATTGAAAAGTGTTTTCGATATTGAGACTAAAATGCGGAGTTTATAATTGTTAGGCATGCGATGTCTAAGGAATTCATTTGGTTAGGCATGCGATGTCTAAGGAGGTTGCGGATTCCAACTGTTGTAATTTTACACTTTCTTTTCTGTGACCATAAGTGTAATATGTGATGTATCGCCGGTTTCGTTGCTATACATCAACGACAATTGGGATACGCATATTTACTTACGTTGATGATATGTGATATTATGTGTTGCTGTAATATATTATATTGGATCGTCGTGTTTGAATAGCCGGGGGTTTTATGTGAGATGAGAGTTTTTCATTTTCATTCATGTAAAATTCAATTGTATATAATATTTTTTTATTGGGGCACTTCCGGGCTGAGGATGATGTCATCATTGTATATTATTTACTTTTCCGCATTAGGATAGACCCAAGGCGGGGAGCACAAGCAATCGGGTTCTAGGGTACAGTGGGAGACCATCTCGAGGTGTCGAGACCGGGTGTCCTAACTCTAGAATTGGCAGGGTTAGTTGCCGCTCTCGTAGGGGTCTAGGGATGCGGGTTTGGCTATTCATTGCGACCGTGGAATCCGTGTTTTATACAGGCCCGTATTAAAACACGGACATCCTAGAATATCCAATATTTCATATATGTTCTTTTGCTGCAATGTTCTGTGATGAGATCATTTTACTGCCTGCGACGAATGTTTATATTATATATATGAGATATATGTTATATTGCAGATTTCGTTTCAAATGTGATGCTTGTGAAGCATAATAAAATAGAACTTCATTAATGAGATTAATGAAATAAAAGAAATCTAAAGATGTTATAGAAACTTGTTTAAAAAATGGTAGCTCTAGTTCTTGATTTGCATAGTGGTGTTCCTTTTGGAACATCCAGCACCTTATTCGATAAGGAAAGAGCCGAGATCCCATCACCGGGAGTGACCTCTTTAGCGAAACTAGCAGATGCTGCATACTCGGTTTGTCTTTTGATTGTTTTTATAGTTTTTGCTTTGCATAGTGGTATTTGTGAAATATCCTGCACCTTATTCGATGAGGGAAGAGCCGACGATCCCTTCACCGGGAGTGACCTCTTTAGCAAAACTAGTAAAAGCCTAAAAAACATTCCATTTAAATCACTCGATTCTACAAAGATATGAAGTTCATTACGCAAAGGGTTTTCTTAAAAACCTGTCGTAGCCCTCCATCATTTCAGATAAGTACTACTTAGTACTCGTGCTGCGGTAGTTTGGCATTTGTCAAGGCGTAGTGTATGGTAGTTAACTAGTGCTTATCTTCTAGCATACGACGCGATTGAATTAGGGTATTCATACGGCGTTGTTTGGCATTCGTCAAGGGTCGTGCAGGTAGGTTTAATTCAATCAAGAAATGTACAGGTTGAACTTGACTAGCGGAATATGGGTTGTTTGGCATTCGTCAAGGTAATAGAACGCTAGGGGTAAAATATTATCGGGAATTTCAAGTGTTGAAATTTGCAATGAGATTGCATACCTTCTATGAGATAGTTGGATCCCGATACCCGCTGCGAGTAAGAGTTACTCCTGGAAGAGTTTTACACATTACAATTAGCCGATCAAGTAGGTGTCTAGAAAGGTGTTAATGGGGTTACGCCCCTGGAAAAACGAGGTATATTTTAATTAGGTCCGTGCGAAAGTGCGGGGAACCTCTCTCAAAGTACCGACACTGGCCTGGCTGAAAGATTGGCGAACTTGTAGCGTGTAATTAATCCCGGCTAGTCTTTCCATTTAGAGTTTGAAAGAAGATTTGACTAAAATAGTGGGAGACATCCTGATTAGGTATATTAATAACCAATCTAATCTTGCAAGACCATACGCTGAGTGTTTTCTTCACTCTCTCTCCAGGTAGCGACCATGTCACGCCTTAATCAAGATAATAATATGGATGTATTGACCGAACCCGCTTGTTATACTGAGCTGGGGAACGTTTGTCCCGCTCCAACTTATAATTGTTATAAGACAGAGCAGGAAATAGGGGATTACCAGAATTCCCGTGCCGCTCAAACGAAGAAAGTGCATGCTGATGCATTTTCTTCGGGTGTGTTCATTACAGAGAACTGTTTCTCAGTATCCTTTACGTCCTGGGTATGAGATACCGAATCAGGATCCCGCAAATATAATTTGTTACATGGGCTTCAGATAGATAGAGAACTGAGAACGAGTGATAATTTTCAAGAGTTGGAAACGGTACAAGTGTTGCAGCCAAGTCTGTTGGCAGTTATCACCCTGTATTACCAGAATACATTGATTCTGAATGAATGTTATTTGATACCGAACCTGATATACAACATCATATCAAGCCTCTTTATTAGTAAAGAAGGATATAATTTTGTATTGTTGGATAACGTTTTGAACATTTCCTATATCAAGAGTTGATCTGTTTAGGTACGTTATCTAAAGGCATAGAACTAAATCAAACCACAGTTTTTAACGTATAGATCACACACAAGAGAAAGAGTTCAGAAATGAACAAATCCTTCTTGAGGCATTGTTTACTAGGTCATATCAATGCGACCCGACTAGCTAAGTTACATTTAGATGCATATTTAAATTAGTTTGAATTTACATCTTGTGAAACTTGCCGGTCATGTTACAAAGATAAGATGACCACAGCTCCGTTTATTGGAAACAGAGAAAGAGTTAGTGAACTCTTGGGATTGATACATGATGATGTATGTAAGGTTCCCTGTCTACACATGCCAAGACTAGTTCTTTATACTTCATTACATTCACTATTTATCTCTCAAGATTCGGACATATGTTCCTGATGAAACACAAGTCTGAACCTTTTGAGAAATTCAATGAATATGAGTTAGAAGTAGAGAACCAAAAACGGGTATAAGTATTATGTCCTTTGATGAGATCAGGGAGGAGAATACTTGAGAACGGAGATTCCTGGACTATTCTAAAGGAGAATGAGATTCTCTCTCAGCATCACTCCTCCGTATACACCACAACACGTTGGTGTATCCGGACGGAGCAATCACACCCTATTAGATATGGTGCGCTCTATGATGAGTACAACTGCGTTTTCTATTTCCTTTTGGGAGTTATGCACTTGAGAATCTGCATACCTATTGAATAGGGTTCCAATCAAATCAGTTGCCTACCACTTCATATGTGATATGGAATGGGAAGAGCCCATATCTTAAGTATGTTAAGATTTGGGGTTGTCCGGCCTATGTCTAAAAAGCAAAATACAGACAAGCTCGAGGCAAGGTCAGTTCAGTGAATGTTTGTTGGATATCCCAAGCATTAGCAAGGGAATATCTTCTACCTAACCGAGGAACAAAAGATGTTTTGTTTCTCAGCATGCCACCTTTGAGAAAGAGAATTTCTTGTGAAGAAATTAGTGGTCATGAGGTAGAACTGGAAAGAGTTCCAGTTATCCAAACTGCAGCTGATGATTTGGTAGAACCAAAGTATTCAATAGTAACCAACGAACCTCAGCCTCTCCGCCGATCTAGTAGGGTTCCTCACCCACCTGAGAGATACTTTGGTTTCTTTATGACAGTGGTGTAGGGTTACTAGGCATACTAACAAGGCTCTACAAGGCATCGACCAAGCCCGATTAAAAATTTTAGGTGCCGAACAACCTTAAGCAAGATAGTATACTAGAGATTAGGCGAAAAAGATAGCAAGTAAACGTCTTTACTCTAAAGGAATACGAAATACAACCTTTGTAGATCGGTCCTTCACTTCATATGCTCCTTGATGTAGTCCCTTCGCTGCGATCATCCAACTCTCGGACTCTCGGACGGCTCCATGAGAAATTGCAACGGTATTGCTCGATGTCCTCGAGGCCGAAGATGATCTACGTCGAGGGAATACGAACTCAAACTTCTACTTCACTAACCAAAGAATTAGTGAAGCAAACACCCTAAAATAAAGTGCTAGTCTAGTAGAGGATGGTGAGATAGGAAATGGGTTCTCTTTAGATTTTGATTTCTCACTTTTAATCTTCACTTGATAATTTCTAGCAAGCTTTTTCTTTTTCTTCAAGAAGAAGAAGAAGAAGAAAAGAAATGAATAAATATAATCAAATGAATTATCAAGTGAAGTCTATCATAATACAACCATGGGTGAGTTAAACCTTTGTAGAGACTAAACTAGAGTTTAGGTTAATGGTTAGGTTAATGAAAATGTCATGCAAAACAAAAATGGTGGACTTTGTCAAAGATGCTTGAAAGCTTCATGAAGCTTCAAGCTAATTCAAAAATAACCACCATTTTTGAATTAATAAATAATTAAAAGCCTTTACCATTAACCTAAATATAGTGTAATTCAAACACACACCCAAGTTTGTATGTATCATCAAACATGATACAAACTTGTGCACAAAAATATATCACATATACAACTTGTGCACATCAAGTGAGAAAATCAATCTTAAGTGAACTAATACTAGTTAATGTAAAGTAATATATCAAATATATAATTATACATTAAATTATTAAATCAACACTTGATTTAACGATCCGGTCATATCGCATATAACCGACTAATATCAAGTGTATCAATGTATCGAATCAACACTTGATTCGGTAACCCGGTTATATCTCATATAACCGTCTGATGATACAAATCGTGAGAATGGAATACAGTATCACATACTTGCATTATTCTCGGCCCCGCACATATCACATATGCGCTCGTATTTCGTTTTGCCTGAGCCAGTACAACCTCTATGTAGGACTCTAAAGACTCGTCAATACGCCGGCAGTAGGTGATGATCATATAAAGCACCCACAAGCCGTCAGCGGTACTAGCTGGACGTAACGGCTACCCGGGTATTGAGCGATCAGAAGATCAGCAAGCAAGCCCGCTCCAACTCCTGCAAAAAGCCTGACAGTGACACTACCGTACAGTCCGGTCTCCTCGTCTGATATGTCGCATATCAGTTCTAGGGGTGGTAAACGTCAGACCCCAATAACCGATAAGTCATGCCAATATGAGGCGCATAACGGGTCGAGAAACTACTGGTAACACTTACCAGTATATCTCTAAACCAGCCCTGGCCAGGGCCTTCCCTGTTATGGCCAATCGAGCATAGCGCAACATCAACCCCCAATACCGGGAGAGACGAAACCCCTCCTATCGCTCATTGACTCCATGTGACTCGGGACTGTATCCAAAAACCACCGTTTTCCACGCCCTCTTGTACGTGGTAAGGTGGAAATCAAAGCACAGTGGGATTTACACAAGACTCTATGACGATCTCGGGTCTACAGACTAACCTGTACCAGTGTCACCAGAGAACTGCCATCTGACGTAAGGTATAATACAATCTGGGAGTTCTCGGTGAGTTCGTCCAGTGTACCCAGTCTCTACTGAGCACCCGTATATCATCTCTGATGTTAAACACCAATGGATATGGGATCATCCATCGCCCATTTGTATGGGTCGAGAAGGCATACGCTAGTCTACACTGGTATATCGATGCCCCGTCTCGATACACCCACGACTAGGGATCTTGAACGATGTACTTATGGACTACCTTGTCCCCACTAGTATGATCCGCATCACAGTCCAGGTAGTCAAGTACACATCCTAAGGGCTTTATCAACATGTAACCGAGAGACAATCAGTATACACGTTAAGGTAAAGGGTAACCAGATTGCATACTATCATGTCGAGCAAGAAAGTCCTCCCTATATATGTCCAAGCATCCACTACAATATACATCACATGTGTAGTAATGGCCTCTAGGGCATACATATAACTAACAATCTCCCACTTGCACTAGGACCATCTGATAACAGTGGTTGTAGTATCTCATACTCAACCATCCCATAATAGTCTCTCTCTGGGAAAAGGCCTTTGTGGGTGGATCCGCCGTGTTGTCCTTTGAGTCTACTCTCCAGACCTCGATCTCCTGGAAATCAACCATCTCCATGATCAGGTGACACTGCCTCAGAATATGTCTGGATCACTGATGGGACAAGCGTTCCTAGGCAAAAGCCACAACTCCATTGTCACACAATGGTAGGAACGAAATTCATCTCATGAACTATTATATACCCAGACTGCCTCTTTGCTAGCATCTTTGGTAGCGATATATCCAGCCTTTATCGTCTAGTATGCCACGGTATCTAGCTTGTAACTCTTCCAACATACCGTCCCTTTACTGAGGGTAAAGACAATGCCTGTGACTGACATTCAGTCGTCCTTATCACCCTAGAACCCTTCCAGTGATTCTCCCCAGGATCAATTGATACCATCTGTCACGACCCGAAGTACGGAACATGACCGGAAGTTAAACTACGAACGTCTCGAGGCGTACGTAATCTAAGTAAACCGAAAACCCAGAAATCCAAACCAAGAAAAAATGTAGAGTGCAGGAAAAACCAACATAAAGCAAGTAGTTTCAATAGCATAAGCCGAATTATGCGGTTTTTAAAAACATCAAAAATTTCCTGAAAATTTCGGCAGAGTCTCCTTTGTAAATATTGGCTCCCAAACGGGATACAACATGAATAGTATACGAAATCAATAAAAAGGCATCCCCAAGCGGGAGCTAGCTCTTCGTCAAACGACGGTCACAACCACACAAGCAATATAATATACAACGCCAACGGCGAGGATCAAAAACTCAAAAAGAAACTCAAAACCACAAGAAATCCGCAGAAATATAACGCGCGACTCTAAGGTCGAAGGAATAACATCACTGGTCTCTATCTCAAAATAAATACATGTTTGGTTGATGGAACTTCTAGATACAACAGAATAATGATATACAAGATATAATGATGGGTGCGATACAAATAAACCCACCTACTAGCAAGTCACCCGGAAATGGAAAGAGTGCCAGCAAGCCGTAATGAAACCTGTACGGCGAAACCTGCAAGAACTGTGGCACAACGGGGGTGAGTTGCCAACTCGTGAGTAGAAAAACATCTACGCACAGAAATCGCATAAATAACGCAACCTAGGTCAATGATCATAATATATCCTCAATTATATATATATAACATGCAACCTATAAAAAGGCTAGGGTAAATATCTAACCCGAGTGTTATCTCATATGCCCGTGTCAGTGCCTCAGGTAGCAATATATCATATGAATGAGGTATGAATGCATGAAAACATAATACATGTAAATGAAGAACTGTTTTCATAATTTAGTGAGATTTCCTTTGTATTTTTAAAATGAGGTATCATAATGAAATCAGCATAAAACAGTGCCTAGCATCGGCACAAAACGTAATCCCAATATCTCAATATCTCTGTATCACAGTCTCTGTACCTCAATATCTAGAAATCTCAATGTCTCAATCACAATATCTAGGGCGCCGTCAGTCCAGACCGGCCCCTACCATCCATCTCAAGACCACGACGGTATCCTCCGGATATCCGACGCGTCGGGTAAAATCACCGGTAGGTAGTGCTCCCCAGCCAGGCTCACATCGTCATCATCACGCGCTTCTTGCCCCGGGGTACCTTACCGGGTCCACCATGTACCCGAAACGGCTCATCTGTCTCTTCGAATCGGGTCTCGAAATCCATCAGCAAACTCATGGTGGACGACTCATACATCATGGGAAAAACCGCACTTTTTATTTTAAAAGAGAGAAAAGGTTTATTTATGTTTTTGCGGTTTTCCTCCAAATCCAGAAAATCTCATGGAAATCCGAATCCAAAACCTCAATAACACGTAAAATAGTGAATATATGCATGAGAATCCATGAATGCAGCATAACAATGAATAACAGTATGCATGAAGTAGCAGGTAATAACTACGATGTCTAAACTAACATATAAGGCAAGTACGCTATGTCAAGCAATAATATTTTCTAAGGTGTACGTGACATGGCAATTACCGATGAAGATGTGTGTGAGTCGGCAAGTAAGTGTACGTGGTACATACGCATCATCGGTAATGGTGCTGGTGTCCTAACAATATGATATCAACATTGAAATAAGAAATTATAACATAAGTATGCGATGCGAAGCGAACCACAATAATACGCGGGAGCTGAATACTAGACGCAACTGTAACTAACCTGTAACTAACCTGCATTAATCTAATATAAGTCCTACAAATGGTGCCTTTTGAAATAACACGAATCATGGGGTTTTGAAAATAGGGGCTACGGTGTTTTTATGAAAAGATACGTCTTTTGAAATATCCGTAGGATCCCTTGGGCTGTCTTTTAAAATATCCACGATTCGTTAGTTTTTGAAATAGGTAAGAACCGACTCTAATCTAATAACTAAACTAAACAAAAGGGCTAAGCTAACAAGCTGGACTACAGGTAAGGAAACCGCCTAACATCTGAGTCGATCCATATACATACCTATATATATATTAGTCGGTGATCCCGCCTCAATAATATCATATCCGATACCATATCTATAATCAGACATCCCAAGTCAAGAGTGCGGATCAATCATCAAAATATAGCTCGTACGTAAATCCGTCGTACGGCATCCCCAAATCTGGGTACGGGTCAATATCATATTCATCACACTATTCATCCGGTATCCTCTTTATCAAAGATCATAGTCTAAGGTACTGACCTATGTCTAATACAATACTAATATCATCAATATAGTCATGATCTGACTACTGATCGACAATCTCGTACAAACCGATATCGTCAGCACATATCATCATCAAGGGGTATGCATCGCCCGATACGGCCTAATATCAAAATCCTAGCATATCATGCCTCATATCACGATCACATGTCGACCATTTTATTTATAACACTATTCACCCGTATCGCCGCCCCAAGATCCGCTATAACACCAGGACGTACCTCAAGTACGAATCCTGCCATATCACTGATATCACAGCCACAAAACAAATCTCATCGACTCAGCTCAATCCCAATATCTTCCTCAAATCCGTATGTGAACACATAGTCCCATACCCATGTGAACACATAACTATAAAGAATCCCATGAGCACATATAAATAGGAATGTATGCAAGTATGTATGTGTGTATGTGTAGTGCAACACTACCCTAGGGTTCGCAACACTAAAATAATCTAACACATCAATATCCATCCTAAACATCGTTATTAATCCCAAATAACATATAATAATTGTTGGTGTGTATACGCATCCGTATACACCACCACGGACTGCGGGGGTGCTATACGCCATACCCGACTTCTCCCCGTAGATATAAATCTACTCACCTGGTCCTCGCTCGCCGGTGCCGACGTCGTCACGCGCTTGCTTGTCGTCTCGAAGTTCACATGGGGTACCTACATATCATAACGCACCATATCGCATTAAAATCCGACTCATGACCAAAACGACACACGAATCCCACATAAGTCAAAACCTATGGTTTCTTTCACGAATCAACCCAAAAACCCTCGACGTCGGTGTACAAATGCCAGACCATCGAGAAAAACCCAAATACACTCATTTGCACATTCATGAACACTAATTTTAATATAAAATAGGTTAAAACTCACAAAAACCCCAATTTCACTTAAAAGTCATTTTTCCGAAAAATCTAGCAAGCACAATTCGCCGTTTTTGTACAAAACATGATGTTTAAATGAATGTAGCGGCCAATATACTTATTAAATATCTTAAATAAGTCATATAAATCATTTCCATAATTTACTCTCATCGCTTTCATTAAACCCAAAAACCTAGTTTGCAACAATTAAGTAATTTGGACAATTTACAAATAACAATTGCAATTTAACACCAAAACTAGGTTTTACATATTTTAAGATGTCAAACTATACATTGCATCCTTAATGATGTAATAAAAACCTTAATGGAAATCACAACCCTTACTAGATTTTTATTTAATCTAATGCAATAACTAAAGATCTAGTAAGCAAAATAGCTTTTAAATTGGACAATTTAAAAGTGGCAATTTGTAAGAAAGCAACTAGGTTAGATTTGCACATGTCATAGCATGTAAATCTACCCATCACAAACATAATCAAGTGTTAGAAACCCTAATTTAATTCAAAACCCTTCTTGAATATCCTAGCTTGCAATTAACAACTAATTAACACTTACTTAAAATTTTAGATTAGAACAAGTATCAATAAGAATAGAGTTATACTTCAAGCTAGTTTAAAAAGAGATCCCTACTTGCAAACAAAACTTAGCCCCAAATGCCATCTTTCTCCAAGGATTCAAGCTAGAATTGGCCAAGGAATAATGGGTATGTGTTGGATTTGGGATTGGTGATGTTTTTATGTGGATTTTGATGAAATTTTGTGGATTTTAGAGGTGAAAATGTGAGGATTTTGGAGAGGGGGAGGGCTGCAGCAGCTGGCCGAAAATGAGAGGGTGAGGGAGTGTGGGTGTGAGAGTGAGAGTGGGTAGAAAAGTCCATGCCTCAAGTCAACTAACACCATACCTCTTATCTCCTCATTTTCCTCCATTTTAAGATTTCCTTATATAAATTTTGAGAACAAAAATAAGTAGGGACTTGGGGAAATGGTAGGCTGCTGAAAATTCAGCCAAGTAAGGGAATTAGTGTAGTGTGTGAGATCAAGTAAAGAAATGCCCCCCAATTAAAACACCCGATAACTCATTTCTTAATTATTTTCACAAAATAAGCCTTTTTCTTTTATATTTTCTAACACCATATTAACAACTTCTTTTCATTACAAAAAAAATATCTTACAGGTTAGTTTAATATGTTATGATGTACAAAATTTGTTTCAACTCATTCCAATTTGTAATTTTCCCTAATTAAATATATTAGTGACGGCTTAAAATAATAATAAAATAAATTTTTTTCAGAAAATTTGAAATTTCACCAGTGGCTCAATAAACACCAAATACTAGCAATTACATTGCTAGAATATGTATATTTAATTTTTATAATAAGATATTTGTATTTTGACTTTTTACAGAAAACCCCCTTATTTTACCGATTTTCCGAAATTTCACCGAAACGATTTTCAGAACGCTACAATCTTCCCCCCTTAAAAAAAATTCGGTCCCCGAATTTAAAGTAAAACTCCCCCCAAATACTAAAACATCTAAACCAAAACCATCAAGTCGTCGGGGCTCCGAAATTGTAAATACATAAAACAAATCGTAGCGCAGCGCATGCGCATGAAAAATGAGCATATAACTCAAATCAAAACTCCGTCAAGCATCCCGCAATCATCGGAGTCATGGGAAAGACATCAATACCAAATCCAAAGCAAAACCAATATGATATAACTCGAAACTATACATGTAAAATATATTCAGGTACTGTCCTCTGACTAGTCCTGCTCAGTACGAAAACACATAGCAATATCATAAAAACGTACTGCTCTATAAGAAAAATCAATCCCAAAATACGCGTATGCATACTACGTGCGTCTTGTACGCTCGGAAATCAAAATCCAAATATGTGCCATACATATGCACAGAAACAACATCTAAGTGCATCGGGTGTGCACGAAACATCTGTCGTAGGCAACATGTGTGCCTGACAGCAAAATCAGGTGCATCTGACATGCACGAAAAATCTCGATTTAGTGAATCTGGTGTGCACCAAAATCACACTTCAAAACATGCGCCCAACATGCGCGAAAATCCAAATCAGGTGCATCCATCGTGCACGAAATCATGAAATCCAATATCAAGTGCCGAACATGCGCAAAATCAAATCAGGTGCACAAGGTGCACAAAACAAATATCGAACATCACCCTCGAAATCAAAGTCCAATGCATCTAAGTGCACAAAAGGCATATCACTGCACTGCAAGCATATATAAACTATACAGAGTGCAGGAACCAAATCGTGTGCGTGCATACGCACAAAATCAACTCAAATGTCTAAAACTGTAAAATCACAAACATGTAAAACCCAAGCATGAAAACGATATCAAGTGCAACACTGTGCAAAGATCGTAAATCCTCAATCATCAAAATCAAATCATTCGAATAAATCACCCAAAACATCGAAATCAATAATGGCGGCATAGTACCGCTCAAGCGCATCCTCTAAGAATCTCGGGCCAACTGTCGCGGTCACTAATGGGACGTCTCGTCGATGATCATGAACTCTGGCCTGCTGGTGTGCGTAACAATGACCACTCCTGGGTCAAGGTATTCACTGGGAATTACCAATCTCTCGGTCCATCGGCTCATCGGCCTTGTCAGGTGTCTAACGGGGATGATCCCATTCTGGCACACCTCTTGTCATCTCCCGGTCAATCATCGCGACCACTCGTAAGACAGCATATCACTGGCGTCGGCCTCTGGCTTTCTGAATGTACGTGACACATCTGATCCTGGGTGCAAGTATCATTGCAGCAGTGTCCTGGAAGGAATCCTGCTCACGGTCTCTTCCATGTCTCGTCTCTGCCAACTGTCCGGAAGTCATCGTCCTTTCCTATATCTGCATCTTGCTCCAGAACGGCTGCATACCCATCGCGACTCCTTCTGGAAGGTATATCCAGTACTCTGCCTCGGCATGCGTATCGCATCTCTGATGTCGGCGGAGTGGAACGTCGTCTTATCCAGATCTTGTACGGACCTCTTTACTCCACTTTCTCTAATGTCGACTGCTTCGGAATCGTCTCATCGTGGCTACATGGACTGAGCTCCAACGGCTATCCTCGTATCGGGAGTCTCCCAAGAAATGCATTTCACCACCTAGCATCCAAATTAAGTCGAGCCACCCGATCGAGTCGTCAAAACCTCATAATCCCCCAAGAGCTCAACCTCTTGGGCACAGTTTAATAGTATCGAGTACATACCACAGCATCGGTGGTCCAGCCGTAGAAGGGCAAACCCAAGCCTCACTAATGGCGCCGTAGAACTGCCGCAAACCCGAAGGTTCAAAGGCTTTCACACGGTCATTAAGTCGAGTTAGGGTTTCATTCTTCTAGAGGGACCATAGAATTGCCTGCATGTCTTTCCGACTACTTTAAACTTGGAATAATAGGTTTTTGACATTCGATCGTCTCTGTCGACTCCCAACGTCTCCGCGTGAAGTCGTCTCTAGCTGGAATCAATCTATCTGATGACCTCGCATCGGGGTAGGCGAACGATCCACATGTCCTAGTCATTCATCCTCGATGACTAGCGACCTTCTATCATCTCTTAGTACAACTCGTTCTGCACTAATTCCAGCATCTGGGGCAATATCTCGTCGTTCGCAGCAATAACTGGCTCGCTCGTCTGCACGCTGAACAGTGCCTCGATCGTCATGAATAAGCAACACACCAACGGTCATCAAGATCTGGCTGGCCTCTATCATTGGCTCAATCCTCTAGTGTCGATCAGCACATCCGAGTAACCTCATAAAGGCGATCCTCCAAACGCTCGTGGTGCGGAAACACAGTAAAAAGACACATATCTGCAATCGTGTGTTGCCGAAATTTCGCCCTGGTCAGTCCTCGTTCGTGACGAGCTCGTGCTGACCGCAACTCTAGCTGTAGCTCTCCCTGCCCGTAATCGTGGCAGCAAAACCATAACTGGTACTGATGAAGCTAGATCAGGAATGAATATAATACTGAACAAAGAAATGTACATCCGAAGGCTTCTTAAGTGGAGTAGCGTATCGTAAGTATGCCGCGGAACATACCCACGGTACGTCACTCTACTTTAGTCACCTATTCCATCAGCCAAGGGTCATCCTACGCTCCGAAGGTAAAACCTAACGCTCTGATACCAACTTTGTCACGACCCGAAGTACGGAACATGACCGGTAGTTAAACTACGAACGTCTCGAGGCGTACGTAATCTAAGTAAACCGAAAACCCAGAAATCCAAACCAAGAAAAGATGTAGAGTGCAGGAAAAACCAACTTAAAGCAAGTAGTTTCAATAGCATAAGCTGAATTATGCGGTTTTTAAAAACATCAAAAATTTCCTGAAAATTTCGACAGAGTCTCCTTTGTAAATACTGGCTCCCAAACGGGATACAACATGAATAGTATACGAAATCAATAAAAAGGCATCCCCAAGCGGGAGCTAGCTCTTCGTCAAACGACGGTCACAACCACACAAGCAATATAATATACAACGCCAACGGCGAGGATCAAAAACTCAAAAGGAAACTCAAAACCACAAGAAATCCGCAGAAATATAACGCGCGACTCTAAGGTCGAAGGAATAACATCACTGGTCTCTATGTCAAAATAAATACATGTTTGGTTGATGGAACTTCTAGATACAACAGAATAATGATATACAAGATATAATGATGGGTGCGATACAAATAAACCCACCTACTAGCAAGTCACCCGGAAATGGAAAGAGTTCCAGCAAGCCGTAATGAAACCTGTACGGCGAAACCTTCAAGAACTGTGGCACAACGGGGGTGAGTTGCCAACTCGTGAGTAGAAAAACATCTACGCACAGAAATCGCATAAATAACGCAACCTAGGTCAATGATCATAATATATCCTCAATTATATATATATAACATGCAACCTATAAAAAGGCTAGGGTAAATATCTAACCCGAGTGTTATCTCATATGCCCGTGTCAGTGCCTCAGGTAGCAATATATCATATGAATGAGGTATGAATGCATGAAAACAGAATACATGTAAATGAAGAACTGTTTTCATAATTTAGTGAGATTTCCTTTGTATTTTTAAAATGAGGTATCTTAATGAAATCAGCATAAAACAGTGCCTAGCATCGGCACAAAACGTAATCCCAATATCTCGATATCTCTGTATCACAGTCTCTGTACCTCAATATCTCGAAATCTCAATGTATCAATCACAATATCTAGGGCGCCGTCAGTCCAGACCGGCCCCTACCATCCATCTCAAGACCACGACGGTATCCTCCGGATATCCGACGCGTCGGGTAAAATCACCGGTAGGTAGTGCTCTCCTGCCAGGCTCACATCGTCATCATCACGCGCTTCTTGCCCCAGGGTACCTTACCGGGTCCACCATGTACCCGAAACGGCTCATCCGTCTCCTTGAATCGGGTCTCGAAATCCATCAACAAACTCATGGTGGACGACTCATACATCATGGGAAAAACCGTACTTTTTATTTTAAAATAGAGAAAAGGTTTATTTATGTTTTTGCGGTTTTCCTCCAAATCCAGAAAATCTCATGGAAATCCGAATCCAAAACCTCAATAACACGTAAAATAGTGAATATATGCATGAGAATCCATGAATGCAGCATAATAATGAATAACAGTATGCATGAAATAGCAGGTAATAACTACGATGTCTAAACTAACATATAAGGCAAGTACGCTATGTCAAGCAATAATATTTTCTAAGGTGTACGTGACATGGCAATTTCCGATGAAGATGTGTGTGAAACGGCAAGTATGTGTACGTGGTACATACGCATCATCGGTAATGGTGCTGGTGTCCTAACAATATGATATCAACATTGAAATAAGAAATTATAACATAAGTATGCGATGCGAAGCGAACCACAATAATACGCGGGAGCTGAATACTAGACGCAACTGTAACTAACTTGCATTAATCTAATATAAGTCCTACAAATGGTGCCTTTTGAAATAACACGAATCATGGGGTTTTGAAAATAGGGGCTACGGTGTTTTTATGAAAAGATACGTCTTTTGAAATATCCGTAGGATCCCTTGGGCTGTCTTTTAAAATATCCACGATTCGTTAGTTTTTGAAATAGGTAAGAACCGACTCTAATCTAACAACTAAACTAAACAAAAGGGCTAAGCTAACAAGCTGGACTACAGGTAAGGAAACCGCCTAACATCTGAGTCGATCCATATACATACCTGTATATATATTAGTCGGTGATCCCGTCTTAATAATATCATATCCGATACCATATCTATAATCAGACATCCCAAGTCAAGAGTGCGGATCAATCATCAAAATATAGCTCGTACGTAAATCCGTCGTACGGCATCCCCAAATCTGGGTACGGGTCAATATCATATTCATCACACTATTCATCCGGTATCCTCTTTATCAAAGATCATAGTCTAAGGTACTGACCTATGTCTAATACAATACTAATATCATCAATATAGTCATGATCTGACTACTGATCGACAATCTCGTACAAACCGATATCGTCAGCACATATCATCATCAAGGGGTATGCATCGCCCGATACGGCCTAATATCAAAATCCTAGCATATCATGCCTCATATCACGATCACATGTCGACCATTTTATTTATAACACTATTCACCCGTATCGCCGCCCCAAGATCCGCTATAGCACCAGGACGTACCTCAAGTACGAATCCTGCCATATCACTGATATCACAACCACAAAACAAATCTCATCGACTCAGTTCAATCCTAATATCATCCTCAAATCCGTATGTGAACACATAGTCCCATACCCATGTGAACACATAACTATAAAGAATCCCATGAGCACATATAAATAGGAATGTATGCAAGTATGTATGTGTGTATGTGTAGTGCAACACTACCCTAGGGTTCGCAACACTAAAATAATCCAACACATCAATATCCATCCTAAACATCGTTATTAATCCCAAATAACATATAATAATTGTTGGTGTGTATACGCATCCGTATACACCACCACGGACTGCGGGGGTGCTATACGCCATCCACCCGACTTCTCCCCGTAGATATAAATCTACTCACCTGGTCCTCGCTCGCCGGTGCCGACGTCGTCACGCGCTTGCTTGTCGTCTCGAAGTCCACATGGGGTACCTACATATCATAACGTACCATATCGCATTAAAATCCGACTCATGACCAAAACGACACACGAATCCCACATAAGTCAAAACCTATGGTTGCTTTCACGAATCAACCCAAAAACCCTCGACGTCGGTGTACAAATGCCAGACCAACGAGAAAAACCCAAATACACTCATTTGCACATTCATGAACACTAATTTTAATATAAAATAGGTTAAAACTCACAAAAACCCCAATTTCACTTAAAAGTCATTTTTCCGAAAAATCTAGCAAGCACAATTCGCCGTTTTTGTACAAAACATGATGTTTAAATGAATGTAGCGGCCAATATACTTATTAAATATCTTAAATAATTCATATAAATCATTTCCATAATTTACTCTCATCGCTTTCATTAAACCCAAAAACCTAGTTTGCAACAATTAAGTAATTTGGACAATTTACAAATAACAATTGCAATTTAACACCAAAACTAGGTTTTACATATTTTAAGATGTCAAACTATACATTGCATCCTTAATGATGTAATAAAAACCTTAATGGAAATCACAACCCTTACTAGATTTTTATTTAATCTAATGCAATAACTAAAGATCTAGTAAGCAAAATAGCTTTTAAATTGGACAATTTAAAAGTTGCAATTTGTAAGAAAGCAACTAGGTTAGATTTGCACATGTCATAGCATGTAAATCTACCCATCACAAACATAATCAAGTGTTAGAAACCCTAATTTAATTCAAAACCCTTCTTGAATATCCTAGCTTGCAATTAACAACTAATTAACACTTACTTAAAATTTTAGATTAGAACAAGTATCAATAAGAATAGAGTTATACTTCAAGCTAGTTTAAAAAGAGATCCCTACTTGCAAACAAAACTTAGCCCCAAATGCCATCTTTCTCCAAGGATTCAAGCCAGAATTGGCCAAGGAATAATGGGTATGTGTTAGATTTGGGATTGGTGATGTTTTTATGTGGATTTTGATGAAATTTTGTGGATTTTAGAGGTGAAAAT
Source organism: Agapanthus africanus (assembly GCA_030015575.1). Lineage (NCBI taxonomy): Eukaryota > Viridiplantae > Streptophyta > Magnoliopsida > Asparagales > Amaryllidaceae > Agapanthus > Agapanthus africanus. The sequence goes on from CM057344.1 coordinate 517,105,486, forward strand.
ATGAGGATTTTGGAGAGGGGGAGGGCTGCAGCAGCTGGCCGAAAATGAGGGGGTGAGGGAGTGTGGGTGTGAGAGTGAGAGTGGGTAGAAAAGTCCATGCCTCAAGTCAACTAACACCATACCTCTTATCTCCTCATTTTCCTCTATTTTAAGATTTCCTTATATAAATTTTGAGAAAAAAAATAAGTGGGGACTTGGGGAAATGGTAGGCTGCTGAAAATTCAGCCAAGTAAGGCAATTAGTGTAGTGTGTGAGATCAAGTAAAGAAATGCCCCCCAATTAAAACACCCGATAACTCATTTCTTAATTATTTTCACAAAATAAGCCTTTTTCTTTTATATTTTCTAACACCATATCAACAACTTCTTTTCATTACAAAAAAAAATATCTCACAGGTTAGTTTAATATGTTATGATGTACAAAATTTGTTTCAACTCATTCCAATTTGTAATTTTCCCTAATTAAATATATTAGTGACGGCTTAAAATAATAATAAAATAAATTTTTTTCAGAAAATTTGAAATTTCACCAGTGGCTCAATAAACACCAAATACTAGCAATTACATAGCTAGAATATGTATATTTAATTTTTATAATAAGATATTTGTATTTTGACTTTTTACAGAAAACCCCCTTATTTTACCGATTTTCCGAAATTTCACCGAAATGATTTTCAAAACGCTACACCATCTTACTACATCTAGTGAGTATCCTAACATCCAGTGAGTATCCTAACATCCAATTAGATCTATCTCATAGATCCAAAACCCAGGATTTAGTAGGTATCACTTTAATCCTATGTGGAGATTCATTGTGACAAGCGGAGATTGACTGAGCGTAGCATAGGAAACTCCTTCCCTGTCAAGAGTATATCATCCACGTACTCTATGAGGATCACTACCATACTCTCTACTTCCTTTTTGTATATACAAGGTTCATCTACCATTTTGATGAAGTTAAACTCTTTGACTACCACATCAAAACAGACGTTCCAACTCCGCGATGCCTGCTTTATCACATAAAACATCTTGCACACGTTTCCGCTGCTCCCACTGTCTACGAAGCCCTCTGACCGTGTACTTATAGACTCTCTCTTCTAAAATATCATTTAGAAGAGGAGTCATGACACCCAACCGCCAGATATCGTAGTCATGGTATGTAGCCGTGGCAAGTAGGATCTGGATGGACTTAAGCATAGCTACTTAGAAAAGGTTTCAACATAATCCATACCTGGTCAATGATGCAAACCTTTAACAAGTCTAGCTTTGAAAGTCTCAACTTTTTCATGTACACCAAGTAATCTTCTCAAGATATACTTGCTCCTGATGGGGATTTAACCCTTCAGATAAAGCAACCAAAGTCCATACTTTGTTGGTGTATAAGGATTCCATCTCAGATTGCTAAGCATCCATCCATTCTTAAAGTGTCCCACTCCTGATGGCCAGCTCGAAACTAGTTGGGTCATCATCTCATGATGCAATCCTTGCTCCCACTGTCATAGAGAAACCAAAGTATCTCTCAGGTGGGTGAGGAACCCTACTAGATCGGCGGAGAGGCCGAGGTTCGTTGGTTACTATTGAATCCTTCGGTTCTACCAAATCATCTGCTGTAGTTTGCATAGCTGGAACTGCTTCCAGTTCTACCTCATGACCACTAATTTTTCCACAAGAAATTCCCTTTCACAAAGGTGGTATGTTGAGAAACAAAACATCTTTTGTTCCTCGGTTAGGTAGAAAATATTCCCTTGCAATTGCTTGGGATATCTAACAAACTTCTACAGAACTGATTTTGCCTCGAGCTTGTCCGGATTATGCTTTTAGACATAGGCTGGACAACCCCAAATCTTAACAAATTTAAGATATGGGCTCTTCCCTCACCATATCTCATATGAAGTGGTAGGCAACTGATTTGATCGGAACCCTATTCAATAGGTATGCAACTTCACAAGTGCATAACTCCCTAAAAGGAAATAGGAAACTCAGTAGTACTCATGATAGAGCACACCTTATCATATAGGGTGTGATTGCTCTGCCCCGATATACCATCGTGCTATGGTGTATACGGAGGAGTAATGCTGAGAGAGAATCTCATTCTCCTTTAGAATAGTCCAGGAATTCCGTGCTAAAGTATTCTCCTCCCTGATCTCATCAATGGACATAATACTTATTCCCGTTTGTGGTTCTCTACTTCTAACTTATATTCTGTGAATATCTCAAAAGGTTCGGACTTGTGTTTCAACAGGAACATATGTCTGAATCTTGAGTGATCATCAGAGAATGTAATGAAGTACAAAGAACCGGTCTTGGCATGTGTAGACAGGGGACCTTCATACATCAACATGTATCATCCCAAGAGTTCACTAACTCTTTCTCTGTTTCCAATAAACAGAGCTGTGGTCATCTTATCTCTGTGACATGACCGGCAAGTTTCACAAGATGTAAATTCAAACTAATTTAAATATGCATCTATATGTAATTTTAGCTAGTCGGGTCGCATTGATATGACCTAGTCTACAATACCTCAAGAAGGATCCGTTCATTTCTGAACTCTTCCTCTTGTGTGTGTTCTGAATACTAAGAACTGTAGTTTGATTTAGAACGTCAATGCTTTTAGATAACGTGCCTGAACCGATCAACTTTTGATATAGGAAATGTTCAAAACATAATCCAACAATACAAAATTATATCCTTTCTTTACTAATAAAGAGACTGATATGATTTTGTATATCAGGTTCGGTATCTAATAACATTCGTTCAGAATCAATGTATTCTGGTAATACAGGGTGATAGTGACCAACAGACTTGGCTGCAACACTTGCACCGTTTTCTGTCTCATGAAACTTATCGCCCGTTCTCAGTTCTCTACCTATCTGTAGCCCATGTAACAAATTACATATGTGGGATCCTGATCCGGTATCACATACCCAGGACGTAAAGGATAGTGAGAAATAGTTCTCTGTAATGAACACACCCGAAGATGATGCATCATCATGCACTTTCTTCGTTTGGGCGGCACGGGAAATCTGGTATTCCCCAAATTCCTGCTCTGTCTTATAACAATTATAAGTTGGAGCGGGACCAACATTCCCCAGCTCAGTATAACAAGCGGGTTCGGTCAATACTTCCGTTTAATTATCTTGATTAAGGCGTGATATGGTCGCTACCTGGAGAGAGAGAGAAGAAAACACTCAGCGTGCGCTCTTGCAAAATTAGATTGGTTATTTATTTTATCTAATCAGGATGGCTCCCATTGTTTTTATCAAATTTTCCTTCAAACCTTAAAAGGAAAGACTAGCCGGGATTAATTACACTCTATAAGTTCGCCAATCTTTCAGCCAGGCCAGTGTCGGTACTTTGAGGGAGGTTCCCCGTGCTTTCGCACGGACCTAATTAAAGTAAACCTCGTTTTCCCAGAAGCGTAACCCCGTTGACACCTTAATAGACACCTACTTGATCGGCTAATTGTAATGTGTAAAACTCTCCCAGGAATAACAATTACTCGCAGTGGGTATCGGGATCCAACTATCTCATAGAAGGTATGCAATCTCAATGCAAATTTCAACACTTGAAATTCCCGATAATTTTTCCCCTAACCTCCTATGACCTTGACAAAGGACAACAAAAGATAGGATGCTAGTCAAGTTCAACCCGTCATTTCTTGATTGAATTAAACCCATCCGCACGACACTTGACAAAGGCCAACAAGGTCGTACGACTACCCTAACCCAATCTGCATCATATGCATAAGCAGATAAGCACTAGTCAGCTACCGCACACTACGCCTTGACAAAGGCTAACAAACGCAGCACGAATACTAACTACTACTTATCTGAAATGACGGAGGGCTACGACAGGTTTTTCTGAAAACCTATTGCGTAATGAACTTGATATCGTTGTAGAATCAAATGATTTTAAAATGGAGCGTTTTTTAGGCTTTTCTAGTTTTGCTAAAGGGGTCACTCCCGGTGAAGGGATCGTCGGCCCTTTCCTCATCGAATAAGGTGCAGGATATATCATATATACCACTATGCAAAGAAAGAACTATAGAAGCAATCAAATGACAAACCGAGTGTTGTAGCATCTGCCAGTTATTGCTAAGGGGGTCACTCCCAGTGAAGGGATCTCGGCCCTTTCCTCATCGAATAAGGTGCAGGATGTTCTACAAGGAACACTGCGATGCAAAGCAAGAACTGCAGCTACCTGTTTTTGAAAATTCGATTCCAGAACATCTATTAGGTTTCTTTTCTTTCATTAATCATATTAATGAATTCCCATCATTTAATTACCTAAACATCACAGATAAACACGACGTACACTTATGCCATCCGCATTCGCCTCGATGTCCCCTCATGCACCGTTAGGTTAGGTAACTAACGGCAGAGCGGGGCAGGGCTAGCGCGGGTGTAAAACATAAGCAACGTCTATATAATATATCATATATACTATATACAGTATTTATCACAGAACATCAAATGATCACATCACAGATATCGCAGCAGAAGAAACATATGAAACATTGGATATACTAGGACGTCCGTGTTTTATTTTGAGCCTCTATAAAACACGGATTCCTCGGTCGCGATGAATAGCCAAACCCATACCCCTAGACCCTTACGAGAGCGGAAAGCAACCCTTCCAATTCTAGAGTTAGGAGACCCGGACTCGACACCTCGAGTTGGTCTCCCACTGGACTCTAGAACCCGGTTACTTGTGCTCTCCTCCTTGGGTCTATCCTAGTGCGGAAAAGTAAATAATATACAAAAGGTGACATCAACCTCATCCCGGAAGTGCCCCAATAAAAGAATATTACATACATTTAATTTTACATGAATGAAAATAAAAACTCTCATCTTACATTAAACCCCCGGCTATTCAAAACGCGACGATTCAATATAACATATCCTGCGACACATAACATCACATGTCATCAACGTAAGTAAATATGCGCATCCCAATTGTCGTTGACATATAGCAACGAAACCGGCGATAACACATATTACACTTACGGTCTCAGAAAAGAAAGTGTAAAAGTACAATAGTTGGAATCCGCAACCTCCTTAGACATCGCATGCCTAACAGTTATAAACCCCGCATTTTAGTCTTCATATCGAAAACATTTTTCAATATCAAGTCGGGCAATTCAACAAGATTCCCGATATTTGATCGAATGCTCGTCGCAAACTTTAGTAGACGGCCGCACCCCCGGATGCCGTCGACGAAGTGCACTAAGACGGAACACCGCTGCCGCAAGCACCCGAACGGATGCTTTCGGCGACGGGGTTCTCCTACAGTCACTTGGTCGGGGCTTTGGGGCATGGCTGTCTATTAAGTTTACCCGGCGAGTATCCGCGTACGCTACGTGATTGCGACGGACTTTTGATCGCATCAAAATTCTGTGGCAACCGATCATTTGAGACTAAACTGCTATATTTGTAACATCCAAATCAGTTATCTCATAACTACTTGTGGATTCCAAATATTGTATCACATTCCAGATAAATAGACAATGTTAAACTTTCCGATCGAATAATCAAAACACCTAAGTTTTCCCAATTAGTTCTCAACACTTGAGGGGAGTTTAAAAACATCCATTTCACGCCACAGAACCAACGGTCCAGCCGTAGAAGGGTCAAGACATCGCCTCATATGTGGCACGCCGTACTAGAGGGTCCATCGCGTAACTTGCATGATCTAGACGTTCTTAAACAAACGGAAAAATCCAACACTTGGAAATTTTCCGGGTCGGGAGAAAGTGAGCTATTGATATCCGATCGAACTTTTTAATACTTTCTAAATATCCGGAAAACATTACGAAATTAAATTTTCCGATCGAATCGACGAATACAAAATAAACCCCAAAAGTACTCAACACTTGAGTCAGATAAAAATACCCATAAAATATCAGGAAATCAAATTGGAACATTACTGTGCAAAAAGAAAACGGTGACGTCACTTTATGGCCGCGGAACTGCCGCACGTGCCATGCTCGTTCCGCGGTTCCGCGGCGCTTTAGGCGCCAAACGTTGTCGTTTTGCACAATTTTCCATATAATTGCCTGCTAATATTTTAAAGCATTTTTAATTTAGAAAAATCCCAGAATTTAAAAAATGTACAGAGAGGGGTTTAAAGTGTCGATTCCGGGTTCGATCGAGGTTTTAACTTCGTAAACAAATCGCCTAATTCTCTAGCTAGGCTCTGATACCACTGTAGGGTTACTAGGCACACTAACAAGGCTCTACAAGGCATTGACCATGCCGGATTAAAAATTTTAGGTGCCGAACAACCTTAAGCAAGATCGTATACTAGAGATTAGGCGAAAAAGATAGCAAGTAAACGTCTTTACTCTAAAGGAATACGAAATACAAGCTTTGTAGATCGGTCCTTCACTTCATATGCTCCTTGATGTAGTCCCTTCGCTGCGCTCATCCAACTCCCGTACTCTCGGACGGCTCCATGAGAAATTGCAACGGTATTTCTCGAACTCTTCGAGGCCGAAGATGATCTACGTCGAGCGAATACGAACTCAAGCTTCTACTTCACTAACCAAAGAATTAGTGAAGCAAACACCCTAAACTAAAGTGCTAGTTTAGTAGAGGATGGTGAGATAGGAAATGGGTTCTCTTTAGATTTTGATTTCTCACTCTTAATCTTCACTTGATAATTTCTAGCAAGCTTTTTCTTTTTCTTCAAGAAGAAGAAGAAGAAGAAAAGAAATGAATAAATATAATCAAATGAATTATTAAGTGAAGTCTATCATAATGCAACCATGGGTGAGTTAAACCTTTGTAGAGACTAAACTAGAGTTTAGGTTAATGGTTAGGTTAATGAAAATGTCATGCAAAACAAAAATGGTGGACTTTGTCAAAGATGCTTGAAAGCTTCATGAAGCTTCAAGCTAATTCAAAAATAACCACCATTTTTGAATTACTAAATAATTAAAAACCTTTACCATTAATCTAAATATAGTGTAAGTCATACACACACCCAAGTTTGCATGTATCATCAAACATGATACAAACTTGTGCACAAAACTATATCACATATACAACTTGTGCACATCAAGTGAGAAAATCAATCTTAAGTGAACTAATACTAGTTAATATAAAGTAATATATCAAATATATAATTGTACATTAAATCATTAAATCAACACTTGATTTAACGATCCGGTCATATCGCATATAACCGACTAATATCAAGTGTATCAATGTATCGAATCAACACTTGATTCGGTAACCCGGCTATATCTCATATAACCGTCCGATGATACAATCGAGAGAATGGAATACAATATCACATACTTGCATTATTCTCGGTCCCGCACATATCACATATGTGCTCCTATTTCGTTTTGCCTGAGACAGTACAACCTCTATGTAGGACTCTAAAGACTGGTCAATACGCCGGCAGTAGGTGATGATTATATCAAGCACCCACAAGCCGTCAGCGGTACTAGCTGGACGTAACGGCTATCCGGGTATTGAGCGATCAGAAGATCGGCAAGCAAGCCCACTCCAACTCCTGCAAAAAATCTGACAGTGACACTACTGTACTGTCCGGTCTCCTCGTCTGATATGTCGCATATCAGTTCTAGGGGTGGTAAACGTCAGACCCCAATAACCGATAAGTCATGCCGATATGAGGCGCATAACGGGTTGAGAAACTACTGGTAACACTTACCAGTATATCTCTAAACCATCCCTGTCCAGGGACTTCCCTGTTATGGCCAATCGAGCATCGTGCAACATCAACCCCCAATACCGGGAGAGACGAAACCCCTCCTATCGCTCATTACCTCCATGTGACTCGGGAGTGTACCCAAAAACCACCGTTTTGCACGCCCTCTTGGACGTGGGAAGGTGGAAATCAAAGCACAGTGGGAATCACACAAGACACTATGACGATCTCGGGTCTACAGACTAACCTGTACCAGTGTCACCAGAGAACTGCCATCTGACGTAAGGTATAATACTATCTGGGATTTCTCGACGAGTCCATCCAGTATACCCAGTCTCCACTGAGCACCTGTATATCATCTCTGATGTCAAACACCAATGGATATGGGATCATCCATCGCCCATCTGTATGGGTCGAGAAGGCATACGCTAGTCTACACTGGTATATCGATGCCCCGTCTCGATACACCCATGACTAGGGACCTTGAAGGATGTACTTATGGACTACCTTGTCCCCACTTGTATGATCCGCATCACAGTCCAGGTAGTCAAGTACACATCCTAAGGGCTTTACTAACATGTAACCGAGAGACAATCAGTATACACGTTAAGGTAAATGGTAACCAGATAGCATACTATCATATCGAGCAAGAAAGTCCTCCCTATATATGTTCAAGCATCCACTACAATATACATCACATGTGTAGTAATGGCCTCTAGGGCATACATATAACTAACAAGTGGGAGCGAGGATTGCATCATGAGATGATGACCTAATTAGTTTCGAGCAGGCCATCAGGAGTTGGACTCTGTAAGAATGGCTGGATGCTTAGCGATCTGAGATGGAATCCTTATACACCAACAAAGTATGGACTTTTGTTGCTTTATCTGAAGGGTTAAATCCCCATCAGGAGCATGTATATCTTGAGAAGATTACTTGGTGTACATGGAAAAGTTGAGACTTTCAAAGCTATGCTTAAGTACATCCAGATCCTACTTACCATTGCTACATACCATGACTACGATATCTGGTGGTTGGGTGTCATGACTGCTTTTCTAAATGATGTTTTGGAAGAGAGCGTCTATAAGTACACAGTCAGAAAGCTTCGTAGATAGTGGGAGTAGCGGAAATGTGTGCAAGATGTTTTATGCGATAAAACAGGAATCGCGGAGTTGGAACGTCTGTTTTGATGTGGTAGTCAAAGAGTTTGACTTCATCAAAATGGTAGATGAACCTTGTATATATAAAAAGGTAGTAGGGAGTATGGTGGTGATCCTCGTAGAGTACGTGGATATCATACTCTTGATAGGAAAGGAGTTTCCTATGCTATGCTCGGTCAATCTCCTCTTATCACAACGATTCTCCATAAGGATCAAACTGATACCTCCAAAATCTTGGGTTTGGATCTATGAGATAGATCTAATTGGATGTTAGGATTCTCACTAGTTGTAGTGAGATGGTATCAATCGATCCTGAGGAGAATCACTGGAAGGGTTCCGGGGTGATAAGGACGACTGAATGTCTGTCGCAGGCATTGTCTTTACCTTCAGTAGAGGGACGGTATGTTGGAAGAGTTCCAAGCTAGATACCGTGACTTACTAGACGATTAAAGGAAAGATATATCGTTACTAAGGATGCTACCAAAGAGGCAGTCTGGATATATATAAGTTCATGAGATGAACTTCGTTCCAAGCATTGTGTGACAATGGAGTTATGGCTTTGGCCTAGGAACCCTCGTCCCATCAGAAATCTAGATATAATTCTTATGCAGTATCACCTGATCATGGAGATGGTTGATCTCCAGGGAGATCGAGGTTAGGAGAGTAGACATAGAGGACAACAGCGCGGATCCACTCACAAAGGCCTATTTCCTAGTAGAGACTTTTATGGGATGGTTGAGTATGAGATACTTCAAGCACAGCTGATTGTTGGGTATATGATACCACAACAGATAAACCTAGTGCAAGTGGGAGATTGTTAGTTATATGTATACCCTAGAGGCCATTACTGTACATACGATGTATATTGTAGTGGATGCTTGGAAATATATAGGGAGGACTTTCTTGCTCGACATGATAGTACGTTATCTGGTTGCTCTTTATCTTAGCAAGTGGGTGTTTGATATGATCATCGCCTACTGCCGGCGTATTGACGATTGTTTAGAGTCTTATACAGAGGTTTCCTGGCTCAGGAAAAATGGAGTTGGAGCACATATGCGATATGTGCGGGACTGAGAACAATACGTGTATCTGATACCGTATTAGATTCTCGCGATATGATTTATCGGCCGGGTATATGAGATATAGCCGGGTCATCGGATTAAGTGTTGATTCGATGAACTGATACAGATTATATTAGTCGGTTATTTGTGAAATAGCCGGCTTATCGGATCAAGTGTTGATTCGATAATTTAATGTATAATTATATATTTGATATATTAAATTACATTAACTAATATAAGCTCACTAAAAGATTCTTTTTCTCACTCGGGTAATACATTGATATATATGCGATATATGTTAATTGTATTATTTTATTTTATTAAAAAATATATTATATATGTGATATATAATATTGTAACAAGTTAAGGTTACAAATGCAACATGTTTTGTGGAGTTTAAACATGGTTAGGGTTTGGATTAGGGTTAAACCTTCATGAAGCTTCTAGAAGCTTTGCTTTTGTTTTTAACTAAAGATATTTTCTAAAGATATTTTGGTTGATATTTGTTAACCCAACCCAACCCTTCACCATGGTTAAGTCTCTACATGGGTTAGGTTATCATACTTAACCCATGGTTGCATTTCTAACCAAACTAGATTTCATTATTCATCACAAAAGGTAGATCATCTTCTTCCTTCTTCTTCCTTGCATGAAAAGCTTTCTAGATTTTTGTGAAGTGATGAAAATGAGTGAGAAATAGAAAATAAATGAGAGCTAAATTCCTACTTCATCATTCTCATCTATTCTAGCCACTTAGATTAGGGTGTTCGTTTTTCTATTACTTGATTAGCAAAGCAAGAGCTTGGGTTTGAGTTTCTTCAAGATAGATCATCTTTGTTATCGAAGATCAGAAGCAAGCTTGCGTCTTTCTTTTGTGGAGCCTCTCTAGAGTCTGGATACTCGATGATCGCAGCGAAGGGACCTTAACACGGAGCTTTAGATGTGAAGGACCGGACTACAAAGGTTGTAATCCCAAACTCTTAGAAGTAAAGTTGTTTACTTTCTTTATTTCGCCTCATCTCTAGTCTAAGATCTTGGTTAGGGTCGTTCGGCACGTCTAAAATTTGAATCGGGCATGGTTGATGCCTTTTAGAACCTTGTGAGAGTGCCTAGTAACCCTACAGTGGTATCAGAGCCAAGCTAGAGCTTTAGGAGATGTCTAGGCGAAGTTTAAAGTCCGGTCGAACTCCGAATACCCGTTAAATCCTAGTTTCTGGAATTTTTTTCAAAAGTTGACATTTTTCATTTTAAAAATACTCAGAAAATCATGTAGGGAAATATAAGAATTACTAAGAAGTACGGACCACGAACTCCCTCACGTGAATGCGGAACCGCGGCCAAACCACGTGTTTGGCGGCGGTTCCACGGCCAAAATTTGGAGTTGGGGCCCACTACTTCAGGTATTTATTCTTAGGTCCTTTTTCATAATTCTGGGAATTTTTAATTCTACTCATGTGTTGAGCCTTCTAGGAATTATTGGGAACTCGTTGATTCGATCAGAAAGATTAACTTCGTTTAATTTTTCCGAGGTAAGTTAGAACGTGTTGAGAAGTTCGAACGGATATCAATAACTCACTTTTTTCCCTGTCGGAAAATTTTCAAGTGTTGGATTTTTCCGTAGTTTAAGAACGTTCTTAGTCGTGCAATTAACACGGTGGACCCTCTAGAAGAACACAAACCTTAACTCGATTATGTGACCGTCTGAGCCGCCTCTAAACCTTAGGATTTGTGGCAGTACGGCGTTGCCATATATGAGGCGTTGGTTCGACCCTTCTACGGCTGGACCATTGGTACTGTAGCATGCGATGGATGTTTTTTAAACTAATTTCAAGCGTTGAGAATTATTTGGGAAATCTTGGGTATTTGTTTATTCGATCGGAAAGTTTAACATTGTCTATTCATCTGGAATGTGATACAATATTTGGAATCCACAAGTAGTTATGAGATAACTAATTTGAATATTATAAATCTAGCAGTTCAGTCTCAGATGATCGGTTGCCATGGGATTTTGATGTGATCAAAAGTCCGTCGCAATCACGTAGCATACTTGGATACTCGCCGGGTAAACTTAATAGATAGCCACGCCGCATAGCCCCGACCAAGTGACTGTAGGAGAACCCCGTCGCCAAAAGCATCCGTTCGGGTGCTCGCGGCAGCGGTGTTCCGCCTTAGTGCACTTTGTCGACGGCATCCGGGGGTGCGGCCGTCTACAAAAGTTTGCGACGAGCATTCGATCAGGATGTCGGGAATCTTGTTGATTTGCCCAACTTGATATTGAAAATTGTTTTCGATATTGAGACTAAAATGCGGAGTTTATAATTGTTAGGCATGCGATGTCTAAGGAATTCATTTGGTTAGGCATGCGATATCTAAGGAGGTTGCGGATTCGAACTGTTGTAGTTTTACACTTTCTTTTCTGCGACCGTAAGTGTAATATGTGGTGTATCTCCGGTTTCGTTGCTATACATCAACGACAATTGGGATACGCATATTTACTTACGTTGATGATATGTGATATTATGTGTTGCTGTGATATGTTATATTGGATCGTCGTGTTTGAATAGCCGGGGGTTTTATGTGAGATGAGAGTTTTTCATTTTCATTCATGTAAAATTCAATTATATGTAATATTCTTTTATTTGGGCACTTCCGAGCTGAGGATGATGTCACCATTGTATATTATTTACTTTTTGCATTAGGATAGACCCAAGGCGGGGAGCACAAGCAATCGGATTCGAGGGTACAGTGGGAGACCATCTCGAGGAGTCGAGACCGGTTGTCCTAACTCTAGAATTGGCAGGGTTACTTGCCGCTCTTGTAGGGGTCTAGGGATGTGGGTTTGTCTTTTGATCGCGACCGTGGAATCCGTGTTTTATACAGACTCGTATTAAAACGCGGACATCCTAGACTATCCAATATTTCATATATGTTCTTCTGCTGCAATGTTCTGTGATGAGATCATATTACTGCCTGAGACGAATGTTTATATTATATATATGAGATATATGTTATACTGCAGATTTCGTTTCAAATGTGATGCTTGTGAAGCATAATAAAATGGGACTTCATTAATGAGATTAATGAAATAAAAGAAACCTAAAGATGTTGTAGAAACTTGTTTAAAAAATGGTAGCTCTAGTTCTTACTTTGCATAGCGGTGTTCCTTGTAGAACATCCAGCACCTTATTCGATAAGGAAAGAGCCGAGATCCCTTCACCGGGAGTGACCTCTTTAGCGAAACTAGCAGATGCTACATACTCGGTTTGTCTTTTGATTGTTTTTACAGTTTTTGCTTTGCATAGTGCTATTTGTGAAATATCCCGCACCTTATTCTATGAGGGAAGTGTAAGGTTAGTATAGCACCCTATGAAGAGTTTTGAAGCATCACATGACCCAAAGTTTTAATTTTTAAGGTGCTAAACTAACATGCAAAGGATAGATCCTAGAAAATTAGGGTTTACTAAACTTAAAGCTAACAAAAGTTAGGGTTTGAAGGCTACAACCTTTGTAGCTCCCGTTTTTGCTTCGCTCCTAAGGCTCTTTGGTGTTGAAACGAGGTCCTCTTGAACTCCCCTTGTGTCCACGATGATCCACCGCGGAGATATCCATCCAAGCTCGCTACTTCGTCAAACCGAAGATAACACTCTAAACAAAACAGCTAAGTTTGTGTAGAATGTTGTTGTGGCTTTGGATCTCACTTCAAAAACCTTTCTTTTGTTGTATTTCACTCACTAGAAAAGAACTAGAGAGGAGAAGATGAAGGAGGATGAAAATGGTGGCTTTTTCTTTCAAGAGATAAAATGATAACCATTAGGTTAACTTGCAAAAGAAAATAAATATCACTATATATATTTAATCCTTCTTGACTCTAACCATGATTAAATGATGGATGATTAATTTAACTTGGGTTTAGAATGATAAAGGAAAAGATAACCATGGTTTAGTGGTGGGTGAGAATGGTTAGGTTAAAAGAAGCATGTAGAAACTAGCATAATTATCCTTTCCTTTTCATTTTCTTTTAAAACCAAAATTAAATAATTATCCATAGTTTAATCTATGGTGTGAGGCTTATATTGCCACCATTTCCATATATAATCAACCATGATGGTTTGATGTATGTATGTGTACATGTATGCACATCTTTATGTGCATGAAACTAGAAAAGAAAAATAGAAACACATGCATGCATGCATACATCCATCAAACCCTAGAAAGGTTTTGAGTGAGATAACTTATGGTTAAATGATAAATCAACACTTGATTTATCAATCCGGTCATATCTCATACGACCCCACCAAAAGCAATTCACCCGATCAATGTTCGGTATCATATACGCATATTTCAATCGGGTGCATGCGCATATCGCATATGCGCACCACAACGTTTCTCCTGGACTGGGTAACTCCTCTGTGGGACTCTAAGACTCGTCAATACGCCGGCAGAAGGTAATGATCATATCAAGTGCCCTCAAGCCGCAAGCGGTCAGCTAAACGTAACGGCCACCCGGGTATTGAGCGATCAGAAGACAACAAGCGAACCTGCTACAACTCCCGTCGAGCCATCCGGCAACACTACCGTACAGTCCGGTCTCTTCGTCAGATATGCTGCATATCGAGCCTAGGGATGGTCACGTCGACCCCAATAACTCAATAAGTCGTGTCGGTGAATGGTCTATAACAGATCGAGAAACTACTGATAACACTTATCAGCAAATCTCAGCAGCCCTGGCCAGGGACTTGCTGTTATAACCAGTCGGGCACTGCACAGCATCAACTCCCAATACCGGGAGAGACGAAACCCCTCCTATCGCTCATCGTCTTCGTATGTCTCGGGACTGTACCCAACGGCCACCTGTTTGCACGACTCAGTAGAGCCGTGGTAGGGTGGCAATCAAAGTACAGTGGGAGAACACACAAGACTCCATGACGATCTCGGGTCTACAGACTAACCTGTACCAGTGTCACCTGAGAACTGCTATCCGACGATTGATATAATTCCATATAGGAGTTCTCGGCGAGTCCGTCCAGTGTACCCAGTCACCACTGAGCACCCGTATATGATCTTGATGTCAAACATCGATGAATGTGGGAACATCCATCGCCCATCACATGGGTCTAGTATCATATACGCTAGTCTACTCTGGTATATCGATGCCCCGTCTCGATACACCTCCGACTAGGGACATTTGAGGATATGCTTATAGACTACAGATGTCCCAGTAGTATGATCTCCATCGTAATCAGAGTAGTCAAGCCGATATCCTTAGGGCTTTATCAGCATGTATGAATGAATAGAAGCATGATCAAATAAACATGTCAGATAAAGAATAACCAGATAGCATACTATCATGTCGAGCAAGAATGCAAACTGAATATATATACATGTATAGATACATCCACTATCACATAATGGCCTCTAGGGCATACATATATCCAACAATCTCCCACTTGCACTAAGGCCAGTTATTGGCGTATCTCATACCCAACATCTCAAAAAGTCGCTCATGCTGCGGCTGAGGGAGAGCCTTGGTGAATGGATCCGCGGCGTTGTTCTTTGTGTCTACTCTCTTAATCTCGATCTCGCGGCGATCTACAATCTCCCGGATCAAATGAAAGCGCCTCAGGATATGTCTGGACCGCTGATGGGATCTGGGCTCCTTGGCTAACGCCATTGCCCCATTATTGTCACAATACAAAGGTATTGGATCAATAATGGTTGGAACTACACCTAGCTCCGAGACGAACTTCTTCATCCAGACGGCTTCCTTGGCGGCATCATTTGCAGCAATGTACTCAGCTTCCATCGTAGAGTCTGCAACGGTATCCTGTTTGGAACTCTTCCAACTTACCGCCCCTCCATTGAGGGTAAATACAAACCCTGAGATAGATTTGCTGTCGTCCTTATCGCTCTAGAAGCTCGAATCGGTAATGGCCTCCATTTGGAGATCTTTATTACCATACACCAAGAACAATTCTTTAGTCCTTCGTAAGTACTTAAGAATGTTCTTCACAGCTGTCCAGTGGTTCTCCCCTGGGTTGGATTGATACCTGCTTACAACACTAAGTGCATAAGCTACATCTGGGCGTGTACATAACATCGCATACATTATAGATCCTACTGCCGAAGCATAAGGTATAATGCTCATGCGAGCTCTCTCTTCATCGGTCTTTGGACAAGAATCCTTGGAGAGAGTGACTCCATGGCAAGCGGGTAAGGCACCCCGCTTGGAGTCTTCCATACTAAACCTCTTTAGGATGGTGTTGATGTACCTGGTTTGGGACAGTCCCAATAACTTTTTGGATCTATCCCTATAGATCCTTATGCCCAGGATGTATGTGGCATCACCCAGGTCCTTCATGGAGAACCTTAGTGATAAGAATGATTTGACCGACTGTAGCATAGGAATATCGTTTCCTATCAGAAGAATGTCATCCACGTACAATACGAGGAATGTGACAGCTCTTCCTACAGCCTTCCTATAAACACAAGGTTCATCTGGATTTTTGATGAAATCAAACTCTTTGATAACATCATCGAAACAGATGTTCCAACTCCGAGATGCCTGCTTTAACCCATATATGGATTTAAGCAATCTACATGCTTTCTCGCTGCTCCCACTGTCAATGAAGCCCTCTGGCTGATCCATATAAACACATTCTTCTAAATCTCCATTTAGAAATGCTGTTTTAACGTCCATCTACCAGATTTCATAGTCGTAGTGAGCAGCAATAGCAAGTAGGATCCGAATAGATTTAAGCATGGCTACGGGCGAAAAAGTTTCGTCATAGTCCAAACCTGGTCTTTGACGAAAACCTTTCGCCACAAGTCTTGCCTTATAGGTCTCTACCTGCCCATCCACACCAATCTTTCTTTTAAAGATCCATTTGCACCCTACAGGTTTTACCCCAGGGGGTACAACGTCCAAAGTCCATACTTTGTTGGTGTACATAGACTCCATTTCGGATCTCATGGCATCCAGCCACTTCACAGAGTCACCACTCGTGATAGCTTGCTGAAAACTGGTAGGATCATCATCTTCCATGATACAGTCTTCTCTGTCACCATCAATGAGGAAACCGTAGTACCTCTCCGGTGGGCGAGAAGTCCTACCAGACCTACGGAGTGGCCGAGGTTCTTCAGTTTCTGTTGCAACAGCCGGTTCAACCAAATCGTCATTTGTAGTTTGTGTCTCCAGAACCTCTTCTAGATCTACCACCTTGCCATCATCTCTATCTGTGAAAAACTCTTTTTCCAAGAATGTGGCATACTAAGAAACAAACACTTTTTGTTCCTCTTTGTGGTAGAACAGATATCCATAAGAATTCTTTGGATATCCCACAAAGTTACATATGACTGACCGTGTCTCGAGTTTGTCCGGATTCTGCTTTTTAACATAGGCCGGGCAACCCCAAATCTTAATTCTTTTAAGAGATGGTCTCTTCCCATTCCATATCTCATATGGCGTGGTAGACACGGCTTTGGTTGGAACCCTGTTTAGCAGAAACGCCGCAGTCTCGAATGCATGCCCCCAAAACGAGACTGGTAACTCAGCGTCACTCATCATGGACCGGACCATATCTAATAGGGTCCTATTCCGTCGTTCTGACACACCGTTGTGCTGTGGTGTGTAAGGCGGAGTGAGCTGAGAGAGAATCCCATTCTCTTTTAGGAAGTTTGCAAATTCTGTACTGAGATACTCACCACCTCGATCTGATCGAAGCATTTTAATACTCAAGCCGGTTTGTTTTTCTACTTCTTGTTTATATTCAATGAATTTCTCGAAAGCTTCGGACTTGTGCTTTAATAAAAATACATGACCGAATCTTGAGAAATCGTCGGTGAATGTAATGAAGTATGAAAAACCGCCTCTAGCTTGTGTAGACATTGGCCCACATACATCACTATGTATGAGGCCCAGGAGCTGAGTAGCTCTTTCTCCGTGTCCAGTAAACGGAGTTTTGGTCATTTTACCCTTGATACAAGACTGGCAAGTCGCATAAGATTTATATTCAAAAGAGTTTAAATATCCATCTTTATATAACTTGTTTAGTCTTGTTTCGTTAATATGACCAAGTCTACAGTGCAAAGAAAAGCTTCATTTAATTCTGAAAATTTTCTTTTATTAGTGTGTTGTATACTGAAAACTGTGTGTTGATTTAGGACATATATTCCGTTATTAAGTGTACCATACCCAACCAACATTTGATTTAGGTGAATGTTCATAACATTGTTCTGCAACACAAAATTATATCCTTCATTGTCCAACAAAGATACGGATATTATATTACATAGCATATCAGGTACAAAATAACATGGATTCAAAATCAAAATACATCCAGACGGCAACCCCAAGTGATACTCTCCCACTGCGACTGTATGTACATTGGAACCATTTCCAACGCGGAGAGTATGGTCACCTGTCTTCAAAACCTTGCTATTTCTCAGCCCCTGCATAGAATTGCAAATGTGACAACCTGAACCGGTATCCAATACCCAGGAAGCAGAGTTTATAGAAAAACAGTTTTCAGTCACAAACGCACCTGAAGTAGAAGCATCACCATGCTTCTTCTTAAGACTTAGGTACTCCGTGCAGTTGCGCTTCCAATGTCCTGTCTTGTGGCAATGAAAACACTCGCCTTTCCCTGGGTCTCCAGCCGTGGACTTTCCCTTTCCCTTCACCTTTTTGACTCCGCCCTTAGGATTAGTGGGTTTCTTCTTTTTCTTTCCCTTGGCCTTAGCTTTCGGGCGAGAAGAAGAAGACTGTCCAATGGTCATAACGGGAGTCTTTGCTGACTTCATAGTGCTCTCTGCACTCCTTAACATATTAAGGAGTTCAGGGAGGTCCTTCTGCATGCCATGCATGTTGAAGTTCACTATGAACTGAGCAAAGGTGGAGGGGAGGGACTGCAGAATAATATCTATATATTGTTCATTTTCCATTGTCCATCCAAGGTCCTCAAGCTCTTCTATAAGAGCTATCATCTTCAACACATGGTCTCCTACTGGTGTGCCAGGGGCCATTCGCATGTGAAACAATTTCCTCGATGCTTCGTATCGTAATACGCGGGACTGTTCCCCATACAACTCCTTTGTATGGAGCAGTATCCCGTGAATGTCCATGTCCTCATGCTGCTTTTGATGTGTGTTGTCCATCGATGCAAGCGCGAGGCATTTTGCCGTGGCACAGTCAGCGTCCCATGTTTTGCGGACTTCAATGTCCGCAACTGAGGATTTTGGGCCTGGGACGGGCGGGGCTGAAGCCGTGAGGACATATGATACTTTATCATAAGTCAAGGCGATCTTCAGATTCCTTAGCCAGTCTTTATAGTTGGTCCCATTCAGTTTGTTTTTATCTAGTAGAAGCTTAAGTCCAGTCATTGGTATCTGCCATTAAGAGAGAGAAAAGAATACACTCAGCGAAAGCTCTTGCATAGATTAGATTGGTTTATTATCTTGTCTAATCGATGTTTCCCACTGCTTTTTATCAAGTTTTTCTTTCAAACCTTAAAAAGAAAAACTAGCCAGGATTAATTACAGTCTACAACTTCGCTAACCGTTCAGCCAGGCCAGTGTCGGTAGTTTGAGGGAGGTTCCCCGTGCTTTCGCACGGACCTAATTAGAGTAAACCTCGTTTTCCCAGAGGCGGAGCCCGTTAACACCTTTCTAGACACCTAATGAGTTAGCTAATTGTAAACTGTAAAACTCTCCTAGGAGCAACTATTGCCCACAGTGGGATCGGGATCCAACCATCACATGGAAGGTATGCAATCTCATTGCAAATTTCAACACTTGAAATTCCCGATGTAATTTTTACCCCTAGTACTCATGACCTTAACTATGGTCAACAAATCATAAGTACCAGTCAAGTTCTACCCGTCATTTCTTGATCAATTAGACCCACCCATATGACCCTTAACTATGGTCAACAAAGTCGTATGAATGTCCTAATTAATCTGCATCATATGCAGTGTAGGAAGACATCACTTAGCTACCGTACACTACGCCTTAACTAAAGTCAACAAACGTAGCACGAATACTAAGTACTCTACTTCCTAAAATGACGGAGGGTTGCGAATGATTTTTAAGAAAATCTTTAACGCTTTGAACTTGATATCGTTGTAGAATCAAGCAGTTTTTTAAAAGGAGTGGCTTAAGCTCCGCAGTTTTGAAATATAGCTTTTTCATAAATAGCCGAGTAGTTTTTAAATCCGATTCTACAACATCTTTTAGGTTTATTTTCTTTACATTAATCACATTAATGTAATCCCATCATTTAAGTCCTAAAGCCAATCACAGAAAAGAAACGAAAATAACACGTACGCTTATGCCATCCGCATTCGCCGCAATGTTCCGTTATGCACCGTTAGGTTACTTAACTAACGGCATACCGGGACGGGACTAGCGCGGGTGTAAAACATAAGCAACGTCTACTATATATCATATATATATAATAAGTCATTCGTCTCAGATATCACAGAACACAGGCAGCAGAAATATAGATATAACGTGGGATATACTAGGACGTCCGTATTTAGTATTTAGCCAGAATAGAAAATACGGATTCCACAGTCGCGATGAATAGCCAAGCCCACACCCTGGACCCCTACGAGAGCGGCAAGTGACCCTACCAATCCTAGAGTTTAGGAGACCCGGTCTCGACTCCTCGAGATGGCCTCCCACTGAACCCCAGAACCCGGTCACCTGTGCTCCCCTCCTTGGGTCCATCCTAATGCGGAAAAGTAAATAATATACAACACTGGTGACACAACCGCAACCTGGAAGTGCCCCAAATAAAAGAATATTACATTACATTTGAATTTACATGAATGAAAATATAAAACTCTCATCTCACAAAAACCCCCCGGCTATTCGATCGCGACAATCCTGCACATCATATCTCAGCAACACATAATATCACATATCATCAACGTAAGTAAGTATGCGTACCCCGATTGTCGTTGATGTATAGCAACGAAACCGGCGATATCTAACATACTACACTTACGGTCGCAGAAAAGAAGGTGTAAAACTACAATATTTGGAATCCAGATTCTCTTTAGACATCATAAATGCGAAATATCACATATTTCGTATTTCATGTCTACACTATATGAATTCCACATATTGTATCACATTCCAGATAAACAGACAGTATTAAAGTTTTCGAACGAACTGTCAAGCACCCAAGATTCACTAAAGCTCAACACTTGAGCAGGGTTCAAAAAACCGGAGTGTGACACAGTAGCGGCGGTCCAGCCGTAGAAGGGTCAAACCAACGCCTCACATGTGGCACGCCGTACTGCCCCAAACCCTAGGGTTCAAAGGGCAGTTCGAGACGGTCACATAATCGAGTTAAGGTTTGTTGTCTTCTAGAGGGACCACCGCAAAAAGACTTGCACACATCTCCAAACTATTTAAACCCCGTGAATATTGAGTAAATGATATTCGTTCAAACACTTTAATACTTTCTAGTTTACCCGGAAAAGAAATACGAAATGAAAATTCCGATCGAAACAACTAGTTCAAAACCATCTCCAGAATTTTCAACAGCAGATTCAGATTAAATACTCTCAAAAAGTACTGTAGCAGGTAAAGAAAATTACTGCGCAAAAATTGTCAGAGAGCCCCTCATATGGCCGCGGAAGAGCGGCCTAAGCTTGCTTATGCCGCGCTTCCGCGGTCAAACTTACTGTTCATGGGTACGGATTTTCCAGATCATCTAATTTTTACCTGCTCTATTTTTTGAGAATTTTTAATTCTGAAAAAGATCAGTTTTTAAAAAATTTCCAGAGAGCATCCCATAAATCCGTATTTTGGTTCGATCGGACTTTTCACTTCGCAAAAAGGTCGCCTAAAGTTCTAGGTCGGCTCTGATACCAATGTAAGGTTAGTATAGCACCCTATGAAGAGTTTTGAAGCATCACATGACCCAAAGTTTTAATTTTTAAGGTGCTAAACTAACATGCAAAGGATAGATCCTAGAAAATTAGGGTTTACTAAACTTAAAGCTAACAAAAGTTAGGGTTTGAAGGCTACAACCTTTGTAGCTCCCGTTTTTGCTTCGCTCCTTAGGCTCTTTGGTGTTGAAACGAGGTCCTCTTGAACTCCCCTTGTGTCCACGATGATCCACCGCGGAGATATCCGTCCAAGCTCGCTACTTCGTCAAACCGAAGATAACACTCTAAACAAAACGGCTAAGCTTGTGTAGAATGTTGTTGTGGCTTTGGATCTCACTTCAAAAACCTTTCTTTTGTTGTATTTCACTCACTAGAAAAGAACTAGAGAGGAGAAGATGAAGGAGGATGAAAATGGTGGCTTTTTCTTTCAAGAGATAAAATGATAACCATTAGGTTAACTTGCAAAAGAAAATAAATATCACTATATATATTTAATCCTTCTTGACTCTAACCATGATTAAATGATGGATGATTAATTTAACTTGGGTTTAGAATGATAAAGGAAAAGATAACCATGGTTTAGTGGTGGGTGAGAATGGTTAGGTTAAAAGAAGCATGTAGAAACTAGCATAATTATCCTTTCCTTTTCATTTTCTTTTAAAACCAAAATTAAATAATTATCCATAGTTTAATCTATGGTGTGAGGCTTATATTGCCACCATTTCCATATATAATCAACCATGATGGTTTGATGTATGTATGTGTACATGTATGCACATCTTCATGTGCATGAAACTAGAAAAGAAAAATAGAAACACATGCATGCATGCATACATCCATCAAACCCTAGAAAGGTTTTGAGTGAGATAACTTATGGTTAAATGATAAATCAACACTTGATTTATCAATCCGGTCATATCTCATACGACCCCACCAAAAGCAATTCACCCGATCAATGTTCGGTATCATATACGCATATTTCAATCGGGTGCATGCGCATATCGCATATGCGCACCACAACGTTTCGCCTGGACTGGGTAACTCCTCTGTGGGACTCTAAGACTCGTCAATACGCCGGCAGAGGGTAATGATCATATCAAGTTCCCTCAAGCCGCAAGCGGTCAGCTAAACGTAACGGCCACCCGGGTATTGAGCGATCAGAAGACAACAAGCGAACCTGCTACAACTCCCGTCGAGCCATCCGGCAACACTACCGTACAGTCCGGTCTCTTCGTCAGATATGCTGCATATCGAGCCTAGGGATGGTCACGTCGACCCCAATAACTCAATAAGTCGTGTCGGTGAATGGTCTATAACAGATCGAGAAACTACTGATAACACTTATCAGCAAATCTCAGTAGCCCTGGCCAGGGACTTGCTGTTATAACCAGTCGGGCACTGCACAGCATCAACTCCCAATACCGGGAGAGACGAAACCCCTCCTATCGCTCATCGTCTTCATATGTCTCGGGACTGTACCCAACGGCCACCTGTTTGCACGACTCAGTAGAGCCGTGGTAGGGTGGCAATCAAAGTACAGTGGGAGAACACACAAGACTCCATGACGATCTCGGGTCTACAGACTAACCTGTACCAGTGTCACCTGAGAACTGCTATCCGACGATAGATATAATTCCATATAGGAGTTCTCGGCGAGTCCGTCCAGTGTACCCAGTCACCACTGAGCACCCGTATATGATCTTGATGTCAAACATCGATGAATGTGGGAACATCTATCACCCATCACATGGGTCTAGTATCATATACGCTAGTCTACTCTGGTATATCGATGCCCCGTCTCGATACACCTCCGACTAGGGACATTTGAGGATATGCTTATAGACTACAGATGTCCCACTAGTATGATCTCCATCATAATCAGAGTAGTCAAGCCGATATCCTTAGGGCTTTATCAGCATGTATGAATGAATAGAAGCATGATCAAATAAACATGTCAGATAAAGAATAACCAGATAGCATACTATCATGTCGAGCAAGAATGCAAACTGAATATATATACATGTATAGATACATCCACTATAACATAATGGCCTCTAGGGCATACATATATCCAACAGGAAGAGCCGACGATCCCTTCACCGGGAGTGACCTCTTTAGCAAAACTAGTAAAAGCCTAAAAAACATTCCATTTAAATCACTCGATAGTACAGTGTAAGTTTGTGGGATATCCAAAGAACTCCATGGGGTATTATTTCTATTACGCAGAGGAACAAAAGGATTTTGTTTCTCGTCATGCCCACTTCTTGGAAGCTGAATTTTTAGAAAATCAGAAGAGTGGGAGCGCAATAGAACTGGAAGAAATTCCAGAACCGTAAGCAGTTACTGTAGGGTTACTAGACACACTAACAAGGCTCTACAAGGCATCGACCATGCCGGATTAAAATTTTTAGGTGCCGAACAACCCTAAGCAAGATCGTTAACTAAATATTAGGCGAATCAAAAGCAAGTAAATCACATTTACACTAAGTGAATGGGACTACAACCTTTGTAGATCCGGTCCTCCATTTCCAAAGCTCCATGACGACGTCCCTTCGCTGCGATCATCCAACTCCCGGACTCCCGGACGGCTCCTTGAGAAATTGCAACGGGATTGCTTGAAGTCTTCGATGCCGAAGATGATCTATGTCGAGGGAATACGAACTCAAGCTTCTACTTCACTAACCAATGAATTAGTGAAGCAAACACCATAAACTAAAGTGCTAGTCTAGTAGAGGATGGTGAGATAGGAAATGGGTACACTTTAGAATTTCATTTCTCACTTTGTATCTCTCTCTTTATCAAACCCTAGAATCAAAGTGAAGGAGGAAGAAGATGAGCTCAAAATGAGAATGGATAATGATCAAGTAAGAGAGAGAGAACTAACCATGGTGAGTAAGTATCATATACTTAACTCATGTAGATACTTTACCATTGTTAATTATAGTGGTTAGGTTAGTTTATAGATTAAGTAAAACAAAACAAGTGGAATAAGTCAAAGCATCCATAAGCTTCATGAAGCTTCATGTATGTGAGCTCATTATCCATTTGTTTTAGAATTACTTAAATATAAAAACCTAACCATTATAATTATAATGGTGTATGTCTCATACACCCATGTCTTGCGTATCATCAAACATGATACAAAAAGAAAACACAATTTTAATATATATCATATATACATTAAAGTTGTGCTCTTGTGAGAAAACCTCTAAAGTGAACCAATACTAGTTAATGTAAAATAATATATCAAATATATAATTATAAATTAAATCATTAAATCAACACTTGATTTAACGATCCGGTCATATCGCATATAACCGACTAATATCAATGTATCGACTTATCGAATCAACACTTGAGTCGATAACCCGGTTATATCGTATATAACCGATCGAAACAAACATCGCGAGAATTGAATACGGTATCACATACTCGCATCATTCTCGGTCCCGCACATATCACATATGCGCTCCTATTTCATTTTGCCTGAGCCAGTACAACCTCTATATAGGACTCTAAAGATTCGTCAATACGCCGGCAGTAGGTGATGATCATATCAAGCACCCATAAGCCATCAGCGGTACTAGCTGGACGTAACGGCTACCCGGGTATTGAGTGATCAGAAGATCAGCAAGCAAGCCCGCTCCAACTCCTGTAAAAGCCTGACAGTGACACTACCGTACAGTCCGGTCTCCTCGTCTGATATGTCGCATATCAAGTCTAGGGGTGGTAAACGTCAGACCCCAATAACCGATAATTCATGCCGATATGAGGCTCATAACGGGTCGAGAAACTACTGGTAACACTTACCAGTAAATCCCTAAACCAGCCCTGGCCAGGGACTTCCATGTTATGGCCAATCGAGCATAGCGCAACATCAACCCCCAATACCGGGAGAGACGAAACCCCTTCTATCGCTCATTGCCTCCATGTGACTCGGGACTGTACCCAAAAACCACCGTTTTGCACGCCTTCTTGGACGTGGTAAGGTGGAAATTAAAGCACAGTGGGAATCACACAAGACTCTATGACGATCTCGGGTCTACAGACTAACTTGTACCAGTGTCACCAGAGAACTGCCATCTGACGTACGGTATAATACCATCTGAGAGTTCTCGGCGAGTCTGTCCAGTGTACCCAGTCTCCTCTGAGCATCCGTATATCATCTCTGATGTCAAACACCAATGGATGTGGGATCATCCATCGCCCATCTGTATGGGTCGAGAAGGCATACGCTAGACTACTCTGGCATATCGATGCCTCGTCTCAATACACCCACGGCTAGGGACCTTGAAGGATGTACTTATGGACTACCATGTCCCCACTAGTATGATCCGCATCGTAGTCCAGATAGTCAAGTACTCATCCTAAGGGCTTTACCAACATGTGACAGAGAGACAATCAGTATACATGTTAAGGTAAAGGGTAACCTGACAGCATACTATCATGTCGAGCAAGAAAGTCCTCCCTATATATGTCCAAGCATCCACTACAATATACATGACATGTATAGTAATAGCCTCTAGGGCATACATATAACTAACATTCTACCACTTGTACTAGGGCCATCTGATAATAGTGGTTGTAGTATCTCATACTCAACCATCCCATAATAGTCCCTCTCTGGGAAAAAGCTTTAGTGAGTGGATCCGCCGTGTTGTCCTCTGAGTCTACTCTCCTGACCTCGATCCCCTGGAGATCAACCATCTCCATGATCAGGTGACACTGCCTTAGAATATGTCTGGATCACTGATGGGACGGGCATTCCTAGGCATAAGCCACAACTCCATTGTCTCACAATGGTAGGAACGAAGTTCATCTCATGAACTCATATACACCCAGACTACTTCTTTGGTAGCATCTTTGGTAGCGATGTATCCAGCCTTTATCGTCTAGTTTGCCACGGTATCTAACTTGGAACTCTTCCAACAAACCGTCCCTTTACTGAGGGTAAAGACAATGCCTGCGACTGATATTCAGTCGTCCTTATCACCGTGGAACCTTTCCAGTGATTCTCCTCAGGATCAATTGATACCATTTCACTACATCTAGTGAGTATCCTTATATCTAATTAGATCTATCACATAGATCAAAAAACCCAGGATTTAGTAGGTATCACTTTGATCCTATATGGAGAATTATTGTGATAAGCGGAGATTGATCAAGCGTAGCATAGGTAACCCCTTCCTTATCAAGAGTATGTCATCCACGTACTCTACGAGGATCACCACATACTCCATACTACCTTTTTGTATATACAAGGTCCATCTACCATTTTGATGAAGTCAAACTCTTTGACTACCACAAAACAGACGTTCCAACTCCGCGATGCCTGGTTTATCCTATAATGCAGCTTGTACACGTTTCTGCTGCTCCCACTGTCTATGAAGCCCTCTGGCTGTGTACTTATAAACGCTCTCTTCTAAAACATCATTTTAGAAAAGCAGTCATGACACCCAACCACCAGATATCGTAGTCATGGTATGTTGCCGTGGCAAGTAGGATCTGGATGGACTTAAGCATAGGCCCCAGAAAAAGGTTTCATCATTAGCCAGAATCGGTCTATGATGCAAACCTTTAACAAGTCTAGCTTTGAAAGTCTCAACTTTTCCATGTACACCAAGTAATCTTCTCAAGATATACTTGCTCCTGATGGGGATTAAACCCTTCAGATAAAGCAACCAAAGTCCATACTTTGTTGGTGTAAAAGGATTCCATCTCAGATCGCTAAGCATCCAGCCATTCTTACACAGTCTTTCTCCTGATGGCCATCTCGAAACTAGTTGGGTCATCATCTCATGATGCAATCCTCGCTCCCACTGTCATAGAGAAACCAAAGTATCTCTCAGGTGGGTGAGGAACCCTACTAGATCGGCGGAGAGGCCGAGGTTCGTTGGATTCTACTGAATCCTTTTGTTCTACCAAATCATCTGCTGTAGTTTGTATAGCTGGAACTCTTTTCAGTTCTACCTCATGTCCACTAATTTCTTCTCAAGAAATTACCTTTTATAAATGTGGCATGTTGAGAAACAAAACATTTTTGCTCCTCGGTTTGGTAGAAGATATTTTCTTGCTAATGGTTGGGATATCCAACAAACTTGCACAGATCAGACTTTGCCTCGAGCTTGTCCGGAGTTTGCTTTTTGACATAGGCCGGATAACCCCAAATCTTAACTGACTTAAGAGATGAGCTCTTCCCTTACCATATCTCATATGAAGTGGTAGGCAACTGATTTGATCGGAACCCTATTCAATAGGTATGCAACTTCACAAGTGCATAACTCCCATAAGGAAATAGGAAACTCAGTAGTACTCATCATAGAGCACACCATATCATATAGGGTGCTATTGCTCCACCCCGATATACCATCGTGCTATGGTGTATACGGAGGAGTAATGCTGAGAGAGAATCTCATTCTCCTTTAGAATAGTCCAGGAATTCCGTGATCAAGTATTCTCCTCCCTGATCACATCAAAGGACATAATACTTATACCCTTAATTTGGTTCTCTACTTCTAACTTATATTCTGTGAATATCTCAAAAGGTTCGGACTTGTGTTTCAACAGGAACATATGTCTGAATCTTGAGAGATCATCAGAGAATGTAATGAAGTAAAAAGAGCCAGTTTTGGCATGTGTAGACAGAGGACCTTTATACATCAGCATGTATCAATCCCAAAAGTTCACTAACTCTTTCCTGTTACCAATAAACAGAGCTGTGGTCATCTTATCTTTGTGACATGACTGACAAGTTCCACAAGATGTAAATTCAAACAAATTTAAATATGCATCTAAGTGTAACTTAGCCAGTCGGGTCGCATTGATATGACCTAGTCTACAATGCCTCAAGAAGGATTCGTTCATTTCTGAACTCTTCCTCTTGTGCGTGTTCTGTATACTAAGAACTGTAGTTTGATTTGGAACATCAATACTTTTAGATAACGTGCCTGAACAGATCAACTTTTGATATAGGAAATGTTCAAAACATTATTCAACAATACAAAATTATATCCTTTCTTTACTAATAAAGAGACTGATATGATTTTGTATATCAGGTTCGGTATCTAATAGCATTCGTTCAGAATCAATGTATTCTGGTAATACAGGGTGATATTGACCAACAGACTTGGTTGCAACACTTGCACCATTTTCTATCTCATGAAACTTATCACCCGTTCTCAGTTCTCTACCTATCTGTAGCCCATGTAACATATTACATATGCGGGATCCTGATCCGGTATCATATACCCAGGACGTAAAGGACATTGAGAAACAGTTCTTTGTAATGAGCACACCTGGAGATGATGCATCAGCATGCACTTTCTTCGTTTGGGCAGCACGGGAATTCTGGTAATCCCCTATTTCCTGCTCTGTCTTATAACATTTATAAGTTGGAGCGGGACCAACGTTCCCCAGCTCAGTATAACAAGCAGGTTCGGTCAATACATCCGTATTATTATCTTGATTAAGGCGTGATATGGTCGCTACCTGGAGAGAGAGAGAAGAAAACACTCTGCGTGTGCTCTTGCAAGATCAGATTGGTTATTATTTTATCTAATTAGGATGGCTCCTACTGTTTTTATCAAATCTTCCTTCAAACCCTAAAAGGAAAGACTAGCCGGGATTAATTACACCCTACAACTTCGGCAATCTTTCAGCCAGGCCAGTGTCGGTACTTTGAGGGAGGTTCTCCGTGCTTTCGCACGGACCTAATTAAAGTAAACCTCGTTTTCCCAGAGGCATAACCCCATTGACACTTTTCTAGACACCTACTTGATCGGCTAATTGTAATGCGTAAAACTCTCCCAGGAGTAACAATTACTCGCAGTGGGTATCGGGATCTAACTATCTCATAGAAGGTATGCAATCTCATTGCAAATTTCAACACTTGAAATTCCCAATAATTTTGCCCCTAGCACCCTATGATCTTGACGGAGGTCAACAATCCATAGGCTACTAGTCAAGTTCAACCCGTCATTTCTTGATTGAATCAAACCTACCCGCACGACCCTTGACGGAGGTCAACAAGGTCGCACGACTACCCTAATCCAATCTGCAACATATGCATAAACAGATAAATACTAGTCAGCTTCCGCACACTACGCCTTGACGGAGGTCAACAAACGTAGCACGAATACTAAGTAGGACTTATCTGAAATGACGGAGGGCTACGACAGGTTTTTCTGAAAACCTATTGCGTAATGAACTTGATATCGTTGTAGAATCAAATGATTTTAAAATGGAGTGTTTTTGAGGTTTTTCTAGTTTTGCTAAAGGGGTCACTCCCGGTGAAGGGATCGTCGGCCCTTTCCTCATTGAATAAGGTGCAGGATATATCATATATACCACTATGCAAAGCAAAAACTCCAAAAGCAATCAAAAGACAAACCGAGGGTTGTAGCATCTACCAGTTATTGCTAAAGGGGTCACTCCCGGTGAAGGGATCTCGGCCCTTTCCTCATCGAATAAGGTGCAGGATGTTCTACAAGGAACACCGCGATGCAAAGCAAGAACTGTAGCTACCTGTTTTTGAAAATTCGATTCCACAACATCTATTAGGTTTCTTTTCTTTCATTAATCATATTAATGATGTCCCATCATTTAAGTCACTAAACATCACAGATAAATACGACGTACACTTATGCCATCCGCATTCGGCTCGATGTACCCTCGTGCACCGTTAGGTTAGGTAACAAACATCAAAGCAGGGCAGGGCTAGCGCGGGTGTAAAACATAAGTAACGTCTATATAATATATCATATACTATATACAATATCTATCACAGCACATCACATGATCACATCATAGATATCGCAGCAGAAGAAACATATGAATCATTGGATATACTAGGACGTCCGTGTTTTATTTTGAGCCTCTATAAAACACGGATTCTACGGTCGCGATGAATAGCCAAATCCACACCCTAGAACCCTGCGAGAGCAGCAAGCAACCCTTCCAATTCTAGAGTTAGGAGACCCGGACTCGACTCCTCGAGTTGGTCTCCCTCTGGACTCTAGAACCCGGTTACTTGTGCTCTCCTCCTTGGGTCTATCCTAGTGCGGAAAAGTAAATAATATACAAATGGTGATATCAACCTCAACCCGGAAGTGCCCCAATAAAAGAATATTACATACAATTAAATTTACATGAATGAAAATAAAAATTCTCATCTCACATAAAACCCCCGGCTATTCAGAACGCGACGATCCAATATAACATATCCAGCAACACATAATATCACATGTCATCAACGTAAGTAAATATGCCCATCCCAATTGTCGTTGACACATAGCAACGAAACCGGCGATATCACATATTACACTTACGGTCGCAGAAAAGAAAGTGTAAAACTACAATAGTTGGAATCCGCAACCTACTTAGACATCACATGCCTAACAATTATAAACCCCGCATTTTAGTCTCTATATCGAAAATACTTTTCAATATCTAGTCGGGCAATTCAATAAGATTCCCGATATTCTGATCGGATGCTCGTCGCAAACTTTACTTGACGGCCGCACCCCCGGATGCCGTCGACGAAGTGCACTAAGGTGGAACTCCGCTGCCGCGAGCACCAGAACGGATGCTTTTGGCTACGGGGTTCTCCTACAGTCACTTGGTCGGGGCTATGGGGCATGGCTGTCTATTAAGTTTACCCGGCGAGTATCCGCGTACGCTACGTGATTGCGACGGACTTTTGATCGCATCAAAATTCCATGGCAACCGATCATCTGAGACTAAACTTCTATGTTTATAACATTCAAATCAGTTATCTCATAACTACTTGTGGATTCCAAATATTGTATCACATTCCAGATAAATAGACAATGTTAAACTTTCCGATCGAATAATCAAAACACCCAAGTTTTCCCAATTAGTTCTCAACACTTGAGGGGAGTTTAAAAACATCCATTTCATGCCACATTACCAACGGTCCAGCCGTAGAAGGGTCAAGCCAACGCCTCATATGTGGCACGCCGTACCGCCCCAAACCCTAAGGTTCAAAAGGCAGTTCGAGACGGTCACAAAATCGAGTTAAGGTTTGTTGTCTTCTAGAGGGTCCATCGCGTAACTTGCACGATCTAGACGTTCTTAAAAAAACGGAAAAATCCAACACTTGGAAATTTTCCGGGTCGGGAAAAAGCGAGATATTGACATCCGATCGAACTTTTTAACACTTACTAAAATTATCCGGAAAACATAACAAAATTAAATTCTCCGATCGAATCGACGATTACAAAATAAACCCCAGAATACTCAACACTTGAGTCAGTTTAAAAATACCCAGAAAATATTAACAACAGTTTCAAGTATTACTGTGCAAACAAAAAGAAATAACCTCACTGTACGGCTGCGGATCCGCGGCCCAAGCAGGGTATGGCCGCGGTTCCGCGGTCATCCTTACTGATGACGTCATAAATTTTGCATCGTAATGCTTAGAAAATCCTGCTGAATTTTTTAGGCATTTTTAATTCTGGAAAATCCCAGTTTTGAAAAAATGTACAGAGAGGGGTTTAAGTTTGATATTTTCGGGTTCGATCGGGGTTTTAACTTCGTTAACACATTGCCTAATACTCTAACTAGGCTCTGATACCATTGTAGGGTTACTAGGCACACTAACAAGGCTCTACAAGGCATCGACCATGCCGGATTAAAAATTTTAGGTGCCGAACAACCCTAAGCAAGATCGTTAACTAAATATTAGGCGAATCAAAAGCAAGTAAATCAGATTTACACTAAGTGAAAGGGACTACAACCTTTGTTGATCCGGTCCTCCACTTCCAAAGCTCTATGACGACGTCCCTTCGCTGCGATCATCCAACTCCCGGACTCTCGGACGGCTCCTTGAGAAATTGCAACGGGATTTCTTGAAGTCTTCGATGCCGAAGATGATCTACGTCGAGAGAATACGAACTCAAGCTTCTACTTCAGTAACCAATGAATTAGTGAAGCAAACACTCTAAACTAAAGTGCTAGTCTATTAGAGGATGGTGAGATAGGAAATGGGTACACTTTAGAATTTTATTTCTCACTTTGTATCTCTCTCTGTATCAAACCCTAGAATCAAAGTGAAGGAGGAAGAAGATGAGCTCAAAATGAGAATGGATAATGATCAAGTAAGAGAGAGAGAACTAACCATGGAGAGTAAGTATCATATACTTAACTCATGTAGAGACTTTACCATTGTTAATTATAGTGGTTAGGTTAGTTAATAGATTAAGTAAAACAAAACAAGTGGAATAAGTCAAAGCATCCATAAGCTTCATGAAGCTTCATGTATGTGAGCTCATTATCCATTTGATTTAGAATTACTTAAATATGAAAACCTAACCATTATAATTATAATGGTGTATGTCTCATACACCCATGTCTTGTGTATCATCAAACATGATACAAAAAGAAAACACAATTTTAATATATATCATATATACATTAAAGTTATGCTCTTGTGAGAAAAACCCTAAAGTGAACCAATACTAGTTAATGTAAAATAATATATCAAATATATAATTATACAATAAATCATTAAATCAACACTTGATTTAACGATCCAGTCATATCGCATATAACCGACTAATATCAATGTATCGACTTATCGAATCAACACTTGATTCGATAACCCGGTTATATCGCATGTAACCGATCGATACAAACATCGCGAGAATTGAATACGGTATCACATACTCGCATCATTCTCGGTCCCGCACATTTCACATATGCGCTCCTATCTCATTTTGCCTGAGCCAGTACAACCTCTATGTAGGACTCTAAAGACTCGTCAATACGCCGGCAGTAGGTAATGATCATATCAAGCATCCACAAGCCGTCAGCGGTACTAGCTGGATGTAACGGCTACCCGGTTATTGAGCGATCAGAAGATCAGCAAGCAAGCCCGCTCCAACTCCTGTAAAAGCCTGACAGTGACACTACCGTACAGTCCGGTCTCCTCGTCTGATATGTCGCATATCAAGTCTAGGGGTGGTAAACGTCAGACCCCAATAACCGATAAGTCATGCCGATATGAGGCTCATAACGGGTCGAGAAACTACTGGTAACACTTACCAGTAAATCTCTAAACTTGCCATGGCCAGGGACTTCCCTGTTATGGCCAATCGAGTATAGCGCAACATCAACCCCCAATACCGGGAGAGACGAAACCCCTCCTATCGCTCATTACCTCCATGTGACTCGGGACTGTACCCAAAAACCACCGTTTTGCATGCCCTCTTGGACGTGGTAAGGTGGAAATCAAAGCACAGTGGGAATCACACAAGACTCTATGACGATCTCGGGTCTACAGACTAACCTGTACCAGTGTCACCAGAGAACTGCCATCTGATGTAAGGTATAATACCATCTGGGAGTTCTCGGCGAGTCCGTCCAGTGTACCCAGTCTCTACTGAGCACCCGTATATCATCTCTGATGTCAAACACCAATGGATGTGGGATCATCTATCGCCCATCTGTATGGGTCGAGAAGGCATACGCTAGTCTACTCTGGTATATCGATGCCTCGTCTCGATACACCCACGACTAGAGACTTTGAAGGATGTACTTATGGACTACCATGTCCCCACTAGTATGATCCGCATCATAGTCCAGGTAGTCAAGTACTCATCCTAAGGGCTTTACCAACATGTGACAGAGAGACAATCAGTATACACGTTAAGGTAAAGGGTAACCAGATAGCATACTATCATGTCGAGCAAGAAAGTCCTCCCTATATATGTCCAAGCATCCACTACAATATACATGACATGTATAGTAATGGCCTCTAGGGCATACATATAACTAACAGTTACTGAAAGTATGGTAGAACCAGAAGTTTCAGAAGAAAGGGACATACCAGCGCCTATTCGCAGAAGTCGTAGGCAGTCTCATCCGCCCGAGAGATACTACGGTTTTCTCATAGACGGGGATCGAGAAGTTTGCATCATTGATAATGATGACCCTACTAGCTTCCTGCAAGCCATTCAGAGCGGCGACTCGGT
This sequence comes from Agapanthus africanus, assembly GCA_030015575.1. Classification (NCBI taxonomy): domain Eukaryota; kingdom Viridiplantae; phylum Streptophyta; class Magnoliopsida; order Asparagales; family Amaryllidaceae; genus Agapanthus; species Agapanthus africanus. The sequence goes on from CM057344.1 coordinate 517,140,272, forward strand.
AAAATGGCTGGATGCAATGCGGACCGAAATGGAGTCCATGTACACTAATAAAGTATGGACTTTGGACATTGCTCCAGATGGGGTAAAACCCGTAGGATGCAAATGGATCTTCAGAAAGAAGATTGGTGTAAATGGACAGGTTGAAACCTATAAGGCTAGACTTGTTGCAAAGGGTTTCTGTCAAAGACCTGGTTTGGACTATGACGAAACTTTTTCTCCAGTGGCTATGCTCAAACCCATTCGGGTCCTTCTTGCCATTGCTACCTTCTACGATTATGAGATCTGGCAGATGGACATAAATACGGCCTTTCTAATTGGTAATTTGGAAGAGTGCGTCTATATGGATCAGCCAGAGGGATTCATTTAGAGTGGGAGCAGCGGTAAAGTGTGCAAGTTGCTTAAGTCCATTTATGGTCTAAAGCAGGCATCGCGGAGTTGGAACATCTGTTTTGATGATACTGTCAAAGAATTCGACTTTATTAAAAATCCAGATGAACCATGCATATACAGAAAGATTGTAGGGAGAGCTGTAGTATTCCTTGTCTTGTACATGGATGACATTCTCCTAATAGGAAATGATATTCATATGCTACAGTCAGTCAAAGGATTCTTGTCACAGAAGTTCTCCATGAAGGACCTGGGTGATGCCACCTACATTCTGGGGATCCAGATCTATCGTGATAGATCAAAGAGGATGTTAGGACTTTCACAGTCTAGGTACATAGACACCATATTGAAAAGATTCAGTACGGAAGATTCTAAGCGGGGTAAACTACCGGCTTGTCACGGAATCAACCTCTCCAAAGAGATGTGTCCCAAGACTGATTTGAAAAGGGATCGCATGTCGATTATACCCTACGCTCTTGCGTTAGGCTCTATAATGTATGCGATGTTATGTACCGGACCAGATGTAGCATACGCATTAAGCGTTGTAAGCCGGTATCAGGCAAACCCAGGGGAGAAGCACTGGATAGAAGTAAAGAACATTCTCAAGTACCTGAGGAGGACTAAGGAGATTTTCTTGGTGTATGGAGGAAAAGACCTCCAGATCGAGGCCTTTGCCGACTCCAGCTTCCAGAGTGACAAGGATAACTCCAAGTCCATGTCGGGTTATGTCTTTACCCTCAATGGAGGGGCGGTCTGTTGGAAGAGTTCCAAGCAAGACACCGTTGCTGACTCAACGATGGAAGCGGAGTACATAGCTGCTTGCGATGGCATAAAAGAAGCTGTCTGTATGAAGAAGTTCCTCACAGAACTTCAGGTGGTTCCTACTAGTGTTGATCCAATACCTCTGTATTGTGACAACAATGGCGCTATAGCTTTAGAGAAGGAACCCAGGTCCCATCAGATGTCCAGACACATCTTAAGGCGGTATCACCTGATCAGGGAGATCGTAGATCGCCGGGAGATCGAGGTAAAGAGGGTAGATATGGAGAATAACACTGCTGATCTATTCACAAAGGCCATTCCTCAGACGCAGTTCGAGAGGCTATTCGAGATGATAGGTCTGCGATATGCCAGTACATGGCCCTAGTGCAAGTGGGAGATTGTTAGTGTTTATGCCCTAGAGGCCATTACGGTATCATACTAGTTTGTATATTACTTAATGGAAGCTTAAGATATTCACAGTTGTATTGACAGTCTTGCTAAAAATGGTAGTATGCTACTTGGTTTGTGTCTACTTTAATATGTGCATATGTTTTTTTTAACGTATCGCTTATACTTATTAGTAGAGCCCTTAGGATCTTTACTTGATTACCAGCGTTGTGATGGCAGTCACACTAGTGGGGGCTGTGTAGTCTATAAGCAACATTCTATACAGGTCCCTGGTCGTAGGATTATCGAGACAGGGCATCGATACTCCGGAGTAGACTGGTGTATACGCTTTTCATCCCAGCATAGGGAGATGGTCTGTCCCACAGCCATCAGTACGTCGTACTGGAGATAGTATACAGGTGCTCGTTAGTTTACGGGTACACTGGACAGGACTCGCCGGGAACTGCAGGTTGGTATTATACCAATCGTCAGATAGCAGTTCCGAAGTGACATGAGTACAGCTTAGTCCGTCGACTTGATACTGCTACTTCGCCTCGGGTGTGTTCCCACTGTACTTAGATTACTACCCTACCACGGCTCAAAGGAGTCGTGCAAACAGGTAGTAGTTTGGTGCAGTACCGAATCACTTGGAGGCAGTGGTGGTTAGAAAGGATTCGTCTCTCCTGGTATTGGGGGTTGATATCGCGCTGTGTATGGAGAGCCATTACGCAAAGTCCCTAGCCAGGGCAAATGAGATTTACTGGTAGGTTCCAGTAGCTTCTCAAGGTGTAATGGGCTTCACTCCGACACGACTTATACCTCTATTAGGGGTCTGACGTTTACCGCCCCCTAGGCTCGATATGCGATAGTCCTAGATGAACAGACCGGACTGTACAGAGATTGTTACATCAGGCTCAGTAGGAGTTCGGATGGGTTTCCTCATCGTCCTTCTTATTGACATCTACCTGGGGACCGTTACGTACAGCTAGTACCGCTTGCATCCTGTGGTTAAACCCACTACCAGCGTAGTGTTGAGTCTTTAGAGTCCCACACTGAGAGTTTTCCTGCACCGGGCAAAAGGTGTAGAGGCCGTATGGTTTTACGGCAGGGCCGCGATCACTTACGTACACTAGTGCACTTATTATGATCGCGCAGATAATAATAACGGGCTTTGGTTTAAGCCAGATTCTAGTATTATACAGATGGATTTATTCAGTCAAAGATTATCCGTGTTTTTCGGAAATACGGATGGGAGGGGCAGTCTCGTAATTTATCGAGAAGCTTCTAGAAGAAGATGACTCATTTGTTTTTATTTCTTTTTGGATTAAACACAAATGAGGCGGAGAGATGAGTTGTAAGTTTTCATTAAATGCTTAATGACTCATGAGGTGATTCACCCATAGGATTAAATGAAGCTCACAAGATATTTCTAGATATTTGATCAAGAGATATTTGTATACCTCATTATATTCTTTCATGAATTATTATTTATTATCATTATCACAAAAGCTTTCTCTCTCCTCAAGTCTTCATCTTCTTTCTCAAAACCTTAATAGCTCTCATGAGTTGAGAATCCTAGGGTTTAAGTGACTAAGTAATCCATCTAATTACTCTACACCCTCAAGAACTTCTAGATTAGCAATCTAGAAGCTGTAGTTATCTCAGATTCGAGATAGGAGCTCGGATTATAGACTCTCAGATGGATCGTCTTTGACTTGAGGAGACGTTTGAGGTGCCCATGTTCCATAGAGCCTACGAGGTGTGGAGGACTGCGATGAAGACCCGAAGGACAAGTAACGTGAGGTATAACTTCGAATCTGAGTAGTTAAACCTCTCGTAGTTTGCTAGTAATGGTTTAGACACGATCCGTGTGCTCAAGTCCGTGTTACGAAGCTTTGACAATTGTTTTTTATAAATTCCGCCTCCCCACGAGCTAGTGGAGTGCGTGACATGGACTTACAGCTTTTGTGTACACCCGTTGCATTTAGTTTTGCTTTGTGCATATAGTGGCACCTGTGTTTGGATTTGATTTCCGTGCGCACAAGACGCATGTGATTGTTGGATACGCCTTTTGAGGCTGATTTTGCTTTTAGCACTTTGTTTCCTTGATGGGCACCATATTATATAGTGGCCAAACATGACTGATCTGAGGACAGTACCTGAGTACTTTGCATGTATTAAAAGTTTACCAAGAGGTTTCTGAAAAAGTGCTATAGTCTCTCTAATTCTTACTTGTCCGTGAGCGACACGAACGTTTATAAAGGAGAACCTTTTGGGATATTTTGAAAACGACGGAACGTGTATTTAGGAAAACATATATGGACATATATTATTATTTTAAAATGAGCGTCCGTCACTTATGCCATGAGTTACGCATTCACGCGGCGATTTCGAAAAGATTTTTGCATAAGTTTTATTTAATTCTTGAAAGTTTTCCAAAGATGCGTACTATACACGTATTATAGTATTTGACTAGTGTATATTGGATTTTAGTAGTGGATTTCAGATCTGTATCTCTATTGTAACTCCGAGGATATGCGTGCAAATCCGATGATTTGTGTGACGCTTGACGGAGTTCGATTTTGAGTTTTGTACTCGTTTTCATGCGCACTTGACGCGCTGTGTTGTTTCTGCATCTTCCCTGATTTCGAAGCCCCGTTGATTTGAGCTGATTATTGAAATGTTTTAGATTTTGGGGGTTTAAATTTAAATTCGGGGACCGAATTTCTTTAAGGGGGGAAGATTGTAACATTTCAGAAAATATAAAATATTGTTTTTGGAATTTAATATTAAATAATATATTACCCGAAAACTGCCCGATTTACGAAATTGGGGTTTTCGAAAAAAGGGTATAAATATATACCAATAATTGTGAAATAAATGAAAATTAAAATGATTTATTCATTTAAATATATATTTAAAGGATTTGGCATTTTTAAAATTTATTATATGCAATTTGGATAAAAACCCGATTAGTGCACTGCTAATCGCGATTAAGCCAAATCCGTGTTTCTACAGTTTTTCATGGTTAGCGCACCATGATATGTTACATGTTATTTCATTTTTGTTGTTTTATTTGGGTGTATATGTTTTTGGTGAGAAAAGAAAGGGAAAAAGGTGTAATGATGATTTAGAGAGAGAGGGGACACAATGATGAGAATAAGCATGCTTGGAGAGAGAGAGAGAGTGAGTGAGAATAATTGAGAGAGGGGGGGTGCCTCATTATTCTTTCCCCTACCATTTTCATCTCCTTCTTCCTCTTCCTCAAGCTCCCTTACCTCCACCTACAACCCCAAAAGTCACCTCCAAAACCTTGTCAAAACTCTAGATCACCTCCTCACCCTCATCGCAATGGACCAAGTAAAGTGGGATTTTGACAACATTTGGACTTCCAGGATTTGCTTAAGTGACATCCATGAGGTATAATCATTTCCATTTAGTTAGTTTTAGTTTTCTTATGTTTTAGATAATTTAGAAGTTGAATTGGGTTGGTGGTTGTGAAGATAGAAATCTCTAGAGAAGGGTTTAGGTGATTGTGGGATATTAGTGAACTCTAGTAGCTGTTGAAAGACCTGGAATTTAGTATAGAAACCAAAATACAGATTTAGGATTTCGTTCATGTCGGTTTTGTGAATATATAGGGTGTGCAGGGAAATCTGGAGCAACCCGGGGAATTTTTGAGGAAAGCAAACAATACCATGGACCAAATTAGGGCAGTAGGAGACCACACTGACCAGATGAACCCCATTGGAGCCACTGGAACTGAGCTCGCCGGAATTCCATGTGATGTGGCCGGCCAATAGGTGGGTTTTGGCGTCGGGGTTGATCCAGTAGGTCATATACACCATGTAAAGCACCTTAGACTTGTTTGTGCAACTCCTTTTGGCCTGAGTCAAAATTTGGGAACACTTGGGTGTGATTTTTGGATGTGTTTTCCATATTTTGAATGTTAGGTTTTGATATTTGGATTTGTATTTGGTTGTTGCATGTTTGTACATCAACAACAAGATTTGTTTAGTCGTTTTTGTACGTGTGGACTCTAGGTTCTGACCTATAGGCGATCCGTGTGCAGTTTGGATTTCAGAACTTGATTTTAATAGCATTGCGATATGTGTTGTTATTGTAGGTACCTTCATGTGGATTCCGATGCGAAGGACCATGGCGTCATCAACTTCAGCAAGCGAAGACTACGGTGAGTAGATCTATATCTACGGAGGAAGTCGGGTGGATGGCGTATAGCACCCCCGCACACTTTGATGGAAACCGATTTATATATTGATTATGGTTAATGAAACCTTTAATAGAAAACTATAGATAGAGTAAAAATGTAGTTAAAGAACCAAATTAGAAACTAAGGATAATTAGAAGTGTTTAGACACGACTAATATGTGATGACAGAATTGGAGGATGACGTTTGATGATATTGCCGTTTAGGGTATTATAGGACTAGATAGCCGACGTAGATACGTCATCCGAACCATACTTATTTCTAAACTGAAAAATCGTATGCATCTTTAAATAGATACCTTGAGGGACGTTACGGATTTTCAAATGATATCTTTTCCTTAAAAACACCGTAGCCCCTACTTTTAAAACTACGATTCGTATCTGTAACACCTTAGAATGGGATTAGCGGCTAATTATACTTTAATGTGTGGTTTTTAGTAAGAAGTTTGCCAAATCGTTTTTCAAATATTTTATCAGGATTTATGAATATTTTATTAGATTTTAATTGGGCTTGGACACACATGGCATGTTAACTAGGGCTATGTTTGGGGTTAAACCATATTTAGATAGCCATGGTGGACTAATCCATCTTATTAGGTTAACGAGAATTTAATTAAGGGAATTAGATTTTTTTTAAATTAACTTTATTTGTGTTTTTGTGGGTTGACTTGGGACTTTGGAGAGAGAGAGAGAGAGCATGATGGGCTTGAGCCATGCTTGGTAATTAATGAGGAGAGAGAGGGGGGTTGAATCTCATATCTCTCATTTCTTTTTTTCAACACTCAAACACTTATTTCCTCACATCATCACATCTCTCACCCTCTCATTTTTCACACACACACACACCCCCAGCAGCAGCAGCAGCACACACAGCAAGCAGCAGCACACAGCAGCAGCAGCAGCAGCTGCAGCAAGCAGCACAGCAGCAGCAACAAAACACTTCTTCTTCTTCTTCTCTTCTTCTTCTTCTTCTTCTTGCATCCAAGCTAAATTCTTCACCAAAGTCCATTTTCCTCACCAAGTCCCTTGCAAACACTTCCATATGGCAAAGTCTTCAGTTTGAGCCACCACTAACTCACTTGGAGGTATAAAACTCACCCCAACTTCCTTTTGCTAAACTTATAGTTTATTTAGCTTAATATCTTGTTTAAGTAGTGTTATGGGGATAACTTTGTGTTTTGAGAGGAGTTTTGGGTAAAATGGGATTATTATGGTTTAATTAACTTAGTTAGGTGTTATATGTGCTGTGTAAACCTAGTTGTATCACTGGATTTTGCGAAAACACCTTAAAGTCCCAAATTTGAGTTTTAAATACGGTTTTTATCAAGTTTTAAGATACGAGTGACCTGCTTTATCTGTGATCTTTTCTTGCTTAGCAAACATATACAGAATGGTGTACAGGGGAGCTAGAGTTTTGGGTTGAAATTCGAGCCCGTTCCACCCCATAAAATCCGGCGACCTCCCTTGCATTTCTGGCCTCGCCGCCCCCCCGTGCTTTGGGTGTTGGTGTTTTGCAGGGTGGTGTCTGTGTTGGTTTTACAGTATTTGGTTTTGTTTGCTTTCTGGGTTTTCTTCCAGATAAAAATCTGGTACCAGTTACCCCTTTTAGTGTATTTTGTGACTCGCGCGACACGTACGCTTCGAGTCTGAGTTTAGTGGGATCTGTGCATCGCAGCACATCGGGGTAATTCTGGTCTTTGCACACACACGTGTTAGTGTATCGATCTCATACGTTTAGCTTCCGACGCGAGTTTTTCTAATAATCTTGATATTTCTTTTGACAGGGTTTTAGCCCGATGCGTGTGTTGCTTGTGTGTTTCTAGGTTCGCAGGCGGGGATTTCGGACGCTGCAAAGAAGGGGAAGCAGGTAGTCAGCTACACTTAGCATGAGATCACGGTGAGTAGATTTAACATCTACGGGGAAATCGCCCGTATGGCGTTAAACGTTAGGGCTTGATAGGATATTATAGTCGCGCATATATATTTATATATATATTGCTTGTGCATATGTAATATTGTAGCGTGCCCATCTTTTGTTGCATATAGAAATAGTAGTTATGTAACATCGCACTGTCACTAACGGTTCATGCTGCTCGAGCACTATTTGTATGTTACACTCACACCGTTAGTGATTGCCATGACATTCGCACTATAGGATTGCTACGAACCATACATCATTTTGATTACTGGATCATTGATGATTAGACCTGATTCTGTCGCATATTGGCACATATACATACTGTACACATATACTTGCGTATATACCACTTGTACATCCATATTGGCATATATACATACTGTACACTCATGCTTGCGTATATACCACTTGTACATCCATATTGGCACATATACATACTGTACACTCATGCTTGCGTATATACCACTTTTACATCCATATTGGCACATATACATAGTGTACACTCATGCTTGCGTATATACTACTTGTATATCCATATTGGCACATATACATATTGTACACTCATACTTGCGTATGTACCACTTGTACATCCATATTGGCACATATACATACATACTTTTGCATATACATAGATGATGATGACTTTGATTTGAAAAATTGGGGACCGCATGAAATGTTTTCAACTGGATCCTTTTAAAAGAGCGGTTTCCCCCTTTTACTCATAGTCCGATTTTATGCGGCATACGACACATTGCATGGATTTACACATTGAGTTTTGGATTCGTGTGGTTTCTGGATTTGAGAACCGTAGTAATATTTTAAGAAAATGTGCACTGTTTTGAAAACCCGGTTTCTCTTGATATGGTATTTCAGTGCGTCCACCATGCGTTTTCTCGGTTCTGAGACGTGTGACATGTGAACCCGAATCGAGCTGCTGGATGAAGCCGATTGCGGACACATGGTGGACCCGGTATGGTACCCCGGGGCAAGAACGGATTTGCTGTGCTGTAGACCGTTAGCCTGGCAGAGGGACTACTACCTACCGGTGATTGGTGGGACCTGGCGGTTATCCGGAGGATACTGACCAGAGTCGAGAGATGGATATGGGCCGACCCGTACTGCCGGGGCCGAGGGCCGATTCTGCAGACGGAGCCCGTGGGCCGATTCAGACAGACGGAGCCTGATATATGAGGATTTGCGTGTCGATGCTGGACACGAGTATTTCATGATGTTTTCGGGTGCCAATGTTGGGCATCCCGCTCCTATGAGATTTACAGGATTGAGGGCCGGATAAAGTGACGGTGCCTGAGTTATCGGGATTTTGGGTGTTTTTGGTAGACACCGGGGTTTACCATGTTGATGATACGTGTAAACGATATTTTATCCCATGCTCAGCATTCACCGTTATGCATTGCATCATGTAGTCGTAGTACCTGGTATAGTACTTTTGCATGATTATTGCATACCCAGCTCATCATATAGATGTTATTAGATTGCACTTGTTATGGATGATTATTGCATATCCAGCTCATCATATAGATGTTATTAGATTGCACTTATTATGCATGATTATTGCATACCCAGCCCATCATATAGATGTTATTTGATTGCACAATTTAGAGTATCGCAGTACGTGCATACTCGCGATTACCTTTATATGTTATTTACTATTCACGAGTTGGCAACTCACCCCGTTGTGCCACAGTGTTTGCTGGTCGACCCTCAGAATAGTTGTGGCAGGGCTTTCTCTTGTATCTTTTTGCTACGGATACTACTGCAGTTGGCGTGTGAGCCGTTTGCTTATAGGTGGGTTTTTGCGGTATCCGTTTATTTTCCATTTGTACACTCTATTGTATCTAGTACTCTCCATCTACCATTTCATGTATTGACTTAGAGATCAGTTGTAAGGACGATGTATATTATTTTGTATTCTGGTTGTCGAGCTCGTATGAGTCGACTTTATTTATGCAGTTTTATCTTTTATGCTGTTTTGCTTATATTGTCTATTTCTTCGCTACGACGTCGTATACTTTTCTTATAGTGGTTGTTCCGCCGTTGGTTGTGATTGCTCCCGTTTGGGAATGTTTTATTCTTGCTATCAGTCATTTTACTTATACCAAGTTTTGTACCTGTTTTCGGGGCTAGTTTTTACAAAGGAGGTGCTGCCGAAATCTTTAAGGAAATAACTTAAACTTTAAATGTTTTTACTCAATTACTCAAGGTTTTCTAAAAGTTTTAAACTAATATTTTCTTCACTCACTATATTAATGGTTTTTGAATTCTGGGTTTCGTCTTACTTGATCGCGTTGCACCTGTAGACGTTACGTGGTTAAGTGCCGGTCACGGGCCGAACTTTAGGTCGTGACAAATTTGGTATCAGAGCGTAGGTTTTACCTTTCGGAGTGTAGGATGACCCTGGTATGATGGAGTAGGTAGCTGAAGCAGAGTGGCATAGCGCGTGTATGTTCCGTGGCATACTCACGATACGGTACTCTGCCTAAGTAACCTTATGACTATTGATTGAAATTCCTTCATGATTATATACATTCTTGTGATTCGATTTCCATATCCTTATCGAATCCTATTCTCTTTTCAACCATTATGCTGCCAAAGACTACGAGGGCACAGAGAGAGGCCGCGAGAGCCGAGATTAGAGTTGACTCGTCTGAGACGAGGACTGACCCGGGTAGTACACCCGTTGTACCAATGCAGACTGTTCTTCCTTCGACAGACCAGATCGCCATGCTTGGGGCCGGTATGCAGGAGATGCGCCACATGATAGGGTCGTTGGTTGAGGTACTTCGAGCGCAGCGACCAGAGGTAGTTCCACCCGTTACGGGGACCGCGATAGTACCTACAGTTTAGGCAGTTGCACCTGCAGCTACAAAGGTTATTACAGTATCGCTATATGAATTTATGAGGCTGAAGCCTCCGGTCTTCACTGGCACCGACGCAGCCGAGGCCCCACAGTCATTTATCGATAGGATGGCCCGGATATGTCGTTCACTCAGATGCTCAGATGCGAGATGGGTGGAGTTCGCGAGCTTTCTCCTGGAAGGTCTTGCGCAGAAGTGGTGCAAGTCGGTAGAAAAGGACAGAGCAGCAGGTCTTCCTTGTATGACCTGGACTGAGTTCATGACGGTGTTCCTTACCCGTTTCCTTCCCTAGAGTGTCAGAGATGCTCGGGCGCGAAGGTTCGAGTCATTACGCCAGACGCCGGATATGACGGTGGTGGAGTATGATGTGCAGTTCACCGAGCTATCTGTTTATGCCCCGTATTTAATAGCCACTGAGGAGATGCGGGTCAAGAGGTTTGTTCGAGGCCTGCTTACCCCGCTAATTCTTGCGATCAGCGTACAGCATTGCGAGACTTATGCAGCAGCTGTAGACGCAACCCTATTAGTCGAGGAGCGCCTTGCTGAGACTTTGGTAGTTCCGGAGCCGAAGAGAGTTCGTACGGATACATCAGCACAGAGACAGCCGTTTAGACGCCGTGACAGACGTCTTGCAGGTGGCAGAGACTTGGGGCGAGGCCGATTGTTTAGCACTTATCCCCAGGAGGGTCAGCGGTCATTGTTGGGATATTTCTGCTGCGGGAGTTCTTATCATCGTATTCGAGATTGTCCGGAGCCACGTGAGGGCGAGACCGCCGTACCACACGTCACTTTACCACCTTCACCACCCAGATGGCGTTGCCTCTTGTACTTGCTGTTGCTCTGCGTTAGACTCTTGCACAGAGAGGTCACGGTCGCGGAGGGTTTGCTCATAGAGGACGAGGTGGACGAGGACAGCCAGCTGCCGGCAGAGGACATCCAGTGGCTAGTAGGGGACCGCCAGTCACAGGTAGAGGACAGGCACGGGTTTTCGCTTTGACGCATCAGGACGCGCAGGCATCCAATGCAGTGGTCTCAGGTATCCTTTCTATATTTTCTGTTGACGCACACGTGTTGTTTGATCCGGGATTCATGCACTCGTACGTTTCTACACACTTCGTGCCGAGTTTGGGTAGAGAGTCTAGTTTGCTTGATCAGCCGCTTGCTGTGACCACTCCTGTGGGCGAGTTGTTCATTGTTAAACACGTGTTCCGGTCGTGTATGGTCCGTATTGGTGAGAGAGAGTTGCCTGTCGACTTGATCCTTCTTGAGATGTTGGACTTTGACGTTCTCCTGGGCATGGACTGGTTAGCCACGTGCTACGCGTCTGTGTACTGCCGCGAGAAGACAGTTAGGTTTTATTTTCCCGGCGAGTCAGCTTTTGTTGTGTAGGGGGAACGTGGTGCCCGCCCCTCACAGTTGATTTCGTCTCTTCGCACTGGACAGCTTTTGAGGAAGGGATGTCAGGGATGTCTAGCCTATGTTTGCGATACTAGAGCTACAGAGGTTCCGTTGGACCAGGTTCTGATTGTTAGTGAGTTCCCTGATATTTTCCCTGACGAGCTTCCTGGGCCACCGCTTGAGTGCGATATTGTTTTCTTCATTGAATTGATTCTCGGCACGGGGCCTATTTCCATACCGCCTTATCGGATGGCCCCGACGGAGCTTAGAGAGTTGAAAGGGTGCTCCAGTCCTGTTTGTCAAGAAGAAGGGCGGCAGTTTGCGTTTGTGTATTGACTACCGCCACTGAACAAGGTTACCGTACGGAACAGATATCCTTTACCACGCATCGACGACTTGTTCGACCAGCTTCAGGGTGCAGGATACTTTTCGAGGATCGATTTGCGATCAGGCTACCATTAGTTGCGGGTTCGGCTGGAGGATATTCCGAGGACGACTTTTCGCACGCGTTACGGGCACTATGAGTTTTTGGTGATGTCGTTCGGACTCACCAATGCCCAAGCAGCGTTTATGGACTTGATGAACCGCATTTTCAGGCCGTATCTTAATTTGTTCATCATTGTATTCATTGACGACATTTTGGTGTATTCCGAAGCTGAGGGGAGCACGAGCAGCACCTGCGGATCACATTGCAGATTTTGAAGGAGCACCAGCTGTTCGTGAAATTCTCCAAGTGCGCATTTTGGCTTGACAGCGTAGATTTCTTGGGCCACATGATTACACGAGATGGTATATGTGTGGACCCCAAGAAGATCGAGGCCGTTCAGCATTGGCCCATACCGACATCAGTTACGGAGATCCGCAGTTTCCTAGGCCTGGCTGGCTACTACCGACGATTTGTACAGGACTTCTCCGTATTGCAGCACCGTTGACCGGGTTGACCCGGAAGGGAATTCCTTTTGATTGGACGGAGGCGTGCAGGCATAGCTTCCAGCAGTTGCAGATACGTTTGACTACGGCGTCGGTGTTATCATTACCTCTGGGATCGGGCGGATTTGTGGTCTATTGTGACGCTTCTCGAGTGGGGCTAGGGTGCGTATTGATGCAGCACGACAGGGTGATCGCGTATGCTTCGCGGCAGCTGAAGAAACACGAACAGAACTACTCCACTCATGATTTGGAGATGGCTGTAGTGGTCTTTGCACTCAAGATTTGGCGACATTACCTATACGGCGAGTCGTGCCAGATATTCACTGATCATAAGAGCTTGAAGTACATATTTCAGCAGCGAGACCTGAACCTTAGACAGCGCCGTTGGATGGAGTTAGTGAAGGACTACGATTGTGAGATCCTTTATCTCCCAGGCTGTTAGTTATATGTATGCCCTAGAGGCCATTACTGTACATACGATGTATATTTAATGGATGCTTGACATATATAGGGAGGACTTTCTTGCTCGACATGATAGTATGCTATCTTGTTGTACTTTATCTTAACATGTACTTGATTGTCTCTATATTATATGTTGATAAAGCCCTAGGATATGTACTCGACTATTAGGACTATGATGAGATCATACAAGTGGGGCCACGGTAGTCGATGAGTACATCCTATAACTGTTCCTAGTCGAGGGTGTATCGAGACAGGGCATCGATGCACCAGAGTAGGACTAGCGTATACGCATCATGACCCATATGATGGGCGATGGATGATTCCATATCCATCGGTGTTTGACATCAATGATGGTGTACGGGTGATCAGTGGAGACTGGGTAGACTGGACGGACTCGCCGCGAATCCCCAGATGGTATTATACCTCACGTCAGATAGCAGTTCTCCGGTGATACTGGTACAGAGTAGTCTGTTGACCCGAGATCGTCATAGAGTCTTGTGTGATTCCCACTGTGCTTTTATTTCCATCATACCACGTCCAAGAGGGCGTGCAAAAAAGTGGCTTTTGGGTACAGTCCCGAATCACATGGAGGCAATGAGCGATAGGAGGGGATTCGTCTCTCCCGGTATAGGGAGTTGATGTTGCGCTGTGTTCGATTGGCTATAACCGGAAATTCCTGGCCAGGGTTGCTGAGATTTACTGGTAAGTGTTATCAGTAGTTTCTCAAACTATTATAGACCTCATATCGACACGACTTATCGAGCTACTGGGGTCTGACGTTTTCCACCCCTAGGCGAGATATGCGACATATCAGACGACGAGACCGGACTGTACGGGAGCGTTACTGATTAGATTCATAGGAGAATGTAAAGGCTTGCTTGTTGATCTTCTGAGCGCTCAATACCTGGGTGCTGTTACGATTAGCTGACTGCTTGCAGCTTGTGGGTGTTTAATATGATCATCACCTACTGCCGGCGTATTGACGATTCTTTAGAGTCTTACACAGAGGTTTCTTGACTCAGGCAAAACGGAGTAGGAGCACATATGTGATATGTGCGGGACCGAGGATAATACGATATGAGATACCGTATTCTATTCTCGCGATATTTGATATCAGCCGGGTCATCGGATCAAGTGTTGATTCGATGAATCGGTACGGATAAATGTTAGTCGGTTATATGCGATATAGCCGGATTGTCGGATCAAGTGTTGATTCGATAATTTAATGTATAATAATATATATGATATATTAAATTACATTAACTAATATTTTCTCACTAAAAGATTCTTTTTCTCACTCGGGTGATACATTGATATATATGCGATATATGTTAATTGTATTATTTTATTTTGTTACAATAAATATTATATATGTGATATATAATTTTGTAACATGATATGATTATTAATGCAACATGATGAGTCGAGTTTAAACATGGTTAGGTTTGGATTAGGGTTATGACTTCTAGTAGATTCTAGAAGGTTTTCTTTTTGTTTTGGAAAAGATATTTTCAAGTGACTCATTCTTAACCTAACGCAAACCCTAGCCTTGGTTAATTCTCTACAAAGGTTTATTCAACCATGGTTGCATTTCTAACCTTATCAAGTCTATCATTATTCATCACAAAAGGATTCTATGATATTCATCATCTTCTTCCTGAGTTTCTTCTTGGAAAAAGCTTTCTAGCTTTTTGCTAAGTGATGAAAGTGAGTGAGAATATGAAAACAAATGAGAGAAAAAATCCTACTTCATCATCCTCATCTACCCTTGCATCTAGATGAGGGTGTTCACTTCATTTTGTGAGCGAGAGCTTGTGTTAATGAAACTTCAAGGTAGATCATCTTTGTTAACGAAGATCGGAAGCAAGCTTGCACCTTTCTCTTCGTGAAGCCTCTCGAGAGTTCGAAATACGATGATCACAGCGAAGGGACCTCAACACGGAGCTTAAGAAGTGAAGGACCGGATCTACAAAGGTTGTAATCCCTCTCACTTAGTGTTAAACTGTTTAACATACTTGTTTTCGCCTAAACTCTAGTTTGAAGATCCGGCTTTGGGTTGTTCGGCACGGCTAAAATTTTAATCGGGTATGGTTGATGCCTTGTAGACCCTTGTGCGCGTGCCTACCAACCCTAAGTGGTATCAGAGCCAAGCTAGAGCTTTAGACGAAGTCTAGACGAAGTTTAAAGTTCGATCGAACCCGGAAACCCCGATGTTTACCCTTCTCTGTACATTTTTCAAAAATGTGGTTTTTTATGAATTAAAAATGCTCAGAAAAACAAGCAAGAAAAACTAAGAATTACTGTGAAGTACAGTCTACTAAGTCACTCACCTGA